>JASXTE010000015.1:15390000-17790000 GCA_030280995.1 Hemileia vastatrix
TTAAATTATAAGATATATTTGTGATAGTAGCCAAATTCTTATTAGGCTATTACTATATCTGTCCTTTTCTCTCTTAATAATCAATTTTATTAAATCCTAAATACTTAAATTTTCCCTTTGATTATTAAGTTGCAACCCTTTGTGAGATTTACCATAATAGTTAGTGTCCTTACATTATACATTAATTATTCCTCAAAGATAATCAGGAACAATTCTTAGTTACTCAGTTCTATCTTAGAATCACTTCCTTGAAGTAATCCTCTGTGCTCTGAAGTTGTGATTTTCCTCATACTTTTATCTCACTTACTTTGTGATCATCCTTGACCTTGTGCATAGGATTTCAGGTGACACTAGAATAGGAGAAGAAATTTTACCTTTCTTTAAAAAGGGATGAGAAAGCACATGACTTGGAGAAGAATAAATTTGAGATAAAGATAGAAGAGAAGGCTCTTGAGTATAATTTCCTATTGGATCAAATGAAACTCAAGTATCAACTTAAAGATTGTTCAAAAAAGGAATGTGTTAAAGCTAATAAATCCATTGATGAAATTGAATTCTTAAAGAACATTTTTGATGAATAGTTTTTCTATTTCATTCATATTTAATTCTAAATTTTTTTAGAATGTTTTATTGATGGAATGTATTAAAGCTAATAAATCTGTTCAGGAAATTTAATTCTTAATGAAAATGTTTGATGAAAAGTTTTTTTTATTTTTTTCATTCATATTTCATTCCAAATTTTGTACAAGTCAAAAAATTTACACATCTTATCTGAAAATTTGGCAATACCCCCCCTTCAATTTACTCTGGAAGGAGGTAAGGATTACCAAATTTCCATTCTATTTCATAAATCATTAAGTAAATAAATTAAAAAAAATATAAAAAACCAAGTAAAGGAATCTTAAATACTATCTGCCAATGATTTCATGAGAAAATTCAAAGAAAAAATATGACAAAAATGGTATTATGAACTCATTCATAGAATATAATTGAATGAACACCTTTATACAGCACAAAGGCTTGATGGTGCAAAACTTAATTTGATTTATTATCTTTAATAACTGATAAACTAAAAATTTAAGAAATAAAAATTAAATTTTGGAAATCCTTTAATACCGTATTTAGAGCCCCTCCCTAATGTTTAAGTAGCCATTGACCCTTCACCCCTTACCTTACTTAATTAGTTCATAAAATATTTATTTATCTGAAAAGAACATACAAAATGAGTAAATTTTTTGCAAGATTCCAACCCAGGAGGTGCCTTAGTAGTTTGATGATTATCTCTTGAAGAATTCAAAATTGCTTTCATAATCCTGTTTACTAATCTAAATTCCATGATACATTTATGATCCAGAAAGTATAATCCATGGCCTTTGATTTTAGCAGGTGAAGGGATCAGTCTTCCAGTAATAGGATTGATCACTACGCAATAAAGGGGGTGGACTTGCTAGCAAGTCCCCAACCTGAACTCAGACAGAACTCAGATGGAACTCAGACTGAACTCAGACTGAACTCCTACTGAGCTCTACTTGAAGACCCACAAAAACTGTTCTGCTGAGTGGCGTTCATCCCTGATTGTATGGTTCCTTTGTCAATAGCTCAATGTGTGTTCAATCTGTGGTGAATTTGAGTCCAAGGTTGCGGACTTGCTAACAAGTCCGCCCCCTGTATTGCGCGGTGGATATAACAGAAAATCCAAAAATTAAGAAAATTAGAATCAGTTTTTTCAACATGGTTCTGGCTATGAGATCCTCCATAGTTTATGATAAAATTATAATAAAAGATGTAACCATTACTGAGTCTAACCCATTCTATATCTGTCCAATTGGGAATTCAATATTTCTTGGCCAGTTTATGATTAGATTGAAATGCACAAATATATACTTTTTTAAAGCAATTGGACAAGAAATAATTGAGTGATCCTAACTTTTGGGAGATAAAAGTCTAGATAATAATCAGATAAGTGTTTTAGAAGCCTTCTTCTCTAATAATGCAATATAAAAACAAAAAAATGAATCAAGTTACATTTAGAAAAAAGGCTCAAATTTTATGATCAAAATCTCAGCAACCACCTAGCCAAATTCAAACCTTTTTGTGGGAAATGATAGATAGGCTTCAGGAGAATCTTCAGCTAAAGTATATGTGCTTTAAATAAACCTAACCCTAATTTTTAACATAAAAACATTAAATAAAAAAATTTAATTGGGAAAATAAGGCTCAACTTTAAAAGTCAATATCTCAGCAACCATTAAGCCAAATTCATCTGTTTGTGGTGAATTAAAGGTAGTCTTCAGGGAACTCTTCAGATTAAAGGAACTTAGATTCAAATAAACCTAACCCTAATTTGGAGTCTTATTTTCAAAATTTTACAAAAACTTGAAAAGTGGTAATGGAGATGAGAACAAGAACAGTTTTATAAGTCCACTGTTATCCAGATAAGATTCATGAATATTTTTAAGTATGAAATTTTCATAGAAGGAAAGAGATATCCTATAGGCATGAAAAAAAGGAGATGAAACTTACCTTGATTTAAAAGAAGGAAAAATAGAGTGAGGAAGAATGATGTTGGAATTTGGGGGAAATTGAATATGGAATAGGTGAAATGCATAAAAAATGTGTAATGTATGTGTTTTGATGACATGGAACCAAAAAAAAGTTAAATAGGGGAAAGGAAGGATAATGACCATGCCAAGGAGGAATGATGAGTAGGGTGATGGAGCTAAAAAAGAAGGAAAAGAGGGACAGAAAAATAGGTTAATTTCACCATAAAAATGAAAAACAACCACTTACAAATAAAATTTAGATACAAAAACAAAAGAAAAAACAGAATAAAAAATAAAAAAATATTTAATTAGCAAATAAAAGTCAAAAAAATGAATAAAGTGACTTACCAGGAGAGATGAGATGAGAAAATAAATAAATCCAACTTTTTTAGGGGATGTTTGAGGAGAGGAGGAAAGGATATGAGAGATGAATGAAAAAAAGAAATAGTTAAAAATTATGTGATTGCAGAAAATATGTGATTTCATGTTGAGCTGGTAAATGAAAACAAATGAGACATCTAAAAAAGAGACATTCAGAATAAGTTCAAAATAAAAATGAATATGCTGAGAAAAAAACACCTAATCAAGTGAATAAAGCACACAAGCTGAAATCTGGAGATTATGAAACAAAAATAAGAGGGCTGTGTTTCAAAATGTTGGAGGGTGATTGGAATAATGACAGAGCATATGCTGGTGGATAGAATGTTTTGTGATTCAAGGGAGGGGAGAGCTGGTGCAGTTTTGGGATCCTCTTCTTCATATACCACACAATATGGGGGGCGGACTTGCTAGCCAGTCCACAACCTTGCACCGAAGCTCACCACAGATTGAACATACATTGAGCTATTGATAAAGGAACCATACAATCAGGGATGAACACCACTCAGCAGAAAAGTTTTTGGTGGGTGTTCAAGTAGAGTTCAGTATGGGTTCAGTATGAGTTCAGTCTTAGTTCCATCTGAGTTCCATCTGAGTTCAGGTTGAGGACTTGCTAGAAAGTCTACCCTCTATATTTTGTAGTTATAATGACCATTGAAAAGAAATACAAGCTAAAGTATCTTCCCAACCCAATTCAGAATCAGAGTCAGCTGCTAAAGTTAAAGTGATAGTATTCATAGCTGAGTGAAGTTGCTTCCTAGTAAAGAGATGCTTTATTATTGTCGGTAGAAGAGTTAGTTTATGAGTGGGAAGTGGGAATTTGCCACCAAATTAGCAGGTGGCATGTGTAGATAGAAAAAAATTATATGTGTTCACCACCAAAATTAAGTAGCATAGAGTGAAGAGACACATAAGGATGAGAAAAAATGTTATATTTTTGCCACCAAATTTAAGCAGCATAGAGTGAAGAAACAGAGAAAGATGGCATCTGAAACTATATGTCATGTGACTTGCTTAAAAATAAATCATGGATGTGATGAGTTTGGGATCAGGATTCAAGAATGGAAATTGGGGTATAAGAGGTTGGATAATGCATTATCATAAAATCCTTATCCACTAGTCCCAGGGCTAGTGGATAAGAATTATCTGCAATTAATAATGTCTGATTCCAACAAAAAAAAATCCTGATCCCTAATTGCAGATCCCTAAACATTGATACCCCCTAATATTTATATTTATAATTCTTTAAGTATTGTATTGTGTGTAAATAATATTAACTATAGTACAATAATTGTAATCATTATTAAAGTTATTTTAAAATTACACTAACTTTTTCATTTAATTTATTTATATTTCATTTAATTTTTATAAAAAAAAATTAAATCAATGAAAACATACAAATAATTTAAATAAAACTACATCAAAGTTGTAGATATAAGTCCATTTGATTACTGGGACTCAGGCCTTGTTTGAAGTTGGCTAGAGGGGGGCCATGGAGATTAAGGAAAGAGGCTTTGGTAATTAATTTGAGCTTTAAGAGATAAATTAACTGTGTTGTATATTAAACATAAACTTAATATATCTTAATTTTATTAAATTATAATTATTTTATTAAAACTTAATTTTATCTTTCAATTTATCTTTTAAATTATCTTTTAATTAATATTATATTAAAACTTAATTTCATTTATAAATGATTTTGTTGACTTCATCAAAATTCAAATTTTATTACTATTTTCTATAAAAGGGGTTCTTTAACTTGGTTTTTGAATCATCTCATTTTACTTATTTTAAATCTATTTAAATTATATACAAACAGCTTACAGTAATTGTACAAATAATTTATTTATTATTAAATCATTCATTTGAAATTATAACTGTTCAACATGAATCACAAGACTTAGAAGTAATGACATAGGAGGAACTGGATAGGTTTTCTTCTTAGTCACTGCATTGAGTTTTCTATAATCAACACATAGCCTAAGACTTCCATCATTTTTCTTAAAAAAAGAGCTGGAGAGCTGGTTGGAGATTTACTGGATTGAATGAAACCTTAGATAATATTATCAAATTTAAAATTAAATATCATGTAATTTAAGCCTAGCTCAAGTGTAAGTCAGAACACAAAATATCTGCTATTTGAGTATCCCACAATGAAAGTTTTTTCAGAATGACCATGATGTTAGGGGTGACTTATAGCTTGAAACACAGTTTACTGTGCATATAAGAATGGGTGCCTATGGATTAGGTGAACAAAATTTTAAGGTATGTGCATGTGCGTACCTAATGCTGACTAATCAAGTTAAGGGAAAGAAGTTCTTGAGAGGCTTGGATGTACCCAACAGATGGTGTGTGTAGGGAGAAGTGATAATATTAGACACCAGGTAAATTAGATTTTAGGATGCAATGAATGGCAAGGACACAGGATAGATGGAAGTGGACAGAAGAATTGTTACCTAATAAGATTAGACACCAGGTAAATTAGATGTTAGGACGCAATGAATAGCAAGAAAACGGGGACAGATGAAAATGGACAGAAGACTTATAAGCGGACAAGAGTAAGATAAAGCAATGGTTAATAATAATTAGATAAGATAAGGATAAAGAGAATGGATGGGGAAACAAGTGATAGTTTCCTCATCCATATATGCTCTACTTGGTATCATCAAGTTTGGTTAAAGATTGTATGTAAAAACAAGAAATATATATATATATATATATATGTATTAGTACATAGAATCTACTTAGGAATATAATCTCAACACCCTCCTGTGCTCACAACAGCAACGGTGAGAGGTTCAATGAGTGTAGAAATTCAAAATGCTTGGGTCCAGGTAAGGATTTAGTCAAAATATTGGCAATCATATAAGTAGAGGGGATGTATTCAATAGAGAGTTCACCATTGGTTACTTGCTCATGCAACCAATACACTTTGGTATTTATGTGTCTGGTGAAATGTTGATAAAGGGGGTTGAGCGCCAGATTTATACTGCCCTGATTATTGCCATTGAGAATTGACTTATTGAGGGTGATGGAAAAGTAATTGAATATTTCCTTAGTCCAAAGGAGATCTTGACCGCATTCATTCATGGCATAATCCTCAGACTCAGAAGTTGAAAGAGCAATGGATTGTTGTTTGCATGAATGCCAGCTGATTAAGCCCAGATGAAAGTTGAGTGTTCCGGAGGTGGATTTGGAGTCTTCTGACTTGTTACAATCAGCATCCGCAAAACCAATCAAAGAGCCTAGTTTGGAACCAGGAACATTTCCTAGGGCTAGTTGAAAGTTTTTGGTCAATTTGAGGTATTGTAAGATGTGAAAGAAGGCTTGAGTTTTCTGATTGGTACACTCATTTAGGTATTGGGAAAGGGTAGAAGCAGTGTAGGCTAAATCAGGGCAAGTACAGAGTACAAGATAGTTAAGGATACTGACAGCTTGTCTATAATTGAATAAATGGGTCAGTTCATTTGAGGTACATTCAGTGAAATGTAAGCTTGGGACCAAAGGAGTAGTAACAGTTCAAAAATCTTGATAATTAAATTCAGTGATTAATTTTGTAATGTATAATTCTTGTGATAGGTTGATGGTCCTATTTTTTTGATCTCTAATTAGCTTCATGCTGAGGACCCATTTGAGTTCAACTTGGTCCTCCATATCAAAGACTTGTGAAATTTTTCTTTTGAACTCATTTACTGAAGGTCCCACAATGATCAAGTCATCCACATGTATGAATGCATAGCATTGAAGAGTATTATAATTATTGATAAAGAGGCAAGGATCATCCTTGCTTGGTCACAAACCAATGTCAGTGAAAAATACGGATAGTTTACGGTACCAAAATCTGGGACTCTGTTTTAGTCCATATAAGGATTTCTTGAAATGCAGGCAGAGATCTTGATTCTTAGGTGAGTAACTGCTAGGAAATCTAAGATATAGGTCTTCTTCTGGTTCTCCATGGAGTAACACTGACTTAATGTACATTTGATGAAGTTCCCAGTCTTTGTAAGCAGCAAGTCTCAGTAAGAAGCATAGGGTGTTTAATCTTCCAGTTGGTGCGTAAGTTTCATTGTATTCAATGCCTTCAATTTAAGAAAAGCCTTGAACATAAAGTCTTGCCTTGTATTTGGCTATATTACCTTCAGAGTCTGTTTTTCTTTTAATGGTCTAAGTGGCACCCAATAGATGATTATTTGAAGGTAAAGGAGTTTCTTCCCAGAAATCATGCTTATTGATGCTCAATAGTTCATTTTCTATGGCTTTAAGCTATTCATAGCTCTCAGGGGAAGTAATAGCTTCATAAAAGTTCTTGGGTGTGTCAAAGGGTGTTTCTACCATATTCAAGTGATTCACTCTTCTTTTTGAAGCTAATATATTTGATGCGTCAATAGAAGAATTAAATCCTTGAGAAGGTTGGATATCCCTATTAATGTAGGCATAGTGCTTGGGAGCTAGTTGAGGTTCAATAGATTTTTTGGGTGGAGACATAGATGGAGATACCGTAGGTTCAATAGGTATATCTGAGTAGGTGAGAGTCGAGTGATTGTCCACAGGTACATTTTCAGGAATAGGATTCTTGAGAGACCTGGATGATAGGATGGAAATATATTCTGTGTCGGGGAATAAAAAAGTTTCAGGGGTATGACCCTTAGAAATTTGACAAGTTAGTTTGATAGTATTCAAAAATTTTACATTGTGAGTGATTAATATGGTGTCAGTGCTGGGTGAATAGATTCTGTAATTGATGTGGCCCTCACAGTAACCAAGGAAGATTCCCTCTTCACCGCTGGCATCAAAATTTCCATTTTTTTTATGCTTTTGTTGATAGTAGATCACATCGGATCCAAAAGGGAAGAGTTTATGAGGAATTTTAACTTTACTGTCAAACCAAACTTCCCAAGGGGTTTTATGATCCAAGAGTGTTGAGTTTGGTAAAATTTTAAGTAGAAAGGTAGAAGTGTTAACCGCCTAAGCCCACCAGTGAGAATCCAGGCCTGACTCTATTAGGAGGCACTTAGCCTTATTGATGATGGATCAGTTTCCCTTTCAGCTATAGGATTCTGTTGAGGTGAGTAAGGAGCAGTTTGAAGGTGCAATATGCCTTAATTTTAAGTAGATTTTTCATAGAGTTACTTGTAAACTCTCCTCCATTGTCTGAAATTAGACATTTGATAGATTGTGAAAGCTGGTTTTCAACCAATAACTGATGTTCACAAAAGACTTCATAAGTTTCTGACTTGAGACTCAGGAAGTAGGTGTAAAAATAATGAGAGTGTCAATTGACAATTTGAAAGAAATACGATTTTTCACCTTTTGATTCAGGGGTGATAGGGCCGCATAAATCCATATGGATGATGTCCAAGGGATTTTATGGGATAGGAAAAGTACCAGAATAGGGCAACACATGAGACTTAGCTAATGCACATTTTTTACAACTGAAATTTAGAAAATTCAAACTTTGATATAATTTTTCCATGGTTTGATTACTCGAGTGTCCATATTTGTGATGTAGAAGTTGTAGATTTTTATCATTGTTTGAAGTAAAATTATAAATTGACAGGTTGCTCAATGGAAATGTGATAATGCACCCGCTTATGGAACACTCAATATGAGTTATATTCTTGTTCTTTATTTTGAAAATGCCATCCTCTTTAATTAAGCTCCAGTCATCAAGGAGAAGGTCAATAGCAGCCATTAAGTTGGCTTTGACAGTGGGTACATAAAGAGCTTTTTTGATGTTAAAAATATGACCGGATGATGAGGTAAAAGGTACTTTGCCTTGTCCAAGGGCTAATAACTCATCCCCATTTGCCATAGATAGACTTAGTTTTGAAGGTTCATACATCAAGAAAAATTGAAGGGAGTTGAAAATTGAGAAGGAAGAACCACTGTCCAGGATTCCATGATTTAGGGGTATATTGGAGAATACTGATAGTGCCTTTCCATTGCTAGTGTCCCTGTTTTCTCTTTCCTTCTTTCGTTTAAAAATTCATCTTGATTTTCAGGGTGTAGTTGAGAAAAAGATGCCTCTGAGTGTGGTGCCAAAGGATTGTGTTTGCCTTTTGAGCAAAATTTTTTTGTTTTAGAGTCCATAGCTAAAACTGTCCCAGAGGTTGTATTGGTAGAATTGAGTGTCTTTCTTCTAATAACTTCTGCTTCAATTTCTGCAAAGATATTTTCAATTGTTGCTCAGAGATTAGTAATGTCATATTTACTTAATATGATAGAAGAAAAGGTTTGATAGGATTCGGGTAGAAGATTGAGCACGTAGTTTGCCATGATCTATGAAAAGATGTTCTCCTTAAGTAGGTCTGAAGCAACGTCTCGGAGAAGCTTCATTGTGCTTTGAAAATTGTCCATAGCCTCTAGAATATTATTTTCAGTAAACTTGATCTTAAATAAGTTATTTATGATGTATGAGCAGTTTTGACTGGATTTAGAAGCATAATGACCCTTGATACATGTCCATAAAGCTGCAGGTTTAATGGCATCTCATTGAGAATGAATTTATGCTGATCAGACCGATCCATGAACATTTTAATAATAGTGTTAGTTTGGCATTGTCGGATGTTAAATATTGAGAGTAGTTCTGGATTGGTGGATACAGGACAATCCTCACTGAGGAACTGGTCCTGATTTCAAACAGTATGTGCATATTTTAGGTCTGTCTTCCAAGAAATATAGTTTTTATCATTTAGATTTTCTATTCCTTTAATTTCTGAATATTTGGATGAATCTTAGAAGTAAGAGAAAATAGGAGGTGGAGTGGGAGTTGATTCAGCCATAGTAGTATAGATGGAAGATGATTCTGGATCAGGCAATTCCCCAAGGGAAAATGGTGTATCAGGAGTTTCAGCTTTGTTTAAAGATGCAGGGGCGCTGGGCCCATAACCCTGATAAGATTAGACACCTGGTAAATTAGATGTTAGGATGCAATGAATGGCAAGGACACGGGGACAGATGGAAATGGACAGAAGAATCTCTACCTGATAAGATTAGACACCAGGTAAATTAGATGTTAGGATGCAATGAATGGCAAGGAAATGGGGACAGATGGAAATGGACAGAAGACTTATAAGTGGACAAGAGTAGGATAAAGCAATGGTTAATAATAATTAGATAAGATAAAGACAAAGAGAATGAATGGGGAAACAAGTGATAGTTTCCTCATCCATATATGCTGTACTTGGTATCATCAAGTTAGGTTAAAGATTGTATGTAAAAATAAGAAATATATATATATATATGTATTAGTACGTAGAATCTACTTAGGAAAATAATCTCAACAAGAAGCACGCTGTTGAAGTATACCAGTTAATGGGGTATGTAATTCAAATTAATATGACTTACTTGGTTCCTTTTTTGAGGCTTGCTTGAATGGCGTATATGGTAATGTTTGACATGCGCCACGTGACACTTGAGGCAAAAGCAGCTCATTAAATCAATAATAAGAGGTTTAAATCCATACTCAAAGCGCAGAAAGCAATTCTCCATAGCAACTGCGACTTTCCTTTGTGTACTCGCTATTCAACCGCGCTAGTCTAAACTCTAAATCTAAATTATTCAATCTCTCAATAGTGTGTCTTAGTCTTTTTCTCAATAAGCAACGCACCGCGCAATAGTCAATGTAATAGTACGTTAAAAAACCACAGGAAATCTGGGGGTGAACTGCTAGCAGTTCCCTCTTTTTGAAACTATCAGGAATTTGTCAGGAAACTGTTGGGAAACCATCCTGAAACTGTCAGAAAGATGTTTTTGAATCTGATGAAAAAACATTGAAAAAATAAACTGTCACAGATTGAATCCAGAACAATCCCTCCTTGAGCAGAGCTTAAGAACCACATTGAACATCAGTTAATCTCAAGTTTGGCAAAAGGTTGAACAACATCACTTAGCATACCTTAATATTCAAATATTAAACTTGAATATATGTTGCGTGTATGATATAGATGCATATGCATTTGAATTTGCATGGTGGATACTTATTGCATGCTAAAAATTGATGTGAAATGCCTATCCAAAGTGTATGCATAATGACTATGAAGAATAAATATGCATAAAAAATATGCATAGTGATTATGCATAAAAAATATGCATATTGAATATGCATAAAATATGCATAAAAATATGCATATTGAATATGCAAAAAAAAGGTGCATATATGTATATGAATAAAATATATTAATATGCATATAAATCTGTATAATGAATATGCATATGAATATGCATAAATATGCATAATGATTGAAAAATGCAAAAAAATGATGCTTAACGAGTATATTTTATGCATAAATAGAAATATGCAATATGAATTCATATTGCATACAGATAACACTGGCAAACCATTTTGACCAAAACTCATACTAAATTTTCATTCTGGACTAAAGGTGTGAGGGAAGGAAGAAAAACAGTCTGACGTTAGAAAAATGCTACATGCACTCATTTTGTAGCAGAGCAAATGAGAAGTGCTGAATTATGGTTGGTGCCCATAATTTAGTATGATATCATAATTTTATTTAATTGTTTTCAATATTGAAAAGACTTTAGGTCGGTTGGTATGGATCTAGCTGTGCCAGGGTCTAATCTAATTATTTTAACAATTTCTTAATAATTAATGGGCTTTAATACAAAAACAGGTTGTATTTTTTGTGGGATATTGGATATGATAAGGTCTTTTGTAAAAAAAACTTATATTGTTTAAAAATATTCCTGAATCAGATGTGGGATAATCACTACAAAAAATTGTAGTACTGTGGGCAATAAAATATATGCACAAGCAGTAAAGAAAGGACCAAGTGAACCCTTTTTGTGCAGTGGGAATCATTAGAGTGGAATTGTGGATGAAAAATATAATTCATTATTACCATTTTATTTAATCAAAAAATTTATAATATTAAAAAGAACTATTGATTAATTGGTATTTGACCTTTGTGCCTCACTCATATTTATCATTTGATTGATTTTTTGTCACCATTATGTTTTAATATCATAAGTATAGCAAAAACTCGATGCCCAACGCATACCGGGTGATGTTACACCTTTTATAATATTATTAAATAAAGGTAAAAAAATATGAAAATGATTTGTTTTACAAAAAATAAATTGATATACAAAAGCAATATGAGGGATAAAAAGGTAAAATTAATCTCAAAGAGATCAATTATGAAAAACAAAATACTAGTAAAATTCTTGCTCTCAAGAGCCAGTAGAAGTGTTGAAAAAAATGGGAGCCATCAGGGCTAAATTGTAATAAGTGACCTTTTTTTTAAAGATAAAAAATTATACACCTGAGGTTGGGAAGAACAACAGGTGGATGATTCAGCTAAACAAAACTACTTGTAGTGAAGTTTAATAAAAAAATGTTTTTTGTTGCCATATAGAGAATTGATCCCATCTGATTGCACGTGACTAAAAGTGTCCAGCACAAGTTCGGCCGAACTTGTGCTGGACACTTTTATGATGGAGAGTAGCTTGGGTGGAAATTTTCTTCAGTTCCTTCATCTTGTATTTCTCATAAACATGTCTACTGGTATTTGATCAGTCTGTATCTTTCATATTTATCATCCGATTAATATTTTATCACCATTATATTATTAATGTTATTAGTATAGCAAAAACTTGTGTGCCAAATGCATACCATGTGAAGTTATACCTTCAATAATTTTTTAAAATAGATGTAAATAAATATGGAAAGGATTAGTTTTACAAAAATTAAATAGAAATTTAAAAGTAAAAAGAGGAATAAAAGAGTAAAATAAAAGTCAAAGAGTTCAAATATGAAAAAAATACTGGTAAAATTCCTGCTATCAAGAACCAGTAGAGGTGTTAAAGCAAATGGGAGCCATCAGGGTTTAATTGTAATAAGTGACCTTTTCTTTAAAGATAAAACATTTTACACCTGATATTGGGCAGAACAGCAGGTGGATGATTCAGCTAAACCAAACCAGTTCTAGTGAAATTTGATAAAAAAAATTTTTTATTGCCATACAGAGAATTGATCCCATCTGACTGCACATGCCCAAAGGTGTCCAGCACAAGCTCAGCCGAACTTGTGCTGGACACTTCTATGATGGAGAGCGGCTGGGGTAGAATTTTTCTTCAGTTCATCTGGTATTTCTTACAAACATGTCTACTGGTATTTTATCTTTGTGCCTCACTCATACATATTGTTTGATTAATTTTTTTTCTTAATTATATTATTAATTATATAAGTATAGCAAAAAATTGTGTGCCAAATGCATACTGAGTGATGTTACACCTTTTATAATATTATTAAAAAATAGTATAAAAATATTAAAATAATTTATTTTAAAAATTATTAATTGATATCCAAAAGCAATATGAGGAATAAAAAATTAAGTTAAAGTGATCAAATATGAAAAACGAACTCCAAGTATTATTGCTAATATCAAAGGCCAGTAGAGATGTTGAAGCAAATGAGAGCCATCAGGGATAAATTGTACTAAATTGATTGTTTTTTAAAGATAAAAAATTGTGTACCTGTGGTTTGGATGAACTCTAGGTGGATGATTCAGCTATATCAAACTACATCTAGTGAGGTTTCTTATCAAATAATTTTTTTCATTGCCATAGAGAGAATTGATCCCATCTGACTGCACCTGACCAAAATTTTCCAGCACAAGTTCGGCCGAACTTGTGCTTGACACTTTTATGATGGAGAGTAGCTAGGGTGCAGGTCTTCTTCAGTGCAACTGTTATTTTTTTAAAACATGTCAAATGGTATTTGATCTTTCTGTGTTATTCATATTTTATTATCTGATTAATTTTTTGTCATTAGAATATTATTAATTTTATTAGTATAGAAAAAATTTGTGCGCCAAATGCATGCCATGTTATATTACACCTTTTATAATATTATTAAAAAATGTTAAAAAAATATGAAAATGATTTCTTTTCCAAAATTATAAATTAATATCCAAATGTAACATGAGTGATAAAAAAGTAAAGTAAAAGAGATCAAATATGAAAAAGAAAAATTCCTGCCTTCAAGAGCCAGTAGAGGTGTTGAAACAAATGGGTGCCATCAGGGCTAAATTTGATAAAATTTAATTTTTTTTAAAGATAAAAAATTTTTCACCTGAAGTTTGGAAAAACTCAAGGTGGATAATTCAGCCATACCAAACTACTTCTAATGTAATTATTTAGCATTTTTTTAAATTTAATTTCCACAGAGAGAATTGATCCCATCTGACTGCACCTGAACAAAAGTGTCCAGCACAAGTTTGGCTGAACTTGTGCTGGACACTTTTATGATGGAGAGTAGCTAGGGTGGAAGTGTTTCTCAGTACATCAGTTTTTTGTTTTTCACATTTCTATTGGGTTTTTAACTTTTTTTTATCATTCATATTTATCTTATAATTAATTTTTTGTCACCATATATATTATTAATGTTTCTAGTATAGCAAAAACCTGCATTCCAAATGCAAAATTGGTGATGTTACAATTTTAATGATATTATTATATAAAGTTAAAAAAATATGAATATATTTAGTTTTTAAAAAAATAAATTGATATTTAAAATTAAAAAGAGTAATAGAAAAGTAAAATGAAAATAAATGGGATCAAATACGAAATAAAAAATACAAGTAAAATTTTTACTATCAAGAGCCAGAAGTGGTGTTGGGACAGTAAGGGACCCCTAGGTCAAGACTTGGTCTAAACTTACTTTTATGTATAGCTAACAAATTTTGACCTGAGGTTTGGACAGACTTCCAGGGGACAATTTTACAATATTAAACATTCTTTACTTCAATAATTGAGTGAAATATCATTTTTATTGCCATAGAGAGAATTTATCTCATATGACTTCATGCAACCAAAAGTGTCCAGCACAAGTTCGGCCAAACTTGTGCTGGACACTTTTATAATTGAGAGTAGGCATACAGAAAATCTTCTTAAACTCAAAAGGGATTTCTTATAAACATTTCCACTGGAATTTGATCTTTCTGTGTCATTTAAATTTACCATTTGATTAATTTTTTGTCATCATTATATTATTAATGTTATTACTATAGTAATAACTTGTGTGAAAAATGCATACCAGGTGGTGTTCCACCCTTAATCATATATTATTAAATAAAGGTATAAGAGTATGAAAATTATTTATTTTAAAAATTAAAAATTGATATCCAAAGCAATATGAGCAATATAAAAGTAAAATAAAAGGGATAAAATAAGAAAAAAAAATCTAAGGAAAATTCCCACTATCAATAACAGGTAGAGGTGTTAGATCAAATGTGCACCACCAGGGCTAAACTTGCACTATATTTTCTTTTTTGTTAAACCAAAGAAAGTTTCCTGATGAGTTTTGAAAAATCATCAGGAGGACATTTTGGCAATATCAAACTACTTATTGTGCAATGATTGAGCAAAATGTCATTTTCATTTCAATAGAGTAAATTTATCCCATCTGACTGCATGCAACTGAAAGTGTCCAGCACAAGTTTGGCCAAACTTATGCTGGACACTTTTATGATGGTGAGTATCTAGGGTGCAGGTCTTCTTCAGTTCATCAGGTATTCCTTATAAACAAATCCACTTGTATATGATCTTTCTGTGTCATTCATATTTATCATTTGATTCATTGTTTTTCACCATTATAATATTAATGTTATTAGTATTGAAAAAATTTGTAAGCCAAATGCATACTGGGAGATGCTAAATCTTTCATAATCTTATTAAATAAAAGTAAAAAAAATATGAAAAGTATTAGTTTTACAATAAATAAATTGATATTTGAAAGCAAAAACAGGAATAAAAAAGTAAAATAAAAGTGATTAAATATGAAATTAAACATTCAAATAAAATTTCTGCCATCAAAGATAATTTGAGTTTTCAGACCAAATTTGCACCACCAGTTCTAGATTTGGAATATGTTTTCTTTTTTTTAAAATTAATAAAAGTGTCCACCTGAGGTTTTCCAAAAAATCAGGAGGATAGTATAGCAGTATAAAGCTACTTCTTGTGCAATTATTGAGCAAAAATTCATTTTAACTTCCATTGAGTAAATTTATCCCATCTGACTGCATGCAACCAAAAGTGTCCAGCACAAGCTCAGCTGAAATTGTGCTGGACACTTTTATGATGGAGAGTAGCTAGGGTGCAAGTCTTCTTCAGTTAATCTTATATTCATTTTAAAAATGTCTATGGGTATTTGATCTTTCTGTGTCATCCATATTTATTATTTGATTATTTTTTAGTCACCATTATATTATTAATGTTTTTAGTATAGCAAAAACATGTGTAATGAATGTACACTGGATGATTTTACAACTTTAATAATATAATATAATAAATGTAAAAAAATGTGAAAGTTATCAGTTTTACCAAAATAAAATTGATATTTAAAAGCTAAAGGATAAATAAAAGGGTAAGATTAAAATTAAAGTGATCAAACATGAAATAAAGATATTAAGTATAATTTCTGCTATCATGAGCCAGTGGAGGCTTCAGAAAAAATGGGCACCATCATAGATTAACATGGATCAAATTTACTTTTTACCAAAGGAAAAAAATGTCTACCTTAGGTTTGGACAAACTTCCAGGGGACAATTTGTCTATATAAAACTACTTTCAGTGCAATGATGGAGTGATAATTCATTCTCATTTCCATAAAAAGAATTGATTGCGTCTGACGGCATGCAACCAAAAGTGTCCAGCACAAGTTTGGCCAAACTTGTGCTGGACACTTTTATCATGAAGAGAGCCAGGGTGCAAGTCATTTTTAATCATCTGAAATTTCTTATAAACATTTCCACTGTTATTAAATCTTTGTGCCTCACTCGTATTTATCAATTGATTAATTTTTTGTCACCATTATATTATTAATATTATCAGTATAGCAAAAAATTGTGTGCCAAATGAATACTGGGTGATGTTACACCTTTTATAATATTATTAAATAAAGGTAAAAAAATATGAAAATTATTTATTTTACAAAAAATAAACTTCTATCCAAAAGCAATATGAGAGGAATAAAGTAAAATAAAAGAAATCAAAGATGAAAATTAAAATCCAAGTTAAATTCCTGCCATAAACAGAAAAAAGAGATGTTGAATTAAATTAGCACAATCAGGGCTAAACTTGCACTAAATTTTCTTTTTTGTAAAAATAAAAAAAAAATCCACTTGAGCTTTACCAAAACTTCAGCATGAAAATTTTGCCATATCAAACTACTTCTAGTGTAATTTTATATCAAAAATTTATCTTCATTTCCATAGAGAGAATTGCTCCCATCTGACTGCACATTACCATAAGTGTCCAGCACAAGTTTGGCCAAACTTGTGCTGGACACTTTTATGATGGAGAGTAGCTAGGGTAGAATTTTTCTTCAGTTCATCTAGTATTTCTTACAAACTTGTCTACTGGTATTTTATATTTGTTCCTCACTCATTAATATCATTTGATTAATTTTTGGTCGCCATTATATTATTAATTTTATAAATATAGACAAAACTCATGTGCCAAATGCATACCAGGTGATGTTATTCCATTTATAATATTATTAAATAAATGTATAAAAATATGAAAATAGTTTATTTTAAAAATTATTAATTGGTATCCAAAAGCAATATTAGGAATAAAAAATTAAGTTAAAGCGATCAAATATGAAAAACAAAATCCAAGTAATATTCCTACTATCAAAAGCCAGTAGAGGTGTTGAAGCAAATGAGAGCCATCAGGGATAAATTGTACTAAATTGACTTTTTTTCAAAGATAAAAAATTGTGCACCTGTGGTTTGGATGAAATCTAGGTAGAAAATTTGGCTATGTAGAACTACTTCTAGTGAAGTTTTTTATCCAAAAAAATTTTTTCATTGCCATAGCGAGAATTGATCTCATATGACTGCAACTGACCAAAAGTGTCCAGCACAAGTTTGGCTGAACTTGTGCTGGACACTTTTTTGATGGTGAGTATCTAGGGTGCAGCTCTTCTTCAGTGCAACTGGTATTTTTTTAAAACATATCCACTGGTATTTGATCTTTCTGTTTTATTAATATTTTATCATTTGATCAATTTTTTGTTACCATTATATTATTATTTTTATTAGTATAGCAAAAAAACATGTGCCAAATGCTTACAGGGTGATGTTAAACCTTTAATAATTTTATTAAATACAGGTAAAAAATTATGAAAATGATTTGTTTTACATAAAATTAATTGATATCTAAAAGAAAAAAAAGGGATAAAAAGAAATAGGTTGAATAATAGGGATTTTATATGAAATTCAAAATTCAAGCTAAATGCCTACTTTCAATTCTCAGAAGAGGTGTTGGATAAAATGGGCATCATCAGGAATAAAATTTTACTTAATTTGATTTTTTGAAAAACTAAATGAAGTTTTCAACTGACTTTTTTCCAATATTTAGTTGAACACTTTATCTATATCAAATTACTTCTAGTACCATGATTGACCAAATTAAATCCTCATTTCCATATTCAGAATTGATCCCATATGGCTGGACCAGGCCAAAGGTGTCAACCACAAGTTTGAGAATTCTTCTGGTGGACACTTTTATGATGGAAAGTAGTAGGGTGCAAGTCTTCTTTAGTTAATCTAGTATTCCTCATAAACATTTCCAACTTATTTTTGGCCAAAAATCAGGTGGAAAGTTTTTCCATATAAAATTACTTCTAATGCCATGATTGACTGAAAATTGATTCTCATTGCCATATAGAGAGTTGATCCCATATGACTGGATCTGGCAAAAGTATCACCACAATTTTTGATAAACTTAAGTTTGAAAATTTTATGATGGAAAGTAATTGCAAGTCTTCTTCATTTCATCAAGTAATCCTCATAAAAATTTCCACCTGTATTTTGGCCAAACTTCAGGTGGACACTTTGGCCATATTAAATTAATTCTAGTTCCATGTTGATAAAAAACTGATACTTATTGCCATATATATATATTAAACCCATCAGACTGTGCCTTTCCAAAAGTGTCTACCTGAATTATGGCTAAACCTCAGTTGGACACTTTTATGATGCAGAGTAGCTAGGGCAAAAGTATTCTTCAGTTAATTTGGTATTCATAATAAATTTATCCTCCTGAAGTTTATCCTAACTTGAGGTGGACAATTTCGGAAAGCACCAGTTAGTCACTATCCATCAAAAAAGTGTTCACCAAAAGTTTGGCTAAACTTGTGGTGGACCCCTTTGATCAGCCACAGTCAGATGAGATCAACTCTTTAGATAAGAATGATGATGATGTTTTGGTCAATCATGGAAATAGAAGTAGTGTGATGTGGCCAAATTACCCCCCTGAAGGTCAGACAAACCTCAGAAGGACACTTTTTAGCAGGGAGTAACTGAGAAAAATCCATTTATCAGAAGGAAAATCTTTTATTGGATAGATGCCAAGGTTTCATACTTGTGTATTATGGTCAGTATTAATTTTGAAAGTGTCTGTCCAAGCAATTTCATTGCCCATCATGACTCATTTTGTTTTAAATGTTTCAAACTGCGTGATACAGTATTAAGGTGTCACATAGTATAATTAAGTTCTATTAAGTTCCCTCTTATGATGCCTAAATTTATAATTTAATATCTTACATAATAATTTTTTTTATATAAATTCATCAATATTTTATTTTATTATCAAATTTAATAGAGCAAGTATCCTGAATTATTATATATGCATAAGCTTAGGTTAGATCAATTTGCGCTCAATTTGTGCTCATCAGAGGACCAA
Organism: Hemileia vastatrix; assembly: GCA_030280995.1. NCBI lineage: Eukaryota > Fungi > Basidiomycota > Pucciniomycetes > Pucciniales > Zaghouaniaceae > Hemileia > Hemileia vastatrix. The sequence goes on from JASXTE010000015.1 coordinate 15,409,635, forward strand.
AATCAAGTTCTGGAGGATCAACTTGTGCATAATTTGAAATCAGTTGATATTCTGTCTATAATCAATCTGAGAATAAATGTAAATCTAACTCTAATTTACTTATGTTTATAAAGTATTCATAAACCTGGCATATTTAAGGGACACTCTAAATTTCAAGAGAGGGGATTGCTAGAAATTCACCCCTAGATTTCCCGTGGTGAAAGGTTTATGAAATGTCTGTGGATTATTAAAAGGGGTAGTGAGCATGAACAGAATGGTTAGTGGAGGACTAAGGGGTTAACGGATGTTAGTGAGGAGGGTCCAGGTGTAACGGGTGTATTTTAATGGTCTGTGATGTGCGGAATAGTGGATGGGTATGAGGTCAATGTGAGGAGGAGTAAAGAATATAAAAGGGGTTGGGTTTTTGGTTTGATATTCTTTAGAATTAAATTATAAAACATATTTATAGTTAATAGTGGTAAAGCTTTAAGTTAAATCATTATTATTGTATCTTTCCTTATTTTCTCAGTAATCATATCTAAATCCTAAATCTTTGATTATTGAGTTTCCAACCCTTTGTGAGATCTTAAGAATTTTAATATTACCTTTAAATTATATTAAAATTCTTCTCGGACATATCCCAAAGCAGTAGCTCTTCCTTTGAGTCATCTTCGAATCACTTCCTCGAAAATTTCCTCTGTGCATCGAAGAAGTTTCTAAACTCCTCCCTCCATCTCACTTCCAGGAACACCCTTGACCGAGTGCGTAGGTCGTCCAGTGAAAGTATAATTCAATTCTCCGTAGTTCTCATTCTTTGTACTACTACTTCCCCATTCAGGTGCTTTCTAAATTCTTAAAATGGCACCTGTTCAAGGCACTCCTCCTATGGGCGCTACTACTAGAGCTTGCGCCAGATGCAGGCCAACAGCCACACGGCCTGTTTCCCGCACTCACTCCTTGGAAACACTCAACCTAATGGAACGGAAACATTCAGTCCAATCTGTAGAAGACATTCCAAAAGATTTCAATGACTCTATTGATGAAGAAGAAGAAGAGGATACAATGCACAAGGCACCATCTGCCCCTGCTAATCACCCTTCTGGTCAACCTTCAGAACCTGGACCATCTAATTCTCTGGAAGATTTCATGAGACGTTTCATGAAGACCCTTTCAAATTCAACATCTTCAGAGGGATCTAAATTCAAAACTCCTTCCATGAAATCCCCTGATAAATTTGACGGAGAACATCCAGACAGATTGTGGCCCTTCTTGCAAACCTGCAAGCTCCTGTTCCATAATGACCCTCGAACCTTCAATAATGACCTATCGAAGGTTGTTTATGCTTCTTCATTCCTAGCCGGAAAGGCAGCAAGGTGGTTCGAACCTTATCTTCTCATGCTCTCTTTGACAGAGACCCACTTACTCATCAATAATTGGGAAAAATTCAAAGACCAACTTTTTACGTTGTTTGGTGACCCTAATGAAACTGACAACGCAGAAATTGAACTGGACTTCCTTTGCATGAGTGATAATGGTAAAGCTTCTGAATACATCTCGAATTTCAGAGCACTCCAAACTCGAGTAGGTTAGAATGATGCTGCCCTCAAGTATCATTTCAAAAAGGGACTTCCTTCGAGGATTCTGGATCAATTAAATCTTCACGGTCAGAAGATGACTACTTTAACAGATTTAATGGATTGAGCCTTCAAACTCGACGGAGTTTACCAAGGACAACTTAAACATCGTCAATACGCCAACAAATCTCAAGGCCTAAATTTTAAATTGGGACCTTCTTCACACCCACAGACAACTCAATCCTCCTCGACTCAATCCAAACCCAATAAGGGAAAGGACAAACCTCGACCTAAAAGCTCTACCCCAGGAGATATCAGCAAAATAATGGATCTTAAAGGGGAACTTAAAGAAGCTGAGAGGAAGAGAAGAGCGGATAATGGGTTATGTATGTATTGTGGGGGTAAGCACAAGCTGGAAGATTGTGTAAAATTGAAGGAAAGAGAAGGTACTAGTTCGAAGTCAAAAAACTAGTAGATAGTTTACTTGTGTGCAAAGGAAACTATCTTATCTCTCCCAGTGCACAGAACCTCCATGTCTTAAGGACTGGAGTTACCTTAAATCGCTTGAGATTCATTCTTTTTAAGGAGGATATCCCCTTCAGTTGTCTTATAGACTCTGGAGCTTCAATTTCTTTTGTCAGTTTATCTTTTGCCGAGAAGTTACAACTGACATTTACAGATATCGATCAAACTCCAATTTACTTGGTCGAACCAGAGGAACCCAAATATTCGGTCAGTAAGAAAGTTTTATGGGTTTTCAACTTTCCGAACTTTCCCCCCTTTGAGTGGGAATTATCAGTCTTGGACGCCCAAAGGATGGACAATACCATTCTTGGCCATGACTTTTTAACGCATTGGAATCCTGAAATTGATTGGACACAGGGATTGATCACCCCACGCACTAAGTATATTTCTAATTCTTTAATGCAGGTCAATAGGGAGTTAAACAACCCGCCTGACAACGTCCTGCTAGAGGAAAAATCTCTGCCAGATGACTTGCAAGCATCTGATCTTTCTTTAAATGAGCAATTGTATAACCCTTCTAGCTTGATGAATTCACTCGAAGAGGATTTAAATTGCCTCGAAGTAATCAAATTATGCTCTCTCAATTCTGGTCTTCCCTCAACAGATTCTCTTGAAGATGATGAGGAAGACCAAATCAACGTTGAAGCCATTAAATCAACTCTACCGGAAATCTATCATGATTTCCTCAATGTTTTCTCAATCCGCAAGGCCAATAAGTTACCACCTCATCGACCCTACGACCATAAAATAGAGTTAATAGGTCCAGTACCTCCGGCAGGTCCTGTCTATTCTTTGTCAAAGGACGAATCTCAAGTTCTTTGAGACTAAATTGCAGAAAATGTAGCCAAAGGTTTTATCAGAGCCAGTAAATCTCCAACCGGCTCCCCTGTCCTTTTTGTAAAGAAAAAAGACAGTAGTCTTAGTTTGTGTGTTGACTACAGAAATCTCAACACAGTCACTAAGAAGAATGCATATCCTGTTCCTCCTATGTCATTGCTTCTTACCCTTTTTAATGGTGCTAATTTCTTTTCTAAAATTGATCTTAGAGGTGCTTATAATCTTATACGCATTGAGGAAGGTCATGAACCACTGACTGAAATGCGCACTAGAATTGGTAGTTTTGAATATTTAGTTATGTCTTTTGTATTGTGTAACGCACCATCAACTTTTCAAACTTTTGTTAATGACATCTTCCAAGATGTTGTCTATTTAGATGATATTTTAATTTTCTCAAAGACACTGGATGAACATATTCATCATGTTTGACAGGTTCTAAATCGACTTTGAGATCACGGTCTCTACGCCAAGCACAATAAATTTGAATTCCATCTTAAATCAATCGATTTTTTGGGTTTTACGTTGTCCACTGATGGTTTAGTCATGGATGACAAAAAGGTCCAAAAAGTCCTGGAATGGCCTGAGCCCAAAACCGTTAAATCCCTCCAAGGATTTTTGGGTTTTGAAAATTTCTATAGAAGATTCATTAACAATTACTCTAAAACTATTTCCAATCTTACTTCTCTTCTTATAAAAGATATTCCTTTTGTTTTTACTTCTACAGCACAAAAGGAATTCGAAGAATTGAAGACTACATTCACCACAGCTCCAATTCTTCGACACTTTGATCCTTCTGCTTCGACAATTGTCAAGACAGATGCAAGCGATTATGCTATTGCAGGGGTCATTTCTCAATTAAATCCTGAAACAAAATTGTTTCATCCTGTTGCTTTTGAGTCACGCAAATTCATTGCAGCAGAATTAAATTATGAAATTCATGACAAAGAGCTTTTAGCTATTATACATTGTCTTAAAAAATGGCGCTCATTTCTTCTCAGCCTAGATAGTCCTTTTCAAACTTTAACAGACCATAATACTTTGAAATACTTCATGTCTTCCAAAGTGTTAACCAGGCATCAAGCCAGGTGGGCTGAATTTCTGTCTGAATTTCCTTTTTCTATTTCCTATCGCCCAGGTAAGAGCTGCATTGTCCCAGATATCTTGTCACATCGGGAAGACATTTACCCACAGCAGGGGGACACATTTTCTGACAAGAACCAAGCAAATGTGAAATCAATTTTCAACGAATCAATGTTAACAACTCATAAACTTAATTTGATGACAATTCAATCGTTTTAAAATCCATTATCCAACATCCTCGAAGCTCGGTCGAAGGACAACTATTGTTTGGAGTTAAAAGACAAAATACTCTCAAAGCAAGGGGCCAAAAGATTTAGTATTGAATCAGGTCTATTAGTTTTCGAAGGTAGAGTAGTCATACCCGACAACAATGAAATAAAATTATGGATTTTCAATAGTCGACATGATTCTCCATTAGCTGGTCATTTTGGGGTTGATAAAACCTACCAGTTAATTGTGAGGGATTTCTTCTGGCCAGAAATGACCAGAGAAATCAAGGCCTATATAAGAGCTTGTTACAAATGTAATAGGAATAAAGCTCCCCGTCACCGGAAGCATGGGTTGCTTCAACCGCTGTGGTAGCCTAAAGTTTAGCATGGCACCTAAATACGTAAGTGGAGTTATTACGGTGTGCAAGATTGGCGCTATTATTTTTATACAAGGGTTTTATTTAATTTATTTGAGTTTTAAACATGAAGAAATTGGTCAAAAGCAAATGCCTACGCAAAAACAATTTATTTTACGGAGAAAATTTATTTTTACGGTCTGAAAAGTTTATAAGTATCAAGTCAAGTCACTCAAGAACCTTGGGAAATTTTCCCAGAATTTTTACTATTTTTCTTATATTTTTAAATGAATTTTAAAGTTTTATAGAAATATTTACGTTTTTAGAAAAATACTTAACTTTTATGAATTTTCACGGGGTGATTAGAGCTGCGCAGGATACGAAAATTAGTTGGGAATGTAAAGGGGAAGTGACTCTATCATGTGTAATTTTTCTAGATTTTTCGTTATAGTTTTAAAGGTTCTAATTGAGTCCGGAGGCTCCGGATGGGCTCTGGCTGAGCTCTGGAGGGGAAACTTAGGCACGTGACTAGGTATACTTAAGAGCCTCTCAGACTCAAATTTGGGCATTATCTTACAATCATCAGACATCATACAGCTTAATCTTTAACCACCACGGTCTCATTTTTTATTACTCAACAAATTTAATAAAATTGAAATACCCTTATAACTTTATATTTTATATATAACATTTTAGAAATACTACTCAACAATTTAAATCACACTTCATACAGGGTATCTTTAGAAAGGTCTTCATCACTGGGACTTGATTATTGCTGTCTCATAAAAATTCAAATTATTTTGAAAACATAAAAGTCAATCTTTTCAGATCTTTCGCTGGTACACCTTAATTGTTGTAATCAGTATTTCTTTCTCAACAGCCACTTTTATTTAAATCTCAATAAGCGTTAAATATTTCAAGAGTTTCGGTATTAGTTTTTCATCTGATCTAAATAGACTGGGTAGCTTAGCAATTTAGAACACCTACTTTGTTATTTTTGTTGGAAGGATGGGGTTTTCAGCTAAATCCACACATCTCCTCCGGATTCTGCTTACAGCAAAGCGACTGTAAGAGTTTACCTTACCATACCGCTTCTTATTCCCTCTAAACCTTGGGAATCTTTATTGATGGATTTTATTTCTCAACTTCCTCTTTCTAATAATTTTGATGCTATATTAGTAATAGTAGATAGATTTTCAAAAATGTCTATTTTTATTAAAACCACTACTACTGCTACAGCAGAAGATTTGTCAAAATTGTTTCTAGAATATGTATTTTCCATACATGGCTTACCTAATGATATTATTTCAGATAGAGGCTCATTGTTTGTATCCACATTCTGGACTCAACTGTGTCGACAACTCAATATTACAAGGAACCTCTCCATGGCCTATCACCCTGAAACTGATGGGAAAACAGAAAGGGTCAACCAAATCCTTGAACAATACCTTCGAATGTATGTCAGTTACCAACAAGACGATTGGACCACATGGTTACCATTGGCCGAATTTGCTTATAATAACTTGACTCATTCTTTGACACAACAATCTCCTTTCGAAACTGTTTATGGAAGACATCCTCGATTCAACTCAATCCATGTAGGAACTAATCATCCTGCAGAACATTATCTTTGCACCATATCACAACTCCAAGAGGAGCTTAAATCAAATTTGGAATTAGCGATTCAAAGGTACAAGGAACAGGCCGACAAACATCGACAATCTGCTCCTTCTTTTAAACCAGGCGACAAAGTATGGCTTGACACACGAAACATTCGAACGACTTGACCATCAAAGAAACTGGCTGAAAAACGCTTGGGACCATTTGAAATCAACTCTGAAGTCTCTAAAACTGCATTTCGACTCAAGCTACCTCCTAAATGGCAGGCTATTCACCCTGTTTTCCACGTATATCTCCTGGAACTGGCTTGAGAAACATACCCGGGCAAGAACCAACATCCTCTGGAACCGGTCGAAGTAGAAGACCATCTAGAGTGGGAAGTAAGCTGTATCCTTGATTAAAGAATACGCAAGGGGAAACTTCAATACCTTGTGGAATGGGAAGGCTTCCTCGATGATTCAGACAAAACATCCTGGGGACCAGCCATCAATGTTTCTAACGCCCCTGAACTCCTAAAATCTTTTCATCTTAAATATCCTTTAAAACCAAAACCTTAAAACTCTTTTTCTTTTCTTTCCTTTCTTTTTTCTCTTTTCTTTTCTTCTCTTTAAAATCTAAAACATCTTTACTTCTAAAAAATTCCTTAATTTTGTCTCCTTCTTTATTCTTTTTCTTTTCAAAATTTTTCAACCTTCTTTAAAATAAATAAAATAAAAATAAAAATAAATAAAAATAAAAATAAATAAAAAAATAAAAATTTAAAATAAAATAAAATAAAATCAAACTAAAATTAAATTAAATTAAATTAAAAAAATAAAATAAATAAAATTAAAACCTTTTTTCTTTAAAATTTGTCTTTTTCTTTTTCTCTTTTCAATTTTCTATATACATTCTTTCCTTAAAATTTCTTCGAACTATCAAAATTTTGCACGAACGCAACACGGCCATCTTCTCGAACTTCACTTCAACCTCTAAATCTCTCTTTTAAAATTCTTCTCTGTCACGCGCCACGTGACACTTGAGGCAAAAGCAGCCCATTAAATCAATAATAAGAGGTTTAAATCCATACTCAAAGCGCAGAAAGCAATTCTCCATAGCAACTGTGACTTTCCTTTGTGTACTCGCTATTCAACCGCGCTAGTCTAAACTCTAAATCTAAATTATTCAATCTCTCAATAGTGTGTCTTAGTCTTTTTCTCAATAAGCAACGCACCGCGCAATAGTCAATGTAATAGTATGTTAAAAGGTTTATGAAATGTCTGTGGATTATTAAAAGGGGTAGTGAGCATGGACGGAATGGTTAGTGGAGGACTAAGGGGTTAACGGATGTTAGTGAGGAGGGTCCAGGTGTAACGGGTGTATTTTAATGGTCTGTGATGTGTGGAATAGTGGATGGGTATGAGGTCAATGCGAGGAGGAGTAAAGGATATAAAAGGGGTTGGGTTTTTGGTTTGATATTCTTTAGAATTAAATTATAAAACATATTTATAGTCAATAGTGGTAAAGCTTTAAGTTAAATCATTATTATTGTATCTTTCCTTATTTTCTCAGTAATCATTTCTAAATCCTAAATCTTTGATTATTGAGTTTCCAACCCTTTGTGAGATCTTAAGAATTTTAATATTACCTTTAAATTATATTAGAATTCTTCTTGTACATATCTCAAAGCAGTAGCTCTTCCTTCAAGTCATCTTCGAATCACTTCCTCAAACATTTCCTCTGTGCATCAAAGAAGTTTCTAAACTCCTCCCTCCATCTCACTTCCAGGAACACCCTCGACTGAGTGCGTAGGTCGTCCGGTGACAATGTTCACCTAGTTGGCGCCGTTAATAAACCCAAGAATACAGATTTTAAAAACATGCTTTTGAGCATGGTACATTACCTAAGATTTCTGTTTAATGAAGGACATAACAAATGCGCAGTGATTGCGCTTCAAAAACGTAACAATTATTTTGTGTAGGATAGAGGTATAAGGGTTTTGGCAGATTGGTAAAATAACTGTTACTCATTCTTTACTGATTCGATATGCAATTATTATATCTTGCTGTGTAACAGAAATGCCTGGAAGTGTTAAAATTTCAACAGCGCGGCTCCACTTATTTAAACTGTATGTGGTCAATACCAGAGACTAATCAAGAAATGTGTGTACAAGACAGCAAAGAAGAAGGTACGTGACAGCTGAGAAATAAGATAGGTTGATTTCAATCATCAGCACTTACCTCCAAATCCAGCTACTGTGCACTCGGTATGCGGGATATGAGTGTCTTTCTCAAAGGCTATACCATGAATAACTGGCTTCTAATTTGGAATAAGTAAGACCTTTTTCTCTCTTCTTTTCTGATAATTAATCTTCGGCCTTTATAGCAACTTTCTATTAGTTCAACACATTTTTTCAAAAGTGGTAAATATATTTCTCATTTTCATGTCAAATGTAGGGAACTCAAACTTTCATGCAAGGGTCTGATAGCTCTGCTCTATTTTTTATGTTTGGGCAACTGAGTTTGGGTTTAGCTTTTTGCGCCACCAGTTAAACCCTATGGCTTTACAAAGTTGGGAGTCAAAGTTATCCCTCTACAACGTGCAATAATACGTTGATTGACGAAAATTGACATTGGAGAGTGGGATCCATGTTTGCTATTTTAAGCAAATTCCACAGATCTGTTTCATTTTCAAATGCCACGTCGACATGTAGCAAATCACGGGCCCCAATTTATTTCTTTGGCTCAAAACCTTATTTTTCGCATTCTATTTTTCTCGTTTTGTCTTTTACTTTTTTCTAGCTTGTGAAGCTGAAGATCATCTTTCATGGCGTGCGAATAAAGCTAGACCAAGAAAGCTTTGTGAAAATTCAAAAAAATTTACAACTTTTTACCTTTCCCCACCCTCCTTTTGGGACATGATGCGAGCACGCAATGGTCCAATTTGAGTGCCATGCCAAGATGATATCCAAAAATAATACTTGTTAGTACAAAATTGCATTGTGCACTTTGGATATTATATGTACATACACTGGAAGGATGGGATACCGTGAATGGCTGTTTACAGTATCAATTGGTCCATTGCGTGCTCACGTTGTGTCCAAAAGGAGTGCGGGGAAAGGCAAAAAGTTGTATTTTTTTTTGCATTTTCACAAAGCTTTCTTGGTCTAGCTGTAGAACATAACTTTTAAGTTCCATCGCTCGAAGAGTCACAAATGGTCTAAAAATGTTACAATGATCCCTTTCCACACTACAACATATTTTTGTTTCGCCATGGGGCGCAATAATTACGCAACAGATACGAAACATTTGTTTTTTGCACTTAAGATGCACATCAGACCTTTAGGTGCTAAAAATAATTGCTACATAACTGTTGCGTAATCGTTGCGCCATTGTTGTGCTCCAAGACGAAACGAACATTTGTTGCAGTGCCAGGATTCCATATCTTGTTGGACAATCTCAACTAAGCCGCCGATCTCAATCATCCATTTTTGGCACCACGCAATCCTCCACTGAAGTAAGTTTTCGGCTTTTTAACCGCTATTTCTCTCTCCACAACTCAAGCGTTGCTGTATATGTGTTGCATATAAAACATGTTAATCTTTTCTTATGATTATACAGTTTAATAAAAACCAATTTTTTAATGTCATAATAACCTAATATTGTTTTTATCAAATAAATTGATAATGATGAAAAAACGAACAGAAAATAATAGAGGAGAGTATAGAAATATAAAAAAGGATATCATTAATGCAAAGGGCCACGCGTTTTTAGAGGTCATCCGAGGATTGACATTTGACCTGAGCCAAAACGGTGTTCTCACGGGGACTCTTCGACTGCTGAAAATGCAAAATCCTCTCCAATTTACATGCCGTGTTTTCTTATCAGTTCTATTTAAAAAAAATGTAAACGATGATCCCTTACTTACACTTCACACATTCATTACTGTATTCAACAGTCCACGCTTTCAAGACTTTATTCCCTTCTCCTTACAACACGCTTTTATTAATTTCATCTCATGCTATCTTTATCTGGCCAACATGGGATGGAATATCAGGACAATTGTGTGCCGTGATGGTCAGATAAAGAATTGGAAGCAATGGTTTGGATTTGCGAGCTTGGGTAGTAGCTCCAACTCCGAGGACTCTTGATTTCGAAAATGGATATGTTGAACGAAAAAAAGAAATTGCTGTTTACATTTCAATAAAATCTAATATGAAAAGAGGAGTTGTGGAATTAAAGTATTAGAAGAAAAAAATACAAATTGGGAGCACTGTAATACAATGGTCTGAATGTTGAGTGTAAATGTCAAATTGAGGGTGGAAATTTTTTATCTTTTGCTTTCAAATTGGAAAGAGCATTTTATATGTTGCTTACGGGTAATACAAATTAATAGTTTTGCATTACGACTACGCAGCTCAACCTATGTAAAGTGGAGTTAACCTCACGCAAACAGTAGCCACCAGTTTTTACCGTAACTACTAATAGCTTCCTGTTTTATCAATTCTTTTTTTTTTGTTTTTAACCTTCAGTCGGAACAAAATAAATACTGATGGACTAATTGATGGTTTTATTAGCCGCAAAATGTCTCAGACAGTTGAGCTTGCATTCCTTCAACATATCTCAACTCTGCCACTGTCCGTAAATCCCTACTTGGAAGCCCGCAAATTTTCACAAGATTATCTTCGGGTACGAGAAAGTTATAAAGCTATCTATAAATTTTGATACTCATAATTCATCATTTTAGGCACCAAGAAATAGTGGATTATTGATGAAAATAGTTCTACCAATATTTATCTGTTTACATGTTTTGTGAGTTCCATTGTTCTTCAAAGACATAAAATGATCTTAATCACTGATGAAATGCATTTTATTAGTCTTATGATCACTGGGGTGAGAGTTTTATTTATACAAACTACAGGACGTCAACTTGTCACCCTTTGTCCAAGTAAGCAATCATATATACTCCTGCAAGTAATTACAAAAGCTCAATGGGAAATTTCAGATAAAATATTTCTGGTTCACCCAAGAAATTGTATATCATTTACATCCATTTTGTCAAGCATCTGTAAGTCTTTAAGCTTTCTTTTACTTAAACCTACTAAAATTCGATATCAGTTGCAATTTGTGATTTGAGTTTGCAAATTGCTATTGACCATGGAGCAGAAATGGCTGAAAAACAGCGGCTTTTTTTCCTTGGAACAAGGTTTATACCAACATGGATTGCAGCGTGTGTTTCCAACTTTTACTGCTCATTAATATTAGCTGAGGCACTTTGTTTTTGTGTTTCCAACTTAGTTGGTAAATCTTTGTATTTTTTTTTTCTTGAACGCTTGTTAAATGAGACTGTCATCATCGGACTAGGTGTTTCTGCTATAATTGCATTCGATATTCGATTGTAAAGAAATACACTTCTCCCTCAAATACCGTTTCCAAAGTCCCTATCATCATTGTTTGTTTTTTGAATGGACTATTTATTCTGTGTGTGTTTTCAGGAACTGCTGGTGGGTGACAACATTTTATTACTGTGACTACGGAGAGAAGCGGCTAATTTTTTAATTTTTTTTCCGGGAACCCAATTTTGTATCGAACTGTGCAATCAATCTTTTATTATATAAAATTAAGTGGTTGCAATTGCATTTTACCAATTACAGCTTAAATGGGAAACTGCTCAGAAAAGTGCAAGCATTGTTATAAAATTTATGACTCGGATGGCTTCAAGTTACAATCCTGCTACCTACAGCTTAGAACAGTTTATCTTGAAGCTAGCCCCACTAGCTCGACTTCCATTACAGATAGAAAGTATTCATTCACATAATTGAAGCTCTCACTCAACTAATTTTTTTTATCTGTAGACCTCATTCAGGGCCGCCTTCCGACAAGCATTTACCTTATGGTTTGCATTGGACGTATTTCTTGTCTGCGTGAGTCTCGATGGAAACTAGACTGTGGAGCTATGCTGATCACTTGGTATCAATTTTAGATTTATATTCCTGGCTTGCTAGTTTGTTATTTTGCTCTACGCAGATTGCACGTGAACGCAGGTTCTTCATTTAAATGGAAGGAGATCTTCAGTTTTTTCAACCAACGCCGCAATCCGTCTCTGTCATCTAGCGTTGCAGCATCAACCCAATACAGGAATTTGATTTTTTCAGGAATTCTGGCGCTTATGTCCCTCATCAGCTATTGGCCCTTATTAATTTTTGTAGTATGTTTTCAGAGTTTTTGAAGTTATTTTTTTTTCTGACCTAAACCTTGTGTAGATGATGGATGATAATATTCAAGTGTTAACCACAGAAAAGTTTCTTGTAATTGAGGAATGGGTGGGTCATTTTGACTTTCGAAATTATTTACATATAACTAACACCTTTCTTGGAAAAGTTTTTAAACGTTCCCGTTTTACTTTTCAGCACGTGAGCTGAATTATGTTTCTTAACCATCTTTACATTCGTCTGATCTCATTTATTTTTAGGATTGGTGCAGTAAATTTAATTGAAGTGGAAACCACGAACAGAAAAAATAAAGAAATTCATAAAGATAATGAACAGGTTTTCAGACTAAGTCCAAAATTTAGCTATTCTGAATCCTCCAAGTGTTGAGTTAAAGTTATTCTATACTCTTCTCTTACGTCGTTAAGAATTTCCATCAGTCCGCGCCTTAGAGTTATTTCTGCTCTTCACAATCATTTTAGACATTTTAATATACTATCTTTAGAGCATGTACAGCCGTTCATTTAAAAGGACATAGTATGCGATTCTGTAGTTATGTTACGGCTGGGATGGAGCGCCTTTTTTATTTCAATGAAACGTTAATGATACTCATAACTCACAAAATAGCGTTAAAATACACTAAAAAAATGACAGTGATATCTTTTTCTAAGAGTATTACCCTTTTAATTTCCCCCATATTTCTAAATCGACCCTCTCCTCCCATTTCATTTGAAGGCACATCAATTTTATTGCACAAGAGCTCATTTCACTCCATGAAACAAATAGCGTGGTTTAGATCTGGTGTCGTTGAGCACTATTGAACCACAAAAAAAATGAATGTATATGCATAACAGAGGAGTGAGACCTATGTGTGGTGCCAGCCAGATAGGTGATACCTTTTATATATCCTTGATGAAAGACTTTGGTCAATACAATCAAGAAATTACGCAGAATAGATGTCAAATTACTATCTTCTAAGCTCTTATTTTATCTCAAAATCCCTTTTCTTTCTCACTAACTTGTCCATATAGATAAAGCCTTATCAACACAGCCATTCAATGATATTTTTCCAGCCATGACTCAATAAAAAAACATGCCATGTGGCTTCAAACAAACTTTGAAGAGTAAAGTAAGTAGATAAAAAGTACTATATTTAGAAGAATATATCTAGGAAAATATCACTATATATATCAAAAAATAGCACTACAACACAACAAATGTTAAAGTCTAGAATCTACTTTAAACCTCAAGAGTATATCCACACAAATCCTCCTATAACTTGAGGATCTCTAGTGTTATATTATAATTGGAACTAGGCTAACTGGATATATTCTTTAATTTTTAGAGTGTTAGGAGTATTAGATATTTTTTTAGATGTCTGGATATTCTGCAGTTTTTGTGTACTTCCTGATTTTTCGCTAGTTTAAATGGTTTTATGTTTTTAATGACTTTCATATATCTCTGAATTTAAAATAAAAATTCTTTCATCTGGAAGCTTCATTCTTTCCCCATCTTCTAATATTTTTGCATTATCTTTCCTAATGAGTAATGGTAGAGTTATAGAGTATTCTCTCTATTTTTTCTGGGTGTCATGAAGAATTTGATTTATCCTGTTCTATTTTACATTTAATAAATATGAACAAAGGAAATACAGCAGAATTTTATATTACAAGAAATCCAAATCTTTTTCCTGTTGGTTGTGATTTCCTTTATTTTTCACTAAAAAAGGTGAAAAATAAGCAAAATTCCAACCAACAGTTGAAACATTTGGGTGATATACAGCATAATATTCTATCAAATTTCTTCAGGTGTATTGTAAAAATACCAACCAGAATAGACACAAATAAGAAAAAAAATACTTTCTTTTATTATCTGGTGGGTTAATTATTTTTTGTGATCAGAAATCGTGTATTTATTTGGTGTTTTATATATGTTTGTAGTTTTTAAAAGTAATTTTCTCTATATTTTTCTATTATTTACATTATTAATATGGCTATTCAGAAAAGAAAAATTATCCTAACAGAAATTTCAGATATCTTTCAATCTTTGATTTTTATATCATATTTTTGGTTTTATATTGTAGGTTTAATAGGCAATTATATGTATTTTATGGGTTACCTAACTAACTTAGGCTTTCTCAATCTATCTTATATAAGTGAAAGACCACTCTGAGTGTATATATAGTATTTAATTGAGGATAATACATTAAATTATATGCTAATATAATATAGTGTCATATAATATAATAAATTGAAGAATAATATGATGTATCCTAAAATAAAATAAAAAAATAATTTGTTCATTATTAGCCTTTTTGATTTAAAATTATAGATGGAATCAAATTGGTGGGAAAGAAAACAGTCCTTTATTGCTCCCTTTTAACTGTCAATGATCATAATCAATGTAAAGTGGGTGGAAGGTTATCATTTTCACTTTTATTCATACTCTTTAATTTTTCCACCACTTCATCTTTCCTCTGTTCAACCATCACCTCCTTTTTTCATTAATTTTAAAACTGACTGATTTTCAGGCTAATGACAATTATGTTCAATTTTCACCCTCATGGAACAACTTCAACTTTTTCTAGGTTTTCCAAATGGCTTCCAACACTCAAATTGACACCATGAATAAAAGAAAAGACCTAGATGTATCAAAAACCCAAATATCAAATAATTATCTGCTCCCCTCACCCCATTGAAATATTAATTTTTTCAAATTTTCATCCCTTGAAGAGTTCTGAAACACTGCCAAACTTTCACTGGGAAGATGCATATAGTGGATTCTGTCAAGGGGTCCTCTTGGTCTAGAAAGTTTTGAAAGTGGTCCAACGGTGGTGAAAGGTGGATAACTCAAGTATTTCAAAGTAAAGGTACATAGATTTTATCTTTATGATTTATTACTCAAATAAAAGGTAAGGAAATATTTTATGATTAGTTATAAGGACTTAAATTACAAAAAGTGTAAATAGTAAATCAGTTATAGTGTAATAGAATTTATATTGAGTGTATGTAATAAAAAATTTAAGTTATCAGGAATGAATAAAACCAACAGAAATGGAAGGCCTTATATAGGCAAAAAAGAGAGAGAGAATGGAGTTAATAAATCTACATACAGGAGTGTTAGAGGGAGAATTTCCAATATAAGATTTTGCAAAGAATAAAAGTATTCTTTAAAGAATGTGTGATTAAACTGTATTTACTATATATATCAATTATTTGATTTATTTTAAAATGTCACTCTTAAATAAAATAATTTGAATTAAATTTTTAGTATTAATGTAATTTTAACTGTTTAAATGAAATAATTTGACTTTTTTAAAATTTAGTATTAATATAAATTTATCTCACTTCTAACTTGTCATGAGAATGGAGTTAGGGAATAAAAATATGAGTGTCATTTAATTTTAAAATGTATTTAATTTAATTTTTTTAATTGTTTAATTTATTACAAGTAAATCATAAATTAAATATAATATAATTAATATAATAAGAATTAAAGGTGTGGCTTCATCCCAGTAAATAATTTATTATTATACTTGGTAATTCTAGTAGTCTGGTTGACACTCCCTCACTCTAAAAAAAACAATAAAAAATGCTATGATTTTTTCTTTTTATATTTCTTTAGTAAAACAGAAAGATTAGATATCTCTTTCCCAGATATCCAAGAATAATATTCAGAAGATTAATTCTTGAATCTCAATAAGTATTCAGTACCTATTTCAGCAGTGATTAATCTGTCATTTATAATCTTATCAATATCTGCTGTTTCAGTGAATTCCATAGGGGTCTTTTTTGGTCCTCCCCTCCTTTTGGGAAATAAATAACTATTCAATGTGTAAGGATTCAGAAGAGATATTGGAAAAACAGGGTGTTTCCTGTCATATGGAGAGTACTGAATAACTTTAACTGCATTATAACCAAAAAATTTTCTGACAACAAATGGAACTAAAAATGGGTCTTTTAATTTGTTAATGCCTTGTACATTGAAGTGGACTGTAGAAATAAGTACTCAATCACCCTTTTTATAAGTGTATTCTATATGGTATTTGTCCCACCTCTTCTTCTCATATTCAAAAGATTTCTCAATGAATTTTTGAGTGTGACTTTTGCAAAGTTTTTTCATTTGAAGAAAAGATTTTACACCAGGATTTAAAACCAATTTAAGTATTTTATCATTGAGAATTTGGGCAGGAGTAATTAGAAAATATTTAAGCCAGAGCTCAAAAGGCTTTCTTTGAGTAAAAGAATGAACAGTGCCATTATAAGTAAATTCCAAACCAGGAAGTAAGGTGACCCAATCATGAGTGAACTTGTCATTGTCTTTGTAATCAAAGCCAAAGGCACAATAACTTCTTATCATGTCCTCTAAAGTCTGAATCATATTTTTAGTGAACTCATCAGATGGGGGTGATGGGAAGTAGAGAGTTTCAGATCACAACCACAGACATCCATCAGAGACATCCAAAATTCAGAAGTAAATTTAGGGTCTCAGTCAGAGATTATGGCCTTTGGGAAACCAGCAGTATTAAACATTCAAGGCCAAAACAGGAAAGCTAATTCTTTAGTGGAAACATTCTTGTGAGTAGAGATGAATTTACACATTTTTGTGAATCTGTCCACAATAACCCAGAAAGAGTTATAACTGTCTCTCCCAGCAATTGGAAATCCTGTTACAAACTCCATTTTTATTATTTTCCATCGTGAATCAGAAGATTCAATATGTTTCATTAACCCAGCTCTTTTTCCAGTTAATCTTTTTGATTACTGGCAAGAATCACAGGATTCAAAATATAGTTTGGTGTCTTCAGACATATTAGCCCACAAAGCAGTGTTTATAATTCTGATCATTGTTTTTTCAAGCTCAAAATGTCCAGCCAATATGTCATCATGAAAAATTTTCAAGATGATTTCTTTGATAGAATGAGGAATAAAAATAAAGTTACTCAACTTTCTTCTATAATAGAGATAGCCTTCATCAATTAAAAATTTACCTTTTTCCAAAGAAATCTGGTACTTTGGAGGGAGTGTTTTAATTAATGCTTGTATTGAAGCATTCTTTGGATCATTTAATATAGTACACAGCTTTTATATGTCAGTTTCTTTATCATATGAATCCAGAATAAGATATAATAGATCTTCCTCCATATCAACCACATATATTCCATGAATGTGAGATATCTCATCCTCAGGACCATATGCAGGATTTGAGTCATCATTTGGCAAAGGTGACCTGGATAACATATCCAAATTTGAGTGAAAAATACCAGCCCTATAAAAAATTATTATAATTCTTCCTCTATATCTATGAACAGCTAACTGCCATCTGAAAATATGTCTGTTAGGAGTCTTCAAGTTCATGAGGGATTTAACTGCACTTCAGTCAGTGACAAGTTTAAAGTTCTGGTAATCTAGATAATAATGTAGCTTCTCTAGAGCCCATACTACTGATAAACACTCCAGTTGAGTGGCAACATATTTCAATTCATTATTTCTCAAGGTTCTTGAAATATAACAAATTACTACTTCTAATAATTTATCATTTATAACCTGTTTTGATAGAGAGCAGCACCAAGGCTAATAAAGCTTGCATCAGTGTTTAAAACAAATGGTTGGTTAAATTCAGGCAAAGAAAGAATTGGTGCTGGAATCAAACAATGTTTCATAGTGGAAAAAGCTCTTTGTCTTTCACTGTTCCAGACAAAAGCAAAATCTTTCCTAGTTAACTGGTTTAGGGGTGATTCTATGACCTGATAATTTTTAATATACTTTCTATATTATCCACACATCCCGAAATAAATTTGGAGCTCCCTAACTGTAGTAGGAGCTTTTACCTGTTGTATGGCTGCCACTTTTTTAAGTTCAACACATATCTTTAATCCTGAGACAACATGACCAAGCACTTTCAAAGAATGAAAAATAAATTTGCATTTCTTCAAAGCAAGTGTCATATTTATCTCATCCATCTTATGGAACACTTTACACAGGTGGTTCAGATGGATCTCAAATGTTTTAGATAATATGATGATATCATCAATTTAAACCATCAACCATCCTTCAATTATATCTTGATGGAATGTGTTATCCATAACCTTTTCAAAAACTTAAAGGGCATTTTTGGGGCCAAATGGCATCTTAATATACTTATAAATACCCATATTAGTAGCAATCAAAAGAAAATTCTTACACTTCTTCTCAACAGGTACCTGGTGATTTCCTTTATTACCATCTAAGCAGCTGATATATTTAGCACCTTGTAAAGTATCATGTATAGAGCTAATTCTGGGTAAAGAATAAATATCATCTACAGTATAAGTATTCAATGCTCTATAATCATTACATAACCTGGCTTTATCTTTCTCATAAGAAATTAATACAGGTGAGATAACATAATGTTTAGGTGTTTCAACTACCTTTTCAATAATATTCATTTTTAAAAGGGTGGAGATATTGTCTTCAATATCTTTTCTCTTTGTGGGAGATGCAGGATCAGGCTTCTTCTTTAAACTAGGTGGTATTTTAGTTAATGGGAAAGATAATGAGAGTTTCATTTCTTTTTTTACTAATCCTAATTCATGTTACCCATGAGCAAAGGCCATACAAAAAGATTTTATCAACTGATTGATGGAATCTTTTTCCTTACCATAAAGTTGTTCTCCAAAAGAAGCTGTGTCAATTTCAGACATAAGGGCAGGAATTTCTTTTGTGGATCTTCCTTTATAATGAACTACAGTATGAAAGGTGTTCAATCCTGGTGTTGATAATTTCTTGGGGGAGAAAATTTTAAATTTTCTCTTCCCATTCAACCCCATTGTGAAGCATTGGTTTAAGGGCTCCAATTTAATGCCATATTTGGTTAAAATTTCATTTACTACAATGAACCAACTACTTAAGTTATCATTTTTCATAACTACAAAGTCACACATAGCTCCTACAAAGCCATGATTGTATTTGAAATATACTGTAGCTTTGTATTTACCAATTGGGGACAAAACAGAGCAATAACCTCTACAATTTTCAGAAACAATAGGCATAAGTTTTGATTTATAATCTTGGTCAACTGAAGCAAGTGCTTTCTCAGATACCACATTTCCTCCAGCTTCAGAATCCAGAACAACCTCAATGTTCTTTCCATTAATCAATACTGGTGCCTTGAGAGGTGCAATAATTATTGAGCTGTCTTCAAAATTTCTCATGATCTCAGAATCTTCTACTGTAGATAAATTATCATTCTCAAATTCAATATTATTCAAATAATGAATATCTTCTTCAAGAATTTAACTTTCCTGGTGAGATTCATAAGAAATATTGCTTGCACAATCACTTGAAGCATCATCTATTGCAACTGTGTCATCAGCATGTTCCTCTGTTGGTTTAACAAGATTTATTTTTGTGTCACAAAAATGGCCTTTCTTCCAAGGCTTTCTGCATTTAAAGGAAGTGTTTTTTGCATATTTTTTGGTGCAACAGGAACAGAAAGTTTACCAACTTTTTCAGGAGGTTTCTGTTGGCAAGAGGTCTTCTCCAATGAAGATCTAGGAGTGAACCTTCTAGAATAATACTTAATATTTAAAAGGATCTCATTAAAAGTATTAATAAAAGAAGAAGGTTCTCTTGAGAACTCAGTCCTAGCAACTATTAAGTCTCTCAGAGACATAGAAAATCAACAGAGGATCCTGTCCTTCCACAATTCAAATTCCATGTCTGGATCCATTGCCCTCAGGATCTTCATAAGTTTCATCAGGAACTTAATAGTTTTTCTGTAGAAGAAGAGCTATATCTATCTTCCTCATACTGCCCTTGTTAGGCTAATCTAAATTTGGAACCACCAAACTGTTCTTTAATTAATTTCTTCCAATCTTCCCAGGAGTAATCATTCTTATCTAACAGGACAGATTCATACCACATTAGCCCCAAATTGGAAAGTAAATAAATCAATTTAGACACAATTTCTTCATCTGGAAGTTTTTAGGAATTCTTCTGGTTATCAATTCTGAAAATAAACTGCTGCCAATCAGAGGAAGAATCACCATCAAATGTTGGGTATTGATCAAGTTTTGTCCAATTCTTTTAATTTGAGGTAATCTCCTTGTTACCAAATTATTTATGTGTAAGAAGAAGATGTAATTTTTCTAAATGGGAAGTAATCTCATTTTTTAACTCTTCTGTAGATGAACAAGGTGCATCATAAATTATTGATGGAAACTCATGAATATCTACAGGCATTTCTGCCACTAATTTTAATTTAGATGAACTAGGCACAGGTACAACTGGAGTATTTTCTGCAACAGGATCTTTCAAAGAAGTGGCAGAATAATTTTGGTCATTTAAAAATGAGTTAAACTGTTCTTCAATGTTTGTTAGTCTAGTTTTCACTCTTGGAATACTGGATGATGTCTCGTTGATAGTTGCAAAAGATAATTGATTCTTGTTGTGCAGAGATGAGTAATGGTCACTTAGTATTTTCAAGCTCAACTTATGTCCCTCTAGCTCCCGGAAACAGATAGACAGTGTCTTGTAACTTGAAAAAATAATTTTTGATAGTTTGTCACAAAGCAACTTTTTTCTCATGAGTTACTTTGTAATTATATAAATCATTAGAAACCCTCTGTAATTCATTTCTCACTTATTGGCAACCATGTTCAGTTAAAAAACTATTAAGTTTTTGAGTCAATTAGAGGTTATTTAATATATGCTTTTGTTTGGTAACAATATCTCTCAAATATTTATCATTAATAGTAGCTACAACAGGAGTATTTCTCAATAGGGAAATAGAGTAATTTTTACAGACCCTCATAAACTTCAGAATCAATTGTTTCATATATAATGGCCATATCAGGGTTAATCATTGAAGTAGAAATTAATAATAAAGTAGTAGTTACAGCAGAATATTGATTAGTATGCCTAATATAGCCAGACTCTACTGGTCTCAAGTTATTGTCTCCCCATACAGAATTATCTGAAGGAACTGAATCAGTTACAAGAAAGAGTACTTGGGATTCAATAGAGGGGCTTCACATGGCTTTGGAAAAATTTGGAGTTGATTGTTTTTCCTTTTGCTTCTTCCTTGGTAGGAATGAGGAGGGTCTGGGTTGAATTGTTGGTGTCTGGAGGGACATGCCTGAGTTTCTTGTTGCATCTGTTGAGCTTGGAGGGAGTCTGACTGAGTGTTGAGCCAGTCCCACTTCCATTTTGAGACTTCCACCTTTTTGTGTGGTTGTGGAGCCAACTGTGGAAGGGTTTTTACTGTTGGAGGAGTTTTCCTCTTCTCTTGAAGAAATGTTTCTACATTTATTTCTTTATCTCTAGCATTTCTAAATTTGATTTTAATTTGAGGTTCTCTGCTTTCAACTCCTTGATGTGAGTTGAGAGGTTGTTAACTTGCTGCTTCATGGGTGTCTTTTTTATTTTGAAGCCTCTTGGAAGCTCTTCTGGGGGGTTCACTGGGGGCTATATATCCAAAGCAGTTTTTTCTACTTTTATTTCTACTTCCTGCATCTCCAAATCCTGTTTGGTCCAATAATTGATTAATTTGAGCAATTTTTGCAGTCAAAGGAGAACTTACAGATATCACATCATAATCAATTGAGTCCAGTTTCTCTTCACGGGAAGCAGAAGCACTTTGTTAAGTCATTTTTTATATAAATTAAACTGAAAGAAAAGAAATATTAATATTTAATATGTTATTATTTAACTTGTTGAAAGAAAAAATAAGAGATAAAATAATTTTTTTTTTCAAGTATATGATCAATTATCAGGATTTTTAATCAACTAAAATAATGAAAATATAATATTCATCAGGACAAAAATCAACTGAAAAATTATTACAATTATTTAATTAAATAAATCAATTAAGATACTCATATTTTATTACCAGGATTTAAAATAAATCAACTGAAATAATGAAATAATTTATTAATTATCAGGAAAAAGAGTGAGCTGGAATAATTAACACAATTCTCAATTAATTAATAATATATTCTATTGATATATAATTATCAGGACTAAGAGTCAACTGAAAATTTAATTAACAGTACTTAATTTCAACAAAAAATTATTTAATAAAATTAATTTAATTAATCTATATATTTATTACTTTAATTCCAGGACAAATTTTCAACTGAAAAAAAAAAATGATATTTTAATTATCAGGAAAAAATGTCAACTGAAATAGTTAAAAAATAATATAATTTTAAATTTTTTTTATTAATTCTAGGACTAAAAAAATATTTCTCTATCTTGGTCAACTAGGAATAAAAAAATTTACTATATGCCAAGCACCTCCTCCCGTAATGTGAGAAAATTAATGCCACTACAGAGCTCTGAGAAAAAAAGATATATGTGAACTATTAAATATGCAGATTGAGACATACAGATAGTAACCGGTATAGTCACCAGAAACATATAGGAAAATTTCCACTATATAAACCTTAGATTTGGAGTGCAGTTTGATTCCCAGTTGCAGAAAAAAGGTAAGTCACATGCCTGATGACATTTGTCATTTTCAGTTGTCCACAAGACCTTATTGGTCCTTGTAGTAAAAGATCCCACTGTCACTTGTGTCAAGATAACATTGTGTCAATGAAAATTCGGAAAGGCTCCCAACTGTCAAGGGTCCTCTTGGTCTAGAAGGTTTTAAAAGTGGTCCAATGGTGGTGAAAAGTGGATAAGTCAAGGATTTCAAAGTTAAGGTATGTAGATTTCATCTTTATGATTTATTACTCAAATAAAAGTTAAGGGAATATTTTATTATTACTTATAAGGACTTAAATTACTCAAAGTGTAAATAATAAATCAGTTATAGTAGTAATAGAATTGATATTGTGTGTAAATATTAAAAAATGTAAGTGATCAGGAATGAATACAATGAACAGAAATGGAAGGCCTTATATAGGCAAAAAGGAGAGAGAGCATGGAGTTAAGAAATCTACATACAGGAGTGTGAGAGGGAGAATTTCAAATATAAGATGTTTCAAATAATAAAATTATTCTTTAAAGAATGTGTCATTAGACTGTATTTACTATATATATCAATTATTTGATTTATTTTAAAATGTCACTCCTAAATAAAATATTTTGAATTAAATTTTTAGTATTAATATAATTTTAACCTTTTAAATGAAATAATTTGAATTTTTTAAAATTTAGTATCAATATAATTTTATCTCACTTCTAACCTGTCATGAGGATGGTGTTAGGGAATAAAAGTATGAGTGACATTTAATTTTAAATATGTACTTAATTTAATTGTTTTAATTAGTTAATTTATTACAAGTAAATCATAAATTAAATATATTATAATTAATAAAATAAGATTTAAAGGTATTGTTTCATCCCAGTAAATAATTAATTATTTTACTGGGTAAGTCTAGTAGCCTGGCTGACAGATTACCTGCCATTTAAACCAAATGTCAGCAAGGCTACCAGACTTTTCCAGTAAAATAATTAATTATCTTACTGAAATGAAGCAACACCCTTTTTTTAATTCTTATTAATAACTAATTATCTATTATTTACTTATGTATTACTTACAATTAACTAGCTAAGTACAATAAGTAAATTTAGTAATTAATAAAAATTAATAAATGTCCCATATATTTTTACTCCCTAACACCGTGCTCAATAATAAAGCTGAAAAGGGAATAAAAATATTATTAAAATATTAAAAATCTAAAAAATTCAAATTTCTTTATTAAGGAATTTAAAATTCAGTTTAAATAACATTTTAAATCAAATTTTCTATACTAAGTTTGACAATCTGAGGAAACTCAAGATTTATTTCAAATAAATATGATACCTTTTATTGATGCATCATTTTAGTATATCTTTTTTATATTCACATACTCTCTTTTCACTAAGTTTTTCTCTCACACTCTCTTATTGGATGTTGTTAACTCTGTGTGTTATCTCTCACCTTTTGCCTATAAAAGGCCCTCCCCTTTTGTACTTTTTAAACTCATTCTTTTTACTTATCAATTTTATAACATATCTATTAGATACAATACTTATTACTATTTTTTATAAGTTTAGTATTTACATTATTGTAATTCTAAAATATAAATCATAATAATATTTTAAACCCCTACCTCTTATATAATGAGTAAATTAATCAAAGAAGTAAAACTACGTACCTTGACTTTAAAAGTCCAATATTCCACTTAAACACTCCGCTGGACCTCTAATTGAACCTTCTAGACCAAAAGACCCATCGACACCAAACTTTCTTTAATTCTTTCACCTCAATTTTATTTCATTTATAAAAATTCTTTCTTTAAATTTGAGGCTATCAAGAAGGGGCTATTTAATGGTGAAGGTATGGTTTCTCTCACCTAACTGGTTTTCAAGTGGCAAAAATGTCATTTTACAAAATCAATTAATATAAAATAAAATAATTTTTTTAAATTTTTAAGTTGTTTGGTAACAAATCAGGGTTGTCTAATTGAGAAGAGTACAAATAATTATTTCATTTTAAATTTTCTATTGAGAGCTATTTTAAGTTAAAATGTGACAATGATACCTTTCCTCCCACTGTACAGTGGCTAGAAATATTTAAAAAGTCACCTTATCTCTTACACTACTGCTGAAATTTTCAATCATTTATTTATAATGATCTGGAGAGGTTAATGTGTAATTCTTAATTTAGAATTCAATATTAATGTCGGTCAGTCGTCTAGAAGAGATAAGATAAGAGGGAAGAAAAGAGAGGAGGACAAGAAGGAGATAGTAGTTTAGAAATAAAAGAAATAAAAACAATTGAGATTATTTGATTTATTTGAGAGAAAGCAACGACGAGTGATTTGAGAGGTGACAACAAAATTGGTTTTATTAATATTAATATTATTTAAGTAAGAGTTTCTGCGCGGCAAACAATATAATTACTATTAGACTTAAGGCAACCTTTAAATTGTTATTTAGAATTTTTAATTAGAATCTAATACTAATAAAAATAATAATAAGCGTAATAAATTTATCTTTAAATTGTTGAGTGTGTAATAAGTGATAAGGCTACAGGGGATTATCCAAGGCCCTTTTATAGGCAATGGGTCCTCTGAAGCGCTACTATATTTGTAAATACAATGATTAGAATGGAATAAAACAAACATATCAAAAGAGTAAATGAAACATAACAATATAGAGAAAAACATGAAACAAATAATTAAAAGCCCAATTAAGAATCCAATTTCCCCGCCATTAATTCCCAAATCAGTAAGTGACAATAGTGAATAACTAAACAAGATTGGAAACATAGGAACTATGAGAAATATAATTCCCAACAGATGGTACATTCTGATTAAAGGATATTTTAAGTGAAACAAAAAATAATTTGACCCAACAAAACAAGCAATTAATCTCAATTTAGTCCAAATTAATTTATTTGTTTTTTCTAACACAATTAAGGGTCAAAAGAAGCGTCCTTAATTATTGTTTAGTATCATATGAGAGGTATTATTTAATATATAAATTTAAGTAATTAATTTAAATATATTATAAATCAAATTTACACTTGTAATTATAATATATGTTTTTTAATTAATTAAATATAAATTTATAATTATTAAATACATAAAAATGCGCCATTATTTGTAGAATATATTATATTATGCTCAATTTAATTGTATATATAAAAATATATATAACCAATAAATTTAATGTAACACTTGTATATAATAATATTCTTATATAATTTCATTATGCAATAAAATATTAAGTTATATTCATTAAATACAAGTCTTACCCACTCTTTAAAGTTTTATAATCTATATATCATTTACTGGACTCCTGCAATAGCCTGGCTGACACTCCCTCACTCTAAAAAAACAATAAAAAAAAATGCTAAGATTTTTTCTTTTTGTATTTTTTCAACAGAGCAGGCAGATTTGAAATTTCTTTGCCAGGTATCCATGCATCATGTTCAGATGATTTGTTCTTATATCTCAATAAATATTCAGTACCTCTTTCAGAAGTGATAATTCTATCATTGAGAATTTTATCAATTTCTGCTGTTTCTGTGACTTCCTGAGGGTTCTTCTTAGGTCTTCCTCTCCTCTTTGGAAATAAGTCACTGTTGGAAGTATAAGGTTTAAGTAAAGAAATGGGAAAGACAGGATGTTTCCTATCATATGGAGAATACAATACAACTTCTACTGCATTATCACCAACCATTCTTTTAACAACAAATGGTCCTACAAAAGGATCTTTTAATTTGTGGTTACCTTGTAAATTGAAATGGACAGTAGAGATCAACACTTCATCACCCTTGTTAAATGTGTATTCTTTATGGGATTTATCCCATATTTTCTTTTCATATTCAAATGCTTTATCAATACAACTCTGAGCATGTTTTCTGCATAGCTGTTGCATTTGCATAAAAGATTTTACACCAGGGTGTAGTTCCAACTTAGGTAATTTATTATTGAGAATCTGAGCAGGAGTGTTTGGGACATAACCTAACCAAAGCTCAAAAGGCTTTTTCTCAGTGACAGAATGAACAGTGCTATTATATGCAAATTCAAGACCAGGCAAAAGAGTGACCCAATCATGAGTAAATCTGTCATTGTCTTTATATTCTAAACCAAAGGCACAATACCTTCTAATCATATCTTCCAGAGTTTGAATCATTCTTTCAGCTAGACCATCAGTCTGAGGATGGTGAGCTGTAGACAATTTTAACTCACAGCCACAAATATCCATCAAAGAGGTCCAAAACTCAGAAGTGAATTTTGGATCCCTATCAGAGATAATGGCTTTTGGAAAACCAATAATATTAAACATGTAAGACCACCATGAGAAAGCTAATTCCTTGGTGGATACATCTTTGTGGGTTGGAATAAATTTGCACATTTTTGTGAATCTATCAACTATTACCCAACAAGAGTTAAAGCTGTCTTTACCTGCAACAGGAAGACCAGTGACAAAATCCATATTAATGATTTGCCAGGGAGCACTAGGTGCTTCAATATGTTGTAATAACCCTGCTCTCTTACCTGTTAACCTTTTAGATTTTTGGCAGGAATCACAAGATTCAACATATAATTTTGTGTCTTCAGACATATTAGCCCACCATGCAGTGTTTTTGATTCTAATCAATGTTTTTTCAAGATCAAAATGTCCAGCTAATATGTCATCATGACAAAGTTTGAGGATAGTTTCTTTCATTGAAGGAGGAATAACAATTACATTGGTAAGCTTCCTTCTATAATATATATAACCATCTTCAATAGAAAACTTTCCTTTATTTAAAGCATTTTGGTACTTTGCAGGAAGAGTTTTTATTAATGCTTGAATTGAAGCATTCTTAGGATCATTCAAAATAGTAACTAATTTATTTAAGTCAGAATCTTTATCATATGAATCCAGTATTAACTGTAATAACTCTTCTTCCATATCAACTATAAATATACCATGTATATGAACAGTATCATCTTCAGGTACATAAGCAGGATTGGAGTCATTATTTGGCAGAGGCAATCTGGAGAGCATATCAACATTAGAGTGAACATTTCCAGCTCTATGGATAATAGTCATCCTTCCTCTGTATTCCTGAACAGCAAGTTGCCACCTGAACATATGTCTGTTAGGTGTTTTGAGGTTTAAGAGAGATTTTACAGCACTACAGTCAGTTACCAACTCAAATTTTTGGTCATCCAAGTAGTAATGAAGTTTCTCAAGAGCCCAAACAACTGCTAAGCACTCCAATTGAGTGGCACCATATTTCAATTCACTATTTCTTAAGGTTCTTGAAATATAACAAATTACAACCTCTGAGGATTTATCATTAATAATTTGCTTTTGGTGAAGGGCAGCACCCAGACCAATAAAGCTAGCATCTGTATAAAGTACAAATGGCTTGTTAAAATCTGGAAGAGCCAATATAGGGGCTGTCATTAAGCAACTTTTCAATGTATTAAAAGCTTTCTGACAGTCATTATTCCAGAGAAAAGCAACATCTTTTCTGGTTAGTTTTGTAAGAGGTAAGGCTATGACCTGATAATTTTTAATATATTGTCTATAATAGCCACACATACCCAAAAAACTTTGGATTTCTCTTACAGAAGTTGGTGCTTTCACATTTTGAATGGCAGCAACTTTATTATGGTCTACACAAATTTGTAAGCCTGACACAACATGGCCAAGGACTTTCAAAGATTGAAAACCAAATTTACACTTTTTTAAAGATAAGGTCATATTGATTTCATCCATTTTTTGGAAAACTCTACTTAAGTGAATCATATGTTCATCAAAAGTTTTAGAAAAAACAATAATATCATCAATATAAACCATGAGCCAACCTTCAATAATTTCTTGATGGAAAGTGTTATCCATGACTTTCTGGAAAACTGAAGGAGCATTTTTAGGGCCAAATGGCATCCTAACATACTTATATATTCCCATATGAGTAGCAATAAGCAAAAAATTTTGAGAATTTTTCTCAACTGGAACTTGATGATAACCTTTATTACCATCCAGACAACTAATAAATTTTGCACCTTGCAAGGTAGCATGTATTGAATTAATTCTGGGTAAAGGATAAATATCATCAACAGTATAAGTATTTAAAGCTCTGTAATCTCCACATAATCTAGCTTTATCTTTTTCATATGAAATCAAGACTGGGGAGATGACACAATATTTGGGGGTGACATTCACTTTCTCAATGATATTCATTTTCAATAATGTTTCAATATTATCTTCAATATCTTTTCTTTTTGATGGAGAAGCAGGATATGGTTTTTTCTTAAGGGAAGGAGGAATATCACTCAAATTACAGGATAAGGTAATTTTCATCTCTTCCTGAACAATTCCCAAGACATGAGAACCATGAGCAAAAGCCATAGGGAAAGAGGTAATAGAGGCAACAATAGAATCCTTTTGTTCATTAGTCAAATGATCACCAAAAGAAGCGGTATTTATTCCATGTAATAAATCATCCATTTCAGTTGTTGTTCTACCTTTACATTGGGTCAGTGAGTTACAAGATTTCAACAAATGCCCAGAAGGTTTAGGAGAAGAAATTTTGAATTTTCTTTTCCCATTCATTCCTAAGGTAAAGCAATTATTTGCTGGGTCTAGTTTCACACCAAACATGGTTAAAATATCATTTCCCATAATAAACCAATTGCTCAAATTATCATTTTTCATGACAACAAACTCACAAATAGCTCTGACAAAACCACCATTATATTTGAAGAATACAGAGGTTTTGTATTTGCCAATAGGAAATAAGGTAGAACCATACCCTCTCCATTTTTCAGAAGTTATAGGCAATAATTTACTTAAATATTCCTTATCCACTGAAGCCAAAGCTTTTTCAGATACTACACTTCCTCCAGCACCAGAATCAAGAACTACATCAACATTTTTACCATTAATGATAACAGGTGCCTTTAAAGGGGATATGGGAATAGAATTGTTAGTAATATCTTTAATTATCTCAGCATTTTCTACTGAAGATAAATTCAATACACAATCTTCAGATATATTATTTAAATAATGGACATCATGTTCCAACATTAAAACATCTTTAACAGATTCATTGTCATAGGAGATATTACTTTCACAGTCACTGGAAGAATTATTGACATCAAGTTCAACTTCATCAGTGTCTTCATTTTGTTCAACAAGATGAATTTTCTTGTCACAAACATGACCCTTCTGCCACGGTTTGTTACATTTATAACAAGTATTTGTTGCATATTTTTTAGGTGCAACTGGGGCAGAGGGTTTACCAGATTTTTCTGGGAGCTTTATAGAAGGTTTATTCTGATCATTATAAGATTTACTAAGGTAATTCTTTGGTTCATATCTATGGTTGAGTAGTACTTCATTACAGATATTAATGAAAGAAGAATTTTCCCTTACATGCTCAGTTCTAGCAACAATCAAATCCCTAAGAGAATTTGGTAATTTATACAAGATTTTATCTCTCCAAATATCATAATCCATCTTTGGATCAATTGCTCTAAGGATTTTAGTTATTTTCATCAGAAAAACAATGGGCTTTTCAACAGAGGAGGATACATATCTAGTATTCTCATACAGTCTTTGCTGAGCTAACCTGAATTTTGAACCACCAAACTGATTCTCAATCAAGGATTTCCAATCATTCCATGTATAATGATTGTTATCTAAGAGGACAGATTCATACCACATCAAGGCTACATTGGAAAATAAAGAAATTAGCTTAGAAACAATTTCCTCATCAGGTAGTTAATAAGATCTCTTTAAATTATCAATTCTTTGGATAAAGTGTTGCCAATCAGAGGAAGAATCACCATCAAAGGTAGGATATTGGTCTAACTTAGGCCGATTTTTCTGACTACTGGGATGGTCCACTTTTTGGTTTGAATTATTCATTAGTAATAATTCCTGAAGTTTAGCCAGGTGTTCAGAAATTTCATTATTTACAGAAACAGCTGGTGCATGACCATCACAAGATTTTTTGCTAGTAGCAAAAGATTTTACAGACTCATTGTCAGTTTGTTTAATGGTTGAAATATGAGGAAGAAAGGATGAACTTTGTTCAGGTTTTTTCCCTTTATTTTTATGCAGCTTATTTGCAGAAATCTCATTTAATTCATTATTGATGGTTAAGGTTGAGAACTTTTCCTGTAGGTCAGACACATAGTTTCTTATTCTTGGAATTTCAGACATCTGGTCATTTACCTTTGCAAGAGATAGAACATTTCTGTCCTCAGAAACTGAGTGTTTGGTACTTAGTGCATGGAAATCATTTTTTAGTTTCTTAAACTCATTTTGTAGAGATTTTATTTCATTTTTGAATGAATAATTTTCCTCAATAAGGGGTTTCAATTCACTCAAGGTCTTATGTAGACTGATATTTCTATCTGAGATAGCTCTATGGTCACTTCTTATTTGTTTTTGTTGACTAAGAACAATATTCAAGGTTTCTTTGATTTTTAAATAAGCTGTATCTTGTACAGAAGAACTCACTTTACATTGCAAGTGTAAATTATTTAATCTATCATTTTCATGGATTAACACGTCTCTCACATGTTTGTCTTTCACAATATTAAAATCAAGGGTATCTTTCAATATTTCCTCAGAAGTTTTTTCAATTAAGGTATAGATTTCAGGGGGAACAGAATCATTTTTAATTGCAAGAGAAGGATTAATTAAAGATGTAGAAGTTAAATGTAAAGGTTCATCAAATGACAATTTGCTAATTACATCAATAGGGCTACTAGTTACAGGAAGCTGTCTTTCACAGGTTTAACTGTTCTTTCACCATGTTCAATAATATTACCATGGCAGAGGAGGAAACTTCCCCTGGGACTGGGTTTGGGATTGTGCTTGGGCCTTCTTTCTCCTGCTTTGTTGGTAGGGATGAGGAGGTGGATGGAAATTGGGTGTTCTGGATGGGCCAGGCTGATGATGAGGAGGGTGTTGCACATTCTGTTGGTAGTGACTCATTAGATAATCCCATTTCCATTGCTCTACTTCCATAGTATTTGGATTTTGGATGGTTGAGCTGGGTGGCTGTGAAGGTTGAGCCTGAAATTGAAGCTGATTGGGAGGCAATTGAGGAGGGGCCTGGGCCTGAATCTGGTTCCTGAGTTCTTGGACCTGATCCCACAATGTGTCTACCTTTGCTTTGTACGTCATATTTTCTGTCTTCAACTCTTTTATATGACTGGATAGGTTGCTGATTTGTTGTGGCAGAGGAAGCTTTTTTATTTTGAAGCCTTTTGGAAGACCTTCTTGAGGCACTAGAGGCTTTACTTCCTTCTGTGGTACTGGGGGAAGGGGGTTTGGTTTGTTTGCATTTCCTGTCATTTCCACATCCTGCAGTATGTGAATTCCTTGTGTTAGCATAAGATTTTTTATGACCAACTTTAGAAGAACTTACAGTGTCAGCATCATAGTCAATTTCTATCTCATCCACTTGCATGTTATCCATTTTTTCTGCCAAATTGTTGGACATACTAGTGGGAAGATTTATATTTTACTTTGTACTTTATAAAAAAATAATCAAAGTTAGTCAATAATTGCTCCAAATAATATAAAAAAAATTTTTAATTAATTAAATTATAGAAAAAATAATTTTCAATATAAAGTAATAATTAAAAAATTAATTTTTTTAAAAAAAATGGATTGCAAGGTTAAATTGGGAATAACAAGTAAGTTAATTCAACCAATTAATTACCAATATTAAATATGGCAATATATTGGGACTAAGCACAATGTACTTTTAAGTCAACCAAAATTAACAATAATTAATAATAAAAAAAAAATTAAATTAATAATTCAATTTGTATTAATAATAATGTCAATTCTTCTAGGACTAAGAGGATTTAACACTCTATAATGGTCAACTAGGAAAAAAAAATTTTAAAAATTGAACACTTACACTCAGTGAATCAGCAATTAAGCCACAATCACTGTTATTGCAATAAAAATATAGTAATATGAGTGAGAGGCGCAAAGGTGAACTTACTATAGTGATCGAAAAATCACTTCAAAATAATATAAAAATTAATATTATATAAACCTAAGATGTCGAACCCAAGTTCGAAACACAGTCGCGGCAAAAGTTTCGTTTTGCTAGGTGGTCCATGCGTTTTGTCGTTCGTCGCCAGGCTCGATCGTCGTCGTCGTTTGGAAAGGCCCTCAGTTGTCGGTCAGTCGTCTAGAAGAGATAAGATAAGAGGGAAGAAAAGAGAGGAGGACAAGAAGGAGATAGTAGTTTAGAAATAAAAGAAATAAAAACAATTGAGATTATTTGATTTATTTGAGAGAAAGCAACGACGAGTGATTTGAGAGGTGACAACAAAATTGGTTTTATTAATATTAATATTATTTAAGTAAGAGTTTCTGCGCGGCAAACAATATAATTACTATTAGACTTAAGGCAACCTTTAAATTGTTATTTAGAATTTTTAATTAGAATCTAATACTAATAAAAATAATAATAAGCGTAATAAATTTATCTTTAAATTGTTGAGTGTGTAATAAGTGATAAGGCTACAGGGGATTATCCAAGGCCCTTTTATAGGCAATGGGTCCTCTGAAGCGCTACTATATTTGTAAATACAATGATTAGAATGGAATAAAACAAACATATCAAAAGAGTAAATGAAACATAACAATATAGAGAAAAACATGAAACAAATAATTAAAAGCCCAATTAAGAATCCAATTTCCCCGCCATTAATTCCCAAATCAGTAAGTGACAATAGTGAATAACTAAACAAGATTGGAAACATAGGAACTATGAGAAATATAATTCCCAACAGATGGTACATTCTGATTAAAGGATATTTTAAGTGAAACAAAAAATAATTTGACCCAACAAAACAAGCAATTAATCTCAATTTAGTCCAAATTAATTTATTTGTTTTTTCTAACACAATTAAGGGTCAAAAGAAGTGTCCTTAATTATTGTTTAGTATCATATGAGAGGTATTATTTAATATATAAATTTAAGTAATTAATTTAAATATATTATAAATCAAATTTACACTTGTAATTATAATATATGTTTTTTAATTAATTAAATATAAATTTATAATTATTAAATACATAAAAATGCGCCATTATTTGTAGAATATATTATATTATGCTCAATTTAATTGTATATATAAAAATATATATAACCAATAAATTTAATGTAACACTTGTATATAATAATATTCTTATATAATTTCATTATGCAATAAAATATTAAGTTATATTCATTAAATACAAGTCTTACCCACTCTTTAAAGTTTTATAATTTATATATCATTTACTGGACTCCTGGAATAGCCTGGCTGACAATTAAACTATAAAAACTCTTTTTAAATTTTACATAACTCAACAGTCTCTATGGAGTCCTAACATAAAAATAAAGAACTATGACTCATTCAAGAATAAAAGTATAATGATAAATTAGCTAGATAGACATAAAATTAAATTAAAAGAAGAGTGAGCTAAAAATGATTAAGATTGTCAGGGTGTGGACTAGAGGTATAGTAATATGATGGTAACCCTGAACAAGATATTAGCTAATTTAAGGGTAATATAACTAATAAATAGAGAATGTAGAGCGTAATAGTTGTTTGAGAGGTAGTGACTTCTAAAGTAATGGGGAATTTAAATCAGAAGATTTTATTTTATTTGTTGAAACCCTTACAACACAGTAATTAAATATTTGAACTTAGGACTTTTAAATTATAACTAATAAGAGGATGTAAATGTAACACCTTATAAAGTAATAAAGAAGATGGCAACGTTGGCAACTGGATAAATGTGTGTAAAAAGGAATGATATTTCCACCAAATCTTCCCCCCCTTATATAGACCCAAGAAAGACTAGATACATAAAATAATTCCCATCAGGGGCAAAAGAGAAAGAACAAAGACATGGAAATAAAGAGACTAAAAATGACAAGAGAGACAAATATAAAGTTTCCAGAGAAAAAAGAAATAAAAAGATAGAAAAGAAAAGAACAATACATCTCATGTGATGTATTTTCCCAGGGAAAAACCCACGTCAGGTGAGAAAGAAATATATACTATTTTTAATGATTAAAATTTATTCCCACTCCAGGATTGGTTCACGCCCTCTTTTGGGCATTGTCACTACTGAACAATCCTCTGTAAGTTACTGATGTCCTTTAATTAGTTTTTATTATCATATTTACTAATACTTTCAAATCAGCTGGCTGACACTCCCTCACCCAAAAAAAAAAAAATAAAAAAAATAAAAAAAAATGCTGTTTCATTTTTTCTTTTTGAATTTTTTGATAAGAGTTGCCAAATTGCTTATCTCCTTTCCAGGTATCCATCTGTCATGTTCAGTGTACTTGCCTTTATATCTCAATAAATACTCAACACCCTTCTCTTTTGTAAGGGTTCTTTCATTCAGGATTTTCTCTATTTCAGCAGTATTTTCTATTTCTAAAGGAGTTTTCTTAGGTCTCCCTCTTATCTTTGGAAATAAGTCATCATTTGACTTGTAAGGCTTTATCAATGATATAGGAAAAACAGGATGTTTCCTATCATATGGTGCATACAGTATCACTTCTACTGCATTTGTCCCTATCATTCTTTTAACAATAAATGGCCCAATGAATGGATCCTTCAATTTATTATTACCTTGTAAGTTAAAATGTACTGTTGAAATCAAAATTTCATCCCCCTCATCAAAAGTGCAATCTTTATGGGATTTATCCCATCTTTTCTTCTCATATTCAAAAGCTTTCTCCACAAAATTATTAGCATGTTTTCTACATAATTGTTGCATTTGGAGGAAAGATTTAGCACCTGGGTGAATGTCAATTTTTGGTAAGTTATTATTGAGTAAATGAGCAGGAGTATTTGGTACATATCCCAGCCATAGTTCAAAAGGCTTTCTTTCAGTAACTGAGTGGACAGTACTATTGTAGGCAAATTCCAAGCCAGGCAATAAAGTGACCCAGTCATGTGTAAACCTTTCATTATCCTTATATTCAAGACCAAAAGCACAATATCTTCTAATCATGTCTTCTAATGTTTGAATCATTCTCTCAGCCAATCCATCAGTTTGAGGATGGTGAGCAGTGGACAATTTCAATTCACACCCACAAATATCCATCAAGGACATCCAGAATTCAGAAGTGAATTTTGGATCCCTATCAGAAATAATAGCTTTGGGAAAACCTGCAGTGTTGAACATATATAACCACCACAGGAAAGCTAATTCTTTTGTGGAAACCTATTTATGAGTAGGGATGAATTTACACATTTTGGTAAATCTATCCACAATCACCCAACAAGAATTGAAACTTTCTTTTCCTGCTGGTGGAAGTCCAGTGACAAAATCCATGTTAACAATCTGCCAAGGTTTTCCTGCCTTCTCAATATGTTGCATCAAACCTGCTCTCTTACCTGTCATTCTCTTAGATTTTTGGCAGGCATCACAGGTTTCAACATATGTCTTTGCATCTTCAGACATATTCATCCACCAGGCTGTATTCTTCAGTCTGATTAGTGTCTTTTCATAGTCAAAGTGACCTGCTAATATGTCATCATGGCAAAGTTTTAAAATTGTCTCTTTGATTGAAGGGGCTATTACAATTACATTGCTGAGCTTCCTCCTGTAATATAAATACCCATCTTCAATGGAGAATTTTCCTTTGTTAAGAGAATTCTGGTATTTCAGTGGCAATGTCTTAATTAAGGGCTGAATAGAGGCATTTTTTGGATCATTTAGGATAGTACAGAGTTTTTGTAACTCAGCATTTTCCTCATATGAAGCCAAAATTAATTGCATCAATTCCTCTTCCATATCCACAATATATACCCCAAATATGTGTGTCACCTCATCTTCTGGAACATATGCAGGATTGGAATCATTGTTTGGTAAGGGTAATCTTGATAGCATATCCACATTGGAATGCATATTTCCAGATCTATGTATAATTGTCATCCTCCCTCTGTATTCTTGTACTGCCAGCTGCCATCTAAACATGTGTCTGTTAGGAGTCTTCATGTTCAACAATGACTTCACTGCACTACAATCAGTGACCAGCTCAAATTTCTGGTCCTCCAAATAGTAATGTAATTTATCCAGGGCCCACACAACTGCCAAACATTCCAGTTGTGTGGCTCCATATTTCAATTCACTGTTTCTCAAGGTTCTTGAAATATAACAGATTACTACTTCAGAGATTTTCTCATTGATGACTTGTTTTTGGTGGAGAGAAGCTCCTAGTCCAACAAAACTAGCATCAGTGTATAAAACAAATGGCTGGTTAAAATCTGGTAGGCCCAAGATTGGAGCAGAAACCAAACATTGTTTTAAGGCATCAAAGGCTCTTTGTCTCTCATTTGTCCAGACAAAAGCCACTTCTTTTCTGATCAATTGTGTCAGAGGGGCTGCTATTACCTGATAATTTTTTATATATTGCCTGTAATAACCACACATCCCCAAAAAACTCTGCACTTCTTTTACAGTGGTAGGTGCATTGACATGCTGTATGGCTGCCACCTTATTTTGGTCAACACATATTTGCAAACCTGATACAACATGCCCCAAAACCTTTAAGGAGTGGAATCCAAATTTACATTTCTTTAATGCTAAGGTCATATTGATGGCATCCATTTTCTGGAACACTTTACTCAGGTGAAACAAATGATCTTCAAAGGTTTTTGAAAAAATAATGATGTCATCAATGTACACCCTCATCCATCCCTCCATAATTTCTTGATGAAAATTATTGTCCATCACTTTTTGAAACACTGAAGAGGCATTCTTAGGGCCAAAAGGCATCCTAATGTATTTGTAAATACCCAAGTGAGTTGCAATCATCAAATAATTTTGTGAGTCCTTCTCAACAGGTATTTGGTGGTATCCCTTATTCCCATCCAAGCAACTGATATACTTGGCTCATTGTAAGGTAGCATGTATTGAGTTTATTCTTGGTAGAGGATAAATATCATCAATTGTGTGGGTATTAAGGGCTCTATAATCACCACACAACCTAGCCTTGTCCTTTTCATAAGAAATTAAGACTGGTGAGATTACACAATATTTAGGTGTTACACCCACTTTCTCTATAATTTTCATATTTAACAAGGTGGTAATATTATCCTCAATATCCTTTCTCTTAGAAGGGGATGCAGGATAAGGTTTTTTCTTTAGACTGGGTGGTATATCATCTATTTACATGTTAATGAGACTTTCATTTCATGGTCCACAACCAGTCCCAACTCATGTTTTCCATGTGAAAAGGCCATAGGGAATGATGTGATTAATTTAATTACCTCATCCTTTTCTGCAGTACTGAGCTGTTCACCAAATGAAGCTTTTAGGATTTCATCAGACAAAGCTTCATGTTCTGCAGAAGGTCTGCCTTTGTATTGATCAAGGGAAAAACATGTTTTTACCATGGGAGCTGAACATTTTCTGGAGGAAGTAATTTTAAATTTTTTCTTCCCATTCATCCCCATAGTGAAGCATTGATTAGCAGGGTCCAATTTGATACCAAACTTTGTAATAATATCATTCCCCATGATAAACCAATTGCTCAAGTTGTCACCATCCATGACAACAAAATCACATTCAGCTCTTACATAACCATGGCTATACTTAAAAAATACAGTTGTCTTATATTTTCCTTTAGGGCATAAAACAGACCCATATCATTTCTAATATGTATTTGCCATAGGTAATAGCTTCTTTTCATAGTCATTATCAATGGCAGCCAAGGCTGCTGAGGATACCACACTGCCTCCAGCACCAGTATCCAAGATAATGTCCAATTTCTTCCCATTTATTATAACAGGAGCTTTGATTGGAGTAATGACTATAGAATCCTTCTCAATATCCCTTATTATGTCAGCATCTTCAACCCCAATTAAATCCACATTTTCTATGTCAGCATTCTGTTCAAGTAAATGTACATCATTTTCCAACATATAAACTTCATTGGAGTTGTTGTCACCATAAGAAATATTACTGTCACAATCACTAGAGGAGTCTTCTTCCTCATGATGACTGTCTTCTGGCTCATCTTGTTCAATAAGATTTATTCTTTTCTCACAAACATGACCCTTCTGCCATGCTTTTCCACACTTTACACAAGTATTACTTGGGTATTTCCTTGGGGCAACTGGTGCAGAAGGTTTTCCAGGCTTCTCAACAGGTGGCTTCCATCCTGTAGGTTTTGGGGATTCAAATCCTCTTTGAGGGTAGTGCCTAGGCTGAAATTTATTGTTGAGTAATATCTCATTAAATCTTGAAATAAAATATGAATGTTCCCTCACATTCTCAGTCCTTGCCACTACTAAATCCCTCAAGGAACTTGGTAATTTATAAAGGATTCTTTCCCTCCATAAATCATAGTCCATTTTTGGATCAATTGCTCTCAATATTTTTGACAGTTTCATTAAGAAAGCAATCGGTTTTTCTGCATAGGAATATTTACACTCCTCATACAGTCTTTTCTGAGCCAATCTAAATGTGGATCCCCCAAACTGGGCAGCAATGAGTGCTTTCCATTCTTCCCAAGTATGATTAATCCCATCCAATAATACAGACTCATACCACATTAAAGCAACATTTTAAAATAAAGAAATAAATTTTGAAGTAATTTCCTCATCAGGGAGTTTATAACTATTCTTTAGGTTATCAATTCTCTGAATAAAATGTTGCCAATCTGAATTTGTTTCTCCATCAAAGGTTGGGTATCTCTCAATCTTTGGCCAATGTTTCTGGTTGGAGGAAGGCTCATTTTTGGGAAATAATTTCTCCATTTTCAACATGTCCTGTAGTTTTAATAAATGATCAGATAATTCATGATGGAAAGAAGAGGAGCCAGCATTACTAAAATTCTCTACTGGGATGACAGCTCTTTGTTTTCCTTTCATAAATATCTTCTCAGAGTGATTCACCTGGGTGCCCTGTTGTTTACATGAAGAGGGGCCAGGTACCACTGGTTCTGAAGGTAAGGTCTGGTTTACTTGTAGCTGGAGTAACTCATTCTCCAAGTGGGACACTTGCAATCTCAGATATCTTACTATATAAAGTGGACAAAGATAACTTATTTCTAGACTCACAAGTAATTAATTTATTTGATAAATGTCAGTATAGTCTAGTATATAAGTATGATATAATAGTGTTATTTTATTGTCCTACTACTTATTGATAAATGATTTAGTGATTAAACCTCAGGGGAAGACTAATAGAATAGTTATACTCAAATAAAACTCACAATACTTGGATTTAAATGCGTGCTAGTGGTGGAAAATAGAAGAATAAAATATAGTTATAGCTTATATAAAGATAATATCAATTTATAATGGCTTTATAATATATTTCTGAATGCTAATAATTTTATTGTAGTGTTTGTTTGAAGTGTAGTAATTGAATGATGATAATAAACCGTCAAAATCCCCCCTTACTTATACCCAAATCCACTGGAGTGCACAGACCTTCAATCCAGATGATGTCACTGTTATCCCCGGCAATTACAGCACTGTGAGGGCCCATCACCTCCCCATGGCGTCCACTTCAAGCAGTTTCAACACCCAGACCTCCAGTAAGGACCCTCCATCACTATTAATAATAACACAGAGTCATACCATAAATAGAAAACCCAGATAAAAGCGGATACCATAAAGAAACAGGTAAAATAAATAATCAAAAAGAGATTTAATGAAACTAAAAGCATATAAAGGAAAAAAATAAACTTTCCAAGCCCCCAATAACATCCCCAAGCATCCACATTAACCCAGAAACATCCTTCCAACCCATAAATCCGTGAATAACCATCCAAGGAAGTAATTTGAGTTGTCCAAACTGGGTGTATGCGCCTGATATAGGTGTCTATGCTTCTGTAGGCGTTGTGAGTCCACTGATTTCGTCCATATGACCTAAAATAAGCAGAAAAACAAAGGTTATAGGCTATTAAGGGGCTAAAACCCACTTATATACCTAAATATACATAATATACTGCATATTTCACTGAATATGAGGTTTATGTATACATATAAGCTTATGTATGTCAATAATTACTTCATATCACTTAAGATAAGTATATTATGACTCCATTAACACCTTAATAAGTATTATTAGGCCATGGATAAGCTATTTAAACTATTATAAATTATATAATAGAATAATAATTATATATATATATAATAAAATAATATATATTATAATTTTAACCTTATTTTTAAGATATAAGCTTAATCTAGTTAAGGTTATCTTATTTTAAGCATAAGAAATACTCAGTCCTAAAGATATTTAGGCTGAAAATAAACCTCTCACTTCAGATTTTAATGAAACAAGTTCATCATTCAAAGATTCCATATTTTTAAGAAAAGTGTCACTAATCCATGGTTGAAGTTCTGCCACTAAAGCTGTCAAATTGGCAGACTTATCTCTCAATGATTGGTTTTCTTGTTTCAACTCAATAGTTGTATTCATTAATTCAATAACTTTGTCTTTTAATTCCAAATGAGCTGAATCTTGAGCTCTCACAGCTACACTAGTATTCAACTGTAGGTTATTGAATCTATTGACAACATCTTTAATTACTACTGTTAACTCAGGATTATTTAAATGATCAAGTTTTACAGGATTTTTCAAGATTCTTGAGGCTAATTTTTCAAGCACTGAATATAACTCAAAACTCACATCATACCCTTTTAAATCAATAACATAAGGATTAATTTCTGAAACAGAAGTTAGACTAATATTATCATTTAAAGAAACTTGATGTAATATATTCTCAGGATCAAATACTAATTTCACCGGACTCTGTACTAATGGTTTTTCAGTCATATCACTGGCATCACCTATATCACACACATTAGTAGGAGTAGAAAAAATAATATGATCATTGCCACTCACCAAGGTCTCTGGGCTACTTGCTTCCCTTTCTTCTTCTTGTGGTAAGGATGAGGGTGAAGATTGTGCTGTTGCAGAGGTGGTCTTGAAGGACCTTCTTGGCTTTGTTGGTAATTTGTTTGGTACCATTCCCACTGCCATCTTGGTACCACCATGTTTTCTGGAGCAGGTGGTGGTGGAGGTGGAGGTGGGGGCAACTGTTGTTTCGGAGGCAAGGTGCTTTGAGGAGGAGGCTGCTTTACTGGTAGGTTTGGCAGGGGCTTTCTGAGTCCTCTTTGAAATGCATCCTGGCACATCTTTTCTACTTTTACCACTCTCTCTTGTAATTTGATTACCTTGTTTAACTCCCCCTGAATTGTCTTTAACTGATGAGATAAATTTTGAACTTTTACCTCTAAGGGGAGCTTTTTTATCTTGAAGCCTTTGGGAAGGTCTTCTTGGGGAAAAAGGGGCTTGGAGGCTCTGCTGTGGGTGGAGGTCCTACTTGGGGCTCTACTTTCACCTTCTCCTGCTCTCCTGTCCAATCCAGAAGGTCAACATTCTCCTCCATAAGAATGTCCTATAAAATGCTTATCAGAAAACCCATCATTATCAAGGCTTGATTTGGGACTTACTGAACCCTCATCATAATCAATTTCAATGTCAGGACTGAAAGAATCAGCCATGTTAATACTAGAATATATTGTTTTAAATTGTTAAAATATATATATATATATTTTTAATACTTGTATTTTTTATCAAAGCAATGAAGAACACCTTACTGTTGTAATGTATTGTTCAAGATTAAAAATTATGTAACTTTTTTCAAGTCTTAGTGTCCCTAGTATCTCCTTAAAGTTATCACCAGGTAGCACTATATTACTCTCTATTGAAATCACAGTAATTTATTTTACTATGTAAAGCAAAATAAAATATAACACTGCGTCAGTAAGAGCACACTTTTAGTATAAAAGAAGGAGGTATCGTACTTTTTAGTTGATTTCCCCTGAACAGCTTACCACTTTATACTGTTTCTACTTTTCTGAAACAGGCTAGCCAAGATAGAGTGTGTATTACCGTAATTAGCAATGGCCTGGTTTAGAAGAAAAGGAAGGGACTTACAAATAGATGGCTTATTTCAAAAAACCTCCACTTCGATGTCCAAACCCAGGGATCACTTGTAAGTAATTCCCTCTGCTGGTTACTCCCTACAGGTTTCACTCAGCTGACGACCTAGTACAGGTGTCAAAAAGAACAATCAGCTACTCCCAAAAAAGGTTTCGCACGATCGGCTCCTACAACCTCAAGGTTTGTAAGGAGACTTGGATACGTGGTTCAACAGGGTAAGAAAATCCTTTCCCCGTTAAAGCACCCTCCTAACCAAAAAAATAAAATATTAACTCACGTTTCTTTTCTTTTTTTATTCATTTCTTGTCTCCTATCCAGGTACAATTGTCAAGAACCCTCGGGGCAGCTCCAATACTTGCAAGTGAGCACCTCCCACGTCACAACGATGACGGTTTTCCAAAGGACCTAGGCCGGCAACCAAACAACTTCAGGCAACTGGCGGTGTCGAGGATAATAGCTTTATAGTTCAGGATCCTCCGGCGTTAAAGGGATGGAGCGCAAAATCCACTGGAATCCACTGGCAATGAAGGAAGAGAACAAGTATCAACGATTTAGGAAAAGACGCCCAATTGTCAGGGTGTGGACTAGAGGTAAAGTAATTTTACGGTAACCCTGAACAAGATATTAGTTAATATAGAGGTGATATAACTAATCAATAGAAAATTTAGAGCGTAATAGTTATTTGAGAGGTAGTGACTTCTAAAGTAATGGGGA
The DNA here is from genome assembly GCA_030280995.1 of Hemileia vastatrix. Classification (NCBI taxonomy): domain Eukaryota; kingdom Fungi; phylum Basidiomycota; class Pucciniomycetes; order Pucciniales; family Zaghouaniaceae; genus Hemileia; species Hemileia vastatrix. Next base: position 15,453,153 of record JASXTE010000015.1, read on the forward strand.
AGTTAAATCAGAAGATTTTATTTTATTTGTTGAAACCCTTACAACACAGTAATTAAATATTTGAACTTAGGCCTTTTAAATTATAACTAATAAGAGGATGTAAATGTAACACCTTATAAAGTAATAAAGAAGATGGCAACGTTGGCAACTGGATAAATGTGTGTAAAAAGGAATGATATTTCCACCAAATCTTCCCCCCTTATATAGACCCAAGAAAGAGTAGATACATAAAATAATTCCCATAAGGGGCAAAAGAGAAAGAACAAAGACGTGGAAATAAAGAGACTAAAAATGACAAGAGAAACAAATATAAAGTTTCCAGAGAAAAAAGAAATGAAAAGATAGAAAAGAAAAGAACAATACATCTCATGTGATGTATTTTCCCAGGGAAAAACCCACGTCAGGTGAGAAAGAAATATATACTATTTTTAATGATTAAAATTTATTCCCACTCCAGGATTGGTTCACGCCCTCTTTTGGGCATTGTCACTACTGAACAATCCTCTGTAAGTTACTGATGTCCTTTACTTAGTTTTTATTATCATATTTACTAATACTTTCAAATCAGCTGGCTGACAAAGATTGATGACTAAAAGGAGTACATATATGACATAAAAATAAATAAACTGGTACGTCAACAAGGGCATCAAATTTATTAGCAATAAATTTTGAGTTCCTTGGACTGTCACAATTAATTACACAATAATTAATTAATTATATTACTTTCACGGGATTCCAGATCTCTCACTGAGGTAATATAATTGTTTTGAAGTTTTTTTAATATAATTTTATTATTAAATTCTATTCCCATTGACTTATACTATTGAGCACGGTGTTAGGGAGTAAAATTGTAGGGGACATTTTATTTACACTAATTAATTATACTACTTATTGTACTTAACTAGTTAATTGTAAGTAATACTTAAGTAGATAATTAATTATTAGTAAGAAGAAGGGGTGTGGCTTCAACTCAGTAAAATAATAAATTATTTTACCAGTTAAGTCTAGTAGCCTGGCTGACACTCCCTCACTCTAAAAAAAACAATAAAAAAAATGCTATGATTTTTTCTTTTTATACTTTTTTAGTAGAGTAGGAATATTAGATATCTCCTTCCCAGGTATCAAAGAATAATATTCAGATGATTTATTCTTAAATCTCAATAAGTATTCTGTACCTTTTTCAGCAGTGACTATTCTGTCATTTAGAATTTTTTCAATTTCTGCTGTTTATGTGATTTCATTTGAAGTTTTATTTGGTCTTCCCCTCCTTTTTGGAAATAAATCACTATTGGAAGTGTAAGGTTTCAGAAGAGATATTGGAAAAAAAAGATGTTTTCTGTCATATGGAGAATACAAAATAACCTCAACTGCATTATCTCCAATCATTCTTCTGACAACAAATGGACCAACAAATGGATCTTTCAATTTGTTATTACCTTGTAAGTTGAAGTGGACTGTAGAAATCAACACTTCATCACCCTTTTTAAAAGTTTATTCTTTATGGGATTTGTCCCATCTCTTCTTCTCATATTCAAATGATTTTTCAATACATTGTTGAGCATGATTTCTGCATAGTTGTTGCATTTGAAGAAAAGATTTTACACCAGGATGTATATCCAATTTAGGTATTTTGTTATTGAGAATTTGGGCAGGAGTATTTGGAACATATCCAAGCCAGAGCTCAAAAGGCTTTATTTGAGTAACAGAATGAACAGTGCTGTTATAAGCAAATTCCAACCCAAGAAGTAAGGTAACCCAATCATGAGTGAATCTGTCATTATCTTTATACTCAAGGCCAAAGACACAATACCTTCTAATCATGTCCTCTAAAGTCTGAATCATTCTTTCAGCTAAACCATCAGTCTGTGGATGGTGGGCAGTAGAAAGTTTCAGATCACAACCACAAACATCCATCAGAGACATCCAAAATTCAGAAGTAAATTTAGGGTCTCTGTCAGAGATTATGGCTTTAGGAAAACCAGCAGTATTAAACATATGAGACCACCATAAGAAAGCTAATTCTTTAGTGGAAAAATCCTTGTGGGTAGAGATAAATTTACACATTTTTGTGAATCTGTCCACAATAACCCAACAAGAGTTATAACTGTCTTTACCAGTACTAGGTAATCCTGTTACAAAATCCATGTTTATTATTTGACATGGTGCATCAGGAGGTTCAATATGTTGCATTAATCCTGCTCTTTTACCAGTTAATCTTTTTGATTTTTGGAAAAAATCACAAGACTCAACATATAATTTTGTGTCTTCAGACATATTAACCCACCAAGCAGTGTTCTTAATTCTGATCATTGTTTTGTCAAGATCAAAATGTCCAGCTAATATGTCATCATGACAAATTTTCAAGATGATTTCTTTCATAGAAGGAGGAATAACAATAACATTACTCAACCTTCTTCTATAATATAGATATCCTTCATCAATTGAAAATTTACCTTTTTCCAAAGCTTTTTGGTACTTTGGTGGAAGGGTTTTAATTAATGCTTGTATTGAAGCATTCTTTGGATCATTTAATATGGTGCATAACTTTTTCAAGTCAGTGTCCTTATCATATGATTCCAGAATAAGCTGTAATAGCTCTTCCTCCATATCAACCACATATATCCCATGAATATGAATAATTTCATCCTCAGGGTCATAAGCAGGATTAGAGTCATCATTCGGTAAAGGTAACCTTGATAACATATCCACATTTGAGTGAACAATACCAGCCCTATGAATAATTGTCATTCTCCCTCTGTACTCTTGAACAGCCAGCTTCCATCTGAACATATGTCTGTTAGGTGTTTTCAAGTTTAAAAGGGATTTAACTGCACTGCAGTCAGTGACAAGTTCAAATTTCTGGTCATCTAGGTAATAATGAAGCTTTTCTAGAGCCCATACTACAGCTAAACACTCTAATTGAGTAGCACCATATTTCAATTCACTATTTCTCAAGGTTCTTGAAATATAACAAATTACTACTTCTGAAACTTTATCATTTATCACTTCTTTTTGATGGAGGGCAGCACCAAGACCAATGAAACTGGCATCAGTGTACAAAACAAATGGTTGATTAAAGTCAGGTAAAGCAAGAATTGGTGCTGACATTAAACAGTGTTTCATAGTGTCAAAGGCTCTTTGTCTTTCACTATTCCAGACAAAAGCAACATCCTTTCTAGTTAATTGGGTAAGGGGTAAAGCTATGACTTGGTAATTTTTAATATACTGTCTATAGTATCCACACATTCCCAAAAAACTTTGGAGCTCTCTAACTGTAGTAGGAGCCTTCACCTGTTGTATGGCTGCCACTTTGTCTTGGTCAACACATATCTGTAAGCCTGAAACAACATGGCCAAGAACTTTCAAAGAATGGAAACCAAATTTACATTTATTCAAAGCAAGTGTCATATTTATTTCATCCATTTTCTGGAATACTTTACACAGGTGGTTAAGATGGTCCTCAAATATTTTTGAGAATATAATGATATCATCAACATAGACCATCAGCCATCCTTCAATTATCTCTTGATGGAATGTGTTATCCATGACTTTTTGGAAAACTGAAGGGGTATTTTTAGGGCCAAATGGCATCCTAATATACTTATAAATACCCATATGAGTAGCAATCATCAGAAAGTTCTGAGAATTTATCTCAACAGGTACCTGGTGATATCCTTTGTTACCATCCAAACAGCTGATATCTTTAGCACCCTGTAAAGTAGCATGTATAGAGCTAATTCTAGGTAAAGGGTAGATATCATCAACAGTATAAGTATTTAGTGCTCTATAATCACCACATAACCTGGCTTTATCTTTCTCATAAGAAATTAGGACAGGTGAGATAACACAATATTTAGGTGTTTCAACTACCTTTTCAATAATATTCATTCTTAAAAGGGTAGAGATATTGTCTTCAATACCTTTTCTCTTTGTGCGAGAAGCAGGATAAAGCTTCTTCTTTAAACTAGGTGGTATATCAGTTAATGGGCAAGACGATGAAAGTTTCATTTCCTCTTTAACTAATCCCAGTTCATGTGACCCATGAGCAAAGGCCATAGGAAAAGACTTTATTAAGTTAATGATGGAATCTTTATCCTCACCAGAAAGTTGTTCTCCAAAAGAGGCATTGTCAATTTCAGACAAAAGGGCATGCATCTCTTTTGTAGATCTTCCTTTACATTGAACCACAGAATTACATGTGTTCAATTCTGGTTTCAATAATTTTTTGGGGGAGGAAATCTTAAATTTTCTCTTCCCATTCATCCCCATTGTGAAACATTGGTTTGAGGGATTTAATTTTACGCCATACTTGGTTAAAATATCATTCCCTACAATAAACAAATTGCTTAAGTTATCATTCTTCATGACAACAAAATCACAAATAGCTCTTACAAAATCATGATTATATTTAAAAAACACTGTGGCTTTGTATTTACCAATGGGGGACAAAACAGAGCCATAGCCTCTCCAATTTTCAGAAATGATAGGCATCAGTTTTGATTTATAGTCTTGATCCACTGAAGCAAGTGCTCTTTCAGAAACTACACTTCCTCCAGCTCCAGAATCCAGAACAACTTCGATGCTGGTTCAATTAATCAAGACTGGTGCCTTGAGAGGGGCAATAAAAATTGAGTTATCCTCAATGTTCTTTATAATCTCAGCATCTTCAACTGTAGATAAAGCACTATTATCAATATCAATAGTATTTAAATAATGAATATCCTCTTCCAGCATCAAGATTTCTTGTTGAGATTCATATTGTCAGGCCAAGATCAAGTACAAGGACATTAAATAGCTTGAAAAGTCTTTGTCTAGAAGATTTAAATGGTCCTATATGAATACTGTAGTATAAATCCAACAAATAATAAAATATAATTCAGAATAAAGGTCTCAGTAATATAATTCTCACTAATTTTATATGTGGCTTACAATCTTTTTAGTTGGTAGAAAAAAAAATTATAATAATTCAGACACTACTCAAAAGTCTTATAAAAGTACTAATTGAAGTGTATTGTAATTGATTTGGTTATATGGTGTAAATTGTAATGATAAAGAATGTAAAAACAAGACCCAAAAACCTCCTCCTTTTATACACACTGAGTTCCCCAATATATCCCTTGATATACCATCCAATACACAGTTAAAGACGCCTCAAATCCACTAATAGACCTGCCCATCAACATCCCTAGTGATCCATGACATAATTAGACAAGTAACAACCGCCAAAATCCTGTAATAATAAGGGAAATCCATCAAAATTAAAGAAAAAGACAAAAAGAGAGTATATGTGTATAAAACAATAATATAAAAGACTAAAGGAGACTTTTTAATGTTAAAAATAGCTTAAGAATAAGGGGGATTTACTGTAGAAATGGAGGGGCAAATCCTGACATTATACTACGTGAAATTCCCATCCAAAAATAACCAAAATTGACTGAGAAACCACCAAAAAACTTAAAACAGAGCGTGAGATGTGGGGTAACTACATGCAGTCCTTGGCAGATGCTTGCACGGGTAAATCCTTGACTAAAATTAGGCAAATTTAAGCGTGGTGATGAAATAAGATGCCAAGAATGAGGTTATTAATGAAATGAGTGCATATAAACAAGGTCAATGCACTATTAATTAAGCTAGGACACTAAATAAGTGCCTGTTGCCTATTTTAGTGTGTTTCCCCACAGTGGGCGTAGAATGTGGGGTAATTATAGTGTGAAAAAGCTAACTTTGCTAAAAATGAAGATATTCACACAGGAAAAAAGCAGGCAGTATGTAGCCAGTACACAGAAGCCATTTCTGGCATAAAAAACACCAATTTTGAAAAGTATTATTTTTATTCATTTAAATAACCAAATAAATAGTCCTAAATTAGCTCAATTGATCTGTCAAAGCGCATTTTTGATACTCTCAATTTTATAGCGCATATTGTCAGTACAGTCTAGTATATAAGTATGATATAATAGTGTTATTTTATGGTCCTACTACTTATTTATAAATGATTTAGTGATTAAACCTCAGGGGAAGACTAATAGAATAGTTATACTCAAATTAAACTCACAATACTTGGATTTAAATGCGTGCTAGTGGTGGAAAATAGAAGAATAAAATATAGTTATAGCTTTTATAAAGATAATATCAATTTATAAGGGCTTTATAATATATTTCTGAATGTTAATAATTGTAGTGTAATGTTTGTTTGAAGTGTAGTAATTGAATGATGATAATAAACCGTCAAAATCCCTCCTTACTTATACCCAAATCCACTGGAGTGCACAGACCTTCAATCCAGATGATGTCACTGCTATCCCCGGCAATTACAGCACTGTGAGGGCCCATCACCTCCCCATGGCGTCCACTTCAAGCAGTTTCAACACCCAGACCTCCAGTAAGGACCCTCCATCACTATTAATAATAACACAGAGTCATACCATAAATAGAAATCCCAGATAAAAGCAGATACCATAAAGAAACAGGTAAAATAAATGATCAAAAAGAGATTTAATGAAACTAAAAGCATATAAAGGAAACAAATAAAATGTCCAATCCCCCAATAACATCCCCAAGCATCCACATTAACCCAAAAACATCTTTCCAACCCATAAATCCGTGAATAACCATCCAAGGAAGTAATTTTAGTTGTCCAAACTGGGTGTATGCGCCTGATATAGGTGTCTATGCTTCTGTAGGCGTTGTGAATCCACTGATTTCGTCCATATGACCTAAACTAAGCAGAAAAACAAAGGTTATAGGCTATTAAGGGGCTAAAACCCACTTATATACCTAAATATACATAATATACTGCATATTTCACTGAATATGAGATTTATGTATACATATAAGCTTATGTATGTCAATAATTACTTCATATCACTTAAGATAAGTATATTATGACTCCATTAACACCTTAATAAGTATTATTAGGCCATGGATAAGCTATTTAAACTATTATAAATTATATAATAGAATAATAATTATATATATATATAATAAAATAATATATATTATAATTTTAACCTTATTTTTAAGATATAAGCTTAATCTAGTTAAGGTTATCTTATTTTAAGCATAAGAAATACTCAGTCCTAAGGATATTTAGGCTGACACTCCCTCACCCCAAAAAAAACAATAAAAAAATGTTAAGACATTTTAATTAATCTTAAGGAATGAAATAATAAAATAAAAAATTTTTTATAATACATATACTGAATGAACAGTATTATTTAGATTTAAATTTTTTCAAGAGATTTTTAAGATCAGAGATTTCATTTTCTGGAATCCACTGGTCATATTCACTTGATTTATTTTTAAATCTTAATAGATACTCATCTCCCTTTTCTTTAGTAAGGTGTCTCTTTTTAAGTATCTTTTCAATTTCTGCTTTTTCCACTATTTCTTCAGGTTGCTGTTTATGCCTTCCTGATCTTCTTGTAAAGAGAGAAGTATCATTAGAATGGTATGGTTTTATAAGAGAAATAGGAAATACTGGATGTTTTCTATCATAAGGTGCATATAGAATAACCTCAACAGCATTATTACCAACCATCTTTTTAACTACAAATGGTCCAATGAATGGATCCTTCAATTTAACATTACCATTTAAATTGAAATGTAGCGTTGAAATAAGGACTTCATCACCCTCTTTGAACATTTGTTCTTTATGGGCTTTATCCCATCTTTTCTTTTCATACTCAAAAGCCTTATTTATACATTCTTGAGCATATCTTCTGCATAGTTCCTGCATCTGAAGAAAAGATTTAGTACCTGGATGAATATCCAATCTAGGTAACTTATTAAGAGTTTTAGCAGGGGTATTAGGTACATAACCCAACCATAACTCAAATGGCTTCTTGCCAGTGACAGAATGTACTGTACTATTATATGCAAATTCTAAACCTGGGATAAGGGTTACCCAATCATGTGTGAATTTGTCATTGTCTTTAAAATTAAGACCAAAAGCACAGTATCTTCTTATCATATCTTCTAAGGTTTGTATCATTCTTTCTGCTAGCCCATCAGTTTGTGGATGGTGTGCTGTAGAAAGTTTTAATTGACACCCTGAAACATCCATAAGTGACGTCCAGAACTCAGAAGTAAATTTAGGATCTCTGTCAGAAACTATTGCTTTGGGAAAACCTGCTGTATTTAACATTTGTGTCCACCATAAAAAAGCTAAGTCCTTTGCAGAAACCTCTTTGTGGGTAGGAATAAATTTACACATCTTTGTAAATCTATCTACAATTACCCAGCAGGAGTTATAACTCTTATGCCCTGCTATTGGCAAACCTGTTACAAAGTCCATGTTAATGATTTCCCATGGAGCTTTTGGTTGCTCAATTTGTTGTAATAAACCAGCTCTTTTTCCTGTTAATCTTTTAGATTTTTGACAAGAATCACATGTTTCAACATATTTCTGAACATCCTCAGACATGTTAATCCACCAAGCTGTGTTTTTTACTCTGGTTAATGTTTTATGGTAGTCAAAATGACCTGCTAATATATCATCATGACATATACTTAACATTAACTCCTTCATTGAAGGGGGAATTACAATCACATTACTTAATTTTTTCCTGTAATATATAAAACCATCCTCATTGGAAAATTTTCCTTTTTCTAATGCCTCTTTATACTTAATTGGTAATGTTTTTATTAAAACATTCATTGAAGCATTAGATGGATCATTTAATATTGTAGTTAATTTACTTAATTCAGGATCTGAATTATACTTATCAAGAATTGATTGCATAAATTCATCCTCAAGATCTACAATATAAATGCCATAAATGTTAATAATCTCTGACTCAGGAACATAAGCAGGATTATCATCATTATTAGGCAGAGGTACTCTAGATAACAGATCTACATTAGAGTGCAAGGTTCCTGCTCTATGTGTAATAGTCATCCGTCCTCTGTATTCTTGTACAGCTAATTGCCATCTAAACATGTGTCTATTAGGAGTTTTCATGTTTAAGAGTGACTTAACTGCACTACAGTCAGTTATTAACTCAAATTTTTGGTCTTCCAGGTAATAATGTAGCTTTTCAAGAGCCCATACTACTGCCAAACATTCAAGTTGAGTAGCACCATATTTCAATTCACCACTTCTCAGAGTACGTGAAATATAGCAGATTACTACTTCTGACATTTTACCTTCAATAAGTTGTTTTTGATGCAAAGCAGCACCCAGTCCAATAAAACTTGCATCTGTATATAATACAAAAGGTAATTGGAAATCTGGTAATCCCAAGATAGGAGCTGTCATTAAACATTCTTTCAACTTATTAAAAGCTTGTTGTCTTTCATTATTCCAAATGAAAGCTTCTGATTTCTTTATCAGTGTGGTCAGTGGTGCAGCAATTGATTGGTAGTTTTTTATATATTGTCTATAATAACCACACATTCCAAGAAAAGATTGTACATCCTTCACATTTTGAGGAATGCCAATATTCTTTATTGCAGCCACTTTATTTTGGTCTACACATATTTGTAAGCCAGATACAATATGACCAAGCACTTTTAAAGATTCAAACCCAAATTTACATTTTTTCAATGCAAGGGTCATTTTTATTTCATCCATTTTCTGAAATACTTTCCTTAAATGGATTAAGTGTTCATCAAAATTTTTAGAGAACACTATGATGTCATCAATGTATACCATTAACCATCCCTCAATCATTTCATTATGGAATGTTATATCCATTAACTTTTGAAATACTGATGGAGCATTCTTTGGTCCAAATGGCATTCTGACATACTTATAAATTCCCATGTGTGTTGTTATCAACAAAAAGTTCTGTGAATTCTTTTCAACAGGAATTTGATGGTACCCTTTATTTCCATCTAGGCAACTTATATATTTAGCACCTTTAAGGGTAGCATGTATAGAGGCAATCCTTGGCAAGGGATAAATATCATCTACTGTAAATGTATTTAATGCTCTATAATCACCGCACAGTCTTGCTTTATCTTGTTCATAAGAAATCAGCACTGGTGATATTACACAATATTTTGGTGTAGTTTCAACCTTCTCAAGAATGTTCATTTTTAATAACATCTTAATATTATCCTCTATGTCTTTCCTCTTCATTGGTGAAGCAGGGTATGGTTTCTTTTTAAGACTAGCAGGAATATTATCCATATCACAGGTTAAACTAATTTTCATTTCATGATCTTTTACAAGGCCAAGTTCATTTGTACCATGTGCAAAAGCCATTGGAAAAGCTTTAATTAATTCCAAAATATTATCTTTCTCAGTTTCACTTATCTGAGTGCCAAATGATGCTTTTGAAATTTCTGTTTCCAGAAGTTCCATCTCATTGGATTCTCTTCCTTTAGACGGGGAATTTGTTACTGACTCAATGTGTAAGACTGTGTTAAAAGAATTTATTTTAAATTTCCTTTTACTATTCATGCCAATTGTAAAATTGTTATTAGCAGGGTCTAATTTTACACCAAATTTAGTCAGAATATCATTTCCAATGATAAAACAGTTACTACAATTTGTATTATCCATTACTACAAAGTCACAAGTTACCCTTACATAACCATGTTGGTGTTTAAAGAAAACAGCAGCTTTGTATTTACCAATGGGGTGTAGTACTGATCCAAAACCTCTCCAATTTTTATTCTGAAGTGGCTCAAGCTTAAACTTATATTCACTATCAATTTTCTGTAATGTATTAGTGGAAACAACTGAACCAGCAGCTCCTGTGTCCAATACTATATTAACATTTTCACCAGAAATGATAGCTGGAACCGTGATAGGTGTAATTCTAAAGTTATCAGCTTGTATATCCTTAATGATTTCAGCATCCTCAAAATTCATTAAAGATTCATTTGAGTCCATATTTAATATTGGATTTTCAAAGATGGACAAATCATCTTCCAACATACAGACTTCATTTTCATCACTATATGAGATATTGCTGTCATAATCACTTGATTCTTTACTTTTTTCAGTTTCAGTTTCAGATTCATGTTGATTTTCAACAATATTTATGTTTTTCTCACATTTGTGACCTTTGACCCAAGGTTTGTTACACTTATAACAAGTATTTGTTTCATACTTTTTAGGTGCTACAGGTGCAGTAGGTTTTTTCTGCTTCTCCTGAAGTGTTTTTGAATTCTGAGTTTTTACAGGTTCAACATTTTGTTTATAAGTGGAATACCTTGATTCATACTTATGGTTTAATAATATTTCATTGCAAATATTAATAAAGTCAGAATATTCAGTAACATTTAATGTTCTAGCTACAACAATGTCTCTGACAGATATAGGTAATTTGTATATTATCTTATCTTTCCATAAGTTAAAATCCATATGAGGCTCAATGGCTTTTAATATTTTGTTTAAATTCATTAAAAATACCATAGGTTTGTCACCATTCAACGGATTATACCTAGTCTTCTCATACAGTCTCTGCTGAGTAAGCCTGAATTTAGAACCTCCAAATTGTTTTTCAATAAGTTGTTTCCATTCAGCCCAAGAGTAGTCTCTACCCTCACTTAAGACAGCTTCAAACCATAATAAAGCAACATCCTTAAATAAAGAAATTAATTTTGATGTTATCTCTTCATCTGGTAACTTATATGAGAATTTCAAGTTGTCAATTCTTTGAATAAAATGTTGCCAATCAGAGCTGGCTTCCCCATCATAAGTTGGGTACTGATCTATCTTAGGCCAGTTCTTCTGATTGGATTTTATCTCACTAATCTTAGGTAAATTCAACAACTCATTCACTTTTGATAAATGGTCTTGTATTTCTTCCTGCACGGATTTGTGACTTACATTTTCAGATTTGACACTACCACCAGATGGTTTCATTTGTGGTGGTATAGGGAAGGAATGAGATTCACTTTTGCCAATGAAAGGATTATTATTATATTGATTATACTTATGATTATCCTGGTTCATTAGTAGATTGGCAGTTTCAATCTCAACTTTAGTTAATCTTTGTAGCAACTCAGAGACACTTTGATTTGTCTGTGCAAAAGATAACTTTGTTCTTGATTCAGTTTTTAATAAATGTGTTTCATATAATTTTTCTAACTCACAAAATTTGTTTGAAAGGTCATTATATTTATTACTCAATGAATCATATTTAAGAGTTAGAGAAAAATGTTCTTTCTCTAATTCTTTATTACGTGTTGCTAATTGAGAAATGTTCAATGTTAAGGATGAAATTGTATCACTAGTGAGCTTAACTGTCTGTTACTCACAATCAGTCATTCTATTCCACAATGCTGAAACAATTCTATGGACAGTTGGATTATTGTTAAAATATTCCATGTCCTCCTTTTCAATTCTCTCACTCTCCTGTGAACTTCTCATCTCACTAGTAGGTGGTTGCAACTGAGGATTAACTGTATTATCATTGTATATAGTACTGTTATTATGGACAAAAGACAAGTCAGGTGTATCTACTCTAAAACCTAAATTTCTTAAATCCTCCTCTATTTTTTGTACAGATTTAACATCAATAGAATTACCTATATTGTAATTATCAGTATTATGTCTAATCTGAGAGGGTAAGTTACTTACCAAGGGATGGTTGCCAGTCCTGATTTTTGGCGCTTTTTTCCCTTGTAAGGGTGAGCTGAGGAAGTCAGATGAGGGGGTGGATCCCTGTTGCAACTGTGGCTTGTCCACTGTTGGTGAAACCAGTCCCATTTCCATTTGTCTACCAGGATTTTCTCCTGGGAGTGAGTGGACCCTCCTTGGGTAGGGGGTTGCTGATTTGATTGACTGGGCTGGCCTCCCTTTAATTCTGCCATTGCCTGATTCATCTGCTGAAATCCTACCTTGCAATTGTTTTGCAACTGCTCTACCTCTTTGAACATGAGAGATTTTGATTCCTCTAGCTTCAGAACCTGTTTGGCCAGGTGGGACAGTTGATCCTGAAGAGGAGGAGACGTCTTTTTGATAGTTATCTTTTTTAAGAGGGCGTCCTTTTCCTCTATACTCATGCTTTCTGGCTGGGGGTACTGTTGTCCCTCCATGGTGATGTCCTGGAAAGTTTCTATTAGCTTTAGACCTGGTATTATAAGCAGGCTGTTCACTTAAGCTATCCTGGGGAGCACTCATATTGTTCAGAATAACAATATTTTACGTCTACAAAAGGAAAAACTCTGTGGAATTAGTAGACAAAAGATATTAGTAATTATATTACTAATAAAAAAGCAATGGAGCTTACCCTGAATTTATATCTTTATTTATTTAAATAAAATATAAGAAAAATTCGAAAAAATCTGTTAAAAATATAATAATAAGTTTAACTAGACCTCTATAAGGGTTAATAATTAGCTTACCAAGCTTTAGCCAAATACCAATTTAATTGGGTGTTATATTGGTGTCCAAATACCAAGTGAAATTGGGTTTATATTGGGTACAGTTACTACTGTAAATATCTAATTTTTATGATAAAGAATTAGTAAAATTATTATAAGGGTTCTTTTCCGCAATCAATGAGTTATGATGACCCACTAATATGCAGCAGACCCAAATATTTGGTTAATTTTGAGTTGTACTAAGGTAAAAATCACATCCCAAGGCTTATACTAAATAATAAGTAAAATATAAGGAAAGACCCCCAATTGTCAGTACAGTCTAGTATATAAGTATGATATAATAGTGTTATTTTATGGTCCTACTACTTATTTATAAATGATTTAGTGATTAAACCTCAGGGGAAGACTAATAGAATAGTTATACTCAAATTAAACTCACAATACTTGGATTTAAATGCGTGCTAGTGGTGGAAAATAGAAGAATAAAATATAGTTATAGCTTTTATAAAGATAATATCAATTTATAAGGGCTTTATAATATATTTCTGAATGTTAATAATTGTAGTGTAATGTTTGTTTGAAGTGTAGTAATTGAATGATGATAATAAACCGTCAAAATCCCTCCTTACTTATACCCAAATCCACTGGAGTGCACAGACCTTCAATCCAGATGATGTCACTGCTATCCCCGGCAATTACAGCACTGTGAGGGCCCATCACCTCCCCATGGCGTCCACTTCAAGAAGTTTCAACACCCAGACCTCCAGTAAGGACCCTCCATCACTATTAATAATAACACAGAGTCATACCATAAATAGAAATCCCAGATAAAAGCGGATACCATAAAGAAACAGGTAAAATAAATGATCAAAAAGAGATTTAATGAAACTAAAAGCATATAAAGGAAAAAAATAAAATGTCCAAGCCCCCAATAACATCCCCAAGCATCCACATTAACCCAAAAACATCTTTCCAACCCATAAATCCGTGAATAACCATCCAAGGAAGTAATTTTAGTTGTCCAAACTGGGTGTATGCGCCTGATATAGGTGTCTATGCTTCTGTAGGCGTTGTGAATCCACTGATTTCGTCCATATGACCTAAAATAAGCAGAAAAAACAAAGGTTGTAGGCTATTAAGGGGCTAAAACCCACTTATATACCTAAATATACATAATATACTGCATATTTCACTGAATATGAGATTTATGTATACATATAAGCTTATGTATGTCAATAATTACTTCATATCACTTAAGATAAGTATATTGTGACTCCATTAACACCTTAATAAGTATTATTAGGCCATGGATAAGCTATTTAAACTATTATAAATTATATAATAGAATAATAATTATATATATATATAATAAAATAATATATATTATAATTTTAACCTTATTTTTAAGATATAAGCTTAATCTAGTTAAGGTTATCTTATTTTAAGCATAAGAAATACTCAGTCCTAAGGATATTTAGGCTGACACATATAGTCAACTTTTAAGTGAAATAAAGCGCATTTCTTGTTTTTTGCGTAAAACAATGAATATAACAGCTTTAAGTGTACTTAAAAATTATGTAGCCTTATACTTAAGGTTATTAAGATTACCCTAACATATTCCAACTTAATATTAAGTACATAAGACCTATAAAAGGTGGATATATGCGTGTATATAAGGTGTTATAATGGCATTTTTTGTGTATTATCATAATTTTACTTATGTATACTGTTTGTGTATTCTCATTTATTGTTCCCATGTATATTTCATGTGTTTAACCTAACTTATAAGCACTTTTTACTTAGTCCTGGGGATATACAGGCTGACACATTTGAAATATTGCTGGCACAATCACTTGACGTATCATGCAGTGCTACTGTGTCATCAGCATGCTCCACAGTTTGTTCTACAAGATTTATCTTCTTGTCACAAACATGGCCTTTCTGCCAAGGCTTGTTGCACTTGAAGCAAGTGTTTTTTGCATACTTTTTTGGTTCAACAGGGGCAGAAGGTTTACCAACCTTTTCCAGAGGTTTCTGTTGGTAAGTGGAGGGTTTCTCCAAAGGGGTCCTAGGAATGAATTTTCTGGCATCATACTTGTTGTTTAGAAGGGTCTCATTGCAAGTATTAAGGAAAGAAGATGGTTCTCTGGAGAACTCAGTCCTAGCCACTATCAAGTCTCTCAGAGACATTGGTAATTTATTAAGGATCCTGTCCTTCCATAACTCAAACTCCATATTTAAGTCCATTGCCCTCAAGATATTAAAAAGTTTCATTAAAAACTCAACAGGTTTATCAGTAGAAGAGCTATATCTAGTTTCCTCATACTGCATTTGTTGAGCCATTCTGAACTTGGAGCCACCAAATTGTGCTTTAATCAATTTCTTCCAATCCTCCCATGAGTAGTCATCCCCATCCAGGAGAACAGATTCATACCACATTAGGGCAACATTAGTAAACAAAGAAATTAACTTGGACACAATTTCCTCATCTGGGAGTTTGTAAGAATTGTTTAAGTTATCAATTCCGCAAATAAATTGTTGCCAATCAGAGGAAGAATCACTATCAAATGTTGGGTACTGGTCAAGGTTTGGCCAATTCTTTTGATTTGAAGGAGTCTCCTTAGTACAAGCTTGTTTCTGAGTAAGGAGAAGCTGTAACTTCCCTATTTGGGCAGTAATCTCATTGTTCAATCCCTTTGTTAAAGGTCCTGGTGCATCATTACTTTTTTAATGGAAACTCAGGGGTATCAACATGTATTTCTGGAACTGATTTACTTTTAGATGAACTAGCCACAGGTAACTCTGGAGCATCCTGTACTGTTTGTTCCTTCAAAGAAATCTCAGAATACTTTTTATCAATAAACAATGAGTTCAATTTCTCCTCAACGGTTGTTAGTCTAGTTTTCAATCTTGGAAGACTAGATAAATTCTCATTGATTGTTGCAAAATATAACTGATTCTTATTTTTAAAAGATGAAAAATGGTCATTCAATCTTTTCAGATTCATCTTATCTATCTCCACCTCCTGGCAACAGGCAGATACAGTATCTTTTAGTTTAGACAAATCATATTTTATATTTTGCCATAAAGCAACTTTCTTTTTATCGGTTGCTTTGTAATGAGACAATTCATCAGAGACTCTCTGTGATACACTTCTTAATGCTTGATAACCCTGATCAGTTAATAAACTATTATATCTCTGAGTCAATTGCATATTGTTCATTATATGGTTTTGTTTGAAAATAATATCTCTCAAGTACTCATAATTTATCTTTGCAACATCTGGAGTGTTTCTCAATAATGAAACTGAGTAACTTTCCAGACTCTCATAGAACTCAGGGTCAAGAGTTTCATCAATTACAGCCATATCAGGGTTAATCATTGAGGTAGCAATTTAAAGTAATGGATTAGATACATGAGTTATTTGTCTACTGCTCCCAGCCTCTACTGGTCTCAAGGTTTCTTCTTCCCTCTCAGATTTACCTGAAAGAACAGAATCAGCTACAAGAAATGGCACTTGAGAATCAATAGAGGGGCGTATCAGGGTTTAGTGGGTATGACCATATTGGGCTTTCTTCTTCTTTTTCCTCCTTGATAGGGGTGAGGAGGTGTGGGGTCGACCTGGTTGGGTCTTGACAGACCTGCCTGAGGTAACTGATGCTGATTTTGAGACAGGTAGTCTCACTGAGTGTTTAACCAGTCCCACTGCCACTTGGACACTTCCACCTTTTCTTGGGACTGGGAGCCAATTGTTGTTGATCCCTGCGAGGAAGAGGTTTCTTCTTCTCTTGAAGAAAGGTATCTATCCTTGTCACCTTTTCTTCCAGAGCATCTACCCTTGCCTATAGTCTCAAGTTTTCTGTCCTTAGCTCCTATATGTGAGTTGACAGATTCTTTACCTGTTGAGGAAATGGCATCTTTTTTTTTCCTGAAGCCTTTTGGAAGTTCTTCTGGTGGGTTTATCATAGGCTTTTGATCCTGAGTTGTGTCTACTAGGATTTCTACTTCTTCCATCTCTACATCCTGTTTGGGGCAAGGATTTATTAATCTGAGAAATTCTTCTTGTTAAAGTGGAACTTACAGAAGTAGGCTCATCATAATCAATCAAGTCTAGTTCCTCTTCACGTGCAGCAGAACCACTTTGGTCAGTCATTTTAAGATTTAACTGAAATGAAGAAAAGAGACAATAAGATGAATTAGTCTTTATTTTCAATTTTTATTTAACAGAAATAAAATAAAAATAAAAATAAAAATTTTTTTAGGATAAAAATCAACTAAATAAAATTAATTTATTAATTCAAAAAAATAATTTAAAACCAGGATTATAATGTAATCAACTGAAAAAATAAATTAAAATTTTTATTAATAATTTTAATTAATTATTTTCAGGATTTAAATCAACTAATTTATTACCAGGACTTAATGTCAACTGAAGTAATTAAATATGAATTTTTATTTAAAAAAGTTTATTAAACTGATCACTTAACTACCAGGACTTAATGTCAACTGAAGTAATTAAATATGAATTTTTATTAATTAAAAAATTTTATTGAACTGATTACTTAACTACCAGGACTTAATGTCAACTGAAGTAATTAAATATGAATTTTAAAAAAAAATTTATTGTCAGGACAATTTGTCAACTGGAACAAATAAAATTTAAATTAATCAGGACAAAAATGTCAACTGAATATTGTAATAATTAATATTAAAATATAATTATTTATTACTTCTGGGACTAAGAACACTATTGCTCTATTATTGTCAACCAGGAAAAATAAAAAAATATAATAATAAAATTAAATCCAAATTACCAGACACCTCCCCCTGTAAAATGAGCAAATTAATGCCACTTACAGAGTGCTGAGTAAAAGGAAAATACGTATCAAATAAAAAGAGCAAAGTAACCCACAAATAGTTATATCAATAATTACCACAATATATACAACATTTAGTCAATATATGAACCTAATTTTTGGAGCGCGGTTCTATTCCCGTTCGCAGCAAAAATTTTTGTCACGTGACGTATGACGTTTGTCGTTTTCGTCGCTCTCTCGTCCTTACAGGTACTCGAATGCCGATGGTCCCTTCAATTTACGCCCTCAAATCACGATGCTCCGTCAATAATTTGGGAAGGCCTCCAATTGTCAAGGGGTCCTTTTGGGTCTAGAAGTTTATTCAAGGTTTATACGAGGAAAATTGGGGATTTAATGAACTCTCAAAGTAAAGTACATATTTTCTTAATCAAATTGATTTATTTGCTAAAGTATAAGATGTAGGTTTTAAATATTAGTATAATTTATAGATTAGAATTACGTTGTTGTAAGTACTAAGCTTATAAAATATAGAAATAAGTATTGTTTTGTAATTGTAGTAATAAGTAATTGATGAATGAATGTTCTGAAAAGCACAAAGTAAGAGACCTTTTATAGGCAAAAAATGAGGGAATAAAATATACGGAATTTACACCATATACTTTAAGAATGTGAGAAAAAGAATGACTAAAAGGAGTACATATATGACATAAGAAATAAATAAACTGGTACATCAACAAGGGCATCAAATTTATTAGCAATAAAGTTTGAGTTCCTTGGACTGTCACAATTAATTACACAATAATTAATTAATTATATTACTTTCACGGGATTCCAGATCTCTCACTGAGGTAAAATAATTGTTTTGAAGTTTTTTATTATAATTTTATTATTAAATTCTATTCCCATTGACTTATACTATTGAGCACAGTGTTAGGGAGTAAAATTGTAGGGGACATTTTATTTACACTAATTAATTATACTACTTATTTTACTTAACTAGTTAATTGTAAGTAATACTTAAGTAGAAAATTAATTATTAGTAAGAAGAAGGGGCGTGGATTCAACTAAGTAAAATAATTAATTATTTTACCAGTTAAGTCTAGTAGACTTGCTGACACCTTATATAGGCAAAAGACAGTCAAATTACGGAGTAAAAATCCTATATTCAAGTTTATGAGAGAGAGAAAGAAATTTCAAGAAGAAATATTTCAAAATTTTAATATTGTTTTATAAAGAAGGATTTAGAATGTTGTATTTACTGTATATGTCAAAATAATTTGATTTATTTAAAAATTCATGTAAATGTCATTTTTAAATAAGTAATTTGATTTTATTGTATATATTTATTTTATTTTAATTTTTTTCAATACTAAATTTTATTTTAATATTAATTTGTATTTAAATATTTAAATATTTTTTTGTTTAACCTGAAATTGAGCAGGTTGTTAGGAAATATGAATAAAATATATGGGACAATTAATATTAATATTAATTTTTTACTAAATTTACTTTTTTTTAACTAGTTAATTTAATAAAAGTAAATTTAAAGTAAATATAATAAAATTAATAATAATATATAAGAAATAAAATGGTGTGGCCTTATCCCATGAATTAATTAATTATTTTACTGGGTAAACCTAGCAGCCTTGTTTACACTCCCTCACTCTAAAAATACGATAAAAAAATGCTATAATTTTTACTTTTTATATTTTTTTAGAAGAGTAGTAAGATTAGATATTTCTTCCCAGGTATCTAAGAATCATATTCAAAAGATTTATTCTTGAATCTCAATAAGTATTCAGTACCTTTTTAAGCAGTAACTATTCTGTCATTTAGAATCATATCAATTTCTGCTGTCTCAGTGATTTCAATAGGGGTCTTCTTTGGTCTTTCCAACCTTTTGGGAAATAAATCACTATTGGATGTGTAAGGTTTCAAAAGAGATATTGGAAAAACAGGATGTTTTCTGTCATATGCAGAACACAAAATAACTTCAACTGCATTATCACCAATTATTTTTCTGACTACAAATGGACCTACAAATGGGTCTTTCAATTTGTTATCACCTTGTAAATTGAAGTGGCCTGTAGAGATCAGTACTTCATCCCCCTTTTTAAAGTTTTATTCTTTATGGTATTTGTCCCATCTGTTCTTCTCATTTTCAAAAGATATTTCAATTAATTTTTGAGCATGACTTCTGCAAAGTTATTGCATTTAAAGAAAAAATTTTACACCATGATATAAAACCAATTTAGGTATTTTATTATTTAGAATTTGGGCAGGAGTATTTGGAACATAACCAAGCCAGAGCTCAAAAGGTTTTTTCTTAGTAACAGAATGAACAGTTCTCTTTTAAGTAAATTCCAATCCAGGAAGTAAGTTAACCCAATCATGAGTAAATCAGTCATTTCCTTTGTACTCAAGGCCAAAGGCACAATACCTTCTTATCATGTCCTCCAAGTTCTGAATCCTTCTTTCAGCTAATCCATCAGTTTGGGGGTGATGGGAAGTAGAAAGGTTCAGATCACAACCACAAAAATTCATCAGAGACATCCAAATTCAGAAGAAAATTAAGGGTCTCAGTCAGAGATCATGGCCTTAGGAAAACCAGTAGTATTAAACATATGAGACCACCACAAGAAAGCTAATTCTTTAGTGGAAACATCCTTGTGAGTAGGGATGAATTTACACATTTTTGTGAATCTGTCCACAATAACCCAGAAAGAGTTATAAATGTCTCTCCCAGAAATGGAAAATCCTGTTACAAAGTCCATGTTTATTATTTTCCATGGTGCATCAGCAGATTCAATGTGTTGCATTAACCCAGCTCTTTTTCCAGTTAATCTTTTTGATTTCTGGAAAGAATCACAGGATTCAAAATATATTTTGGTGTCTTCAGACATATTAGCCCACCAAGCAGTGTTCTTAATTCTGATAATTGTTTTTTCAAGATCAAAATTTCCAGTCAATATGTCATCATGAAAAATTTTCAAGATGATTTCTTTTATAAAAAAGAGGAATAACAATAAATTTACTCAACTTTCTTCTATAATAGAGATAGCCTTCATCAACTAAAAATTTACATTTTTCCAAAGAAATCTGGTACTTTGGAGGGAGTGTTTTAATTAATGCTTGTATTGAAGCATTCTTTAGATCATATAATATAGCAAACAACTTTTTTATGTCAGTTTCTTTATCATATGAATCCAGAATAAGCTATAATAGCTCTTCCTACATATCAACCACATATATCCCATTAATGTGAGATATCTCATCCTCAGGTCCATATGCAGGATTTTAGTCATCATTTGGAAAAGGTGACCTGGATATTATATCCACAATTGAGTGAAAAATACCAGCCCTACTAATTATTTTCATCCTCCCTCTATATTCTTGAACAGCTAACTTCCATCAGAAAATATGTCTGTTAAGAGTCCTCAAGTTCAAGAGGGATTTAACTGCACTGCAGTCAGTGACAAGTTCAAATTTCTGGTCATCCAGACAATAATGTAGCTTCTCTATAGCCCACAATACTAATAAACACTCCAGTTGAGTGGAACCATATTTTGACTCACTATTTCTCAAGGTTCTTGAAATATAAGAAATTACTACTTCTGATACTTTATCATTCATAACTTCATTTTGATGGAGAGCAGCACCAAGACCAATAAAACTGGCATCAGTGAATAAAACAAACGGTTGATTAAAGTCAGTCAAAGTAAGAGTTTGTGCTGACATCAACCAATGTTTCATAGTGCCAAAAGCTCTTTGTCTTTCATTGTTCCAGATAAAAGCAACATCTTTCCTAGTGAATTGGGTAAGGGATAGTTCTATGACTTGATAACTTTTTATATACTTTCTATAGTATTCACACATTCCTAAAAAACTCTGGAGCTCTCCAACTGTGGTAGGAGACTTCACCTGTTGTATGGCTACCACTTTGTTTTGGTCAACACATATCTGTAAACCTGAGAAAACATGACCAAGCACATTTAAGGAATGAAGACCAAATTTGCATTTATTCAAGGCAAGTGTCATATTTATCAAATCCACCTTATGGAACACTTTACACAGGTGGTTAACATGGTCCTCAAATTTTTTAAAGAATATGATGATATCATCAATCTAAACCATCAGCCATCCTCCAATTATTTCATGATGGAATGTATAATCCATAACTTTTTTAAAAACTGAAGGGGAATTTTTGGGGCCAAATGGCACACTAACATACTTATAAATACTTATATTAGTAGCAATCATCAGAAAATTCTGGGAATTCCTCACAACAGGTACCTGGTGATATCTCTTATTACCATCTAAACAGCTGATATATTTAGCACCTTGTAAGGTAGTGGTATAGAGCTAATTCTGAATAAAAGATAGATATCATTAACAGTATAAGTGTTTAATGCTCTATAATCACCATATAACCTGGCTTTATCTTTCTCATAAGAAATTAGGAAAGGTGAGATAACACAATATTTAGGTGTTTCAATTACCTTTTCAACATAATTCATTTTTAAAAGGGTAAAGATATTGTCTTCAATATATTTTCTCTTTGTGGGAGAGGCAGGATAAGGCTTCTTCTTTAAACTATGTGGTATTTAAGTTAATTGGAAAGATAATGAAAGCTTAATTTCTTCTTTTACCAATCCTAATTCATATGACCCATGAGGAAAGGATATAGGAAATGATTTTATCAATTGGATGATAGAATCTTTTTCCTCCCCAGAAAGTTGTTCTCCAAAAGAAGCATTGTCAAATTCAGACACAAGGGCAGGCATTTCCTTTGTAGATCTTCCTTTATATTAAACTGCAGAATGACATTAGTTCAATCCTGGTGTTATTAATTTTTTGGGGGAGGATATCTTAAATTTTCTTTTCCCATTCACCCCCATTGTGAAGCATTGGTTTGAACGATCAAACTTTATGCCATATTTGGTTAAAATTTCATTTCCCACAATGAACCAACTACTCAAGTTATCATTTTTCATGACATAAAAATCACATATAGCCCTTAAAAAACCATGGTTATATTTGAAGAGAACTGTTGCTTTGTATTTACCAATAGGCAACAAAACAGAGCCATACCCTCTCCAATTCTCAGAAATGATTGGCATAAGTTTTGATTTATAATCTTGGTCTACTGAAGCAAGTGCTTTTTTAGATACTACACTTCCTCCAGCTCCAGAATTTAAGACAACATCAATGTTGTCTCCATTGATCAAGACTGGTGCCTTGAGAGGGGAAATAATAATTGAGCTGTACTCAAGTTTTTTTATGATCTCAGCATCCTCTGCTGTAGATAAATCATTATTCCCAATATCAATATTATTTATATGATGAAAATCCTCTTTCTGAATTAAAATTTCTTGGTGAGATTCACATGAAATATTTCTGGCACAATCACTTGAAGTATCATTCAGTGCTATTGTATCATCAGCATGTTCCTCTTTCTATTAAAGAAGATTTATCTTCTTGTCACAAAAATGGCCTTCCTTCCAAGGCTTTCTGCATTTTACGCAAGTGTTTGTTGTATACTTTTTGGAGGTAACAGGGGAAGACAGTTTACCAACCTTTTTCAGAGGTTTTTGTTGATAATTGGAGGTTTTATCCAATGAAGTTCTAGAAATGAATCTTCTAGAATCATACTTTTTTCTTAGAAAGATCTCATTACAAGTATTAATGAAAGAAGAAGGTTCCCTTGAGAACTCAGTCCTAGAAACTATTAAGTCTCTCAGAGACAGAGGTAATTTATAGAGGATCCTGTCATTCCTTAACTAAAACTCCATATCTGGGTCCATTGCCCTCAAGATTTTCACAAGTTTCATCAGGAACTCAATAGTTATTTCAGTAGAAGATTTATATCTGGTTTCTTCATATTGCCTTTGTTTGGCTAACCTAAACTTGGAACCACCAAATTGTGCTTTATTAATTTTTTCCAATCTTCCCATGAGTTGTCATTTTTATCCAGGAGAACAGATTCATACCACATTAGGGCTATATTGGTAAATAAAGTAATTAATTTTGACACAATTTCCTCATCTGGGAGTTTTTAAGAGTTTTTTAGATTATCAATCCTGCAATTGAACTGTTGCCAATCAAAAGAAGAGTCACCATAAAATATTGGATACTTGCCAAGTTTTGGCCAATTCTCTTGATTTTAATTAGTCTCTTTATTAAAAGCTTGTTTCTGAGTGAGATGGAGCTGTAACTTCTCTAATTGGGCAGTGAACTCATTGTTTAATCCCTCTGTGATTGATCCAGGTACATCATCAAGTTTTGATGGAAACTCAGTTGAATCAAAAGGCATTTCTGGCACTAATTTTACTTTGTAATAACTAGGAAAAGGTAAAATTGGGGTATTCTTCTCAACAGGGTCTTTCAAAGAAATGTCAGAAAACTTTTGATCATGTAAAAATGAAATCAATTTCTCTTCAATGGTTGTTAACCTAGTTTTCACTTGTGGAATACTGGATAAACTCTCATTGATTGTTGCAAAAGATAATTGGTTCTTATTCTGTAAAGATGAATAATGGTTACTCAATCTTTCTAAGTTAATCTTAAGTCCTTCTAGCTCCTGGAAACAGATGAACACAGTATCTTTTAATTTAGACTAATAATTCTTGATATTTTGCCATAAAGCAACTTTCTTTTCATGAGTTACTTTGTAATGAAACGAATCATCAGAAACTCTCTGTAACTCACTCCTCAATGCTTGATAATTCTGTTCACTTAAAAAACTATTATATTTCTGAGTCTATTGCTTGTTGATCATTATATGATTTTGTTTAGAAATAATATCTCTCAAATATTCATCCTTAATGTTAGCTACATCTGGAGTATTTCTCAATAGGGAAACAGAATAACTTTCCAGATTCTCATAAAACTCAGGATAAAGTGTTTCATCAATAATAGCCATATCAGTATTTATCATTGAGGCAGCAATCAAAACCAAAGGATTAGATACATTAGAATATTGATCAATTTGTCTACTATTCTCAGCCTCTAATGGTCTCATAGTCTCATCTTCTCTTCTAGAATTACCTGAAGGAACTGAATCAGCAACAAGAAATGGTACTACAGATTCAATAGAGGGGCTCACCATGGTTTGTGCAAGAATTGAATGAGATTATTTTTTCTCTTTCTTCCTTCTTGATAGGGGTGAAGAAGTGTGGGGTTTAACTGATTGTTTCTTGAAGGACCTACCTGAGGTACTTGTTGCTGTTTTTTTTGGGACAGATAATCCCACTGGGTGTTCAGACAATCTCACTGCCACTTTGAGACTTCCACCCTTTCTTGTTGCTGGGGGGCCAATCGTGGAAGGGATTTTGGAGGAGAAGGTTTCCTCTTCTTTTGAAGGAAGGACTCTATTTTTCTTACCTTGTCTTCTAGAGAGTCTGTTTTTGACCTGAGCCTGAGGTTTTCTGACCTCAACTCCTTGATGTGAGTTGAGAGATATTTACTTTCTGATTCAAGGGCATCTTTTTTATTTTGAAGCCTTTTGGAAGCTCTTCTAGGGGGTTGATATAAGGTTTTTCATTTTGAGCAGTTGTCTCCACTAATATTTCCATCTCCTGCATTTCTACATCCTGATTGGTCCAGTAATTGATTAATTTAAGCCAGTTTTGTAGTCAAAGGCAAGCTTCAAGAAGAAGCTTCATCATAATCAATTAAATCCAGCTCCTCATCATGGCCGGCAGAAGCTCCTTTATCAGTCATAGTTGTAATTAACCTGAACTGAGAGAAAGAAATATTAAAATTTAATCAGTTATTATTTTTACCTTATTTTAAAGAAAAATAAGGAAATTTTTTTTTATTATATAATTAATTATCAGGACTTTGTAATCCACTAAAATAATTAAATTATAATGTTTTCCAGGAAAAAAAATCATCTGAAATAATAATCAAAAAATTTTATTAATTAATTTAAGATAATTTCATAACCAGGACTTCAAATAAATCAACTGAAGTAATAAAATAATATAATAATTAGTAATGTATATGCTGATAATTATCAGGACTAGAAGTCAACTGAAGAATTTAATTACCAGGACTTAATGTCAACTGAAAATAATTTAATTACCAGGACTTAATTTCAAATGGAACAATTTAATTATCAGGACTTATTGTCAACTGAAAAAAATTTTAATTACCAGGACTTAATTTCAACTGAAATAATTTAATTATCAGGACTCATTGTCAACTGAAATAATTAAATATAATTAATTCAATTAATTTTTTAAATATTACTAATTTACTGTCAGGAGTATTTGTCAACTGAAACAATAATACGAAATTTCTATTATCAGGACAGAGGTCAACTGAAATAATTAAAAAAATAATATGAAATAATTAATTTAAATTTTAATATTACTTCTAGGACTAAGAACAATATAGTTCTATCTAGGTCAACTAGGAAAAAAATGTTTTATTTACCAGGCACCTCCCCCTGTAAAATGAGCAAGTTAGTGCCACTTACAGAGTGCTGAGTAAAAAAGATATACATGTACAATGAAATGTTAAAAATGACCCACAACTAGTAATCAATATAATTACCACAATTAAAAATGACAATTGCCAATATATGAGCCTAAAATTTGGAGCATGGTTTGATTCCCAGTTGCAGAAAAAAATAAGTCAAGTGGTCAATGAGGTTTATCATTTTTGTTGTCTACTCATCCTACTGGTACTTTGTGGTTGATAGTCCCTCGGTCCCCGGCTTCAAGATATCTATGCGCCATCAATGATTCAGAAAGGGCCTCAAGTGTTGAAGGGTCCTGATGTTCTAGAAGATTTTTAACGGAGTTCCAACGGGGGTGATATGTGGATTTTGGGTTTCAGAGTCAAAGGTACGTATAATTTATCTTTTATTTATTTTACTCAATTGAAAAGAGGTATAAATGTTTTTATAATTATTATTATATTTTAAAATCTTAGAATTACGGAGATGTAAATACTTAAGTAATAAATATTAATAAAATAATTAATATAATAAATGTTTTAATGGAATAATAAGTAAGTAGTATGATGATACAACCAACCAGAAAAGGAGGGGCCTTATATAGGCTTAAGAGAGACAAAGAACAGAATAAAAATCTTATATAAAGGTGTATAAAAGAAGAAAAGAATATTCCAGAAGATATTTTCAAATAATAAGGTTTTTCTATAAAAACGTGTTAAAATTGTGTATTTACTTTATATGTCAGAAATAAATTGGTTTATTTAAAAATTACTGTAATTGTCATTTTTAAATACGTAACTTGAATTTCTTGTATATACTTATTTTTATTTTAATATAAATTTTTATTTCAATATTAAATTTTATTTTTAATATTAATATTTATCTCTCTTAAACTGTCATTGAGCACAGTGTTAGGAAATAAAAATATAAGGGATATTATATATTAACTTTAATTATTTACTAATTTTACTGTTTTATAACTAGTTAATTTATTACAAGTTAATTTAGAGTAAATACATTA
Organism: Hemileia vastatrix; assembly: GCA_030280995.1. Lineage (NCBI taxonomy): Eukaryota > Fungi > Basidiomycota > Pucciniomycetes > Pucciniales > Zaghouaniaceae > Hemileia > Hemileia vastatrix. The sequence goes on from JASXTE010000015.1 coordinate 15,480,739, forward strand.
TAATTAATAATATATGAGAATTAAAAAGGCGTGGCTTTATCCCAGTAAATAATTAATTATTTTACTGGGTAAGTCTAGCAGCCTGGCTGACACACAAGAATTGATAATACCAGCATCTTCATCTACAAAACATTGGTTCATCATTTCCCTACTATCAACTTGTGAAAGAAAAATAATCAGCACCATCTATAGTTTTTGACATATTTTACTAGATGTCATGAGCTACTGAGTTGATCAATTATTCATCCGTCAAATGTAAATATGATGTTAATTCAAAACACATATTTTTACTGGTGCTCACACCATTGCTTAACTGATCATTAAATGATTAAAAAATATGTAAAGTATTTTCAGTGATAACAAGATCCCACAAGCCAAAATTCACTTTAGAGCACTATCCATGCCTATTATCAAATTTTAATATTATTCAAAGAGTGAGTGACTTGAACATTTGTGAACCACAATTTTCAGTCATAAGGTCAATATGACAATTAAAACAACCTTCACTTATAATGAAAGTGAACAGATACCATCACTACATTTTTTCCTGACTGTAATTAATTTTAATCAGGTAATTTTGTTTTTCAATGGTCATAATATAGAGCCAACATTAACTTTCACCGGAATCAAATCTTCATAATGGAAAATATTCAATAATTTTGAAGAGTAACATCAATATTGAGAAAGGCTCTTGCACAGCTAGATCAAATACTAACTAACTAAATGTCATTTTCAATATTCAAAATTATTCAATAAAATTAAGGAATAATAATAAATTATGGTCACCTTCCATAATTCAACACTCATGATACCCTCAGTTCAAAAATGAGTGCACAAATTTTTTTAGTGGTTTCTTGACTACTGCTACCAACCCCCATACTACTAGTCAAGAATGAAAATCCATGAGTGGAATTGCAAATTTTGCTTGCCACTGTTTTCATATGCAATATTCATTTCATATTGCATGCCAACTTTTTTGCATCCCAGTTCCCCCACACAACTAGCTGAGTATGAAAATCTATCAGTGAAATTGCAAGTTTAGAATGCCACTGTTAATTATCCAATATTCATTTTCATATTGCATGCCAAATTTTTTGCATCCCAGTTGGCAATCTCATTTTGCATTCAACCCTAAATACACAAATCAAATACAACAAATGATTATTCAACACAATTTGACACATTTAATTTGGGGCACATAGACATGATAAAATATACATATCTCTTATAAATTTTTTTCCTCAAAAGCCTTATGCAGAGAATAAAAAAGAGATGGACAATAAATAAGTAAACTACTGAGGATATTAATTTTTTACATAGAGTCTTCCATATTTGAAGCTATATAGATAATGCTAACAGTTAAAATTTGCTTTTTAAACTTGATGAAGAATTTCCCACCAAGGATATGGGTTTTTTCAATATAGTTTTTTAAGGCATATTTTCTAACAATATAATGAAAACTAAGGCTATTGTAAAAAAAGCTTAAATCATCATTGCTCTTTTCCCTTTTCAAAATTATAGGTCACATGACTTATTTTTCACTTTTCTCACTAGAAGGTTAATTTTCACATTCTGTATGCATGAATATTTCATGTTGCATATGCATTATGCATCCACATGCAATATGCTTTATGCACCATGCAATATACAATATGAATTATGTGAAATGCAATATGAAATATGCAATAAGCAATATGCACTATGCATTATGTATTATGCATTATGCAATATTAATTATGCAATACGCAATATGCAATATTCATGATTCGTTATGAATTATGATTTATGCAATATTCACCATGAATTATTCAATATTTAACATGCATTATGTGTTATGCATAATGCCAATTGCATATTGAGTATGCATGCATAATTGGTAATGAATGTGTATGAATTTTCAATATGCATCAATAATGTATTTTGAGTACACATGCATAATGTGTATGTTAGATCAATGTGTGCTCAATTGTTGCTAAACTAAAGATCAAATTACAGTTTTGTTGGATGAACTTGTGCTGAATGTAGGGCACACTGGGCCTTAATCAAGGACAAATCTCAGACTAAATGTGACTCCAATTTATTCTCAATGTGACATTTATGGAAGGTCTGATACATGGTATAAATTAGGGTCACCATGGAGTTCAAAGAGTGAGAACTGCTAGCAATTCACCCCCAAATTTCCTGTGGTGATACCAAGTACCTTGTTTAATTTCTAATCCTGGTCTTCCTGGAAGAGCTGCCTTTGATCTCTTCAGGCTTAAGAAAATCAAGTGAAATTGTCCAATTATAACTTCCAGAACTAACCTCTATACTGGAACAGCTTTCCTGCCTGATCCAACAATTCCTAAAAAGAGACTATCCCAAATTCTCACCTTCTTTTGTAATATAAAGCTCAAAACAACTTCTTCCGCTAAAAATCCTAATCCTGAGCTTCCTCCTCCATCTCAAGATTCTAATCCTATATTGCCAGTATCACCCTTTGGATTTTCTGAAACATTATTTCCTGGCTCAAAAGTTATTCCTTATTTTAATTTTAATAATCCTCCTACTAATTCCAAATCCAACTACTATCTCTTCCAACCCCTAATTTTCTCATAAGCTATTGAAATCACCAATACAGATGATGTTGGCCAGGTGCAGAATGATTATGTTAATTAATATCCTAATTTTCATAGATATATCTTTCATGACCATTGTGATGATATAAAGTTTAAATTTTTAACTTATTTTCAGGAAACCTCTGCTAATAATACTGAAGATTTAATGAAAAGAATTTTAATGCAAGGCTTTGATAATGATGTTGAAAGATCTAAAAGAGATTATTATTTTGATTGTCTTCTCTTCTTTAAAATTTAATACTTTATTCTTTTTGGGTGCTGATAAATGATGTTGTCTGGTTGATTTAATTCTTTTAATCATTTTTAATTGTCATATTTTAAATATAATTATAATAAACTATAATTTCTTGTGATGATTCCACTACTGAGAGCAATGTTTGAATCCCTTCAGACTCCCCTCTAACAGTCTCTACTTTCTTTCACAGCATGATTGAGTGGGCCTCTATAATGAGCTGAATACTTTTGATTCCATTCCCATTGGGCTTAACCCTGAGAAAAGTACTATGATTCAATTCTCTCTATAAGATCCTCCAAGCTTCCCCCTAAATAGTATACCAAAGAGATCCACTAAATCCAAATCCTATCCATCTTCTATGATTAAGAATCACAACATTCAAAAAAATTTCCAACTATTTTAAATCATTCCTAAAATTTATCTAAATTCACATATTTTTGCCAGACTTTCTTAGCACCTTTATTTTTAGCTTTTTTAGAAATCTTCATCTTTCTTTAATCCTTAAATAAATCCATTTTATGAAATCTTCATTCCCTAAATTTTGTTGCACTATATCCATTAATGATTGAGTTGTCCAAATTAGTGAGTACCAGTTTCATTACTGATGAAACAATGATAAATTAAAAATCAATGAATTGAATATCCAACTTTATTATCATTTCCATTTAAAATCCTTGAAAACCAAACTTTTAATCAATTGCCAGTTTATAGTCTTGGTAGACCAAAGAGAAAGTAATTTGCCATTTTAAGGTCATGGGGGACCAATGATTGACAATTTACTGTTTATTTCCAGTTTAAGGTCATGGAGGACCCAAACCTTTATTTTATTCCAGTTTTAGGTCCTGGAGGACCTGAATTCCGTTAATTGTATATTTTTTAAACTTTCTTCTTTAATATTCAGTTTTAAGTCTTGATGGACTAGAAGATCCAATAAAAAAACCAAAAAATCTTTGTAAATACCTAGTTTAAAGTCTTGAAAGACTAATCACCAGGCAATATGGGGGCGGACTTGCTAGGAAGTCTGCAACCTTGAACCCTAAGTCATATCTTTTTGAGCCCACATTGAATTAGTGATGAGACCACCAAGAAAAAATATGGAAATTCTGGTAAACTCAATATGAATAAAACTTGAACATTTAATGAAGCATAGGTAATAATACTTTGAACAAATCTTGAGATATGAAGAATGATATTTTTTTATAGAAATTTTAATACAGTGCAGACCACACCCAAATTATTCTGAAAAATACATACTTTTTAAACTATTTAAGAAGTTTATTTTCAATTTTTAAAAAAAGAACGCCAAAGTATAGATTCTCAAAGATACCATCTGACATAATTATATAAGTCTCTTTGGCCAGCAATACATGGAGAAACTATAGTTTAAAATATGTCAATTTTTTCATGAAATATTATTTTGTGCATTTATATTATTTATTGTATTATTTTCAAGTATTGAAAAAGTTTTATACTTATTTTATGACTAGATAGTATTGAATATTATAAATCATTAAAATATTTAAAGAAGGTGCAAAAATCTTAAAAATGATGTTACAAAGACTTTACTTAGACATATAATTTTTGAATTCAACTGATATAATATATTTTACTAGTAAATAAAAAACATTTTCATAATAATATTTATTAAAATTAATTTCCCTTCATCTTAAAAATTTTAAAAATATTAAAGTGTAGATTTTTATTTGATTTAAGTAAATGAAGAAAATAACAGTATAGGACTTGTGGATTTTTAGGATTCAAGGAATTTTTGTGCACACTCTTTGTAACATATTTTATATATTTTATATTTATTTTGTATTACTATCTTCTTTTATCATCTTTTTTACTCCCTCTCAAGAATAACCCACTCTTTTCCCTTTGAAATATTCTTTTTCCTCACCTCATCTTTCTCCCCACCCTTTTCACTCCCTTCTTCATCATTTTCAACCCCTATCCACGTTTGCCTCTCCCTCTCCACCCCTCTCCACCCCTCTCCACCCCTCTACTTCCAGTTCTCTTACCTCCCCATTCCTCCCTAAAACATTATTTTTATATACAGATATAGGGAATGAGTTGAAAGGGATGAAATTGGGGTTCAAGGATTGTGGAGGCGAGGTAAAGAGGAGTAATGGGGCTAAAAGAGTTGGGGAGGCTGGAGAGAGGGGTGAGGAAGGGTATATGGGGTAGAAAAAAGGTTGGGAAAGAGTTGGAAGGGAAGATTAAGGGTTTATGAGGCATTTTGAATGAAGAAAAGGGTCAGGGAGAGGTTGGGAGGGGTGAAATGGGGATCAAAAGAGGATGGCATACAATGGGGCTGGGAGGGTAGCAAAAGGAATGGGGAGGGAAGACAAGCATGTGTTGATAGAATTGAAATGGTTGGGGATTGGTGCAAACTGAGTTTGAAAATAGGAGGATGGAACCTGTTCATTTGGAGAATAAGAGAGTTAACTGCCATAAAATATTAGCCAAAAAATGAAATATATAAGGTGAAACAATTTACTCCAAAGTAGTTTTAGAAACACAATAGCATTTTAAATATGATACTAAAGCTGTAAATTTACTTTATCATGTAAATTATTTTTGAATTATGGTGTATGGATTTGTATAATTTATCACTAACTCAACATACAGATGTATTGATCATTATTTATGTACATTGAAATATAAAGAATGAAAAGTAATATGATATAAAAAATACCCATATAATATTAGTATAATTTTTCTTTCAAACTTTTTTATGTAATGTGGTTGATAATTATATACATGACAAAAAATAATAGGTATTTTATAAAATAATTTTAACCAAAAAAATTTGATTAAATTTTAAACCATTTTTATATGCCTCATTAGGTGAGCTTACATAGTTTAGAATGTACATGTGAATTCTGCTGGTGAGGTAAAAAATCTTCTACATGAATAATGGGCTTCAAATGAAGATCTACCACAAGATATAATGATAAAATTATTATTTTTTTCTTAATTTTTTAAATTCTGATTAATATAGGTACCATTATATATAGATGTAATTAATAAACACTCAGGGAAAGAGAAAGTATGAAATTTCTTAATATTTGTATTATTATTTAATTTGTAAAAGAAACAACTCTCTTAGATATCTTAATTTCTAAAAATCTTTTATTGAAATAAATATATACATTTTTCTAAAATTAAATATTTTAGCTTTGATAGAAGTTAGATTGAACTCTCAATGACAACCTATGCATGATTGCGGTTCATGCTTAGTTAAACTGTGAGAAGTTCTTTTAATTTCTTAAAATTTAAAAAAAAGCTATTATAATGCACATCTGAGTATATCTTTTTAACAAAAATATTTTTTCTACATGATATGAATTTATGTGAATAAATAAATAAAAATTTAATTTTTTTAAAAAACACTATTTCAAATAGCTGTCATTTTATCTTCAATTATTATAGAATGATTTTGCTTTTAATTGATAGACTGAAAAAACCTCTACAGCTATTTTTATATTCCTATAATATCTATAAATAGTTTTCAGAGCTCCTATTGATACTCAATATACTTTAACAAAAGAAAACAAAATCTCTTTCAAATAAAAATATTGCTGGTAATTCCTAGTAACACATTCTTTAATATAGATCTATATGTTTAAGTTTAAATCAATTCAAATGCATAAAAATAAGTGTTTTAAAATATAAACATAAAATCTTTTTAAAAAACTTAAATTGCAATCAAATTAAACTCATTAACTTGTTTTTAGCTTTTATCTTCACTGGAAATTCATAATACTCTTAGTTGAAATTAAATAAGTAAAAAACTAATTATTCATGTATTCAATTTTGATAATTAAAATATTAAAGAGGATTTATATAGTATTGTTTTCTAGAAAGTATCAAAAATATTGAACCATTAAATGTATAAGATAATTTATTTTTACCTAAAGGGTTTATTATCTTTTTTCAAATAAAGAATTTAATAACAATTAACCTATATTTCTAACATGAGGAGAAGGTGCAATATTAGAGCTGTAAAATTATCTTGAAAATTTATTTATCTCACCAACCAAGAGTATGATCCTCTACAACTTTAATTAAGAAAATTTGAATAAAAAAGTTGAATTAATTTTATATATAATTTAAAGTATTTTAATAAATTTATAACAATCAGAGCTTAATTTTTATAATGGTAGCAATTTATATTTTCATGGTTCAATTTATCTATTGTATCTTTCATACAAAAGTTTTTATATAGATGTCTTTCTGCAAATAAAAATATGGAATGATGAATAATATCAGTTCTACCTCTTTGGTAGAGTATTTGAATTTTAAAAAATCCTGAAATTTGATCTTGTGCACCTCTTCTTACATGGAAAATGTCACCGGACGACCTACGCACAAGGTCGAGGATGTTCCTGAAAGTGAGATGAGGGATTTAGAAACTTCTTCGAAGCACAGAGGAATGATTCGAGGAAATGATTCGAAGGTCACTCGAAGTAATAGCTACAGGTTCGAGGTTTGTTCGAGAAGAATTATAGACTAGTTTCAGAGGTAATAGTAATTCTTAAAATCTCACGAAGGTTTAGAAACTCAATAATCAAAGATTTAGGATTTAGAAATGAATATTGAGAAAATAAGAGAAAGATACAATAACAATGATTTTAACTTTAAAGATTTACCACTATTAATGTAAATACGATTTTATAATATAATTCTAAGGAATATCAAACCAAATACCCAACCCCTTTTATATCCTTTGTTCCTCCTCGCATTGACCTCCCTTACATCGCACCATTACTAACATACACTTAGACCCTCTTCGCTAAATATCCGTCCATGCTCAATTTACCCCTTTTTAATTAATTAACAAAACTTTAATGAAAACTACTACTGTACTATTTCGTTGAACCTAGCGCTGTGCGTTGCTTATTGAAAAGGACTAAGGCACCCTATTGGGAGATTGACTAATTTAGATTTAGAGTTTAGGCTAGCGCAGTTAAATAGTAAGTACACAAAGGAAATCACAGTTGCTATGGAGAATTGCTTTCTGCGCTTCGAGTATAGATTTAGGACTCGATATTATTGATTTAATGAGCTGATTTTGCCTCGAGTGTCACGTGGCGCGTGACAGATGCCCGGGTATAAAAAATTGCAAACTCCGTTGAGCTTGAGCCATCTTCCCACACTAGTTTCCCTTCTTCTAATAATTTTTTTCTCACTTCTTAATTACTCTTTTTTATAATGAACTGCCCCACTCCCACACCCTAAAGCGGATGGGGGAATGATCACGCAACAGTTTTCACAGACTTGCACGGCTTGTGAAAGCATGGAGTATTTCTGTGTCGAAAGTACGGCGAGTTGAGGCCCCCGCCAGAAATGCGAGTTTTGCCGTTGGCGGCGAGTGGCGTGCGATGCGTTGAAGAAGAATGCAGAAATCGAAAAGCGATTTACCAAGACTAAGTTTTGGGTAATTCCTAAAACCAAAGAGGTGGTCGAAGACATTTGGGATGTCTTGATCAAAGATGAACAATCGGTGGGGGAAAATGATAAGGAATTAAACAATGAGATCTCAACCTGGATAACCCAGGCCACAAGTTCGAAGCGAGGTGTCGAGGAAGAGGTCGACGAGTTGGTGGAGGAAGATGAAGATGAAGTCCCTGTTCCAGGGCGGGCACCCAAGAAACGACAGGTGGTCATTGAGGATGACGAGGAAGAGAGAGAGGTAGAGGTCGAAGTGGCGCCAAGGTTATTTTTAGAGCCTGACCCCATCTTCGAGGTAAGTTTTAATTGTTTATTTTAAGGATGAAGTTACTGATGAGTTTTGTTTTAGACATCGAATAACCTTGAAGAGCCGATTGCGGAGCCTGCGTCGGTTATACCAACTGAGGCAAACCCTCCGGCCACGGAAGTAATTGAAGAACCTGAAGACACCCTGGACCAGGTGTGGTCAAAGAAACCTCGTCAAGGTCGACAAGTAAGGTTCGTGGAAGAATTATGTGGGGAGGTCGACACAATTATTGACGCGGCTTCCTTCGACGTGGCAGAGGAGCTCTTGGAGATGGGAGAGGTGGTTCCGGTAGGAGAGGAGGAGGTATTTGAGAAATGCAGGAAGGAGATAAGGGTAGTTTTAAAGAAAATGAAAAGATTGGTTCGAGAGAAATTAAAAGAAAAGATTTGAAATGAAAAGGAGATGTAAAGAAGTAGAAAAAAAATTAGTATTTTAGTTTTATTTTATTTTATTTTATTTTATTTTTTTATTGTAGGTGAATGTTATTAATTTTATAAGATTTGAGAGAGAGAGAAAAAGAAAAAAAGAAGTTTAAAATAAAAAATTTTAGAATTTGAAAGAAGAAATTTAAAGAAAGAAAAAAGGTTGTTTAATTGAAGGAAGTTTTAATGTTTTTAAAAGGAAATTTTTATGTAAGAAAAGAAAGAGAAAAAAAAAAGAAAAACGGTTTTGTGATTGAGATGAGTTTGTTAAATTGAGGTATTTAAAAAAAAAAAATTTTTATTTTTTTTTAAGAAGTTTTAGTTGAAAAGAGAGGAAGAAGAAAGGAAAAGAAAAAAAACAGAATTTGGAATTTTAAGAGAATTTGAAAAAAAAGAATTATTTGTTTCGAAGAATTATTATAGGGAGATTTTAGAGGTTGAAGTTAAGTTCGAGGAAATGGTCGTGTCGTACAAGATTTGATGATTCAAAGGAAAGAAAGTTTTTAAAGAGAGAACAAATTTTTCGGAAGAGAAATTTTTGAAGAGAATTTTAAATTTAAGAAAAGAATGTATTTAAAGAATTGAAAAAGAAAAGAAAGAAAATATTTAGAGAGATTTAAGAGTTTTTTATTTTTATTTTATTATTTATGTTTATTCTATTTATTTTATTTTATTTTATTTTATTTTATTTTATTTTATTATTTATATTTATTCTATTTATTTTATTTTATTTTATTTTATTTTATTTAATTTTAATTTTGATTTTATTTTTAGTTGGTTTTGGAGGAAATTTTATAGAAGGAGAAGAAAGAAAAAAGAAGAGAGAAAAAAGAAAACAAGGCTAAGAAATTTAAGAGGTGTTTTTTAGATTTTAAAGAAAAAAGAAAAAGAAAAGAAAATTTTAAATAAAGAAATTTTTTAAGGTTTTGGTTTTAAAGGATATTTCAAATGAAAAGATTTTAGGAGTTCAGGGGCGTTAGAAACATTGATGGCTGGTTCCCAGGATGTTTTGTCTGAGTCATTGAGGAAGCCTTCCCATTCCACGAGGTATTGAAGTTTCCCCTTGCATATTCTTGAATCAAGGATACGACTTACTTCCCACTCTAGATGATCTTCTACTTTGACCGGTTCCGGAGGGGGTTGGTTCTTGCCCAGGTATATTTCTCAAGCCAGTTTTAGGAGAGATACATGGAAAACAGGGTGAATTGCCTGCCATTTAGGAGGTAACTTGAGTCGAAATGCAGTTTTAGAGACTTCAGAGTCGATTTCGAATGGTCCCAAGCGCTTTTCAGCCAGTTTCTTTGATGGTCTTGTTGTTCCAATGTTTCGTGCGTCGAGCCATACTTTGTCGCCTGGTTTAAAGGAAGGAGCAGATTGTCAATGTTTGTCGGCCTGTTCCTTGCATCTTTGAATCGCTGATTCCAAATTTGTTTTAAGTTCCTCTTGGAGTTGTGATATAGTTCAAAGATAATGTTCTGCAGGATGATTAGTTCCTACATGGATTGAGTTGAATCGAGGATGTCGTCCATAAATGGTTTCGAAGGGAGATTGTCGTGTCGAAGAATGAGTCGAGTTATTATAAGCAAATTCGGCGAATGGTAACCATGTGGTCCAATCCTCTTGTTGGTAACTGACAAACATTCGAAGATATTATTTGAGGATTTGGTTAACTCTTTCTGTTTGACCATTGGTTTCAGGGTGATAGGCCGTGGAGAGATTCCTCGTGATATTGAGTTGTTGACACAGTTGGGTCCAGAATGTGGATACAAACAATGAGCCTCTATCTGAAATAATATCATTTGGTAAGCTGTTTTTAGAAAATACATATTCTAGAAACAATTTTGACAAATCTTCTGCTGTAGCAGTAGTAGTGGTTTTAATAAAAATAGACATTTTTGAAAATCTATCTACTATTACTAATATAGCATCAAAATCATTAGAAATAGGAAGTTGAGAAACGAAATCCATCGATAAAGATTCCCAAGGTTTAGAGGGAATAGGAAGTGGTTGAAGCAACCCATGCTTCCGGTGACGGGGAGCCTTATTCCTATTACATTCGTAACAAGCTTTTATATAGGCCTTGATTTCCCTGGTCATACCTGGCCAGAAGAAATCCCTCGCTATTAACTGGTAGGTTTTATCAACCCCAAAATGACCAGCTAATGGAGAATCATGTCGACTGTTGAAAATCCATAATTTTATCTCATTGTTGTCGGGTATGACTACTCTACCTTCGAAGACTAATAGACCTGATTCAATACTAAATCTTTTGGCCCCTTGCTTCGAGAGTATTTTGTCTTTTAACCCTAAACAATAATCGTCCTCCGACTGAGCTTCGAGGATGTTGGATAGTGGATTTCGAAAAGATTGAATTGTCATCGAATTAAGTTGATGAGTCGTTAACATTGATTCGTTGAAGATTGATTGCACATTTGCTGGGTTCTTGTCAGCAAATGCGTCCCCCCGCTGTGGGTAAACGTCGTCCCGACGTGACAAGATATCTGGGACAATGCAGTTTTTTCCTGGGCGATAGGAAATAGAGAAAGAAAATTCAGACAAAAATTCAGCCCACCTGGCTTGACGCCTGGTTAACACTTTAGAAGACATGAAGTATTTCAAAGCATTATGATCTGTTAAAATTTGAAAAGGACTATCTAGGCTGAGAAGAAAAGAACGCCATTTTTTAAGACAATGGATAATAGCTAAAAGCTCTTTGTCATGAATTTCATAATTTAATTCTGCGGCTATGAGTTTGCGTGACTCAAAAGCAACAGGATGAAACAAATTTGTTTCAGGATTTAATTGGGAGATGACACCTGCAATAGCATAATCGCTCGCATCCGTCTCAACTATTGTCGAGGCAGAAGGATCAAAATGTCGAAGAATTGGGGCTGTGGTTCACGCTGTTTTTAGTGCTTCGAATTCTTTTCGTGCTGTATAAGTAAAAACAAAAGGAATGTCTTTTCTAAGAAGAGAAGTAAGATTGGAAATAGTTTTAGAGTAATCTTTAATAAATCTTCTATAGAAGTTTTCAAAACCCAAAAATCCTTGGAGTGATTTAATGTTTTTGGGCTCAGGCCATTCCAGGATTTTCTGGACTTTTTTGTCATCCATGACTAAACCGTCAGTGGACAACGTAAAACCCAAGAAATCAATTGATTTGAGGTGGAATTCGCATTTATTATGCTTGGCGCAGAGACCATGATCTTGAAGACAATTCAGGACCTGTTGAACATGATGAATATGTTCATCCAGTGTTTTCGAGAATATTAAAATATCATCTAAATAGACAACTACAAATTGTTCAACAACATCTTGAAAGATATCATTAACAAAAATTTGAAAAGTTGAAGGTGCGTTACATAATCCAAAAGGCATAACTAAATATTCAAAACTACCAAATCTAGTGCGCATTGCAGTCAGTGGTTCATGGCCTTCCGCAATGCAAATCAGATTGTAAGAGCCTCTAAGATCAATTTTAGAGAAGAAATTAGCACCATTGAAAAGGGTAAGAAGTAATGACATAGGAGGAACAGGATATGCATTCTTCTTCGTGACTGTGTTGAGCTTTCTATAGTCAACACACAACCTAAGACTACCATCCTTCTTTTTTACAAAGAGGACAGGGGAGCCGGTTGGAGATTTACTGGTTCTGATGAAACCTTTGGCTACATTCTCTGCAATGTAGTCTCGAAGAACTTGAGATTCGTCCTTCGATAAAGAATAGACAGGACCTGCCGGAGGTACTGGGCCTATTAACTCTATTTGATGATCGTAGGGTCGATGAGGTGGTAACTTATCGGCCTTGCGGATTGAGAAAACATCGAGGAAATCATGGTAGATTTCAGGTAGAGTTGATTTAATGGCTTCAACGTTGATTTGGTCGTCCTCTTCATCTTCAAGAGAATCTGTCGAGGGGATACCTGTATTGAGAGAGCAGAATTCGATTACTTCGAGGCAATTTATATCCTCTTCGAGTGAAGTCATCGAGCTAGAAGGGTTAGCCAATTGCTCATTTAGAGAAGGATCAGATGCTTGCAAGTCATCTGGCAGAGACTTGTCCTCTAGCAGGACATTGTCAGGCAGGTTGTTTAACTCCCTATTGACCTGCATTGAAGAATCAGAAATATACTTAGAGCGTGGGGTGATCAATCCCCTAGTCTAATCAATTTCAGGATTCCAATGCGTTAAAAAGTCATGGCCAAGAATGGTATCGTCCATCCTTGGGGCGTCCATGACTGATAATTCCCACTCGAATGGGGGGAAAGTTCGGAAAGTTTAAAACCCATAAAACTTTCTTACTTACCCAATATTTGGGTTCCTCTGATTCGACCAAATAGATTGGAGTTCGATTGATATCTGTAAATGTTAGTTGAAGCTTCTCGGCAAAAGATAAACTAACAAAAGAAATTGAAGCTCCAGAGTCTATAAGACAACTGAAGGGGATATCCTCCTTAAAAAGAATGAATCTCAAGCGGTTTAAGGCAACTCCAGTCCTTAAGACATGGAGGTTCTGTGCACTGGGAGAGATAAGATAGTTTGCTTTGCACACAAGTAAACTATCTACTAGTTTTTTGACTTCGAACTAGTACCTTCTCTTTCCTTCAACTTTTCACAGTCTTCCAACTTGTGCTTACCCCCACAATACATACATAACCCATTATCTGCTCGTCTCTTCATCTCAGCTTCTTTAAGTTCCCCTTTAGGATCCAGTACTTTGCTGATATTGCCTGGGGTCGAGACTTTTGGTCGAGGTTTATCCTTTCCCTTATTGGGTTTGGATTGAGTTGAGGAGGATCGATTTGGTCGTGGGTGTGAAGAAGGTCCCAATTTAAAATTTAGGCCTTGAGATTTGTTGGCATATCGACGATGTTGAAGTCGTCCTTGATAAACGCCGTCAAGTTTGAGGGTTCGATCCATTAAATCTGTTAAAGTAGTCATCTTCTGACCGTGAAGATTTAATTGATCCAGAATCCTCGAAGGAAGTCCTTTCTTGAAATGATACTTAAGGGCAGCATCATTCCAACCTACTCGAGTTTGAAGTGCTCTGAAGTTCGAGATATATTCAGAGGCTTTACCATTATCACTCATGCGAAGAAAATCAAGTTCAATTTCGGTGTTGTCCGTTTCATTAGGGTCCCCAAACAATGTAAAAAGTTGGTCTTTGAACTTTTCCCAATTATTGATAAGTAAGTGGGTTTCTGTCGAAGAAAGCATGAGCAGATAAGGTTCGAACCATCTTGCTGATTTCCCGGCTAGGAATGAGAAAGCGTAAACAACCTTTGATCGGTCGCTGTTAAAGGTTCGAGGGTCATTATGGAACAGTAGCTTGCAGGTTTGCAAGAAGGGTCGCAATCTGTCGGGGTGATCTCTGTCGAATTTGTCAGGAGATTTCATAGAAGGAGTTTTGAACTTAGATCCCTCTGAAGACGTTGAATTTGAGAGGGTTTTCATGAAAAGTCACATGAAATCTTCCAGAGAGTTAGATGGTCCAGGTTCTGAGGATTGGCCAGAAGGGTGATTGGCAGGGGCGGATGGTGCCTCATGCATTGTATCCTCTCCTTCTTCTTTGTCACTAGAATCCTCAAAATCTTGTGGGATGTCTTCTACAGATTGAACTGAATGTTGCCGTTCCCTAAGGTCGAGTGGTTCCAAAGAGTGAGTGCGAGAAACAGACCTTGTGGCTGTTGGCCTGCCTCTAGCGCGAGCTCTAGTAGTAGCGCCCGTAGGAGAAGTGCGTTGAACAGGTGCCATTTAAAATTTTAGAAACACCTAAAATGAGGTAGTAGTGCAAAGAATGAGAACTACGGAGAATTAAATTATACTGTCACCAGACGACCTATGCACAAGGTCGAGGATGTTCCTGAAAGTGAGATGAGGGATTTAGAAACTTCTTCGAAGCACAGAGGAATGATTCGAGGAAATGATTCGAAGGTCACTCGAAGTAATAGCTACAGGTTCGAGGTTTGTTCGAGAAGAATTATAGACTAGTTTCAGAGGTAATAGTAATTCTTAAAATCTCACGAAGGGTTAGAAACTCAATAATCAAAGATTTAAGATTTAGAAATGAATATTGAGAAAATAAGAGAAAGATACAATAACAATGATTTTAACTTTAAAGATTTACCACTATTAATGTAAATACGATTTTATAATTTAATTCTAAGGAATATCAAACCAAATACCCAACCCCTTTTATATCCTTTGTTCCTCCTCGCATTGACCTCCTTTCCATTGCACCATTACTAACATACACTTAGACCCTCTTCGCTAAATATCCGTCCATGCTCAATTTACCCCTTTTTAATTAATTAACAAAACTTTAATGAAAACTACTACTCTACTATTTCGTTGAACCTAGCGCTGTGCGTCGCTTATTGAAAAGGACTAAGGCACCCTATTGGGAGATTGACTAATTTAGATTTAGAGTTTAGGCTAGCGCAGTTAAATAGTAAGTACACAAAGGAAATCGCAGTTGCTATGGAGAATTGCTTTCTGCGCTTCGAGTATAGATTTAGGACTCGATATTATTGATTTAATGAGCTGATTTTGCCCCAAGTGTCACGTGGCGCATGACAGAAACACTATAAAATTAGTGAGGTGAATCTCCAGATGAACAGTATTTTTATCTCAAATATCAGACTTGAAGTACACTATACTATTCAGCTAAACTTTTTAAGAAATATTTCTTTATTTACTTAAAAATTATTTTCACAACTTTAGGCAAATTTTATCTGTATTTTTTATGAAAGGAATTCACTGAGTGGTATTTTTTTTGAGTTCTCTAGATCACTTCACCAACTGAAAGTATGCTAAAAAAATATTTATGAAATCAATAAAAAAGGTATTCTAAAATCTAGATAGATACATCATTTACCCATGATATAATATATATATTGTCTTAGTAGCTTAGTAATTGGTAGAATTTTAAAAAGAGAAAAATATTTCGAAGGTTTGATTTTCCTTTTCTTGCATTTTCTATGCCCCCGAAATGCATTGGAGTCTAAAGCCTAGAAATATATGCCAATTCTAAGATACATAATCAACTATTTTTCATTTAAAAGTAATTAGTTTAAATATATTGTGAAAGTTCTTCATTTAGTCAAAAAGCTTCAAATATAATTATCATACTTTAAATTTTGGTTTTCCATGTTTTTAATTATAATCTATAATAAATAATTCAAATTTTCTATTTATTCTAATTTTTTTAAAGAAAATTCAATAGATTAAAATATAAATTTGCTAAGTCTTTAAATTTAAAAAATACATCAAGGGGAAATTCAGTTTATATTGTGTTAATAATAAAACTACAGTTTTTCAATTCTGGAAAAACAGTTTTAGGTAATAGGAAAAGTCACTGTTTTTTATATATGTAATCTGAAAGTTTTTAATAAAATTACCGTATTTAAGAATTGTGATATTATTGATAGATGAAAATCTATCAACTTAAATTAATAAAGTAAAGTATTATTTAAATAAGTTGCATCAATAAATACTGTGCATTGAGTAGACTCATGGTATGATTTTTTCTGGCTTCAATTCAGTAATCCTCACACTTTCACTATGTTTTAAATATAGATCCATTATTTTTTTGTGTGATAGTTCAAATGAATGTTCAGTATTACTTCAGTCTGAGTTCCATCTGATTTTTATCTGACTTCAAGTTGAGGATTTGCTAGCAAGTCCCCCCCCCCAAATATTGTGTGGTGAATGGATCACATAGAATTTGAAAATCTTCATGAGTATTCAGTTTATAGTCTTGAAGGACTAACAGATCCAAAAGACTAAATCTGTTTACCAGTAATCTAGAAGAGGGAGGAGAAGAAGAAGGAGGAGAAGAAGAGGGGAAAGCAAAGATGAAAGGGGAAGAGGAAAAAATAAAGGAAGTAATAAAAAAAGAAATAAAAAAAGAATATAAAGAATATTATAAAGGGAGTGCATCAATGGCTTTTGGGACTGTTGACAAGACAAAAATTAATGGTTTAAAAATTGATTATAATCAAGGTAGTATTTTTAAACTACTTAAATAATAACTACAAAATACTTATATTCTTAAAGCAACCTTGATTTATTTAATATAGAAATTAAAAGGGTGACAAGCGCCACTAGTGACTAATATAAAAATGTATTGTTAAAATAATATGATAATGTAAGTAATGGCAACTAGAGAGGATTACAAAGGTCTTTTTATAGGTAAGAGGAACTCTGAAGCGCCAGAAGTGAGTATATACAAAATAATAATAAGGTGAAACAAGAATATAACAGAATATAACTAAAACATAGAGATTAAGAGAAAAACATGAAACAATTAACTAAATGCATGAGTAAGTAACCAATTCTCCCACCATAATTTCCCGAAACAATTAATTAAAATAATAAGTAACTAGGTTAGTCTGAAACATAAGAACTGTGATTAAAATAATCCAAAACAGGTATTACAGTGAGATGTATAGGGTTTAATTGAAACAAATAAAATTTTTTTTCACACAAAAATTCACAAAACAAATTTAATCCGGTATAAAGCAAAATTAATTAATTAAATAATCAGTTTAAATGAAACAAATAATTAATTTAATGATATTGCTAATTTAAGGAGAGAATTTGAATACCATTTTATTAAATAAGTGTTTTAAATTCTTTAATAATTTTTCTGACACAATTAAGAGTCAAAAAAATGACCAATATTTATGGATAATAACATACAAAAAGTTGTAATTAATATGTAAATTTTATTAATTAAATTTTGCTTACATTATAAGTTAATTTTATCATTACACTTATAATATATATTTATAAATAATTAATAATTAATTTATAAATTTTAAATACCTAAAAATGCGCCATGATTTTATAGAATATAATATATATATTACGCTTTATGTAAGTATATAAATAATTTACTTAATAATAAAATTAATATAATAAATATTCTAGTTACTTATAAAATATTTATATCATTTCATTACCAAAAAAAATATTTTATTTTAATTACATAAAATACATAATTTTATTCCCTCTTATGGTTCCAATAAATTATTATAAAAATTTACTGGGCTCCTGAGACAGCCTGGCTAACAATCCAAAGTATTCAAAAAAATCCTTGAAAATTAGCCAGTATAAAGTCTTGGAGTACTAACAGAATATCTTGAGATATAATCCAACAAATATCATACTCCATAAGACCCTACTCCCTGTGAAAACTAGTAATAAATAAAATAAAAGAAATAAACTAAAATTATAAAATAATTTAAAAATTATAAGATAATTAAAAATTATAAAATAATTTAAAAATTATAAGTTTAATTTGTTTGTATCATTAATATCATTATTATTACTACATTATTTTAATTTTAATTTTAATTTTAATTTTAATTTTAATTTTGATTTTGATTTTAATTTTAATTTTAATTTTAATTTTAATTTTAATTTTA
The DNA here is from genome assembly GCA_030280995.1 of Hemileia vastatrix. NCBI lineage: Eukaryota > Fungi > Basidiomycota > Pucciniomycetes > Pucciniales > Zaghouaniaceae > Hemileia > Hemileia vastatrix. Next base: position 15,499,209 of record JASXTE010000015.1, read on the forward strand.
ATTTTAATTTTAATTTTAATTTTAATTTTAATTTTAATTTTAATTTTAATTTTAATTTTAATTTTAATTTTAATTTTAATTTTAATTTTAATTTTAATTTTAATTTTAATTTTAATTTTAATTTTAATTTTAATTTTAATTTTAATTTTAATTTTAATTTTAATTTTAATTTTAATTTTAATTTTAATTTTAATTTTAATTTTAATTTTAATTTTAATTTTAATTTTAATTTTAATTTTAATTTTAATTTTAATTTTAATTTTAATTTTAATTTTAATTTTAATTTTAATTTTAATTTTAATTTTAATTTTAATTTTAATTTTAATTTTAATTTTAATTTTAATTTTAATTTTAATTTTAATTTTAATTTTAATTTTAATTTTAATTTTAATTTTAATTTTAATTTTAATTTTATTTTTATTTTTATTTTTATTTTTATTTTTATTTTTATTTTTATTTTTATTTTTATTTTTATTTTTATTTTTATTTTTATTTTTATTTTTATTTTTATTTTTATTTTTATTTTTATTTTTATTTTTATTTTTATTTTTATTTTTATTTTTATTTTTATTTTTATTTTTATTTTTATTTTTATTTTTATTTTTATTTTTATTTTTATTTTTATTTTTATTTTTATTTTTATTTTTATTTTTATTTTTATTTTTATTTTTATTTTTATTTTTATTTTTATTTTTATTTTTATTTTTATTTTTATTTTTATTTTTATTTTTATTTTTATTTTTATTTTTATTTTTATTTTTATTTTTATTTTTATTTTTATTTTTATTTTTATTTTTATTTTTATTTTTATTTTTATTTTTATTTTTATTTTTATTTTTATTTTTATTTTTATTTTTATTTTTATTTTTATTTTTATTTTTATTTTTATTTTTATTTTTATTTTTATTTTTATTTTTATTTTTATTTTATTTTTATTTTTATTTTTATTTTTATTTTTATTTTTATTTTTATTTTTATTTTTATTTTTATTTTTATTTTTATTTTTATTTTTATTTTTATTTTTATTTTTATTTTTATTTTTATTTTTATTTTTATTTTTATTTTCTAGGATTGAAAATGTGAGGAAAAAATCCTATTTAATTTCTAGATTTAATGAAATAATAATGAATAAAAGGCTTTAGACAAGTCCATACTCCTTAAATAATAATGATTCATTTAATACTGAGGACAAAAACTTCCAGTAGAAAATCCTGGTAAAACTTATGCCCCATGGGCTCCTAGAAAAAACAACAGTAACAATTCTGTAAATTGTGGGAATCCTAAGAAAATAGTAAATTTTTGTGAGAAAAGAATAACTCTTATTGAAAAAACAATTGATCCAGGTGATGATCACCAGACTTGTCCATTTGAGGATTTATATAGTGATTGTAAAAGTAATATATCTTACTGTGGCAACAATTATTAAGAAATTTATATGTTTTAGAATGACATACATCTTCTTTAGCATTGTTAAATTGTAAAAAATGGTTCATTTATTGATGTTAAAGAGGCTGATATTGTAAGGTTATTGATAGTGATTCCATAGTTATCACACCAATTAAGGTCCCATTTATAATAAATGGAAATTAATTGGATTTAATATTGGATGCTGGTTCTGGAAGAAGTGTAGTATCTTAAAAAGAATTAGTCACAATTGATGAAGAATATGAGAAGAAACTGCTTCCCATGGCAAATACATATTTGAAAGGATAACGTTCAGTATTGTGGGCTGGTCATCTAGAAGAAGGAGAAGAGGAGAGGAAAAATAAAGAAGAAGAGGAGGAATTATCTGGAGAAGATAATAAAAAATAAAGAAATGAAAATAAAAATTATAATTTTTCTGAGAGGGAGAGACAATGACGTTCCTTTGGACTTGGTACAATAGTGGCAGGTATTAAATTATTAGATATTTATATAAGTAAGTATTATTTTCAATGCGCGGCAAACACCAATATTATTATTAGACCTATTGCAACGGTAAACTATTTATTTACTTTTAAATTTAGATTCTATTAGGCTAATAAAAAATAAAATAAATGTAATAGAAATAAAATTGTATTAAGTTGAGTGTATATAATAAGTGATGGGTTAAAGGGGATTACCCTAGGCCCTTTTATAGACCAAGGGACCCCTGAAGCGCCACAAATCAATAAATACAAAATAGAAATAAGCTAAAACAAAATATAACAGAGTAGAAATGAAACATGACTATTAAGAGAAAAATATGAAGCCATTAACTAAAAACCGTGAGTAATTAACCATTTTCCCACCATAACTTCCCAAAACACTTAATTAAAATAATTATTAACCAATTAAGTCTGAAACATGAGAACAATGAGTAAAATAATTCAAAACAGACATTATAGTGACATGTAAAGGATTTAAGTAAAACAAATAAAATTATTTTCATGCCGAAATTCATGTAATAAATTCAATTCAGTTTAAAGCAATTTTAATTAATTGTTTTAACTATGTAATTAATTCAATAAATAGTTTAAGTGAAACATATAATTAATTTAATGATATTTGTAATTTAAAGTGGGGATTTTAATACTATGTTATTAAATAAGTATTATAATTTATTTAATAATATCTTTCTGACACAATTAAGGGTCAAAAACGCGCCCAATATTATTGTTTAATAATATATGAAAAGTTTTATTTAATATATAAATTTAATTAATTAATGTAATTACATTATAAGTCAATTTTACATATATAATTATAATGTATGTTGTAATTAATTAATTAATTATTTATAATTATTAAATACATACAAATGCGCCATTATTTGTAGAATATAAAATATATTATGCTTCATTTAAATGTATAAAAAATTTATATAACAATAAAATTAATATAACACTTATATTTAATAAGATACTTATATAATTTTATTATGCAATAAAATATTAATTTATATACATAAAATACAATTCTTACGCCCTCTTTCAGGTCCAATAAATTAACATATCATTTACTGGTCTCCTGGTACAGCCTGGCTGACAAGTATTAAGTCCTAAAGGGAAATATAAAACCACAGTCTTTTTAAAATATAGCCGCGGATTTTTCTGAGCTGTGTGTGAATTTGTTGTCATAAATATTGATGACTTGATTAATTAGTTTACTATGGGAAATGATCTTATCTCCAAGCTTCGGATAATATTGGATCCAACTAATTAATGCTTCACAATGGGTTTAAATGCAAAGAAGAAGTTATAAATTACTCCTTCTGATGATCATACAGTTCAACTCATGACATCATGTTTTACCATTGATGATCTAAAAGGGAGACTAACTGATGAAGAAAATGAGTTGAATAATGAAACTCTTAAAGCATCATTTGGTTAAAAGTGGGAAGATAGTCAAAAAAGAATCAATATTGAAATTAATTCAAATTTTTTCAATGGCTTTTTCACATTGAAAGGATGAATTGTGTTTGGTTTTGGTTCATGAGATGAAGCTTTCCTTAAAATTTGAGTTAGATAAAATACCACCCATCTTAAAAAATTAAATTTATCCTGCATTTTCTTTTAAGAGAAAGGATATTGAAGAGAATATCTCAATCTAGCTAAAAATGAATATCATTAAAAGGTTGATGTAACACCCAAATTTTGCTCTATATCACCTGTTTTAATTTATTATGAGAAAACATAGAAAGATTTTGTGGCAACTATAGTGCTCTTAATACTTATACAGTTAATGATATATATCTTTACAAAGAATTAACTCAATAAATTCTAAACTACAATGAGCTAAGTATATAATTTGTTTAGAGAGGAATAAAAGATATCTGTTGGCGGGTTGTCTAGAAGAAGTAGAAGAAGGAGAGGAAAATAGAAAGGAATTTTGGGAAATAGGAATAAGGGAGTATAAAAAGAAATGATAAAAACTAAGGTTTATAAATTTAAGAAAATAAGAAACAAAACACCACACAATATGGGGGGCGGACTTGCTAGCGAGTCCACAACCTTGGACCCAAAATCACCACAGATTGAACACACTTTGAGCTATTGATAAAGGAACCATACAATCAGGTATGAACACCACTCAGAAAAACAGTTTTAGGTAGATTTTCAAGTAGAGTTCAGTATGGGTTCAGGGTGAGTTCAGTCAGAGTTCCATCAGAGTTCCATCTGAGTTCAGGTTGTGGAATTGCTATCAAGTCCACCCCCTATATTGCATAGTGAGAAATAGAGAAATGCAACAATTTATGAGGAGAGACACAATAGAGATGTTTAATTTATTTATAAAATATTTATTTTAAGTAAGCCAATTTTTCTGCCCAGCTAACAATTATTATTACTAATAGACTTAAGGCAACCTTTTTTTAATAATTATTTAATATTAAAATTGGAATTATAATACTAATAAAATAAAAAATAATGTGTTTGTATATATTTTAAAATATTTTAGAATGTGAGTAATAAGTGATGAGGATACAGGGGGTTAACCAAGACCTTTATATAGGCAAGGGGCCCTCTGAAGCACTACATTAATGTATATAGAATTAAAAAATAAAATAAAAATAACATGTAACAAAATATGAGTAAGTGCAAGGGAAACCGTTAAACAATTATCTAAAACACATGAGTTAGAGCCTAAAATTCCCCAAATTAATCCTAAACATTTACAATAAAATTAGAAAGTAATTAAATAAGTTTGTGAAGCAATAAAACAATTATTTTAATTTAAAACATGTCTGATAACTCTTTTAAAGAAACCAATTTTAAGTGAAACATAAAAAGGAACTTATTTTAACACATAAAAATTGTTTAATTAATTAATTTAGTATAAAAAATGAGTAATTAATTATTTTAACTACTTTTATTAGTGTAACAATTATTTTAAGTTAAAATAAATACTTATTATAACAAAATTTACAAATTTTTAGAATAAAAAATTAATAATTTATTTAATAAAGTGTTTTAACTTGTTTAATACTTTGATGACACAATTATGAATCAAAAAAGCGCCCAATATTATTGTTTAATAAGATATGTAAGGCTTTATTAAATATATAAATTTAATTAATTAATTTAATTACATTATAAGTTAATTTTACACTTATAATTATAATATATGTTTATAATTAATTAATTATTAATTTGTATTTATTAGGGGGTATCAATGTTTAGGGATCCACAATTAAATTAATTGTGGAAAATAATCATTATACCCCAATTATCTTCCACAATTATTTTTTCTAATAATTGGGTTATTAGACACTTTACGTGTCAATGTTCACCTCTTATCCAAAATTTTTTTACTCAATTTTTCATAACCACATCTTGGACAACTTTCTGTCATAACCACATCTTGACCTACTTTCTGCCATAAACACATCTTGGACTACTCTCTGGATATGCCTTCTACCTTGCTGCACACTCACATTCTCATCTCATCCTGTCCATTCTATCTGCTCAGAACCCCTCACCATCTCATCTGCTTGTTTCTGCTCCTTTTCATCTTCTTTTATATTTTAACATGCCTCGTCGTCCTAGATCTTCTCAATGGCAGCCATCACCCAGTTGTTCTTCAAATCCCACTACTCCCTCTTTCCCCTGCTCAGCCAAGAAATCTAAGACCATTCAATTAAAAAAAGATGATCATCTCATTCTTATCAGCTGGCTGAAAACAAAATCTAACAATGATTCTTGTTTTGGTACTGAGTATGCGACTAAAGTAGGACAGCCCCCAGCATCAAAAGTTAATGGTATCTTCTAATGGCAAATGAATTATGGAATAAAACCAAGGGAAGGATTGATCTTTTGCCTAAACAGATGTCTGAAAGCTTCAAGAATTACCAAGCCAATTACAAGAAGGCAAAGGCTATTTCATCTTCCACTGGTTTTGGGGTTACCGAAATCGATATCACTAAGGACATCAATTCCATAGACAAAAACCTTGAATCCTTATGTCCTTACTTTAAAGAGATGGATGAAATTTTTGGAGAGAGAGCCAATGTTAATCCTGAAAACATGTTGGGTGGAGAAGATCCTATCTCCGAACATGATGTTGAAGCAAATCTTTTCCCATCCTCTTCCTCCACTCAAGCCTCCCCTCATTTGAATGAGACCAATCTAGATAGCTTTTCTGTAGATCCTATTGGCAATTTAACCCAACAAAATCTAACTCAGGTCTCTTTCTTTTTTCTTTTCTTTTATCTTATCAATTCTATTTTTTTATTTACTTATCTTTTTCTTATTTCTTAAAAGGCTGACGAACAGGCTTAGGGTCCTCAATCAACTGAGTCTAAAGGTAGCGACAATGATAAGCAGGAAAATATAACCTTGAACAAGAAGTGTAGGACTTCAAGTAGTCTAAATTTCCACTCCCAAAGAAGACAAAAAAGTGATACTTCATCACAAACCCCTTTTTTGTCTATGGAACAATTTTTAGAGAAACGTGATGCTGGTAAGTGATACCATGCCTCTTATTACTTTAATCTGATTTTCTTCTACTTTATGTTAATTTTTATTATCACTATAGAACATATAGAAATTTCTAAAGAGACCCTGAGCTTTGAAAAGAAGAAATACAAGCTCTCTTTACAGAAGGATGATCAGGCCCAAGATTTGGAGGAGAGGAAGTATGTCAGGCTAAGGTCAAGTACAAGGACGTGAACTAGCTTGAATAGTCAGTTTTCTAGAAGATTTAAATGGTCCTATATGAATACTGTAGATTTAATCCACTAAGTTGTAAAATATAATCAAATATAAAGGTCTCAGTAATATAATTCTCACTATTCTTATATATGGCTTACAATCTTTATAGTTGGTAGAAAAATAGATTATATAAATTCAGATACTATTCAAAAGTCTTATAAAAGTACTAATTGATATGTATTGTAATTGGTTTGGTTATATTGGTTAAATTGTAATGATAAAGAATGAAGAAATACAACCCAAAAACCTCCTCCTTTTATACACACTGAGTTCCCCAATGATTCCCTTGATGTACCACCCAATACACAGTTAATGACGCCTCTAAACAACTAATAGACATGCCTATCAACATTCCTAGTAACCCATGACATAATTAGAAGAGTAACAACGGCAAAAATCCTGTAATAATAAGGGAAATCCATCAAAATTAAAGAAAAAGACAAAAAGAGAGTATATGCGTATAAAACAATAATATTAAAGACTAAAGGAGACTTTTTTAAGGTTAATAATAGCTTAATAATAAGGGGGATTTACTGTAGAAATAATGGGGCTAATCCTGACATTATACTACGTGAAATTCCCATTCAAAAATAACCAAAATTGACTGAGAAACCACCCAAAAACTTAAAAAAGAGCGTGAGATGTGGGGTAACTACATGCAGTTCTTGGCAGGCGCTTGCACGGGTAAATCCTTGACTAAAATTAGGCGAATTTAAGCGTGGTGATGAAATAAAGTGCCAAGAGTGAGGTTATTAATGAAATTAGTGCATATAAACAAGGTCAATGCATTATTAATTAAGCTAGGACACTAAATAAGCGCCTGTTGCCTATTTTAGTGTGTTTCCCCACAGTGGGCGTAGAATGTGGGGTAATTATAGTGTGAAAAAGCTAACTTTGCTAAAAATGAAGCTATTCACATGGGAAAAAAGCAGGCAGTATGTGGCCAGTACACAGAAGCCATTTCTGGCATAAAAAACACCAAATTTGAAAAGTGTTATTTTTATGCATTTAAATAGCCAAATCAATAGTTCTAAATGAGCCCAATTGATCTGTCAAAGCGCAATTTTGATATTATCAATTTTATAGCGCATATAGTCAACTTTTAAGTGAAATAAAGCGCATTTCTTGTTTTTTGCATAAAACAATGAATATAACAGCTTTAAGTGTACTTAAAAATTATGTAGCCTTATACTTAAGGTTCTTAAGATTACCCTAACATACTCCAACTTAATATTAAGTACATAAGACCTATAAAAGGTGGATATATGCGTGTATATAAGGTGTTATAATGGCATTTTTTGTGTATTATCATAATTTTACTTATGTATACTATTTGTGTACTCTCATTTATTATTCCCATGTATAGTTCATGTGTTTAACATAACTTATAGTTACTTTTTACTCAGTCCTGGAGATATACAGGCTGACACTTGCCCACCCAAAAAAAACAATAAAAAAATGATAAGTTATACATTTTATTTTATTAATTTGTAATTTTCAGGTATTCAGAATAAATTTGTAGCATTAAAGATTTCAACTTTAAAGAAATAAAACATAATAAAATATTATGAGTACTGGTTTTTTAACCCCTCAGCTGGTTTAACAGAAATTTATTTCTGTTTAAATTTTTTAAGAAGGGTGGATAAATTAGAAATTTCTTTTTCAGGTATCCATTTATCAAATTCATTTGATTTCCCTTTAAATCTTAGTAAATACTCAGTTCCTTTTTCTTTAGTAAGGATTCTTTTCTTGAGTATTTTTTCAATCTCTGCTTTTTCCACAATTTCTTCAGGTTTCTTTTTAGGCCTTCCCCTTCTTTTTGGAAATAAGTCAGGATCATTTGCATGGTAAGGTTTCAATAATGAGATAGGGAAAACTGGATGTTTCCTATCATATGGAGCATATAATATGACTTCCACTGCATTATTACCAAGCATTTTATTTACTACAAAAGGTCCTACAAAGGGATCCTTTAATTTAAAATTACCTTGTAAGTTAAAATGTAGTGTTGATATGAGGACTTCATCTCCCTTTTTAAATTCAAATTATTTATGAGATTTGTCCCACCTTTTCTTTTCATATTCAAATGATTTTTGGATGCATTCTTCTGCATGCTTTCTACACATTTGTTGCATATGAATAAAGGATTTAGTGCCAGGGTGTATATCCAACCTTGGTAGCTTATTTAAATGATTTACTGGGGTATTTGGTACATATCCCAGCCAGAGTTCAAATGGTTTCTTCTCTGTTACAGAATGAGTTGTGCTGTTATAAGCAAATTCAAGGCCAGGAATTAATGTTACCCAGTCATGTGTGAATTTCTCATTGTCTTTGTATTCTAATCCAAAGGCACAATATCTTCTGATCATATCTTCTAGAGTTTGTATCATCCTCTCAGCCAGCCCATCAGTTTGTGGATGGTGTGCTGTAGACAATTTTAATTGACAACCTGATACTTCCATCAAAGATGTCCAGAACTCTGAAGTAAATTTAGGATCTCTGTCAGAGATTATGGCTTTGGGGAACCCAGCAGTATTCATCATCTGAGTCCACCATAGTAACTCCAAGTCTTTAGCAGATACCTCTTTATGGGTAGGGATAAACTTACACATTTTTGTTAATCTATCCACTATTACCCAGCAAGAATTGAAACTTTCTTTTCCTGCTAATGGCAAGCCAGTTACAAAATCCATGTTTATAATTTCCCATGGAGCTTTTGGCTGCTCTATTTGTTGTAACAACCCAGCTCTCTTCCCAGTTAATCTCTTAAATTTATGACAAGAGTCACATGTTTCAATGTATTTATGTACATCCTCTTTCATTTTTATCCACCAGGCTGTATTTTTAACTCTGGTTAATGTTTTGTTAAAATCAAAATGACCAGCTAAGATGTCATCATGACAAGTACTCAACATTAACTCTTTCATAGAAGGTGGTATTACTATTACATTGCTTAACTTTTTCCTGTAATATATATATCCATCTTCAATTGATAGTTTACCCTTTTCCAACGCATTTTTATACTTTGAAGGCAAGGTTTTAATTAATGCACTCATGGAGGCATTTGTTGGATCATTAAGAATGGTAGATAGTTTAGACAAATCTTTATCAGATGAATAATTTTCCAATATAGTTTGCATAAACTCTTCTTCTAAATCCACTATATAAATCCCAAATATATGTATAACCTCATTTTCAGGTACATAAGCTGGGTTGTCAGCATCATTTGGAAAAGGACTTCTGGATAATAAATCCACATTTGAATGCAATTTTCCTGCTCTGTGAGTGATTGTCATTCTTCCTCTGTACTCTTGTACAGCTAGTTGCCATCTAAACATGTGCCTATTAGGTGTTTTCATGTTTAGTAATGATTTTACTGCACTGCAATCTGTTATAAGTTCAAACTTCTGGTCTTCCAGATAGTAATGAAGTTTCTCCAAAGCCCACACCACGGCTAAACATTCTAGCTGTGTGGCACCATACCTTAATTCTGTTTTTCTTAAGGTTCTGGATATATAACAGATAACTACTTCAGATAATTTTCCATTTATTATCTGTTTTTGCTGTAAAGCAGCACCCAAACCTATGAAACTTGCATCAGTGTACAAGATAAAAGGTAGGGTGAAATCTGGCAGTCCCAATATTGGAGCTGTCATTAAACATTCCTTTAATTTATTAAAGGCGTGTTGTCTTTCATTATTCCAAATGAAAGCTTCATTCTTCCTGATTAATGTTGTTAAAGGGGCTGCAATGGATTGGTAATTTTTAATATATTGTCTATAATATCCACACATACCCAAAAAACTTTGAACCTCTTTTACATTTTTAGGTATCCCAATGTTTTTAATTGCTGCCACTTTATTCTGGTCAACACAAATTTGTAATCCAGATACAACATGTCCAAGTACTTTCAAGGATTGAAATCCAAACTTACATTTCTTTAATGCAATAGTCATATTAATTTCATCCATTTTTTGAAAGACTCTTTTCAGGTGATTTAAATGTTCATCATATGTTTTTGAAAACACTATGATGTCATCAATATAGACCAATAGCCATCCTTCAACCATTTCCTGATGAAAAACACTATCCATCAATTTTTGGAAGACTGAAGGGGCATTCTTTGGGCCAAATGGCATTCTCACATACTTATATATACCCATATGTGTGGTTATTAATAAGTAATTTTGAGAATTTCTTTCCACAGGAATCTGGTGGTAACCCTTGTTCCCATCCAGACAGGAAATATATTTTGCTCCTTGTAAGGTAGCATGGATAGAAGCTATCCTTGGTAGAGGGTAAATATCATCTACTGTATATGTATTCAGAGCTCTATAATCACCGCATAATCTTGCCTTATCTTTTTCATAAGAGATTAATACTGGTGAAATGACACAATACTTAGGTGTTGTGTCCACTTTTTCAACAATACCCATTTCCAACAACAATTTTATATTGTCTTCAATATCTTTCCTTTTTGCAGGAGATGCTGGGTAAGGTTTCTTTTTTAAGCTGACAGGAATATTATCCAGATCACAGCTTAAAGAGATTTTCATCTCATGGTCTTTGACCAATCCTAGTTCATTTGATCCATGAGCAAATGCCATAGGATATGATTTAATCAATCTCAAAATGTCTTCTTGTTCAATTTTTGAGAGTTGAGGACTGAAAGAGGCTTTTTGGATTTCATTTTCCAATTCACCCACTTCATTGGTGGTTCTTCCACCTTGCAGTTGTTCTTCTCTAGGAGAAATGGCATATACTGAATTTTCAGAACATATTTTGAATTTCCTTTTACCATTCACCCCTATGGTGAAACAACTGTTTGCAGGATCTAGTTTAATGCCAAATTTTGTCAATAAATCATTGCCAATAATAAACCAATCACTACAGTTATTATTATCCATTACTACAAATTCACAAACTGCTCTAACATATCCATTATTATATTTAAAGAATACAGCAGTTTTGTATTTGCCAATTGGATTTAATACTGAACCAAAACCCCTCCAGTTCTTTGTCTGAACAGGTTCTAGTTTTTCCTGGTACTTACTATCAAGTTTCCTTAATGCATTAAGTGAAACTACACTACCTGCAGCCCCAGTGTCAAGAATGGCATTCATTTCTTTTCCACATATGATAATAGGTGCTCTGATAGGTGTTATTTTGTAAGTGTCATGAGATACATCTTTAATTATTTCAGCTTCCTCTATGGAAGTTAAAGATGTGTCTGTATGAGGTATAGCATCATTCAGGAACATTATATCCTGTTCTAATACAAATATCTCATTTTCATCATCACTGTAAGATATGTTACTCTTGCAATCCTCACTGGATTCCACATTCTCATCTTCATGATTACTAGGTTCAGAATTCTGTGAGGTTTCAATAACATTTATTCTTTTCTTACACGTGTGACCCTTAACCCAAGGTTCATTAAATTTGTAACAAGTGTTATTTTCTTGTATCTTAGGGACAAGGGGAGCTGAAGGTTTTTTCTTTTCCACTGGTAACTTACTTGTAGTAGGTTTTACCACTTCAACACTTTGTCTGTAATTACTATACTTGGTTTCATACTTGTGGTTTAATAATATCTCATTGCATATATTAATGAATCCAGAGGTGTCTCTGACAGTTTCAGTTCTAGCTACAATAATGTCTCTAACTGATATAGGCAACTTGTATATTATTTTTTCTTTCCACTCTTCATAATCCATTTTTGGATCCATAGCTTTCATGATTTTTATTAAATTCATTAAGAAGACCATGGGTTTATCTCCAGCATTTGGATTATATCTGGCCCTTTCATACAGTCTTTGTTGAGTGATTCTAAATTTTGGGCCACCAAATTGCCTTTCAATTAGTGCCTTCCATTCATTCCAGGAGTAATTAATTCCCTCACTCAATACAGATTCAAACCATAATAAGGCCACATCTGTAAATAAAGATATTAACTTTGAAGTAATTTCTTCATCAGGTAATTTGTATGAAAATTTTAAGTTATCAATTCTTTGTATGAATTGTTGCCAATCAGATTTTGAATCCCCATCAAAAGAAGGGTACTGATCTAACTTAGGCCAGTTCTTTTGGCTAGTTTTAGCTTCCCTAACCTGAGGAATATTGAGTAATTCACTCACTTTAGAAAGATGATCATTAATTTCATCTTTTACTGATTTTATATTCTCAGAGCCCATGACACTATGTTCATGTTCCATCATTGGTTTATCATTAGAGTGTTTCATAAAAACTGGTACTCTTTCTACATAAGAGGTATTATCCTTTATTGTTTCAGTATTTTTCAAAATGTTGGCTACCTCAATTTCTACTCTTTGTAACCTATCTTTTATTACAGGTACATGAGTTAAAGTATCATTTACATTTGAAAAAGACAATTTTACACATCCCTCTATGGTGGCCATAATATTCTGAGAATGTTCTAATTTAATTTCTAAATCTTTAATCTCAGAATTTAATCTTTTGTTTTCATTGATCAATTCATTATTTGAATTCTCAATAATTTTTAACTTATTGGCTGTTGTACTCAATGATTGTGTGATGTTTAATAATACACTTTCTGTATTATTGTTGGACTCTCTAGAGAATTCTTCCAATTTTTCAATTCTTAATAATAATTTACTAATTATTTTTGATTCCATTGGATTTTCTTTCAGAAAATATTCAATTTTTTCTGTTTCCAATTCAGAAGATTCATCATCAGGGTCAATTTTTAATTCATTTGATTCCATTTTTATATTAATAGTATTTTCCTGGTGATCAATAAAACTATGTACATTGTCCTCATGTAATGACAAGTCTAACATGTTATTTTCAAATGAATAATTTTTTAAATCCTTATCAATTATATCCAATAACTCTCTATCAATTTCATTACCTATAAGTAATTCATTGTTAGGATTATATAATTGATCTTGAGAAGATGTATGACTTACCACGGTCTTATTCCATTTCCCCTGCCTCTCCTTGGCTTTCCCCTGTAAGGGTGACTGCTGGATCCCTGTTGAGGAGGACTGTTGTAGTTTTGGGCATACCAATCCCACTTCCATTTGCTTACAGTTATCTTTTGGTCCTCTTCTGGGACTGGAGGTGTTGCTGTGGTATTTGGTGCCACTGGTTGTTGATGAGACCTTATATCCACTAGAGCCTGGTTGACTTCTATAAATCCCTGTGCTGCCCTTTTCTCCAGATTGTTGATCTGGTCTAACATATTGTTTACTCTTATTGTTAGTGTATTCAGTAGGGTTGAGAGGGAGTGAATTTGCTCTTGTAAGGTGTTTTTGGACTTCTTTATTGACATTTGTTTTAAGAGCTTTTCCTTTTCCTCCATGGACATTGGTGGGGTGTTGTTTATTGTTACTGGTGATTCTTGACCCTCCATTTGGATGTCCTGTAACAGGTATTTCAGCTCTAGTTCTTAAGTTATAAGGTTTTGCCTTATTACTTACAATGTCATTGTTGTCACACATTTTTACGTGGAATTTTTAGAGAATTGAAAGTTTAGATTTGAAAAACTTAAAAAAGGAGTTTAATCAGTATTTTTTAATACCACTGAAGACAATTTAATTGCTTACTTTTTGGTATGAAGTGAATCTTTAAGTTCCAAAAGTCAAATATGCTTTTTATGTGGTCACTTAATTTAACTGGTCTACAATATGTAGCCGTGTTTTTATATTAAAAAAGACTGTCAGCAAGATTCTTTTTTAAATATAAATTAATTTTACAAACCAATAGAAAAGGGATTAAGAGTCCTGTAAAAAGAAAACAATTAATCAGTTTAATTGGTTATCATCTGCAAAGATCACAAATTTAATTGGTCTATTGACAGACTCCCACTAAGAACAATTTTATGTTAAATTAGTGGTAAAAATTTTATCTGCAAAGATCACAAATTTAATTGTTCTATTGACAGACCCACTAATAACAATTATATGTTAAATTAGTGGCAAAATTGTTGATTCAATATCACAATTTTATTATATAACAGGGCTTCTTTTTCTGAAATCACTATATAAGTGACCCCAACCTGTTGTAATTATCCAAATATTTCTATAGGGATATTATTTACGTGCACCTTCTTTGAAATTTTCACTTACTGGATTATAACAGAATTCTTGAGGAAAGGTCCCCAATTGTCAGGCTAAGGTCAAGTACAAGGACATGAACTAGCTTGAATAGTCAGTTGTCTAGAAGATTTTAATGGTCCTATATGAATACTGTAGATTTAATCCACTAAGTTCTAAAATATAATCAAATATAAAGGTCTCAGTAATATAATTCTCACTATTCTTATATATGGCTTACATTCTTTATAGTTGGTAGAAAAATAGATTATATAAATTCAGATACTATTCAAAAGTCTTATAAAAGTACTAATTGATATGTATTGTAATTGGTTTGGTTATATTGGTTATATTGTAATGATAAAGAATGAAGAAATACAACCCAAAAACCTCCTCCTTTTATACACACTGAGTTCCCCAATGATTCCCTTGATGTACCACCCAATACACAGTTAATGACGCCTCTAAACAACTAATAGACATGCCTATCAACATTCCTAGTAACCCATGACATAATTAGAAGAGTAACAACGGCAAAAATCCTGTAATAATAAGGGAAATCCATCAAAATTAAAGAAAAAGACAAAAAGAGAGTATATGCGTATAAAACAATAATATTAAAGACTAAAGGAGACTTTTTTAAGGTTAATAATAGCTTAATAATAAGGGGGATTTACTGTAGAAATAATGGGGCTAATCCTGACATTATACTACGTGAAATTCCCATTCAAAAATAACCAAAATTGACTGAGAAACCACCCAAAAACTTAAAAAAGAGTGTGAGATGTGGGGTAACTACATGCAGTTCTTGGCAGGCGCTTGCACGGGTAAATCCTTGACTAAAATTAGGCGAATTTAAGCGTGGTGATGAAATAAAGTGCCAAGAGTGAGGTTATTAATGAAATTAGTGCATATAAACAAGGTCAATGCATTATTAATTAAGCTAGGACACTAAATAAGCGCCTGTCGCCTATTTTAGTGTGTTTCCCCACAGTGGGCGTAGAATGTGGGGTAATTATAGTGTGAAAAAGCTAACTTTGCTAAAAATGAAGCTATTCACATGGGAAAAAAGCAGGCAGTATGTGGCCAGTACACAGAAGCCATTTCTGGCATAAAAAACACCAAATTTGAAAAGTGTTATTTTTATGCATTTAAATAGCCAAATCAATAGTTCTAAATGAGCCCAATTGATCTGTCAAAGCGCAATTTTGATATTATCAATTTTATAGCACATATAGTCAACTTTTAAGTGAAATAAAGCGCATTTCTTGTTTTTTGCATAAAACAATGAATATAACAGCTTTAAGTGTACTTAAAAATTATGTAGCCTTATACTTAAGGTTCCTAAGATTACCCTAACATACTCTAACTTAATATTAAGTACATAAGACCTATAAAAGGTGGATATATGCGTGTATATAAGGTGTTATAATGGCATTTTTTGTGTATTATCATAATTTTACTTATGTATACTATTTGTGTACTCTCATTTATTATTCCCATGTATAGTTCATGTGTTTAACATAACTTATAGTTACTTTTTACTCAGTCCTTGAGATATACAGGCTGACAAAGTACAAGTTCTCTTTACAGAAGGATGGTTGGGCCCAAAATTTGGAGGAGAAGAAGTTTTAGTTAACTCTAAGTATTGAAAAATCAAAAAAAGAGGAGAAAACAATAGAACATCAAAGTCTATTAGAGCAGATGAAATATAAGTTTGATCATGAAGAAAATTCCAAAAAGAAAGATTTCTTGATAGAATGTGTTAAATCTAATAAATCTGTTGAGGAAATTGAATTTTCAAAGAAATTGTTGGATGACTAGTTTGTTTTATTTCTCTCACACTTCAACTGTTCATATTTATTTGTACATAAAATTTACAATAATTTCCTGTATTTCATTACTCTATCAATCATTACTTGAATTTTCGTATTTTAATGTTAAATATTGTTTTTTTAAATAAAATATTCATGTCTCCTTTGAAAATTTTACAATTACCCACCCCTGGATTTTTTTGAAGTAAGGGGTGGGTAACACAAAAACTCTTTCATGTCATGATTCTTGAAAGTCTTATATGAAACTTTGGATTTACTACCCCCTAAATTTTACCGGTATCCCCAAAATTCTTACAAGTCAAGAATTTCACAAGTCTTATAAGAAATTTTGGCAGTAACCCCCTGTATTTTATTGAAGTAAGGGACAGGTATCACCAAAATTTTTTCACCAAAATATTTACAAGTCAAAAATTTTACATGTTACATTTAAAAATTTGGCGATTCCCCCCCCTACATTTTGTTGAAGCAAGGGGTGGGTATCACCAAAATTTTTACAAGTATTCAATTTTGAATGTCAGATTTGAAAATTTGACAATACCCCCTTGCATTTTATTGAAGTAAGGGGTGGAAGTCATCTAAATTTAATATAATTACATAAATTATTAAATAAATATCTAATATAATATCAATTTCCCTAGTTTAAAGTAATGACATTTCCTCAAGCCAAAATGCAGATCAAATCTAGAAACAAAAGTTTGGGACTTTCCACAGGTATAGGCTAGAGGAACCCCATGAAACAAATAAATGTTATCATGATTACCTGTTATACAACCCAAGGTTGTTGGCCCATTACTTTAGTTGAGGAAATTGATATATAAAAAATATTTATTAAAAATTTATGAAAAAATATAAATTTTTTGATGACAACTCTAATCCCCATACTTTTTGAATCTAGATAAAGTTTTTTTAAATTGATTAACTTTACCTTCTTTCTTTACCTTGTTGATTCTTTGAATCAACTTATGACTGATTTGAAATGAAAAACCAATATTTGTGAAATCTAGACAAAATTCCAAACCAGGAGGAGCTTTGGTTGTTTGATGATTATCCTGAGAGGAATTCCAAATAGTCTTGATGATACCATTTCCCAAACCAAAATCAATGATGCACCAGTAGTCTGGAAAATATAAACCATGTCCTTTGATTTTAGCTGGAAATGGTATTGGTTGGCCAGTTATTGGATTTATATATGAGAATATACCAAAAGTAAGAAAATTGGTGTCATTCCTATCAATATGAATCCTATTGTGGAATCCAGAATGAGTGATAATAAAATTAGAAAATAAAAGATATTCATGGCTGATATATTCTTATTTGGAGTCATACCAATTCGGTATTCCAACTTTGGTTGCAAGTTCATGATTTTTTTCAAATGCTTTATTACAGAGCTTTTTGAGTTGAAGAGAAAGAAAAGAGTTAAAGGAAGGTAGAGTGTCCCATAAGCGAAAATCTTCAACTTTTTGAGATTTAGTGATATTCTTGAGCAATGAATATATGCCTATATAATTGAAATAAGTGAAATGATATTAAGAATGGAACAAAAATTATTAGATGTTGTGGTCTTCCAACATTGGCAGGGGCCTTTGTTGTGTGATTTGGCGCTGTTTGTGTATGTCTTAATTGACATCTGTTAAGGAACTGGGTATTTTTCTGGTTTTATTCCATGGATATTGGGTCTGCGGGTATGTGGGTACTATCATTGGATAGCCCTGGTTTTTCTCTATATTTTATGACTTGAAGACATTTTTTATATTCTAAGTTTTAAGGGGTCATTTCCTCATTTTTCATTTATAAAAGATTGCTGTTTAATTTTGTTTTTTGTGTTTTACGGGCTAACCTTAAGTCTTAGGGTTAAGTGCTTAGTACCATTGGATAGAGCTAATTTTTCTCTATATTTCATGTCACAATGTTGTTATAGTGAAATTCCGTGTTTTAAAGGTTTTAGTAGTTGTAGCTAATTTTTCTAAGTAGATTAGTGGTTTTTATTGGTTTTCTGGCTACAGGGAGGCCGGGCTGCTTCAGGCGGCATCTCCAACGTCGGGCGGCCCGCCCGCCTCTGTTTTAAGAGGTTGGGGAGCGCTTCAGGAGGGTTTTTTATGCAATTTTCCAGGTACAGGCGCCAGATTGGTGGGTGCGCATGGGCTCTTAGTTAGTGGTCTGTGTGTACATAGTGAATAAGACAGTTTGGGGCAACCTTAATCATCATAAAACCATCCGGAGGTGATATCATTGTTCCTCACTCAGTTTTCACTGTTTTCTGGCCACAATTGGCTGTGTTTGTTGCAAGTGAGTTCTTCATTTAACTTAACTTTGGCAACTGTTTTCTCTGTTATAGTCTTGCAAGCTATAGCAAGTATTATTTCTGTCTCTGGTGTGGATTTGCAGCCTACATCAAGTATCTTTGCTGTCTCTGGTGTGGACTTTGTTCTACATTTCAGTTCTTTGGTCTGGTAGTCTATCTGGGGACTACTTTCTTGGCTCATCAAGCAGTCAAGTGTGTTGAAAAGGAGCTTTAGCAAAACAGGAACCAACTTACTTTAGCAAGTAAATCTCACTCTATTTTTATAAAGGGACAGGGGATTTTCTCTCTGGTTTTTCTCCAAATCCCTTAGTCAAGGCCTATAGCTAGTACTATAGGATTGTCTACAACGTACCAAGAGAATATCCTTTAACAAAACCAGGTCTCCAACCAAATCCAATCATGATACCACCTGTAAGCCGGTGTGGTCTTCCAACATTGGCAGGGGCTTTTGTTGCGTGATTTGGCGCTGTTTGTGTATGTCTTAATTGACATCTGTTAAGGAATTGGGTATTTTTCTAGTTTTATTCCATGGATATTGGGTCTGCGGGTATGTGGGTACTATCATTGGATAGCCCCAGTTTTTCTCTATATTTTATTTCTTGTAGACATTTTTCATATTCTAAGTTTTAAGGGGTCATTTCCTCATTTTTCATTTATAAAAGATAGCTGTTTAATTTTGTTTTTTGTGTTTTACGGGCTAATCCTAAGTCTTAGGGTTAAGTGCTTAGTACCATTGGATAGAGCTAATTTTTTCTCTATATTTCATGTCTCAATGTTGTTATAGTGAAATTCCGTGTTTTAAAGGTTTTAGTAGTTGTAGCTAATTTTTCCAAGTAGATTAGTTGTTTTTATTGGTTTTCTGGCTTCAGGGAGGCCGGGCCACTTCAGGCGGCACCTCCAACGTTGGGCGGCCTGCCCGCCTCTGTTTAAGAAGGTTGGGGAGTGCTTCAGGAGGGTTTTTTATTCAATTTGGGGGGTACAGGTGCCAGATTGGTGGGTGCGCATGGGCTCTTAGTTAGTGGTCTGTGTGTACATAGTGAATAAGACAGTTTGGGGCAACCTTAATCATCATACAACCATCCGGAGGTGATATCCTTGTTCCTCACTCAGTTTTCACTGTTTTCTGGCCACAATTTAGCTGTGTTTGTTGCAAGTGAGTTCTTCATTTAACTTAACTTTGGCAACTGTTTTCTCTGTTATAGTCTTGCAAGCTATAGCAAGTATTATTGCTGTCTCTGGTGTGGATTTGCAGCCTACATCAAGTATCTTTGCTGTCTCTGGTGTGGACATTGTTCTAAATTTCAGTTCTTTGGTCTGGTAGTCTGTCTGGTGACTACTTTCTTGGCTCATCAAGCAGTCAAGTGTGTTGAAAAGGGGCTTTAGCAAAACAGGGACCAACTTACTTTAGCAAGTAAATCTCACTCTATTTTTCTAAAGAGACAGGGGATTTTCTCTCCGGTTTTTCTCCAACTCCCTTGGTCAAGGCCTATAGCTAGTACTATAGGATTGTCTACACCGGTTGTCTAGAAGAAGAAGATAAAGAAGAAAGAAATAAAAGGGAACTAGGATAAGGTGAGAGATAGTAATTAATAATAAATGAGAATTAAAGTATCAATTAAAATAAGAGAGAGAAATAAAGAAATGCAACGACAATTTCCTGAGTAGAGACACAATGGGAGGTTCAATTTAAATATAATAACAATTATTTTAATAAGTTATATCTCAGTACGCGGCTCACAATTATTATTATTAATAGACTTAGAGCAACCTTTAATTACTTATATAATATTTAGATTAGAATTTCAATACTAATAAAAATTGAAATAAACGTATTATATTAAAAAGATATGTTCAAGTTGAGTGTATAATAAGTGATGAGGCAAAAGGGGTTTACCAAGGACTTTTTATAGGCAATGGGGCCTCTAAAGTGCTACCAAATGACTATATACAAGATGGTAATTAGATAAAACAAGAATAACAATGAAAATACTTGTAACATAGTAATTGAGAGAAAAATATACAAAAATAATAAGAATCCCAATTAAGAAAATAAATCTCCCACCATAAATCCCAAAATCAGTTAATTAAAAATAATGAGTAACTAAACAACCCTGTGACATAAGAACTATGGGGAAAAAAATTCAAAACGAGTATTACAATATGTTTTAAGAATTTTTAAGTGAAACAAATAAAATGTTTTGATGCAACAAGGTATGTAATCAATTTAATTCAGTGTAAATTAATATTAGTTAATTGTTTTAAATATGTAATTATATAACTAGTTTAAATGAAGCAATTAATTAATTTAAATTGAGAATTTATAATACTATTTTATTAAATAAGTTTTTTAAATTATTTAATATATCATTGACACAAATAAGGGTCAAAAAGTGCCACTAATTATGGATAAAAGTTTATATGAAAAGGTTTTAATTATATATTTAAATTAAATAATTAATGTAATTACAATATAAGATAATTAAAAGGAAGTAATTATATTATAAAATTGTAATTAATTAATTATTTATTAAATACATAAAAAATGTGTTCCTTTATATGGAATATAATAATTTAATTGATGTATACTTAATTAATATGATAATAAAATTAATATAAAATTTATTTCACTTATAAAATAAAATGTTTATATAATATATTATGTAATATAAATTAAATTTAAATACATAAGCTGCAAATATTATGTCCTCAATAAATTTTTATGTATATTTACTGGGCTGCTGGAACATCCTGGCTGACACTCCCTCACTCTAAAAAAACAATAAAAAAATTCTATGATTTTTTCTTTTTATACTTTTTTAACAGAGTAGGAAGGTTTGAAATTTATTTACCAGGTATCCATGTATCATATTCAGATGACTTATTTTTACATCTTTGCAAATAATCAACACCTTTTTCAGAAGTGACAATTCTATCATTAAGAATTTTATTAATTTCTTCAGTTTCAGTGATTTCATGACGATTTTCCTTAGGTCTTCACTTCTTTTAGGGAATAAATCACTGTTGGAAGTATAAGGTTTTAGCAGGGAAAGGGGGAAAACAGGATGTTTTCTATCATATGGAGATTATAACACAACTTCAACTGCATTATCTCCAATCATTCTTTTAACAACAAAAGGCCCTACAAAAGATCTTTTAATTTGTTGTTACCCTGTAAATTGAAATGGACAGTAGATATCAACACTTCATCAACTTCATTAAATGTGGGTTCCTTATGGGATTTATCCCATCTTTTCTTTTCATATTCAAATTCTTTATCAATACAATTCTGAGCATGTTTTCTGCACAGTTTTTGCATTTGAACAAAAGATTTGACACCAGGGTGTAATTCTAATTTAGGCAATTTACTATTGAGTATTTGAGAAGGAGTATTAGGGACATAACCTAGACAGAGCCCAAAAGGCTTCTTTTGAGTAACAGAGTTAAAAGTGCTATTATAAGAAAATTCAAGACCTGGGAGCAAAGTGACCCAGTCATGAGTAGATCTGTCAATATCTTTATATTCCAAGCCAAAGGCACAATACCTTCTAATCATATCCTCTAGAGTTTGAATCATTCTTTTAGCTAGACCATCAGTCTGGGGATGGTGAGCAGTAGATAATTTCAATTCACAACCACATATATCCATTAAAGACATCCAGAATTCAGATGTAAATTTGGGATCTCTGTCAGATATAATGGCCCTAGGGAATCCAACTATATTGAACATATAAGACCACCATAAGAAAGCTAAGTCTTTGGTGGAGAAATCCTTGTGTGTGGGAATAAATTTGCACATTTTAGTAAATCTATCCACTATTACCCAACATGAATTGTAACTGTCCTTACCTACTACAGGAAGGCCAGTGACAAAATCCATATTAATGATTTGCCAGGGAGCATCAGGTGCTTCAATATGTTGTAATAACCCTGCTTATTTACCTGTCAACCATTTAGATTTCTGGTAGGAATCACAAGATTCAACATATAATTTAGTATCTTCAGACATATTAGCCCACCAAGCAGTGTTTTTGATTCTTATCATTTTTTTTTCAAGATAAAAATGACCAGCTAATATTTCATCATGACAAAGTTTGAGGATAGCTTCTTTCATAGAAGGAGGAATTACAATGACATTAGTAAGCTTTCTTCTATAATAAATATAACCATCTTCAATAGAAAGCTTTCCCTTAATCAAAGCATTTTTATCTTTTTCAGGAAGAGTTTTAATCAACGCTTGAATTGAAGAATTATTAGGATCATTTAAGATAGTAACTAATTTATTTAAATCAGAATATTTATCATATGAATCCAGAATTAATTGTAATAACTCTTCTTCCATATCAACTATAAATATACCATGGATATGAACAGTATCATCTTCAGGTAAATAGGCAGGATTTGAGTCATTATTTGGCAGAGGCAATCTGGACAGCATATCAACATTGGAGTGAACATTTCCAGCCCTATGGATAATTTTCATTCTTCCCCTATACTCTTGAACAGCAAGTTTCCACCTAAAAATATGTCTATTTGGTGTTTTTAGGTTTAAAGGGACTTCAAATCACTACAGTCAGTTACCAATTAAAGCTATTGGATATCTAGGTAGTAATGAAGCTTCTCAAGAGCCCAAACAACTTCTAAGCACTCTAATTTAGTGGTACCATATTTCAATTCACTATTTCTCAAGGTTCTTAAAATATAACAAATTACAACCTCTGAGGATATATCATTAATAATTTGTTTCTGGTGAAGGGCAGCACCCTGACCAACAAAGATAGCATCTGTATACAGGACAAAAGGTTTGTTGAAATCTGGAAGAGCCAAGATAGGGCCTGTCATTAAACAACATTTAAATGCATCAAAAGATTTTTGACAGTCATTTTTCCAGATGAATGCAACATCTTTTCTAGTTAGTTTGGTAAGAGGTAAGGCTATGACCAGATAATTTTTAATATATTGTCTATAATAGCCACACATACCCAAAAAACTTTGGATTTCTCTTACAGAAGTTGGTGCCTTTACATTTTGAATTGTAGAAACTTTGTTGTGGTCCACACAAATTTTTAGGCCTGACACAAAATGGCCAAAGACTTTCAAATATTGAAAACCAAATTTACATTCTTTCAAGGACAAGGTCATATTAATTTCATCCATTTTCTGAAAAACTCTATTTAAGTGAATCATATGTTCATAAAAAGTTTTAGAAAAAACTATAATATCATCAATATACACCATGAGCCATCCTTCAATTATTTCCTGATGGAATGTGCTATCCATGACTTTTGGGAAAACTGAAGGGGCATTTTTAGGGCCAAATGGCATTCCAACATACTTATATATTTCCATATGAGTAGCAATAAGTAAAATTTTTTGAGAATTTTTCTCAACTGGAACTTGATGATACCCTTTATTACCATCAAGAAAACTAATAAATTTTTCACCTTGCAAGGTAGCATGTATTGAATTAATTCTGGGTAAAGGATAAATATCATCCACAGTATAACTGTTTAATTCTCTGTAATCTCCACATAATCTAGCTTTATCTTTTTCATAAGAGATTAAAACTGGAGAGATGACACAATATTTTGGTGTAACATCTATTTTTTCAATAATATTCATACTCAATAAAGTGGAGATATTATTTTCTATATCCTTCCTTTTGTGAGAGAAGCAGGGTAAGATTTTTTCTTCAGGCTACAAGGTATTTCATCCAAATTTCAAGATAGAGAAATTTTCATTTCATCTTTAACCAAGCCTAAAACATGGGAACTATGAGCAAAAGCCATTGGGAAAGATGTAATTAAGGCTACTATTGAATCTTTTTGGTCATCAGTTAATTGATCACCAAATGAAGTTGTTTCAATTTCAGACAATAATACGTTCATTTCCTCCGTTTGTCTACCTTTAAATTGGATCAAAGAATGGCAAGATTTTAACAAGGGTGCAGAATGCTTTTTAGAAGAAGAAAGTTTAAATTTTCTTTTCCCCTTAATTCCCAAAGTAAAACAATTATTTTCAGGATCCAATTTAATGCCAAACATAGTTAAAATATCATTTCCCTTGATAAACCAATTGCTTAACTTGTCATTTTTCATCACAACAAATTCAAATATAGCTCTGAAAAAACCACAATTATATTTAAAGAATACAGTGGTTTTGTATTTGCCAATGGGACATAAAACAGAACCATAAACTTTCCATTTTTCGGATGTTATAGGTATTAATTTGCATTGATAATCCTCATCTACAGAAGCAAGTTCTTTCTCAGAAACAACACTTCCCCCAGCACCAAAGTCAAGAGCAACCTCAAATCTTTTACCATTAATGATAACTGGTGCCCTCAAAGGTGATATTAATATGGATCTCTCAGTAATATCTCTAATTACTTCAGCATTTTCTACAGAAGATAAGTCAATATCACAATTATTAGACAAATTATCTAAATATTGGATATCCTTTTCTAAAACCAGAACTTCCTGAGAAGACTCATGGTCATAAGAGATATTTCTATTACAGTCACTGGAGGAATCATCAAGATCACCTTGAGTATTCTCAGATTCCTCATTTTGTTCTACAAGATGAATTTTCTTGTCACAAATATGTCCTTTTTTCCATGGTTTGTTACATTTACAACAAGTATTAGTTGCATATTTCTTTGGAGCAACTGGGGCAGAGGGTCTACCAGTTTTTTCTGGAGGTTTTGTGGAGAGCTTTTGTTGGTCATGATAAGATTTAACAGGATAATTCATTGGCTCATATCCATGAATTAATAGGACTTCATTACAGATATTAAAAAAGTAAGAATTCTCTCTCACATGCTAAGTTCTTTCCACAATCAAATCCCTCAGAGAATTTTATCTCTCCAAATATCTAAATCAATTTTAGTATCCATGGCTCTAAGAATTTTTGTAATTTTCATAAGGAAAACAGTAGGTTTTTAGGAGAGGAGGACACATATTTAGCATTCTCATATAATTTCTGCTGGGCAAGCCTGAATTGAGAACCACCTAATTGATTTTCAATCAATATTTTCCATTCTTTCCAAGTATAATGTTGATTGTCCAGTAAAACAGATTCATACACATTAAAGCTACATTGGAAAATAAAGAAATTAATTTAGAAACGATTTCTTCATCTGGAAATTTATCAGAGTTTTTCATACTATCATTTCTCTTAACAAAGTGTTGCCAGTCAGATGAAGAGTCACCATCAAAAGTGGGATATTGATCCAGTTTGGGCCAATTTTTCTGGCAACTGGGATGGTCCATCCTTTGGTTTGAATAATTTATCATTAATAATTCCTGAAACTTAGCCAGGTGTTCAGAAATTTCATTATTTACAGAAACAGCTGGTACATGACCATTAAAAGATTTTTTGCTAGTAGAAAAAATTTTTATAGACTCATTTTCAGTTTGTTTAATGTCTGAAATATGGGGAAGAAAAGAGTTTCTCTGTTCAGGTTCATTTCCCTTATTTTTATGCAGCTTATGGGCAGCATTCCAATCTATACCATAATTATGGATAGTTAAGGCTGAAAATTTTTCCTGCAGGTCAGACACATAGTTTCTTATCCTTGAAATTTCCGACATCTGGTCATTTATTTTTGCAAGGGATAAAACATTTGTGTCCTCAAAAACTGTGTGTTTGGTACTTAGTGCGTGGATATTTTTTTTTAGCTTTTTCAACTCATTTTGTAGAGATTTAATTTCACCTTTTAATGAATACTTTTCCTCAATAAGGGGTTTTAATTTACTCAAGGTTTTATGCAGACTGATATTATTATCTGAGATAGCTCTATGGTCACTCCTTATTTGTTTTTGTTGACTAACAACAATATTCAAGGTTTCTTTGATTATAAAATAAGCTGTATCTTTTACAGAAGAAGTTACTTTACAATTCAAATGCAAATTATTTAATCTATCACTCTCATGTATTAACACATCTCTCAAATGTTTGTCTTTCACAACATTAAAATCAAGTCTATGTTTCAATATTTCTTCAGAAGTTTTTTCAATTAAAGTATATACTTAAGGGGAAACAGAATAATTCTTAATTTCAAGAGAAGAATTAATTAAATAAGGAGAAGTCAAATGTAAAGATTCATCAAATGATAATTTTCTAATTACATCATTGGGGCTACACATTAAAGGAAGTTGTCTTTTTAAGGGTTTAACCGTTCTTTCACCAGGATCCAAAATATTACCTGTGGAAGACGATTTTTTATTATACGTACCAACATGTTTATCAAACAAATTACTTACCTTGGCAAGAGAGAAAACTTCCCCTGTGCCTTCTTTCTTCTGCCTCCCTGATAAGGATGGGGCTGAGGAGATTGATGGTAGGTTGGTGCCCTGGATGGACCAGGGTGTTGAGCTGTTGGTTTCTAAACATTCTGTTAGTAATGGTTCATCAAGTAATCCCATTTTCCCTGCTCCACCTGCAGAGTGTTTTGGTTTTGAGTGAAGGAGCTGGGTGCCTGATGGGGCTGAGATTGAGGCTGAGGTTGAGGCTGAGAGGCTGGGAAAGGAGGAGGCTGAGCCTTTTTGGGATTTAATAACTCCTGCATCTGTTTCCAGAGGGTGTCTACTCTTACCTTGTACTTCATACTTTCTGTCTTCAGTTCTTTTATGTGACTGGAAAGGTTGTTTACTTGTTGAGTCAGTGGTAAATTTTTTATGTTTACACCCTTTAGTGGAATTTCCTGATTTATCAGAGGTTTTGCTTCTCTCAGGTGTGTTTGGTGAGGGGGTTTTTCCACCTTTCCTGCCATTTTCACATCCTGAAGTTTTTTGATCAGCTGAATATTTTTTGTAAGTTAATTTAGAAGAACCGACAGATTCAGTGTCAACATCCTCTTCATTTTCATCCACATGTAAGTTATCCATGCTGTTATCCAAACTACTGGACATTTAAACTGTGAACAAAGAATCAAAATTATTTTAATGATTCAAATTTTTATTTTCAAAAAAAAATATAATTAATTGAATATGAACAAAACAAAAAAAATTACATTTTTATTCAAAAATCAATTAATTAACAAAAAATGTAATACAAATATATGTAATTACAATTATTTATTAAGAAATACTAATAATTATAATGGGACCAACTAACAAAGGTTTTATAAGTCAACCAAAATAATTAATACCATAAAAATATATTGGCATTATTAGGACTAAGCACTGAGTACTATTATGGTCAACCAATAAATCAAAAAATATTTTATTAAAATTAATTTAATAATTTTTTAAAAATTTAAGGATCTTCTAAGACTAAGAGTATAACTCTATTATGGTCAACTAGGAATAAAAAAATTAAAAAAAAATGAACACTTACATTCAGTGAATCAGCAATTTAGCCACAATCACTGATATTTTAAAAAAAATTTAATAATATAAGTGAGAGGTGCAAAGGTTGACTTTGTCAAGGTACACTTTTGGTCTAGAAGACTGGTATGAAGTTTTTACAAGGATTCTGAAGGTTTAAATGGACTCTCAACAAGTTTGTACGTATCTCTTAAATCAAGGATGATTATTTTACTCAATTAGAAGAGGTATGATTAAAATACTAATATAAATTATATATTAGAGTTACGTATTGTAAATACTAATGCTATAGATTATAAGAATAAGTTTTGATTTGTTATTATTGTAATAAAGTGATGTAGTAGAGGAATGATGAAAGACAACAAAAAGAGAGGCCTTATATAGGCAAAGGAGAGACAAAGCACGGCAATCAAATTCTAAAAACAGTAGTATGAGAGAGAGAAAAGAATATTCCAGAAGGAGTATTTTCAAATAATAAAGTTATTCTAAAAAGAAGGCTTCAAAAAGATGTATTTACAGAGTATGTCAGAAATACATCAATTTATTTAATATTTACTGTAGAAGTCAATCCTAAATAAGAAATTTGAATTTTCTGTATATACTTAATATTATTTGAATATTAAAATCTTATTTTATCTTAATATCTATTTTTTAATATAAATTTTTATTTTTTCCAACCTGTCAAATGAGCACGGTGTTAGAGAAAAATATAAGGGACAATTTTATATTTTATATTTTAATTATTTATTCAATTTTATCATTCTGTAATTAGTTAATTTATTATAACTAATTTTAATGTAACTAAATTATAATGAAATAATAATTAAAATGATAAGGTGCGGCTTCATCCAGTAAATAATTAATTATTTCACTGGTTAAGTCTAGTAGCCTGGCTGACACTCCCTCACTCTAAAAAAAACAATAAAAAAAATGCTATGATTTTTTCTTTTTATACTTTTTTAGTAGAGTAGGAAGACTAGATATCTCCTTCCCAGGTATCCAAGAATCATATTCAGATGATTTATTCTTGAATCTCAATAAGTGTTCTGTACCCTTCTCAGCAGTGACTATTCTGTCATTTAAAATTTTTTCAATTTCTGCTGTTTCAGTGATTTCATTTGGGGTTTTCTTTGGTCTACCCCTCCTTTTTGGAAATAAATCACTATTGGATGTGTAAGGTTTCAAATAAGATATTGGAAAAACAGGATGTTTTCTGTCATATGGAGAATACAGAATAACTTCAACTGCATTATCTCCAATCATTCTTCTGACAACAAATGCACCAACAAATGGATCTTTCAATTTGTTATTACCTTGTAAGTTGAAGTGGACTGTAGAAATCAACACTTCATCACCCTTTTTATAAGTGTATTCTTTATGGGATTTGTCCTATCTTTTCTTCTCATATTCAAATGATTTTTCAATACATTTTTGAGCATGATTTCTACATAGTTGTTGCATTTGAAGAAAAGATTTTACCACAGGATGTATATCCAATTTAGGTATTTTGTTATTGAGAATTTGGGCAGGAGTATTAAGAACATATCCATGCCAGAGCTCAAAAGGCTTTCTTTGAGTAACAGAATGAACAGTGCTATTATAAGCAAATTCTAACCCAGGAAGTAAGGTAACCCAATCATGAGTGAATCTGTCATTATCTTTATACTCAAGGCCAAAGGCACAATATCTTCTTATCATGTCCTCTAAAGTCTGAATCATTCTTTCAGCTAAACCATCAGTCTGAGGGTGATGGGCAGTAGAAAGTTTCAGATCACAACCACAAACATCCATCAGAGACATCCAAAATTCAGAAGTAAATTTAGGGTCTCTGTCAGAGATTATAGCTTTAGGAAAACCAACAGTATTAAACATATGAGACCACCATAGGAAAGCTAATTCTTTAGTGGAAACATTCTTGTGGGTAGGGATAAATTTACACATTTTTGTGAATCTGTCCACAATAACCCAACAAGAGTTATAACTGTCTTTACCAGAAATAGGTAATCCTGTTACAAAATCCATGTTTATTATTTGCCATGGAGCATCAGGAGGTTCAATATGTTGCATTAATCCTGCTCTTTTACCAGTTAATCTTTTTGATTTTTGGCAAGAATCAAAAGATTCAACATATAATTTTGTGTCTTCAGACATATTAGCCCACCAAGCAGTGTTCTTAATTCTGATCATTGTTTTGTCAAGATCAAAATGTCCAGCTAATATGTCATCATGACAAATTTTCAAGATGATTTCTTTCATAGAAGGAGGAATAACAATAACATTACTCAACTTTCTCCTATAATATAGATATCCTTCATCAATTGAAAATTTACCTTTTTCCAAAGCTTTTTGGTGCTTTGGTGGAAGAGGTTTAATTAATGCTTGTATTGAAGAATTCTTTGGATCATTTAATATGGTGCATAACTTTTTCAAGTCAGTGTCCTTATCATATGATTCCAGAATAAGCTGTAATAGCTCTTCCTCCATATTAACCACATATATCCCATGAATATGAATAATTTTATCCTCAGGATCATAAGCAGGATTAGAGTCATCATTTGGTAAAGGTAACCTTGATAACATATCCACATTTGAGTGAACAATACCAGCCCTATGAATAATTGTCATTCTCCCTCTATACTCTTGAACAGCCAGCTGCCATCTGAACATATGTCTGTTAGGTGTTTTCAAGTTTAAAAGGGATTTAACTACACTACAGTCAGTGACAAGTTCAAATTTCTGGTCATCTAGGTAATAATGAAGCTTTTCTAGAGCCCATACTACAGCTAAACACTCTAATTGAGTAGCACCATATTTCAATTCACTATTTCTCAGGGTTCATGAAATATAACAAATTACTACTTCTGAAAATTTATCATTCATCACTTGTGTTTGATGGAGGGCAGCACCAAGACCAATGAAACTGGCATCAGTGTACAAAACAAATGGTTGATTTAAGTCAGGTAAAGCAAGAATTGGTGCTGACATCAAACAGTGTTTCATAGTGTCAAAGGCTCTTTGTCTTTCACTATTCCAGACAAAAGCAACATTCTTTCTAGTTAATTGGGTAAGGGGTAAAGCTATGACTTGGTAATTTTTAATATACTGTCTATAGTATCCCCACATTCCCAAAAAACTTTGGAGCTCTCTCACTGTTGTTGGAGCTTTCACCTTTTGTATGGCTTCCACTTTGTTCTGGTCAACACATTTCTGTAAGCCTGAAACAACATGACCAAGAACTTTTAAAGAATGGAAACCAAATTTACATTTCTTCAAAGCAAGTGTCATATTTATTTCATCCATTTTCTGGAATACTTTACACAGGTGTTTAAGATGGTCCTCAAATGTTTTTGAGAATATAATTATATCATCAATATAAACCATCAGCCATCCTTCAATTATCTCTTGATGGAATGTGTTATCCATTACTTTTTGGAAAACTGAAGGGGCATTTTTAGGGCCAAATGGCATCCTAATATACTTATAAATACCCATATGAGTGGTAATCATCAGAAAGTTCTGAGAATTTTTCTCAAAAGGTACCTGGTGATATCCTTTATTACCATCCAAACAGCTAATATATTTTGCACCCTGTAAAGCAGCATTTATAGAGCTGATTCTTGGTAAAGGGTAGATATCATCAACAGTATAAGTGTTTAGTGCTCTATAATCACCACATAACCTGGCTTTATCTTTCTCATAAGAAATTAGGACAGGTTAGATAACACAATATTTAGGTGTTTCAACTACCTTTTCAATAATATTCATTTTTAAAAGGGTAGAGATATTGTCTTCAATATCTTTTCTCTTTGTAGGTGAATCAGGATAAGGCTTCTTCTTTAAACTAGGTGGTATATCAGTTAATGGGAAAGACAATGAAAGTTTCATTTCCTCTTTAACTAATCCCAGTTCATTTGACCCATGAGCAAAGGCCATAGGAAAAGATTTTATCAAGTTAATGATGGAATCTTTATCCTCACCAGAAAATTGTTCTCCAAAAGAAGCATTGTCAATTTCAGACATAAGGGCATGCATTTCCTTTGTAGATTTTCCTTTATATTTAACCACAGAATTACATGTGTTCAATTCTGGTTTTAATAATTTTTTAGTGGAGAAAATCTTAAATTTTCTCTTTCCATTCATCCCCATTGTGAAACATTTGTTTGAAGGATCCAATTTTATGCCATACTTGGTTAAAATATCATTTCCTACAATAAACAAATTTCTCAAGTTATCATTTTTCATGACAACAAAATTACAAATAGCTCTTACAAAACCATGGTTATATTTAAAAAACACTGTGGCTTTGTATTTACCAATGGGGGACAAAAAAGAGCCATAACCTCACCAATTTTCAGAAATGATAGGCATCAATTTAGATTTATAGTCTTGATCTACTGAAGCAAGTGATCTTTCAGATACTACACTTCCTCCAGCTCCAGAATCCAGAACAACTTCAATGCTGGTTCCATTGATCAAGATTGGTGCCTTAAGAGGGGCAATAAAAATTGAGTTATCCTCAATGTTCTTTATGATCTCAGCATCCTGAACTGTAGATAAAGCATTATTATTAATATCAATAGTAGTTAAATAATGAATATCCTCTTCCAGAATCAAGATTTCTTGTTGAGATTCATTTGAAATATTGCTGGCACAATCACTTGATGTATCATCCAGTGCCACTGTGTCATCAGCATGCTCCTCTGTTTTTTCTACAAGATTTATCTTCTTGTCACAAACATGGCCTTTCTTCAAAGGCTTGTTGCACTTGAAGCAAGTGTTTGTTGCATACTTCTTTGGTGCAACAGGGGCAGAAGGTTTACCAACCTTTTCCAGAGGTTTCTGTTGGTAAGTGGAGGGTTTCTCCAAAGGGGTCCTAGGAATGAATCTTCTGGCACCATACTTATTGTTTAGAAGTATCTCATTGCAAGTATTAATGAAAGAAGAGGGTTCTTTGGAGAACTCAGTCCTAGCCACAATCAAGTCTCTCAGAGACATTGGTAATTTATAGAGGATCCTGTCCTTCCATAAATCAAACTCCATATTTGGGTCCATTGCCCTTAAGATTTTTACAAGTTTCATTAAAAACTCAATAGGTTTATCAGTAGAAGAGCTATATCTAGTTTCCTCATACTGCCTTTGTTGAGCCATCCTGAACTTGGAGCCACCAAATTGCGCTTTAATTAATTTCTTCCAATCCTCCCATAAGTAGTCATTCCCATCCAGGAGAACAGATTCATACCACATCAGGGCAACATTAGTGAATAAAGAAATTAATTTGGACACAATTTCCTCATCTGGGAGTTTGTAAGAATTTTTTAAGTTATCAATTCTGAAAATAAATTGTTGCCAATCAGTGGAAGAATCACCATCAAATGTTGGGTACTGGTCAAGTTTTGGCCGATTCTTTTGATTTGAAGGAGTCTCCTTAGTACTAGCTTGTTTCTGAGTAAGAAGCAGCTGTAATTTCTATAATTGTGCTGAAATCTCATTGTTTAATCCTTCTGTTGCAGATCCTGGTGCATCATCAGTTTTTGATGGAAACTCAGTGTTTTCAACAGGTATTTCTGGATCTATTTTTATTTTAGATGAACTAGCCACAGGTACTATTTGAGCATCCTGCACTATATGTTCCTTCACAGAAATTTCAGAATATTTTTGGTCATTTAACAATGAGTTCAGTTTTTCTTCAATGGTTGTTAGTCTTGTTTTCATTCTTGGAAGACTAGATAAACTCTAACTGATAGTTGCAAAAGATAATTTATTTTTATTTTGAAAAGATGACAAATGGTCACTTAATCTTTTCAGATTTATTTTATCTATCTCTACCTCCTGGCAACAGGCGGATACAGTATCTTTTAGTTTAGACAAATCATTTTTTATATTTTGCCATATAGCAACTTTCTTTTCATGGGTTGCTTTGTAATGAGACAATTCATCAGAGACTCTCTGTGCTTCACTTCTTAATGCTTGATAACCCTGATCAGTTAACAAACTATTATATCTCTGAGTCAATTGCATATTGTTCATTATATGATTTTGCTTGGCAATAATATCTCTCAAGTGCTCATCATTAATTCTTGCTACATCTGGAGTGTTTCTCAATAAGGAAACTGAGTAACTTTCCAGACTCTCATAGAACTCAGGGTCAATAGTTTCATCAATCACAGCCATATCAGGATTAATCATTGAGATAGCAATTAAAAGTAATGGATTAGATACATGAGATATCTGTCTACTTTTTTCAGCCTCTATAGGTCTCAAAGTTTCATCCTCCCTTCCAGATTTACCTGAAGGAACAGAGTCAGCCACAAGAAAAGGCACTTGAGAATCAATAGAGGGACGTACCAGGGTTTGCTGGGTATCATCATATTGGGCTTCCTTCTTCTTTTGCCTCCTTGATAAGGGTGGGGAGGGGTGGGGTTGACCTGGGTGGGCCTTGATGGACCTACCTGAGGTAACTGATGCTGGTTTTGAGCCAAGTAGTCCCACTGATTGTTGAGCCAGTCCCACTGCCACTTGGACACTTCCACCTTCTCTTGGGACTGGGGAGCCAATTGTTGTTGATCCCTGGGAGGAAGAGGTTTCTTCTTCTCTTGGAGAAAAGTATCTGCTTTTCTCACCTTTTCTTCCAAGGCATCTACCCTTACCTTTAGTCTCAAGCTTTCTATCCTTAACTCCTTTATGTAAGTAGACAGATTCTTTACCTGCTGAGAGAATGGCATCTTTTTTATCCTGAAGCCTTTTGGAAGCTCTTCTGGTGGGTTTATCATGGGCTTCTGATCCTGAGTAGTGTCCACTAGGATTTCTACTTCTTCCATCTCCACATCCTGTTTGGGGCAAGGATTTATTAGTTTGAGAAATTCTTCTTGTGAAAGGAGAAATTACAGAAGTAGGCTCATCATAATCAATTAAATCTAGTTCCTCTTCACGTGCAGCAAAACCACTTTGGTCAGTCATTTTAAGATTTAACTGAAATGAAAAAAAGAGACAAATTAATTAGTCTTTTATTTTTAATTTTTATTTAACAGAAATAAAATAAAAATAATAATAATAAATTTTTTTAGGATAAAAATCAACTTAAATAAATTAATTTATTAGTAACAAAAAAAATTTAAAACCAGGATTATAATATAATCAACTGTAGAAATAAATTAAAATTTTTATTAATAATTATTTATTTCCAGGATTTAAATCAACTAATTTATTACCAGGACTTATTGTCAACTGAAGTAATCAAATATGAAACTTTATTAATTTAACAAAATTTTATTAAACTGATTAACTTAACTACCAGGACTTAATGTCAACTGAAGTAATTAAATATAAATTTTTTATTTTAAAATTTTATTAAACTGATTACTTAACTACCAGGACTTAATTTCAACTGAAGTAAT
This sequence comes from Hemileia vastatrix, assembly GCA_030280995.1. NCBI lineage: Eukaryota > Fungi > Basidiomycota > Pucciniomycetes > Pucciniales > Zaghouaniaceae > Hemileia > Hemileia vastatrix. The sequence goes on from JASXTE010000015.1 coordinate 15,534,812, forward strand.
TAAATATGAGTTTTATTAATTAAAAAAAAATTCTTGAACTACCAGGACTCAAGGTTAACTGAAGTAATTAAATATTATTTATTAATTTAAAAAAAATATTATTGTCAGGACAATTTGTCAACTGGAACAATTAAAATTCAAATTAATCAGGACAATTGTCAACTGAAAAATGATAATAATTAATATTAAAATATAATTATTTTATTACTTCTGGGACTAAGAACAGTTATTGCTCTATTATGGTCAACCAGGAAAAATAAATAAAAAATATAATAATAAAATTAAATTCCAAATTACCAGACACCTCCCCCTGTAAAATGAGCAAATTAATGCCACTTACAGAGTGCTGAGTAAAAGGAAATACATATCAAATGAAGAGTGAAGAGTAACCCACAAATAGTAATAACTATAATTACCACGATATATATGATGTTTAGTGTCAGCCTAAATATCCTTAGGACTGAGTATTTCTTATGCTTAAAATAAGATAAACTTAACTAGATTAAGCTTATATCTTAAAAATAAGGTTAAAATAATATTATATATTATTTTATTATATATATATATAATTATTATTCTATTATATAAATTATAATAGTTTAAATAGCTTATCCATTGCCTAATAATACTTATTAAGGTGTTAATGGAGTCATAATATACTTATCTTATGTGATATGAAGTAATTATTGACATACATAAGCTTATATGTATACATAAATCTCATATTCAGTGAAATATGCAGTATATTATGTATATTTAGGTATATAAGTAGGTTTTAGCCCCTTAATAGCCTATAACCTTTGTTTTTCTGCTTATTTTAGGTCATATGGACGAAATCAGTGGACTCACAACGCCTACAGAAGCATAGACACCTATATCAGGCGCATACACCCAGTTTGGACAACTCAAATTACTTCCTTGGATGGTTATTCACGGATTTATGGGTTGGAAGGATGTTTCTGGGTTAATGTGGATGCTTGGGGATGTTATTGGGGGCTTGGAAATTTTATTTGTTTCCTTTATATGCTTTTAGTTTCATTAAATCTCTTTTTGATTATTTATTTTACCTGTTTCTTTATGGTATCCGCTTTTATCTGGGTTTTCTATTTATGGTATGACTCTGTGTTATTATTAATAGTGATGGAGGGTCCTTACTGGAGGTCTGGGTGTTGAAACTGCTTGAAGTGGACGCCATGGGGAGGTTATGGGCCCTCACAGTGCTGTAATTGCCGGGGATAGCAGTGACATCATCTGGATTGAAGGTCTGTGAACTCCAGTGGATTTGGGTATAAGTAAGGAGGGATTTTGACGGTTTATTATCATCATTCAATTACTACACTTCAAACAAACACTACAATACAATTATTAGTATTCAGAAATATATTATAAAGCCCTTATAAATTGATATTATCTTTATAAAAGCTATAACTATATTTTATTCTTCTATTTTCCACCACTAGCACGCATTTAAATCCAAGTGTTGTGAGTTTTATTTGAGTATAACTATTCTATTAGTCTTCCCCTGAGGTTTAATCACTAAATCATTTATTAATAAGTAGTAGGACCATAAAATAACACTATTATATCATACTTATATACTAGACTATACTGACATTTAGTCAGTATATGAACTTAAGTTTTGGAGCGCGGTTTGATTCCCATTCGCAGCAAAAACTTTTATCACGTGACGTATGACGTTCGTTGTTTTCTCCCCTTCTCTCATCCTTTACAGGTACTTGTATTCCAATGGTCCCCTTGATTACGCCTCAAGTAACGTTGCGCCGTCAATATTTCGGAAAGGCCCGAAATTGTCAAGGTACACCTTTGGTCTAGAAGATTGGTATGAAGTTTTTATGAGGATTCTGAAGGATTAAATGGACTCTCAACAAGTTTGTACGTATCTCTTAAATCAAGGATGATTATTTTACTCAATTAGAAGAGGTATGATTAAAATATTAATATATATTATATACTAGAGTTATGTATTGTAAATAATAATGCTATAGATTATAAGAATAAGTTATGATTTGTTATTATTGTAATAAAGTGATGTAGTAGAGGAATGATGAAAAGACAACAAAAAGAGAGGCCTTATATAGGCAAAGGAGAGAAAAAGCACGGCAATCAAATTCTAAAAACAGTAGTATGAGAGAGAGAAAAGAATATTCCAGAAGGAGTATTTTCAAATAATAAAGTTATTTTAAAAAGAAGGCGTCAAAAAGATGTATTTACAGAGTATGTCAGAAATACATCAATTTATTTAATATTTACTGTAGAAGTCAATCCTAAATAAGAAATTTGAATTTTTTGTATATACTTAATATTATTTGAATATTAAAATCTTATTTTATCTTAATATCTATTTTTTAATATAAATTTTTATTTTTTCCAACCTGTCAAATGAGCACGGTGTTAGAGAAAAATATAAGGGACAATTTTTTATTTTAATTGTAATTATTTATTTAATTTTATCATTCTGTAATTATTTAATTTATTATAACTAATTTTAATGTAACTTAATTATAATTAAATAATAATTAAAATGATAAGGTGCGGCTTCATCCAGTAAATAATTAATTATTTCACTGGTTAAGTCTAGTAGCCTGGCTGACAGACTTACTATAGTGATTGAGAAATAACTTCAAAATTGCATATTATTTAATTTAATATAAACATAAAAAAGTCGAACCCAAGTTTGAAACATGGTTGTGGCAAAAAATTTCTTTTTTGGCTTGGGTGGTCTGTGCACAAAGTTGTTTGTTGCAAGGTGGAGTATCGTCGTTGTTGTTTGGAAAGGCCCTCAAGTGTAATCCAGACGTCTAGAAGAAGAAGAAGAAGAAGAAGAAAGAAATTAAAGGGAAGTAGGATAAGGTGAGAGATAGTGTCAGCCAGGATATCTCAAGAGCCCAGTAAATTATATGAAAATTTACTGGAATAATTTAAGGGAATAATGCTATACATTTTATGTAGTTACAATAAAAAATCTTATTAAATAAAATTATATTTTATAAGTAAAATATTTTTATATTAAGAAACTTTTTATTACATATAAAATATTATATTCTATAATATCATGGCACATTTTGTATGTATTCTAAATCAATAAATTAATTATTTAATATTATAATATAAGTATAAAATACAAATTATAATGTAATTACAAATTGAATAATAAAATTTATATAAACTAAAATACAACTTATCATATAATATTATCCATAAATATTGGGCGCTTCCTTAACCCTTAATTGTGTCATTATAATTACTAAATTAAGTCAAATACTTATTTAATTTGATAAATTGTATTTCTCATTCTAAATAGGTTATTTTATTAATTTAGTCGTCTCAATTAAATTAATAATTTAATTACTTGAAATGGGTAAAATGATTAATTTAATTTTCTTTATACTGAATTAAAAGCTTGAAAATAATTCATTTTGTTTTAAATAAACCTTTTCAGTTATTTTTATTACCTGTTTTATATTTTCTTTCTCATAGTTCTCATTTTTTCATACTCACGTAGACATTCATAATATTAATTATTTTTTTTTGAAATTTATGGTGGGAAAGTAATTGCTTAGTCACAGGTTTAATTCATTTTTCTTATTTTGTATATTTTTTAATTAAATTCTTTTAATCATTTTTTCACATTACCTTACTCTTTTTTAAATACTATTGAACCATTCCAGAAGGTCTTCTTGCCTATAAAAAAGCTTTGGAAACCTCTCTGGTAGGACACACTTATTTACACTCATATTTTATCATATTTTAACTATAATACAATTATTATTATTTTTATTAGTACTACAGTTCTAATTTAAACTTTATATAATATTAAGGTTTCCATAAGTCTATTAACAATAATTCTTGATTGCCGCGCATTGAAATATAACTTATTAAAATAAATATATTTAATATAAATTGAAACTACTATTGTGTCATTTCTCATAAAGTATTGTTGTATTACTCTCCATAAACTCAATTAACATTTATTTCTCAAATAATATTTACAACATAGTCTTTATTTTTCTCTTCTACCTCCATCTTTTGTCATTCTTTTGATGACCTGCCAATAATTGGAGACCTTTCCAAAGGACAATGACAATACACCCTTTGCGACAAACGACACTGCACACAGACCACCTAAGCAAGAAAGCAAACTTTTGCTGGACCGTGTTTTGAACTTGGGTTCAAACTTTTAGGTTTATAATATATTAAAAAAAATATACATTTGAAGTGATTTCTCGATCACTATAGTAAGTTAACCTTTGAACCTCTCACTTATATTATTAAATTTTTATTGAAATAACAGTGATTGTGGCTTAATTGCTGATTAACTGAGTGAAAGTGTTCAAAAACAATTTTTTTTTCCTAGTTGACAATATTAGAGTTATAACTCTTAGTCCTAGAAGATCATTATAAAATATCTTAAATAAATAAATAATTTTTTTTTTTGATATTTTTTTTGATTTAAATTGGTTGACCATAATAGTACTTAGTACTTAGTCCCAATATTACCAAGATATTTTTTTTTTGGTATTAATTATTTTGGTTAACATATTAAAACCTTTTTGGTTTGGCCCCTTAATAATAATTGAAATTCTTAATAATATCAATTGTAATTATATATTTTTGTATTACATTTTTTAATTTTAATTATTTTATTAAAAAAAATTTTTTTTGAATTTAATTTTTTTTTTTGAAATATAAATTTGAATAATTAAATAAAATTTGAATTTTTATTCATAGTTCCATGTCCGGTAGTTTGACAAACAGCATGGATAACCTTCATGTGGATGAAATTGATGTTGATGTAGATAATGAATTTGTAGGTTCTTCAAAATTAACTTACAAGAATTCTTCAGTTAACAAAAAATCTTCATACCCTTCAGGGCATAGAGATGTCAGGAGAAGTGGAAATCCCCCCTCACCAAACTACTCTGAAAGAAGTAAAGCCTCAGATCAATCAAGGAAATCCTCTAAATGGTATAAAAATAAAAAAGATCCCTCTGACGCAACAAATAAACAATCTTTACAGCAATATAAAAGAACTGAAAGCAGAAAGCATGAAGTGAAAGGCAAGAGTAGACAAACTCTGGCAACAGATACAGGAGCTCTTAAATCAAAATCAGGTTCAACCACCTCCTTTCCCAACCTCTCAGCCTCAGCCTCAGCCTCAGCCTCAGCCTCATAAGGCACCCAGCTCTTTCCCTCAAAATCAAAACACTCAACAAGTGGAACAGTGGAAATGGGATTACCTGATGAACCATTACCAACAGAATGTTCAGCAGCCAGTATCTCAACACCTTGGCCCATCCAGGACACAAACCTACCATCAAACTCCTCAGGCCCATCCTTATCAGGGAGGCAGAAGAAAGAAGGAACAGGGGAAATTTCCTCCCTTGCAATGGTAAGTAATCTTTTAGATAAAAACGTTGGTATGTATAATAACAAATCTTCTCCCACAGGTAATATTGTGGATAATGGTGAGAGAACAGTTAAACCCTTAAAGAGACAACTTGCTTTAATGAGTAGCCCTAATGATGTAATTAGTAAATTATCATTTGATGAAACTTTACATTTAACCTCTACTTCTTTAATTAATCCTTCTCTTGCAATTAAAAATGATTCTGTTTCACATGAAGTTTATGCCTTGCTTGAGAAAACCTCTGAGGATATATTGAAAGATACACTTGATTTTAATGTTGTAAAAGACAAAAATATAAGAGATGTAGTAGTACATGAGAGTTATAGATTGAATAATTTGCACTTACATTGTAAAGTGAGCTCTTCTGTGCAAGATACAGCTTTTTTTAAAATCAAAGTAACTTTGAATATTATTCATAGCCAACAAAAACAAATAAGAAGTGATCATAGAGCTATCTCAGATAAAAATATTCATCTGCAAAGAACTTTGAGTGAGTTAAAACCCCTTATTGAAGATAATTATTCATTAAAAAATGAAATTAAGTCTCTACACAATGAGTTGAAAAAGCTGAAAAATGATTTCCAAGCACTGAGTACCAAATACACAGTTTTTGAGAACAGAAATGTTTTATCCCTTGCAAAAATAAATGACCAGATGTCTGAAATTCCAAGGATAAGAAATTCTGTGTCTGACCTACAGGAAATATTTTCAGCTTTAACTGCCAATCATTATGGTGTACATGAATATGCTGCCAATAAACTGCATAAGAATAAAGGAAAGGGGCCTGAACAAAGAAGTTTTTTTCTTCCCCATTATTCAGCCATTAAAAAAACTGACAATGTGTCTGTAAAATCTTTTGCTACTAGCATAAAATCTTTTTATGGTCATGAACCAGCTGTTTCTGTAAATAATGAAATTTCTGAACACCTGGCTAAACTTCACAAATTATTATTGTTAAATAATTCAAACCAAAAGATGGACCATCCCAGTAGCCAGAAAATTTGGCCCAAACTGGATCAATATCCCACTTTTGAAGGTGACTCTTCATCTGACTGACAACACTTTGTTCAGAGAATTGATAGTCTGAAAAACTCTTATAAATTTCCAGATGAATAAATTATCTCTAAATCAATTTCTTTATTTTCCAATTTAGCTTTAATGTGGTATGAATCTGTTTTACTCGACAACCAAAATTTTACTTGGAAAGAGTGGAAAACCTTGATTGAAAATCAATTTGGTGTTTCTAAATTCAGGCTTGCTCAGCATAGATTATATGAGAACGCTAAATATGTGTCCTTCTCTGCTAAAAAACCTATTAATTTCCTTATGAAAATTACAAAATTTCTTAGAGCCATGGATCCTAAAATGGATTATGATATTTGGAGAGATTAAATTCTCTATAAATTACCAAATTCTGTGAGAGATTTGATGGTGGCAAGGACTGAGCATGTGAGAGAAAATTCTCCCTTTATTAATGTCTGTAATGGAGTCCTACTAAATCATATATATGAACCAAGGAATTATCCTGTTAAATCTTATAATGACCAACAAAAGCTCTCCACAATCCTCAAGAAAAAACTGGTAGACCTTCTTCCAAGTTTCTCCAAAGAAATATGCAACTAATACCTGTTTTAAACATAACAAACCATGGCAAAAAAACATATTTGTGACAAGAAAATTCATCTTGTTGAAAAAAATGAGAAATATGAAAATACTCAAGCTGATCTTGATGATTCCTCAAGTGACTGTGATAGCAATATATCTTATGACCATGAGTCTTCTCTAGAAGTTCTGGTTTTAGAAAAAAGATATCCAATAATTGGATAATTGGTCTGATAATTGTGATATTGACATATCTTGTGTAGAAAATGCTGAAGTAATTAGAGATATTACTGACAGTTCTATTTTAATATCACCTTTGAGAGCACCTGTTATCATTAATGGTAAAAATGTTGAGGTTATTCTTGAATCTGGTTCTGGAGGAAGTGTAGTATCTGAGAAAGCACTGGCTTCCGTAGACAAGGATTATCAATGCAAGTTATTATCTATAACATCTAAAAATAGAAAGGTTATGTTTCTGTTTTATGTCCCATTGGCAAATACAAAACCACTGTCTTCTTTAAATATAATGGTGGTTTTTTAAGAGATATTTGTGAATTTGTTGTGATAAAAAATTACAATTTAAGCAATTGGTTTATCATGGTAAATGATATTTTAACCATGTTTGGCATTAAATTTTATCCTTCAAACAATTGTTTTACTTTGGGAATGAATGGGAAAATAAAATTTAAAATTTCTTCTTCTAAAAAGCACTCTGCACTCTTGTTAAAATCTTGCCATTCTTTGATCCAATTTAAAGGTAGACAAACAGAGGAAATGAATGTATTATTGTCTGAAATTGAAACTGCCTCATTAGTGATCAATTAACTGATAACCAAAAGGATTCAATAGTAGCCTTAATTACATCTTTCCCTATGGCTTTTGCTCATGTTTCCCATGTGTTAGGATTGATTAAAGATGAAATAAAAATTTCTTTATCTTACAATTTGGATGAAATACCTCCTAGCCTAAAGAAAAAACCATATCTTTTGTCTCCTACAAAGAGAAAAGATATAGAAGATAATATCTCAACTTTACTAAGTATGAATATTATTGAAAATATGGATGTTACACCCAAATATTGTGTCATCTCTCCAGTTTTAATTTCTTATTATAAAGATAAAGCTAGACTTTGTGGAGATTATAGAGCTTTGAATACTTATACTGTGGATGATATTTACCCATTACCCAGAATTAGCTCTATACATGCTACCTTACAAGGTGCTAAATTCATCAGCTGTCTGGATGGTAATAAAGGTTATCATCAAATACCTGTTGAACAGTCTTCCCAAAAATGTTTTCTAATTTCAACCTATATGGGAATTTACAAATATGTTCAGATTCCTTTTGGCCCTAAATATGCCCCTTCTGCATTCCAAAAAGTGATGGATAACACATTCCTTCAGGAAATAATTGAAGGTTGGTTAATGGTTTACATTGATGACATCATAGTTTTTTCTAAAACTTTTGATGAAAATTTACAACACTTGAATAAAGTCTTCCAGAAAATGGATGAAATTAACATGAATTTATCCTTAAAAAAGTGTAAATTTGTATTTCATTCCTTAAAAGTCCTGGGTCATGTTGTGTCTGGCTTACAGATCTGTGTAGACCAAGGAAAAATTGCTGCTATCGAAAATGTGTCAGCACCAACTTTTGTAAAAGAAATACAAAGTTTCTTGGGAATGTGTGGCTACTATAGACAATATATAAAAAATTATCAAGTCATAGCCTTACCACTTACCAAACTAACAAGAAAAGATGTGGCTTATATATGGAATGAGGATTCCCAAAAAGCTTTTGATACCTTAAAGAAGTGTTTAATGACAGCACCAATCCTTGCCCTTCCAGATTTTAATAAGCCTTTTGTTCTTTATACAGATGCAAGTTTTATTGGACTTGGAGCTGCTCTTCATCAATAACAAATTATTAATGAAAAAGTTTCAGAAGTAGTAATTTTTTATATTTCAAGGACCTTAAGAAATAGTGAATTGAAATATGGTACCACTCAATTAGAGTGTTTAGCAGTTGTATGGGCTTTATAAAAGCTTCATTACTATTTAGATGATCAAAAATTTGAATTAGTAACTGATTGTAGTGCTGTTAAATCCCTCTTAAGCTTGAAGACACCAAATAGACATATGTTTAGATGGCAACTAGCTGTTCAAGAATACAGAGGTAGAATGACTATTATTCACAGGGCTGGAAATGTTCATTCAAAGGTTGATATGTTGTCCAGGTTACCTCTTCAAAATGATGTATCCAACCTAGCCTATGTACCTGAAGATGATACAGTGCATATAAATGGTATATACATTGTGGATATGGAAGGAGAACAGTTAAAATTAATTTTGGATTCATATGAAAATGTCACGCACCACATGACACTCGAGGCAAAAGCAGCTCATTAAATCAATAATACAGAGGTCTAAATCCATACTCAAAGCGCAGAAAGCAATTCTCCATAGCAACTGCGACTTTCCTTTGTGTACTCACTATTCAACCGCGCTATTCTAAACTCTAAATCTAAATTATTCAATATCTCAATAGTGTGTCTCAGTCTTTTCTTCAATAAGCAACGCACAGCGCAATAGTCAATGTAATGGTGCACTAAAAGGTTTATAAAATGTCTGTGAATTATTAAAAGGGGTAGTGAGCATGGATGGAACGGATAGTGGAGGATTAAAGGGTCAACAGATGTTAGTGAGGAGGGTCCAGGTGTAATTGATGTATTTTAATGGTCTGTGGTGTGCGGAATAGTGGATGGGAATGAGGTCAATGCAAGGAGGAGTAAAGGATATAAAAGGGGTTGGGTTTTTGGTTCTATATTCTTTAGAATTAAATTATAAAACGTATTTATAGTTAGTAGTGGTAAAAGCTTTAAGTTAAATCATTATTATTGTATCTTTCTTTATTTTCTCAAAAATAATTTCTAAATCCTAAATCTTTGATTGTTGAGTTTCCAACCCTTTGTGAGATCTTAAGAATTTTAATATTACCTGTAAATTATATTAGAATCCTTCTCAAACATAACTCGAAGAAGTAGTTCTTCCTTTGAGTCATCTTCGAATCACTTCCTTGAATCATTCCTCTGTGCTTCGAAGAAGTATCTAAACTCCTCATCTCACTTACAGGATCATCCTCCGCCTTGTGCATAGGTCCTCCGGTGACAGAAAAATATTCTCATTTAAATAAATTGGTTACAATCTTGAATGATCCAAAGAATGCTTCTATCCAAGCATTTCTAAAAACTCTTCCTCCAAAGTACCAGAGTGCTTTGAGTAAAGGAAAGTTTTCCATTGAAGATGGTTATAATTACTACAGGAGAAAACTGACCAATGTCATTGTCATTCCTCCTTCAATAAAAGAAACCATCCTAAAACTATGTCATGATGATATATTAGCAGGACATTTTGATCTTGAAAAAACCATTATCAGAATTAAAGACACTGCTTGGTGGGCTAATATGTCTGAAGACACTAAATTGTATGTTGAATCTTGTGATTCTTGTCAGAAATCTAAGAGACTGACAGGTAAGAGAGCAGGATTTTTACAACATATTGAAGCACCTAATGCTCCTTGGAAAATCATTAAAATGGATTTTGTCACTGGTCTTCTTGTAGCAGGTAAAGACAGTTATAACTCTTGTTGGGTAATAGTGGATAGATTCACAAAAATGTGTAATTTATTCCAACCCACACAGATGTATCCACCAAAGAATTAGCTTTTTTATGGTGGTCTTACATGTTTAATATTTTTGGATTTCCAAAAGCCATTATCTCTGATAGAGATCTAAAATTTACATCTGAGTTTTGGAACTCTTTGATGGATATTTGTGGCTGTGAGTTGAAATTGTCTACAGCTCACCATCTTCAGACTGATGGGCTAGCTGAAAGAATGATTCAAACTCCGGAAGATATGATTAGAAAATATTGTGCCTTTGGATTAGAATATAAAGACAATGACAGATTTACTCATGACTGGGTCACTCTATTGCCTGGTTGTGAATTTTCATATAATAGCACTGTTCATTCTATCACTGAGAAAAAGCCTTTTGAGCTTTGGTTATGTTATGTCCCAAATACTCCTGCTCAAATTCTTAATAATAAATTACCAAAGTTGGAATTACACCCTGGTGTAAAATCTTTTATGCAAATGCAACAATTATGCAGAAAATATGCTCAAAGCTGTATTGAGAGAGCATTTGAATATGAAAAGAAAAGATTGGATAAATCCCATAAAGAATCCACATTTGACAAGGGTGATGAAGTGTTAATATCTACTGTCCATTTCAATTTACAAGGCAATAAAAATTAAAAGATCCTTTTGTGGGAACATTGGTTGTTAAAAGAATGGTTGAAGATTATGCAGTAGAAGTTGTATTGTATTCTCCTTATGATAAGGAAAATCCTGTTTTCTTCATTTCCTTAATTAAATCTTATACTTTGAACAGTGACTTATTTCCCAAAAGAAGGGAAAGACATAAGAAAAACCCTCAGGAAGTCACAGAAACTGCAGAAATTGATAAAATTCTCAATGATAGAATTAGCACTTCTGAAAGGGGTATTGAATATTTATTGAGATAAAAAAACAAGTCATCTGAACATGATGTATGGATACCTGGAAAAGAAATTTCAAATCTTCCTACTCTGTTAAAAAAGTATTAAAAAGAAAAAATCTTAGCATTTTTTTTATTGTTTTTTTAGAATGAGGGAGTGTCAGCCAGGCTATCTCAGGAGCCCAGTAAATTATATGATAAATTACTGGAATAATTTAAGGGAATAATGCTATAAATTTTATGTAGTTACAAAAAAAAATCTTATTGAATAAAATTATATTTTATAAGTAAAATAGTTTTATATTAATAAATATTTTTACATATAAAATATTATATTCTATAATATCATGGCACATTTTGTATGTATTCTAAATCAATAAATTAATTATTTAATATTATATTATAAGTATAAAATACAACTTATAATGTAATTAAAAATTGAATAATAAAATTTATATAAACTAAAATACAACTTATCATATAATATTATACATAAATATTGGGCACTTCCTTGACCCTTAATTGTGTCATTAAAATTACTAAATTAAGTAAAATACTTATTTAATATGATAAATTGTATTTCTCATTCTAAATATGTTATTTTATTAATTTACTTAGTTGTTTCAATTAAATTAATAATTTAATTACTTGAAATGTGTAAAATGATTAATTTAATTTTCTTTATACTAAATTAAAAAGAGTGAAAATAATTCCTTTGGTTTATTAAACCTTTTTATTTATTTTTTTTACCTGTTTTAGATTTACTTTCTTGTAGTTCTCATTTATCATACTCACGTAGTCATTCATTATATTAATTAATTTTTTTTGAACTTTATGGTGGGAAAGTAATTGCTAAGTCATGGGTTAAATTCATTGTTCTTATTTTGTATATTTTTTAATTAAATTCTTTTAATCATTTGTTTCACATTACCTTACTCTTTTGTAAATACTATTTAATTGTTCCAGAAGGTCCTCTTGCCTATAAAAGAGGTTTGGAAACCTCTCCGGTAGGACACACTTATTTACACTCATATTTTATCATATTTTAACTATAATACAATAATTATTATTTTTATTAGTACTACAGTTCTAATTTAAATTATATATAATATTAAGTTTCCATAAGTCTATTAACAATAATTTTTTGATTGCCGTGCAGTGAAATATAGCTTATTAAAATAAATTTATTTAATATCAATTGAAACTACTATTGTGTCATTTCTCATAATGTATCGTTGTATTACTCTCCATAAACTCAATTAACATTTATTTCTCAAATACTATTTACAACTTAGTCTTTATTTTCCTCTTCTCCCTCCATCTTTTGTCGTTCTTTTCATACTCCTTCTAGGCAACCTGCCGATAAAAATATACAAAAATAATAAGAATCCCAATTAAGAAAATAAATCTCTCACCATAAATCCCCAAATCAGTTAATTAAAAATTATGAGTAACTAAACAACCCTGTGACATAAGAACTATGGGAAAAATAATTCAAAACAAGTATTAAAATATGTTTTCAGAATTTTTAAGTTAAAAAAATAAAATGTTTTGACACAAAAAGTTATTTAATCAATTTAATTCAGTGTAAATTAATATTAATTAATTGTTTTAAATAAGTAATTAAATAACTAGTTTAAATGAAACAATTAATTAATAAAAATTGATAATTTATAATACTATTTTATTAAATAAGCTTTTAAAATTATTTAATATATCATTGACACAATTCCAGGCCAAAAAGCGCCACTAATTAGGGGGTATCAATGTTCAGGGATCTGCAATTAAATTAATTGCGGAAAATAACCTGAATACCCCAATTATCTTCAGAAATTATTTTTGCTAATAATTGGGATATTAGACACTTTACATGTCAATGTTCACCTCTTATCCGACATTTTTTTAATCAATTTTTCATAACCACATCTTGGACAACTTTCTGTCATAACCACATCTTGACCTACATTCTGCCATTACAACATCTTCAACTACTGTCTGGATATGCCTTCTACCTTTCTGCACACTCCAATTTTCATCCCATACTGTCCATTCTATCCGCTCAGAACCCCTGACCATCTAATCTGTTTGTTTCTGCTCCTTTTCATCTTGCTATCTCATATGCTTGTTTCTGCTCCTTTTCATATCTCTATCTTATCTGTTTGTTTCTGTCCTTTTCATCTTTATTTATATTTTAACATGCCTTGTCGTCCTAGATCTTCTCAAAGGCAGCAATCACCCTGTTGTTCTTCAAATCCCACTACTCCCTCTTTCCCCTGCTCAGCCAAGAAATCTAAGACTGTTCAATTAAAATAAGATGATCATCTCATACTTATAAACTGGCTGAAAACAAAATCTAACTATGATTCTTGTTTTTGTACTGAGTATGCAAATAAAGTAGGACATCCCCCAGCATCAAAAGTTAATGGCTATCTTCTAATGGCAAACAAATTATGGAATAAGACCAAGGGAAGGATTGATCTCTTTCCTAAACAGATGTCTGAATGCTTCAAGCATTACCAAGCCAAATACAATTTTTATTATCACTCTAGAACAAGTGGAAATTGCTAAAGAGACTCTAAGCTTTGAAAATAAGAAATACAAGCTCTCTTTAAGGATGGATGATAGGCTACAAGATTTGGAAGAGAGGAAGTATGAGCTCTCTTTATGGAATGATGATTGGGCCCAAGATTTGGAGGAGAGGAAGTACGAGCTCTCTTTACGGAAGGAAGATCGGGCCCAAGATTTGGAGGAGAAGAAGTTTGAGGTAACTCTAAGTATTGAAAAATCAAAAAAAGAGGAGAAAAAACTCAAACATCAAAACCTATAAGAGCAGATGAAATATAAGTTTGATCATGAAGAAAATTCCAAAAAGAAAGATTTCTTGATAGAATGTGTTAAAGATAAAAAATCATTTGAGGAAATTGAACATTTAAAGAAACTCTTGGAAGACTAGTTTGTTTTATTTCTCTCACACTTCAACTTTTAATATTTATTTGTACATAAAATTTACAATAATTTCATGTATTTCATTACTCTATCAATCATTACTTAAATTTTTGTATTTTAATGTTACATATTCTTTTTTAAAAAAAATTTTTCATGTCTCCTTTGATAATTTGACAATCCACCACCCCTGTATTTTTTCAGAGGTAAGGGGTGGGTATCACCAAAATTCATTCAAGTCATGAATCTAGAAAGTCTTATATGAAACTTTGGCTTTACTACCCCCTGCATTTTACCAGTATCCAAAAAATTCTTACATCTCAAGAATTTCACAAGTCTTATAAGAAACTTTGGCAATAACCACCCTCAATTTTATTAAAGTAAGGGACAGGTATCACCAAAATATTTACAATCAAAAATTTTATATGTTACATTTGTATATTTGGCAATACCCCCCCTAACTTTTATTGAAGCAAGGGGTGGGTATCACCAAAATTTTTACAAGTCTTTAATTTTGAATGTCAGATTTGAAAATTTGACAATACCCCCCCCCTGCATTTTATTGAAGTAAGGGGTGGAAGTCATCTAAATTTAATATAATTACATAAATTATTAAATAAATATCTAATATATATCAATTTCTCTAGTTTAAAGTGATGACAATTCCTCAAGCCAAAATTCAGATCAAATCTAGAAACAAAAGTTTGGGACTTTCCACAGGTATAGGCTAGAGGAACTCCATTAAACAAATAAATGTTATCATGATTACCTGTTATACAACCAAAGGTTGTTGGCCCATCACTTAAGTTGAGAAAATTGATATATAAAAAATATTTATTAAAAATTTATGAAAAAATATAAATTTTTTGATGACAACTCTAATCCCCATACTTTTTGAATCTAGATAAAGTTTTTTTAAATTGATTAACTTTACCTTCTTTCTTTATCTTGTTGATTCTTTGAATCAACTTATGACTGATTTGAAATGAGCAACCAAAATGTGTGAAATCTTGACACGATTCCAAACCAGGAGGAGCTTTGGTTGTTTGATGATTATCCTGAGAAAAATTCCAAATAGTTTTGATAATACAATTTCCCAAACAAAACTCAATTATGCACCGGTGGTCTGGAAAATATAAACCATGTCCTTTGATTTTATCTGGAGATGGTATTGGTTGGCCAGTAATCAGATTTATATATGAGAATATACCAAAAGTAAGAAAATTTGTGTCATTCCTATTGATATGAATCCTATTTTGGAATCCAGAATGAGTGAGAATAACTTTAGAAAAAAAAAGATATTTGTGGGTGATATCTTCACATTTGGAGTCACACCAATTTGGTATTCCAACTTTGGTTGCAAGTTCATGATTTTTTTCAAATGCTTTATTACAGATCTTTTTGAGTTGAAGATCAAGAAAAGAGTTAAAGGAAGGTATAGAGTGTTCCATAAGCCAAAATCTTCATCTTTTTGAGCTTTAGTGATATTCTTGAGAAATGAATATATGACTATATAATTGAAATAAAGAACTCATATTAAGAATGCAACAAAAATTATTAGACATACCAAGAGATTATCCTTTAACAAAACCAGGTCTCCAACCAAATCCAATCATGATTTCACCCAAAAAATTTGTATTCCTTATAAGTAACCAAACCAAAGCCATTTGATAAAGAGTTATGATAAGATCGGATAGTTGATTTAAAGATTCATTTTTTACACCATCAAATGAATGAACTTCCAAAATGAATTGAGCCTTATAAGTATTACTGATAACTGCAACAACTCAATCATCTCCGAATTTGGTTAGATATTTGATATCTTCTGGTAATTTTTTTGGATATTGATTTTTTTTATCTACTTTAGTTTTACGAAAAAAAATGTTTGGAATATGATGAAAAAAACTTTCACAGAGAATTTTTTTTTCAGATATATTTTCTTCTGATGAGACTGATTATCTTTAATTTTTTTTTGATGATTTAGAAGATGAATTTTTTTTTCAGATTTTGTTTATTCTGATGAGACTGATTATCATTAATTTTTTTTTGATGATTTAGAATATGATTGTATTGAAGTTGATTTTGAAAAAGATGATAGAGATAATTAAGATCAAGATGAAAAAAAGGATAAAGATCAAGATGAAAGAGAAGTAAGGGGTGAATCTGAAGAAAAAGACATTTTTTTGATCTGAAAAAAATTTAAATGTCAAATAAAAATTCAACACATTTTTTTAAAAAAAAACCCACCTAATAATATCTTTTAAAATAAAATTTAAAGCAAAATCCTTTTAAAAAAATTAAAAAAAAATTTTAAAACAAAAAAAAAATATAAATTTTCACTAAAAATTATTTCAAAAAAAAAATTCAAAAGAAAACCTGATGTTTGGTTATAAAAAACCTTCAAACAGAAAATCCTGACAAAATAATTTTTAAAAAAAATATAAAAAAAAATTCAGTAAAAGAAAAAAAAATAAATAAATTAAAAAAAAAGAAATTCAGTAAAATTATTTGGAAGAAAAATTAAAAATTAAAATATAAACCTTTTTTTTTTCTAATTTACAGGGAAAGACCTTAACAGAATGTAAAAGATTTTTTTTTTCTAAAATTCTGCCAAAAAAAAAAATTACAAAAAACAAATTTTTAGTATGTTTTTTAGAAAGTAGTTAACCCATCTTTAACTCCCATAAAGGCCCCTTTCCCCCCCTTTATTTCTCTGAAATCCCCTATAAAGTCCCTCCCTCCTTGCCTCAAAACCCCCCTCAAATCCCCTCCTTGCCTGCCTCAAAATCCACATGAAAACCCCCCCTTTACCCCTCTTTATATGTCTCAAACCCCCCTTCCCCCCCCCTCTTTAGCTGCCTCAAAGCCCCCCTTTTCGGTCCCCTCCCCCCCTTCCACTCCTAATCCTTCTTAAAAAACAATTGTTACTGATTTTTTGTTAAGAAAGAAGGGGGTAGAGGCAGATTAAGGGGAGTGGAATGGGGGGAGGGTTTGAGGTGGCTAACGAGAGAAGGGGGGAGGGTTGAGGCACCTAAAGAGAGGGGAAGGGGGGTCATGAGGCGCCTAAAGAGAGGGGAAGGAGGGTCATGAGGCACCTAAAGAGGGGGGAAAGGGGGGATTCGGAAAATGTAAAGAGGGTTAAATAAGGGGGACTTGAGGAAGGTAAAGAGAGAGGAGAAGGAGTGACTTGAGGCAGGTAAAGAGAGAGGAAAAGGGGTGAAATGAGGCAGCTTAAGAGGGTGAAGGAGAGAAAAAAAAAGAAAAAAAAAGAAAAAAGAGAAAAAAAAACAAAATTATTCTAACCTTGAAAATAAAAAAAGGACTTACAAAAAAAAAAAACAACAAAAACAACAAAAAATAACAAAAAATAACAAAAAATAACAAAAAATAACAAAAAATAACAAAAAAAAACAAAAAATAACAAAAAATAACAAAAAATAACAAAAAATAACAAAAAATAACAAAAAATAACAAAAAATAACAAAAAATAACAAAAAATAACAAAAAATAACAAAAAATAACAAAAAATAACAAAAAATAACAAAAAATAACAAAAAATAACAAAAAATAACAAAAAATAACAAAAAATAACAAAAAATAACAAAAAATAACAAAAAATAACAAAAAATAACAAAAAATAACAAAAAATAACAAAAAATAACAAAAAATAACAAAAAATAACAAAAAATAACAAAAAATAACAAAAAATAACAAAAAATAACAAAAAATAACAAAAAATAACAAAAAATAACAAAAAATAACAAAAAATAACAAAAAATAACAAAAAATAACAAAAAATAACAAAAAATAACAAAAAATAACAAAAAATAACAAAAAATAACAAAAAATAACAAAAAATAACAAAAAATAACAAAAAATAACAAAAAATAACAAAAAATAACAAAAAATAACAAAAAATAACAAAAAATAACAAAAAATAACAAAAAATAACAAAAAATAACAAAAAATAACAAAAAATAACAAAAAATAACAAAAAATAACAAAAAATAACAAAAAATAACAAAAAATAACAAAAAATAACAAAAAATAACAAAAAATAACAAAAAATAACAAAAAATAACAAAAAATAACAAAAAATAACAAAAAATAACAAAAAATAACAAAAAATAACAAAAAATAACAAAAAATAACAAAAAATAACAAAAAATAACAAAAAATAACAAAAAATAACAAAAAATAACAAAAAATAACAAAAAATAACAAAAAATAACAAAAAATAACAAAAAATAACAAAAAATAACAAAAAATAACAAAAAATAACAAAAAATAACAAAAAATAACAAAAAATAACAAAAAATAACAAAAAATAACAAAAAATAACAAAAAATAACAAAAAATAACAAAAAATAACAAAAAATAACAAAAAATAACAAAAAATAACAAAAAATAACAAAAAATAACAAAAAATAACAAAAAATAACAAAAAATAACAAAAAATAACAAAAAATAACAAAAAATAACAAAAAATAACAAAAAATAACAAAAAATAACAAAAAATAACAAAAAATAACAAAAAATAACAAAAAATAACAAAAAATAACAAAAAATAACAAAAAATAACAAAAAATAACAAAAAATAACAAAAAATAACAAAAAATAACAAAAAATAACAAAAAATAACAAAAAATAACAAAAAAAAAACAAAAAAAACAAAAAAAAAACAAAAAAAAAACAAATAAAAGCAAAATAAAAAAATTCATGATTAGCAAATAAAAAAAAAGAAAAAAAGAAAAAAAAAGACTTACCTGGTGAGACGAGTTGAGAAAATAAAAGTAACCAAAATATTTGAGTGATGTTTGAAGAGAGGATGAAAAGGATATGAGTGATGAATGAAAAAAAAAATCACTGACAAAATATTGGATTTCAGAAAATATGTGATTTCATGTTGAGCGGGTGAAAGAAAACCAATGAGCCATCCAAAAAAAAGATATTCACCGTAAATTCCAAAAATAAAAAGGATATGCAACAAACCAAAATACAAAAACAAATGAATAAAGTACACAAAGAGGACATTTGGAGAGTACAAAAAAATAATTTAAATGGGTGGTGAAGAGAAATGTTGGAGAGTAATAGGCATAATGACAGAGCTTATGCCAGTTGAATGAATGTTTTGCGATTCAAGGGAGGAAAGAGCCGGTGCAGGTTCAGGATCCTCTTCTTCATAAAGATCATTCCACTCATCCTTTAAATCAGCTATGATATTGTGGAGTATAATGCAAGTCATGATACAATTATTTGCAGTTTTGATCTCCAATTTTTTTGGAAAATGGATTCTGAGCTCCCAAAGACTAGAAAATGTCCCTTTAAAATACCTATAGCATGTTCAATTTGTACTCTTGATAGGGAAAGGTGATAATTCAAGGCATTTTTGGGGTCACTTTCTAAACTTGCACGACGGAAAGCAGGTATAATGTACTTTCTATTTGCATATGCTCAGTCTGCAAGGAAGTACTGAGATTTATCAAAGTATGGGTCAGGGGTTTGAGAAATCCTCATTCTTTGGAAGACGGAAGAGTCATGACATGAGCCAGGGCAGCCACTATGAAAATCAATAAATTTTTTATTTATGCATACAAAAAAATCAAATGAAACCTGAATTTTGGTTATAAAAAATTTTCACAGAAAATCCTGACAAAAATTTTTTTTTTAAAAATTAAAAAATTAAAAAAAATTCAGTAAAAGAAAAATCAAAACAAAAAAATTTTTTGAAAAAAAATTTATATTCAGTAAAATTATTTGGAATAAAAATTTATAATTAAAATATAAACCTTTTTTGTTTTTTAATGAACAGGGAAAGTCCTTAACAGAATGTAAAAGATTTTTTTTTCTAAAATTCTGCCAAAAAAAAAAAATTACAAAAAACATATTTTTAGTATCTTTTTTAGAAAGTAGGTTACCCCTCTTTAACTCCCATAAAAGTCCCCTTTCCCCCCCTTTATTTCTCTGAAATCCCCTATAAAATCTCCCCCTCCTTGCCTCAAAAACCCCCTCAAATCCCCTCCTTTCCTGCCTCAAAATCCCCCTGAAACCCCCCCAAACTCCCCCCTTTACCCCTCTTTATATGTCCCAAACCCCCCTTTTCCCCCTTCTTTAGCTGCCTCAAAGACCCCCCCCCCCTTCCACTTCACTTAAACCACCTCTACCCCCCCTCCTTCTTAATGAACAATCGTTACTGATTTTTTGTTAAGAAGGAAGGGGGGTAGAGGCTGATTAAGAGGAGTGAAAGGGGGGGAGTGTTTGAGGCGGCTAAAGAGAGGAGAAGGGGGGAGGGGGGAGGCACCTAAAGAGAGGGGAAGGGGGGGTCAGGAGGCACCTAAAGAGAGGGGAAGGGGGGGTCAGGAGGCGCCTAAAGAGAGGGGAAGGGGGGTCATGAGGCACTTAAAGAGGGGGGAAAGGGGGGATTTGGAACAGGTAAAGAGGGTAAAATAAGGGGGACTTGAAGAAGGTAAAGAGAGGGGAGAAGGAGTGACTTGAGGCAGGTAAAGAGAGAGGAAAAGGGGTGAAATGAGGCAGCTAAGGAGGGTGAAGGAGAGAAAAAATAAAGAAAAAAAAGAAAAAAGAGAAAAAAAACCAAAATTATTCTAACCTTGAAAATAAAAAAAAGGACTTTCAAAAAAAAAAAGAAACAAAAAAAATACAAGAAAACAACAAAAAAAAACAAAAAAAAGCAAAATAAAAAAATTCATGATTAGCAAATAAAAAACAAGAAAAAAGAAAAAAAAGACTTACCTGGTGAGATGAGTTGAGAAAATAATAGTAACTAAAATATTTGAGTGATGTTTCAGGAGAGGATGAAAAGGATATGAGTGATGAATGAAAAAAAAATCACTGACAAAATATGGGATTTGAGAAAATATGTGATTTCATGTTGAGCTGGTGAAAGAAAACCAATGAGCCATCCAAAAAAAAGATATTCACCATGAATTCAAAAAAAATGAATATGAAACAAACCAACATACCAAACCAAGTGAATAAAGTACACAAAGAGGACATTTGGAGAGTACAAAAAAACAATTTAAAAGGGTGGTAAAGAGAAATGTTGGAGAGTAATAGGCATAATGACAGAGCGTATGCCAGTTGCATAAATGTTTTGTGATTTAAGGGAGGGGAGCACCGGTTCTGGTTCAGGATCCTCTTCTTCATAAAGATCATTCCACTCATCCTTTAAATCAGCTAGGATATTGTGGAGTATTATACAATTCATGATCCAATGATTTAAAGTTTTGATCTCCAATTTTTTTGGAAATTGGATTCTGAGCTCCCAAAGACTAGAAAATTGTCCCTTTAAAATACCTATAGCATGTTCAATTTGTACTCTTGATTGGGCAAGGTGATAATTCAAGGCAGTTTTGGGGTCACTTTCTAAACTTTCACGACGGAAAGCAGGTATAATGTACTTTCTATTTGCATATGCTCAGTCTGCATGGAGGTACTGATATTTGTCAAAGTATGGGTCAGGGGTTTGAGAAATCCTCATTCTTTGGAAGACGGAAGAGTCATGACATGAGCCAGGGA
Source organism: Hemileia vastatrix (assembly GCA_030280995.1). Classification (NCBI taxonomy): domain Eukaryota; kingdom Fungi; phylum Basidiomycota; class Pucciniomycetes; order Pucciniales; family Zaghouaniaceae; genus Hemileia; species Hemileia vastatrix. The sequence goes on from JASXTE010000015.1 coordinate 15,556,876, forward strand.
AGCCACTATGAAAATCATTAAATTTTTCATTGACATTGCATACAAGTTGAACGGCAATAGAGTATCTAGAAAGAAGATAAAAATTTAGTTTATGAAGGATGAGAAATTGGAGAAGATTTTGAAGAAACCTTTTTTTGCGATCAAAATAATGGTTGCCATCTTGAGAAGGCTTTTGACTCAAAGGTATAGTTGTGCCATCAACAAATCCTACGCAGCCAGGGAAATCTTCAGCTTGCATTACTTGAGAGGGTTCAAGTCACTGTTCTGGAGTTGTCCAAGAAAGTGTTTGAGACTTGAGGTACAGGATAGCAATCATACAGTGCTTGGTGTATAATATCACAGTACCATATCCTATGTTAAAGAGATTATCCAAACGTCTTACAGCAGCACCGTTTCCATTTGAGCCTAAGCAACATAGTGCAACAGCAAGTTGGATGGCAGGATTAAGCTGTTTGTTATGGGAATTGTTATGAAAGATAGGATGATTGGAGATGAGTTGATAAAGTTTGAAGAAAGAATTTGGAGAAGTTCTAAAACGTTGGGTGAAGTTTAAATGAAGAATGTTGAGAATGGAGGCCAGATCATATTGGGGATCATGATCAAGATTTGGCCCCCTGGTGATGATGTAACATTTTTTGGAATGAAAAATATATAATCTAAAGCATCTTCCAAATCAGAGTCAGATTTATAGTAAAGAACTAAAAGAAAAGTAATCGAAATTATTTTTGAGTGAAGTAGCTTCCTAGTAGAGAGGTGTTTCATTGTTGCCGGTGGAAGGGTTATGTGATGAGAGAAGTGGGAATTCACTGCCAAATGTGCAGTTGGGGTGTGTAGATAGAAAAAAAACTTAAGTGTTTGCCACCAAAATTAAGTATCATAGAGTGAGGAAAGACTTAAGGATGGCATCAGCAATTATGAGTCATGTGACTTTCTTGCAAATCTATCATGGATGAGATGAGTTCGGGATCAGGAATTAGGAATGGAAATTGGGATATAAGAGGTGGGATAATGAATTATCGTGGATTCCTTATCCACTAGACCTTGGGCTAGTGGATACAAATCTTCTACAATTAATAATGTCTGATCCCAGGAAAATAAATTCCTGATCCCTAATTGCAGATCCCTGAACATTGATACCCCCTATTATATATATAAAAATGTGCCATAATTTATTGAAAATAAAATATATCATGCTCAATTTAAATGTGTAAATAATTTATATAATAATAGAATTAATACAACACTTATTTTACTTATACTTAATAGGGGGTATCAAAGTTAGAAATCTTCCATTTCAAAATACCTCTTTTTTCCACCAAATCAACCATGATTATTTTTTAAAATATGCCATATTGTGCCCCCAAAAACACCTTTTTACTGAGAATTAATGTCAAGTTTGTGGCTTTCTATTTGTGTTGTGAAATACCTTTTAAATAATTACAAATTTCTAACTTTGATACCCCCTAATAAGATACTTATATAATTTTAATATGAAATAAAATATTGATTTATATACATAACATGCATATTTTTACGCCCTCTTTAAGGTCCAATAAATTAACATAACATGTAATGGGCTCCCGGTACAGCCTGTCTGACAATATCACTAAATAAATTTTGAAAGTAATTCTTATTTTTTTTTGTTAATTGTTACATAAATGGGTATTTATTAATAGATTAGTGTGCCCTTTGGCCCTAAATACTCTACATATGTATTCCAGAAAGTGATGGATAATACATTCCACCACGAAAAAAGGATGAAATATGGTGTATATTGATGAGATAATTATTTTTTCAAAAACCTTTGAAGATAATTTGTATCATCTAAGTAAAGTAGTACATAAAATAGATGAAACAAATATGAGTCTTTCATTGAATAAATGTAAATTTGGTTTAAATTCTTTGTAATCATTGGAAAGTGTTGTCTCATGCTTAAAAAAATGTGTAGACAAGAAAAAAGTGGATTCTTTTCAGAAAATAAATTCCCTTACTTATTTATAGGAAGTGCAATTTTTTCTGGGTATGTGTGGCAAATACAGAAAATATGTCAGTAGGTGGTCCAGAAGTAGGAGAAGAAGAATAATAAATGAAGGAAAGGAGAAAGAAGAAATAAAGGAGGAATTACAAAAGGTAATAAGAAAAAGAAAAGAGTGGAAAATAATAAAATATTAAATTAAAGAAGAAAAATGCAATGACAAGTTATGAGGAATGACACAAAAGTGAAGTTTGTTTCAGTAGTAAATATTTAATTTAGTAAGTAAAGATTTCTCTGCCCAGCAAACAATTTTTATTATTAATAAACTTAAAGCAACCTTAGATTCATTATTGAGTATTTATATTAGATTTGTATTACTAATAAAATAATAATAATGTATTGTAGGTATTTAAAATGTTGTAGTGTAAGTGATGCCTACCAAAGAAGAATTCCAAGGCCCTTTTATAGCCAAGAATACATCTGAGGCGCCTCAAATGTATATACAAAAGTAATATTAATGTGAAACAAATGATTAAAGGAAATTAATTAAAACATACAATTCAAGGGGAAAAAGTGAAACAACAAATTAAACCCATGAATAAGTAAATAACTTTCCCATAGTAAAGTTCCAAAACAAGTAATTAATATAATAAGTAACTAAATGAGTATGAGACCATGAGAACTGTGGGAAAAAATATCCTAAACAAGTATTATAATAAGATGCAAAGGGTTTAATGAAATCAATTAAAATTATTTTGGCAACAAAATTTATGTAATAAATTTAATTCAGTTGTAAAGAGAAATTAATTAATTTTTATTACTATTTTAAGTAATTGAATAATTAATCTAATTGAAACAAATAAATAATCTAATTGTAACTAATTTAAAGTGAGAATTTAATATTATTATATTAAATTTGTGTTTTAAGTTATTTAGTAATCTTATTGACACAGTCAAGGGTCAAAAAAGCGCCCAATATTTATGGATAATAATATATTATATGTTGTATTTAATATATAAATTTTATTAATTAAATTGTCATTACATTATAATTTAAATTTATTATTAAACTTATAATATAATTTTATAAATAATTTATTTTTTAGAAATATTAAATACATAAAAATGTGCCATGATTTTATAGAATATAATATTTTTTATGTAATAAAAACTTTACTTAATAATAAAAATAAGAATAATTACTATTTTACTTATTCATAAAATATATATCATTTTTATTATTCAATAAAATATTTTATTGTAACTATATAAAATGCATAATGTTATTCCCTTAAATGATTCAAATGAATTATTATAGCAATTTACTTGGCTCCTAAGATGGCCTTGCTGACACTTCCTCACTCTAAAAAAACAATAAAAAAATGCTAAGATTTTTTCTTTTTATACTTTTTTGATAGAGTAGGAAGATTTTAAATTTCTTTTCCAGGTATCCATGCATCATGCTCAGATGATTTGCTTTTATATCTCAAAACATATTCAATACCTCTTACAGAAGTGATAATCCTATCATTGAGAATTTTATCAATTTCTGAAGTTTCTGTGACTTCTTGAGAGTTTTTCTTAGGTCTACCCCATCTTTTGGGAAATAAGTTACTGTTTGAAGTATAAGGTTTAAGCAAGGAAATGGGGAAAACAGGATGTTTCCTATCATATGGAGAATACAATAAAACTTTTACTGCATTATCTCCAACCATTCTTTTAACAAAAAATGGTCCCACAAAAGGATCTTTTAATTTGTTGTTTCCATGTAGATTGAAATGTAAAGTAGATATCAACATTTCATCACCTTTTTTAAATGTGTATTCTGAATGGGATTTATCCCATCTTTTTTCATATTCAAATGCCTTTTCAATACAACTTTGAGCATGTTTTCTGCATAGCTGTTGCATTTGCATAAAAAGTTTAACACCAGGTTGTAGTTCCAACTTAGTTAATTTATTATTGAGAATTCGAGCAGGAGTATTTGGGACATAACCTAACCAAAGCTCAAATGGCTTTTTCTTAGTGACAGAATGAACAGTGCTATTATAAGCAAATTCAAGACCTGGAAATATAGTAACCCAGTCATGAGTAAATCTGTCATTATCTTTATATTCTTATCTAAAGGCACAATAATTTCTAATCATATCTTTCAAAAATTTTAATCATTCTTTCAGCTAGACCATCAGTCTGAGGATGGTGAGCTGTAGATTATTTTAACTCACAGCGACAAATATCTCTAAAAGACATCCAAAATTCACATGTAAATTTTGGGTCCCTATCAGATATAATGGCTTTTGGAAATCCAAAAATATTAAACATGTAAGACCACCATAAGAAATCTCATTCTTTTATAGATACATCTTTGTGGGTGGGAATAAATTTGCACATTTTGGTGAATAAATCCACTATTACCTATCATGATTTATAACTGTCTTTATCTGCTACAGGAAGACCAGGGACACAATCCATGTTAATGATTTTCCAAGGAGCATCAGGTGCTTCAATATGTTGTAACAATCCTGCTCTTTTACCTGTCAGTCTTTTGGATTTTTGACAAGAATCACAAGATTCAACATTTAATTTAGTGTCTTCAGACAGATTAGCCCACTAATCAGTGTTTTTAATTCTGATTAAGTTTTTCTCAAGGTCAGAATGTCCTGCTAATATGTCATCATGATAAAGTTTTAAGATGGTTTCTTTCATGAAAGGAGGAATAACAATGTCATTGGTCATTTCAAGGGGTCTTTCAAGTCTAGAAGGTTTTATTGGGAGGTCTAATGGCGGTAACAACAGTTTTTAAGGTATTCAAACTCAGGTACATATTTTCCTATCTTAAAGATTATTTTCTCAATAATAAGAGGTAAAGAGTTGGATTATTATTATAATTAATGGATTAGAATTACATTCAATGTAAATTCTAAGGTAATAATAAATATTAACAAAGGGGATCGTAAATAAGTGTAATAAAATAAGTAAGTAATGAATGAATCAAATCAACCAAAATAGAGGCCTTATATAGGCAAAGGAGGGACAAAGAACGGCAATGAAATTCTTAAAACAATAGTATGAGAGAGAGAGAAAAGAATATTCCAGAAGGAGTATTTTCAAATAATAAGGTTGTTCTAAAAAGAAGGCATCAAAAAGATGTATTTAAAGATGTATTTACAGAGTATGTCAGAAATATATAAATTTAATTAATATTTACTGAAGAAGTCAATTCTAAATAAGAAATTTGAATTGTTTGTATAAATTTATTTTTATTTGAATATTAAAATTTTAATTTAATTTAAAATCTATTTTTAATATAAAATTTTATTTCTTCTAACCTGTCAATGAGCACGGTGTTAGAGAATAAAAATATAAGGGAAATTATATGTTTAATTTTAATTATTCATTTAATTTTACCATTCTGTAATTAGTTAATCTATTATAGGTAATTCTAATGCAACTAATTTATAATTAAATAATTAAAATAATAAGGTGTGGCTTCATCTAGTAAATAATTAATTATTTTACTGGGTAAGTCTAGCAGCCTGGCTGACACTCCCTCACTCCAAAAAAAACAATAAAAAAAATGCTATGATTTTTTCTTTTTATATTTCTTTAGCAGAGTAGGAAGATTAGATATTTCCTTCTTAGGTATCCAAGAATCATATTCAGAAGATTTATTCTTGAATTTCAATAAGTATTGTGTACCTTTTTCAGAAGTAACTATTCTGTCATTTAGAATCTTATCAATTTCAGCTGTTTCAGTGATTTCATTAAGGATCTTTTTTGGTCTTCCCCTCTTTTTGGGAATTAAATCACTATTGTATGTGTAAGGTTTCAAAAGAGATATAGGAAAAACAGAATGTTTTCTGTCATATAGGGAATAAAAAATAACTTCAACTGCATTATCATTAACCATTCTTCTTACAACAAATGGACCAAAAAATGGGTCTTTCAGTTTTTTATTACCTTGTAAATTGAATTGTACTGTAGAAATCAACACCTCATCACCCATTTTAAAAGTGTATTCTTTATGGGATTTTTCCCATCTCTTCTTCTCATATTCACATTATTTTTCAATACATTTTTGAGCATGACTTCTGCAAAGTTGTTGCATTTGAAGAAAAGATTTTACTGCAGAATTTAAATCTAATTTAGGTATTTTATTATTGAGAATTTGGGCAGGAGTATTTGGAACATATCCAAGCCAGAGCTCAAAAGGCTTTCTTCGAGTAACAGAATGAACAGTGCTATTATAAGCAAAGTCCAACCCAGGCAGTATGGTAACCCAATCATGAGTGAATCTGTCATTGTCTTTACACTCAAGGTCAAAAGCACAGTACCTTCTTATCATGTCCTCTAGAGTCTGAATCATTATTTCAGCTAATCCATCAGTCTGAGGGTGATGGGAAGTAGATAGTTGCAGATCACAACCACAAACATCCATCAGAGACATCCTAAATTCAGAAGTAAATTTAGGGTCTCTGTCAGAGATTATGGCTTTAGGAAAACCAGCAGTATTAAACATATGAGACCACCATAAGAAAGCTAATTCTTTAGTGGAAACATCCTTGTGAGTAGGGATAAATTTACACATTTTGGTGAATCTGTCAACAATAACCCAACAAGAGTTATAACTGTCTTTTCTAGAAATAGGTAATCCTGTTACAAAATACATGTTTATTATCTGCCATGGTGCATCAGGAGGTTCAATATGTTGCATTAATTCAGCTCTCTTAACAGTCAATCTTTTTGATTTTTGGCAATAATCACAAGATTCAACATATAATTTGGTGTCTTCAGACATATTAACCCACCAAGCAGTGTTTTTAATTCTGATCATTGTTTTTCAAGATCAAAATGTCCAGCTAATATGTCATCATGACAAATTTTCAAGATTATTTCTTTCATAGAAGGAGGAATAACAATTACATTACTCAACTTTCTTCTATAATATTGATATCCTTCATCAATTGAAAATTTACCCTTCTCCAAAGCCTTCTGGTAATTTGTTGGAAGGGTTTTAATTAATGCTTGTATTGAAGCATTCTTTGGATCATTTAATATGGTGCATAACTTTATCAATTCAGTGTCCTTATATGATTCCAGAATAAGCTGTAATAGCTCTTCCTCCATATCAACCACATATATCCCATGAATAAGAATAATTTCATCCTCAGAATAATAAGCAGGATTAGAGTCATCATTTGGTAAAGGTAGCCTAGATAACATATCCACATTTAAGTGAACAATACCAGCCCCATGAATAATTGTCATTCTCCCTCTGTATTCCTGAACAGCTAACTGCAATCTGAACATATGTCTGTTAGGTGTTTTCAAGTTTAAAAGGGATTTAACTACACTACAGTCAGTGACAAGTTCAAATTTCTGGTCATCTAGGTAATAATGTAGCTTTTCTAGTGCCCACACTACAGCTAAACATTCAAGCTGAGTGGCACCATATTTCAATTCACTATTTCTCAAGGTTCTTGAAATATAACAAATTACTACTTCTGATACTATATCATTCATCACTTGTTTTTGATGGAGGGAAGCACCAAGACCAATAAAACTGGCATCAGTGTACAAAACAAATGGTTGATTAAAGTCAGGTAAAGCAATAATTGGTGCTTACATCAAACAGTGTTTCATTGTTTCAAAAGCTCTCTGTCTTTCACTATTCCAGACAAATGCAACATTCCTTCTAGTCAGTTGGGTAAGGGGTAAAGCTATGACTTGGTAATTTTTAATATACTGTCTATAGTATCCAGACATTCACAAAAAACTCTGAAGCTCTCAAACTGTGGTAGGAGCCTTCACCTGCTGTATGGCTGCCACTTTATTTTGGTCATTACATATCTGTAACCCTGAAACAACAAGACCCAGCACTTTTAAGGAATGAAAACAAAATTTACATTTCTTCAAAGAAAGTGTCATATTTATTCCATAAATTTTGTGGAACACTTCACACAGGTGGTTGAGATGGTCCTCAAATGTTTTTGAGAATATAATGATATCATCAATATAAACCATCAGCCATCCTTCAATTATCTCCTGATGGAATGTGTTATCCATGACTTTTTGAAAAACTGAAGGGGCATTTTTAGGGCCAAATGGCATCCTAAAATACTTATAAATACCCATATGAGTAGAAATCATTAGAAAATTCTGGTAATTCTTCTCAAAAGGTACCTGGTGATATCCCTTGTTACCATCCAAGCAGCTTATATATTTAGCAACTTGTAAGGTAGCATGTATAGAGCTAATTCTAGGTAAAGGGTAGATATCATCAACAGTATAAGTATTCAATGATCTCTAATCCCCACAAAACCTGGCTTTATCTTTCTCATAAGAAATTAGGACAGGTGAGATAACACAATATTAAGGTGTTTCAACTACCTTTTCAATAATATTAATTTCCAAAAGGGTAGAGACATCATCCTCAATATATTTTCTCTTTGTGGGAGAAGCAGTTTAAGGCTTCTTCTTCAAACTAGGTGGTATGTCATTAATGGACAAGATAATGAATGTTTCATTTCTTCCTTAACTAATCCTAGTTCATGTGACCCATGAGCAAAGGCCATAGGAAAATATTTTATCAATTTAATGATGGAATCTTTATCCTCACCAGAAAGTTATTCTCCAAAAGAAGAATTATCAATTTCAGATATAAGAGCATGCATCTCTTTTGTAGATCTTCCTTTATATTGAATCACAGAATTACATGTGTTCAATTCCGGTTTTAACAATTTTTTGGGGGAGGAGATCTTAAATTTTCTCTTCCTATTTATCCCCATTGTGAAGAATTGGTTTGAAGGATCTAATTTTATTCCATATTTGGTTAAAATGTCATTTCCTATAATAAACCAACTGCTTAAATTATCATTTTTCATGACAACAAAATCACAAATAGCTCTTACAAAACCATGGTTATATTTAAAAAACACTGTGGCTTTGTATTTACCAATGGGGGACAAAACAGAGCCATAACCTCACCAATTTTCAGAAATGATAGGCATCAGTTTTGATTTATAGTCTTGATACACTGAAGAAAGTGCTTTTTTGGATACTAAACTTCCTCCAGCTCCAGAATCCAGAACAACTTCAATGCTGGTTCCATTGATCAAGACTGGTACTTTGAGAGGGGCAATAACAATTGAGCTATCCTCAATGTTCCTTGTGATCTCAGCATCATCAAAGGTAGATAAATCATTATTATCAATATCAATAGTATTTAAATAATGAATATCTTCTTCCAGCATTAAGATTTCTTGTTGAGATTCATATGAAATATTGCTGGCACAATCACTAGAAGTATCATCCAGTCTTATTGTGTCATCAGCCTGCTCCTCAGTTTGTTCAACAAGATTCATCCTCTTTTCACAAACATGGTCTTTCTTCCAAGGCTTGTTGCATTTGAGGCAAGTGTTTGTTGCATACTTTTTTGGTGCAACAGGGGCAGAAGGTTTACCAACCTTTTCCAGAGGTTTCTGTTGGTAAGTGGAGAATTTCTCCAAAGGGGTCCTAGGAATTAATCTTCTGGAATCATACTTGTTGTTTAGAAGGATCTTATTACAAGTATTAATGAAGAAAGAAGGCTCTCTGGAGAACTCAGTCCTTGCCACTATCCAGTCTCTCAAAGACATTGGTAATTTATAAAGGATCCTGTCCTTCCATAACTCAAACTCCATATTTGGGTCCATTGCCCTCAATATTTTTACAAGTTTAATTAAGAACTTAATAGTTTTATCAGTAGAAGAGCTATATATAGTTTCCTCATACTGCATTTGTTGAGCCATCCTAAACTTGGAGCCACCAAATTGTGCTTTCATCAATTTTTTCCAATCTTCCCATGAGTAGTCATTCCTATCCAGGAGAACAGATTCATACCACATTAGGGCTACATTGGTAAACAAAGAAATTAACTTAGACACAATTTTCTCATCTGGTATTTTGTAAGAATTTTTTAAGTTATCAATTCTGCAAATGAATTGCTGCCAATCAGAAGAAGAATCACCATCAAACGTTTGGTACAGGTCAAGTTGTGGCCAATTCTTTTGATTTGAAGGAGCCTCCTTAATATTAGCTTTTTTCTGAGTAAGAAGCAGCTGTAACTTCTCCAATTGTGCAGTAATCTCATTTTTTAATCCTTTTGTTGAAGATCATGGTGCATCATCAATTTTTGATGGAAACTCAGTGGTATCAACAGGCATTTATGAATCTAATTTTACTTTAGATGAACTAGAAACAGGTAAAGTTGGAGCATCCTGTACCATATGTTCTTTCAAAGAAGTTTCAAAATATTTTTTATCATTATCAATGAATTCAATTTTTCTTCAATGGTTGTTAGTCTGGTTTTCACTCTTGGAAGACTAGATAAACTCTCATTGATTGTTTCAAAATATAACTGGTTTTTATTTTGAAAAGATAAATAATGATCACTTAATATTTTCAGGTTCATCTTATCTACCCCTAGCTCCAGGAAACAGGAAGATACAGTATCTTTCAGTTTAGACAAATCATTTTTGATACTTTGCCATATAGCAACATTCTTTTCATGGTTTTCCTTGTAATGAAACAAATCATCAGAAACTCTCTGTAACTCAATCCTCATTGCTTGATAACCCTGTTCAGTTAACAAACTATTATATTTCTGAGTCAATTGCATGTTGTTCATTATATGATTTTTTTTAGCAATAATATCCCTCAAATATTCATCATTAATGCTAGCTACATCTGGAGTGTTTCTCAATAAGGAAACAGAGTAACTTTCCAGGCTCTCATAAAACTCAGGCTCAAGTGTTTCATCAATAATAGCCATATCAGGATTTATCATTGAAGTAGCAATTAGAAATAAAGGATTAAATACATTTGAAATTCGAGCAATTTGTCTACTGCTCTCAGCCTCTACAGGTCTCACAGTCTCATCTCCTCTTCCAGAATCACCTGAAGGAAATGAATCAGTTACAAGAAATGGTACTTGAGATTAAATAGAGGGGCTTATCATGGCTTGGGAAAGGCATGGATGTGGTTGTTCTTTCTCCTTCTTCCTTCTTGATAGGGATGAGGAAGTGTTGGATTGAACTGATTTGTTCTTGAAGGACCTGCCTGAGGTACTTGGTGCTGTTGCTGTTGGGACAGATAATCCCACTGGGTGTTCAGCCAATCCCACTGCCACTTTGAGACTTCCACCTTTTCTTGTTTCTGGGGGGCCAGTTGTGGAAGGGCTTTTGGAGGAGGAGGTTTCTTCTTCTCTTGAAGAAAAGACTCTATGTTTCTTACCTTTTCTTCTAGACAATCTATTCTTGACCTCAGCTTGAGGTTTTCTGTCCTCAACTCCTTGATGTAAGTAGAGAGATTTTTAAACTGCTGGTTTAAGGGCAACTTTTTTATCTTGAAGCGTTTGGGAAGCTATTCTGGGGTGTTTATTGAAGGTTTTTGTTCCTGGGAATTTGTCTCTACCATAATCTCCACTTCCTCCATTTCCACATCAGAAGTAGCCTCATCATAATCAATCAGATCCAGTTCATCTTCACATGCAGCAGAAAAACCTTGGTCAGTAATTGTCAGCCTTTATATCCCCAGGACTGAGTAAAAAGTACTTATAAGTTATGTTAAACACATGAACTATACATGGGAATAATAATTAAGAGTACACAAACAGTATACATAAGTAAAATTATGATAATATACAAAATATGCCATTATAAAACCTTATATACATGCATATATCCACCTTTCATAAGTCTTATGTACTTAATATTAAGTTGGAATATGTTAGGGTAATCTTAAGAACCTTATGTATAAGGCTACATAATTTTTAAGTACACTTAAAGCTGTTATTTTCACTGTTTTATGCAAAAGACAAGAAATGCGCTTTATTTCACTTAAAAGTTGACTATATGTGCCATAAATTTGAGAATATCAAAATTGAGCTTTGACAGATCAATTTTTCTCATTTAGGACTATTGATTTGGCTATTTAAATGCATAAAAATTACACTTTTCAAATTTGGTGTTTTTATGCCAGAAATGGCTTCTGTGTACTGGCCACATACTGCATGCTTTTTTCCCGTGTGAATAGCTTCATTTTTAGAAAAGTTAGCTTTTTCACACTATAATTACCCCACATTCTACACCCACTGTGGGGAAACACACTAAAATAGGCGACAGGCGCTTATTTAGTGTTCTAGCTTAATTAATAATGCATTGACCTTGTTTATATGCACCAATTTCATTAATAACCTCACTCTTGGCGTCTTATTTCATCACCACACTTAAATTTGGCTAAATTTAGTCAAGGATTTACCCGTGCAAGTGCCTGCCAAGGACTGCATGTAGTTACCCCTCATCTCATGCTCTTTTTTGAGTTTTTGGGTGGTTTCTCAGTCAATATTGGGTATTTTTGAATGGGAATTTCACGTAGTATAATGTCAGCATTAGCCCCATTGTTTCTAAAGTGAATCTCCCTTATTATTAAGCTATTATTAACCTTAAAAGTTTCCTCTTCAGTCTTTTATATTATTGTTTAATACACATATACTCTCTTTTTATCTTATTCTTTAGGTTTGATGGATTTTCCTTATTAATACAGGATTTTGATGGTTGTTACTCTTCTAATAATGTCATGGGTTACTTGGAATGTTGATGGGCATGTCTATTAGTTGTTTGGAGGAGTAATTAACTGTGTATTGGGTGGTACATCAAGGGAATCATTGGGGAACTCAGTGTGTATAAAGGAGGAGGTTTTTGGGTCTTGTTTCTACATTCTTTATCATTACAATTTAACCAATATAACCAAATAAATTACAATACATATCAATTAGTACTTTTATATGACTTTTGAATAGTATCTGAATTATAAAATCCATTTTTCTACCAACTAAAAAAATTGTAAGCCATATATAGAAATAGTGAGAATTATATTACTGAGACCTTTAATTTTGATTATATTTTACTACTTGTTGGATTTAAACTACAGTATTCATATAGGACCATTAAAATCTTCTAGAAAACTGACCATTCAAGCTAGTTCACGTCTTTTTACTTGACCTCATCCTAACAGTAATTGTTTTAAATCTAACCTGAAGTGAGGGAAGAAACAATAAGATGAATTAGTTTTATTTTTACTTTTTTAAAAAAAAATAATAATAAGAGAATATAAAATTCTTCAGGACAAAAAATCAACTTAAAATAATGAACAATTATTTATTAATTCAAAATAATCTTATTACCAGGATTTAAAAGAAATCAACTGAAGAAATACAAATAAATTTTAATTTAACAAATTAATTTATGATAATTATCAGGATTTAAATCAACTGAAATATTTAATTACCAGGACTCAATTTCAACTGAAATAATTTAATATAATTTATTTTTTATTAATTACTAAAATTTTATTGTTAGGACAATTTGTCAACTGGAAATTTTTTTTTTAATTAATCAGGACAAATTCAACTGAAAATGACAATTACTTTTTAAAAAAATAAAAATTTATTACTTCTAGGACTAAGAACACAATGACTCTATCTTTGTCAACTAGGAAAATAAATAAATAAAATAAATTTCAATTTACCAGACACCTCCCCCTGTAAAATGAGCAAATTATTGCCACTTACAGAGTGCTGAGTAAAAGAAAATACATAGAGTATGAAGAGTGTAAAGTGACCCATGAATAGTAATCAATAATTACCATGAAATATATAACTATTAGTTAGTATATATGCCTAAGTTTTGGAGCATGGTTCACTTCCCGTTTGCAGCAAAAAATAAGTCACATGATATATGACATTCGTTTTTTTTGTTGTCCACTTGTCCTTAAAGGTACCTCGATGGCAACGGTCCCACGGTCTCCGGTTCTCAAGATAATGATGCGCCGTCAATGATTTGGAAAGGTTCCCAACTGTCAAGGGGTGTTTCAAGTCTAGAAGGTTTTACAGGGAGGTCCAATGGCGGTAAAAACGGGATTTAAGGGATTCAAACTTGGGTACGTATTTCTTATCTTATAGATTATTTACTCAATATAAAGAGGTAAAAAGTTGGATTAGAATTACGTTTACTGTAAATACTAAGGCAATAATAGATAGTAATAAAGGAATTGTAAATAGTTGTAATTAAATAAGTAAGTAATGAATGAATAAAAAACAACCAAATGAGAGTCCTTATATAGACAAAGGAGGGAAAAATCACGGCAATGAAATTCTAAAAACAGTAGTATGAGAGAGAGAGAAAAAGAATATTCCAGAAGGAGTATTTTCAAATAATAAAGTTGTTCTAAAAAGAAGGCGTCAAAAAGATGTATTTAAAGTTTTATTTACAGAGTATGTCAGAAATACATAGATTTATTTAATATTTACTGTAAAAGTCAATTCTAAATAAGAAATTTGAATTTTTTGTATATATTTTATTTTTATTTGAATATTAACATTTTATTTTAATTTAAAATCTATTTTTTAATATTAAATTTTATTTCCTCCAAAATGTCAATGAGCACAGTGTAAGAGAATAAAAATATAAGGGACATTTTATATTTAATTTTAATTATTTATTTAATTTTACCATTCTTTAATTAGTTAATTTATTACAGGTAATTTTAATGTAACTTGTTTATAATTAAATAATTTAAATAATAAGTTATGGCTTCATCCAGTAAATAATTAATTATTTTACTGGGTAAGTCTAGCAGCCTGGCTGAAAAGCTCACTTTACAATGTAAGTGCAAATTATTTAATCTATCACTTTCATGTACTAATACATCTCTTAAATTTTTATCTTTTACAACATTAAAATCAAGTGTATCTTTTAATATATCCTCAGAGGTTTTCTCAAGCAAGGTATAAACTTCAGGAGAAACAGAATCATTTTTAATTGCAAGAGAAGTATTAATTAAAGAAGTAGAGGTTAAATTTAATGGTTCATCAAATAATAATTTACTAATTACATAATGAGGGCTACTCATTAAAGGAAGTTTTCTCTTTAATGGTTTAACTGTTCTTTCACTATTATCCACAATATTACCTGTGGGAGAAGATTTGTTATTATACATACAAACATGTTTATCAAACAAATAAATTACCATTGCAATGGAGGAAATTTCCCCTGTACCTTCTTTCTTCTGCCTCCCTGATAAGGATGGGCCTGAGGAGATTGATGGTAGTTTGGTGCCCTGAATAGGCCAGGGTGTTGAGCTGTTGGTTGCTGAACATTCTTTTGGTAATGGTTCATCAGGTAGTCCCATTTCCACTGTACCACTTGTAGAGTGTTTTGACTTTGAGTGAAAGAGCTGGGCGCCTGATGGGGCTGAGGCTGAGGCTGAGGCTGAGTGTTGGCCAGTCTTCTAGAAGAAGGAATGAAAGGGGAATGAAGAAGAGGAGGAAAGAGGAATAGGGAGGAAAAGTTTTATAAAGAATAAAGGAAATAAAATAATAAAAATTATTTAAATTATTTTAAGTGGAGCAACGACAAATTACTTGAGAGCTGACACAAAAGTAAGGGTTATTAAATGAAAATATTTATTTAAGTAAGTATTTAATTTCAATGCGCAGACACACTTATATTTATTATTAGACTTAAAGCAAACGTAGAGATTTATTAAAATTTATATTAGAACTACAACAATAATAATAATAATATTAATTTTGTATAATATTTAAATATGTAATAAAAGGTGAGTGTAATAAGTGATGATTTAAAGGGGATTATCCAAGACCCTTTTATAGACAAAGGGACCCCTGAAGCGCCACCAATCAAAAAATACAAATTAGAAATAGCTAAAACAAGAGATAATAAAATAGATAATGAAACATGACTATCAAAAGAAAAATATGACACAATTTACTAAAACCCGTGAGTAATTGATACGTTTCCCACCATAACATCCCAAAACACTTAATTAAAATAATCATTAACAAAGTAAGTCTGAAACATGAGAGCAATGAGTAAAAATAATCAAAAAAAAGACATTATAGTGACATTTAAAGGTTTTAAGTAAAACAAATAAAATTATTTTCACGCCAAAATTCATGGAATAAATTCAATTCAGTTTAAAGAAATTTTAATTAATTGTTTTAACTATGTAATTAATTTAATAATTAGTTTAAATGAAACAGATAATTAATTTAGTGTTATTTGTAATTTAAAATGGGGATTTTAATACTATGTTATTAAATAAGTATTATAATTTATTTAATAATTTTTCCTGACACTATTTAGGGTCAAAAGAAGCGCCCAATATTATTTCTTAATAATATATGAAGTTTTATTTAATATATAAAATTAATTAATTAACTTAATTACATTATAAGTCAATTTTACATATATAATTATAATATATGTTTTTTAATTAATTAATTATTAATTTATAATTATTAAATACATAAAAATGTGCCATTATTTGTAGAATATAAAATATATTAAGCTTAATTTAAATATATAAAAATTTATATAACAATAAAATTTATATAACACTTATTATTAATAAGATACTTATATAATTTTATTATGCAATAAAATATTAATTTATATACACAAAATACAATTATTACGCCCTCTTTCAGGTCCAATAAATTAGCATATAAATTGCTGGGCTCCTGGTATAGCCTGGCTGAAACTCCCTCACTCTAAAAAAACAATAAAAAAAATGCTAAGATTTTTTCTTTTTGTATTTTTTTAACAGAGTAGAAAGATTTGAAATCTCCTTTCCAGGTATCCATGCATCATGTTCAGATGATTTGTTTTTATATCTCAATAAATATTCAGTTCCTCTTTCAGAAGTGATAATCCTATCATTGAGAATTTTATCAATTTCTGAAGTTTCTGTGACTTCCTGAAGGTTTTTCTTAGGTCTTCCCCTTCATTTGGGAAATAGGTCACTGTTTGAAGTATAAGGCTTAATTAAAGAAATGGGAAAAACAGGATGTTTCCTATCATATGGAGAATACAATACAACTTCTACTGCATTATCTAAAACCATTCTTTTAAAAAAATGGTCCTACAAAAGGATCTTTTAATTTGTTGTTACCTTGTAAATCGAAATGGACAGTAGAGATCAACACTTCATCACCCTTGTTAAAGGTGTATTCTTTATGGGATTTATCCTATCTTTTCTTTTCATATTCAAATGCTTTTTTAATACAGCTTTGAACATGTTTCCTGCATAGCTGTTGCATATGCATAAAAGACTTTACACCAGGGTGTAGTTCCAACTTTGGTAATTTATTATTGAGAATCTGAGCAGGAGTATTTGGGACATAACCTAACCAAAGTTCAAAAGACTTTTTCTCAGTGACAGAATCATAAGTGCTATTATAAGCAAATCCAAGACCAGGCAATAGAGTGACCCAGTCATGAGTAAATCTTTCATTGTCTTTATATTCTAAACCAAAGGCACAATACCTTATAACCATATCTTCCAGAGTTTTAATCATTCTCTCAGCTAGACCATCAGTCTGAGGATGGTGAGCTGTAGACAATTTTAACTCACAGCCACAAATATCCATCAAAGAGGTCCGAAATTCAGAAGTAAATTTTGCATCCCTATCAGAGATAATGGCTTTTGGAAAACTAATAATATTAAACATGGAAGACCAACATAAGAAAGCTAATTCTTTTGTGGATACATCTTTGTGGGTAGGAATAAATTTGCACATTTTTGTGAATCTATCTACTATTACCCAACAAGAGTTAAAGATTTCTTTACCTGCAACAGGAAGACCAGTGACAAAATCCATGTTAATTATTTTCCAAGGAGCATTAGGTGCTTCAATATGTTGTAATAACCCTGCTCTTTTCCCTGTCAACCTTTTAGATTTTTGGCCGGAATCACAAGATTCAACATATAATTTTGTGTCTTCAGACATATTAGCCCACCAAACAGTGTTTTTGATTCTAATCAATGTTTTTTCAAGATCATAATGACCAGCTAATATTTCATCATGACAAAGTTTGAGGATAGTTTCTTTCATAGAAGGAGGAATTACAATTACATTAGTAAGCTTTCTTCTATAATATATATAACCATCTTCAATAGAAAACTTCCCTTTACTTAAAGCATTTTGATACTTTGCAGGAAGAGTTTAAATCAATGCTTGAATTGAATCATTCTTAGGATAATTTAAGATAGTAACTAATTTATTTAAGTCAGAATCCTTATCATATGAATCCAGTATTAATTGCAATAACTCTTCTTCCATATCAACTATAAATATACCATGGATATGAACAGTATCATCTTCAGGTACATAAGCAGTATTTGAGGCATTATTTGGCAGAGGTAATCTGGACAGAATATCAAAATTGGAGTGAAAATTTCCAGCCCTATTGATAATTGTCATCCGGCCCCTGTATTCTTGAAGAGCAAGTTGCCACCTGAACATATGTCTATTAGGTGTTTTTAGGTTTAAGAGGGACTTCACAGCACTACAGTCAGTTACCAATTCAAATTTTTGGTCATCTAGATAGTAATGAAGCTTCTCAAGAGCCCAAACAACTTCTAAGCACTCTAATTTAGTGGCACCATATTTCAATTCACTATTTCTCAAGGTTCTTGAAATATAACAAATTACAACCTCTGAGGATTAATAATTAATAATTTGTTTCTGGTGAAGGGAAGCACCCAGACCAACAAAGCTAGCATCTGTATACAGGACAAATGGTTTTTTAAAATCTGGAAGAGCTAAGATATGGCCTGTCATTTAACAACATTTAAATGCATCAAAAGATTTTTGACAGTCAGTATTCCAGATGAATGTAAAATCTTTCTTAGTTAGTTTGGTAAGAGGCAAGACTAAGATTGGATAATTTTTAATATATTGTCTATAATAGCCACACATACCCAAAAAACTTTGGATTTCTCTTACAGAAGTTGGTGCCTTTACATTTTGAATAGCAGCAACTTTGTTGTGGTCTACACAAATTTGTAGGCCTGACACAACATGGCCAAGGACTTTCAAAGATTGAAAACAAAATTTACACTTTTTCAAGGACAAGGCCATATTGATTTCATCCATTTTTTGGAAAACCCTATTTAAATGAACCATATGTTCATCAAAATTTTTTGAAAAAACTATGATATCATCAATATACACCATGAGCCATCCCTCAATTATTTCCTGATGGAAAGTATTATCCATAACTTTTTGAAAAAATGAAGGGTAATTCCTAGGGTAAAATGGCATTCTAACATACTTATATATTCCCATGAGTAGCAATAAGCAAAAACTTTTGAGAATTTTTTTCAACAGGAACTTGATGATACCCTTTATTTCCATCCAGACAACTAATAAATTTTGCACCTTGCAATGTAGCATGTATTTAATTAATTCTGGGTAAAGGATAAAAATCATCAACAGTATAAGTGTTTAATGCTCTGTAATCTCCACATAATCTAGCCTTATATTTTTCATAAGAAATTAAAACCGGGGAGATGACACAATATTTGGGGGTGACATCCACTTTCTCAATGATATTCATTTTTAATAATGTGGCAATATTATCTTTAATATCCTTTCTTTTTGTTGGAGAAGCAGGATATGGTTTTTTCTTAAGACTAAGAGGAATATCACTCAAGTTACAGGATAAGGTAATTTTCATTTCTTCCTGAACACTTCCTAAGACATGAGAACCATGAGCAAAAGCCATAGGGAAAGAGGTAATTGAGGCAATTATAGAATCTCTTTGTTTACTAGTTAACTGATCACCAAAAGAAGCAGTATTTATTTCATTTAATAAATCATCCATTTCAATTGTTGGTATGCCTTTAAACTGCATCAGTGAGTTACAAGACTTTAACAGATTCCCAGAAGGTTTTCTAGAGGAGGAAATTCTGAATTTCCTTTTGCCATTCAATCCCAAGGTGAAGCAATTATTTTCTGGGTCCAATTTCACACAAAACATGGTTAAAATATCATTACCCATAATAAACCAATTGCTTAAATTATCATTTTTCATGACAACAAATTCACAAATAGCTCTGACAAAACCACCATTATATCTGAAGAATACAGAGGTTTTGTATTTGCCAATAGGAATTAAGGTAGAACCATACCCTATCCTTTTTTCAGAAGTTATAGGTAATAATTTACTCAAATAATCCTTATCTACTGAAGCTAAAGCTTTTTCAGACACTACACTTCCTCCAGCACCAGATTCAAGAACTTCATCAACATTTTTACCATTAATAATAACAGGTGCTGTCAAAGGGGATATGGCTATAAAATTGTTAGTAATATCTTTAATTATTTCAGCAATTTCCACTGAAGATAAATCCAATACACACTCTTCAGATATATTATCTAAATAATGGACATCCTGTTCCAACATTAAAACATCTTTAACAGAGTCATTGTCATAGGAGATATTACTTTCACAGTCACTAGAAGAATTATTGACATCAATTTCAGCCTCATCAGTGTCTTCATTTTGTTCAACATGATGAATTTTCTTGTCACAAAAATGACCCTTTTGCCATGGTTTGTTACATTTATAACAAGTTTTTGTTTCATATGCTTTAGGTGCAACTGGGGCAGAGGGTTTACCAGATTTTTCTGGGGGCTTTGTAGAGGTTTTATTTTGATCATGATAAGATTTACCAAGTTAATTCTTTTGTTCATATCTATGATTGAGTAGTACCTCATTACAGATATTAATGAAAGAAGAATTTTCCCTTACATGCTCAGTTCTAGCTACAATTAAATCTCTAAGAGAATTTGGTAATTTATACAAGATTTTATCTCTCCAAATATCATAATCCATCTTTGGATCAATTGCTCTTAGGATTGTTGTTAATTTCTTAAGAAAAACAATGGGGTTTTCAACAGAGGAGGATACATATCTAGTATTCTCATACAGTCTTTGCTGAGCTAACCTGAATTTTGAACCACCAAACTGATTTTTAATCAAGGATTTCCAATCATTCCATGTATAATGATTGTTATCTAAAAGGACAGATTTATACCACATCAAGGCTACATTGGAAAATTAAGAAAATAGCTTAGAAACAATTTCCTCATCAGGTAGTTTATAAGATCTCTTTAAATTATCAATTCTTTGGATAAAGTGTTGCCAATCAGAAGAAGAATCACCATCAAAAGTAGGATATTGGTCCAATTTAGGCCAATTTTTCTGACTACTGGAATGGTCCATTTTTTGGTTTGAATTATTCATCATTAATAATTCCTGAAGTTTAGCCAGGTTATCAGAAATTTAATTATTTACAGAAACAACTGTTACATGACCATCACAAGATTTTTTTCTGGTAGCAAAAGATTTTACAGACTCATTTTCAGTTTTTTTAATGGCTGAAGTATGAGGAAGAAAGGAGGAATTCTGCTCAGGTTCTTTTTCTTTATTTTTATGCAGCTTATGGGCAGCATTCTCATTTATACCATAATTATTGATGGTTAAGGTTGAAAACATTTCTTGCAGGTCAGACACATAGTTTCTTATCCATGGAATTGCAGACATCTGGTCATTTACTTTTGCAAGAGATAAAACATTTCTGTCCTGAGAAACTGTGTGTTTGGCACTCAGTGCATGGAAATCATTTTTTAGCTTTTTAAACTCATTTTGTATAGATTTTATTTCACTTTTTTAATAATAATAATACTCAATAAGGAGTTTCAATTCACTCAAGGTTTTATGTAGATTGATATTTCTATCTGAGATAGCTCTATGGTCACTCCTTATTTGTTTTTGTTGGCTAAGAACAATATTCAAGGTTTCTTTGATTTTAAAATAAGCTATATCCTGTACAGAAGAACTTACTTTACAATGCAAGTGGAAATTATTTAATCTATCAATCTCATGGATTAACACATCTCTCAAATGTTTTTCTTTCACAACATTAAAATCAAGGGTATCTTTCAATATTTCTTCAGAATTTTTCTCAATTAAGGTATAGACTTCAGGGGAAACAGAATCATTCTTAATTTCAAGATAAGGATTAATTAAAGAAGTAGAAGTCAAATGTAAAGGTTCATCAAATGATAATTTTCTAATTACATCATTGGGGCTACTCATTAAAGGAAGTTGTCTTTTTAAAGGTTTAACTGTTCTTTCACCAGAATCCACAAGATTACCTGAAGAAGCTTTGTTATTATACATGTCAACATGTTTATCAAACAAATTACTTACCATGGTAAAGGAGGAAACTTCCCCTGTGCCTTCTTTCTTCTGCCTCCCTGATAAGGATGGGGCTGAGGAGATGGATGGTGGGTTTGTGTCCTGGATGGGCCAGGGTTTTGAGCTGGTTGCTGAGCATTCTGCTGGTAATGGGTCATCAAGTAATCCCATTTCCACTGTTCCACTTGCAGAGCACTTTGATTTTGCGTGAAGGAGCTGGGTACCTGATTGGGCTGAGGTTGAGGCTGAGTCTGAGAGGCTGGGAAATGAGGAGTTTGAGCCTGTTTGGTATTTAACAATTCCTGCATCTGCTACCATAGTGTGTCTACCCTTGCCTTGTACTTCATGCTTTCTGCCTTCAGTTCTTTGATGTGACTGGAAAGATTGTTTACTTGTTGGGTTAGAGGTATCTTTTTTATTTTTATACTTTTGAGTTGATTGTCCTAATTTATTAGAGGTTTTACTTCTTTCAGAGGTGTTTGGTGAGGGGGGTTTTCCACGTCCTGAAGGTTTTTTGTCAGCTGAATCATTTCTGTAAGTTAATTTAGAAGAACCTACAGATTAAGTGTCATTATCCACTTCAATCTCATCCACATGTAAGTTATCCATGCTGCTACCCAATATATTGGACATTTAAACTGTTAAAATAGAATCAAAAAAAATTTAATGATTCAAATTGTTATTTCAAAATAAAATTTATTGAATTTTAACAAAAAAAATTAATTTTTATCAAAAATCAATTAATTAACAAAAAATTAATACAAACAAATGTAATTACAATTATTTATTAAGAAATAATCATTAATTAAAATGGGACCAACCAATAAAGGTTTTTATAAGTCAACCAAAATAATTAATACCAAAAATTAATATGATGGTAAAATTGGGACTAAGTACTGAGTACTATTATGGTCAACCAATTTACAAAAAATAATAATAAATTTAATTTAATAATTTATTAATTATTGATTTTCTTCTAGGACTAAGAGGTTTACTCTATTATGGTCAACTAGGAAAAAAAAATTAAAAAAAATAATGAACACTTACACTCAGTGAATCAGAAATTAAGCCACAATCACTGTTATTGCAGTAAAAATATAATAATGTCAGCCAGGCTACTAGACTTAACTGGTAAAATAATTAATTATTTTACTGAGTTGAAGACACACCCCTTCTTCTTACTAATAATTAATTATCTACTTAGGTATTACTTACAATTAACTAGTTAAGTACAATAAGTAGTATAATTAATTAGTATCAATAAAATGTCACTTACACTTTTACTCCCTAACAGCGTGCTCAATGGTATAAGTCAATGGGAATAGAATTTAATAATAAAATTATAATAAAAAAACTTTAAAACAATTATATTACCTCAGTGAGAGATCAGGAATCACGTGAAAGTAATATAATTAAGTAATTATTGTGTAATTAATTGTGACAGTCCAAGGAACTCAAACTTTATTGCTAATAAATTTGATGTCCTTGTTGACGTACCAGTTTATTTAATTCTTATTTCATATATGTACTCCTTTCAGTCATTCTTTTACTCACATTCTTACAATAAATGGTGTAAATTCCGTATATTTTATTCCCTCATGTTTTGCCTATAAAAGGCCTCTTACTTTGTGCTTTTCAGATCCTTCTTTTATCACTTACTTTATTACAATTACAACACTACAATTATTTCTATATTTTATAGCTTTAGTATTTACAACAGCGTAATTCTAATCTATAATTTATATTGATATCTTAAATCTACCTCTTATATTTGAGTGAATTAATCAAAATTGATTTTAGAAATACGTACCTTTTTTTGAGAGACCTTTAAAACCCTTAAATATCCCGTGAAAACCTCGAACCAAGCTTCTAGACCAAAAGGACCCCTTGAAAATTGGAGGCCTTCCCAAATTATTGACAGTGCATCGTGATTTGAGGGCGTAATCAAAGGGACCATCGGCATTCAAGTACCTGTAAGGACGAGAAAGCGACGAAAACGACAAACGTCATACGTCACGTGACAAAAAAATTTTGCTGCTAACAGGAATCGAACCGCGCTCCAAAAATTAGGTTCATATATTGACTAAACGTCATATATATTGTGGTAATTATTGACATTACTATTAGTGGGTTACTCTTCACTCTTCATTTGCTACGTATTTCCTTTTACTCAGCACTCTGTAAGTGGCATTAATTTGCTCATTTTACAGGGGGAGGTGTCTGGTAATTTGGAATTAATTTTTATTATTATATTTTTAATTATTTTTCCTGGTTGACCATAATAGAGCAATAAGTGTTCTTAGTCCCAGAAATAATAAAATAATTATATTTTAATATTAAGTATTATAATTTTTCAGTTGACATTTGTCCTGATAAATTTAAATTTTAATTTTTCCAGTTGACAAATTCTCCTGACAATAATATTTTTTTTAATTAATAAATAATTCATATTTAATTACTTCAGTTGACCTTGAGTCCTGGTAGCTCAATAAATTTGTTTTTAATTAATAAAACTCATATTTAATTACTTCAGTTGACATTAAGTCCTGGTAGTTAAGTGATCAGTTTAATAAAATTTTAAAATAAAAATTCATATTTAATTACTTCAGTTGACTTTAAGTCCTGGTAGTTAGGTGATCAGTTTAATAAAATTTTGTTAAATTAATAAAGATTCATATTTAATTACTTCAGTTGAAAATAAGTCCTGGTAATAAATTAGTTGATTTAAATCCTGAAAATAATTAATTAAAATTATTAATAAAAATTTTAATTTATTTCTACAGTTGATTATATTTTAATCCTGGTTTTAAATTATTTTTTTAATTAATAAATTAATTTTATTTAGTTGATTTTTATCCTAAAAAAGATTTTTTTTTATTATTTTTATTTTATTTTTGTTAAATAAAAATCAAAAATAAAGACTAATTAATCTTATTGTCTCTTTTCTTCATTTCAGTAAAATCTTACAATGACTGACCAAAGTGGTTCTGCTGCACGTGAAGAGGAAATAGACTTGATTGATTATGATGAGCCTACTTCTGTAAGTTCTCCTTTAACAAGAAGAATTTCTCAGATTAATAAATCTTTGCCCCAAACAGGATGTAGAGATGGAAGAAGTAGAAATCCTAGTGGACACAACTCAGGATCAGAAGCCTATGATAAACCCACCAGAAGAACTTCCAAAAGGCTTCAGGATAAAAAAGATGCCATTGCCTCAACAGGTAAAGAATCTGTCAACTCACATAAAGGAGCTAAGACAGAAAACTTGAGACTAAAGGCAAGGGTAGATGCTCTGGAAGAAAAGTTGAGAAGGATAGATACCTTTCTTCAAGAGAAGAAGAAACCTCTTCCTCCCAGGGATCAACAACAATTGGCTCCCCAGTCCCAAGAGAAGGTGGAAGTGTCCAAGTGGCAGTGGGACTGGCTAAAAACTCAGTGGGACTACCTGGCTCAAAACCAGCATCAGTTACCTCAGGCAGGTCCATCAAGGCCCAACCAGGTCAACCCCACACCTCCTCACCCCTATCAAGGAGGCAAAAGAAGAAGAAAGCCCAATATGGTGATACCTAGCAAACCCTGGTACGTCCCTCTATTGATTCTCAAGTGACTTTTCTTGTGGCTGATTCTGTTCTTTCAGTTAAATCTGAGAGGGAAGAAGACACCTTGAGACCAGTAGAGGCTGGGAGCAGTAGACAGATAACTCATGTATCTAATACATTACTTTTAATTGCTACCTCAATGATTAACCCTGATATGGCTGTAATTGATGAAACTCTTGACCCTGAGTTCTATGAGAGTCTGGAAAGTTACTCAGTTTCCTTATTGAGAAACACTCCAGATGTAGCAAGGATTAATGATGAGTACTTGAGAGATATCATTGCCAAACAAAATCATATAATGAACAATATGCAATTGACCCAGAGATATAATAGCTTGTTAACTTATCAGGGTTATCAAGCATTAAGAAGTGAATCACAGAGAGTCTCTGATGAATTGTCTCATTACAAAGAAACCCATGAAAAGAAAGTTGCTTTATGGCAAAATATAAAAAATGATTTGTCTAAACTAAAAGATACTGTATCTGCCTGTTTCCAGGAGGTGGAGATAGATAAGATGAATCTGAAAAGACTGAATGACCATTTTTCATCTTTTCAAAATAAAAATCAGTTATCTTTTGCAACTATCAATGAGAGTTTATCTAGTCTTCCAAGAATGAAAACAAGACTAACAACCATTGAAGAAAAATTGAACTCATTGTTGAATGACAAGAAATATTCTGACATTTCTGTGAAGGAAAATATAGTGCAGGATGCTCAAATATTACCTGTGGCTAGTTCATCTAAAGTAAAAATAGCTCCAGAAATACCTGTTGATAACACTGGGTTTCCATCAAAGACTGATGATGCACCAGGATCTTCAACAGAAGGATTAAACAATGAGATTACAGCCCAATTAGAGAAATTACAGCTGCTTCTTACTCAGAAACAAGCTAGTACTAAGGAGACTCCTTCAAATCAAAAGAATTGGCCAAAACTTGACCAATATCTTACATTTGATGGTGATTCTTCCTCTGATTGGCAACAATTTATTTGCAGAATTGATAACTTAAAAAATTCTTACAAACTCCCAGGTGAGAAAATTGTGTCCTAGTTAATTTCTTTGTTCACTAATCTTGCCCTAATGTGGTATGAATCTGTTCTCCTGGATGGGAATGACCACTCATGGGAGGATTGGAAGAAATTGATTAAAGCACAATTTGGTGGCTCCAAGTTCAGAATGGCTCAACAAAGGCAGTATGAGGAAACTAGATATAGCTCTTCTACTGATAAAACTATTAAGTTCTTAATTAAACTTGTAAAAATATTGAGGGCAATGGACCCAAATATGGAGTTTGAGTTATGGAAGGACAGGATCCTTAATAAATTACCAATGTCTCTGAGAGACTTGATAGTGGCTAGGACTGAGTTCTCCAAAGAACCCTCTTCTTTCATTAATACTTGGAATGAGATCCTTCTAAACAACAAGTATGATGCCAGAAGATTCATTCCTAGGACCCCTTTGGAGAAACCCTCCACTTACCAACAGAAACCTCTGGAAAAGGTTGGTAAACCTTCTGCCCCTGTTGCACCTAAAAAGTATGCAACAAACACTTGCTTCAAGTGCAACAAGCCCTGGCAGAAATGCCATGTTTGTGACAAGAAGATAAATCTTGTAGAACAAACAGAGGAGCATGCTGATGACACAGTAGCACTGGATGATACATCAAGTGATTGTGCCAGCAATATTTCATATGAATCTCAACAAGAAATCTTGATGCTGGAAGAGGATATTCATTATTTAAATACTATTGATATTGATAATAATGCTTTATCTACAGTTTAAGATGCTGAGATCATAAAGAAAATTGAGGATAACTCAATTGTTATTGCCCCTCTTAAGGCACCAGTCTTGATTAATGGAACCAGCATTGAAGTTGTTCTGGATTCTGGAGCTGGAGGAAGTGTAGTTTCTGAAAGAGCACTTGCTTCAGTGGATCAAGACTATAAATCAAAACTGATGCCTATCATTTCTTAAAATTGGAGAGGTTATGGCTCTGTTTTGTCCCCCCTGGGTAAATACAAAGCCACAGTGTTTTTTAAATATAACCATGGTTTTGTAAGAGCTATTTGTGATTTTGTTGTCATGAAGAATGATAACTTAAGCAATTTGTTTATTGTAGGGAATGATATTTTAACCAAGTATGGCAAAAATTGGATCCCTCAAACCAATGTTTCACAATGGGGATGAATGGGAAGAGAAAATTTAAGATTTCCTCCC
Organism: Hemileia vastatrix; assembly: GCA_030280995.1. NCBI lineage: Eukaryota > Fungi > Basidiomycota > Pucciniomycetes > Pucciniales > Zaghouaniaceae > Hemileia > Hemileia vastatrix. The sequence continues at coordinate 15,584,779 of JASXTE010000015.1, forward strand.
CTAAAAAATTATTATTGAAACCAGAATTGAACACATGTAATTCTGTAGTTCAATGTAAAGGAAGATCTACAAAAGAGATGCATGCTCTTATATCTGAAATTGACAATGCCTCTTTTGGAGAACAACTTTCTGGTGAGGATAAAGATTCCATCATTAACTTGATAAAGTCTTTTCCTATGGCCTTTGCTCATGGGTCATATGACCTGGGATTAGTTAAAGAGGAAATGAAACTTTCATTGTCTTGCCCATTAACTGATATACCACCTAGTTTAAAGAAGAAGCCTTATCCTGCTTCTCCCACAAAGAGTAAAGATATTGAAGACAATATCTCTACCCTTTTAAAAATGAATATTATTAAAAAGGTAGTTGAAACACCTAAACATTGTGTTATCTCACCTGTCCCAATTTCTTATGAGAAAGATAAAGCCAGTTTATGTGGTGATTATAGAGCACTAAATACCTATACTGTTGATGATATCTACCCTTTACCTAGAATTAGATCTATACATGCTACTTTACAGGGTGCTAAATATATCAGCTGTTTGGATGGTAACAAAGGATATCACCAGGTACCTGTTGAGAAAAATTCTCAGAACTTTCTGATGATTGCTACTCATTTGGGTATTTATAAGTATATTAGGATGCCATTTGGCCCTAAAAATGCCCCTCCAGTTTTCCAAAAAGTCATGGATAACACATTCCATCAAGAGATAATTGAAGGATGGCTGATGGTTTATATTGATGATATCATTATATTCTCAAAAACATTTGAGGACCATCTTAACCACCTATGTAAAGTATTCCAGAAAATGGATGAAATAAATATTACACTTGCTTTGAAGAAATGTAAATTTGGTTTCCATTCTTTAAAAGTTCTTGGTCATGTTGTTTCAGGCTTACAGATATGTGTTGACCAGAACAAGGTGGCAGCCATGCAACAGATGAAGGCTTCTACTACAGTGAGAGAGCTCCAAAGTTTTCTGGGAATGTGTGGATACTATAGACAGTATATTAAAAATAACCAAGTCATAGCTTTACCCCTTACCCAATTAACTAGAAAGGATGTTGCTTTTGTCTGGAATAGTGAAAGACAAAGAGCCTTTGACACTATGAAACACTGTTTGATGTCAGCACCAATTCTTGCTTTACCTGAATTTAATCAACCATTTGTTTTGTACACTGATGCCAGTTTCATTGGTCTTGGTGCTGCCCTACATCAAAAACAAGTGATAAATGATAAAGTTTCAGAAGTAGTAATTTGTTATATTTCAAGAACCTTGAGAAATAGTGAATTGAAATATTGTGCTACACAATTAGAATGTTTAGCTGTAGTGTGGGCTCTAGAAAAGCTTCATTATTACCTAGATGACCAGAAATTTGAACTTGTCACTGACTGCAGTGCAGTCAAATCCCTTTTAAACTTGAAAACACCAAACAGACATATGTTCAGATGGCAGTTGGCTGTTCAAGAATACAGAGGGAGAATGACAATTATTCATAGGGCTGGTATTGTTCACTTAAATGTGGATATGTTATCTAGGCTACCTTTACTAAATAATGACTCTCATCCTGCTTATGATCCTGAGGATGAAATTATTTATATACATGGGATATATGTGGTTGATATGGAGGAAGAGCTATTACAGCTTATTCTTGACTCACATGATAAGTACACTGACTTGAAAAAGTTATGCACCATATTAAATGCTCCAAAGAATGCTTCAATACAAGCATTAATTAAAACCCTTCCACCAAAGTACCAAAAGGCTTTGGAAAACGGTAAATTTTCAATTGATGAAGGATATCTATATTATAGGAGAAAGTTGAGTAATGTTATTGTTATTCCTCCTTCTATGAGAGAAATCATCTTGAAAATTTGTTATGATGACATATTAGCTGGACATTTTGATCTTGAAAAAACAATGATCAGAATTAAGAACACTGCTTGGTGGGTTAATATGTCTGAAGACACAAAATTATATGTTGAGTCTTGTGATTCTTGCCAAAAATCAAAAAGATTAACTGGTAAAAGAGCAGGATTAATGCAACATATTGAACCTCCTGATGCACCATGGCAGATAATAAACATGGATTTTGTAACAGGATTACCTATTTCTGGTAAAGAAAGTTATAACTCTTGTTGGGTTATTGTGGACAGATTCACAAAAATGTGTAAATTTATCCCTACTCACAAGGATGTTTCCACTAAAGAATTAGCTTTCTTATGGTGGTCTCATATTTTTAATACTGCTGGTTTTCCTAAAGCCATAATCTCTGACAGAGACCCTAAATTTACTTCTGAATATTGGATGTCTCTGATGGATGTTTGTGGTTGTGATCTGAAACTTTCTACTGCCCAACATCCACAGACTGATGGTTTAGCTGAAAGAATGATTCAGACTTTAGAGGACATGATCAGAAGGTATTGTGCCTTTGACCTTGAGTATAAAGATAATGACAGATTCACTCATGATTGGGTTACCTTACTTCCTGGGTTGGAATTTACTTATAATAGCACTGTTCATTCTGTTACTCAAAGAAAGCCTTTTGAGCTCTGGCTTGGATATGTTCCAAATACTCTTGCCCAAATTCTCAATAACAAAATACCAAAATTGGATATACATCCTGGTGTAAAATCTTTTCTTCAAATGCAACAACTATGCAGAAATCATGCTCAACCATGTATTGAAAAATCATTTGAATATGAGAAGAAGAGATGGGACAAATACCATAATGAATACACCTTTAAAAAGGGTGATGAAGTGTTGATTTCTACAGTCCACTTCAACATACAAGGTAATAACAAATTGAAAGATCCATTTGTTGGTCCATTTGTTGTCATAAGAATGATTGGAGATAATGCAGTTGAGGTTATTTTGTATTCTCCATATGACAGAAAACATCCTGTTTTTCTAATATCTCTTTTGAAACCTTACACATCCAATAGTGATTTATTTCCAAAAAGGAGGGAAAGACCAAAGAAAACCCTAAATGAAATCACTGAAACATCAGAAATTGAAAAAATTCTAAATGACAGAATAGTCACTGCTGAAAAAGGTACAGAATACTTATTGAGATTCAAGAATAAATCATCTGAATATGATTCTTGGATACCTGGGAAGGAGATATCTAATCTTTCTACTCTACTAAAAAAGTATAAAAAGAAAAAATTGTAGCATTTTTTTATTGTTTTTTTAGAGTGAGGGAGTGTCAGCCAGGCTACTAGACTTAACTGGTAAAATAATTAATTATTTTACTGAGTTGAAGCCACACCCCTTCTTCTTACTAATAATTAATTATTTACTTAGGTATTACTTATAATTAACTAGTTAAGTACAATAAGTTGTATAATTAATTAGTATAAATAAAATTTCCCTTACACTTTTACTCCCTAACACTGTGCTCAATGGTATAAGTCAATGGGAATAGAATTTAATAATAAAATTATAATAAAAAAACTTTAATACAATTATATTACCTCAGTGAGAGATCTGGAATCCCGTGAAAGTAATATAATTAATTAATTATTGTGTAATTAATTGTGACAGTCCAAGGAACTCAAACTTTATTGCTAATAAATTTGATGTCCTTGTTGACGTACCAGTTTATTTAATTCTTATGTCATTTATGTACTCCTTTCAGTCATTCTTTTTCTCACATTCTTACAATACATGGTGTAAATTCCGTATATTTTATTCCCTCATGTTTTGCCTATAAAAGGCCTCTTACTTTGTGCTTTTCAGATCATTCTCTTATCACTTACTTTATTACAATTACAACACTACAATTATTTCTATATTTTATAACTTTAGTATTTACAACAGCATAATTTTAATCTATAATTTATATTGATATCTTAAATCTACCTCTTATATTTGAGTGAATTAATCAAAATTGATTTTAGAAATACGTACCTTTTTTTGAGAGACCTTTAAAACCCTTAAATATCCCGTGAAAACCTTGAACCAAGCTTCTAGACCAAAAGGACCCCTTGACAAATAATATGAGTGAGAGGTGCAAAGGTTAACTTACTATAGTGATCGGAAAATCACTTCAAAATAATATATGAATTAATTTAATATAACATTAATAGGTTTAACCCAAGTTTGAAACACGGTCGCGGCAAAATTTTCTTTTTAGCTGGGTGGTCCTTGCGTTATGTTATTTGTCACAAGTATTGATCGTCGTCGTCGTTTGGAAAAGCCCTCACTTGTCGGCCAGTCTTCTAGAAGAAGGAATGAAAGGGGAATGAAGAAGAGGAGGAAAGAGGAATAGGGAGGAAAAGGTTTATAAAGAATAAAGGAAATAAAATAATAAAACTGATTTAAATTATTTTAAGAGGAGCAACGACGAATTACTTGAGAGCTGAAACAAAAGTAAGGGTTATTAAATGACAATATTTATTTAAGTAAGGATTTAATTTCAATACGCAGACACACTTATATTTATTATTAGACTTATAGCAATCGTAGAGATTTATTAAAATTTATATTAGAACTATAACACTAATAATAATAATAATAATTTTGTATAATATTTAAATATGTAATAAAAGGTGAGTGTAATAAGTGATGATTTAAAGGGGATTATCCAAGGCCCTTTTATAGACCAAGGGACCCCTGAAGCGCCACCAATCAATAAATACAAATTAGAAATAGCTAAAACAAGTAATAATAGAATAGAAAATGAAACATGACTATCAAGAGAAAAATATGACACAATTTACTAAAACCCGTGAGTAATTAATCCTTTTCCCACCATAACATCCCAAAACACTTAATTAAAATAATCTTTAACAAAGTAAGTCTGAAACATGAGAGAAAAGAGTAAAAATAATCAAAAAAAAGACATTAGGGGGTGTCAGTTCTGGCAAATCCGCACTTACAAATCTGCACTTAAATTTGACCAAATCCGCACTTAAATAAGTGCGGATTTCCAAAACACACTAGCCCCAATACTGGTGGATTTCAAAATGAAATAAGTCACTTATTTCACTCAAATCCGCACTTTCTCAACCAAAAGTGCTGATTTCACCATCAAGTCCCATTTCACTGATTTGTCAGCATCATCCCATTCATACGCAGCACTCCGCAGCATAACACTTCATAACTCAAAACATCGTACATCACTTACATCTTAATATCATATCATATAAGAGTCATGCCTTCCTCACTTTCAAATCATGATAAATTACATAAAGCAATGACTTTCATGGCGCTTGAACTGCTCTTGGACTCTGATTCCGATTCTGATCTAGAAGAAGATTTTGTCGTTTTATCAAAAATGGCCAGGAAACGTTACCTTCTTCCCAGAAAGCCTCAAGTACTTCATACCCCCAAGTACACCATCCAAACACTTCTTAACCTATCTACACCCAGTTTTAGACAGCTGTTCAGGACTTCTCAGGAATGTTTCCTTAAATTGCTTGAGCTTATTCAGGATCATCCCATATTTCACAATAATTCTCAAAAAGAAAAACGACATCCTTCAATTCAATTGGCCATCACACTATGTCGTTTGGTTTCAAATGGTAATGGAGCCGCTTTGAAACGTTTAGAAAATGTCTTTGATTTAGGGTATGTTTCAGTTAACACTTATACCAAACGATGTATCACTGCCATCAACTCCTTGGAATCTCAACTTCTCACCTGGCCAACAAAAGAAGAGCGACTTGAATCATCTCAGGTTATGCAAGCAGAGGGCTTTCCAGGATGTATTGGTTTTGTTGATGGTACTACTATTCCTTTGAGCCAGAAACCTGCTCAAGGTGGAAACAATTACTTTGACCGTAAAAAGAGGTAGATTATTTTTAACTCCTTTCATCCTCCTTGAAACTAACACAAACAAATATATCTTCTTTATAGATATTCAATTAACGTTCAGCTTATATGTGACGTAAACAAAAAATTTATATCATTCTTCGCTGGCTATCCTGGCTCATGTCATGACTCCTACGTCTTCCAAAGAATGCATATTTCAAATGAACCTGAAAAATTCTTTGATGAAAATCAGTATCTTCTTGCAGATTCTGCTTATGTGAATGGAAAGTATGTACTTCCTGCTTTTCGGGGAGCAGCTTTAGAAGACAGTCAAAATGCCAAATTCAACAATCATTTGGCAAAGTCAAGAGTCCGTATTGAACATTCTATTGGAATCTTGAAAGGCCGTTTTTCTAGTTTAAGGGAATTAAGAAGTCCTCTTAGAAATAAATCTGAAATGGAGGCGGTGATCAACTGGATTCTGTGTTGCACTATACTTCATAACCTACTTGCTGACCTCAAAGATAAATGGTTAGAGCGGTATGAAGATGAACAAGTTGATTCACCTCCGACTATATCCAACACTTCTATTTCTCAATCAACTAGTATAAGGGCGAAAATCCTTCCAATAACACTCCAACATTTTTCAACGCAATTTTAATTTTTTTCTCTTTCTCTTCAAATTATCAATTTGCATGTATTATTCACTGAGAATGGTAAATTTTTTTGCATATTTTTTTGGTTTTTGAATTTGCTGTTAAAGTCTTATTTTTTTTTCTCTCTGTGTTTTCTTTCATCAACTCAACATGAAATCGCATATTTTCAGCAAACACCACGCAATATAGGGGGAGGACTTGCTAGCAAGTCCGCAACTTGAAGTCAGATGGAAATCAGATGGAACTCAGACTGAAGTAATACTGAACTTTCACTTGAAGTATCACACAAATAACAATGGATCTATATTGAAAACATAGTGAAAGTGTGAGGATAACTGAATGGAAGCCAGAAAAAATCATTCCATGAGTCTACTCAATGCAAAGTATTTTTTGAAACAGCTTATTAAAATAATACTTTATTAAATTAATTTGATCAATAAAAATTGATTGACAATATTGCAATTCTTAAATACAATAATTTTATTAAAAAATTTCAGATTACATATAAAAAAAATCAGTGACTTTTTCTATTACTTACAACTGTTTTTACAGAATTGAAAACTATGTTTCAGCTAATATTTTATGGAAGTGAACTCTGTTCTTCGCCCGAAGAACAGAGTTCATCCTCCTATTTTCACACTCTGTTTGCACCAATCTCCATCCCTTTCAATACTATCAACACATGCTTGTCTTCCCTTCCCATGCCTTTCGCTATCCTCCCAGCCCCATTGTATGCCATCCTCTTTTGATCCCCATTTCACCCCTCTCAACCTCTCCCAGACCCTTTTCTTCATTTAAAATGCCTCGGAACCCTTAATCTTCCCTTCCAACTCTTTCCCAACCTTTTCGCTACCCCATACACCCTTCCTCACCCCTCTCTACAGCCTTAGTCCCAAACCTAGTTTCTAGACTTGATCTACATTTTGGCTTAAGGAATTGTCATTACTTTAAAAGTAGTATACTTGACATATCTTATTTATATATTAATTAATTTATGTAATTATATTAAATTTTGATGACTTTCACCCTTTACTTCAATAAAATGCAGGGGAGGGTATTGCCAATTTTTTAAATCTGACATGTGAAATTTATGACTTAGAAAAATTTGGTGGTACCCACCCCTTGTTTCAATAAAATGCAGGGGAGGGTATTGCCAATTTTTTAAATCTGACATGTGAAATTGATGACTTAGAAAAATTTGGTGGTACCCACCCCTTGTTTCAATAAAATGCAGGGGAGGGTATTGCCAATTTTTTAAATCTGACATGTGAAATTGATGACTTAGAAAAATTTGGTGGTACCCACCCCTTGTTTCAATAAAATGCAGGGGAGGGCATTGCCAATTTTTTAAATCTGACATGTGAAATTGATGACTTAGAAAAATTTAGATAAGGAAACTTATTGACTAGAAAGTAAAGATAGAAAATTTTTATTATACATTCAAATTTTTGTCAAAAATAACGTACTATATTCTTTTCCTTTTATAAGTCAGCATATAAGAAAATATTACCAAAAAGAAATCAAACAAAATTAAATTAACTAGAAAAACAAATTATCAATTGAAAAGGTCAAGTAATTTTTTAATGTCCTCATAAGATTGGCCATTTTTAACACATTCCATAATGAAATCTTTTTTTTTAAAACTCTCTTGTTTTTCCAATTCACAAGTAGCCATTTCTCTTTGAAATTGACGGTCATTTACTCTTTCCATCTGCTCTACCTCAAATTTTTTTTCTTCCAAATCTAAGGCTTGCTGATCTTTCCTTAGCATATGATCAAACTTCATCTTCTCAAAGTCAAGGGCATTATTTGCAATAGTTGATTTCGCTGAGAAAATTAAATTGAAATAAATAAATAAATGAGTTAATGATTAAGATATATAGTAAAAAAAACTTACTTATATCTTTTTTTTCAAAATAATCCTCAAGGGAGCCAAATGAGCTTGTTGAAGTATTACCACGTTTTAATAGATGGTTCAATATCATTGAAGTTGAGCCTCGACGCTTTAGTTTGGAGTTTGAACAAGAGGCTTCAGGAAGTTCTTCTAAAGCAGCTTCTAAAGAGGTATTCACATTTCCAGAATTGAGATAATTTAATGGAGATTGAGTTTGAGTAGGAGGAGACTAGAAAGAAAGAGAAATTCAGAGAAGAATTGAAGAAAAAACAAAAAGTAAACATACATTTAAATTTTGGGCCTCTGAGGATTCAGATCTTCTGCGATATAATTGTTCTGCTTGATAGTTGGGATCATCTTCAGCTGAACTATGGTTAGAAGGTGGAGGGGATTGATCTTCTTCAAGTAAAGCTGTGTTGGGAGGATTATAGGAAGGTTTGGATCCAGAAGGTATATGCTTAGTAGTATCGTGTAGAAACCAAGGGTTTACATCAACTCGGGTGCCAAAAAGATTATCCATTTCCTCATAGAAAGGACACATGACATTGAGCTTTTCAGAAACAGTAGTAATTCCAATCTCCAAATCATCATCGTCAATACCAAAGCCAGTTTCATTTACAGCATGATGAGTCTTTTTATATTTTGAATGGTAACTCTTAAATCTCTCCTTCATTTGTTTAGGATTGATATCGATTCTCCCCCTTGTTTTCTTCCTTACTTCATTGGCCATCAACAAGTAGCCATTAACCTTTGAAGAAGGTGGACGTCCAATACGAGTGGACTTTTCACATCCAAAACATGCTTCAAAATTTGATTTTATTTTAAGGAAGTTGATTATGATGAGATAATCATCCTTTTTAAGCTGACCTGAACCTGCCTTTGATTTTTCAGGTGTAGGGCTTGCTTTATGAGGAGACTTTTGTGACGAAGCAGATTTTTGAGTTACCTTTTGAGATTTGGAATGTCTGGGAGGCATTATGAAACTGGCACATAACAAGAAAAAAGATTAAAAAGTAGAAGAAATAAGTAAAAAAGAATGTAAACATGCCTGGTCAAAATATTGAAAATGTCAGGAAGGGGTGTGTGCCGAGGATTGATGGGTAGGTAGCGAGGAAGGTCAGTGTGTCACATGTTACAGGGATGGGGTAAGAAAGGAAGGGATGTTTTGTGGCCAAAATGTGGTTGTGAAAAAAAACGGGAAAAAAGTGCTGATTTGAGGTCATAACTGACACCCTTTTTTGAAATAAGTGACTTTTTTGCAAAATTTAAGTGCTGATTTGTAAGTGCTGATTTGGTTTGAAATCCGCACTTAATTTAAGTGCGGATTTGCCAGAACTGACACCCCCTATTATAGTGACATGTAAAGGTTTTAAGTAAAACAAATAAAATTATTTTCACGCCAAAATTCATGGAATAAATTCAATTCAGTTTAAAGCAATTTTAAGTAATTGTTTTAACTATGTAATTAATTCAATAATTAGTTTAAATAAAGCAGATAATTAATTTAGTGTTATTTGTAATTTAAAATGGGGATTTTAATACTATGTTATTAAATAAGTATTATAATTTATTTAATAATTTTTCCTGACACAATTAAGGGTCAAAAGAAGCGCCCAATATTATTGCTTAATAATATATGAAGTTTTATTTATTATATAAAATTAATTAATTAACTTAATTACATTATAAGTCAATTTTACATATATAATTATAATATATGTCTTGTAATTAATTAATTATTAATTTATAATTATTAAATACATAAAAATGCGCCATTATTTGTAGAATATAAAATATATTAAATTTAATTTAAATGTATGAAAATTTATATAAAAATAAAATTAATATAACACTTATTATTAATAAGATATTTATATAATTTTATTATGCAATAAAATATTAATTTATATACATAAAATACAATTCTTACGCCCTCTTTCAGGTCCAATAAATTAACATATAATTTGCTGGGCTCCTGGTATAGCCTGGCTGACACTGAGGCTGAGGCTGAGAGGCTGGGAAAGGAGGAGGTTGAACCTGCTTGTGATTTAAGAGCTCCTGAATCTGTTGCCAGTGTGTGTCTTCTCTTTCCTTGCACTTCATTCTTTCTGCCTTCATTTTTTTCTATGGCTGGAAAGATTGTTTATTTGTTGCAACAGAGGGATCTTTTTTATTTTTATACCCTTTAGCAGATTTTCCTGATTGATCTGATGCTTTACTCCTTTCAGAGTAGTTTGGTAAGGGGGGTTTGTGACTTCTCCTGACATTTCTATGTCCTGAAGAGTATGAAGGTTTATTTTTAGATGAAGAATTCTTGTAAGCTAATTTTGAAGAACCTACAGATTCATTATCAACATCCACTTCAATTTCATCAACATGAAGATTATCCATGCTGTTTTCCAAACTTCTGGAAATTAAACTGTGAACAAAAAATCAAAAGGAGTTAATTATTCAAATATATATTTTCAAAGTAAAAATTTTAATCAAATGATTTTTTTTTTAAAAAATAAAAAATTTAAATTTATTCAAAAAATTAATTAATTAACCAAAAAAATGTAATACAAAAAATATGTAATTACAAATTATTTTATTATAAAATAAAAATTATTATTATGGGACCAACCAAAAAGGTTTAATAAGTCAACTAAAAATAATTAATACCAAAAATATATTGGTAATATTGGGACTAAGCACTGAGAACTATTATGGTCAAACAATAAATCCAAAAATTTCAACAAAAAATTAATTTACTAATTTTTTAAAAAAAAATTTAATGATCCTCTAGGACTAAGAGTATAACTCTATTATGGTCAACTAGGAAAAAATTAATTTAAAAAAAATCATCACTTACACTCAGTGATTCAGCAATTAAGCCAAGAACACTGTTTTTTCAATAAAAATTTAATAATATATATGAGAGGTGCAATGGTTTACTTACTATAGTGATTGAGAAATCACTTTAAAATATATTACTTTAATATATTATAAACCAAAAAGATTGAACCCAAGTTCAAAAAAATGGTCACAGAAAAATTTTGCTTTTTTGCTACTAGATGGTCCATGTGTTATGTTGTTCATTGAAAAATGTTGTTGTCATTCGGAAAGGCCTCCAATTGTTGGCTGGTCATCTAGAAGAAGGAGAAGAAGAAGAATAAAGGAAGGAAAAGAGAAGGAAGAAATAAAGGAGGAGTTACAAAAGGTAATTAAGAAAATGAAAAGAGTAGAAAATAATATAAAATTAAATTAAAGAAGAGAGATGCAACCACAAGTTATGAGGAATGACACAACAGTGAGGTTTGGTTTAGTAGTAAAAAATTAATTAAGTAAGTAAATATTTCTCTGTGCAGCTATCAATTTTTATTATTAATAAACTTAAAGCAACCTTAGATTAATTATTGATTATTTATATTAGATTTGTATTACTAATAAAATAATAATAATGTATTGTAGGTATTTAAAATGTTTTAATGTAACTGATGCCTACCAAAGAGGAATTCCAAGGACCTTTTATAGGCAAGGATACCTCTGAGACGCCTCAAATTTATATAAAAAAGTAATGTTAATGTGAAACAAATGATTAAAGGAAATTAATTAAAACATTTAATTTGAGGGGAAAAAGTGAAACAACAAATTAAACCCATGAATAAGTAAATACCTTTCACCACGCAATATGGGGGGCGGACTTGCTAGCGAGTCCGCAACCTTGGACCCAAACTCACCACAGATTGAGCACACATTGAGCTATTGATAAAGGAACCATACAATCAGGGATGAACACCACTCAGCAGAACAGTTTTAGGTGGGTGTCCAAGTAGAGTTCAGCATGAGTTCAGTATGAGTTCAGTCTGAGTTCCATCTGAGTTCAGGTTGAGGACTTGCTAGCAAGTCCACCCCCTATATTGCGTAGTGTTTCCCATCATAAAGTTCCAAAATAAGTAATTAATATAATGAGTAACTAAATGAGTATGAGACCATGGGAACTGTGAGAAAAAATATCCTAAACAAGTATTATAATAAGATGTAAAGGGTTTAATTAAAACAATTAAAATTATTTTCACACCAAAATTTATGTAACCAATTTAATTCAGTTATAAAGAGAAATTAATTAATTGCTTTAACTATTTTAAGTAATTAAATAATTAGTCCAATTGAAACAAATAATTAATTTAATTGTAACTAATTTAAAGTGAGAATTTAATATTATTGTATTAAATATGTGTTTTAAGTTATTTAGTAATTTTATTGACACAGTTAAGGGTCAAATAACGGCCAATATTTATGGATAATAATATATGATAAGTTTTATTTAGTATATAAATTTTATTAATTAAATTATAATTAAATTATAATTTAAATTTATTATTAAACTTATAATATAATTTTATAAATAATTAATTTTTTAGAAATATTAAATACATAAAAATGCGCCATGATTTTATAGAATATAATATTTTTATGTAATAATAAATTTACTTAATAATAAAAATAAAAATAATAATAATTTTACTTATTCATAAAATATATATAATTTTTATTATTCAATTAAATATTTTTTTGTAACTACATAAAATGCATAATGTTATTCCCTTAAAAGATTCGAATAAATTATTTTCACAATTTACTGGGCTCCTGAGATAGACTGTCTGACAAAATACATTTAAAATTATTAAGTATTGGCTCACCTCTCACAAGTGATTAGGAAGGAGTAAGTTTTTTTCAGGAATAAAGAAGGACAAAGAAATTATAATTTCTTAAAGCATTTTTTTGTCTTCTGCTCCTTCATTAGGATTACCAGATTTTATCCAGCCATTTGTTTTACATTCTGATTCCAGTTTTATTGGACTGAGTTCTTCCCTCCACCAAAAAAAAGTCATCAGTAATAAATTTTCTGAGGCATTAATTTCTTACCTTTCAAGAAACTTGAGAAAAAGTGAAATGAAATATGGAGAAACTCAACTGGAATATTCAACAGTTGAGTGGGCCTTGGATAAATTACATTATTACCTTGAAGAGCAAAAATTTGAATTGGTCACTAAATATAGTGTAGTGAAATTGTTGTTAAACATGAAGACTCCAAATAGGCAGATGTTTAGATAGTAACTGGAAGTACAATAATACAGAGTAAGAATTAAAATCATCCATATATTGGGAAAAATGCATTCCAATGTGGATATGTTGTTCAGATTACCTCTTACAAACAATGATTCTAATCCTGCATATGTACCAGAGGAAGATGTTATACATATCTTTTGGGTGTATATTGTGGACATGGAGGAGGATCTGATGCAATTAATTTTGGAATCCTATGACGAAAATTTTGAGTTAAAAAAACTATCAAAAATTCTTTATGATCCAAATAATGCATCTATTCAATCTTTAATGAAGACACTACCTGAGAAGTACCAGAGTGCCTTATCAGAAGGAAAGTTCTCCATTGTGGACAGTTGTATCTATTACAGAAGGAAAATCAGTATTTTCATAGTAATTGTTCCCTCCATCAAATAAATCATTTTGAAAATATGTCATGATGACATATTAGCAGGAAATTTTGATCTAGAGAAGACACTTATAAGAATGAAGAATACAACATGGTAGATTAATATGTCAGAAGATTCAAAATCTTATTTGGTCTCTGGGCTTGTAAAACTACTTGAAGTGGATGCCATGGACATGTTTTTTTATTTGTTAATTTACCAGTAGAAAATCTAAGATTTATCATGACATCCTAAAAAACATGGATCAGAGCACATGCACCCCCCCCAAAAAAAAAATAAAAAAATAAAAAATAAAAAATAAAAAATAAAAAATAAAACTCCAGCTAACAAGTGCTGAATTTTTTTTTCTGATGATGGACAAGGATTTAATTAGCTAATGTTACAGCCGATAGAATTTACAATGAGATGATGTGTGAAGACAAAATTTTTCATGAGAAATAAATATAAGAAAGGGTATAAGATATTGCGAAACGAAATAAACCGTGCTTAAAAAACTGTACAATGGCTATGAAGATGTTCTTTACAAAGCTTCCATAAAAATTGAAGAGTGTGGCACAGGTTAAGCTATTGGATGTGGAATTCGGGAGGCTATGCATTTTAACTGAGAAGGCGGAAGATCATTATGAGGTATTCAAGTTGATGGATCAGCCACGCCATAAAATTAAAAAATAAATGACTTATCTAATTTCTTGTCTGCCATTTTATTTAACAGTAAATGGGTTGTTTGCTGTTTGGCATATCAAAGTTAGATTTGAATAAACAATGAGATACTTTGACTAAATTATCCATGGGTGTTCGAATGTGGAGTGTTAGAGTGATGTAAGTGGGTTATTTCAATTCTCTTATACTCTAGTGATGGCGCTAATGAATAAAAATCATCCGCCATGAAAAATGGCGGAGCTGGGCAAAAATGATGGCGGTTTCCAGAACTTTGATTCCCTCTACTGATAATGGCAAAAAGCTTAAGCCAATGGAACGGTTAATAAGTTACAACACGCAGTTTTTACTACACTTCACCCAAAAACTAGCTACCCCTTCTGTTAACAGCACTCAAGCTTACAGATCAAGTTATCTTTGAATATTTTATTCCCGAACGCCTAAAACTCAATTTGGCTGGTTGATAAATTTTTTGGCACCAAAATGTCGAGTACCGTTGAGCTCACATTCCTTCAACATATATCAACTCTTTCTTTATCCACGAATCCATACTTGGAAGCCCGCAAGTTCGCTCAAGATTATCTCCGGGTACGAGAAGGTTATAAAATTACCTATATACTTTGATACTCACAAAACATGAATTTAGGCACCGAGAAATAATGGGTTATTGATGAAAATAGTTCTTCCAGCATTTATCTGTCTGCATGCTTTGTGAGTCCCTTTATTCTTCACAGATATTAAATTATCTTCATCGCCTATTTAATGCATTTTATTAGTCTTATGATCACTGGGTTAAGAGTTTTATTTATACAGACTACAGGACGTCAACTTGTCGCCCTTTGTCCAAGTAAGCAATCATAAATAGTCATGCAAGTAATTACACAAGCTGAATGGGAAATTTCAGATAAAATATTTCTGGTTCACCCAAGAAATTGTATATCATTTACATCTATTTTATCAAGTATTTGTCAGTCGTTAAGCTTTCTTTCACTTAAACCTACTAAAATTTGATATTAGTTGCAATTTGTGATTTGAGTTTGCAAATTGCTATTGATCAAGGAGTAGAAACGGCTGAAAAAGAGCGACTTTTCTTCCTTGGAACACGGTTTATCCCAACATGGATTGCAGCGTGTGTTTTCATCTTTTACTGCTCATTAATATTAGCTGATACACTATTTGTTTTTGGGTTCCCAAAATAGTTGGTAAATCTTTGTATTTTTTTTTTCTTGAACGCTTGTTAAATGAGACTGTCATCATCGGACTAGGTGTTTCTGCTATAATTGCATTCGATATTCGATTGTGAAGAAATACACTTCTCCCTCAAATACCGTTTCCAAAGTCCCTATTATCATTGTTTGTTTTTTAAATGGACTATTTATTCTGTGTGTGTTTTCAGGAACTGCTGGTGGGTGACAACATTTTACTAATATTACAGTGACTACGGAAAACAGCGGCTAATCTTGTAATTTTTTTGCCTGGAATCCAATTTTGTACCGAACTGTGAAACCAACCTTTTAACATATAAAAATAAGTGGTTGCCTTTTCATTTTACCAGCTACAACTTAAATGGGAAACTGCTCAGAAAAGTGCAGATGTTGTTGTAGAATTTTTAACGCGAGTGGCCCCAAGTTATGATCCTGCTACCTACACATTACAAGAGTTTATCGTAAAGCTAGTTCCACTAGCTCAACTTCCATTGCAGCTAGAAAGTATTTTCTTTCTCATTATTGAAATACCGCAGGTCTAATTTGTTTGGTCTCCAGAACTCATTCAGTGTTGCCTTCCGCCAAGCATTTATCTTATGGTTTGTATTGGACGTATTTCTTGTCTGCGTGAGTATCATTGGAAACTTGAATATGAGGCTATGCTGATTACTAGGTATCAATTCTAGATTTATGTTCCGGGCTTGCTAGTTTGTTATTACGCTCTCCACAAGTTGCATATCAACACAGGTTCTTCAATTAAGTGGAAGGAGATCTTCAATTTCTTCAACCAACGCCGCAAACCGTCTTTATCATCCAGCATTACACCATCAACCCAGTACAGGAATCTACTTTTTTCCGGAATTCTAGCGCTAATGTCTCTCATCAGCTATTGGCCCTTATTAATTTTCGTGGTGTGTTTTCATGCTTTTTAAGTTTAAAGGCCTTGCCTGATTGTGCGACTTTTAGTTAAAGCGAGCTACTATTGATGTATTAACTACCGAAAAATTTCTTATCGTTGTGGAATGGGTGAGTCATTTTGTGTTCGAAAACTTGTCCAGCGTTGACTGATTGTTCTGCTGGTAAAGGCTGTGAATGTTCCCGTATTACTATTCAGTATGTGAGTTGGATGAAGCTTCTCATTATAAAATTACTTTTTCCATCAAATTGTACAACTTATTCATTCACTTTACACTTAGGATCGGGGCAGTAAATTTGGTTGAGATGGAGTCGCTAAATAAATATAATAGAGGGATTAACAATAATGTTAACCAGGTCTACAACCTAGAAATCGGCGACACAGTCCCTGGGTCAAGCCTTATACTGAAAACTCTAGATTGCAAAGAAGAGAAAAGCTCAAGTGTTTGCTCCTAAGTCATGATAGTAAAATTACCATTCTCTTGATATAGTTAAATTAATATCATATTTTACTTCATTATAGTTATACTCCCCAGCTGCTAATACTATATTATAGTAATTTTGGCCTTTAAAAAATAGTGATTTCAGGACAGCATATCCGCGCGTATGATACATTACTGAATTTATATTCTAATATATCATAATGCATCTTTCTCGTATTCAAATCATACATCTCTATGGAATCACAAGCCTGTTTGCCGTCTCCTTCGATGGAAGTTAACAGGCTTGAGCATGAAACACTCATCAAGACCTTTGGCCTGGATGGATGTGCATCAGCGCGTTTCTGTTCCAACTCTTGAGAATCATTCAAGTTTTCGGTTTTAATTTGAAATCAGAATCACTTTCGTGTTTTTTGTGGAAATATACTATTTCTCTTGAATGTTAATTGAAAACTTATAGCAGAGCTTATAGCAGAGCCAATGATACCCTATCAGTAATTGCAGGGGAGTCAGTGGCGATGAGATTAATGTGCCAACCTATAGTCCCAATGCAAGGAGTGGTAGCGCAAAATGAATATGCATTACTGGTAAGTAAAACTAGAGGTGATCGAAATAGTATAATAGAGAACAATAAATGAGATCAATGGAGAACAACAAGTGGACTGAGTCTATATATATATATATGTAATTCTAATAGACAAGCTCCATCGATCTCTAATACATAAACTATTCTATGATTGCTAAGAAACCATGCAAGGTACATGAGGCGCTGAGCACGCAAAAAGGGTTAGGT
Organism: Hemileia vastatrix; assembly: GCA_030280995.1. NCBI lineage: Eukaryota > Fungi > Basidiomycota > Pucciniomycetes > Pucciniales > Zaghouaniaceae > Hemileia > Hemileia vastatrix. The sequence goes on from JASXTE010000015.1 coordinate 15,602,593, forward strand.
CGGCCAAGATGGGTGAAGTGGCGTAGAGTCTTGAGGAATGGTAGATGTTCTACTAACAAGGAGTGCGCAGTCAATGATGGGTTAGGAGGATGGTTTTTGAATCTGACACCCTCTCTTGTTGAGTAATCCATCATTGACATTGATGAATTTGAGGTGTTTTTTAAGCTTGGCTCTCAAGACTGGTTTTGTGAGCATGTCCGCCGGCATGATCCCGGTGGGATGGTACTTAAGAACAAACCTTTTATTTTCCACTTGCTCACAAATCCAATGTATTTGAATGTCAACATGTTTGGTACGAGAGTGATAAATTGGATTGTTGGAAAGGGAAATGCCTTGTTGATTGTCAGAGTGCAAGGTGATGGGTTTGTTGAGGTCGAGGGAGGAAATTTTGAATTCAGAAAAGAGATTCTTGATCCAAATAGCTTCTTGGCCACATTCTGTGAGGGACTTGTATTCCCCTTCTGTGACGCTTAGAGAGACAGTGTTTTGCTTTTGGGTGTGCCAACTGATGGCACTTCCATTAAGAGTGAAGACATATCCAGTTGTGGAGCCTCTTGTCGTTTGACAACCTCCCCAGTCTGAGTCACAGAAACCTTGAAAGATGTTGTTTCCAGTTGATGGTGCCTGATAAGTCAACACATTGTTGATTTTTCCTCGCAAGTATTTGAGAACTCGGATGAATGCATCCCAATGCGCTTGTCCAGGTCTGTTGAGGAACTGAGATAACTGACTGCAGGCAAAGGCAAGGTCTGGTCTCGTGCACTGTACAAGGTAGTTGAGGTGTCCAACGGCACTGCAGTAGTTGAGATTTTTTTGATGAATGAGTCATGTTCTTCGTCACCAGCAGGAGTTAGGAGAGTTTTGGGATCCATAGGGGATGACATGATTCTGCAATAGCTCATGTGATAGTTAGCTAGAATGGCTTTTATTTCGTTAGATTGTGATAGATGAATTCTGGCATTAGAATATTTTGATATTCTTATTCCAAGAATCATTTTTGATTCACCCAAATCCTCCATTTCAAAGTGGTCAGAGATGCCTTTTTTGAACCAATCGATGTCCTTTCCGAAGATGGAGAAATCATCTACATGGACATGGACATAACAAGGCTTTGAGCTGTCTTGATGAATATAGAGGGCTGAGTCTAATGAGATGCGGGTAAAGTTATTGTTGATGAAGAAATTGTGTACTAGCTGGTACCAACATCGCGATGCTTGTTTTAATCCGTATAGAGATTTTTTAAGCAGTAGGACTGGGTGACTCAGACCTGTAGGAGCATCTAATCCTTTTGGAATTTTCATGTAAATGGTCTAGTCTGGTATGCCATTGGTGAAAGCACTTTTTGTGTCCATTTGGTGAAAATCCCATGATTCAGCTGCTGCTAAAGCTATCAGGCATCGAAGTGTTGTAAGTCGACTGGTTGGTGCAAAAGTTTTGGAATAATCAATGCCATATTTTTGTGAGAACCCTTGCGCGCACAAGCGCGCTTTATACTTACTGATGTTCCCTTCATGGTTAAGTTTGATCTTGAATACCCACGTACTTCCAATGGGTTGCACATTATCTGGGCAAGTGACAATATCCCAGACTTTCTGTGACTCTAGTGAAGTTATTTCTGAATTGATGGCTTCAATCCATTTGTTGGCATTAGAGGAGCTAATTGCTTTGTTGTAATGTTTAGGGGTGTTGGGGTCTTCTGATATGGGAATTTAAGCTTCCAAGGCTGATTCAATTGAATGACTTGTATCTCTGTCACAAATTAAGGCTCGTCCACTTCTTGTGCGTCTTCCTTCAATAATATTTTTGGGGTCAATATCAGAGCTGATATTTCTTGGGGCTATATTGCTGGTTGTATCGTATTCCCAGAATCTAGAGGTAGGGTGCTGATTGGATTGTGAATCATCAGCAGTTTCTTGATTGTCGCCAGTTTCTGCTTCCATGGGATCTGGAGGCAGCTGTTGTTCTGAAGTTCTTGGTTCATAAGGAACAGAAACAAGTATATCGCTTGATAAGCTTGGCCACAAAGTATGTGTATTCTTGTTATTAAGATTTGGGAATGTGTTTTCATTGAAAACTACATTGTGAGAATACACCACTTTCTTGGTCTCCAAGTTTAGCAAAGGATATTACTTGTGTTCCTCGTGAAACCCAAGTAGACAACATTTAACAGCGTTTTTATTAAGTTTCCCTCCTCTTACTTGTTTTTGAACTAACGAATAAGCTGTACACCCGAATGTTTTGATATGACTGATGTTGGGCTTTTGATTGAAGAGCATTTTGAATGGAGTTTTCATTTGGTTATTTGCTTTGGTGGGTAATCGATTTTCAATGTAGATGGATGTTGTGACCGCTTCTCCCCAGTATGTAAGTGGTAATATGGATTTGAATAACAGGGCTTTGACCATTTCTATTGTGGTTTGATTCCCTCTCTCAGAAACTGGATTCTGTTGAGGTGTGTGCGGTGCCATAACTACAATTTTGAAGCCACTCAATGATGAGAGTTCCTCAAATTTTTTATTTACAAATTCTCCTCCCCCATTTCACACAAGATTTAAAATTTTTTGTTTGGTAAGATTTTCAGCATAAGATTTGAATTGCTCAAATTTACTAAATGCATCTGACTTCTTTTTAAGTAGATAAATAAAGCGATATGAAGAATACGTGTCTGTCAACCTGAAATAATAATGATGCCCCCCTATCGTTTCCAACAATCTCCCCCCAAATCACAATGCACATACTCTAGTGGTCTAATAACCTTTGGGAAATGTCCCGGAAATGGCGACTTGTGCATTTTTGCATGAACGCAAATTTCACAAACATCATCTCTCATGTGATCGTTGCATTTAATATTCAGGCTGTTAAGGAGAATTTTCAGGTACGGGTAATTTGAATGACCAAGGCGATGGTGCCAAGAAGTTAAATCAGTGTTTGATGAAGCGATTAATGATGATTGTGATTGCTCACCAAAAGAAGCATTGATGTGGAAAAGATTAGATCCAGCTTTTTTGCCCCATTCAGAACTGTGACTTCACCTTCTTTAAAAGTAATGTTGCCTTTGGTGTCAGCAGTGAGAGAAACACCTTTGCTGGTGAGCGGTGACAGCGCTATGAGATTACAGCCTAAGTCCGGGACGTATAGACAATTGGTCAGTAGCATTGAGTGATTTTGAAAGTTGAATAATTTTATAGACCCAATTCCCTGTCCATAGATGATCTTTCCGTTACCGATTCCCACAGGAATTTTGGTCTTTTGGAAGGTGGTGAATGCTCGTTTGGAATTGAACATATGGCTGCTAGCGCCAGAATCAAAAATAAGATCGGATGAATGCTTGCAAAGATCAGATGATGTGTGATGGACATAGTATAGGTCTTTGGTGATGTTTGCACTTTCTGTTTCATTATCGTCCTTTTCCTTTTGAGGATTCTTAGATTTAAATTTACTTTGTGGATGTAATTCAGGATGGAGCTGCCAACATTGAGATTCAGAGTGAGTTGTTTTTTGATTATGCTTCCTATTGTTGCAATATTCTCGTTTTTTTGTTGTTGAATTTTTCTTTTTGATGGAAATTAGAGCCAAATTTTGCTTGGCTTGAGAGTTATCAATCCGATCTGCTAATCGGGATAACTTCATGAGAACATTATCAATGGTGAGAGGTTTGCCATTATCATCCGCTGAGTTAATCATCATGGATCGGTGCATCTCTAGTGACGGCGGAAGTTTTTGAAGGATTGAGTATGCAAAAATAGGTGACTCTAACTTTTCGCCTGCCTGAGATAATGCATTGACTGATTCCTGAAGTTCAGTGACAAATCGTCTAAGATTACCCTTGGTGCATTCCAGATCGGTAAATTTTGTGTAAACCATAGACGCAGTAGCAGGGTGAGCACCAGAATATCTATCTTCTAGTCTTTTCCAGAGTTTGGTTGGATTAGATTTGTCATCTGCTTTGAAAAATGCCGTGATGTTGGTGGCATCTAACTTCTGGACTATTATGTTTGCCGCTCGTTTACAATGCAACTTGTATGCTATTTTATCGACTCCATCTGCTGTAGGCTCTAATTTGCGACCTTTGACAAGTTTGTCTAATTCCAATTGTGAAAGGAAAAATAACATTTTGACTTTCCATGTTGCATAATTGTCATTTGCAAGCATGGGAATGTCATTGACGTTGTTGTTCAAAGAGCCGTCCATTGTAGAGAATTCAGACTTTTAATCTGTTAATTGAAAACTTATAGCAGAGCTTATAGCAGAGCCAATGATACCCTATCAGTAATTGCAGGGGAGTCAGTGGCAATTAGATTAATGTGCCAACCTTATAGCAGAGCCAATGATACCCTATCAGTAATTGCAGGGGAGTCAGTGGCGATGAGATTAATGTGCCAACCTATAGTCCCAATGCAAGGAGTGGTAGCGCAAAATGAAAATGTATTACTGGTAAGTAAAACTAGAGGTGATCAAAATAGTATAATAGAGAACAATAAATGAGATCAATGGAGAATAACAAGTGGACTGAATCTATATATATATATATGTAATTCTAATAGACAAGCTCCATCAATCTCTAATACATAAACTATTCTATGATTGCTAAGCAACCACGCAAGGTACATGAGGCGCTGAGCACGCAAAAAGGGTTAGGTCGGCCAAGACGGGTGAAGTGGCGTAGAGTCTTGAGGAATGGTATATGTTCTACTAACAAGGAGTGTGCAGTCAATGATGGGTTATGAGGACGGTTATTGAATCTGAAATTGAAATCAGAGTGAGGCAGGTATTATAGGCTAAATCAGAATAATTTATGCATTTAGTGTGGAATCAGATCAACCTATGGATTTTTTTTAGTTTCAGAATAACTCACACATCTGATTGGATATCAGAAAATCCTTTAATTTATGTGGATTAAAATAATCCATTGTTCTCACACTGAATCTGAGTAATACATATGTACATGAGGGTATATCAGAGTTAGAAATCTTTAATTATTAAAATGGTGTTTGACAACACAAAAATAAAGCCACCTATTTGACTTTATTTATCAGAACAAAGGTGCTTTTAAGGGAAGATATTATTGAAGGAGACGAGTAGCTAGGGCGACATGTTCCTTGGTATTCTATACGTGCTTAACACATTGATTAGTGTATATGGTTGATTGATTTAAGATGTGATCAATCAATTAGGGTGAATGTTGATAATATAAGATTATATATAGTAGATGCTATCTTTCTTGTATCCTTATCCAATCTTATACTTTTCCATTACCAAAAGCTGATTGATTGCTTTGCATTATTTCTCTTTATTCTTTTATTTATTATTGATATTTTTTACTATCCTGTTTGGCGCATCAATCACTGGGGACAGGTGATTGAATACGTTTTACTTTAAAAGGGTATTTATTGTCTAACTAAAAAATATCATATATTAAATAAAAGGATTCAAGAACTTAAATAGATTAAAAGTCTGAAGTCTCTTTATGAGTTTGCCAAGTGACAAAACACCTGAAAAATCTTCATCTGCATCTGATATTAACTCATCAACTTCAACCTTTTGGAAAGCAGCTGAAACTAATACTGCTTCTAATCCTTCACACCCCTATATCTCTTTGACTATGTCTTATCAGTTGAATGATAAACTCCTAAGGGTACCAGTACTCACCCCAGGAAATGTTTCTCTCTGGAAATCAATGATAGAGTTTTATTTTGACTTTCATGATTTAACTCATCACATTACCTGTGCTACTAAACCAAATGACGCTGATCCTAATGACTGGAGTAAAGGCGAGGCCAAGACCCAACTTATCTTAATCAATGCTGTTGGGTCACATGATTCTTTGTCGATTTCTAAAGCCAAATCTACCTATCTGGATTATCAAAAAATTCTTTTGGATTAAGGTGAAGAAGATGCTTCCACTGTTTCCAATCTTTTGGATCAACTTGTGTATCTGAAGTGGGACAGTTCTTCTTCTCTAAGGGAACATTTGGGTAAATTTGAAGAAATAGAAAATTTATTGGTCAACAGTGCATTGAGTGATCTGGAACTGACTATTCCTTCAAAAGTTTTTGCAATGATTCTGATCAAAAGTGTTCAAAATGAGACTATGTTGGGAATAAGTCAGAACCTTTTTCAAAACTTTAAAAACCTCACATTTGAACAAGTTTATGACAGTCTTATATCTGAAGCACATTGCAGAGTTTGAGATGATAACTCAAGCAAAAATGCTAATTCCCTGAAGGCTCAGTCAAAGAAGAAAAAGATCATTCAACCATCCTATTCTCCTGATAAGAAGGACAGGAAGAATCTTAAATGCAAATTAGGTCATGTTGGTCATAATGATGAAAATTGTATTATGCAATTACAAGAAGAGTTAAAAAAAATTAAGGTCTCATTGCATACAAAGAATGAAAAATCTAAACCTGCCAAAGAAATTACTAAGTCAGTCTCTTTAGTTGTTGAACATGAACATGAGGAATCTGCCTATCTTTCTGGAATGAATAGATTCAACACCTGCTTTGTTCTTGATTCAGGTGCAACCTCTCATATGGTGAAGGAGAAAAGGATTCTTTTGAATGTTAAATCACTTGTGCCTCCAGCTAAAATCAATACTTCAGGGACTTAGGTTTTAACTGCTGATTATGCTTGTGATTTAGTCATTAATCAACAGATTACTCTACAGAATGTTTTAGTTGTAAATGGAATTTCTGCAAACTTTATTTCAGTCAATAAGTTAAATTCTTTGGGCTATAGAATTGTGTTTGATCCAACCAAAACTAAGGTTTTGGACAAAAATGGTCAACTTATTGCTAAACTAAATCATAAAGGACAGAAGCAGAACTTGTGGTATGTCAGAAATCATGCTTTCTTATCTTGCGCAAGGGGCCTGACTCTATATCAATGGCATGAACCTTTAGGGCACCTTAATGTGAAATCAACCAGAGAATTTCTCTTAGATAAGGGTCTAGATTTTTCCAACGAAGATTATGTTTTTGTTGCACATTTGAAAGGGAAAATGGTTAAACTACCTTTCTTGTCAACGCTTCCGCTAGCCACTGCTCCTTTATTCTGTATTCATTCAGATGTTACAGGGCCTATTGATCCACCATCTGTTAGTGGAGATAAGTACATTGTAAAATTTATAGATGATTGTTCACTATATTCATCTGTTTATCTTTTGAAATGAAAGTCAGAAGTCTTCTCTAAATTTCTTATATATCAGGCAGATTTTGAAAACAAACTGAAGCATAAGATTAAATACTTAAAGTGTGATAGGGGAGGAGAGTATGGTTCTGGTAAATTTTTTGATTATTTAAATAAATGTGAAATTACTTGTGAGCAAGCACCAGAAAGGACACCAAAACATAACTCAGTAGCCTAACAATTTAAGAAAACACTTATAGACAAAGTGTGCACTGTAATGATAGACTCTGAATGTCTGGCTAATCTCTGGGGAGAGTGTGTTATGAGCTGTGTTTTTCTGTTAAATCAACTCCCACACTCTCAACTTAAATCTAAAACACCTCAAGATGTCTTTAATAGTTTTCTTCCTTGTGAGGGAAATCATTTGATTGACTATGTGTTCCTTAAAAGGTTTGGTTCACTCGCCATACTTCATAATGTAAAAGAGGATCAAACATTTAAATTTCAACCACAAGGATCTGAATGTGCAATTGTAAGTTATGAGCCCAATTCTAAAAGTTACTACCTTTTTGAAAAATTAAAAAGAAATGTTATTATCTCCTGCAATGTTAGAGTCATTGAATCAGAAAATTATTATAATAAAAAAAATTTTCTTTCAAAGTGCCTGACTATGTTCATTTACCCCTTACCACTGCTATCATCACGTTGCCTTCAAATCTACCTGAAGAACCATTACAATCATATCTCTTACCTATAACATCTTCTGGTGTTCCAACTTGTACCACTGTCCCTGGTGATGTTTTGGAGGAATCAGATGATGAAATAGTGAAATGGGGACATAATAAGGGACAAATTCTGAGACTTACCTATAAACGTCAAACTCCTGAACCCCCTTTAAATAAGGCTTCTCCCTTACATGAATCAGGAAATTCTATGGATGACATCACATCTACAGAAGAAGATATCTCATATCATGGAAGACCTATTAGGCAACAAAAACCACCTGCTTACTATGGTTATCTTGCTACATATTTACCAGATAGTCCAACGTATAAACAAGCCCTAAATAGTTCTGATTCTTGATTGTGGCGGAAGGCTATAGATAGAGAATATGAATTTTTATGTGAACATCAAGTAAGTGAACTTGTTAATAAAACAAAGGAAATGAAAGTTATTGGGGGTAATTGGGTTTTAACAAAAAAGAAAGATGAATTGGGGAGAGTAATCAGATTAAAAGCACTCAAGGTAGCTTTGGGGAATCTTCAGAAGGAGGGTGTTGACTACGGACAAACTTATGCCTCTGTTAGTTTTACTTAAACATTCCGGCTCCTAATGTCTCTTGCAGCTTCCCAAAATTGGTCTATCTCTCAGTTTGACATATCAACTTCATTTCTTCATGGTATTATGAGAGATAATGTTTATGTGACTCAAGTAAAAGGGTATGAGATAGGGGGTAAGCACAAGGTTTTCAGACTAAGAAAATTGCTCTATGGCACTCAACAGGCACCTCAAAAGTAGAGAAAGAAGTTTGTTGAAGCCATGAAGCAATTAAACTTAACTGAAGCTGAAGGAGAAAAGTCTCTGTTTATTTTTTAAACTCATGAAACATTTATTTTTGATCATCTTCACGTAGATGATGGTCTAGTATTTTCTAATTGTGAAAAAACTGTAAAAAAGTTTCATTTTGACTTTCAGGAGTATTTCAAGGTTAAATGGGTTGATAATCTTACTTATCATCTTGGAATCAAGATTTCATATCTGGATGATTGTATTAATTTATCTCAAATGGCATATGTTGATGAGTTAGCTAAAAGATTTGGTTTGAATGCTTGTACAAAGCTATCCATGCCACTTCCAGTTGGTTTTCAGCTTCTTGATCCCTCACCTGAAGAAACTGAAGCAGGCAAAGACAACCCCCATCAGGAACTCATTGGCTCACTGAATTATCTGGCTGTTTCAACTAGAACAGTTATTAGTCAAGCTCTCAATGCTCTTTCTAAGTATAATTCTAATCATTCTCCTTATCACTGGAAGTTGGCCTTAAAACATTTACAGTATTTTGTCACTAATCAAGCAATTGGGATCAGATATCAGCAAAATAGGGTTGATGTTGTATTTAGATCATACAGTGATTCAGACTATGCTAATTGTAAGGTGACCAGATTCTCAATAACTACTTATGTGATCTTGCTCAATGATAGTCCTATATCATGGCGTGTTAGGCAACAGAAAGTGGTTACACTCTCAGTCACTAAAGCTGAATACATTTTAATGTGTGAATGTGCTAAAATGCTGGTCTGAATCACAATGTTTTTCTTCTCTCTTAACATTGATATGGTTACTCCTCAGATTCTTAGTCGCATCAATGAAACTGATCTGTTTTGTGATAATAGTTGCAACATATTTTTGTCTAAGGAGGCTCAAATCAATGAATTCTCAAAGCATATTGATGTTTGTTATCACTGGTTGCATCAAAAATTTAAATGCAATTAGATCAAAAAGTTTATTGTTCCACTATGGATATGCTAGCCAATATGTTCACTAAACAACAACCTCAAATTTTCCATCATAATGAAATACAATGCTTGAATCTAATCATGTCTGAAGCAGGGGGGTATTAAAAGTGATGGGTAGCTAGGGCAACATTTTCCTTGGTATTCTATATGTGCTTAAAACATTGATTAGTTTATATGGTTTATTGATTTAAGATGTGATCAATAAATCAGGGTGAATGTTGATAATATAAGATTATATATAGTAGATTCTACCTTTCTTGTATCCTTATCCAATCTTATAATTTTCCATTACCAAAAGCTGATTGATTGCTTTGTGTTATTTCTCTTTATTCTTTTATTTATTATTGATATTTTTTACTATCCTGTTTTGCGCATCAATCACTGGGGACAGGTAATTGAATACATTTTACTTCAACAGGGTATTTATTGTTTAACTAACAAACATCATATATTAAATAAAAGGATTAAAGAACATCAATAGATATGGCATATTAAAAAAATCAAGATTTATTTGGTGGAAAAAAGAGAGATATTGAAGTGGAAGATTTCCAACTCTGACACCCCCTATTGGGTGAATTCTATTTCACCATGTTTGAATTTTACTTACAATCAGCATAACACTTGCATAATATGCAAAATCAGGGTAGCTTTTATTTTTTAAATGGAATCAAGACTTCTAATGAATTTTATGGGGATCATAATAACCTGTGTTTTAGAGAGTGTAAAAGTTAGCAAATCAGCACTAAGAAATAAGCAATTAATTTTAATCAAATCAGAACATAATTAAATTTTTGCTTGTAAACCACAGTGCCACCCACACTAGTGTATTTCATAACTGATATGACATGCTAATTTTATTCAAACCACTACTTCCTCACAAGAAAATTTAGTTTCATTATCTTTAAAACAGACCATTTACTTCAAAAACTAGGGTTTGGTATATAATGACTGATTTTGGTTGAAACCAAAACTTAAATTATGTGCTGGATTTCTAACTTTAACATCCCCTATTTTAAGTAGACTGATCCTTAAAATTAGTTAAATCTTTAGCCATTTATTTGAGTTGAATTCAATCTACAATATTATGCTCCACAAAATGTGTGAGAATAGAGTTATTTGGACAGGGAAGTAGTTTCTGTGTCTAAAATAATACCTATTACTCATTCAGGAAAGTTTTCAAGAAAGGAAAACACACAGGAACCTCTAAAAATTCTACATCCATTATTTTTTTAACACTATTTTCCACAAAAAAGTACCTGTTATGTTCTAGCAGGTCCCAATCTCTCAATTCATTTGTGATTCAAAAAACATTCAGATTTGATATTGTGCCAGGTAGTGGGCCCAGTGTTCAATGTGTGCTCTCTTCAGAAATTTTACTGCTGAGCTGAAACTAACTTAAATCAAATAGGGGGTGTCAGTTCTGGCAAATCCGCACTTACAAATCCGCACTTAAATTTGACCAAATCCGCACTTAAATAAGTGTGTATTTCCAAAACACACTAGCCCCAATACTGGTGGATTTCAAAATGAAATAAGTCACTTATTTCACTCAAATCCGCACTTTCTCAACCAAAAGTGCTGATTTCACCATCAAGTCCCATTTCACTGATTTGTCAGCATCATCCCATTCATACGCAGCACTCCGCAGCATAACACTTCATAACTCAAAACATCGTACATCACTTACATCTTCATATCATATCATATAAGAGTTATGCCTTCCTCACTTTCAAATCGTGATAAATTACATAAAGCAATGACTTTCATGGCTCTTGAACTGCTCTTGGACTCTGATTGCGATTCTGATTCTGATCTAGAAGAAGATTTTGTCTTTTTATCAAAAATGGCCACGAAACGTTACCTTCTTCCCAGAAAGCCTCAAGTACTTCATACCCCCAAGTACACCATCCAAACACTTCTTAAACTATCTACACCCAGTTTTAGAGAGCTGTTCAGGACTTCTCAGGAATGTTTCCTTAAATTGCTTGAGCTTATTCAGGATCATCCCATATTTCACAATAATTCTCAAAAAGAACAACAACATCCTTCAATTCAATTGGCCATCACACTATGTCATTTGGGTTCAAATGGTAATGGAGCCGCTTTGAAATGTTTAGAAAATGTCTTTGATTTAGGGTATGGTTATGTTAACACTTATACCAAACAATGTATCACTGCCATCAACTCCTTGTAATCTCAACTTCTCACCTGGCCAACAAAAGAAGAGCGACTTGAATCATCTCAGGTTATGCAAGAAGAGGGCTTCCCAAGATGTATTGGTTTTGTTGATGGTACTGCTATTCCTTTAAGCCAGAAACCTGCTCAAGGTGGAAACAATTACTTTCACATTCTCGTCAAAAATTTTCACCAAAATATTTACAAGTCAAAAAAATTCTATATCTGTTTTAAAAAATTGGCAATACTCTCCCCTGCATTTTATTGAAGCAAGGGGTGGATATCACCAAAATTTTTCTAAGTCATCAATTTCACATGTCAGATTTAAAAATTTGACAATACCCCCCCCTGCATTTTATTGAAGTAAGTGGTGGAAGTCATCTAAATTTAATATAATTACGTAAATTATTAAATAAATATCTAATATATATCACTTTCCCTAGTTTAAAGTAATGACAATCCCTCAAGCCAAAATGCAGATCAAATCTAGAAACAAAAGTTTAGGACTTTCCACAGGTATAGGCTAGAGGAACCCCATGAAACAAATAATTGTTATCATGATTACCATTTATACAACACAAGGTCGTGGGCCCATTACTTTAGTTGAGGAAATTGATACATAAAAAATATTTATTAAAAATTTATGAAAAAATATAAAATTTTCAATGACAACTCTAATCCCCATACTTTTTGGATCTAAATAAAGTTTTTTTAAATTGATTAACTTTACCTTCTTTCATTACCTTATTGATTCTTTGAATCAACTTATGACTGATTTGAAATGAGCAACCAAAATGTGTTAAATCTTGACAGGATTCCAAACCAGGAGGAGCTTTGGTCATTTGATGATTATCCTTAGAAGAATTCCAAATAGTTTCGATGATACCATTTCCCAAACCAAAATCAATGATGCACCGGTGGTCTGGAAAATATAAACCTTGTCATTTGATTTTAGCTGGAGATGGTATTGGTTGGCCAGTAATCTGTTTGATATATGAGAATATACCAAAAGTAAGAAAATTGGTGTCCTTGGTATCGGTGTGAATTTTATTGTGAAATCCAGAATGAGTGATAATAACATTAGAAAATAAAAGATATTCATGGCTGATATCTTCCCATTCGGAGTCACACCAATTCGGTATTCCAACTTTGGTTGCAAGTTCATGATTTTTTTCAAATGCTTTATTACAGTGCTTTTTGAGTCGAAGAGCAAGAAAAGAGTTAAAGGAAGGTAGAGTGTCCCATAAGCAAAAATCTTCATCTTTTTGAGCTTTAGTGATATTCTTGAGCAACAAATATATGCCTAGATAATAATCATATAAGAGTTTCAGAATCCTTATCCTCTAAATATGCAATATAAAAATGTGAAATAAGACAAGTGAAATTTGGAAAAAAGGCTCAACTTCAAAGGTCAAAATCTTAGCAACCACTGAACCTAATTCAAACCTGTTTGTGGGAAATGAGAGATATGCTTTAGTAGAATCTTCAGTTAAAGGACATGTGATTTAAATAAACCTAACCCTAATTTGTTACATAAAAAAATGAAATAAAAATGTAAATTGGGAAAAAAAAGGCTCAACTTTAACAGTCAATATCTCAGCAACCACTGAATCAAATTCAAATCTGTTTGTGGGAAATGAAAGGTAGCCTTCAGGAGAATCTTCAGTAAAAAGAACATTAGATTTGAGTAAACCTAACCCTAATTCCGAGTCTGATTTTCAAAATTTTACAAAAACTTGAAAAATGGTAATGAAGATGAGATCAAAAGGAGTTTTATAAGTTCACTGTTATCCAGATAAGAGTCATACATATATTTAAGTATGAAGTTTTCATAAAAGGAATGAGATATCATATAGGCATGAAAAAAAGGAGATGAAACTTACCTTGATTGAAAAGTAGGAAAAATAGAGTGAGAAAGATTGATGTTGGAATTGTGGGGAAATTGAATATGGAGTAAGTGAAATGCATAAAGAATGTGCAATGTATGTGTTTCAATGAAATGGAGCCAAAAAAAAGTGAAATAAGGGAAAGGGGGGATAATGACCATGCCAAGGAGGGATGAAGAGTAGGGTGATGGAGCTAAAAAAGAAAGTAAAGAGGGAGAGAAAAAAAAGGTTAATTATACCATTGAAATCCAAAATAACCACTTACAAAAAAAATTTAGATAAAAAAAATAAAATAAACAGAAAAAAACAAAAAAAAATTATAATTAGTAATCAAAAAATCAAAAAAAAAGAATAAAGTGACTTACCTGGAGAGATGAGATGACAAAATGAATGAAACCAAATTGTTTGAGGGATGTTGGAGGAGAATAGGAAAAGGATATGAGGGATGAATGAAAAAAAAAATCACTGACAAAATATGCAATTTCAGAAAATATGCGATTTCATGTTGAGCTGGTGAAAGAAAACCAATGAGCCATCCAAAAAAAATTTTCACCATAAATTCCAAAAAAAATGAATATGCAACAAACAAAAATACCAACCCAAGTGAATGAGGTACACAAAGAGGACATTTGGAGAGTACAAAATGGTATGGGAAAGAAAGGGATGATGTGGCCAACATGTGGTTTTAAAAAAAAAATTCACAAAAAAAGTGCTGATTTGAGGTCAGAACTGACACCCATATAAAAAAGATTAAGAAGTAGAAGAAATAAGAAAAAAAGAATGTAAACATGCCTGGTCAAAATATTGAAAATGTCAGGAAGGGGTGTGTGCCAAGGATTGACTGGTAGGTAGCAAGGAAGGTCAGTGTGTCACATGTGACAGGGATGGGGTAAAAAGGAAGGGATGTTTTGTGGCCAAAATGTGGTTGTTAAAAAAAACGGGAAAAAAGTTCTGATTTGAGGTCATAACTGACACCCTTTTTTGAAATAAGTGACTTTTTTGCAAAATTTAAGTGCTGATTTGTAAGTGCTGATTTGGTTTGAAATCCGCACTTAAGTTAAGTGCGGATTTGCCAGAACTGACACCCCCTAATATAGGGTTTAGCTCCTGCTATCAGATTCCCACATATATTTTATTGGTGTACTCTCTCAATAGGAGGTATAAAAGTTAGAAAACTTAAATTATTTAAAAGGCATTTCACAACAGAAAAATAAAGCCAAAAATTAGAGATTAATTCTCAGTAAAAAGGTGTCTTGGGGGCACAATATATAATATTTTAAAAAATAATCATGGTTGATTTGGTGGAAAAAAGATGTATTTGATAGTGGAAGATTTCCAACTTTGATGCCCCCTAATAGGGGGTATCAATGTTCAGGGATCCGCAATTAATTTAATTGCAGATAAAAATCCTTATATCCCAATTATCTTCTGCAATTATTTTTGCTAATAGGGGGTGTCAGTTCTGGCAAATCCGCACTTAACTTAAGTGCGGATTTCAAACCAAATCAGCACTTACAAATTAGCACTTAAATTTTGCAAAAAAGTCACTTATTTCAAAAAAGGGTGTCAGTTATGACCTCAAATCAGCACTTTTTTCCCATTTTTTTTCACAACCACATTTTGGCCACAAAACATCCCTTCCTTTCTTACCCCATCCCTGTCACATGTGACACACTGACCTTCCTCGCTACCTACCAGTCAATCCTTGGCACACACCCCTTCCTGACATTTTCAATATTTTGACCAGGCATGTTTACATTCTTTTTTTCTTATTTCTTCTACTTCTTAATCTTTTTTCTATGGGTGTCAGTTCTGACCTCAAATCAGCACTTTTTTTGTGAATTTTTTTTTTAAAACCACATGTTGGCCACATCATCCCTTTCTTTCCCATACCATTTTGTACTCTCCAAATGTCCTCTTTGTGTACTTCATTCACTTGGGTTGGCATTTTGGTTTGTTTCATATTCATTTTTTTTGGAATTTACAGTGATTTTTTTTTTTTTGGATGGCTCATTGGTTTTCTTTCACCAGCTCAACATGAAATCGCATATTTTCTGAAATCACATATTTTGTCAGTGATTTTTTTTTTCATTCATCCCTCATATCCTTTTCCTATTCTCCTCCAACATCCCTCAAACAATTTGGTTTCATTCATTTTGTCATCTCATCTCTCCAGGTAAGTCACTTTATTCTTTTTTTTTTGATTTTTTGATTACTAATTATAATTTTTTTTTGTTTTTTTCTGTTTATTTTATTTTTTTTATCTAAATTTTTTTTGTAAGTGGTTATTTTGGATTTCAATGGTATAATTAACCTTTTTTTTCTCTCCCTCTTTACTTTCTTTTTTAGCTCCATCACCCTACTCTTCATCCCTCCTTGGCATGGTCATTATCCCCCCTTTCCCTTATTTCACTTTTTTTTGGCTCCATTTCATTGAAACACATACATTGTTCATTCTTTATGCATTTCACTTACTCCATATTCAATTTCCCCACAATTCCAACATCAATCTTTCTCACTCTATTTTTCCTACTTTTCAATCAAGGTAAGTTTCATTTCCTTTTTTTCATGCCTATATGATATCTCATTCCTTTTATGAAAACTTCATACTTAAATATATGTATGACTCTTATCTGGATAACAGTGAACTTATAAAACTCCTTTTGATCTCATCTTCATTACCACTTTTCAAGTTTTTGTAAAATTTTGAAAATCAGACTCGGAATTAGGGTTAGGTTTATTCAAATCTAATGTTCTTTTTACTGAAGATTCTCCTGAAGGCTACCTTTCATTTCCCACAAACAGATTTGAATTTGATTCAGTGGTTGCTGAGATATTGACCATTAAAGTTGAGCCTTTTTTTTGCCTATTTAAATTTTTATTTCATTTTTTTATGTAACAAATTAGGGTTAGGTTTATTTAAATCACATTTCCTTTAACTGAAGATTCTACTAAAGCATATCTTTCATTTCCCTCAAACAGGTTTGAATTAGGTTCAGTGGTTGCTGAGATTTTGACCTTTGAAGTTGAGCCTTTTTTCCAAATTTCACTTGTCTTATTTCACATTTTTATATTGCATATTTAGAGGATAAGGATTCTGAAACTCTTATATGATTATTATCTAGGCATTTCAATTATATAGGCATGTATTCGTTGCTCAAGAATATCACTAAAGCTCAAAAAGATGAAGATTTTTGCTTATGGGACACTCTACCTTCCTTTAACTCTTTTCTTGCTCTTCGACTCAAAAAGCACTGTAATAAAGCATTTGAAAAAAATCATGAACTTGCAACCAAAGTTGGAATACCGAATTGGTGTGACTCCGAATGGGAAGATATCAGCCATGAATATCTTTTATTTTCTAATGTTATTATCACTCATTCTGGATTTCACAATAAAATTCACACCGATACCAAGGACACCAATTTTCTTACTTTTGGTATATTCTCATATATCAAACAGATTACTGGCCAACCAATACCATCTCCAGCTAAAATCAAATGACAAGGTTTATATTTTCCAGACCACCGGTGCATCATTGATTTTGGTTTGGGAAATGGTATCATCGAAACTATTTGGAATTCTTCTAAGGATAATCATCAAACGACCAAAGCTCCTCCTGGTTTGGAATCCTGTCAAGATTTAACACATTTTGGTTGCTCATTTCAAATCAGTCATAAGTTGATTCAAAGAATCAATAAGGTAATGAAAGAAGGTAAAGTTAATCAATTTAAAAAAACTTTATTTAGATCCAAAAAGTATGGGGATTAGAGTTGTCATTGAAAATTTTATATTTTTTCATAAATTTTTAATAAATATTTTTTATGTATCAATTTCCTCAACTAAAGTAATGGGCCCACGACCTTGTGTTGTATAAATGGTAATCATGATAACAATTATTTGTTTCATGGGGTTCCTCTAGCCTATACCTGTGGAAAGTCCTAAACTTTTGTTTCTAGATTTGATCTGCATTTTGGCTTGAGGGATTGTCATTACTTTAAACTAGGGAAAGTGATATATATTAGATATTTATTTAATAATTTACGTAATTATATTAAATTTAGATGACTTCCACCACTTACTTCAATAAAATGCAGGGGGGGGTATTGTCAAATTTTTAAATCTGACATGTGAAATTGATGACTTAGAAAAATTTTGGTGATATCCACCCCTTGCTTCAATAAAATGCAGGGGAGAGTATTGCCAATTTTTTAAAACAGATATAGAATTTTTTTGACTTGTAAATATTTTGGTGAAAATTTTTGACGAGAATGTGAAAGTAATTGTTTCCACCTTGAGCAGGTTTCTGGCTTAAAGGAATAGCAGTACCATCAACAAAACCAATACATCTTGGGAAGCCCTCTGCTTGCATAACCTGAGATGATTCAAGTCGCTCTTCTTTTGTTGGCCAGGTGAGAAGTTGAGATTACAAGGAGTTGATGGCAGTGATACATTGTTTGGTATAAGTGTTAACTGAACCATACCCTAAATCAAAGACATTTTGTCACGCGCCACGTGACACTCGAGGCGAAATTAACTCAATAAATCAATAATATTGAGTCCTACATCTATACTCGAAGCGCAGAAAGCAATTCTCCATAGCAACTGCGATTTTTTCCTTTGTGTACTAACTATTTAACTGCGCTAGCCTAAACTCTAAATCTAAATTAGTCAATCTCCCAATAGGGTACCTTAGTCCTTTTCAATAAGCGATGCACAGCGCTAGGATCAACGAAATAGTACAGTAGTAGTTTTTCATTAAAGTTTTGTTAATTAATTAAAAAGGGGTATATTGAGCATGGACGGATATTTAGTGAAGAGGGTCTAAGTGTATGTTAGTAATGGTCAATGGAATGGGAATACTGCGATGGAAGGGAGGTCAATGCGAGGAGGAACAAAGGATATAAAAGGAGTTGGGTATTTGGTTCGATATTCCTTAGAATTAAATTATAACATCGTATTTACATTAATAGTGGAAAAACCTTAAAAGTTAAATCATTGTTATTGTATCTTTCTTTTACCTTCTCAATATTCATTTCTAAATCCTAAATCTTTGATTATTGAGCTTCCAACCCTTCGTGAGATTTTAAGAATTATTATTACCTTGGAACTAGTTTATAACTCTTCTCGATCAAACCTCGAACCTATAATTATTACTTCGAGTGACCTTCGAATCATTTCCTCGAATCATTCCTCTGTACTTCGAAGAAGTTTCTAAAATCCCTCATCTCACTTACAGGAACATCCTCGACCTTGTGCGTAGGTCGTCCGGTGACAGTATAATTTAATTCTCCGTAGTTCTCATTCTTTGCACTACTACGTCTTTTTTAGGTGCTTCTAAAATTTTAAATGGCACCTGTTCAACGCACTCCTCCTACGGGCGCTACTACTAGAGCTCGCGCTAGAGGCAGGCCAACAGCCACAAGGTCTGTTTCTCGCACTCACTCTTTGGAACCACTCGACCTTAGGGAACGGCAACACTCAGTTCAATCTGTAGAAGACATTCCACAAGATTTTGAGGATTCTAGTGATGAAGAAGAAGGAGAGGATACAATGCATGAGGCACCATCCGCCCCTGCCAATCACCCTTCTGGCCAATCCTCAGAACCGGGACCATCTAACTCTCTGGAAGATTTCATGAGACTTTTTATGAAAACCCTTTCAAATCCAACGTCTTCAGAGGGATCTAAGTTCAAAACTCCTTCTATGAAATCTCCTGACAAATTTGACGGAGATCACCCTGACAGATTGCGACCCTTCTTGCAAACCTGCAAGCTACTGTTCCATAATGACCCTCGAACCTTTAACAGCGACCGATCAAAGGTTGTTTACGCTTCTTCATTCCTATCTGGGAAAGCAGCAAGATGGTTCGAACCTTATCTACTCATGCTTTCTTCGACAGAAACCCACTTACTTATCAATAATTGGGAAAAGTTAGAAGACCAACTTTTTACGTTGTTTGGGGACCCTAATGAAACGGACAACGCAGAAATTGAACTTGATTTTCTTCGCATGAGTGATAATGGTAAAGCCTCTGAATATATCTCGAACTTCAGAGCACTTCAAACTCGAGTAGGTTGGAATGATGCTGCCCTTAAGTATCATTTCAAGAAAGGACTTCCTTCGAGGATTCTGGATCAATTAAATCTTCACGGTCAGAAGATGACTACTTTAACGGATTTAATGGATCGAACCCTCGAACTTGACGGCGTTTATCAAGGACGACTTCAACATCGTCGATATGCCAACAAATCTCAAGGCCTAAATTTTAAATTGGGACCTTCTTCACACCCACGACCAAATCAATCCTCCTCGACTCAATCCAAACCCAATAAGGGAAAGGATAAAACTCGACCAAAAGGCTCAACCCCAGGCGATATCAGCAAAGTACTGGATCCTAAAGGGGAACTTAAAGAAGCTGAGAGGAAGAGAAGAGCAGATAATGGGTTATGTATGTATTGTGGGGGTAAGCACAAGTTGGAAGACTGTGTAAAGTTGAAGGAAAGAGAAGGTACTAGTTCGAAGTCAAAAAACTAGTAGATAGTTTACTTGTGTGCAAAGCAAACTATCTTATCTCTCCCAGTGCACAGAACCTCCATGTCTTAAGGACTGGAGTTGCCTTAAACCGCTTGAGATTCATTCTTTTTAAGGAGGATATCCCCTTCAGTTGTCTTATAGACTCTGGAGCTTCAATTTCTTTTGTTAGTTTATCTTTTGCCGAGAAGCTTCAACTAAAATTTACAGATATTGATCGAATTCCCATCTATTTGGTCGAATCAGAGGAACCCAAATATTGGGTAAGTAAGAAAGTTTTATGGGTTTTCAACTTTCCGAATTTTCCCCCCTTCGAGTGGGAATTATCAGTCTTGGACGCCCCAAGGATGGACGATACCATTCTTGGCCATGACTTTTTAACGCATTGGAATCCCGAAATTGATTGGACCCGGGGATTGATCACCCCACGCTCTAAGTATATTTCTGATTCTTTAATGCAGGTCAATAGGGAGTTAAACAACCCGCCTGACAACGTCCTGCTAGAGGACAAATCTCTGCCAGATGACTTGCAAGCATCTGTACCTTCTTTAAATGAGCAATTGGCTAACCCTTCTAGCTCGATGACTTCACTCAAAGAGGATTTAAATTGCCTCGAAGTAATTGAATTATGCTCTCTCAATACAGGTATCACCTCGACAGATTCTCTCGAAGATGAAGAGGATGACCAAATCAATGTTGAAGCCATTAAATCAACTCTACCGGAAATCTACCACGATTTCCTCGATGTTTTCTCAATCCTCAAGGCCGATAAGTTACCACCTCATCGACCCTACGACCATCAAATAAAGTTAATAGGCCCAGTACCTCCGGCAGGTCCTGTCTATTCTCTATCGAAGGACGAATCTCAAGTTCTTCGAGACTACATTGCAGAGAATGTAGCCAAAGGTTTCATCAGAGCCAGTAAATCTCCAACCGGCTCCCCAGTCCTCTTTGTAAAAAAGAAGGACGGTAGTCTTAGGTTGTGTGTTGACTATAGAAAGCTCAACACAGTCACAAAGAAAAATGCATATCCTGTTCCTCCTATGTCATTACTTCTTACCCTTTTCAATGGTGCTAATTTCTTTTCTAAAATTGATCTTAGAGGCGCTTACAATCTTATTCTCATTGCGGAAGGTCATGAACCACTGACTGCAATGTGCACTAGATTTGGTAGTTTTGAATATTTAGTTATGCCTTTTGGATTATGTAACGCACCTTCAACTTTTCAAACTTTTGTTAATGATATCTTTCAAGATGTTGTTGAACAATTTGTAGTCGTCTATTTAGATGATATTTTAATATTCTCGAAAACACTGGATGAACATATTCATCATGTTCGACAGGTCCTAAATCGTCTTCGAGATCATGGTCTCTACGCCAAGCATAATAAATGCGAATTCCACCTCAAATCAATTGATTTTTTGGGGTTTACGTTGTCCACTGACGGTTTAGTCATGGATGACAAAAAAGTCCAGAAAATCCTGGAATGGCCTGAGCCCAGAAACATTAAATCACTTCAAGGATTTTTGGGTTTTGCAAACTTCTATAGAAGATTTATTAAAGATTACTCTAAAACTATTTCCAATCTTACTTCTCTTCTTAGAAAAGATATTCCTTTTGTTTTTACTTCTACAGCACGAAAGGAATTCGAAGCACTAAAAACGGCGTTCACCACAGCCCCAATTATTCGGCATTTTGATCCTTTGGCCTCGACAATAGTTGAGACAGATGCAAGCGATTATGCTATTGCAGGGGTCATCTCCCAATTAAATCCTGAAACAAATTTGTTTCATCCTGTTGCTTTTGAGTCACGCAAACTCATAGCCGCGGAATTAAATTATGAAATTCATGACAAAGAGCTTTTAGCTATTATCCATTGTCTTAAAAAATGGCGTTCTTTTCTTCTCAGCCTAGATAGTCCTTTTCAAATTTTAACTGATCACAATGCTTTGAAATACTTCATGTCTTCTAAAGTGTTAACCAGGCGTCAAGCCAGGTGGGCTGAATTTTTGTCTGAATTTTCTTTCTCTATTTCCTATTGCCCAGGAAAAAACTGCATTGTCCCAGATATCTTGTCACGTCGGGACGACGTTTACCCACAGCGGGGGGACACATTTGCTGACAAGAACCCAGCAAATGTGCAATCAATCTTCAACGAATCAATGTTAACAACTCATCAACTTAATTCGATGACAATTCAATCTTTTCGAAATCCACTATCCAACATCCTCGAAGCTCAGTCGAAGGACGATTATTGTTTAGGGTTAAAAGAAAAAATACTCTCGAAGCAAGGGGCCAAAAGATTTAGTATTGAATCAGGTCTATTAGTCTTCGAAGGTAGAGTAGTCATACCCGACAACAATGAGATAAAATTATGGATTTTCAATAGTCGACATGATTCTCCGTTAGCTGGTCATTTTGGGGTTGATAAAACCTACCAGTTAATAGCGAGGGATTTCATCTGGCCAGGTATGACCAAGGAAATCAAGGCCTATATAAAAGCTTGTTACGAATGTAATAGGAATAAGGCTCCCCGTCACCGGAAGCATGGGTTGCTTCAACCACTTCCTATTCCCTCTAAACCTTGGGAATCTTTATCGATGGATTTCATTTCTCAACTTCCTATTTCTAATGATTTTGATGCTATATTAGTAATAGTAGATAGATTTTCAAAAATGTCTATTTTTATTAAAACCACTACTACTGCTACAGCAGAAGATTTGTCAAAATTGTTTCTAGAATATGTATTTTCTAAACACGGCTTACCAAATGATATTATTTCAGATAGAGGCTCATTGTTTGTATCCACATTCTGGACCCAACTGTGTCGACAACTCAATATCACGAGGAATCTCTCCACGGCCTATCACCCTGAAACCAATGGTCAAACAGAAAGAGTTAACCAAATCCTCGAACAATATCTTCGAATGTATGTCAGTTACCAACAAGACGATTGGACCACATGGCTACCATTGGCCGAATTTGCTTATAATAACTTGACTCATTCTTCGACACGACAATCTCCCTTCGAAACCATTTATGGACGACATCCTCGATTCAACTCAATTCATGTAGGAACTAATCATCCTGCGGAACATTATCTTCGAACTATATCACGACTCCAAAAAGAACTTAAAACAAATTTGGAATCAGCGATTCGAAGATACAAGGAACAGGCCAACAAACATCGACAATCTGCTCCTTCCTTTAAACCAGGCGACAAAGTATGGCTCGATGCACGAAACATCCGAACAACAAGACCATCAAAGAAACTGGCTGAAAAGCGCTTGGGACCATTCGAAATTGACTCTGAAGTCTCTAAAACTGCATTTCGACTCAAGTTACCTCCTAAATGGCAGGCGATTCACCCTGTTTTCCATGTATCTCTCCTGGAACTGGCTTGAGAAATATACCCGGGCAAGAACCAACCCCCTCCGGAACCGGTCGAAGTAGAAGATCATCTAGAGTGGGAAGTAAGTCATATCCTTGATTCAAGAATACGCAAGGGGAAACTTCAATACCTAGTGGAATGGGAAGGCTTCCTCAATGACTCAGACAAAACATCCTGGGAACCAGCCATCAATGTTTCCAATGCTCCTGAACTCCTAAAATCTTTTCATTCGAAATATCCTTTAAAACCAAAACCTTAAAATTTCTTTATTTAAAATTTTCTTTTCTTTTCTTTCTTTCTTTAAAATCTAAAACACCTCTTAAATTTCTTAGCCTTGTTTTCTTTCTTTTTTCTCTTCTTTCTTCTCTTTCTATAAAATTTCCTCCAAAACCAAAAATAAAATCAAAATTAAAATTAAATACAATAAAATAAAATAAAATAAAATAAAAATTAAAATTAAATAAAATAAAATTAAATTAAATTAAATTAAATATAATAAAATAAAATAAAATAGAATAAACATAAATAATAAAATAAAATAAAAAACTCATAAATCTCTCTAAATATTTTCTTCTTTTATTTTTCAATTCTTTAAATACATTCTTTTCTTAAATTTAAAATTCTCTTCAAAATTTTCTCTTTCAAAAATTTTTTATTCTCTCTTTTAAAGACTTTCTTTTCTTCGAATCATCAAATCCTGTATGGCACGACCATTTCCGCGAACTTAACTTCAACCCCTGAATCTCCCTATAATAATTCTTCGAAACAAATAAATCTTCTTTTCAAACTCTCTTAAATTCTACACTTTATTTTTTTTCTTTTCTTTCTCCTCTTTTTCAAACTAAAATTTCTTAAAAAAAAAAAAAAAAAAAAAAAAATTTAAAATCCTCAATTTAACAACTCATCTCAATCACAAAACCGTTTCTTTTTCTCTCTCTTTTCTTACATAAAAAATTTTTCCTTTTAAAAACACTAAAACTTCCTTCAATTAAAACAACCTTTTTTCTTTCTTTAAAATTATTCTTTCAAATTCTAAAATATTTTATTTAAAACTTCTTTTTTCTTTTTTTTCTTCTCTTCTTTTTCTCTTTCTCAAATCTTGTAAAATTAACAACATTCACCTACAATATATAAAAAAAAAAAAAAAATACTAATAATAAAATAAAATAAAAATAAAATAAAACTAAAATACAATTTTTTCTTCTACTTCTTTCCATCTCCTTTTCATTTTCAAATTTTTTCTTTTAATTTTTCTCGAACCAATCTTTTCATTTTCTCCAAAACTACCCTTATCTCCTTCCTGCATTTATCAAATACCTCCTCCTCTCCTACCAGAACCACCTCTCCAATCTCCAAGAGCTCCTCCGCCACGTCGAAGGAAGCAGCGTCAATAATAGCGTCGACCTCCCCACATAGTTCTTCCGCGAACCTTACTCGTCGACCTTGACGAGGTTTCTTCGACCACACCTGGTCCAGGGTATCTTCGGGCTCTTCAACCACTTCCGTGGCTGGAGGGTTTGCCTCAGTTGGTATAACCGGCGCAGGCTCCGCAATCGGCTCTTCCAGTTTATTCGATGTCTAAAACAAGACTCATCAGTAACTTCATCCTTGAAATAAAACAATTAAAACTTACCTCGAAGATGGGATCAGGCTCCAGAAATAACCTGGGCGCCACTTCGACTTCTACCTCTCTCTCTTCCTCATTGTCCTTGATGACCACCCGACGTTTCTTGGGTGCCCGCCCTGGAACAGGGACTTCATCTTCATCCTCCTCCACCAATTCATCGACCTCTTCCTCGACACCTCGCTTCGAACTCGTGGCCTGGGTTACCCAGGTTGAGATCTCGTTGTTCATCTCCTTATCATTTTCCCCCACAGATTGTTCATCTTCGATCGAGACATCCCAAATGTCTTCGACCACCTCTTTGGTCTTTGGAACTACCCAAAATTTTGTTTTTGTGAATCGTTTTTCGATTTCCGCGTTCTTCGTCAACACATCGCACGCCACTCGCCGCCAACGGCAAAACTCGCATTTCTGGCGAGGGCCTCAAGTCGCCGTACTTTCGACACAGAAGTATTCCATGCTTTCGCAAGCCTTGCAAGTCCGTGAAAACTGTCGTGTGATTATTCCCCCATCCGCTTTAGGGTGTGGAGGCGTGGGTGTGGGGGTAGGGCAGTTCATTATAAAATAAATAATTGAGAGATGAGGGAAAAAGTATTAGACAAGTGAAATTAGTGTGGGAAGATGGTTCAAGCTCAACGGAGTTCGCGTTTTTTATACCCGGGCATCTGTCACCCGCCACGTGACACTCGAGGCGAAATTAACTCAATAAATCAATAATATCGAGTCCTACATCTATACTCGAAGCGCAGAAAGCAATTCTCCATAGCAACTGCAATTTTTTCCTTTGTGTACTTACTATTTAACTGCGCTAGCCTAAACTCTAAATCTAAATTAGTCAATCTCCCAATAGGGTACCTTAGTCCTTTTCAATAAGCGACGCACAGCGCTAGGATCAACGAAATAGTACAGTAGTAGTTTTTCATTAAAGTTTTGTTAATTAATTAAAAAGGGGTATATTGAGAATGGACAGATATTTAGTGAAGAGGGTCTAAGTGTATGTTAGTAATGGTCAATGGAATGGGAATACTGCGATGGAAGGGAGGTCAATGCGAGGAGGAACAAAGGATATAAAAGGAGTTGGGTATTTGGTTCGATATTCCTTAGAATTAAATTATAATATCGTATTTACATTAATAGTGGAAAAACCTTAAAAGTTAAATCATTGTTATTGTATCTTTCTTTTACCTTCTCAATATTCATTTCTAAATCCTAAATCTTTGATTATTGAGCTTCCAACCCTTCGTGAGATTTTAAGAATTATTATTACCTTGGAACTAGTTTATAATTCTTCTCGATCAAACCTCGAACCTATAATTATTACTTCAAGTGACCTTCGAATCATTTCCTTGAATCATTCCTCTGTACTTCGAATAAGTTTCTAAAATCCCTCATCTCACTTACAGGAACATCCTCGACCTTGTGCGTAGGTCGTCCGGTGATACATTTTCTAAAACTTTCAAAGCGGCTCCATTACCATTTGAACTCAAATGACATAGTGTGATGGCCAATTGAATTGAAGGATGTTGTTGTTCTTTTTGAGAATTATTGTGAAATATGGGATGATCCTGAATAAGCTCAAGCAATTTAAGGAAACATTCCTGAGAAGTCCTGAACAGCTCTCTAAAACTGGGTGTAGATAGTTTAAGAAGTGTTTGGATGGTGTACTTGGGGGTATGAAGTACTTGAGGCTTTCTGGGAAGAAGGTAACGTTTCGTGGCCATTTTTGATAAAAAGACAAAATCTTCTTCTAGATCAGAATCAGAATCGCAATCAGAGTCCAAGAGCAGTTCAAGAGCCATGAAAGTCATTGCTTTATGTAATTTATCACGATTTGAAAGTGAGGAAGGCATAACTCTTATATGATATGATATGAAGATGTAAGTGATGTACAATGTTTTGAGTTATGAAGTGTTATGCTGCGGAGTGCTGCGTATGAATGGGATGATGCTGACAAATCAGTGAAATGGGACTTGATGGTGAAATCAGCACTTTTGGTTGAGAAAGTGCGGATTTGAGTGAAATAAGTGACTTATTTCATTTTGAAATCCACCAGTATTGGGGCTAGTGTGTTTTGGAAATACACACTTATTTAAGTGCGGATTTGGTCAAATTTAAGTGCGGATTTGTAAGTGCGGATTTGCCAGAACTGACACCCCCTAATAATTGGGTTATCAAACATTTTACATGTCAATGTTCACCTCTTATCCAACATTTTTCTACTCAATTTTTCATAGCCACATCTTGGACAACTTTCTGTCATAACCACATGTTGCACAACTTTCTGCCATAACCACATCTTGGAGTACTCTCTGGATATGCCTCATGGATGTAATGAGTTTGGGATCAGGAATAAGGAATGGAAATTGGGGTATAAGAGGCAGGATAATGCATTATTGTGGATTCCTTATCCACTAGCCCCAGGGCTAGTGGATAAGAATCATCCGCAATTAATAATGTCTGATCCCGGGAAAAAAAATTCCTAATCCCTAATTGCAGATCCCTGAACATTGATACCCCCTAATAGGGGGTATCAATGTTGACTGATCTGCAATTAAATTAATTGCGGAAAATAATCTGCATACCCCAATTATCTTCCCCAATTATTTTTGCTAATAATTGGGTTATTAGACACTTTACGTCTCAATGTTCACCTCTTATCTGACATTTATTTACTCAATTTTCCATAACCACATCTTGGACAACTTTCTGGATATCCCAGCCTTCTACCTTGCTGCGCACTTCCATTCTCATCCCATCCTGTTCATTCTATCCGCTCAGAATTTCTCCCCATTTCATCTATTTGATTCTTCTCCTTTTCATCTCGCTATCTCATCTGCTTGTTTCTGCTCCTTTTCATCTTCATTTATAATAACATGCCTCGTCATCCTAGATCTTCTCAAAGGCAGCTATCACCCAGTTGTTCTTCAATTCCCACTACTTCCTCTTTTCCCCACTCCGCCAAGAAATCAAAGACTGTTCAATTAAAAAAAGATGATCATCTCATTCTTATCAACTGGCTGAAAACCAAATCTAACTATGATTCTTTTTTTGGTACTGAGTATGCCACTAAAGTAGGACGGCCCCCCACATCAAAAGTTAATGGCTATCTTCTAATGGCAAATGAATTACACAATAAGACCAAGGGAAGGATTGATCTTTTGCCTAAACAGATGTCTGAACGCTTCAAGCATTATCGAGCAAAATACAAGAAGGCAAAGGCTCTTTCATCTTCCACTGGTTTTGGGGTTACTGACATTGATATAACTAAGGGTATAAAATCCATAGACAATAAACTTGATTCTTTATGTCCTTACTTTAAAGAGATGGATGCAATTTTTGGAGAGCAAGCCGATGTTAATCCTGTAAACATGTTGGATGGAGAAGATCCTATCTCCGAACATGATGTCGAAGCAAATCTTTTCCCATCCTCTTCCTCCACTCAAGCCTCCCCTCTTCTAAATTCTACGAATCTAGATAGCTTTGCTATTGATCCTATTGGCGATTTAACCCAACCCAATCTAACTCAGGTATGTTTCTTTTATCTTATCAATTCTATTTTTTTATTTACTTATATTTTTCTTATTTCTTAAAAGGCTGATGAACAAACCCAGGATCCTCAATCAACTGAGTCTGAAGCTAGTGACAATGATGAGGAGGAAAATGCTACATTGAACAAAAAGAGAAGGGCTTCAACTAGTCTAAATTTCCTCTCGCAAAGAAGACGAAAAAGTGATACTTCATCACAAACACCTTTTTCTTCGATGGAACAGTTTTTAGAGAAACGTGATGCTGGTAAGTGATATCATACCTCTTATTACTTTACTCTGCTTTTCTTCTACTTTATGTTAATTTTTGAAAATAGGAGGATGAACTCTGTTCTTCGCCCAAAGAACAGAGTTCACTTCCATAAAATATTAGCTGAAACATAGTTTTCAATTCTGTAAAAACAGTTGAGAAGACAAGCATGTGTTGATAGAATTGAAAGGGATGGAGATTGGTGCAAACAGAGTGTGAAAATAGGAGGATGAACTCTGTTCTTCGGGCGAAGAACAGAGTTCACTTCCATAAAATATTAGCTTGTGGGTAAAGAGAGGTGAAGGGGGGGTTTGAGGCGCCAAAAGAGAGGTGAAGGGGGGGTTTGAGAGACATAAAGAGAGGGGAAGGGGGGAGTATTGAAGCACCTAAAAAGAGGGGAAAGGGGGTGATGAGGGACCTAAAGAGGGGGGAAAGGGGGGATTTGAGGCAGCTAAAAAGGGGGTAAAAAGGGGGTCAGAGACAGGTAAAGAGAGGGAAAAAGGGGGGCCTTGAGGATCATAAAGAGAGGTGAAGGAGAGAAAAAAAAACAAAAAAATAAAAAGAGAAAAAAGAGAAAAAAGCAAAACAAAAATTAGTTTACCCTAGAACAAAAATAATAGAAGCACTTACAAAAAAAACAAAAAAACCAAAAAAAAAAGCAAAAAAAAAGCAAAAAAAAAGCAAAAAAAAAAGCAAAAAAAAAAAAATCATGATTAGCAAATAAAAAACCATGAAAAAAGAAAAAAAATGACCTACCTGGTGAGTTGAGTTGAGAAAATAAATGCAACCAAAATATTTGAGGGATGTTTGAGGAGAATAGGAAAAGGATATGAGTGATGAATGAAAAAAAAAATCACTGACAAAATATGCGATATAAGAAAATATGCGATTTCATGTTGAGGAAGTGAAAGAAAACCAATGAGCAATCCAAAAAAAAGATATTCACTGTGAATTCAAAAAAAAAATGAATATGCAACAAACCAAAATACAAAACCAAGTGATTAAAGTACACAAAGAGGACATTTGGAAAGTATGAAAACAAAAAAATTAAAAATTAAAAGGGTGAAGAGAAATGTTGAAGAGTAATTGGCATTATAATGGGGCGTATGCCGGTTGATTGAATGATTTGTGAATCAAGGGAGGGGAGTGCCAGTGGTGGTTCAGGATCCTCTTCTTCATAAAGATCATTCCACTCATCCTTTAAATCAGCTAGAATATTGTGGAGTATTACACAAGTCAAGATCCAATAATTTGAAGTTTTGATCTCCAATTTTTTTTGAAATTGGATTCTGAGCTCCCGAAGACTAGAAAATCGTCCCTTTAAAATACCTATAGCATGTTCAATTTGTACTCTTGATTGTGCAAGGTGATAATTAAATTTAGTTTTGGGGTCATTTTCTGAAGTTGCACCACGGAAAGCAGGTATAATGTACTTTCCACTTGCATATGCTGAGTCTGCAAGGAGGTACTGAGATTCGTCAAAGTATGATTCAGGGGATTGAGAAATCCTCATTCTTTGGAAGACGGAAGAGTCATGACATGATCCAGGGCAGCCACTGTGAAAAGCAATAAATTTTTTATTGACATCGCATACAAGTTGAACGGCAATAGAGTATCTAGAAAGAAGATAAAAAGTTAGATTGTGAAAGATGAGAACTTGGAGAAGATTTTGAAGAAACCTTTTTTTGCGATCAAAATAATGGTTGCCATCATGAGCAGGCTTTTGACTCAAAGGGATGGTTGTGCCATCAACAAAACCTATACAGCCAGGGAAACCTTCAGCTTGCATTACTTGAGAGGATTCAAGTCGCTGTTCTGGAGTTGGCCAAGCAAGAGTTTGAGACTTGAGGGAAAGGATAGCAATCATACAGCGCTTGGTGTATAATATCACGGTACCATATCCTATGTTAAAGAGATTATCCAAACGTCTTACGGCAGCACCATTTCCATTTGAGCCAAAGCGACATAGAGCAACAGCAAGTTGGATGGCAGGATTACGCTGTTTGTTATGAGAATTGTTATGGAAGATAGGATGATCGGAGATGAGTTGATAAAGTTTGAAGAAAGAATCAGGAGAAGTTCTAAAAAGTTGTGTTAAGTTTAAATGAGGAATGTTGAGAATGGAGGCCAGATCATATCGGGGATCATGATAAAGATTTGGCCCCCTGGTGATGATGTAACGCTTTTTGGAAAGAAAACACATATAAGCTAAAGCATCTTCCAAATCAGAGTCAGATTTATAGTAAAGAACTAAAAGAAAAGTGATAGCATTCATTGTTGAGTGAAGTAGCTTCCTAGTAGAGAGGTGTTTCATTGTTGCCGGTGGAAGGGTTAAGTGATGAGGGAAGTGGGAATTCACCGCCAAATGTGCAGTTGGGGTGTGTAGATAGAAAAAAAACTTAAGTGTTCGCCACCAAAATTAAGTAGCATAGAGTGAGGAAATACTTAAGGATGGCATCAGCAATTATAAGTCATGTGACTTTCTTAAAAATCCATCATGGATGAGATGAGTTTGGGATCAGGAATTAGGAATGGAAATTGGGGTATAAGAGGCGGGATAATGCATTATCGTGGATTTCTTATCCACTAGCCCTGGGGCTAGTGGATAAGAATCTTCCGCAATTAATAATGTCTGATCCCAGGAAAAAAAATTCCTGATCCCTAATTGCGGATCCCTGAACATTGATACCCCCTAATATATGTATCAGAAAAATATGTTGTTTAGTATTATTGTGCAGAAGCATGTTTTGAATCCATCTAATATATTATAAATAAAAAATAATTGAAATAACATGAAAAAAATTAATCTAAAAAATAAAAAATAAAATTTTTCAGCTGGCAGAATTTTTTTAGGAAGATTAAATATACACCTTTAGCTAGCTCTAATATCATAGAATTTCTCTCAAAATATTTTTCTGAAAAAAGAGAGAAATAAATTAAAAAAATTTTATCTTTCTGAACCCCTTCAACAAGTTATTAATGATTTGATCTTCAATGGTTATAAATAAAAAATTTTGCCATTTAGGGGATTGAATAAATAAGTTTTTCTCATTTTGAGGTTGTATAGTCTTCCCAAGCTTATAAAAATTCTTCTTGCATCTCTTTAAGATTTTGTGGTTTTTATTTTTCTTGTACATTAAACTTAAGAAGTTTCAAAAAAAATCTGAAATGCTTGAGAGTAAGAGGCTGAGTTTTCTACTCTAGTTTCAAGATATTAACTTTTCATCAAAAAGTATTTGTAATAAATTTTTTGTGTACAGGTGTAGTTTGCTTCATTATTTTTAAGTTGTGATGGGGGCTTTTTTGCTGAGATAAGGTATATGGTTTTTTTTAGTCATTTTAAAAGCTTTAATTTTTTCTGATTAGGAGGAATATAAATCAGTGGTAGCATGGATTTGTTGAAAAAAGATTCCCAGATCATTGCAGAAGTTCACCCACTCTTGAATGTGGGCTGAAGGCAAATTTCAGAAGAATTTTAAGATTTTTTCCAAAAAACTAATGTGACTGATTATTTCTTTCCTACTTCAGATTAATATTTATCAGAAAAAATTAGTATCTTATAGTTACTAGTAAACCAAGAAGCATTATTCTGATTAAATTGAAGCAATTTTTCCTTGTGGAATTCATGAAGATATAGTTTTGTTTCTGCAACACATTTGCAATAGCTGTGACTGTAAGTATTCTTTCAAAAGACAAAGTTTCCAGAAATGTATTCTCATCACCTCATTCCCCCCCTCCCAAAAAAACACATTCTTTCATTGATAATGTGTAATGAAAAATATTAAATCTCTATTTTCTAAATATTGAAATGAGATTTTCATAAAATAATAATTTTCTTGAAAAAAATTGATTTTTATATCATGAATTTTATTAAATTTTCAATCTATCAGAAAATCTTGGTTTAAGTTAAAGCAATATAGAGAGAAGAGGCTTAATATTGAGATTACAAAAAAATGAAAAAAATGTTCCTCAAATCCAGATTTTTCTTACAGTCATGATTGGACAATCCCTCAACAAGAAACTTTTTTTCAGATAGTATGAGAAGATAATTCTGTTTTCAAGGAGTTGAAAATTTCAGTTGGTTTTTTACTTTCTTATTTTCCTTGAGTACTTAATACAAAAATCAAATTAACTAGTCAGTTTTCTGGCACATAAATACCCTATGAGGTGTGGTTTAAAAGATAATCTATTTAGAATAATGCCCAATTATGGAGTGGAAAATTTTTCAAAGAAGAATGAGTTTTCATAGAATCTAAGATTTGCTAAAATCCACTTTCATCATCCTATTAATGATAGCTTCTTTTTGGTTATATAGTATTTGTCAATCTGATGCGGTAAAATATAGGTAGTATTATAATAATTTTTAAGATAGTAACTAGCTAATGTGAGGAGATAATTGTTATTATATAAATTTCTTTATATTAATATTTTTACTTAGTAAATTTTATTTATTTTATCTATTTAATACTGGTAAGGCTTTTATAGTATTAAAAATGGATTAATATTATTATAGAAACTCTAATATCACATGCTATTCAGCCAAAAATATATGATAATTATTCAGAAAATATAAATATGTATATTTTCAATTTATAATTATATAAAATAGATTGGAATGAGAATGTTTAAAAAAAAAGAAAGTGATCACTTTTAAATTATTTCTAACATAACTATTCCAAAGACATGAAATATCAATGAAGTAAAAGATTCACAAATAAACAAGAAAAAAATAATATGATAACTAAAATTTAATAAAAAAATTATGTAAATTTGAAAAATAAGGGTTTAAAAATTGGAGTGAAAAAAATTTAAAAAATTTAAAATATAAATTTCAATGAAAGATCATATGTATATATAGGGGTGTCAAAAATTACCATATACACCTGGCAGACTTCAGCCTCAACAAACCATTCCAAGATGCCATCATAAATGACTAACTTGGTTTTAGAAATTTCAATCATTAGTTTGAAGACCTTCTATTCTTGTGCCATTTTCACAACCACAATTCAGCCCACAAATATGCACATGCCCCAACCCACAATTTCAAGCTATGTTACTTGCTTCAATTTTTTTTTTGGATTATACTTCACCAGAAAAAAAAACATGGGCACCTGATAGCAGGTGCCAATCCCTATCTTTGACTTAATTAAATTCCAGTTCTGCTGAAATTATTCTGTAAATACTGCACACTGAAAAATGAGCACATGAGGTTGCACAAAATCAAATCAAATTTACTCTTAAATCAAAACTGAATATAGGGATAGGTGCCTGCCAGCAGGTGCCACTTGCTTTTTGAGGTGCTTCATAAATATTTTTTTTGTTATCTTTTTTTGGTTTTATTCTCTTATTCATTCTTCAATAACCCACTTTTGTGACCTTCAGACCTGTCTCAATGCAAAAATTCTCAGAAAAATATACACAAGAAATGTTTCACTGACTTCTCATTTTTTGGTAACTCTTGTGCCTTAATTATAGTGCCATAGCCTTAGTCTTAATTGGGAATCATAACTAGATACAGGAAGGTGATGGTAGTTTTTTAAAATCCACAAACTTGTTTTAGTTGATTTTGAATAGGTTTGTATCAATCAATAGACATAGCATTGATGTTTTCACTCTTTTCCTTAAACTGATTAGCTTTGGAATTCATGCTCATCTACAAAAATAAAAATTTAAATTTAAATTCCTTCAAAGATCCTAACCTTATAATCCACCTGATATAACTAATATGCTTATCTCAATTTTTCTCCTTGTGAATCTTCATTATTTTTTTCTAACTCTTCTTCTCTGAATATTCTCATATAGTCTCATATACTGAGGAAATTTTTTTCTATTAAAGCTCAAAGTTTTTTCATCAGTTGGATCTTCTCAAAAGCTGATATTCTCTCTAGGAAGCTATATTTCAAGGTAAGATTCTGGAAAAATTCATCACTGAAAATTATTAAAGAATTTTTTATTATTGTCTTTTCATAAGTTTCTTTACAACTTCAAAAAATATGAAGGCACATTTCATACTTTTATTAGTATTTCTATTTCTTAGATATTATGAGGAAGGATATGTATCTGTTTTATCTGAAGATAGGCGCTTTCCAGATCTGCCACTAAGAGGTTAAAAACTTGATATGCTGACAAATTTCACTGTATTATGTGTCAGTTATTTGGTAATGGAAAAAAACTGTGAGGTTATGGGTTGAACCTCAGGGTGTACATTGCTTCTACTTTGCTGAATTTTACAATAATAGGAACTGAAAAAAAATCAAATGGCACCTTCTAGCAGGCATCTATCCCTATATTCAGTTTTGATTTAAGAGTAAATTTTATTTGATGTTTCACAAACTAGAGTGCTCATCATTCAGTGCACAGTCTTTGCAGAAGAATTAAAGCTGAGCTGAAATTGAATAAATTCAAAGATAGGGATTGGCACCTAACATCAGGTGCCCATGTTTTTTTTTCTGGTGAGGAGGTGTCAGTTCTGGAAAATCTGCACTTATCTAAGTGTGGATTTTGAAAACAAGCTAGTCCCAGAACTTGTGAATTTCAAAAAGTGAAATAATTTACTTATTTCACTCAGATCCACACCTTCTCATCCAAAAGTGCCAATTTAACCATAAATTCCCATTTCACTGATTTGTCAGCATCATCCCATTATGCAAGCTTCTCAGAGACATAACACTTTATAACTCAAATTTTTTTACATCATTTACATTTTTGGCCATATAAGTGTAATGCCTTCCTCACTCTAAAATTGTGATAAGCTACATCTTGAAATGAATTTCATAGCTCTGGATCTCCTCTTGGACTCTGATTTCAATTCTGAATCTGATCTTGAAGAAGATTTTTTTAATAAAAAATGGCCAGGAAATTTTACCTTCTTCCCAGGAAGCTTAAAGTACTTCATACCATCAAATACACCATCCAATGACTTCTTAACCTATCTGAGCCCAGTTTTACACAGTTTTTCAGGAATTCAAAGGAATTTTCTCTTAAATTTCTTGATATAATTCAGGATCACCCTGTCTTTCAAACTAATTCTCAAAAATAACAATTTGATCCTTCAATTTAATTGGCAATCACACTATGTAAATTGGGTTCCAATGGTAATGGATCCGCCTTGTGACTTTTTGAAATGTCATTGATTTATAGTATGGTTCTGTTAGAACTTATAAAAAACAATGCATTACCTCTATCAACTCCTTAGAATCTAAACTTCTCACCTGGCCAACAAAAGAAGAGCAACTTGAATCATCTCAGGTCATGTAAGCAGAGGGCTTCCTATGATGTTTTGGATTTGTTGATGGTAAAAATATTCCTTTTATTCAGAAACCTGCTCAAGGTGGAAACAATTACTTTGACCAAAAAAGAGGTTGTTTATTTTTTAATTCCTTTATTTTTCTCATACTAACAAAAAAAACTATATCTTCTCTATAGGTATTCAATTTCTGCTCTGCTTATATGTGAACTCAGCAAGAAAGTTATATCTTTCTTTGCTGGATATCTCGGATCATTTCATGATTCATACATCTTCCAAAGATTTCAAATTTAAAAAGAACCTGAAAAATTCTTCAATGAACATGAGTCTCTTCTGAAAGACTCTACTTATGTGAATGAAAATTATATACTTCCTGCTTTTTGAGAATCAGCTTCTGACAACAGCCCAAATCCTAAGCTCAATAATCATTTGGAAAATTCAAGAGTCCATATTGAGAATTCTATTTGAATCTTGAAAGTTCATTTTTCTAGTTTAAGTGAATTAAGAAGTCCTATTAGAAATATACCTGAAATGGTGGCAGTGATAAAATAGTGTGGCAGTATAAATATAAGTATGGTACTCAGGATTACTTTCATAATGTATGGTTTAGTTGCAAAAATGGGTTAATTATATAAGTCAAGAAAAATTAATTATGTAATAGTCATGGAGTGCACATACACCACAGAAAAAATGGGGGGGTATTGCTAGCAATACCCCTTGCTTGAACTCCGTTGAGCCAAAAATCTATGCTTGAATTATGCACACATCATCACCATGTAGGAAATTGTTTGGCCTTACATTTAGTCAGAGATTTGTCACAAATTGAGCTCAAGATGAACCTACATTGATCACCATTTGATCTTGTAAAATCCTAATTTGATCATCAGTTGAACTCCCTTTGATCTCACTTTGATCTAACATAAGCTTTTGCATATCCAATATGTCAACTATTCACTTTCAAAAAGATTCGTAATGAATTTCACATGGAATATTAGAAACGAAACCAGTAATTTTGAGTAAATGGCTCATCAAAATGATTAATCTACAACAAAATACCATCGAAATTCAATCTGATTACTGAAAACTTTTGGTAAATTGACTAATAGATATTTAAATTGGAAAATAATATTCCATTTCTCAATTTCAAATTCAAAATATAAATCCTTGTTTGAAATGTGAATTTTGTAGATTCCTTGCCTTCCTATATTATGAGTAATATTTGAGGTATTTTACACCTTTGTAAATATGGTGTTGTGCTGCTAGAAATTATCTCTGTTTCAATTCAACTTTATTGAAGCTTGATTCCAGAATGATACATATTTTATAACTATTTTGAGAAAAAAGTCACTAGTAATGAATTTAGCCTTTTATCTGTCCTTTATTAAACCTCACTTAATCCTACTTAAATCCAAATTGACCCACAAAAACCTTATTTGGGATATTTTTTAGCCCAGGATGATTCAAGATTGGAGCAAAATATTATTTTAAATATCCAATATGCCTATTGATTAAATTTCTTCAAGCTTACTTTAAATTCACATTAACATTAACTTTCACAGGAAATATTAAACACAAATCTTGAAAATATAGTATTTAAAATCATAATAAATATAATATAATATGCTTACAACAAAATTTTCTTTCTGGATTAATTGAAACAAAAAATTGTTCATTTGTGAAAATAGAAAAAATACTATCCATCCTGAATTTAGAATTCATTTTTAAAAATTTAATGCCCCCTCACTTTCAAGTTTATCATGTATTTCAAAAATTATATTTTTAATAATTTTGTGAATAGTACACCTGAGATATAAACTTGGGGATATCAAAAAATAAAACATCAGCAAATTGAAATGTTTTTTATTGTTATGAATGGAAATAATGATTGAAAAACACCATTAGAGCAAGTTTGATTTTGAATAATAGGCATACTTTCTCATGTAAATTTCAATAAAAATAACTTTTATTCTTACATAAGTTGCGGTGGATACATTTGAGCTCAAAAAGAATTAAAATTGACAAAATAAGACTTCTATAATTCATATTCAAAAATGAAATCACCCTTCATTATCTACCTGTAAACTATTTTAAATTGAATAATTTCAAAGTCAGTATATACTGATGTTATTTTTTCTTCTAAAAAATTTATTATATAGATTAATAGTCATAAACAGTTGACATAGATGTTAAATTTATATAAGCAATCTTTAATTCATAAAATGATAAAACTATCTTTTATTTAAAAAGTGATGAAGGAAAAAAATATTATTAAATTTTTGATGCACTATCAATAAAATTGAAGATAGAGCATATCAAAAGTTTAAACTTAATTTCAATTTTGATATCATCATTTTATTTTATTTTACTTGAGTAGAAAACAGATTTTAAATCTCAATATAATTTTAAATCCCATTAGTTTGTAGATTTCAACATTTGAAACTATGAAATAAATATTTATGAAAGAATTTTACAATATTTGCCCTTCTAAAAACTCATAAATCCAACTTCAAATCTTCTAACCTTCACAAGTAACCACAATGCATTCCAAAAATACTCTATATTTAAATAATTAAAGGTAAATAAAATTATGTTTTTATTCTTTATTTCAATTTTTGATAAATAATATATATATATACATATATATATATATATAATTTCTTAAAAAGTCTAAGAGGGAACTTAATAGTGGTTTTGGCATTAGATATATAGATTCAACTTTCAAAAAATTTGTTTGGAATAAATTACAAAGACAAAAAGGATATATTTTGATGAAAGAATACTGATTTAGGTTCTCTTAAAATTTTATTAACCATTTTTATGGAATATTAATCCATGGTTATCATTCTTTATGATATTATCATAGAATTTTTTCCTTTTTTAATATAATGATTTTTAATTGTGTGGTATGTAGGCTAAGATAAGTTTAAAAGATTTATTGAAGATATATATACCAGAAACAGTATAATCTGTAGATTTATAACTATAACTTACTTTTCTGATGTTTTAAATCATTGATAAGTAGCTCATGCATTACACAAGTAAATAATTATAGTCTCTGGAAATAATTCCTTGTGAATTTCAAATTTTTTGTTATTCTTAAAATCATTACTCAAATAAACTAAAAATTTCTTCAAATATTGATTGAAAGAAGGAGTTACAAAATCTTATTTTGTAGTTATAAAAGTTTGAGTTATTTTTCATATTATCAAGTATAATGAACATTTGTAAATTTTAACTTGAAAACTAGTGATCATAGCAAAGTAATACTGGAAGAATCAGATAAAAAGGGTGGAATAAAGTCATAGCACAACAGGAAATGATACAAAATTGTTGATTTTTATCTCACAAAATTCAACATATTTTTAACATATTTTAACACCTTTAGATAATGTTTAGTGGATTTTAACATTATTATAACAAGAAAACTTCACAATGTTTTGATTTTTTTAACAAAAATAAATATTGTTAGATCATTTTTTTAAAAAATATGACTTATTTTTATGCTTTATCTACAATAGTTAGTAGTTTCTTTTGCAGAAATTACTTGTTTTGATATTCTATTTTTGAATTTTTTAAGAGACTTCATTGCATTAAAGTTTTGTAATAATTTTTCATTAAAGCATCATATTTTAAATCTAGAGATTTGGTTTTGAAATAATATATATTTTCATGTTAATTGACTCATTATTTTTGGATTGATAAATTATGTTAAAATTGGGATTGCTTATTTCTAGTGAGTGTACATCATAGTTTGTTTTCAAATCAAAGATTAATAAATGGTGAAATTTGGTAAAATTCTAAATATCTTTTAAACCTTTTTGATTTAAATAATGTTTAATGTTATGTAATCATTCTATAAGTAGAACACAGTTAAAATCTGATAATGGTACATTGCTTTCAATTTCTAATACTAAAATTCTATTCTACTTGAAACAATGTAAACTAAAGCTTGGTATCTCATAAGAAACTCACAATTTTCAAAAATCATATTTCCAACTTTTTAAACATGATACACATTAAAATATATTTTTAGAATAATTTCCTAATTAGTTTCAAATACTAGAAAATAATGAACTCAATTTATTTTAATACTTAAACCATTCTGATGAGTGAATTTCACAATCCTCTAAGTAACATATGGTTACCATTTATACACATATGCATGATTTCTCCTTTTGTTTAATTTTAGCTGAATCTAAAAAGTAAAATCACATGTTGAATATCATCTATAGATAAACTTCTTATATTAGAAGCTAATATTTCATATGAGAAATTTGTTATTGAGTTTGGGAAACACTAATAAGTGTTGGGTATTATAATTGAGCCATTTATTCAAGTAAATAAAAAAGGATGACCTTCTAAATATTTCATATATATATATATATATATATATATATATATATAATAAAAATTAATTATATAGTAGCATTTAACCATGTTTTTATACTAATGTCATATAAAAAAAGGGATTGAACTAAAACTTTCAGTAAAGAAAATAAAAATAAGATAAGTTAATATTCTTGTTTATATTCTCATATTTTTGAAATGGCTTACTTAAGGGAGAAAATTATTTGGTTTTAGAGTACAAGAATTTCTAGATAAAAATCTTCACAATATAGTTTGACCCTCTCAAAAAGAAAATTCCTCAAATTTTACTATCACATTTTATATATTTGTTAAGTAATAGAAAATGGAGTTGTGTTTTTGACAATGAAGCTTTAGAAAATGAAATAAATGATTTAAATTTATAATATAATTTTTGAAACAATAAATCATGTATTCAAAAAAAATTATATATCTTACAATCAAGATAACAGTATTAATTAAGCAACTCTAACAACTTTGGAAAGAAAACAAGAAAAAAATAATTAGTAAAATGCATAAGTTATTTTTAGAATTTAAGGAAACTTAATAGCTCTACCTGTAAACTAGCCTTAAAGCAGGTTTGGATTTAACATGTGGAAATTCATACATAGTACCCTTCCATCATTAGAGCAGAATAAAATTTATGTAGTTTTATTTTTTTAATTTATAATAGTATTTTTATTTTTGGCTTTTTCATTAGTATAACTATATATTTTTTAACTTTTTTGTTTTTCATAACATAAGTTCAAAGCTGCACATCACTACTTCAAGATGAAACTCCATATAATGTAATAAATGAATGATATATTATAATGAATTTTACTAGAGACTTTTCAAAAATGGTGATTAAGAATACTTATTATAATTTTTTAAATTTTTATTATTATTCTATCTCTTGAAAGGAGATGGCCATATCTCAATTTAATTAGTTTTTCCTCAGAAAAATTTATTCTTGATCTAAATAAAATTGCATCACTATTAAATAGTTGTTATTATACAATTTTAACAATTTTTTATCTGAACATAGTTGAAAGTATGTATAAATTAAAGTGTTTCCCTATAGTCTTACTATTATCCCACCATTATTTTCACATTTAGATTTCATTATAACTGTAAAATAAGTTTTTCAATAATTTTAATAATACCTTAATATTTAATAATTTAGTTACATAGTAGATTTTTTATCCTTTTTTTTATATGAGGCTTATTGTATAAACACCACTTTTAGATTTTATCCATTTTGATGTCTGATAATTTAAATTTTCATTCAACTACCCAAATTATATCAAAAAAAATTCAAAAGTATATTTTTTTAATGTACTCTTTTTGATAAACTTATCATTTCTTATAGGTTATTCTTCAACTATTTATTGTAATTAATTACCCACTCATTTATGGTCTGTTATTGTTGTTCATTACATACAGACAAAATAAGGATACTCTCATATTATATTGGAGTTTTAAATTAAAAAGTAAATACTAGTGGCTGGTATTAAAT
Source organism: Hemileia vastatrix (assembly GCA_030280995.1). Classification (NCBI taxonomy): domain Eukaryota; kingdom Fungi; phylum Basidiomycota; class Pucciniomycetes; order Pucciniales; family Zaghouaniaceae; genus Hemileia; species Hemileia vastatrix. The sequence continues at coordinate 15,644,751 of JASXTE010000015.1, forward strand.
ATGAAGTTGTTATAACTAAGTTGAACAATAATTAATGATTAAATGGCATTTTATATTACAAATTTTATTGAATGTATATAAAAATAACACTCAAGAAATATATATAAGATATATATATAACCATTGTATATCAAAAATGAAGTACTTATCAACATGGTCTTTTTAAATGATTTTCAAATTTACTTAAAGAGACATTAATATTACCAATTCAAATTTTATATCAAATATAACAATATTATTATTTCATTTTTAATTATTTTACAAAAAATTTGAGTTGCAAAGTAATTTAATTCAGTATTTAATGAATTTTTTTGAAAAATATTTTTAAAAATAGAAATAACCCCTCACAAAAAAAAAATATAATTTTTTTTACTTACAATTTGCACCATATTTCTACCCTTAAAATATTGGTATTCTTCTAACAAAAATATTTTTTAAATAAATTTAAAATTTTTTTCATTATTCAATTACAAAATGTTAAATTTATAATTTATTTTACCTTACTAAAAAATTTAGTTGAAAATTTAATTTTGTATTTCCAAAAAATAAACTTAAATGTCAAAAATTAAAAAAACAAAATTATAAATATAATTATGAGAAAGAGGTAGATTAAATTTATAATATTCATATAAAAAAAATTCATATATTTTATGGTGTTTGAATTTTAAATTTAATGTATTAAAAAATAATTATTAAATAACCAAGCCAAATGAAATTGGCTTGGATTTTTGGTATCACTAGCACTTATTTTTTTTCTTATACTCACATTTTAATTTTAATTTTTTTTTTTTCTAGATTTCTCATTTTTTTTATGATTTTTAATGTTTTTAAGACCGAAGTTGCTTTCAAACAACTTCAGTCTAACGTTTCTCTCACTTTCCCACCAGATTGCACCTGGTAGGGAAAGTCGCTTCCATTTTAGAGACCAAAGTCCCTTGCAGGGACTTTGGTTTCTCTGTGTGCATTGCACAGCCAGAAAAAAACTGGCTGTGCAATGCACTGCATGCAGCACATGCAACACACATCGCTGCTGCAAGTAATGCGCATATCTCATGCAGCTGACTTGATATCAGCTGCATGAGATATGGTAGCAATTGTGCAACGCGCGTTGCACACTGCTTTGGCCACCTCCCAGCCTAGTAAATTAGCTGGGAGGGTGGCAAACATTACAGCAAGCAATCGAAGTCGCTTTTAGCAACTTCGATTGCTTGAAAGAGACACTTTCAGCCAGGGGAAACCTGGCTGGAAGTACTAAATTGCAATGTAAGGGACCCAAGCCAATTTCAAAGGCTTGGGTCATAAATTAAGGTTTCTAAAAAGCAGCCAGTATAAATCTGGCTGCAATAAAAAGTAAATTTTTTAAATAAAATACATAAAAAAATAAAAATGTGTTCAAATAAAATATACAACACTCTTCAGCCAGTAAGAAACAGCCTTCCATTGTTACACATAGAAACAAAATCAAATGTTTCTTTCATCAACATTGGTCATGTTTCAATATTTTGAACCCAGTAAGATCAGGAAAAAGGTCACGGCAAAAAAATTGCATAATTAAAAGTCTCCCAATTTAATATGGTGCGGAGGTTCATATTTTAGAAATAGGTGGTGCACATTATAGTTCCCTTTAAAAAAATTAAAAAATGAATTAATTTTTGCGCAATGTAAATTTAAATGTGATGAGTGTATGTTTTTTAGCTACGTGAAACATGGTAGCTAGAATTATGTGGCGTCAATTTTTTTTAGATGTGAAATTCAGTGTTCCACAAATGTGCATCTGTACAACATGCAGCCAAGTAAATTCTAGCTGGAATTAGTATATGCATAGGATAAAATGATCATGCTGTGTACAGTGCCTTGGCAACATCATTCTTGGAATTTAGATGAAGTTTATCATATGACTTGGAGAGCTGCATTTTTTTGAAAATGTGATCAGTGAAAATTCATGATATATACATCTGTTTGCCACCCAATTTCTTTTTCCTTTCTCTTTCTCACTTACCTTTTTCAAAAATTATCAATCATATTTTTGCTTTATCATTTTGAATTATTGGTACTATTTTCTTGACCTTATCTGATTACCGGTAAGCAAATTTTTCTTGCTATTGCATTTCATATCATTTTGGTTTGTTACACTTTTTTACACTTTTGACAAGTTAATCTAATGATTATAATTCTGAATTTATTTTTATGGTATCTTTTACTGTACCCTTTCGATTCATTATAAAATAATTCTTTTTCAGTTAACTTAAAGTTTTTTTATTTTTTTGTCAATTTACTTTTCTTTATTCCTTATCAAAAATGTTCAATTTATTTATCTAACCATTTATTTTTTAAAACAGTGATTATAAAATAAACTTTATAATTAATTTTGATCAATCAGCTACAAATGGAAGAAGATTTTATAGACATGTAAGTTCATGTTTTGCTTATCATTTTTCTATATTTCTTTAATACTTTCTCAACCATTATATTATTAATATGAAAAGTAAAACATCATCTCGTACTTGCTGAAAGCATACAGGATTATGTTTTGCTTTTCATAATAATAATTAGATTGTTTGTATTTTACCTTTAATTTATTGATTTTTAAGTTGTTTCAAAGTCTCGTACTTGCTGAAAGCATACAGGACAATGCTACAATTTAAAAATTAATAATTTATTGAAGTATAACTTTCTAAGTCAATATATTGATCAGAGCAAGATTTTTCATTTTATATATGTGGATATCATAATTCTGTAAATTTTTTAATATTACTAGTGTATTGGAGTTATACTTTCATTATATTATTAATATTAAGTGTAGAGCCAAATCTCGTACTTGCTGAATGCATACAGGATAAAGCTATACTCTTTATATGTATAATTTAATAAAGTATACCTTTGAAACGCTTTCTTAATATTTGAAATAAAGAAAAAGTATATAAATTTACTAATATGTAGATATGCTAACTTTTGTATTTCTAATATTGAAGATATGATAAAGTTAAAGGTATCATTGACTGATAATTGAAATTATGTTACTATTTTCTAATTTTTGATTTTTTTCTATTTTAAATCAAAATTGAATTCTCTTAGGATTGAACCATCAATGAGTAACAATTTGAAAAAAAAAACGGCCAGGGAAGAACTCTAACAATAGGTGGGCGAAAGACATTTCTACTGGAATGAAACTTGTAAACGCTCTTGGAATGGATACAAATGGGATGAAGCCACATTTCTATGCACGATCTTATGCAAATAATATGACAGATTGCAATAATTATTACAATTTTTTTCCTGGATGTAGTATTTATAAACCAAAAGGTGTCTTAATACCTAATGTTCTTGTGCAGACTTTTGAAATTCATGAGCTCAAAGAACTAGATATGTTAGAAGCTACGGTGCAATGCATTAAGGATCTTTCTTACTGCAAACATGAAATTAAAAATAATGGTTATCATCGAAGAGCTGGTGGTTTTGGAAAAATGTTTGGTGGTGGCTTTATTTTAGATAGAAAGAAATCTTTACATATTCGTAAGTATCACTTTTTTTAATTTAAATACTGAATTTTTGAATGCTTTTCCTTGCAGATGAATACACTCATGATATTGTAAAAACGGATGAATATAAAAAACAAATGAAGAGGATTGCAATGTACTTTGAATATTTTTTTAAAAAAATATCATATGTAAAGTACAATGAGGCAACTAATCTTTGCGCAAAACTTGGTATTCCTGGTTTTCAAAAGTTTCTAGTGAAGAAGAGGGTGTACCGTTTGCTAGTAATTTAACTTGGACATCTGGAGGGAATGGTAATGGGTTCTCTAATGAGGTTCATCTCGATAAGGATGCAAGTGAGTATACTTTAGGAATATTTTTTCCTAAAGATACAGAAAAAAACACCATTCATATGAAGTATGATAAGACCCAACCACGACAAATAGGTGGAGAACTTATGTTTCCCGAAATTCGAAGTAAAATCAACTTTGAAGCAACTAATGGAATAACAGTGACATTATGGCCTGCCAATAAACTAAGGCATTTTACCTCAAGATGTCATGAAATTCCTGGCTTCACTAGGATAGGTTCTTCTATTCAAATCAGCACTAGACTTTTTCATGCTATAGAAAAGCATAATGTTTTTGATATTGATATTTCAGAATACTTAGAAATTAAAAAAGAAAAATTTAGGTTAGAATATTTGATTAGTGCTTTAAGAGATTTTTTGAAAAGAGATGACTTAATAGAGGAAGAAATAGAATCAGCAAAGTATTATTTATCTAATGTTAAGACAAATCTAAAAAATCTAGATATATAAATATTAAAAATTTATATTATATATACACAACTTAATGCAAATTTAAACATGATAAATACTGGGATTAGCTGTAACATTTTCAGTTTTGATAATTATAGTATTATCTATTTTTTTTATTTGTGAAATAAAATAATTTTTTTTCATAATATTATAAGAAAATTTGATTTACTTTTGAGGAAATATATAAGTTGTGAAATCTTTAAATGTCATTTTTATTAAATTCTTAGCAAAGGTTCTAAAATAAAAAAAACTATAATAAAGAATTTGAAATATATTAGCCATAAAAATGTGCTTTTAATGCTACCAAATTAACTGTATAGTATTTTAGGTCAAACAGGCTTATTAATAAAAAAGTTAATAATAAAGAGTTGAAGAAAGAATTTTGAATCAATAATAGATTAAATTGTATTTTTTTAAGAATGTACTCATTTAATTATTTAAATTGTTCTACTTCTGATTAAAAATGTTACAATCAACGAAAATATTTGTAATAATTAATAGATTATATAATATTAAAGGTAAAGTAACAAAACTAGAGCAGTTATCATATTTTTATATAAACAATAAAATATTTAAGAATTTAATACAAGTATTTGAAATCATATAAGTAGATTTTAAAATCTTTGTTATTGCTGGACTTACAATAATTTTTTTTAATAATTAATTTAGAAAATCATGTCAAAGGTTACTTAATAAATTTCAAAGATGGTCACATTTTTGACGTATTTGAAGGAAAATAACTTGAATTATACAAGATATATCATATAGACAGAACTTTATCTATTTACATGTTGGAATATTAATTTATTGAAAGGCTATGTTTAGCAAAAAAAGGTGATACTGGCTGAATGGAGCTCCAGTGATTAAGAAAATCTGCAGAAATAGCCCTAGCGATTCCCAGAGGACTTGGGGTATCAAATTTTAAAGGAAATGGATCACACTTGCCTATAAAAGGTTTTATTAATGTTAAAATATAGTTATTTAAATTTTTCCAAATTATTTCTTCCATCAAATGATTTTTTTTTCTTGTAAATTAAGAAACTTAACTTCTGATATTACCTCCAAGAAATCAGCTGCTGAAGCCAATCTATGATCTTGAGAGCTCAGAAATAAACCACGGACACCATCGATTATATAGAATGTGAAAGATTGATATCGGTGGTGGGAGTATTCAGAATTTATTTTGTTTAGTGCAGCCTTTTGTTTCTCTCTCATTATAGCCAGTTCAGTATTTTTGTTTTTCTCACTTGATTTTTCAGCTTCACTAGTCTTGCCACTTGATATTGTTGCAGCACAATATTTTGATTTAAGAATGATAATTGACATAATTATATCAATGATAATATTGCTGATTTGAAGAAGAGTTGACATTGATATATCACGGGTTTGAAGTGCAGTGGGACCAACTTCTAAGCCATCAGAAATCGGACTCTTCAGATTTGAAAGGTGAGCTAGAAGCTGAAGACCATGTTCAATTGGACAATCTGAGTTAATGTTTTGATGTGATGGAAGCTGGCTGAATTCATGTGCGGTCAGATAAAGTGAAGATGATATAAGAGATACCCATGAAGAACGGCAGTGGTCACTTGGGATCATTAATCTCATGAGCATTCGGATAAGATTGGATTCAGGGTGATCCTTTTTCTTTGTTGAGGAAAGAATTTCAGTATTTAAACCATCAGGATCACATAAATCTTCCATTTTTTTGAAATCAATATTATCGAGTACCCATAGCTATGAGCTATCAATCTCTAAAAAAATATTTGCTACAAAAGGAAAAAAAAAATAAGTAAAAGAACAAAAGTCAAGACTAAAAATTATGGTAACTTACATAACTCAGTAAGTTTTGAAAGCCAATCTTCTCCACAAGATTTTTCCCAATGAAAAGTAAACATTGGAATATTTGACATGGGTTCTTGGGAAGAAGTAGAAGAGCGTAATTCGAGGAGAGTAACAATTTCCAACCACGACCTGAGGACCTTTGCCGTGCTGATTCTACCTTTATAAAAATTATGAATTTTACAGAATTCCTCCAGCAAATCAGATTCTTTTAGAACTGAGGGTGAATAAGTTAGAGGTTTTTTTGATATCTTGATTGGAGTTGATTTCATTGGTAGAGAAGCTTTCAAAGTGGTCAAAGTAGGTAATTTAGGAAGTGATGGGTATTGCTTCTTAGAAATGAAGGAATTCGGTGATGAGCTGTTTGAATCATCATCTTTATCAAACATATCAACATGTCTTGAAGAAGATTTTAAACTTTGCTTTTTTTGATGAACAAGCATAGCTTCATATTCTGACAGTTGATCATCGCTATTTTCATCGCTCTTTTCATCATCTTCATCAGGGAGAGGGCGTTTATGGATGGAAAAATCTACAGCAGGTGAGTTTCTGGTACAAAATATCAAAAGAAAGATAAAAAGTACAATATGTAAGCAATAAAAGAGATATATGATAGAATTTTAAAGATAAAAGAATAACAATAAAAAAAAAGGAAACAAGAATATACTCATTATCAAAACCTTTGCTTTTTTTTGAGATTTATTATTTGATACATCAGAAAATTCATTAGCAGAAGCCTGTTTAATACGTCGAACAAAAGAGGAGCCTTGGGATAATCTCTTTTTCTTGGAGCGGATAACAGGTGTTTCAAGATTTTCCTTAGAAGTTGAAGCATGAGTTAAATCTGATGGTTCATCTGTCTCATCATCATCCCTAATGACAATGATTTCATCAGGAGGAATCATACCCTCCTCATAAGCTACAAATATATATGAAGAAAAAAAAATATTAATAATCTTATCTAGTAATTTAAAAGGAGACAAAAAAGGTGAAGAACATACATTTTTCAAGGCTTTTCACATATTGGAGTAAGTCATTACAAGGGTTAGATAAATATGAAGGAGAAGGATTATTGTTAAGGATCTTGACAAGCTCTTCTGTTTTATCTCTAGCCAATTCAAGTAAGTTGTGATACTGAACTCTCGTTATTTCCTGCCTCTCATTGCTAAGTACAGGAGGGTTAGGTGCCATGCCATGTGGCAGACATGGTGCAAGCTCAAAAGCTTCAAAGCGAGTATCAATCAGAGAGTGGGATGAAACACATTTGGGTGCTGGAAAATCAAATTTTTGAAAAAAAAAGATATAGAACATAAGTGAAATATATAAATTAAGAGAGAGGAACATGATATACATACAAAGTGGAGGTGTAGGATTTTGAATGCTAGACATATTGATTAATGAATATTAAAAAAAAGTATTTGATATCAAAAAATTATGATGTAATATGATGAATAATTATAAGAAACTCTATTCTATAAAATTGAAGTTGATAATTTAATAGGATAAAAAATTGAATAAGATTAAAATTAAAGTGAGGATAAAAGAAACAGAAAACATAAAGAGGGGGATTTTATATTATTTGAGCTTTTTTTAACATGTATTATTCATAGTGGGGTAAACTGAGTAACATGCTAAATCACAATCTGTTTATATTGAAGCGAAATTTGATGTAGCTAACAGAAAATACTAGTAATTCTTTGGGGACTGTTAGTGTGAAAAACAAATAATAACAAATGTATATCCCATATGCAAATTGCCACGGGTAAATACAAAATTTTTTATATTAGAATTTACTCCTAAACAATGGAGATACACTTAATTAGTATATTATATGAAAAAAAAGGATAATCCTTTATGAATATTTGTTAAATTTACTTTCAGATGACAATGCGAGATTCACATATATACTGATATGCCTCATCAAACAAGAAATGAATTATAAATATAAAATTGGTAACATTAGAATTTAAGATAAGAATTTGTTTTTTAAGTGACAGGAGGAGTGTCAGGCTAGGGTGTGGGCACTGTGACCAAACCTTTGATAAACTTGGATACAACTAAGGGAAAAAAAATTGAATAGTTTTATTTTGCAATATATCTTAGTCTGCACAAGATATTGCATTGTTGTTCCTAACTATACCAATATTGTTACTTTTCAAAAGTTATAGGACTACTAATTTGATAAAATATTATTATGAATCACCCAATGAAATACCTTAAGCAACATTCAAAATTATTAAAATATTAATATTCAATTTGAGATTTGGATTAGCTAATTTTTCACAACTTACCACAGTTTTGATTAATATAATAAAACTTGAAAAAAATTGTTGAGATAACCTAGAAATGGGTTCAAGAAAATGATGAAACATATGACTTGAAACTTAACTCATACACTATTGATAAACTTCATGGATCCTGATTAATTTCTATCGAAATTAATTTTGAGACTAGCATATTGAATTTTAGCTATGACCAAGTACTGTAAGTGCCATGGTTTGTATTCAATATATTGGTGTTGAAATTAATTTTGATAGGAATCAACAAGTATCATATGGCACCATGCATGAAACACTGACAGAAACCATCAAATTTATGAGGCAATGAACCTCATAATTTCAATCGAAATTAATATAGACCCATGCATATTGAATACAAGCCATTTCACATGGACTACACAGACATAGATAAAATTCAACATGAATGGCTTAAAATTAATTTTGATCGAAATTAACCAAGGCATTAAAACATCAATTTTTATATGGTGTACTTGATCAAACCAGTTTATCTAACTGCTTAGCTTACCTATACTTATAGGAATTTTATGCATAGTCCATGTCCATATTAATTTCGATCAAAATTAATGTTGACTAATACATAATGAATACATGCTATGCCACTTACACTTGACAGGAATAGCTACCATTAAATATGCCAGTATCAAAAATCAATTTCAATCGAAATTAATGAGCATGATAATCATGAATTTCTGGAGTCAACTGCTTATTTTTATGCATGGTGCCTTGCCAACATTAATTTCGATCGAAATTACTTTTGATACTGGCATATTGCATGTATATATGCCAGGAAAGTGTAAGTGGCATAGTGTGTATTCATTATGTATTGGTCAACATTAATTTCGATCGAATTTAATGTTGACATTTGCATATTGAACCCAAGACAGAAAACAACCCAGAAGATTCTTCATAAAACTTCCCATTAATTTCGATCGAAATTAAGGCTGACCATATACATATTGAATGGTAGTTATATCTGGTCTGAGTAAGCGGAGATTACTTATATTCAATATGTATTGGTCAACATTAATTTTGATCAAAATTAATGAGCATTTTGATCATGAACTTTTTCAGTCAGTTAGTTGTTTCAATGCATAATGGCATGCCAACATTAATTTTGATCAAAATTAATGTTGAAATGATATAATGCTTTTTTGCATGACATGTAAAGGACTGCAAGTATTTTTAAGTATTGAAATTTACTATACATGTTGAGGGTAAATATAAAATTTACATATCCATATTAATTTCTATAAAAATTAATGTTGACCAATACATAGTAAATAGTAAATATGCCTGGCTAGTGTAAGTGGCATAGCTTTTTTTCAATCTGCACTTGGAAACATTAATTTCGATTGAAATTAAGGTTCATGATTATCATCAATTTATTCAGTCAGTTGCTTACTGTTATGCATGGTAACATGTCAACATTAATTTTAATAAAAATTGAATTTGACATGCCACCAAGCATTTTTATGTAAGATGAAAAGTAGGGCACTCTATTCTTAAGTAAACACATTACAATGCATATTGAGCATGTAAATATCATTTACACATTAATATTAATTTCAATCAAAATTAATGTTGACCAATGAACATTGAACACAAGCTTTACAACTTACACACACCAGATATAACTACCATTCAATATGTATATGGTGCTCACTAATTTCGATCGAAATTAATGAGCAGTTTTATGAAGAATTTTTTGGGTCGTTTGCTGGTTTGGGTTCAATATGAAAATGTCAATATTAAATTCTATTGAAATTAATGTTGACCAATACATAATGAATACACACTATGCCACTTAAACTTTCCAGGAATAGACACCATGCAATATGCCAGTATCAAAAGTAATTTCGATCGAAATTAATGTTGGCAAGGCACCATGCATAAAAATAAGCAGTTGACTCCAGAAATTCATAATTATCATGCTCATTAATTTCGATCGAAATTAATTTTTGATACTGGCATATTTAATGGTAGCAATGCCTGGCAAGTATAAGTGGCATAGCGTGTATTCACTATGTATTGGTCAACATTAAATTCGATTGAAATTAATATGGATACATAAATGTGACATAAAGAGGTATGGACCATCAATTTGTTGAAAATACATTTTTATATCTCATACATTATTTGTTTTTCTTAAATAAAATGTTACTCTCTCTCAATATCACTTTATAACATTTACCAAGCTGCTTTGAAAAAAAACAGAATACATAAAATTCAATATAAGATAGCTATATTACACAGAAGATCACCGTTATACCTAAGTTATGATGATGTTGATGCTCTATTAATTGATTCCCGAATCTTTACCAGATCAATATCAGCTCCAACCCCAAGTGACTCACGTTCATTCACAGATAATCCTTGCAAAAATGTTGCTGAATAGCAATTCTTGGGGAGGTATTTGGGAACATTGAATATACCATTTTGTGCAACTGTCCTTTCTGATGACCGTGAATATGTTTTTAATGCTGATTTTTTTTGAGCTGGTGTATGGGCTAAGTCCTTTGTCATCTTATCCATTTTTTAAACAAATCATTGAGTTCAGGATTTCGCCATCCAGGAATAGCTCGGATAGGTGCAGTTGGGGCTGGTGCTGGGCCTTCCTCGATATCAGAGATGCACCTAGTATCATGAAAAAGCACAACAAAACCTGGCACATCACTGCAGAGATCTCTTGCTAACTTGTAGCGTGCACTAGCAATCTGAATTCCAACTAAATCAGCTTCATAATAACAAAAATCAAAGTAAAATAAAAAACTTACCTTGGTCCGATAATGTTTTACTTGTGCCCTTTCCCTCTTTTCAATTTTTTCTCTTGCTACCCTTTCCTCTTCTTGCCCAAACAACCTTATCATCTCCTTCCCCTTATTAACTACCCATTTCTCAATAACACATTGAGTGAACTGAAGCTTTGACTGATCGATTGTATTCAAGGTGGTGAGCCATCTGGTACAGTGGTCGCATACTATGCTTCCCATGACTTGATTCCAAGTTGATTCTGAAAAATCACGGCAAGTCCAATCAAACGCAAATTTCCGAAAACCTTTTTCTTGCAATTCACGCTCTAAGTTTCTTTTGACAGAAAGTGGGATCGGTGCTCCTCCTTTTAGTCCTCGAGGCTCAGGTGCTGGAAAAAATTCGGGTAGTCAAATTTTGGATCGCAAGAAGGCTATAGAATTGGTTATCAGAAATTGTCGATCAGCTGCAGAATTGGCACGGTTAGAATATTGGACTTGGGTTAGGACAGTTTGAATGGTTTTTAGTTTGAATTGGCTCCAATCTTTCCAATTTTCAATCTCCAAAGGTGTTGGGCTCGCAGGATATTTTGATATTTGTGTTGGTCCCACAAGACAATACTTCAGAAAGTGGTAAATATTTCTATTTAGACTGTCCGAGCTCCTGGGAACATCATTCCTTCTAACTAAGCCTCTTACAGCCCTTAACCCCCGTTCTCGCTCATGAGACTCTGCTGAATTGAGTCTGTGGTAATCACTGATACCCATAATGATTGAGGGATTCACTAACAATTCAAATAAGTTAATTAAATTGGTTATTTTTCAATAAAAGAATACACTACAAATTTGACTTACCTGCTCCACTTGTGCTTGCTCCTTGGTTAGGCTGAGCAGATGATGATTGGTCTCCGAAAAATTCCCTCAATACTTCACTAGCCCAATCTCTTCCTAGATGATCAGCTTGCTGATCAGCACTTTCAGAAGCAGAAGGATGATTGGGATTAAAATTTCTTGGTTCTGAATGAGACTCTTGGCCTGGATTGGGATTAGGTGGTGGGTTAGGATTAGGTGGTACAGATTGAGATGCATCTGGAGGTGGATCAGCAGAGGGTGGTGGAGGAGTATTTCCAGTATTAGTATGTTGAGGCGGAAAACAATCAGAATCGGTTGGGTCAACAGACATCCCTTCAAAATTATCATCCATAATGAACTGTAATAAAATAAAATAAAATAAAAATAATCAGTTGTTAAAATTTATACCTATCAAAGCTAAAGTAAAAAAAGATACTATGTATATAGTCTTGTAAACGTGTATGTTCTCTTGTCGAAAAATAAAGTGAATAATATATAGCTATCAGCTAAAGTTGGAAGGTCAAATTATTTATAGTAGATGAATGAGCAAGAAGATCATTCATTAAGTAAAAATTTTATCGTATTTCTCATTATCATGATTTTATTTCTTTCATTATTACATTTAAGATAAAAATGACTCATTGAAAGCATGGGTTCTCTCGCAATAAAAGCAACCAAAGTAATTGTTCACTTATTTATCATAAGGTAAGTTGGATGCATTGCATTTTTTAATTGAGCATTGAATTATTTCTTTCACCATTTACAAATATCACCAATCCTACAAATTTCCCCAATCCCAAATTAACACAAAGATGTTAGTCAACAGAAAATAAATTTGATTAATTTTTTCACTCACTACTGTCTGCAGTCCAATGGAAGTGACAACCTCGTCTTTGATTCCAAACATTCCTTTTTTGTGCTCGACAGTAGCTGCATGTCCAATTATTGCATCTTTCTTAATCACAATTTGAGTTGCTTTGGCTACTCTTACTAACCGACAATGCACTTGTGGGAAAAGCTCATAGGGATCCTTTGATGTTTCTTCTGGACGGAGCTCTTTGAAAGGACTTACTATTAAATATATTTAATCATTCTCTTCCTTTGATCTGAAAAGATCATCAATTTGCCCAAACTGGCTATCTTTTCCATAGTAGAATTCAATTGTTGAATTAGCAATGTGTCGATGGTAACTAGTAAACCTCTTTCCATGTATCAATATGCTTGCTACATTTTCAACTACCCGATCCCCACTTTTCTCCGATGGTGTAAAGACCGTCTTGAAGTTTCTTTTCCCATTTGTGCCCTTACCCATTTAGTAAATAATGCCATACTTAGATGGATCCATTTGTTTTGTTTATCGAGATCAATATGGATTTTTTTAGTCTCACATTGATCATTATCTTCAGCTTCACCAAGATCTAATACCCTAGACTTCCGATACCAATGTTTGAGCATTGTTAGCGATATCTCTTCTGTGGTAAATATTAATAAATTGGCACAGCTGAGTTTTTAAATCATTGCTTACAAACATTACATACGTGGATGGTGATTGTTTGGAATTTCAGATAATATATGATTCACCTGCTCTCCAGACCAAGTAGCTGTACCTGATGGTGGACCAAGACACTTTATCATTTCAGGATAATGTTGAGTGATATGCAGATTTGGCTTTGCATTAATATTCTTCCAACCCTCTTCAAGGCACTCACGATACTCTAACAGAAATTGATCTAGATCTTTAAGCTCATTAGTCTGTATATTTTTTAATGTCGAAAAATTGGTGATCGAGCATAATGTTACAAGTGACTTGAGAAGATAATATTCTCTTGGTTTATCAGCTGAGGAAGCTGAAGATTCAGATTCTTTAAATTTTTCAAACCAAAGGGATATAAGTGACAAAGGGAAGTAGAGAGTATACAGCATGTGCCATTCTTCTGCCTTGAGGGATCCTGCCTTTTTAGATCCTACTGATTTTGGAACTTGTGTTAGCCAGGAAGGTCTTCTTACTTGATCAATCATCTTCCATAAAACCTGTAGCTCTGCTGCTGTGATTCGTGGATTACTACTACCTTCATTTTCTTTCTCCTTACCTTTCCTTTTATTTTCTTCATCTCTAGCTGTCTCATTTGATGAGTGAGATCCTTCACTCTGTGATATGCTAATGCTTCTTTGCCTTAAGTTATACAATGAATTCCTACTTTCACTGCTGTGAGACTGTATTGAGGCCACATCGCTATATGGAGGAATAAATTTGGAGCTGGATGACCTACTCTGGCTTCTTGATCGATTTGTTCCCAATCCTTCATTATCTAGTCCATGATGACTTGATGACTGTCTTGAACTCGTACGTCTTTGCTGCTTGTGCTGTCTCATGTGTCCTGTATCATCATCATCATTATTCGTGGTGCTTAAGCTACTTCTACGTTTTTTCGAATGTTTGTGCAGTGAAGTATCAGAAAAGAAATCATCATCTTCTTCTCTTACATGCCAATTTTTATCCTTTTCCAGCTTTCTTTCTAGATCTTTTGCTGCATTTTGGATTTGAAAATAGCTTAGACTGTGATCTTTTAGGTTGCCAAGCATATGTGAATGCATAAAATCAATTGAGCAATATTCAGTTGGACGCCAATATTCAAGGTTATTCAGCTCACTCCATCGTACCCCATGATTTTGAACAATTGATACACGCTCCCAATGTGACTAAGAATTTTTCCACTTTGTTGCCCAGCACATATGATCCTCATGATTCCGTAATGAAAAATTTCCCACATTCTTTTCACTAATTTCATCTTTAGAGATATTACAGAAAGAGCAGAACATTTTTGCAGAGTGACTCGAAAAGCCAGCCAATTTTTGTATTGCAGGAATGTCACCTATCAAAGAGAACAATGCAACTCTTAATTTACGGCCTCGTGGATAAAGATGTGTCTTTTCAATCAATATACCATCCCATAGAGTTTGTAGATCATTAACCAGTGGTTTTAGAAGGTGATTAAGCTGTTCACTTGTGGGTTCTGTTGGTCCAGGTATAATAGCATACAAAAAAAGATTTTCCATTTTGTATCTATCTTCTTGAGGTAGGTTCATACACACCATCATAATATTGCCTACAGACCTCTGATGACCTCCAATCCTATTGCCACCAGGCCTAAACCAGTTGACATATAAAGTAAACATTAAGTTGCCTGAAGTTATTGTATATTCATCATCATTGCTATCCAGAGCTGGAGTGGATATGGGAAAGTTTTTCCAAATTGAACCATCACAAACATCCTTCATCAAATCACACTCTACACGTTCTGCCACAGGGGTTTTCTTCTCAATCAGAAGCTCAAATTTGAACAGTTTGATCTTTTCCTTAAGCCAGTCGATAAAAGAATGGTGATGAAATGTTTTAAGAGATAAGTATTTTACATGTTCTTGATGTTCCTCCATCAAATACAGCCTTTCATCACATTTAACTGCGATTTGTCCTGCTCCAAACATTTTTAAATAGCGCTTTGATGATGAAAGAGACGGTTGATTGCAACATAGTATAGATGGTTGAGATTCAGAGTTATACTCATAAAGAGCAAAGCATTTAGGACAGCATGTTTTAGTGAAAAATGATTGATTGAGCTTTAATCGACTAAAAACTGTATCTATCAAGCATGGGACCAGGCGGACAATGCTATCAGAATCCAGTATTCCACTATCACCTAGAAGTTTGAGCTTCTTAATTTCTTCATCCAAAAATTGAGTACAACCTTCTTTGCTCAAATGATGAATAAGAGAAAGCTTTGCTGCCTGCCACATAATTATTTGGCTATACCGTTCCCCAAGATTTGAGTTTCTAGAGACTGTTGAAGATACTTCTGCCCCCAATAGCAACTGCCCCTATGTAATAAATCATTGAAACATCATAAAGACTTTTATTCTCACATTGAACTATAGATATACAGCTTACTGTTTCTGTGGAGCTGGAACTTCCAATGTTAAGTGGATTGTTGGAAGAAATAACCATCTGGGCCTTCCTATTTCCTTCCTCTTGATGTTTTGAATAAGAATTAGAGCTTTTGAAATCCATACCAACTTCAAAGGACCCAGAAGAAGTTTGATACTTTCTATTGACACATCCAAGATCTTGACATTGACATACATGAAAAAATGGAGGCATTGTAATTGTGATAATTGTAGGTATAAGTTAGCTATTCGAAGTTACCAATTGAAGGTATTCCTTTTTTTGAAAGGCACTAGCTAATATAAGCTACATTTTTTATCAAAAGAATATGATGGGATATGTGTTGAAATTATTTAAGTTTAAATGTTTAATTTTTAATCAGATAAATTATATATTAATTTAAAGTTATGCAGTCTACTTTATTTGTATTCTGTATACTCTCTGCATTTGTACAACAATGCATGCATGTTTATCAGAATATTTTCTATCATAGAAAAAATTCTGTTGTACGCACAAGCATCTTAATTATTTTTCTATCAAATGCCTTATGAGTTATATCTAACTACCCTATAATTATTTGATTTTGATAAAAATTCTTAGTTATGGACTATAAGAAAAGTAATCCATATTTTTAACATAATTATTTAAAAAATTACCCCAAAAATCAAAGTTAAACCCAAAAATAAGGTTAATATTTTGTAAAAAACAATCACAAACATATTTCTTTCACTTTGAAAATTGGTCTGTACTAGGTAGAATTTTCTATAAAGAAAAAATCAAAAATACTCAAATAATAGATGCTACAAAAGTGTGAACCTTAAAGAATTACATAAAAGCTTAAACCTTGTATAACTTTTCATACATAAATGTGATGAAGTGACACTCTAGTCTATTTATTCAGGTTGAACAAAAATTACTCAATAGAATATGTATTACTATCATATTGGACCAAAAATAATTTTTTGGTAATCAAAAAATGAACATAGCCTCACATTTAAAAAATTATTTTTGTGGAAGAATTTTTTGAAAAGAAAAAAAAATCCGTTTCTTAAATGAGTCTGCTTTTATCACATAATCATTCTCTTTATTTTATACCATTCCTTTTGAGTTCAAGTTTCATATAAAAATATAATTTATGCATATTATAATTCCATAAAGTTGAAATATTTCTTATTCTTAATTTTTGTGATATTTCTCCTTAAATCAACTTTGATCATAAAGTTTTGGAGCTCAACAATTTATCCTTCCTCTTTGTTTAATTTAATTGAACACTTTCTTAATCTAATTATTTATGAACCCTAGTAGCTCTTACTTTCCTCATGGAAACCTGCCCACAAACACAAGAACACTTAATAGAATTTTTAATGAGACTTTGCCTCCATTCAATTCTCACTTTTGTAGATCTATACACAATTTTTGTCGTTCACTTTTGGATATGTCACCAGAATCAAATGGATGGAAACAAAACCCTACTGAAGAGCAATTAGACAGATTTTCATCATTCGACATGAATTCTTGCAACATTGCCTTTGAACTACCTCATCCAGAATCAAATTCAGCGGTTTCGGAAAAGTTTCCACCAATTTTCCGTGAATCTTTTATTGAGCACCTTCGCATGTGTGGTTTCCCAGGATCAACTTTTGCTTGGAACCTAGATTGGTTTGACAAATGCAACCAGGTCTTGGCAAATATTCTCATTAAACACTGGGACAATGCCTTAAAAACCAATAATTTGATTGCATATACAATTGACTCAACTCAAATTAGCTTCTCAAATCAAATAGGAGCTCTTCACCGTTGGTTTTTAGGTCATGCTGATAGATTAAGACTTGGGAAGGATTCTCATAGCTCTCAAGAAATAATCAAAGTGAGAAAGCATAAATATAGAATAAAAAAAAAGTATGAAAATCCCTTTTTTTCAACCGTTTTTATTTATGACCTTTATTTTAAATAACAAAGATTCTTAGAATTCAGTTAACCGAACTAAACTTCTTAAACAACTTCCACATTGTGAAACTTATCACAACCTTTCACAAACATCAAGTGTTGTTCAGACACCGAAATTGATAATGATGGATTGTTAAGACGTATCTTAATGCAATGGAGGTCTGAAGATTTTTCTAAAGTTGCACAATATCTTGACCAACAACACTTTGATATTCGAGATAATTCAACCTACTCTGGAAGTGTGCTAAAGGACTTGGCCTTGTACAAAAGAATCAGTTTGGTTTCAACATTATCCCCTAACCTTAATCCTTCTCATGTCCCCCGGGGTTTGCCGAATGACTGTTATTCTCCCTTATATCTTGCATCTCTAAATCCTCAACAACTCAGACTTTTAAATCCTCAAAATCCCATAAATTTACCTGCTCTCCTTGAAATTCTTTCTTCCTCTAATGTGAGTGATTGACAAACTCCCTTAATAATAGGTTTGCACACTCATACTCCTCATTTCCACTGTTTGGGACACTTAGCCTTGAAAACAAAAACATAATTTTAATGATTACTATTATCAATAAAATTTATAGAAATGAAATTTGGCTTACATTGTTAGCTCCATTTTTTTCCTTTGAATCTTATACATGCTGAATTCTATACTTCCTTGTACAAAATAATTCAAAACATTTACTTCATTTTGCTGCCCCATTCTATACAGCCGATCAACAGCCTGTTGCTCAACTGCTGGATTCCAATTTGGCTCCTATTTCAACATTGAACATATAAAAAATTTAATATTTTTGTTCTTAATATGAAATAAAAGACATTGAGCTCACCATTATATATACATTTTGAGCACACCTGAGATCTATACCCACTCCTGCAGCCTGAATCGTTCCAACCAAAACTTGGCAATTTTTATTAAAATGGAATTCATGCATATTTTTGTCTCGCTTTGTCCTGCTGAGTTCACCCGTAAGCTGGGTATACCTAATATTGTGGTCATCTAAAGCCATTTTTATTCTATTTTGAAATATTAGAAAATTGTTTTTAATAAGCCAACACAATTTTGTAAAACAATTCATTATAGAATCACTTACATCTGCAAAAAGTCTGCAAAGTTGGAGAATATAACAGCTTTTGGAAAATTTATACCCCTTTCACCAGACAAAAAGTTTTTTAAGTGGCCTATAAGATGACAAATCTTTGCGGAATGCTGCCAGGTGAAATCAAAAGTTGGAGTTTCATCCATATTTTCGTAGATTGGATGGTTGCAGAATTTTCTTAAAATCATCAGCTCTCTTAGAAACTAAGATGAGTCCCAAGGGAAGTCAGTGCTTCTGGAGGGCCCATATCGCTCAGTGAATCCTTCTTGAAGCACATCAAGTTTAGACCTCCATGGATCTGCTAATTGAACCGATATCCCCCTTTGAATCTTTTTTGGAAGAGAAAAAATTGCATCCTTTGTTCTACATAGGCTTATGACTTTCATTAAGTGATTGATTGATTTAATAGAATTAGCCTTTCCTTTTTGCAAACCTGGAAAAAGGAAATTCTTCCATAACCAGTCTTCTTGCCACTTTTCGATTCTAAGAAAAAATATGAGACTTTGAAGGTCAGTGGGCCTGTTCTGAAGTGGAGTTCCAGTCAAGCATAGTCGGTGTTGGGATTCCAAGTCAAATATTGTTTGAGCCCTCTGCGAGTAAGGATTTTTAATGTAACTAAAAGAATATTTATAAAAATTGATTATAAAAATTAAGTTTTAAGTTTTAGATATAGAAATGGGCACTAACTGAGCTTCATCTAAAACAACTCTATACCAAAAGAGCATTTGAGTCACCGGTATCTTTTTTTGGCTTTGATTTTTTGACATCGTTGGGCTAGCTATTTCATAGGTCATTAAAACAATAGCAGTGTCCTGTAGCTCATTGACATTAGTATTTTGACAATCCTTCCCATAAAGAACCTTGAAAGGAAGCACATTATCTTCAAAGTGCACACTTATTTCATTGATCCAATTCGATAGTGTTGCCAGGGGGCATATAATCAGTGTGGCTGAACTCCGATTAATACCTTCTTGATTTTCTGATACCTGTAATTGTCTTGCTTCACCTTGAGTTGCACTTATAAGAGAAAGAGTTGAAAGTGTCTTTCCCAAACCCATATCATCAGCAAGTATTGACCCGTTTCCTTCAGGCGTTAATTGATTGTTAGGAAACTTATCTTTATAGTCATCGAATCCAGTTCTAAGCCAATGGTTGTCCTGGTGCCTCCACATGATATCCAACTTTTCCTTTAACATTCGTTCATTGTCAATCATAAAATTTATTGCTTGAAGTTGATGTGTTTTGAGAACTGTTTTGATTCCTCGGATAAGTTGATCAGCTTTCCAATCTTGAGTACTCTGAGATATTTGGAAAGAGCCTTCAAAAATTACATGCAGGATATTAAAAAAGATAGTGGAGTTGTAGTTCAGGATTGGACATAAATCGATTTGAGCAGAAGAAAATGCTTCTTTAGTAAGACTGATTAGTGTACTTGAAGAAAAGAGGCATCCCCAAAGTTGATACTGATTACCAAAAACTGGAAACAAGTAAGCATGAAAATAGAAAGGCTTCATAGGATTCAAGGCACTTCTTTGGTTTAAATGGTGAGATCCAGAGCCAATGTCACCCAATAGTGGTCCAATGTGCTGACTCTGCACTTGAGAAAGATTACCGACAAGGGTTGGTTTTCTTTCTTCAAATAGTCCAAAAATATGAACATTTGAATGGCCTCGCTGTAAAATTGTGGGGGTTGGTGAGTTTTGAAATCTTGAAATTACATTCATATAAATTTGATCGATTGTTATTGAGAACTGTCCAACACATCTGAGACTTGACATATTAAGTAAGAATAGTATCTGAAGATAGTGGTTGTTAAAAGATGAATTGAAGCAAAAAATGAATAATCAGTTTTGAATAAAACGACAAAATAACTTTTTAGCATATGCTATGCTAAGCTCATAATTCTTTCACATGTATTATTATTATCTTTTTAATAAATATTGGAAGTAAATCAATGATAACTGAAATGAATAATATGGCTTAAAAATAAATCTTGAGCCTATAGAGTAAATTTTGGTTTGTGGAGGAAGAAAAATTTTCTCAATAAAAATGTGCTTTGTTGTTACATTATAATCACAAAATAGAATAATTTCACTCTTATTACACTTATTTATGTTTCTGTCTAATAGTAAAATGCTTTAGATGTCAGTTCAAAATCCAAATTGAAACTACTACCTAGAACGATGTCTTGATACTAACATACTTTTTGTAAGTCTTTGGACAGACACTTATGGTGATCTCAATAATATTAAAATTGATTTGAATTGTATGTTTTATCAAATATCTATGTAGTCTAGTGTAATAATTGAGATACTACAGTTTAACCTTCTGTTACCAACTTGGCAAGAAAATATATGTAGATATTCTTAGAAAGAATATCAAATTTTTCTTTCCACAAGATGGGAAAGTGAATATTATGATATGTTAAGTGATATGTTCAAGCTTTGCTCAATCTGTGCTCAGCTCAAAATCAAAGTAATCACCAAGCTCCAAGAAACCTGTGATTGAGTTTGGTTGAACCTAGGTCTAACTGATTACCAAATCTTTGTCCAATTAATTTAAATCTGGTTTCACAATGAACTCCCAACAGCCTTCCAACAACTTTCCAACCACTTCCCAACATTTTTAAATGAGGGGTATCGCTAGCAATACCCCCCCCAAATTTTCTGTGGTAATATAGGTCTAAAAGTGCATGGAAATAAAAGCTAGGAGTCTCAAGAGCCTTTAGAAATTTTCAGGGAATTTTTAATATTCTTAATATTTTTCTTATATTCTTATTAATTTTATAAAGATTTTTGATGATTATTAATTTCTTACAGTTTACTTAACTTTGATGATTTATAATTGGATTAATAGGGATTTTTGGACTACAAAAATTAGTTAGGAATGTAAAGAAGAAGTAGTTCTATCATCAATATTTTTTGTAGACTCTTTATTAAGGTTTTAATGTTCTAATTGAGTCAAGAAGTCTGTATGAGCTCTGGAATTCTCTGTACAAAATCCCAGATACTCTGGACAAGCTATAGGATGCTCTGGAGGGGAAAGTAGGGCATGTGAATTAAATATGCATATATAGGCTGTAGACTCAAAATTAAAGAGAGATCATAAACCCACAGTAACAAATAATTACAACAACAATCATTATTTTATATAACCTTTCATAATTTTTAATACCCTGATAAAAATAACACTTGTTTATAACACTTCATAAATATTACACAACAACTCTTAAAAATATACTTATAGGGTATAATTAGAAAGTTCTCAACTTCAGATAATCATCTATAACATCTTTTCATAAAAATAAAAACTTTTTAAAAACATGTATATTCAATCATCTAAATAACTTTTCTAAGTACAACTTTATTGTTGTATTTCTTCATCCTATCTTTAAGAAAACTAATTCAACATCTCTAAAATGTTACTTTCAGATTTTCAACTGGTAATTTTATTTCAAGTTGATGCTTTAGCTTATTCAATTGGGAACCCATATTTTACTCAAAAGGACAGGGTTTTCTTCAGTTTATCTAACTCTCTTGGATTCTGCTTACAGCAAGGCAACTGTAAGAGTATATCTACATTGGTGGCGCCCAACATGGGGTTTGAATTCTCTAGCTTATAAAAGAACTTCCTTGGTACTTGGAATATCTTAGCCTGAGTGAGGCTCTTTTTTAAACACTTTATTATGGTTTAAATTTAATTTTTGGGATGTCTTCTGTTATTGGATCTGATGTTTTGGCTGCTGGTGTACCTATTAAGTCATCAGTAAGGATTTTATCTTGTGATGGGCCCAAGTTTAATGGTGAAGAGGTTAAATGGTTTTTGAGCAGGTATGAAGCTGCTTCTGCTGTTGATGGTTCTTCTCATTTGGATATGGTGAAGCAAATCTGATTTTTTATTGTGAACAGAGAGGTGGAAAAGGAGGTCATTTCTATGGATGGTTATAAAAAGTGGGGTTGGATAAAGTTATCAAAAGATATGGTTGATAGATGGGGTTTTAGGAATAAAATGGTTGACTTGAGCAAGATTGTAAGTGAATGGCAAGCTAAAGGTGTTGTAATATCTCCAGTTCATTATCATCAGTTTATGGTCAAATTTCAGGTTCCTTTGAATTTTCTGTTACTTTGTGATATTGTATATTATGAAGATGAAGTCAAGTGTATTTTTTGGAATGCTATGGGAAAATCTGGACAAGTAGTTGTTTGGGAACTACTTTTGAATGCTATTTTAATGAATACTTCTCTAAATGGAGAGAAAACAATTCCTTCCTTGGAGATGGTGAAAAAATATGATTTGGATGATTTGAATTCTCTGACTGATGATGATTTGGACCCAGAAGAAGAGGCTTTGGTTATTCAAGAGGAATTTGATGATAGTTCTAATTATTTATATGGTGTTAAAATTATTTATTCTGTTATTTCTGATGAATTTGGTCAAGCTGAAGATACTGTTTTGGAAGATGATGTTTCTACAAAGGAAGAGATCTCTGTAGATGAAAATGGTATCACTAATGAAAAAAAAAATTTGGATTTGAAGGAGGATTATGTTAATGTATTCGAAATATGTGTGGAGTATTTTTTTCAATCTCAGGAAAAGATTATAAAGTTGGATGTTGTTGTTCCTGTGCTTATGAAGAGTACAGAGGTGTTTTATAATAGGGTGCATGAATTGGATGCACTCATATTTTGGAAAAAGTGGTTTATTTTTTATGTCTTTGGTAGGAAAAATTCTAGTGATTTGTTTTTATGGGTTTTTGGAATAGTTGGAAATGCTCTTGGGAAAAATTTATGGGTTTCCACCAAGGGATATCTAGAATAAAATTTCTCCAAAATGTGGATGAACTACCTAAAACTGGCTGAACTTTTTTTATTGTCTCTTCTATAATTTCTTTTGGATTCTGTTTTCTTCTATGTTTTTTATTTCTCTCTTCCTCCTGTAAGAGGATAAACTGCATTTCAAAAATTTAACATCAAGAAAAAAAATTCTTAGAATAATCCAATAAAAACTAAGAAAATTTTTTTATAAATACTCCCTTAATTTTTTTCCCCGCAGCAAGAGGCTAAACAGCACCATCAAAATCAAATTTAATTTAGAAATATCTAAATAGTAAAAAAGAGTGATATTTTTTTTTGAATATTCTCAAAACTCTTATATTTTTTTCACCTTCAGCAAGATGCTAAACTGCACCATCAAAATTGAAACAACTAAAAATCTGTGGATAATTAAAAATCAAGATAAAATATTTTTGAAGATTTTCAACACTCTCTTAATTTTTTTCACCTCCAGCCATAGGCTAAAATTCACTGTCAAAATTGAAATCAAGTAAAAATATATGCATAATTAAAAATTAAGATAAAATATTTTTGAAGATTCTCACCACTCTTGTATTTTTATATCTCCTCCAGAAAGAGGTTAAACTGCCCAATTATTTTATATTTCTTAAATTCTCTATCTCTTTTATTGGTTTTATTTCTGATCATTTCATTTAGATAAAGGTTAAACAGAAAAAACTATTATTGAAAAGGCTTGGGATGACCCTTATGAGGATTACAACTACCTCCCTCATGAGGCTAAACTTGGGGGTTCAATATGTGTAGATAGCAATGCTTACCTCCCTCATGAGGTTAAACTGGCTGGATCTATATGTGTAAATAATGAAAATGACAGCCTCCACCATGAGGATAATCTGGATAAATGTAAAATTTTGGAGAATAATGTGCTTTGGGAGTTTGATGAGGGTGTAGATAAATTTGGTAAAAAGGAGGTTTGAGAAGGTGTGGTATATTATGATGAAGATAGTGAAATTGTGTGGTATAGTAGTAGATTGGTGAATAGTGTATATGCTGGATTGTTAAATTTTTTGGTTAAAGAGAGTTTGGTTGAATGTGAAAATTTGGTTTCAAGGAGGTTGAATGAAGAAGAAGAAGTTAATGCAGAAAGGGGTGTGAAAATGATAAAAGAAAATTTGCTTAAAAAGAGGTCAGAAGGTTCAGAGGAGGAAAATTCAAAATATTTTATAATAAATAGGCAGATTCAAGGGTTAAAATTATTTTCTCATTCATTTTCAATTTATTTTTGGTGATAGGGAAGTGCCCTAAGATGTGGAATTGATGGAATTTCAAGATAAAGTCTGGGGGATGACAGGACTTTATTTTAAGATGGTTATATATTCTTTAACCTTGGAAAGACCAGAGAATGGTGATAATGATGAAAGGGTTGGTATCAAAAGGAGGTCACTAGAATTTTATCTACCTGGCAGAAGACTGATGAAGAGGAGATATTCACATCCTCAAGTTGTTATTCCTCAGAGAAACTGACAATAGTTGGTTATGAAATCACTGCATGAAGATCTTGGGCATAGAGGTGTAGGAGAATCTTATAGAAAATTTTATGATAGATTTTCATGGCCTGGCATAAAATTGGATATGAAACAATGAGTTCACTCATGCAATTAATTTCAAATAAGAAGCTATTTAAGGCCCAAAGAACCTGGACATGCATTTGGAGAAAAAAACTCTTTTTGGTAGGGTTAGTTTGAATGCTGTTCATATTAAAGAGGGGGAATATAAATACTTAATTTTTTCCAGAGATAATTTATCTGTTTGGGTGGAGTCAGTGCCTATTATTAATTTGAATTCCAAAAATTTGGAAGAATTTTTAAAGAAGTATTGGGTGTATAGGTATGGAGTGATAAAGTTGGTGACAGTTGATGGAGGTCCAGAATTTGAGGCAGATTTTAAGGAGCCTATATAAAGTTTTTTATCAATGTTTAGGGTAGTTACCCCTTATTATCTGAATCCAAAGGAATTTAAGAAAGAGTGAATGAAGTTATTAAGGATTCTTTGGTTAAAATTTGTGGAACAAGTGCTGAAAAGTGGAGGCACTATTTACCATTAGTATTATTTACTGAAAGAATCACTGCCAAGAGGACAGCTGGATATTCACCTTAAAAATTAGTATTTGGTCAAAAACCAGTTTTTCCAGTAGATTTAGAGGTTGAATTATATCTTGAAGTAGACTGAGATACAGTCAAATTTATTGAAGAATTACTATGTGCAAGAATGGTTCAGTTAGAAAAGAAAGAAGAGACCTTAGAGAAGGCATATTCTAGAATGATGAAAATCAGAAATTAGTCCATAAGATATTGGGATAAGAGGTTTTTTACACATATACTTAGAGAACCTTTGAAAGCTGGAGATATTGTTTTGGTGTATAATAGGAGTTTGGAAAGTCAGTGGGGAAAGATGTTTGCTGATAAGTGGAATAGACCGTATTGAGTCAGAGATCAAGTATCTGGTGGTTCATATGTTTTAGAGGAGTTGAATGGTGTTGTGTTAAAAAAGAGGGTATCTTCTTATCAAGTAAAGTAATTTTTTCCTAGAGGCACCAGGAGTGCTGAAGTATAGCTCCAAAATGAGGGTAAATTCTAATTATCAATATAAACACCACAGAAAATTTGGGGGGTATTGCTAGCAATACCCATTGTTTAAACTCCGTTGAGCCACAAATCTATGCCTGAATTATGCACACATCATCACCATGGAATAAATTGTTTAGCCTTACATTTAGTCAGAGATTTGTCACAAATTGAGCCCATAATGAGCCTACATTTATCACCGTTTGATCTTGCATAATCCTAATTTGATCATGAGTTGAACTCCCTTTGAGCTCACTTTGATCTAACATAAGCTTTTGCATATCCAATATGTCAACTTTTCACTTTCAAAATGATTTGTAATGAATTTCACATGGAATATTAGAGCCAAAACCAGTAATTTTGGGTAAATGGCTCCTCAACATCATTAATCTACAATAAAATACAATCAAAATTCAATCTGATTACTGAACACTTTTGGTAAAATGACTAATAGATATTTAAATTGGAAAATAATATTCCATTTCTCAATTTCAAATTCAAAATATAAATCCTTGTTTCAAATTTGATTTTTGTAGATTCCTTGCCTTGCTATATTATGAGTAATATTTGAGGTATTGTAAACCTTTGTAAATATGGTGTTGTGCTGCTAGAAATGATCTCTGTTTGAATTCAACTTTATTGAAGATTGATTCCAGAATGATACATATTTTATAACAATTTTGAGAAGTCACTAGTAATGAAGTTATCCTTTTATATGTCCTTTATTAAACCTAACTTAATCCTACTTAAATCCAAATCAACCCACAAAAACCTTATTCAAGATCTTTTTTAGCCCAGGTTGATTCAAGATTGGAAAAAAATATTATTTTACATATCCAATATGTCTATTGATTAAATTTCTTCAAGCTTACTTAAAGTTCCCATTAACATTAACATTCACTGGAAATATTAAACACAAATCTTGAAAATATAGTATGTAAAATCAAAATAAATCTAATATAATATGCTTACAAAATTTTTTTTTTTTGGATTTATTGAAACAAAAAATTTTTCATTTGTGACAAGAGAAAGAATACTATCCATCCTGAATTTAGAATTTATTTTTAAAAATTTAATGCCCCCTCACTTTCAAGTTTATCATGTATTTCAAAAATTATATTTTTAATAATTTTGTGAATAGTACACCTGAAATATTAACCTTAGGGATATCAAAAACTAAATCAACAGCAAATTGAAATATTTTTTATTGATATGAATGGAAATAATGATTGAAAAACACCATAAGAGCAAGTTTGATTTTGAATAATAGGAATACTTTCTCATGTAAAATTCAATAAAAATAATTATTATTCTTACATAAGTTGAAGTGGATACATTTGAGCCAAAAAAGAATTAAAATTGACAAAATGATACTTCTATCATTCATATTCAAAAATGAAATAACCCTTCATTATTTACCTGTAAACTATTTTAAATTAAATAATTTCAAAGTCAGTATATACTGATGTTATTTTTTCATCTAAAAAAATTTATCATATAGATTAATAATCATAAACAGTTGACATAGATGTTAATTTTATATAATCAAACTTTAATGCATAAAATGATAAAACTATCCTTTATGTAAAAAGTGATGAAGTAAAAAAATATTATTATATTTTTGGTGCACTATCAATAAAGTTGAAGATAGAAAATATCAAAAGTTTAATCTTAATTTCAATATTGATCTCATCATTTTATCTTATTTTACTTGAGTAGAAAACAGATTTTAAATCTTAATATAATTTCAAATCCCATTAGTTTGTAGACTTCAACATTTGAAACTATGAAATAAATATTTATGAAAGAATTTTACAATATTTTCCCTTCTAAAAACTCATAAATCCAACTTCAAATCTTCTAACCTTCACAAGTAACTAGAATGCATTCAGAAAATACTCTTTATTTAAATGATTAAAGGTAAAAATAATTATGTTTTTATTTTTTATTTAAGTTTTTTATAAATAATATATATATATATATATATAAATGCTTAAAAAGTCTAAGAGGGGACTTAATTGTCAGCCAGGCTATTCCAGGAGTCCAGTAAATGATATGTAACTTATAAAACCTGAAAGAGTGGGTAAGAATTGTATTTAATGAATATAAATTATTATTTTATTGCATAATAAAATTATATAAGTATTTTATTATATACAAGTGTTATATTAATTTTATTGGTTATATAAATTTTTATATACATTTAAATTGAACATAATATAATATATTATACAAATAATGGCGCATTTTTATGTTACTTAATTATTATAAATTTATATTTAATTAATTGAAAAACATATATTATAATTATAATTGTAAAATTGACTTATAATATATGTAAATTAATTATTTAAATTTATATATTAAATAACAACTTTCATATAATACTAAACAATAATTAATGACGCTTCTTTTGACCCTTAATTGTGTCAGGAAAAACCAATTAATTAATTTATACTAAATTGAGATTAATTACATGTTTTGTTGCGTCAAAGTATTTTTTTTTTCACTTAAAATATCCTTAAATCAGACTGTACTATCTGTTTGGAATTCTTTTTCTCATAGTTCCTATGTTCCAATCTTGTTTAGTTATTCACTATTTTTACTTACTGATTTGGGAATTAATGGCGGGGAAATTGGATTCTTAATTGGGGTTTTAATTATTTGTTTCATGTTTTTCTCTACATTGTTATGTTTCATTTACTCTTTGATATATTTGTTTTATTCTATTTTAACTATTGTATTTACAAACATAGTGGCGCTTCAGAGGACCCATTGCCTATAAAAGGGCCTTGGATAATCCCCTGTAGCATCATCACTTACTATACACTCAACAATTTAAAAGATAATTTTATCACGTTTATTATTATTTTTATTAGTGCTACAATCTAATTAAAAATTCTCAATAACAAATTAAAGGTTGCCTTAAGTCTGATAGGAATTATAGTGTTTGCCGCGCAGAACTCTTACTTAAATAATATTAATATTAAATAAAACCTCAAATTGTTCATCTCCCAACTCACTCGTCGTTGCTTCATTTTAAATAAATTATTTCTAGTATTACTTTTATCTTTCTATTTACCTTTAGTATCTTTTCCTATTTGTTTCTCTTCTTTTTTGCCCCTTTTCTTTCCCTCTTCTAGACAACTGACTGACAACTGGGGGCCTTTCCAAACGACAACGACGATCGAGCCTGGCGACGAACGACAAAACGCACGGACCACCTAGCAAAAAAAAAAACTTTTGCCGCGACTGTGTTTCGAACTTGGGTTCGATTTCTTAGGTTTATATTATATTAATTCTTATATTATTTTGAAGTGATTTTTTGATCACTATAGTAAGTTCACCTTTGCACCTCTCACTCATATTACTATATTTTTACTGCAATAACAGTGATTGTGGCTTAATTGCTGATTCACTGAGTGTAAGTGTTCAATTATTAAAATTTTTTTTCCTAGTTGACCATTATAGAGTGTTAAATCCTCTTAGTCCTAGAAGAATTGACATTTTTTATTAATACAAATTGAATTATTAATTTAATTTTTTTTATATTATTAATTATTGTTAATTTTTGTTGACTTAAAAGTACATTGTGCTTAGTCCCAAATATATTGCCATATTTAATATTGGTAATTAATTGGTTGAATTAACTTGATTTTTTATTCCCAATTTAACCTTGCAATCCATTTTTTTAAAAATTAATTTTTTATAATTATTACTTTATATTGAAATTTTTTTTTTCTATAATTTAATTAATAAATTTTTTTTTTTATTATTTGGAGCAATTATTAACTAACTTTTATTACTTTTTTTAAAAATAAGAAGTAAATTAAAATCTTCCCACTAGTATGTCCAACAATTTGGCTGACAAAATGGATAACATGCAAGTGGATGAAATTGAAATTGACTATGATGCTGACACTGTAAGTTCTTCTAAAGTTGGTCATAAAAAATCTTGTGCTAACACAAAGAATTCACATACTGCAGGATGTGGAAATGACAGGAAATGCAAACAAACCAAACCCCCTTCCCCCAGTACCACAGAAGGAAGTAAAGCCTCTAGTGCCTCAAGAAGGTCTTCCAAAAGGTTTCAAAATAAAAAAGCTTCCTCTGCCACAACAAATCAGCAACCTATCCAGTCATATAAAAGAGTTGAAGACAGAAAATATGACGTACAAAGCAAAGGTAGACACCTTGTGGGATCAGGTCCAAGAACTCAGGAACCAGATTCAGGCCCAGGCCCCTCCTCAGTTGCCTCCCAATCAGCCTCAGTTTCAGGCTCAACCTTCACAGCCACCCAGCTCAACCATCCAAAATCCAAATACTATGGAAGTAGAGCAATGGAAATGGGATTATCTAATGAGTCACTACCAACAGAATGTGAAACACCCTCCTCATCATCAGCCTGGCCCATCCAGAACACCCAATTTCCATCCACCTCCTCATCCCTACCAACAAGGCAGTAGAAAGAAGGCCCAAACACAATCCCAAACCCAGTCCTAGGGGAAGTTTCCTCCTCTGCCATGGTAATATTATTGAACATGGTGAAAGAACAGTTAAACCTGTTAAAAGACAGCTTCCTGTAACTAGTAGCCCTATTGATGTAATTAGCAAATTGTCATTTGATGAACCTTTACATTTAACTTCTACATCTTTAATTAATCCTTCTCTTGCAATTAAAAATGATTCTGTTCCCCCTGAAATCTATACCTTAATTGAAAAAACTTCTGAGGAAATATTGAAAGATACCCTTGATTTTAATATTGTGAAAGACAAACATGTGAGAGATGTGTTAATCCATGAAAATGATAGATTAAATAATTTACACTTGCAATGTAAAGTGAGTTCTTCTGTACAAGATACAGCTTATTTAAAAATCAAAGAAAACCTGAATATTGTTCTTAGTCAACAAAAACAAATAAGAAGTGACCATAGAGCTATCTCAGATAGAAATATCAGTCTACATAAGACCTTGAGTGAATTGAAACCCCTTATTGAGGAAAATTATTCATTCAAGAATGAAATAAAATCTCTGCAAAATGAGTTTAAGAAGATAAAAAATGATTTCCATGCACTAAGTACCAAACACTCAGTTTCTGAGGACAGAAATGTTCTATCTCTTGCAAAAGTAAATGACCAGATGTCTGAAATTCCAAGAATAAGAAACTATGTGTCTGACCTGCAGGAAAATTTCTCAACCTTAACCATCAATAATGAATTAAATGAGATTTCTGTAAATAAGCTGCATAAAAATAAAGGGAAAAAACCTGAGCAAAGTTCATCCTTTCTTCCTCATATTTCAACCATTAAACAAACTGACAATGAGTCTTTAAAATCATTTGCTACTAGCAAAAAATCTTGTGATGGTCATGCACCAGCTGTTTCTGTAAATAATGAAATTTCTGAACACCTGGCTAAACTTCAGGAATTATTAATAATGAATAATTTAAACCAAAAAGTGGACCATCCCAGTAGTCAGAAAAATTGGCCTAAGTTAGACCAATATCCTACCTTTGATGGTGATTCTTCCTTTGATTGGCAACACTTTATCCAAAGAATTGATAATTTAAAAAGATCTTATAAACTACCTGATGAGGAAATTGTTTCTAAGCTAATTTCTTTATTTTCCAATGTAGCCTTGATGTGGTATGAATCTGTTCTTTTAGATAACAATCATTATACATGGAATGATTGGAAATCCTTGATTGAGAATCAGTTTGGTGGTTCAAAATTCAGGTTAGCTCAACAGAGACTGTATGAAAATACTAGATATGTATCCTCCTCTGTTGAGAAGCCCATTGTTTTTCTGATGAAAATAACAAAAATCCTTAGAGCAATTGATCCAAAGATGGATTATGATATTTGGAGAGATAAAATCTTGTATAAATTACCAAATTCTCTTAGGGATTTGATTGTGGCTAGAACTGAGCATGTAAGGGAAAATTCTTCTTTCATTAATATCTGTAATGAGGTACTGCTCAACCATAGATATGAACCAAAGAGTTACCTTGGTAAATCTTTTAATGATCAGAATAAACCTTCTACAAAGCTCCCAGAAAAATCTGGCAAACCCTCTGCCCCAGTTGCACCTAAAAAATATGCAACAAATACTTGTTATAAATGTAACAAACCGTGGCAGAAGGGTCATGTTTGTGACAAGAAAATTCATCTTGTTGAACAAAATGAAGACACTGATGAAGTTGAACTTAATGTCAATAATTCTTCCAGTGACTGTGAAAGTAATATCTCCTATGACAATGAATCTGTTAGAGATGTTTTAATGTTGGAACATGATGTCCATTATTTAAATAATATATCTGAAGATTGTGTATTGAATTTATCTTCAGTAGAAAATGCTGAGATAATTAAAGATATTTCTAACAATTCTATTCCTATATCCCCTTTAAAGGCACCTGTTATCATTAATGGTAAAAATGTTGATGTAGTTCTTGATTCTGGTGCTGGAGGAAGTGTAGTATCTGAAAAAGCTTTGGCTTCAGTGGATAAGGAATATTTGAGTAAATTGTTACCTATAACTTCTGAAAAATGGAGAGGGTATGGTTCTACCTTATTTCCTATTGGCAAATACAAAACCTCTGTATTCTTCAAATATAATGGTGGTTTTGTCAGAGCTGTTTGTGAGTTTGTTGTCATGAAAAATGATAATTTAAGCAATTGGTTTATTATAGGAAATGATATTTTAACCATGTTTGGTGTGAAACTAGACCCAGCAAATAATTGCTTTACCTTAGGAATGAATGGGAAAAGAAAATTCAAAATTTCTTCTCCTAAACCTTCTGGGCATTTGTTGAAATCTTGTAACTCACTGACCCAATGTAAAGGTAGAACAACAACTGAAATGGATGATTTATTACATGGAATAAATACCGCTTCTTTTGGTGATCATTTGACTAATGAACAAAAGGATTCTATTGTTGCCTCTATTACCTCTTTCCCTATGGCTTTTGCTCATGGTTCTCATGTCTTGGGAATTGTTCAGGAAGAGATGAAAATTACCTTATCCTGTAATTTGAGTGATATTCCTCCTTCCCTTAAGAAAAAACCATATCCTGCTTCTCCATCAAAAAGAAAAGATATTGAAGATAATATTGAAACATTATTGAAAATGAATATCATTGAGAAGGTGGATATCACCCCCAAATATTGTGTCATCTCCCCAGTCTTGATTTCTTATGAAAAGGATAAAGCTAGATTATGTGGAGATTACAGAGCTTTAAATACTTATACTGTTGATGATATTTATCCTTTACCCAGAATTAATTCAATACATGCTACCTTGCAAGGTGCAAAATTTATTAGTTGTCTGGATGGTAATAAAGGTTATCATC
Organism: Hemileia vastatrix; assembly: GCA_030280995.1. Classification (NCBI taxonomy): domain Eukaryota; kingdom Fungi; phylum Basidiomycota; class Pucciniomycetes; order Pucciniales; family Zaghouaniaceae; genus Hemileia; species Hemileia vastatrix. Next base: position 15,678,535 of record JASXTE010000015.1, read on the forward strand.
AAGTTCCAGTTGAGAAAAATTCTCAAAATTTTTTGCTTATTGCAACTCATATGGGAATATATAAGTATGTTAGGATGCCATTTGGCCCTAAAAATGCTCCTTCAGTTTTCCAGAAAATCATGGATAACACTTTCCATCAAGAAATTATTGAAGATTGGCTCATGGTTTATATTGATGATATTATTGTTTTTTCTAAAACTTTTGATGAACATATGATTCACTTGAATAGAGTTTTCCAAAAAATGGATGAAATCAATATGACCTTATCTTTAAAAAAGTGTAAATTTGGTTTTCAATCTTTGAAAGTCCTTGGCCATGTTGTGTCAGGCTTACAAATTTTTGTAGACCATAATAAAGTTGCTGCCATTCAAAATGTGAAAGCACCAACTTCTGTAAGAGAAATCCAAAGTTTTTTAGGTATGTGTGGCTATTATAGACAATATATTAAAAATTATCAGGTCATATCCTTGCCTCTTACAAAACTGACCAGAAAAGATGTTGCTTTTCTCTGGAATAATGACTGTCAAAAAGCTTTTGATACATTAAAAAGTTGCTTAATGACAGCCCCTATATTGGCTCTTCCAGATTTTAACAAGCCATTTGTCCTTTATACAGATGCTAGCTTTATTGGTCTGGGTGCTGCCCTTCACCAAAAGCAAATTATTAATGATAAATCCTCAGAGGTTGTAATTTGTTATATTTCAAGAACCTTAAGAAATAGTGAATTGAAATATGGTGCCACTCAATTGGAGTGCTTAGCAGTTGTTTGGGCTCTTGAGAAACTTCATTACTATTTGGATGACCAAAAATTTGAGTTGGTAACTGACTTTAGTGCTGTAAAGTCCCTCTTAAACCTAAAGACACCTAACAGACATATGTTCAGGTGGCAACTTGCTGTTCATGAATACAGAGGAAGGATGACAATTATCCATAGATCTGGAAATGTTCACTCTAATGTTGATATGCTCTCCAGATTGCCTCTGCCAAAATGACTCAAATCCTGCTTATGTACCTGAAGATGATACTGTTCATATCCATGGTATATTTATAGTTGATATGGAAGAGGAGTTATTAAAATTAATACTGGATTCATATGATAAAGATTCTGATTTAAATAAATTGGTTACTATCTTAAATGATCCTAAGAATGCTTCAATTCAAGCATTAATAAAAACTCTTCCTGTAAAGTACCAAAATGCTTTAAATAAAGGAAATTTCTCTATTGAAGATGGTTATATATATTATAGAAGGAAGCTTACCAATGTAATTGTAATTCCTCCTTCAATGAAAGAAACTATCCTCAAACTTTGTCATGATGACATATTAGCTGGTCATTTTGATCTTGTAAAAACATTGATTAGAATCAAAAACACTGCATGGTGGGCTAATATGTCTGAAGACACAAAATTATATGTTGAATCTTGTGATTCCTGCCAAAAATCTAAAAGGTTAACAGGTAAGAGAGCAGGGTTATTAAAACATATTGAAGCACCTAGTGCTCCCTGGCAAATCATTAATATGGATTTTGTCACTGGTCTTCCTGTTGCAGGTAAAGACAGCTTTAACTCTTGTTGGGTATTAGTAGATAGATTCACAAAAATGTGCAAATTTATTCCAACCCACAAAGATGTATCCACCAAAGAATTAGCTTTCTTATGGTGGTCTTACATGTTTAATATTATTGGTTTTCCAAAAGCCATTATCTCTGATAGGGATCCAAAATTCACTTCTGAGTTTTGGACCTCTTTGATGGATATTTGTGGCTGTGAGTTAAAATTGTCTACAGCTCACCATCCTCAGACTGATGGTCTAGCTGAAAGAATGATTCAAACTCTGGAAGATATGATTAGAAGGTATTGTGCCTTTGGTTTAGAATATAAAGACAATGACAGATTTACTCATGATTGGGTCACTCTTTTTCCTGGTCTTGAATTTGCATATAATAGCACTGTTCATTCTGTCACTGAGAAAAAGCCTTTTGAGCTTTGGTTAGGTTATGTCCCAAACACTCCTGCTCAGATTCTCAATAATAAATTACCTAAGTTGGAACTACACCCTGGTGTAAAATCTTTTATGCAAATGCAACAGCTATGCAGAAAACATGCTCAGAGTTGTATTGATAAAGCATTTGAATATGAAAAGAAAAGATGGGATAAATCCCATAAAGAATACACCTTTAACAAGGGTGATGAAGTGTTGATCTCTACTGTCCATTTCGATTTACAAGGTAACCACAAATTAAAAGATCCTTTTGTAGGACCATTTGTTGTTAAAAGAATGGTTGGTGATAATGCAGTAGAAGTTGTATTGTATTCTCCATATGATAGGAAACATCCTGTCTTTCCCATTTCTTTGCTTAAGCCTTATACTTCCAACAGTGACTTATTTCCAAAAAGAAGAGGAAGACCTAAGAAAAACCCTCAGGAAGTCACAGAAACAGCAGAAATTGATAAAATTCTCAATAATAGAATTATCACTTCTGAAAGAGGTACTGAATATTTATTGAGATATAAGAACAAATCATCTGAACATGATGCATGGATACCTGGCAAGGAGATTTCAAATCTGCCTACTCTGTTGAAAAAGTACAAAAAGAAAAAATCTTAGCATTTTTTTTATTGTTTTTTTAGAGTGAGGGAGTGTCAGCCAGACTATTCCAGGAGTCCAGTAAATGATATGTAACTTATAAAACCTGAAAGAGTGGGTAAGAATTGTATTTAATGAATATAAATTATTATTTTATTGCATAATAAAATTATATAAGTATTTTATTATATACAAGTGTTATATTAATTTTATTGGTTATATAAAATTTTATATACATTTAAATTTAACATAATATAATATATTCTAAAAATAATGGCACAATTTTATGTTACTTAATAATTATAAATTTATATTTAATTAATTGAAAAACATATATTATAATTATAAGTGTAAAATTGACTTATAATATATGTAAATTAATTATTTAAATTTATATATTAAATAACAACTTTCATATAATACTAAACAATAATTAATGACGCTTCTTTTGACCCTTAATTGTGTCAGGAAAAACCAATTAATTAATTTATATTAAATTGAGATTAATTACATGTTTTGTTGTGTCAAAGTATTTTTTGTTTCACTTAAAATATCCTTAAATCAGACTGTACTATCTGTTTGGAATTATTTTTCTCATAGTTCCTATGTTCCAATCTTGTTTAGTTATTCACTATTTTTACTTACTGATTTGGGAATTAATGGCGGGAAAATTGGATTCTTAATTGGGGTTTTAATTATTTGTTTCATGTTTTTCTCTACATTGTTATGTTTCATTTACTCTTTGATATATTTGTTTTATTCTATTTTAACTATTGTATTTACAAACATAGTGGCGCTTCAGAGGACCCATTGCCTATAAAAGGGCCTTGGATAATCCCCTGTAGCATCATCACTTACTATACACTCAACAATTTAAAAGATAATTTTATCATGTTTATTATTATTTTTTTAGTGCTACAATCTAATTAAAAATTCTCAATAACAAATTAAAGGTTGCCTTAAGTCTGATAGGAATTATAGTGTTTGCCGCTCAGAGCTCTTACTTAAATAATATTAATATTAAATAAAACCTCAAATTGTTCATCTCCCAACTCACTTGTCGTTGCTTCATTTTAAATAAATTATTTCTAGTATTACTTTTATCTTTCTATTTACCTTTAGTATCTTTTCCTATTTGTTTCTCTTCTTTTTTGCCCCTTTTCTTTCCCTCTTCTAGACAACTGACCAACATTAATAGTGGTTTTGGCAATAAATATATAGATTCAACTTTCAAAACATTTGTCTGGAACAAATTAAAAAGACAAAAAGGATATATTTTGATGAAAGAATACTGATTTAGGTTCTCTTAAACTTTTATTAACCATTTTTATGGAATATCAATCAATGGTTATCAATCTTTATGATATTATCATAGAATTTTATCCTTTTTTAATATAATGATTTTCTATTGTGTGGTATGTAGGTTAAGATAAGTTTAAAGGATTTATTGAAGATATATATACCAGACACAGTAAAATCTGTAGATTTATAACTATAACTTACTTTTCTGATGTTTTACATCCTTGATAAGTAGCTAATGCATTACAAAAGTAAATAATTATAGTCCCTGGAAATAATTCCTTGTGAATTCTAAATTTTTTGTTATTCTTAAAATCATTACTCAAATAAACTGAAAATTTATTCAATCACTAATTGAAAGATGAAGTTTCAAAATATTATTTTGTAGTTATAAAATTTTGGGTAATTTTTCATATTATCAAATATAATGACCATTTGTAAATTTTTACTTTAAAACTAGTGATCATAGCAAAGTAATACTGATACAATCAGATAAACAGGGTGGAATAAAGTCATATAACAACAGGAAATGATACAAAATTGTTGATTTTTGACTCACCAAATTCAACATATTTTTGACATATTTTGCCACCTTTAGATAATGTTTAGTGGATTTTAATATTACTATAACAAACAAGCTTAACAATGTTTTTGATTTTTTTAACAAAAATAAATATTGTTAGATCATTTTTTTAAAAAATATGACTTATTTTTATGCTTTATCTACAATAGTTAGTATTTTTTTTGCAGAAATCACTTATTTTGATATTCTATTTTTGAATTTTTCAAGAAAGTTCATTGCATTAAGGTTTTGTATCAATTTTTCATTAAAACATCATATTTTAAATCTAGAGATTTGGTTTAGAAATAATATATATTTTTATGCTAATTGACTCATAATTTTTGGATTGATCAATTATGTTTAAATTGGGATTACTCATTTCTAGTGAGTGTACATCATAGCTGTTTTTCAAATCAAAGATTAATAAATGTTGAAATTATGTAAAATTCTAAATATCCTTTAAACCTTCTTGATTTAAATAATGTTTAATGTTATGTAATTATTCTATAATTAGAACACAATTAAAATCAGATAATGGTACATGGCTTTCAATTTTTAATACTAAAGTTCTATTCTACTTGAAACAATGTAAACTAAAGCTTGGTATCTCATATAAGAAACTCACAATTTTCAAAAATCATATTTCCAACTTTTTAAACATGATACACATTAAAATATATTTTTAGAATAATTTCCTAATTAATTTCAAATACAAGAAAACAATGAACTCAATCTATTTTAATACTTAGACCATTCTGATGAGTGAATTTCACAATCCTCTAAGTAAAATATGTTTACAATTTATACACATAGGCATGATTTCTCCTTTTTTTAATTTGAGCTGAATCTAACAAGGAAAATCTCATGTTGAATATCAGCTATAGATAAACTGCTTATATTAGAAGCTAATATTTCATATGAGAAATTTGATATTGAATTTTGGAAACATTAATAAGTGTCAGGAATTATGATTCAGCCATTTATTCAAGTAAGTAAAAAAGGATGAACTTCTAAATTATTCATAAATATAAATATTTATATAATAAAAAAGTAATTATATAGTAGAATTTAACCATGGTTCTATACTAATGTCATATAAAATAGGGATTGAACAAAAAATTTCAGTAAAGAAAAAAAAATAAGATAAGTTAATATTCTTTTTTATATTTTTATATTTTAGAAAAGGCTTACTTAAGGGAGAAAATTATTTGGTTTTAGAGTAAAAAAATTTCTAGATAAAAATCATCACAATATAGTTTGACCCTCTCAAAAAGACAATTCTAAAAATTTTGCTATCAAATTTTATATATTTGTTAAGTAATAGAACATAGAGTAGTGTCTTTGACAATGAAGCGTCAGAAAATGAAAAAAATGATTTAACTTTATAATATAATTTTTGAAAAAAAAAATCATGTGTTCAAAAAAATAATTATATATCTTACAATCAAGATAGAAGTATAAATTAAGTAACTCTAACAACTTTGGAAAGAAAACAAGAAAAAAAAATCATGTGTTCAAAAAAATAATTATATATCTTACAATCAAGATAGCAGTATAAATTAAGTAACTCTAACAACTTTGGAAAGAAAACAAGAAAAAAAAATTAGTAAAATGAATAAGTTATTTTTAGAATTTAAGAGAACTTTATAGCTCTACCTGTAAACTAGCCTTAAAGCAGGTTTGATTTAACCTGCGTAAATTCATACATAGTACCCTTGCATCATGAGAGCATAATAAAATTTATGTAATCTTATTTTATTAATTTATTATATTATTTTTATTTTTGGATTTTTCATTAGTATAACTATATATTTTTTAGCTTTTTTATTTTTCAGAACATATGTCAACCAGGCTACTAGACTTATCCAGTAAAACAATGAATTATTTTCTGAGATGAAGCCATGCCTTTTATTTCTTATTATTAATTACATTATATTTACTTGTGTTTTACTTGCAATAAAATAACTAATTACAATAAGTAAATTTTGTAAATATTTAAATTAATAATAAATTTCCCTTAAATTTTTGTTCCCTAACACTGTGCTCAATAACAGGTTAATAGAGAAATAAAAATATTAATGCTAAATCTTAAATATTCAAATTACTTTATTTTACATTTATGAAATTTTATTTTAAATTCAAATTAATTTGTACAAAGTGTGACATCTAAAGTGAACTCTAAAATATATCAAATAATGTGATATCTTTTATTGACACATCATTTTAGCACACTTTTGTTACTTGCACATTCTTATTTTTGTAATAGTTTTTCTTACATACTCCCTTATGGATACTTGTTAACTCTGCGTATTTTCTCTCTCATTTTTGCTTTTAAAGGGCCTCCTCTTTTGTGCTGTTTGATTCATTCCTTTAATTAACTATTTTATTAAAAAACTTTACAGTAAATCATTGCTATTATTTGTCTTTTATTCTTTACATTATTGTGATTCTAAATAATAAATTATAATAATACTTATATTCTTATCTCTTCTATTGAGTAAATTAAAATCATAAGATAATTTATCCATACGTGACTTGAGATTTCCAAATTGATTTTCCAATACTGTAAATTGCCACTGAAAATCTTCTAGACCAAAAGGAGTCCCTCAATAACATAAGTTCAAGGCCTCCCATCACTACTTCAAGTTGAAGCTCCATATGATGTAATAAATGAATGATATATTATAATGAGTTTTTCTAAAGACTTTTCAAAAATGGTGATTAAGAATACTTATTATAATTTTTTTAAATTTGTTTTTTTCTATCTCTTGAAAAGAAATGGCCATATCTCAATTTTATTAGTTTGTTTTCAAGTCTAGAAGGTTTTGTAGGGAGGTCCAATGGCGGTAACAACAGTTTTTAAGGGATTCAAACTCAGGTACATATTTTCCTATCTTAAAAATTATTTACGTCAGGCTGAGGTCAAGTACAAGGACGTGAACTAGCTTGAATGGTCATTTGTTTAGAAGATTTATATGGTCCTATATGAATACTGTAGTATAAATCCAACAAGTAGTAAAATATAATCAAAAATAAAGGTCTCAGTAATATAATTCTCACTATTTTTATATATGGCTTACAATCTTTTTAGTTGGTATAAAAATAGATTTTATAATTCAGATACTATTCAAAAGTCTTATAAAAGTACTAATTGATATTTATTGTAATTTATTTGGTTATAGTGGTTTAAATTGTAAATGATAAAGAATGAAGAAATACAACCAAAAACCCTCCTCCTTTTATACACAATGAGTTCCCCAATGATTCCCTTGATGTACCATCCAATACACAGTTAATGACGCCTCTAAACAACTAATAGACATGCCCATCAAGTTTCCCAGTAATCCATGACATAATTAGAAGAGTAACAACCGCCAAAATCCTGTATTAATAAGGAAAATCCATCAAAATTAAGAAATAAGATAAAAAGAGAATATATGCATAATAAACAATACTAAAAAAGTCCAAAGGGGAATTTTTAAGGTTAATAATAGCTTAATAATAAGGGAGATTAAATTTAGAATAAATGGGGCTAATTGTGACATTATACTATATGAAATTCCCATTCAAAAATACCCAATATTGACTGAGAAACCACCCCAAAACTCAAAAAAGAGCGTGAGATGTGGGGTAACTACATGCGGTACTTGGAAGGCGCTTGCACGGGTAAATCCTTGACTAAATTTAGGCCAATTTAAGCATGGTGATGAAATAAGATTCCAAGAGTAAGTTTATTAATGAAATTAGTGCATATAAAAAAGGTCAATGAATTATTAATTAAGCTAGGACACTAAATAAGCACCTGTCACCTATTTTCGTGTGTTTCCCCACAGTGGGCGTAGAATGTGGGGTAATTATAGTGTGAAAAGGCTAACTTTGCTAAAAATGAAGCTATTCACACAGGAAAAAAGCAGGCAGTATGTGGCCAGTACACAAACCCATTTCTGGCATAAAAAACACCAAATTTTAAAATTGTTATTTTTGTGCATTTAAATAGACAAATCAACAGTTGTAAATGAGACAAATTGATCTGTCAAAGCGCATTTTCGAAACTCTCAAATTTATGGCACATATAGTCAACTTTTAAGTGAAATATAGTGCATTTCTTGTCTTTTGCATAAAACAGTGAAAATAACAGCTTTAAGTGTACTTAAAAATTATGTAGCCTTATATTTAAGGTTCTTAAGATCACCCTAACATATTCCAACTTAATATTAAGTACATAAGACTTATAAAAGGTAGATATATGCATGTATATAAGGTGTTATAATGGCATATTTTGTATATTATCATAATTTTACTCATGTATACTGTTTGTGTACTCTTAATTATTATTCCCATGTATAGTTCATGTGTTTAACATAACTTATAAGTACATTTTACTCAGTCCTTGGGATATACAGGCTGACAATTTACTCAATAATAAGAGGTAAATAGTTGGATTAGAATTAAGTTTTAATGTAAATACTAAGGCAATAATAAATAGTAATAAAGGGATTGTAAATAGTTGTAATAAAATAAGTAATGAATCATTAAAAAACAACCAAAAGAGAGGCCTTATATAGGAAAAGGAGGGAAAACCCACGGAAATGAAATTTTAAAAACAGTATTATGAGAGAGAGAAAAAGAACATTCCAGAAGGAGTATTTTCAAATAACAAAGTTGTTCTAAAAAGGTGTCAAAAAGATGTATTTTAAAGATATATTTACAGAGTATGTCAGAAATACATAAATTTATTTAAAATTTACTGTAGAAGTCAATTCTAAATAAGATTTTTGTATTTTTTGTATATATTTTATTTTTATTTGAATATTAAAATTTTATTTTAATTTAAAATCTATTTTTTAATATAAATTTTTTATTTCTTCCAACCTTTCAATGAGAATGGTGTTGGAGAAAAAATATAAGGGACATTTTATATTTAATTTTAATTATTTAATTTTACCATTCTGTAATTAGTTAATTTATTATAGGTAATTTTAATTTAACTAATTTATAATTAAATAATTAAAATAATAAGGCATGGCTTCATCCAGTAAACAATTAATTATTTTACTGGGTAGGTCTAACAGCCTGGCTGACACTCCCTCACTCTAAAAAAATAATAATAATAAATGCTATGATTTTTCCTTTTTATATTTCTTTAGCAGAGTAGGAAGATTAGATATTTCCTTCCCAGGTATTTAAGAATCATATTCACATGATTTATTCTTGAATATCAATAAGTATTCTGTACCTTTTTCAGCAGTAACTATTCTTTCATTTAAAATCTTATCAATTTCTGCTGTCTCAGTGATTTCATTAGGGGTCTTTTTTGGTCTTCCCCTCCTTTTGGGAAATAAATCACTATTGGATGTGTAAGGTTTCAAAAGAGATATTGGAAAAACAGGATGTTTTCTTTCATATGGAGAATACAAAATAACTTCAACTGAATTATCACCAACCATTCTTCTTACAACAAATGGACCAACAAATGGGTCTTTCAATTTTTTATTACCTTGTAAATTGAAGTGGACTGTAGAAATCAACACTTCATCACCCTTTTTAAAAGTTTATTCCTTATGGGATTTGTCAAGGTACGCTTTTAGTCTAGAAGTTTTGGTACGAAGTTCTACGAGGATTTAAAAGGTTTAAATGGATTCTCAACAAATTTGTACGTATTTCTTTATTCAAAAATGATTGTTTTACTCAATAAAAAGAGGTAGAATTAAAATATTAATATAATTTATAAATTAGAATTACGTTATTGTAAATACTAATGATATAGAATATAAGAATAAGTTTTTATTGGTTATTGTTGTAATAAAATGAGTTGGTAAAATAGAATGATTAAAAGACAACAAAAAGAGAGGCCTTTTATAGGCAAAGGAGAGACAAAGCACGGAAATCAAATTCTAAAAACAGTAGGAAAAAAGAGAGAAAAAGAACATTCCAGAAAGAGTATTTAAAATAATAAAGTTATTCCAAAAAGAAGGCGTCAAAAAGATGTATTTACAGAGTATGTCAGAAATACATCAATATTTTTAATATTTACTGTAAATGTCAATTCCAAATAAGAAATTTGATTTATTTGTATATATTTAATATTATTTGAATATTTAAATCTTATTTTATCTTTGTATTTTATTTTTTAAATATAAAGTTTTATTTTTCCCAACCTGTCAATTGAGCACGGTGTTAGAGAAAATAAAAGGGACAAAATTATAATTATAATTTTACTTATTTATTTAATTAATTAATTTAATTTTAACATTCTGTAACTAGTTAATTTATAACTAATGTTAATGTAACTAAATGATAATTAAATAATAATTAAGGATGATAAGGTGCGGCTTCATCCAGTAAATAATTCCTTATTTCACTGGGTAAGTCCAGTAGCCTGGCTGACACTCCCTCACTCTAAAAAAAATAATAAAAAAAAATGCTATGATTTTTTCTTCTTATACTTTTTTGTAGAGTAGGAAGATTAGATATCTCCTTCCCAGGTATCCAAGAATCATATTCAGATGATTTATTCTTGAATCTCAATAAGTATTCTGTACCTTTCTCAGCAGTGACTATTCTGTCATTTAATATTTTTTCAATTTCTGCTGTCTCAGTGATTTCATTTGGGGTTTTCTTTGGTCTACCCCTCCTTCTTGGAAATAAATCACTATTGGATGTGTAAGGTTTCAAAAGAGATATTGGAAAAACAGGATGTTTTCTGTCATATGGGGAATACAGAATAACTTCAACTGCATTAGCTCCAATCATTCTTCTGACAACAAAAGGACCAACAAATGGATCTTTCAATTTGTTATTACCTTGTATGTTGAAGTGGACTGTAGAAATCAACACTTCATCACCCTTTTTAAAAGTGTATTCTTTATGGGATTTGTCCCATCTTTTCTTCTCATATTCAAATGATTTTTCAATACATTTTTGAGCATGATTTCTGCATAGTTGTTGCATTTGAAGAAAAGATTTTACACCAGGATGTATATCCAATTTAGGTATTTTGTTATTGAGAATTTGGGCAGGAGTATTAGGAACATATCCAAGCCAGAGCTCAAAAGGCTTTCTTTGAGTAACAGAATGAACAGTGCTATTATAAGCAAATTCTAACCCAGGAAGTAAGGTAACCCAATCATGAGTGAATCTGTCATTATCTTTATACTCAAGGCCAAAGGCACAATATCTTCTTATCATGTCCTCTAAAGTCTGAATCATTCTTTCAGCTAAACCATCAGTCTGAGGGTGATGGGCAGTAGAAAGTTTCAGATCACAACCACAAACATCCATCAGAGAAATCCAAAATTCAGAAGTAAATTTAGGGTCTCTGTCAGAGATTATGGCTTTAGGAAAACCAGAAGTATTAAACATATGAGACCACCATAAGAAAGCTAATTCTTTAGTGGAAACATCCTTGTGGGTAGGGATAAATTTACACAATTTTGTGAATCTGTCCACAATAACCCAACAAGAGTTATAACTGTCTTTACCAGCAATAGTTAATCCTGTTACAAATTCCATGTTTATTATTTGCCATGGAGCATCAGGAGGTTCAATATGTTGCATTAATCCTGCTCTTTTACCAGTTAATCTTTTTGATTTTTGGCATGAATCACAGGATTCAACATATAATTTTGTGTCCTCAGACATATTAGCCCACCAAGCAGTGTTCTTAATTCTGATCATTGTTTTTTCAAGATCAAAATTTCCAGCTAATATGTCATCATGACAAATTTTCAAGATGATTTCTTTCATAGAAGGAGGAATAACAATAACATTACTCAACTTTCTTCTATAATATAGATATCCTTCATCAATTGAAAATTTTCCTTTTTCCAAAGCTTTTTGGTACTTTGGTGGAAGGGTTTTAATTAATGCTTGTATTGAAGCATTCTTTGGATCATTTAATATGGTGCATAACTTTTTCAAGTCAGTGTCCTTATCATATGATTCCAGAATAAGCTGTAATAGCTCTTCCTCCATATCAACCACATATATCCCATGGATATGGATAATTTCATCCTCAGGATCATAAGCAGGATTTGAGTCATCATTTGGTAAGGGTAACCTTGATAACATATCCACATTTGAGTGACCAATACCAGCTCTGTGAATAATTGTCATTCTCCTTCTGTATTCTTGAACAGCCAGCTGCCATCTAAACATATGTCTATTAGGTGTTTTCAAGTTTAATAGGGATTTAACTGCACTGCAGTCAGTGACAAGTTCAAATTTCTGGTCATCTAGGTAATAATGAAGCTTTTCCAGAGCCCATACTACAGCTAAACACTCTAATTGAGTAGCACCATATTTCAATTCACTATTTCTCAAGGTTCTTGAAATATAACAAATTACTACCTCTGAAACTTTATCATTTATCACTTGTTTTTGATGGAGGGCAGCACCAAGACCAATAAAACTGGCATCAGTGTACAAAACAAATGGTTGATCAAAGTCAGGTAAAGCAAGAATTGGTGCTGACATCAAACAGTGTTTCATAGTGTCAAAGGCTCTTTGTCTTTCACTATTCCAGACAAAAGCAACATCCTTTCTAGTTAATTGGGTAAGGGGTAAAGCTATGACTTGGTAATTTTTAATATACTGTCTATAGTATCCACACATTCCCAAAAAACTTTGGAGCTCTCTCACTGTTGTAGGAGCTTTCACCTGTTGTATGGCTGCCACTTTGTTCTGGTCAACACATATCTGTAAGCCTGAAACAACATGACCAAGAACTTCTAAAGAATGGAAACCAAATTTACATTTCTTCAAAGCAAGTGTCATATTTATTTCATCCATTTTCTGGAATACTTTACACAGGTGTTTAAGATGGTCCTCAAATGTTTTTGAGAATATAATGATATCATCAATATAAACCATCAGCCAACCTTCAATTATCTCTTCATGGAATGTGTTATCCATTACTTTTTGGAAAACAGAAGGGGCATTTTTAGGGCCAAATGGCATCCTAATATACTTATAAATACCCATATGAGTGGCAATCATCAGAAAGTTCTGAGAATTTTTCTCAACAGGTACCTGGTGATATCCCTTATTACCATCCAAACAGCTGATATATTTAGCACCCTGTAAAGTAGCATGTATAGAGCTGATTCTAGGTAAAGGATAGATATCATCAACAGTATAAGTATTTAGTGCTCTATAATCACCACATAACCTGGCTTTATCTTTCTCATAAGAAATTAGGACAGGTGAGATAACACAATATTTAGGTGTTTCAACTACCTTTTCAATAATATTCATTTTTAAAAGGGTAGAGATATTATCTTCAATATCTTTTCTCTTTGTGGGAGAAGCAGGATAAGGCTTCTTCTTTAAACTAGGTGGTATATCAGTTAATGGGCAAGACAATGAAAGTTTCATTTCCTCCTTAACTAATCCCAGTTCATGTGACCCATGAGCAAAGGCCATAGGAAAAGATTTTATCAAGTTAATGATGGAATCTTTATCCTCACCAGAAAGTTGTTCTCCAAAAGAGGCATTGTCAATTTCAGACATAAGGGCATGCATTTCCTTTGTAGATCTTCCTTTATATTGAACCACAGAATTACATGTGTTCAATTCTGGTTTTAATAATTTTTTAGGGGAGGAAATTTTAAATTTTCTCTTCCCATTCAACCCCATTGTAAAACATTGGCTTGAAGGATCCAATTTTATGCCATACTTGGTTAAAATATCATTTCCTACAATAAACCAATTGCTCAAGTTATCATTTTTCATGACAACAAAATCACAAATAGCTCTTACAAAACCATGGTTATATTTAAAAAATACTGTGGATTTGTATTCACCAATGGGGGACAAAACAGAGCCATACCCTCTCCAATTTTCAGAAATTATAGGCAACAGTTTAGATTTATAGTCTTGATCTACTGAAGCAAGTGCTCTTTCAGATACTACACTTCCTCCAGCTCCAGAATCCAGAACAACTTCAATGCTGGTTCCATTGATCAAGACTGGTGCCTTAAGAGGGGCAATAATAATTGAGTTATCCTCAATGTTCTTTATGATCTCAGCATCCACAACTGTAGATAAATCATTATTATCAATGTCAATAGTATTTAAATAATGAATATCTTCTTCCAGAATCAAGATTTCTTGTTGAGATTCATATGAAATATTGCTGGCACAATCACTTGATGTATCATCCAGTGCCACTGTGTCATCAGCATGCTCCTCTGTGTGTTCTACAAGATTTATCTTCCTGTCACAAACATGGCCTTTCTGCCAAGGCTTGTTGCACTTGAAGCAAGTGTTTGTTGCATATTTCTTTGGTGCAACAGGGGCAGAAGGTTTACCAACCTTTTCCTGAGGTTTTTGTTGGTAAGTGGAGGGTTTCTCCAAAGGGGTCCTAGGAATGAATCTTCTTGCATCATACTTATTGTTTAGAAGTATCTCATTGCAAGTATTAATGAAAGAAGAGGGTTCTTTGGAGAACTCAGTCCTAGCCACAATCAAGTCTCTCAGAGACATTGGTAATTTATAGAGGATCCTGTCCTTCCATAAATCAAACTCCATATTTGGGTCCATTGCCCTTAAGATTTTGACAAGTTTCATTAAAAACTCAATAGGTTTATCAGTAGAAGAGCTATATTCAGTTTCCTCATACTGCCTTTGTTGAGCCATTCTGAACTTGGAGCCACCAAATTGTGCTTTAATTAATTTCTTCCAATCCTCCCATGAGTAGTCATTCCCATCCAGGAGAACAGATTCATACCACATCAGGGCAACATTAGTGAACAAAGAAATTAATTTGGACACAATTTCCCCATCTGGGAGTTTGTAAGAATTTTTTAAGTTATCAATTCTGCAAATAAATTGTTGCCAATCAGAGGAAGAATCACCATCAAATGTTGGGTACTGGTCAAGTTTTGGCCAATTCTTTTGATTTGAAGGAGTCTCCTTAGTACTAGCTTGTTTCTGAGTAAGAAGCAGCTGTAATTTCTCTAATTGTGCTGAAATCTCATTGTTTAATTCTGTTGCAGATCCTGGTGCATCATCAGTTTTTGATGGAAACTCAGTGTTATCAACAGGTATTTCTGGATCAATTTTTATTTTAGATGAACTAGCCACAGGTACTGGTTGAGCATCCTGCACTATATGTTCTTTCACAGAATTGTCAGAATATTTTTGGTCATTTAACAATGAGTTCAATGTTTCTTCAATGGTTGTTAGTCTTGTTTTCATTCTTGGAAGACTAGATAAACTTTCATTGACAGTTGCAAAAGATAATTGGTTTTTATGTTGAAAAGATGACAAATGGTCACTCAATCTTTTCAGATTTATCTTATCTATTTCTACCTCCTGGAAACAGGAAGATACAGTATCTTTTAGTTTAGACAAATCATTTTTTATATTTTGCCATAAAGCAATTTTCTTTTCACGGGTTGCTTTTTAATGAGACAATTCATCAGAGACTCTCTGTGCTTCACTTTTTAATGCTTGATAACCCTGATCAGTTAACAAACTATTATATCTCTGAGTCAATTGCATATTGTTCATTATATGATTTTGCTTGGCAATAATATCTCTCAAGTGCTCATCATTAATTCTTGCTACATTTGGAGTGTTTCTCAATAAGGAAACTGAGTAACTTTCCAGGCTCTCATAGAACTCAGGGTCAAGAGTTTCATCAATCACAGCCATATCAGGATTAATCATTGAGGTAGCAATTAAAAGTAATGGATTGGATACATGAGATAACTGTCTACTATTCCCAGCCTCTATAGGTCTCAAGGTTTCATCCTGCCTTCCAGATTTACCTGAAGGAACAGAGTCAGCCACAAGAAAAGGCACTTGAGAATCAATAGAGGGACGTACCAGGGTTTGCTGGGTATCACCATATTGGGTTTCCTTCTTCTTTTGCCTCCTTGATAAGGGTGGGGAGGAGTGGGGTTTGCCTGGGTGGGCCTTGATGGACCTACCTGAGGTAATTGATGCTGATTTTGAGCTAAGTAGTCCCACTGTGTGTTGAGCCATTCCCACTGCCACTTGGACACTTCTACCATCTCTTGGGATTGGGGAGCCAATTGTTGTTGATCCCTGGGAGGAAGAGGTTTCCTTTTCTCTTGGAGAGAAGTATTTTTTCTTTTCTCCCATTCTTCCAAGGCATCTACCCTTACCTTTAGTTTTAAGCTGTCTGTCTTTAACTCCTTTATGTGGGTTGACAGATTCTTTATCTGCTGGGACAACGGCATCTTTTTTATCTTGAAGCCTCTTGGAAGCTCTTCTGGTGGGTTTGTCCTGGGTTTCTGATCCTGAGTATTGTCCACTAGGATTTCTACTTCTTCCATTTCCACATCCTGTTTGGGGCAAGGATTTATTAGTTTGAGAAATTCTTCTTGTTAAAGGAGAACTTACAGAAGTAGGCTCATCATAATCAATTAAGTCTAGTTCTTCTTCACGTGAAGCAAAGCCACTTTGATCAGTCATCTTAAGATTCTACTGAAATGAAGGAAAAGAGACAAAAAATAAATTAGTCTTTATTTTTAATTTTTATTTAACAGAAAAAATAAAATAAAAATAATAAAAAAAAATCTTGTTAGGATAAAAATCAACTTAAATAAAATAAATAATAAAAAAAAAATTTAAAACCAGGATAATGCAATCAACTGTAGAAATAAATTAGAATTTCTATTAATTTTTATTTTCAGGATTTAAATCAACTAATTTATTACCAGGATTTATTGTCAACTGAAATAATCAAATATGAATCTTTATTAATTAAAAAAAAATTATTTTGACTGATCACTTAACTACCAGGACTTAATGTCAACTGAAGTAATTAAATATGAAGTTTTATTTTAAAATTTTATTACTGATCACTTAACTACCAGGACTTAATGTCAACTGAAGTAATTAAATATGAGTTTTATTAATTAAAAAGATTTATTGGATTACCAGGACTCAAAGTCAACTGAAGTAATGAAATGTTAATTATTTATTAAAAAAAATATAATTGTCAGGATAATTTGTCAACTGGAACAATTAATTAATCAGGACAAATGTCAACTGAAAAATTATAATAATTATTTTATTTAATAAAAAATATTATTGTCAGGACAGTTTGTCAACTGGAACAATTAAAATTCAAATTAATCAGGACAATTGTCAACTGAAAAATGATAATAATTAATATTAATATATAATTATTTTATTACCTCTGGGACTAAGAACAGGTATTGCTCTATTATGGTCAACCAGGAAAAATAAAAAAAAATATAATAATAAAAATAAATTCCAATTACCAGACACCTCCCCCTGCAAAATGAGCAAATTAATGCCACTTACAGAGTGCTGAGTAAAAGGAAATACGTAGCAAATGAAGAGTGAAGAGTAACCCACAAATAGTAATCACAATAATTACCACGATATATACGATCTTTAGTCAGTATATGAACTTAAGTTTTGGAGCGCGGTTCAATTCCCGTTCGCAGCAAAAACTTTTATCACGTGACGTATGACGTTCGTCGTTTTTCTCGCCTCCACTCGTCCTTTACAGGTGCTTGTACGCCGATGGTCCCCTCGATTACGCCTCAAGTAACTTTGCGCCTTCGATATTTCGGAAAGGATCCCAATTGTCAAGGTACGCTTTTAGTCTAGAAGTTTTGGTACGAAGTTCTACGAGGATTTAAAATGTTTAAATGGATTCTCAACAAATTTGTACGTATTTCTTTATTCAAAAATGATTGTTTTACTCAATAAAAAGAGGTAGAATTAAAATATTAATATAATTTATAAATTAGAATTACGTTATTGTAAATACTAATGATATAGAATATAAGAATAAGTTTTTATTGGTTATTGTTGTAATAAAATGAGTTGGTAAAATAGAATGATTAAAAGACAACAAAAAGAGAGGCCTTTTATAGGCAAAGGAGAGACAAAGCACGGAAATATAATTCTAAAAACAGTAGGAAAAAAGAGAGAAAAAGAACATTCCAGGAAGAGTATTTCAAATAATAAAGTTATTCCAAAAAGAAGGTGTCAAAAAGATGTATTTTCAGAGTATGTCAGAAATACATCAATATTTTTAATATTTACTGTAAATTTCAATTCCAAATAAGAAATTTGATTTATTTGTATATATTTAATATTATTTGAATATTTAAATCTTATTTTATCATTGTATTTTATTTTTTAAATATAAAGTTTTATTTTTCCCAACCTGTCAATTGAGCACGGTGTTAGAGAAAATATAAGGGACAAAATTATAATTATAATTTTACTTATTTATTTAATTAATTAATTTAATTTTAACATTCTGTAACTAGTTAATTTATAACTAATGTTAATGTAACTAAATGATAATTAAATAATAATTAAAGATGATAAGGTGCGGCTTCATCCAGTAAATAATTCCTTATTTCACTGGGTAAGTCCAGTAGCCTGGCTGACAGGATTTGTCCCATCTCTTCTTCTCATATTCAAATGATTTTTCAATACATTTTTGAGAATGACTTCTGAAAATTTGTTGCATTTGAAGAAAATATAGTACACCAGGATGTAAATCCAATTTAGGTATTTTATTATTGAGAATTTGGGCAGGAGTATTTAGAACATTTCCAAGCCAGAGCTCAAAAGGCTTTCTTTGAGTAACAGAATGAACAGTACTATTATAAGCAAATTCCAACCCAGGCAGTAAGGTAACCCAATCATGAGTGAATCTGACATTGTCTCTATACTCAAGGCCAAAGGCACAGTACCTTCTTATCATGTCCTCTAGAGTCTGAATCATTCTTTCAGCAAATCCATCAGTCTGAGGGTATTTGTCAGCCAGGCTATACCAGGAGCCCGGCAAATTATATGTTAATTTATTGGACCTGAAAGATGGTGTAAAAATTGTATTTTATGTATATAAATTAATATTTTATTGCATAATAATATTATATAAGTATCTTATTAATAATAAGTTTTATATTAATTTTATTTTCATATAAATTTTTATACATTTAAATTAAGCTTAAATATATTTTATATTCTACAAATAATGGCGCATTTTTATGTATTTAATAATTATAAATTAATAATTAATTAATTACAAAAACATATATTATAATTATATATGTAAAATTGACTTATAATGTAATTAAGTTAATTAATTAATTTTATATATATTAAATAAAACGTCGTATATTATTAAGCAATAATATTGGGTGCTTCTTTTGACCCTTATTTGTGTCAGGAAAAATTATTAAATAAATTATAATACTTATTTAATAACATAGTATTAAAATCCCCATTATAAATTACAAATAACACTAAATTAATTATCTGTTTCATTTAAACTAGTTATTGAATTAATTACATAGTTAAAACAATGACTTAAAATTGCTTTAAACTGAATTGAATCTATTCCATGAGTTTTGGCGTGAAAATAATTTTATTTGTTTTACTTTAAACCTTTACTTGTCACTATAATATCTGTTTTTGATTATTTTTACTCATTGTTCTCATGTTTCAGACTTACTTGGTTAATGATTATTTCAATTAAGTGTTTTGGGATGTTATGGTGGGAAAAGGATTAATTACTCAAGGGTTTTAGTAAATTGTGTCATATTTTTCTCTTGATAGTCATGTTTCATTTTCTATTCTGTTATCTCTTGTTTTAGCTATTTCTAATTTGTATTTATTGATTTGTGGCGCTTCAGGGGTCCCTTGGTCTATAAAAGGGCCTTGGATAATCCCCTTTAAAGCATCACTTACTATACAACCAAAATTTGAACAAATTGTTAATATAATATGTTTTATTATTTTTTTTATTAGTATTAAAATTCTAATTTAAATTCAATATAACTATTTAAAGGTTGCTTTAAGTCTGATAGTAATTATAGTGTTTTCCCCACAGAAATAATAATCCTTACTTAAAATAAATATTGTCATTTAATAAATCCTTATTGTTGTCAGCCCTCAAGTAAATTGCTGCTGTCTCTCTTTAAATAAATTAAATCATTCTATTATTTCACTACCTTTACTTTTTATAAACCTTTTCTTTCCTATTCCCCTTTCCTCTTCTTCTTCTTTCCCCTTTTCTTTCCTTCTTCTAGATGACCAACCAACAGTAATGGACAGTAAATAGTTTTAGATCACAACCACAAACATCCATCAGAGACATCCAAAATTCAGAAGTAAATTTAGGGTCTCTGTCAGAGATTATGGCTTTAGGAAAACCATCAGTATTAAACATATGAGACCACTATAAGAAAGCTAATTCCTTAGTGGAAACATCCTTGTGAGTAGGGATAAATTTACACATTTTGGTGAATCTATCCACAATAACCCAACAAGAGTTATAACTTTCTTTTCCAGAAATAGGTAATCCTGTTACAAAATCCATGTTTATTATCTGCCATGGTGCATCAGGAGGTTCAATATTTTGCATTAATCCAGCTCTCTTACCAGTCAATTTTTTTGATTTTTGGCAAGAATCACAAGATTCACCATATAATTTGGTGTCTTCAGACATATTAACCCACCAAGCAGTGTTTTTAATTCTGATCATTATTTTTTCAAGATCAAAATGTCCAGCTAATATGTCATCATGAGAAATTTTCAAGATGATTTCTTTCATAGAAGGAGGAATAACAATGACATTGCTCAACTCTCTTCTATAATATAGATATCCTTCATCGATTGAAAATTTACCCTTCTCCAAAGCCTTCTGGTAATTTGTTGGAAGGGTTTTAATTAATGCTTGAATTGAAGCATTCTTTGGATCATTTAATATGGTGCATAACTTTATCAAGTCAGTGTCCTTATCATATGAATCCAGAATAAGCTGTAATAACTCTTCCTCCATATCAACCACATATATCCCATGAATATGAATAATTTCATCCTCAGGATCATAAGCAGGATTAGAGGCATCATTTGGTAAAGGTAACCTTGATACCATATCCACATTTGAGTGAAAAATCTCAGCCCTATGAATAATTGTCATTCTCCCTCTGTATTCCTGAACAGCTAACTGCAATCTGAACATATGTCTGTTAGGTGTTTTCAATTTTAAAAGGGATTTAACTGCACTGCAGTCATTAACAAGTTCAAATTTCTGCTCATATAGGTAATAATGTAGCTTTTCTAGAGCGCACACTATGGCTAAACATTCAAGCTGAGTGGAACCATATTTCAATTCACTATTTCTCAAGGTTCTTGAAATATAACAAATTACTACTTCTGATAATTTATCATTCATCACTTGTTTTTGATGGCGGGAAGCACCAATACCAATGAAACTGGCATCAGTTTACAAAACAAATGGTTGATTGAAGTCAGGTAAAGTAAGAATTGGTGCTGACATCAAACAGTGTTTCATAGTGTCAAAAGCTCTTTGTCTTTCACTATTCCAGACAAAAGCAATATCCTTTCTAGTCAGTTGCGTAAGGGGTAAAGCTATGACTTGGTAATTTTTAATATACTGTCTATAGTATCCACACATTCCCAAAAAACTCTGGAGCTCTGTAACCGTGGTAGGAGCCTTCACCTGCTGTATGGCTGCAACTTTATTTTGGTCAATGCATATCTGTAACCCTGAAACAACATAACCCAGCACTTTTAAGGAATGAAAACCAAATTTACATTTCTTCAAAGCAAGTGTCATATTTATTTCATCCATTTTTCGGAACACTTTACACAGGTGGTTGAGATGGTCCTCAAATTTTTTTGAGAATATAATGATATCATCAATAGAAACCATCAGCCATCCTTCCATTATCTCCTGATGGAATGTGTTATCCATAACTTTTTGAAAACCTGAAGGGGCATTTTTAGGGACAAATGGCATCCTAACATACTTATAAATACCCTTGTGAGTAGCTATCATCAGAAAATTCTGGGAATTCTTCTCAAAAGGTACCTGGTGATATCCCTTGTTACCATCCAAGCAGCTTATATATTTAGCACCTTGTAAGGAAGCATTTATAGAGCTAATTCTAGGTAAAGGGTAAATATCATCAATGGTATAAGTATTTAGTGCTCTATAATCACCACATAACCTGGCTTTATCTTTCTCATAAGAAATTAGGACAGGTGAGATAACACAATATTTAGGTGTTTCAACTACCTTTTCAATAATATTCATTTTTAAAATGGTAAAGATATCATCCTCAATATCTTTTCTCTTTGTGGGAGAAGCAGTGTAAGGATTCTTCTTCAAACAAGGTGGTATTTCAGTTAATGCACAAGATAATGAAAGTTTCATTTCTTCCTTAACTAATCCTAGTTCATGTGATCCATGAGCAAAGGCCATAGGAAAAGATTTTATCAATTTGATGGTGGAATCTTTATCCTCACCAGAAAGTTGTTCTCCAAAAGAAGCATTATCAATTTCAGATATAAAAGCATGCATTTCCTTTTTAGACCTTCCTTTATATTGAATCACAGAATTACATGTGTTCAATTCTGGTCTTAACAATTTTTTGGGGGAGGAAAACTTAAATTTTCCCTTCCCATTTATCCCCATTGTGAAGCATTGGTTTGAAGGATCTAATTTTACACCATATTTGGTTAAAATGTCATTTCCTATGATAAACCAACTGCTTAAATTATCATTTTTCATGACAACAAAATCACAAATAGCTCGTACAAAACCATGATTATATTTAAAAAACACTGTGGCTTTGTATTTACCAATGGGGGACAAAACAGAGCCATAACCTCTCCAATTTTCAGAAATGATAGGCATCAGTTTTGATTTATAGTCTTGAGCCACTGAAGCAAGTGCTTTTTCAGATACTACACTTCCTCCAGCTCCAGAATCCAGAACAACTTCAATGCTGGTTCCATTGTTCAAGACTGGTTCTTTGAGAGGGGCAATAACAATTGAGCTATCCTCAATGTTCCTAATGATCTCAGCATCCTCAACTGTAGATAAATCATTATCATCAATATCAATAGTATTTAAATAATAAATATCTTCTTCCAGCATCAAGATTTCTTGTTGAGATTCATATGATATATTGCTGGCACAATCACTTGAAGTATCATCCAGTGCTATTGTGTCATCAGCCTGCTCCTCAGTTTTTTCAACATGATTGATCCTCTTGTCACAAACATGGCCTTTCTGCCAAGGCTTGTTGCACTTGAAGCAAGTTTTTGTTGCATACTTTTTTGGTGCAACAGGGGCAGAAGGTTTACCAACCTTTTCCAGAGGTTTATGTTGGTAAGTGGAGGATTTCTCCAAAGGGGTCCTAGGAATGAATCTTCTGGCATCATACTTGTTGTTTAGAAGGATCTCATTGCAAGTATTAATGAAAGAAGAAGGTTCTCTGGAGAACTCAGTCCTAGCCACTATCAAGTCTCTCAATGACATTGGCAATTTGTAAAGGATCCTGTCCGTCCATAACTCAAACTCCATATTTGGGTCCATTTCCCTCAAGATTTTTTCAAGTTTTATTAAGAACTCAATAGGTTTATCAGTAGAAGAGCTATATCTAGTTTTCTCATACTGCCTTTGTTAAGCCATCCTGAACTTGGAACCACCAAATTGTGCTTTAATCAATTTTTTCCAATCTTCCCATGAGTAGACATTCCTATCCAGGAGAACAGATTCATACCACATTAGGGCTACATTTGTAAACAAAGAAATTAACTTAGAAACAATCTCCTCATCTGGGAGTTTGCAAGAATTTTTTAAGTTATCAATTCTGCAAATGAATTGCTGCCAATGAGAAGAAGAATCATCATCAAATGTTGGGTACTGGTTAAGTTTTGGCTAATTCTTTTAATTTAGAGGAGCCTCATTAGTATTAACTTGTTTCTGAGTAGAAGCAGCTGTAACTTCTCCAATTGTGTAGTAATCTCATTGTTTAATACTTCTGTTGAAGATCCTGGTGTATCATCAATTTTTGATGGAAACTCAGTGGTATAAACAGGCATTTCTGAATCTAATTTTACTTTAGATGAACTAGCAACAGGTAAACTTGGAGCATTCTGTACTATATGTTCCTTCAAAGAATTTTCAGAATATTTTTGATAATTAAACAATGAATTCAGTTTTTCTTCAATGTTTGTTAGTCTGGTTTTCACTCTTGGAAGACTAGATAAACTCTCATTGATTGTTGCAAAAGATAACTGACTTTTATTTTGAAAAGATGAATAATGATCACTCAATCTTTTCAGGTTCATCTTATCTACCCCTAGCTCCAGGCAAAGGGTAGATACAGTATCTTGTAGTTTAGACAAATCATTTTTGATATTTGCCATAAAGCAACTTTCTTTTCATGGGTTGCTTTGTAATGAAACAAATCATCAGAAACTCTCTTTAACTCACTCCTCAATGCTTGATAACCCTGTTCAGTTAACAAGCTATTATATTTCTGAGTCAATTGCATGTTGTTCATTATATGATTTTGTTTAGCAATAATATCCCTCAAATATTCTTCATTAATGTTAGCTACATCTGGAGTGTTTCTCAATAAGGAAACAGGGTAACTTTCCAGATTCTCATAAAACTCAGGCTCAAGTGTTTGATCAATAATAGCCATATCAGGATTTATCATTGAAGTAGCAATTAGAACTAAAGGATTAGATACATTTGAAATTTGAGCAATTTGTCTACTGTTCTCAGCCTCTACAGGTCTCACAGTCTCATCTCCTCTTCCAGAATTACCTGAAGGAACTGAATCAATTACAAGAAATGGTACTTGAGATTCAATAGAGGGACTTACCATGGCTTGGGCAAGACTTGGATGTGGTTGTTCGTTCTCCTTCTTCCTCCTTGATAGTGATGAGGAGTTGTTGGATTGAACTGATTTGTTCTTGAAGGACCTGCCTGAGGTGCTTGTTGCTGCTGATGTTGGGACAGATAATCCCACTGGGTGTTCAGCCAATCCCACTTCCACTTTGAGACTTCCACCTTTTATTGTTTCTGGGGGGCCAGTTGTGGAAGGGCTTTTGGAGGAGGAGGTTTTGTCTTCTCTTGAATAAAAGACTCTATGTTTCTTACCTTTTCTTCTAGACAGTCTTTTCTTGACCTCAGCTTGAGGTTTTCTGTCCTCAACTCCTTGATGTGAGTGGAGAGATTTTTTACCTGCTGGTTTTAGGGAATCTTTTTTATCTTGAAGCCTTTAGGAATCTCTTCTGGGGGGTTTATTAAAGGTTTTTGATCCTGGTAATTTGTCTTTACCAGAATTTCCACTTCCTCCATTTCCACATCCTGATTGGTTCAATGATTTATTAATTTGAGCTAATTTTGTAGTTAAAGGAGAACTCACAGAAGTAGCCTCATCATAATCAATCAGATCCAGTTCATCTTCATGTGAAGCAGAAAAACCTTGGTCAGTCATTGTTTTAAATCTAACCTGAAGTGAGGGAAAGAAACAATAAGATGAATCAGTTTTATTTTTGCTTTTTTTTTAAAAAGAAAAATTAAAAAGAATATAAAATTAATCAGGACAAAAATCAACTGAAAATAATAATCAATTATTTATTAATTCAAAATAATTTTATAACCAGGATTTACAAGAAATCAACTGAATAAATAAATATAATTTTTAATTTAAAAAATAAATTTATGATAATTATCAGGATTTAAATCAACTGAAGGATATTTAATTACCAGAACTCAATGTCAACTGAAATAATTAAGTATAGTTTTATTTTTATTAATTATTAAAATTTTTATTGTCAGGACAATTTGTCAACTGGAACAAAAAAAAATATTTTAATTTATCAGGACAAAGTCAACTGAAAATTACAATTTAATTTAAAAAATAAAAATTTATTACTTCTAGGACTAAGAATGCAATTTCTCTATCTTTGTCAACTAGGAAAATAAATAAAAATATATAAATTTCAATTTACCAGACACCTCCCCCTGTAAAATGAGCAAATTAATGCCACTTACAGAGTGCTGAGTAAAAGGAAATACGTAGAGTTTAAGCCTGTATATCCCCAGGATTGAGTATAAAGTACTTATAAGTTATGTTAAACACATTATCTATACATGGGAACAATAAATGAGAGTACACAAACAGTATACATAAGTAAAATTATGATAATACACAAAAAATGCCATTATAACACCTTATATACACACATATATCCACCTTTTATAAGTCTTATGTACTTAATATTAAGTTGGAATATGTTAAGATGACCTTAAGAACCTTAATTATAAGGCTACATATTTTTTAAGTATACTTAAACTATTATATTCATTTTTTTATGCAAAAAACAAGAAATGCGCTTTATTTCTGTCGGCCGGTCGTCTACAAGGAGAAGAAGGAGAAAGAAGATAGAGAGGAGGAAGACAAGATAATATAAAGAGGTAAAGTAATCAAAAAAATATGTGTATTTTTAAATAGAATGTGACGAGATTGCTTGGGGACTTGACACAATGGTAAGGGTTTTTAAATTATAATATGATTATTTAACTAGTAATTAATTTCAATGTGCGGCAATCAATAATAATTATTATTAGACTTAAGGCAACCTAGGAATATTTTTATACTTTTGAATTTAGATTACTAATATTAATAAAGGTATAATAAATGTAATAAAATAGAATTGAGTTGAGTGTAAAAATTAATGATGCAGCTACAGGGGATAATCCAAAGCCTTTTATAGGCAAAGGACCCTCTGAAGCATCACCATATAGTAATTAAAAAAAGGAATAAAATGAAACTAGACATTAAAAAGAATAGAACTAAAACATGGAGACTGAGAGAAAAACATGACACATTCAACTAAACCCATGAGTAAGTAACTAATTTTCCCACCATAATTTCACAAAAGCACTTAACTAAAATAATTAGTAACCAAGTAAGTTTGAAACATGAGAACAGTGAGTAAAATAATCCACAACAGACATTATAGTGACATGTAAAGGGTTTAAGTAAAACAAATAGAATTATTTTCACGCCAAAAATTCATGTAATCAATTCAATCCAGTTTAAAGCAATTTTAATTAATTGTTTTAACTATGTGATTAAGTCAATAATTAGTTTAAATGAAACATATAATTAATTTAATGTTTTTTGTAATTTAAAGTGGGGATTTTAATACTATGTTATTAAATAAGTGTTATAATTTATTTCATAATTTTTCTGACACAATTAAGGGTCAAAAAAGCACCCAATATTATTGTATAATAATATATGAAAAGTTTTATTTAATATATAAATTTAATTAATTAATTTAATTACATTATAATTCAATTTTACACATATAATTATCACCATGGGAAATCTTGGGGTGAATTGCTAGCAATCCCCTCTCTTGAAATTTAGAGTGTCCCTTAAATATGCCAGGTTTATGAATACTTTATAAACATAAGTAAATTAGAGTTAGATTTACATTTATTCTCAGATTGATTATAGACAGAATATCAACTGATTCCAAATTATGCACAAGTTGATCCTCCAGAACTTGATTTTGGTCCTCTGATGAAAACAAATTGAGCACAAATTGATCTAACCTAACCTTATGCATATATAATAATTCAGGATACTTGCTCTATTAAATTTGATAATAAAAAAAAAATTGATGAATTTATATAAAAAAAATTATTATGAAAGATATTAAATTATAAATTTAGGCATCATAGAAGGGCACGTAATAGTACTTAATTATACTATGTGACACCTTAATACTGTATCACGCAGTTTGAAACATTTAAAACAAAATGAGTCATGATGGGCAATGAAATTGCTTGGACAGGCTCTTTCAAAATTAATACTGACCATAATACACAAGTATGAAACCTTGGCATCTATCCAATAAAAGATTTTCCTTCTGATAAATGGATTTTTCTCAGTTACTACCTGCTAAAAAGTGTCCTTCTGAGGTTTGTCTGACCTTCAGGGGGGTAATTTGGCCACATCACACTACTTCTATTTCCATGATTGACCAAAACATCATCCTCATTCCCATCTAAAGAGTTGATCTCATCTGACTGTGGCTGATCAAAGGGGTCCACCACAAGTTTAGCCAAAATTTTGTGGACACTTTTTTGATGGATAGTGACTAACTGGTGCTTTCCGATATTGTCCACCTCAAGTTAGGATAAACTTCAGGAGGATAAATTTATTATGAATACCAAAGTAACTGAAGAATACTTTTGCCCTAGCTACTCTGCATCATAAAAGTGTCCAACTGAGGTTTAGCCATAATTCAGGTAGACACTTTTGGAAAGGCACAGTCTGATGGGTTTAATATCTATATATGGCAATAAGTATCAGTTTTTTATCAACATGGAACTAGAATTAATTTAATATGGCCAAAGTGTCCACCTGAAGTTTGGCCAAAATACAGGTGGAAATTTTTATGATGATTACTTGATGAAATGAAGAAGACTTGCAATTACTTTCCATCATAAAATTTTCAAACTTAAGTTTCTCAAAAATTGTGGTGACACTTTTGCCTGATCCAGTCATATGGGATCAACTCTCTATATGGCAATGAGAATCAATTTTTAGTCAATCATGGAATTAGAAGTAATTTTATATGGAAAAACTTTCCACCTGATTTTTGGCCAAAAATAAGTTGGAAATGTTTATGAGGAATACTAGATTAACTAAAGAAGACTTGCTCCCTACTAATGTCCATCATATAAGTGTCCACCAGAAGAATTCTCAAACTTGTGGTTGACACCTTTGGCCTGGTCCAGCCATATGGGATCAATTCTGCATATGGAAATGAGGATTTAATTTGGTCAATCATGGTACTAGAAGTAATTTGATATAGATAAAGTGTCCAACTAAATATTGGAAAAAAATCAGTTGAAAACTTCATTTAGTTTTTCAAAAAATCAAATTAAGTAAAATTTTATTCCTGATGATGCCCATTTTATCCAACACCTCTTCTGAGCCTTGAAAGTAGGCATTTAGCTTGAATTTGGAATTTCATATAAAATCCCTATTATTCAACCTATTTCTTTTTATCCCTTTTTTTTCTTTTAGATATCAATTAATTTTATGTAAAACAAATCATTTTCATAATTTTTTACCTGTATTTAATAGAATTATTAAAGGTTTAACATCACCCTGTAAGCATTTGGCACATGTTTTTTTGCTATACTAATAAAAATAATAATATACTGGTAACAAAAAATTGATCAAATGATAAAATATTAATAAAACAGAAAGATCAAATACCAGTGGATAAGTTTTAAAAAAATACCAGTTGCACTGAAGAAGAGCTGCACCCTAGATACTCACCATCAAAAAAGTGTCCAGCACAAGTTTGGCCAAACTTGTGCTGGACACTTTTGGTCAGTTGCAGTCATATGAGATCAATTCTTGCTATGGCAATGAAAAACATTTTTTGGATAAAAAACTTCACTAGAAGTAGTTTTACATAGCCAAATTTTCTACCTAGATTTCATCCAAACCACAGGTGCACAATTTTTTATCTTTGAAAAAAAGTCAATTTAGTAAAATTTATCCCTGATGGCTCTCATTTGCTTCAACACCTCTACTGGCCTTTGATAGTAGGAATATTACTTGAATTTCTTTTTTCATATTTGATCCCTTTAACTTAATTTTTTATTCCTAATATTGCTTTTGGATATCAATTAATAATTTTTAAAATAAACTATTTTCATATTTTTATACATTTATTTAATAATATTATAAATGGCATAACATCACCTGGTATGCATTTGGCACATGAGTTTTTTCTATACTTATAAAATTAATAATATAATGGCAACCAAAAATTAATCAAATGATATTAATGAGTGAGGAACAAATATAAAATACCAGTAGACATGTTTGTAAGAAATACTAGATGAACTGAAGAAAAATTCTACCCTAGCTACTCTACATTAAAAAAGTGTCCACCACAAGTTCGGCCGAACTTGTGCTGGACACTTATGGTCAGGTGCAGTCAGATGGGAGCAATTCTCTCTATGGAAATGAAGATAAATTTTTGATATAAAATTACACTAGAAGTAGTTTGATATGGCAAAATTTTCATGCTGAAGTTTTGGTAAAGCTCAAGTGGATTTTTTTTTATTTTTACAAAAAAGAAAATTTAGTGCAAGTTTAGCCCTGATTGTTCTAATTTAATTCAACATCTCTTTTTTCTGTTTATGGCAGGAATTTAACTTGGATTTTATTTTTCATCTTTGATTTCTTTTATTTTACTTTATTCCTCTCATATTTCTTTTGGATAGAAGTTTTTTTTTTGTAAAATAAATCATTTTCATATTTTTTTACCTTTATTTAATAATATTATAAAAGGTGTAACATCACCCAGTATTCATTTGGCACACAATTTTTTGCTATACTGATAATATTAATAATATAATGGTGACAAAAAATTAATCAATTGATAAATATGAGTGAGGCACAAAGATTTAATAACAGTGGAAATGTTTATAAGAAATTTCAGATGATTAAAAATGACTTACACCCTGGATACTCTTCATGATAAAAGTGTCCAGCACAAGTTTGGCCAAACTTGTGATGGACACTTTTGGTTGCATGCCGTCAGATGCAATCAATTCTTTTTATGGAAATGAGACTGAATTATCACTCCATCATTGCACTGAAAGTAGTTTTACATAGACAAATTGTCCCCTTGAAGTTTGTCCAAACCTAAGGTAGACAATTTTTTCCTTTGGTAAAAAGTAAATTTGATCCATGTTAATCTATGATGGTGCCCATTTTTTCTGAAGCCTCTACTGGCTCATGATAGCAGAAATTATACTTAATATCTTTATTTCATGTTTTATCTCTTTAATTTTAATCTTACACTTTTATTTATCCTTTAGCTTTTAAATATCAATTTTATTTTGGTAAAACTGATAACTTTCACATTTTTTTATATTTATTATATTATATTATTAAAGTTGTAAAATAATCCAGTGTACATTCATTACACATTTTTTTGCTATACTAAAAACATTAATAATATAATGGTGACTAAAAAATAATCAAATAATAAATATGGATGACACAGAAAAATCAAATACCCATAGACATTTTTAAAATGAATATAAGATTAACTGAAGAAGACTTGCACCCTAGCTACTCTCCATCATAAAAGTGTCCAGCACAATTTCAGCTGAGCTTGTTCTGGACACTTTTGGTTGCATGCAGTCAGATGGTATAAATTTACTCAATAGAAGTTAAAATGAATTTTTGCTCAATCATTGCACAAGAAGTAGCTTTATACTGCTATACTATCCTCCTGATTTTTTGGAAAACATCAGGTGGACACTTTTATTAATTTTAAAAAAAAGAAAAAATATTCCAAATCTAGAACTGGTGGTGCAAATTCGGTCTGAAAACTCAAATTATCTTTGATGGCAGAAATCTTATTTGAATGTTTAATTTCATATTTAATCACTTTTATTTTACTTTTTTATTCCTGTTTTTTCTTTCAAATATCAATTTATTTATTGTAAAACTAATAATTTTCATATTTTTTTTACTTTTATTTAATAAGATTATGAAAGATGTAGCATCTCCCAGTATGCATTTGGCTTACCAATTTTTTCAATACTAATAACATTAATATTATAATGGTGAAAAACAATGAATCAAATGATAAATATGAATGACACAGAAAGATCATATACAAGTGTATTTGTTTATAAGGAATACCTGATGAACTGAAGAAGACGTGCACCCTAGATACTCACCATCATAAAAGTGTCCAGCATAAGTTCGGCCGAACTTGTGCTGGACACTTTTGGTTGCATGCAGTCAGATGGGATAAATTTACTCTATGGAAATGAAAATGACATTTTGCTCAATCATTGCACAATAAGTAGTTTGATATTTCCAAAATGTCCTCCCGATGAATTTTCAAAACTCATCAGGACACTTTCTTTGGTTTAACAAAAAAGAAAATATAGTGCAAGTTTAGCCCTGGTGGTGCACATTTGATCTAACACCTCTACTTGTTATTGATAGTGGGAATTTTCCTTATATTTTTTTTTCTTATTTTATCCCTTTTATTTTACTTTTTTATTGCTCATATTGCTTTGGATATCAATTTTTAATTTTTAAAATAAATAATTTTCATACTCTTATACCTTTATTTAATAATATATGATTAAAGGAGGAACACCACCTGGTATGCATTTTTCACACAAGTTATTACTATAGTAATAACGTTAACAATATAATGATGACAAAAAATTAATCAAATGGTAAATTTAAATGACACAGAAAGATCAAATTCCAGTGGAAATGTTTATAATAAATCCCTTTTGAGTTTAAGAAGATTTGCTGTATGCCTACTCTCAATTATAAAAGTGTCCAGCACAAGTTCGGCCGAACTTGTGCTGGACACTTTTGGTTGCATGAAGTCATATGAGATAAATTCTCTCTATAGCAATAAAAAATGATATTTCACTCAATTATTGAAGTCAAGAATGTTTAATATTGTAAAATTGTTCCCTGGATGTCTGTCCAAACCTCAGTTCAAAATTTGTTAGCTATACATAAAAGTAAGTTTAGACCAAGTCTTGACCTAGGGGTCCCCAACTGTCCCAACACCACTTCTGGCTCTTGATAGTAAAAATTTTACTTGTATTTTTTATTTCGTATTTGATCCCATTTATTTTCATTTTACTTTTCTATTACTCTTTTTAATTTTAAATATCAATTTATTTTTTTAAAAACTAAACATATTCATATTTTTTTAACTTTATATAATAATATTATTAAAGTTGTAACATCACCAATTTTGCGTTTGGCATGCAGGTTTTTGCTATACTAGAAACATTTATAATATATATGGTGACAAAAAATTAATTATAAGATAAATATGAATGAAAAAAAAGTTAAAAACCCAATAGAAATGTGAAAAACAAAAAACTGATGTACTGAGAAACACTTCCACCCTAGCTACTCTCCATCATAAAAGTGTCCAGCACAAGTTCGGCCGAACTTGTGCTGGACACTTTTGTTCAGGTGCAGTCAGATGGGATCAATTCTCTCTGTGGAAATTAAATTTAAAAAAATGCTAAATAATTACATTAAAAGTAGTTTGGTATGGCTGAATTATCCACCTTGAGTTTTTCCAAACCTCAGGTGAAAAATTTTTTATCTTTAAAAAAAATTAAATTTTATCAAATTTAGCCCTGATGGCACCCATTTGTTTCAACACCTCTACTGGCTCTTGAAGGCAGGAATTTTTCTTGAATTTTTCTTTTTCATATTTGATCTCTTTTACTTTACTTTTTTATCACTCATGTTACATTTGGATATTAATTTATAATTTTGGAAAAGAAATCATTTTCATATTTTTTTAACATTTTTTAATAATATTATAAAAGGTGTAATATAACATGGCATGCATTTGGCGCACAAGTTTTTTCTTTACTAATAAAATTAATAAAATTCTAATGACAAAAAATTAATCAGATAATAAAATATGAATAACACAGAAAGATCAAATACCATTTGACATGTTTTAAAAAAATAACAGTTGCACTGAAGAAGACCTGCACCCTAGCTACTCTCCATCATAAAAGTGTCCAGCACAAGTTCGGCCAAACTTGTGCTGCACACTTTTGGTCAGGTTCAGTCAGATGGGATCAATTCTCTCTATGGAAATGAAAAAAATTATTTGATAAGAAACTTCACTAGATGTAGTTTGATATAGCTGAATTATCCACCTAGAGTTCATTCAAACCACAGGTACACAATTTTTTATCTTTAAAAAACAATCAATTAAGTACAATTTATCCCTGACGGCTCTCATTTGCTTCAACATCTCTACTGGCCTTTGATATTAGCAATAATACTTGGATTTCTTTTTTCATATTTGATTGCTTTAAATTAATTTTTTATTCCTCATATTGCTCTTGGATATCAATTAATAAATTTTAAAATAAATTATTTTAATATTTTTATACATTTTTTTAATAATATTATAAAATGTGTAACATCACTCAGTATGCATTTGGCACACGATTTTTTGCTATACTTATATAATTAATAATATAATTAAGACAAAAAATTAATCAAACAATATGTATGAGTGAGGCAAAAAGATAAAATACCAGTAGACATGTTTGTAAGAAATACCAGATGAACTGAAGAAAAATTCTACCCCAGCCGCTCTCCATCATAGAAGTGTCCAGCACAAGTTCGTCCGAACTTGTGCTGGACACTTTTGGTCATGTGCAGTCAGATGGGATCAATTCTCTGTATGGCAACAAAAAATTTTTTTTATCAAATTTCACTAGAAGTAGTTTGGTTTAGCTGAATCATCCACCTGCTGTTCTGCCCAATATCAGGTGTATAATTTTTTATCTTTAAAGAAAATTTCACTTATTACAATTAAGCCCTGATGGCTCCCATTTGCTTTAACACCTCTACTGGTTCTTGATAGCAGGAATTTTACCAGTATTTTTTTCATATTTTAACTCTTTGACTTTTATTTTACTCTTTTATTCCTCTTTTTACTTTTAAATTTCAATTTAATTTTTGTAAAACTATTCCTTTCCATATTTATTTACATCTATTTTAAAAAATTATTGAAGGTATAACTTCACATGGTATGCATTTGGAACACAAGTTTTTGCTATACTAATAACATTAATAATATAATGGTGATAAAATATTAATTGGATGATAAATATGAAAGATACAGACTGATCAAATACCGGTAGAAATGTTTATGAGAAATACAAGATGAACGAACTGAAGAAAATTTCCACCCAAGCTACTCTCCATCATAAAAGTGTCCAGCACAAGTTCGGCCGAACTTGAGCTGGACACTTTTAGTCACATGCAATCAGATGGGATCAATTCTCTATATGGCAACAAAAAAACATTCTTTATTAAACTTCACTACAAGCAGTTTTGTTTAGCTGAATCATCCACCTGTTTTTCTTCCCAACCTCAGGTGTATAATTTTTTATTTTTTAAAAAAAGGTCACTTATTACAATTTAGCCCTGATGGCTCCCATTTTTTTCAACACTTCTACTGGCTCTTGAGAGCAAGAATTTTACTAGTATTTTGTTTTTCATTATTGATCTCTTTGAGATTAATTTTACCTTTTTATCTCTCATATTGCTTTTGTATATCAATTTTATTTTTTGTAAAACAAATCATTTTCATATTTTTTTACCTTTATTTAATAATATTATAAAAGGTGTAACATCACCCGGTATGCATTTGGCACACGAGTTTTTGCTATACTTATAATATTAATAATATAATGGTGACAATAAATTAATCAAATGATATATATGAGTGAGGCACAAAGATCAAGTACCAATGGACATGTTTATAAGAAATACCAGATTAACTGAAGAAAAATTCTACCCTAGCTACTCTCCGTCATAAATGTGTCCAGCATAAGTTCGGCCAAACTTGTGCTGGACACTTTTTGTCACATGCAGTCTGGTGTGATCAATTCTCTCTCAATCATTGAACTAGAAGTTGTTTGATATGGCTAAATGGTTATGCTGAAGTTTTTTTAAACCTCAGATAGGCACTTTTTTTTTCAAAAAAGCAATTATAGTCCAAGTTTAGCCTCACTGGTGGACATTTGCCCCAACATGTCTACTTGCTCTTGATGGCAGTATATTTATTTTAATTTTTTATTTCATATTTGATTCCTTTAATTTTACCTTTTTATCCCTCATATTGCTTTTTTATATCAATTTATTTTTTGTAAAACAAATCATTTTCATATTTTTTTACTTTATTTAATAATATTATAAAAGGTGTAACATCACCCGGTATGCATTTGGCACACAAGTTTTTGCTATACTTATAATATTAAAACATAATGGTGACAAAAAATCAATCAAATGATAAATATGAGTGAGGCACAAAGATCAAATACCAGTGGACATGTTTATAAGAAATACCAGATGAACTGAAGAAAAATTCCACCCTAGCTAACCTCCATCATAAAAGTGTCCAGCACAAGTTCGGCCGAACTTGTGCTGGACACTTTTGGTCACATGCAGTCTGATGTGATCAATTCTCTCTATTGCAATGAAGATGAATTTTTCTTCAATAATTGCACTAGAAGTTGTTTGATATGGCAAAATTGTCATCCTGAAGTTTTGGTAAAGCTCCAGTGGATTTTTTTTTATTTTTACAAAAAATAAATTATAGTCCAAGTTTAGTGCCACTGGTGGGCGTTCACCCCATCATGTCTACTTGCTCTTGATGGGAGGAATTTCACTTTAATTTTTTATTTCATATTTGATCCCTTTAATTTTACCTTTTTATCCCTCATATTGCTTTTGGATATCAATTTATTTTTTGTAAAACAAATCATTTTCATATTTTTTTACCTTTATTTAATAATATTATAAAAGGTGTAACATCACCCGGTATGCATTTGGCACACAAGTTTTTGCTATACTTATAATATTAATAACATAATGGTGACAAAAATCAATCAAATGATAAATATGAGTGAGGCACAAAGGTCAAATACCAATTAATCAATAGTTCTTTTTAATATTATAAATTTTTTGATTAAATAAAATGGTAATAATGAATTATATTTTTCATCCACAATTCCACTCTAATGATTCCCACTGCACAAAAAGGGTTCACTTGGTCCTTTCTTTACTGCTTGTGCATATATTTTATTGCCCACAGTACTACAATTTTTTGTAGTGATTATCCCACATCTGATTCAGGAATATTTTTAAACAATATAAGTTTTTTTTACAAAAGACCTTATCATATCCAATATCCCACAAAAAATACAACCTGTTTTTGTATTAAAGCCCGTTAATTATTAAGAAATTGTTAAAATAATTAGATTAGACCCTGGCACAGCTAGATCCATACCAACTGACCTAAAGTCTTTTCAATATTGAAAACAATTAAATAAAATTATGATATCATACTAAATTATGGGCACCAACCATAATTCAGCACTTCTCATTTGCTCTGCTACAAAATGAGTGCATGTAGCATTTTTCTAACGTCGGACTGTTTTTCTTCCTTCCCTCACACCTTTAGTCCAGAATGAAAATTTAGTATGAGTTTTGGTCAAAATGGTTTGCCAGTGTTATCTGTATGCAATATGAATTCATATTGCATATTTCTATTTATGCATAAAATATACTTGTTAAGCATCATTTTTTTGCATTTTTCAATCATTATGCATATTTATGCATATTCATTATACATATTTATATGCATATTAATATATTTTATTCATATATGTATATGCACCTTTTTTTGCATATTCAATATGCATATTTTTATGCATATTTTTATGCATAATCACTATGCATATTTTTTATGCATATTTATTCTTCATAGTCATTATGCCTACAGTTTGGATCGGCAATTCACATCAATTTTTAGCATGCAATAAGTATCCACCATGCAAATTCAAATGCATATGCATCTATATCATACATGCAACATATATTCAAGTTTAATATTTGAATATTAAGGTATGCTAAGTGATGTTGTTCAACCTTTTGCCAAACCTGAGATTAACTGATGTTCAATGTGGTTCTTAAGCTCTGCTCAAGGAGGGATTGTTCTGGATTCAATCTGTGACAGTTTATTTTTTCAATGTTTTTTCATCAGATTTAAAAACATCTTTCTGACAGTTTCAGGATGGTTTCCCAACAGTTTCCTGACAAATTCCTAATAGTTTCAAAAAGAGGGAACTGCTAGCAGTTCACCCCCAGATTTCCCGTGGTGTATAATATATGTTTGGAATTAATTATTTATTAATTTATAATTATTAAATACATAAAAATGCGCCATTATTTGTAGAATATAAAATATATTATGCTTAATTTAAATGTATAAATAATTTATATAACAATAAAATTAATATAAAATTTATATTTAATAAGATACTTATATAATTTTATTATGCAATAAAATATTAATTTATATACATCAAATGCAATTCTTACACCCTCTTTCAGGTCCAATAAATCAAAATATCATTTACTGGGCTCCTGTTATAGCCTGGCTGACACTCCCTCACTCTAAAAAAACAATAAAAAAATGCTAAGATTTTTTCTTTTTGTACTTTTTTAACAGAGTAGGAAGATTTTAAATCTCCTTGCCAGGCATCCATGCATCATGTTCAGATAATTTGTTCTTATATTTTAATAAATATTCAGTACCCCTTTCAAAAGTGATAATTCTATCATTGAGAATTTTATCAATTTCTGCAGTTTCTGTGACTTCCTGAGGGTTTTTCTTAGGTCTTCCCCTTCTTTTGGGAAAAAAGTCACTGTTGGAAGTATAAGGCTTAAGCGAATAAATATGAAAAACAGGATGTTTCCTATCATATGGAGAATACAATACAACTTCTACTGCATTATCTCCAACCATTTCTTTAACAACAAATGGTCTGAAAAAAGGATCTTTTAATTTGTTGTTACCTTGTAAATTGAAATTGACAGTAGATATCAACACTTCATCACCCTTGTTGAATGTGTATTCTTTATGGGATCTATCCCATCTTTTCTTTTCATATTCATATGCTTTTTCAATACAGCTTTGAGCATGTTTTCTGCATAGCTGTTGCATTTGCATAGAAGATTTTACATAAGGGGGTAGTTCAAACTTAGGTAATTTATTATTGAGAATCTGAGCAGGAGTGTTTTTGACATAACCTAACCAAAGCTCAAAAGGCTTTTTCTCAGTGACAGAATGAACAGTGCTATTATATGCAAATTCAAGACCAGGCAATAGAGTGACCCAGTCATGAGTCAATCTGACATTGTCTTTATATTCTAAACCAAAGGCACAATACCTTCAAATCATATCTTCCAGAGTTTGAATCATTCTCTCAGCTAGACCATCAGTCTGAGGATGGTGAGCTGTAGACAACTTTAACTCACAGCCACAAGTATCCATCAAAGAGGTCTAAAACTCAGAAGTAAATTTTGGATCTCTCTCAGAGATAATGGCTTTTGGAAATCCAATAATATTAAACATGTAAGTCCACCATAAGAAAGCTAATTCTTTTGTGGATACATCTTTGTGAGTAGGAATAAATTTGCACATTTTTGTGAATCTATCCACTATTCCCCAACAAGAGTTATAGCTGTCTTTACCTGCGTCAGGAAGACCAGTGACAAAATCCATGTCAATTATTTGCCAAGGAGCATCAGGTGCTTCAATATGTTGTAATAACCCTGCTCTTTTACCTGTCAACCCTTTATATTTCTGGCAGGAATCACAAGAGTCAACATATAATTTTGTATTTTCAGACATATTAGCCCACCAAGCAGTGTTTTTGATTCTAATCAATGTTTTTTTAAGATCAAAATGACCAGCTAATATGTCATCATGACAAAGTTTGAGGATAATTTCTTTCATAGAAGGAGGAATTAAAATTACATTAGTAAGCTTTCTTCTAAAATATATATAACCATCTTCAATAGAAAACTTTCATTTAATCAAAGCATTTTGATACTTTTCAGGAAGAGTTTTAATCAATGCTTGAATTGAAGAATTCTTAGAATCATTTAAGATAGTAACTAATTTATTTAAATTAGAATCCTTATCATATGAATCCAGTATTAATTGTAATAATTCTTCTTCCATATCAACTATAAATATACCATGGATATGAACAGTATCATCTTCAGGTACATAAGCAGGATTTGAGTCATTATTTGGCAGAGGCAATCTGGACAGCATATCAACATTGGAGTGAACATTTACAGCCCTATGGATAATTGTCATCCGTCATCTGTATTCTTGAACAGAAAGTTGCCACCTGAACATATGTCTATTAGGTGTTTTCAGGTTTAAGAGGGACTTCAAAGCACTACAGTCAGTTACCAATTCAAACTTTTGGTCATCTAGATAGTAATGAAGCTTCTCAAGAGCCCAAACAACTGATAAGCACTCTAATTGAGTGGAACTAAATTTCTTAAGGTTCTTGAAATATAACAAATTATAACCTCTGAGGACTTATCATTAATAATTTGTTTCTGGTGGAGGGCAGCACCCAGACCAACAAAGCTAGCATCTTTATACAGGACAAATGGTTTGTTAAAATCTTGAAGAGCTAAGATAGGGGCTGTCATTAAGCAACATTTTAATGTATCAAAAGCTTTTTGACAGTTAATATTCCAGATGAATGCAACATCTTTCCTAGTTAGTTTGGTAAGAGGCAAGGCTATGACCTGATAATTTTTAATATATTGTATATAATAGCCACACATACCCAAAAACTTTGGATTTCTCTTACAGAAGTTAGTGCTTTCACATTTTAAATTTCAGCAACTTTGTTGTGGTCTGCACAAATTTTTAGGCCTGACACAACATGGCCAAGGACTTTCAAAGATTTAAAACCAAATTTACACTTTTTCAAGGACAAGGTCATATTTATTTCATCCATTTTTTGGAAAAACCTATTTAAATGAACCATATTTTCATCAAACGTTTTAGAGAAAACTATGATATCATCAATATACACCATGAGCCATCCCTCAATTATTTCCTGATGGAAAGTGTTATCCATGACTTTTTGAAAAACTGAAGGGGCATTTTTAGGGCCAAATGGCATTCTAACATACTTATATATTCCCATATGAGTAGCAATAAGCAAAAATTTTTGAGAATTTTTCTCAACTGGAACTTGATGATACCCTTTATTACCATCCAGACAACTAATAAATTTTGCACCTTGCAAGGTAGCATGTATTGAATTAATTCTGGGTAAAGGATAAATATCATCAACAGTATAAGAGCTTAATGCTCTGTAATCTCCACATAATCTAGCCTTATCTTTTTCATAAGAAATTAAGACTGGGGAGATGACACAATATTTGGGGGTGACATCCACTTTCTCAATGATATTCATTTTTAATAATGTGGAAATATTATCTTCAATATCCTTTCTTTTTGTTGGAGAAGCAGGATATGGTTTTTTCTGAAGACTAGGAAGAATATCACTCAAGTTACAGGATAAGTTAATTTTCATTTCTTTCTGAACACTTCCTAAGACATGAGAACCATGAGAAAAAGCCATAGGGAAAGAGGTAATTGAGGCAATAATAGAATCCTTTTTTTCACTAATTAACTGATCACCAAAAGAAGCAGTATTTATTTCATTTAATAAATCATCCATTTCAATTGTTGTTCTGCCTTTACACTGGATCAGTGAGTTACAAAACTTTAACAGATGCCCAGAAGGTTTTCTAGGGGAGGAAATTTTGAATTTTCTTTTGCCATTCAATCCCAAGGTGAAGCAATTATTTGCTGGGTCCAATTTCACACCAAACATGGTCAAAATATCATTACCCATAATAAACCAATTGCTTAAATTATCATTTTTCATGACAACAAATTCACAAATAGCTCTGACAAAACCGCCATTATATTAAAAGAATACAGAGGTTTTGTATTTTCCAATAGGAATTAAGGTAGAACCATACCCTCTCCATTTTTCAGAAGTTATAGGTAATAATTTACTCAAATAATACTTATCTACTGAAGCTAAAGCTCTTTTAGAAACTACACTTCCTCCAGCACCAGAGTCAAGAACTACATCATCATTTTTACCATTAATGATAACAGGTGCTTTCAAAGTGGATATGGCTATAGAATTGTTAGTAATATCTTTAATTATTTCAGCATTATCCACTGAAGATAAATCCAATACACATTCTTCAGATATATTATCTAAATAATGGAAATCCTGTTCCAACATTAAAACATCTTTAACAGAGTCATTGTCATAGGAGATATTACTTTCACAGTCACTAGAAGAATTATTGACATAAATTTCACCCTCATCAGTGTCTTCATTTTGTTCAACAAGATGAATTTTCTTGTCACAAACATGACACTTTTGCCATGGTTTGTTACATTTATAACAAGTATTTGTTGCATATTTTTTAGGTGCAACTGGGGCAGAGGGTTTACCAGATTTTTCTGGGGGCTTTGTAGAGGGTTTATTTTGATCATGATAAGATTTACCAAGGTAATTCTTTGGTTCATATCTATGGTTAAGCAGTACCTCATTACAGATGTTAATGAAAGAAGAGTGTTCCCTCACATGCTCAGTTCTAGCTACAATTGAGTCTCTATGAGAGTTTGGCAATTTATACAAGATTTTATCTCTTCAAATATCATAATCCATCTTTGGATCAACTGCTCTTAGGATTTTTGTTACTTTCATAAGAAAAAAAATGGGTTTTTCAACAGAGGAGGATACATATCTAGTATTCTCATACAATCTTTGCTGAT
Organism: Hemileia vastatrix; assembly: GCA_030280995.1. Taxonomy (NCBI): domain Eukaryota; kingdom Fungi; phylum Basidiomycota; class Pucciniomycetes; order Pucciniales; family Zaghouaniaceae; genus Hemileia; species Hemileia vastatrix. The sequence continues at coordinate 15,721,118 of JASXTE010000015.1, forward strand.
CCAACCTGAATTTTGAACCACCAAATTGATTCTCAAGCAAGGATTTCCAATCATTCCATGTATAATGGTTGTTATCTAATAGAACAGATTCATACCACATCAAGGCTACATTGGAAAATAAAGAAATTAGCTTAGAAAAAATTTCCTCATCAGGTAGTTTATAAGATCTCTTTAAATTATCAATTCTTTGGATAAAGTGTTTCCAATCAGATGAAGATTCACCATCAAAGGTAGGATATTGATCCAACTTAGGCCAATTTTTCTGGTTACTGGAATGTTCCATCCTATGGTTTGAGTTATTCAAGGTTATCAAATCTTGAAGTCTTGAAAGGTGTTTAGATATTTCATTATTCACAGAGGTAGCTGGATCATTGTGAGAATTCAAATTATTTCTTTTTGATGTAACAGATTTCTCAGAATGAATATCAGCTGTTAAAATCGGTACATTACAAGGGAGAGAAGAACCACTCTGTTCAGGCTGTTTATCATTATGATTAACAGCAGTTTGAGCAATATTTCTTAACTCATGATAATGAGTAGTTTGGACAGCCTGCAATGCAGAAAATAGTTTCTCAAGATCAGATAATTTATTTCTCAAATCAGGAATATAAGATAGTTGATCATTAATCCTAGAAATAGATAGAACATTTCTGTCCTCATCTATAGAGAATCTATTACTCAAATTCTGAGAATCAATTTTCAATTTTCTTAATTCACTATGCAGAAGAATATTGTCATTCTTCAAAGCAGTATTTTCATCTTCTAGATCATCAATAATTTTGCGTAGGTGACTATATTTATCTGAAATTGATCTGTGATCAGATTTAATAGACTTTTGTTGAGAAAGGACATTATTTAATGTGTCTTTCAATTTGAAATAAGCAGTGTCTTGAAAAGAAGAACTCACTTTGCAATGTAAATGCAAATTATTTAATCTATCACTCTCACGTATTAATATATCTCTCAAATGTTTATCTTTCACAACATTAAAATCAAGTGTATCTTTCAATATTTCTTCAGAAGTTTTCTCAATTAAAGTATAGACTTCAGGGGAAGCAGAATCATTCTTAATTTCAAGAGAAGTATTAATTAAAGAAGTAGAAGTCAAATGTAAATGTTCATCAAATGATAATTTGCTAATTACATCATTGGGGCTACTTATAAAAGGAAGTTGTCTTTTCAAGGGTTTAACTGTTCTTTCACCAGGATCCACATTATTACCTGAAGAAGATTTGTTATTATACATACCAACATGTTTATTGAACAAATTACTTGCCATGGCAAGGGAGGAAACTTCCCCTGTGCCTTCTTTCTTCTGCCTCCCTGATAAGGATAGGGCTGAGGAGATGGATGGTAGGTTGGTGTCCTGGATGGGCCAGGGTGTTGAGCTGTTGGTAATGGCTCATCAAGTAATCCCATTTCCACTGCTCCACCTGCAGAGTGCTTTGATTTTGCATGAAGGAGCTGGGTACCTGATTGGGCTGAGGTTGAGGCTGAGGCTGGGAGGCTGGGAAATGAGGAGGTTGAGCCTTTTTGGGATTTAATAACTCCTGCATCTGCTGCCAGAGTGTGTCTACCCTTGCCTTGTACTTCATGCTTTCTGCCTTCAGTTCTTTGATGTGACTGGACAGATTGTTTACTTGTTGGGTTGGAGGTATCTTTATTTTTATACCTTTGAGTGGATTGTCCTGATTTATTAGAGGTTTTACTTCTTTCAGAGGTGTTTGGTGAGGGGGGTTTGCCACTTCTCCTGCCATTTCCAGGTCCTGAAGGTTTTTTGTCAGCTGAATAATATTTGTAAGTTAATTTAGAAGAACCTTCAGATTCTGTGTCAACATCCACTTCAATCTCATCCACATGTAATTTATCCATGCTGTTAGCCAAGCTACTGGACATTTAAACTGTGAAAATAGAATCAAAATTATTTAATGATTCAAATTGTTATTTCAAAATAAAATATAATTTATTGAACTCTTAACAAAACAAAAAAAAATTTAAATTTTTATCAAAAATCAATTAATTAACAAAAAATGTAATACAAATAAATGTAATTACAATTATTTATTAAGAATTAACAATAATTAAAATGGGACCAACCAAAAAAGGTTTTATAAGTCAACCAAATAATTAATACCAAAAATTAATATAATAGTAATATTGGGACTAAGTACTGAGTACTATTATGGTCAACCAATAAACAAAAAAGATTTAATATAATTAATTAAATAAGTTATTAAAAATTAATTGTCTTCTAGGACTAAGAGTGTTACTCTATTATGGTCAACTAAGAAAATAATAAAAAAAATTTAATATAAAGAGAACTTACACTCAGTGAATCAGCAATTAAGCCACAAACACTGTTATTGCAGTAAAAACATAATAATATGAGTGAGAGATGCAAAGGAACTTACTATAGTGATCATAAAATCACTTCAAAATAATATATAATTTAATATGATATAAACCAAAACAATCAAACCCAGGTTTGAAACACAGTTGCGGCAAACTTTTACTTTTTTGGTTCCGGTGGTCCGTGCGTTATGTCGTTCATTGCAAGTATCACAGACATCGTTGTTGTTCGGAAAGGCTCTCAATTGTTGGCCGGTCCTCTAGAAGGAGAAGAAGGAGAAAGAAGATAGAGAGGAGGAAGACAAGATAATATAAAGAGGTAAAGTAATCAAAAAAATATATGTATTTTTAAATAGAAGGCGACGAGATTGCTTGGGGACTTGACCCAATGGTAAGGGTTTTTAAATTAAAATATTATTATTTAACTAGTAATTAATTTCAATGTGTGGCAATCAATAATAATTATTATTAGACTTAAGGCAACCTAGGAATATTTTTATACTTTTGAATTTAGATTACTAATATTAATAAAGGTATAATAAATGTAATAAAATAGAATTGAGTTGAGTGTAAAAATTAATGATGCAGCTATAGGGGATAATCCAAAGCCTTTTATAGGCAAAGGACCCTCTGAAGCATCACCATATAGTAATTACAAAAAGGAATAACATGAAACTAGACATTAAAAAGAATAGAAATAAAACATGGAGACTGAGAGAAAAACATGAGACATTCAACTAAACCCATGAGTAAGTAACTAATTTTCCCACCATAATTTCCCAAAAACACTTAATTAAAATAATTAGTAACCAAGTAAGTTTGAAACATGAGAACAGTGAGTAAAATAATCCAAAACACACATTATAGTGACATGTAAAGGGTTTAAGTAAAACAAATAGAATTATTTTCATGCCAAAAATTCATGTAATCAATTTAATCCAGTTTAAAGCAACCCGGCTTGTGGACCAAATAAAAATAAATTAAATTAATCTGGGCTACCCACCTTGTCATGGGTGCATCTGGTAGACTTGGGCTACTAATCATTTGCACCAATGATAACACATCAACCTGCAACTCAAAATGTTGCCCCCAAAGCATCCATTGTAGCTTCTTAAGAATCTTTGCTACTCCGCATAACTCCAGCTTATACTGGGAGTACCTAGACTCTACTCTAGTAAAATTCTTATATTTATAAAGGACAGGTCTATCATTACCATCCTCATTCTCCTGCATCAAAACTGTGCCGAGTGTGGACACACTAGAATTCACCGCTTGAGTAATTTTCCCAGTGCCTTGTCCATACTCCAATTTCTTCAAAACAATATCTTTTCCTACAATACTTTTCAACAACTCGAATGACTCATCACATTCCTCCGTCCAATCCCATACAACATCTTTTCTTGTTAAGTGCCTTAAAGGTGAAGATAACATAGCAAAATCTCGAATAAACATTCTTACATATGTAAAAATGCCTAAAAATCCTCTAACTTCTGTAGTATTTCTTGGCCTCGGCCATGTTAGCACCTTATTCTTCTGCTTTTCCGCAATGATTCTCCCTTCCTTGCATACCATATGTCCCACTATATCTAGCGCTGGAACACAACAAGCAAATTTGGATCCAGAGATCATTAATCCTGCCTCTTCTATCCTGAATAGCACTCTTTCCAGAGTAATCACATATTCCCAAACAAACCTTCTAATATATGGATTCTCCTCTAACACTTCACTATTGTAATTGCTGGCTGGTCCTTTTATACCGCCATCATCAATGAAAATTCCCACATGATCTGGAATTTTATCCTGCAATATCCACATCATCTGTTCTTGGTATACAGCCACAGAATTTGTTGCTCCCTGCAGTAACCTTGTCAACCTGAAGTGCCCCAGTGGGGTTTCAAACGTTGTCATGGGTCTGGATGATTTTTCCAATTTGTGTTCATTGTATCCTCCCATCATATCACCTAATCCGTAAAATGCACCTCCCGTAAAAGAATCCACAAACTCCTCCAGCGTTGGTGGAATTCCTGCGTCCTTTACCATAACCTTTTTCATCTCCCTAAGATCATGAACCACCCTTAATTTACCATTATGTTTAACAACACAAAACACTGGTCTTGAATAACTAGACATAGACTTTTCATACAAGCCAGACTTTAACCTTCCCCTGATTAATTCTGTATACTCTTCTCTTATAGCCGCTGGTATTGGAAAAGCCTTCTTTTGCCACAGCGCATGAGGTATAACTGGAACAATATAAGGTTTACCATAAGAGTGTTTCAACAAACCTCTTTCCTCTTCAGAAAACGCAATAGCCTTTTCTCTGAGAACCATAACTTGTAACAATAACTTCTTTTCTTCCTGCAACAACCAATCCTCTGGTCCAAAATTAACCATATGAAGCCTCTCCGTTGTGATTTTACTAGTAGACACAAATTCAGGTGGAAGCTTTGTTAAAGGAGTATCATAAAGATTCCTAGACAGCGCGGGCCACTGCAAAGGAGGATTCAAATCCGGCGTTAGTATATTTACTGGTTTAACCTTGACAGCCACTGGTTTATACTTGGACGCTAAACAGTGCTTGCTGCTTCCTTCATTACTTAAAATCAACCCCTTTCTAATATAACTATGGGTTACACCTAAATCCTGTTTTTGTCTTTTCTTTTTAATATAAGTATAACAAAATTCATAACCAAATAAATTAAAAAACTTAGGTATAATACATTCTACTGTAGTATTCCCAAGACACCTATGAAGTACTGCTTTACGTATCCCTTCTTGTTGGACTGACTGGTCACTATCCGGGTTCCTCTCATCCTGGGAGATAGTAACACCTAAAACTCCAGTCCCTAATAAAAATGTTGGCGCCTTCCTGGCGGTCACCCTATCTCATCATCTGAGACTTCCTCATAAAACTCTCTTTCTTTCTATAATTGTGCAGCTCCAGAGTACTTAGTTTCCCAGCCACCATCCTTAGGCGCTACTAAGATTTCTGTTACTGGAATACCATCATCACCCATAATCCTTATTCCAATAGTCTTATTTAAACCATAATCGATAGTTGCAGAATAATCCATTAAAAATGGCATGCCTAAAACTGGTTTAACTACACCCATTGGAACATAAAAATGTATATCCCTTGTCATTCCCGCAACCCTAGTGCATATGTACTCCGCTACATCTATAACAGGTAACCTACCTCCACTAATTCCTGTGACAGTACCCTCACGATCTTTAACAGAAAGATTTAACTCCACTGCATCATCTACTGACACCACATTGATTTTTGAACCTGTATCCACTAACACTCTAATTTGCTTACCATTTACAGTGATCGTTAAATACCCTAAGGGTCCTGCATAATGTGGCGCCCTAGGTAATCCAACAACTGGCTGAAATGACGTCTCTCCAACATCAAACTCAGCGCAATTAGCAACCCTTTTCTTCCTGCACTTATCCACAATTCTGTTTGCTACATCCAGCGCTACTGCTGTCAGCACCCCCAATGGAACAGAAACTGTAGTCTTCAAACATTGCATGACTAAATCCTCAGCTGCCTTAGGAAAATCAGAGTGAACCAGGTGCTGTATCCTCCATTTAAGTTTAGTCGTCTTTGCACCAGCCTTTGCTCTTCCAGGTGGATTCTTGGGAGTATTGCGCCTTGTCTCTGGAATTCCTTCAACAGGTACTGCTCTTTTCTGCACTACCTCTGACTCCTCCATCATCATTGTTTGATCTTCTACCTGATGATCCACACCATAACCAACTGGTTCCATACCATCCATTTCAACATCCTCCATAGGCGCAGGTGTATTCTCTCTAGTAGTATACCCTACTTCCTCCATATCCTCTTGATTCGCATACCTAGCTCCAGCTCTTCTTGGCCTACTAATTGTAGGTGGGGCCATTTTCTTGTGCTTTGCTGCAAACACCTCCAAATGTGCTGCAGTAAGTGGTGCTGAAACCGCTCCTTTTTTTACTTTAAAATCCAATACTGCGCAAGTAACTGTAAAATTGACTGACTTCACATCCTTGCCTTTCTCTTTTGCTTCAGGCTCCTTGCCCTTACTCGACCTTCCCTCCATAGACTTTTTATTAATATGATCGATGACCATGGCTTGCATTCCTCAATCCTTGTCTTTTACAAGCTTAGTCCCATATTCCAACATTAGCGTAGTTCAATCCTCGTAAACTACCCTCTCTTCTTTATCTTTTTGAAGTGCATTACACCTCATCCTAGTATGTCCCTCTTTATTACAATAGTAACATACCATAGTAGCAAAGCACAATGGTTGAGGAGAACTCTTGGGCCTAAACAATTCTTTCGCTTTTTCCACTTCATTTATTTTCTTCTCCAGCTCGTCAATCCTCGTCATAACTGAATCTGGCTCCTTAGTGAAAACTTTTACTTTAGGAGACAACATCTGAGGAGAGGATCGCACACCAGACGCATCTTCGTCCATTTCCTCATTATCCAAAGCAACTCTAGCTGCGCAAAGCTCAACTCGGTGCAGCTTCATTTCCGCTTCCACTGCCATTTCTACTTCTTCTAATCCAGGGTACTTATAATTACCGTCCCTCTTCTTGACTAGCTTTCCTTCATTATCCAAGCGTCTCTTTGCCCAGTCTTCCACTTCTGGCGCTAGCGCTTCACAAAACCAAGGTAAAGACACATTAGCATCACTAAAATCTTCATTACTGACTAAATATTCCACCGTTTGATCAAAATCCTCTCTAAAACTTTTAAATCCCCTAGGGTCTTGAACACCCCATTTAGCTTTAACCCTTTTTACCAAGACATCCAGATCCTTTACCATATACTTAGTTTCCTTGGTAACTTTTGGCCATCTCTTGAGCATTTGTTCTTTTAGCGCTGACCAATTACGCTCTTCATGCCCCTTTAAATCCTCTAAATTATCTTTGCATTCATTAGAGACAAAGAAGAGCACTTGACTCACCATATCATACTTGGTCTCTCCATGCACTTCCACCGCTTGTTCAAACCTTTGTAAGAACTTCTTGGTATTAATACCTGTAAAACACAAACTTTCATTTTTACATCTAATTATTGTAGTTACCGTTTGTGGCAACGACACCGTCAAATTAGGTTTTTTAACCTTCTCCTGAAATCCCTTAGATGCAGTCATAGTAGGATCCATTTCCGAAATATAAAATCAAAACAGAGATCACAAAATAATAAACACACACTTGGTAATTAAACCCGACTATATTCACCATACAGCCCTACACTATCCTCTGATAACGGCTATTGATCCACTTGTTGTAGACCCTACGACTCTTCCGCTGAAGCGCCGGCTTGATCTTGTCCTCTTGACAAAACCCTGAAAACTAAACGATCTAATTAAAATACTAGTTACAATTAAGCCACTGTTGGGACACCAATTGTAGAGAGTTCTAAAGTACTAAGAAGTAGACACAATGCGAGATGGGTTGGTTCTTCCTTTCGATTTCTAAAAAGAAGCGCCTTCCACTCTTATTTTTAAAGACAACGCAATAATGTGTAACACCAATATGTGATTAGAAAGTTTATAAGTTGAGAACTGAGTTTTTACAAGATCCAAGAAAAACAAGTATTACTATCCAGATATTTCTATTCTTAACATGCGCTAATATCCACAGCTACTCCCTCTTGAAGCGCTCTCTTTGAATGTGCCTTATTATAGCAATAAAATAACTCTAATAATAGATAATCCTTTGAATCTATATACTCTCAAACAATTGATCGCAGAAAATTCTAATATCTTTGACTTCACAATTATTAACTATTGTTATGTTAACTAACTATTTGTCCAATTTTCCGCCCTCTATTGGTAGATGCAATACCCTCTTTATATTTTTCCAGCACTCTAAACACAGTTCCCTAGTGGATCTCCAGCGCTGACTCTAGCGCTACATTAGTAAAACAGTAACTAATCTATTAGTAGACCACGTACACTGCTTGTAACAACTACAGCGCCTAAAACATACCCTATCCTTACTAACACTAGTATTAACTTGTCTCACTCATGCTTGACACCTTGACATGCGCACCCCTGAATGTACCTTTGTTTGTTTCAGCGCTACTTCCAAGTTTGACTCCTTCTAATGCTGATCCTAGTCGCTTTGAGTTTCAACTAGTTAACCTCCTATATCACCTGTTTCAGTAAGTTACCACACTAGCCGTGGTGCAGTATACTTTGCACTTGAGCCTTTCCTTAAGCCATAATGCCTTCCTTAGTGCGTAATACACAATTATTGGAAAATATAAGTCCATATTGTTCAGCGCTTGCAGTCCTAAATCAATAACACACAATTCCCCATTATGCGGCGCATCCTGCTGCAAAATCTGAGCGCACAGACCCTACTCTTTTCCGCACTTCTATTTCCCTTTGTCCTTGAAACACACAGACATGCATTATAGTTTAGCACTTCCTACTGCGCTATGAATGCCCTTTTTTCCTCCTGGACTATGTGAGCTGATTGGTCCAAAATCAAACTACCTGCGAGGCGTGTACCACAATGGCAATAAAATTCTAAAAACAGTAGTATGAGAGAGAGAGAAAAAGAATATTCCAGAAGGAGTATTTTCAAATAATAAAGTTGTTCTGAAAGGAAGGTGTCAGAAAGGTGTATTTACTGTATATGACAGAAATAAATTAATGTATTTAAAATTTACTGTAAATGTCAATTTTAAATAAGTAATTTGTATTTTTTGTAGGTAGTTAATTTTATTTAAATTTTTATTGTAATTTATTTTAATATTAATTTCTATTTCTTTTAACCTGTCATTGAGAATGGTGTTATAAAATAGAAATATAAGGGACATTTTAATATTAATTTTAATTATTCACTAGCTTTACCATTTTATAATTAGTTAATTTGTTATAGGTAAATTTAATGTAAATAATTAATAAAATTAAAATAATAAGGTGTGGCTTCATCCAGTAAATAATTAATTATTTTACTGGGTAAGTCTAGCAGCCTGGCTGACACTTAGTACAAAAGAATTTGAATTTTAAAATATAATTTGAGTATTTTAAATAAACTAATTTGAATTTTTTTCCTTTTTAGTATTAGTATATTTTTATCTCTTTAACTCGTCATTGAGCACAGTGTTAGGGAGTAAAGAATATAAGGGACATTATTATTAATTTAAATACTTACTGAACTTACTTATGGTAATTAGTTAATTTATTACAAGTATTTTTAAAGTGAATATAATATAATTAATAATAAGATAAGAAAAAAAAGGTGTGGCTTCATCCCAGTAAATAATTAATTATTTTACTGGGAAACTCTAGCAGCCTGGATGACAGAATGTAAATAGGAACTATGGAACCTCTTTATAGATATTATAGGACTATATACATAATTTTAGGATTTTTTTATTCCCTCATTTGGAAGTAAAATCATACTATAATAATTGAAGATAAAATTACAACTATTTAATTTTTTTGAAACCAGATTTTACAAAGTTTTCTATTTATTCCCATGATTTCATATCATGTAATAAAAATATTTTTTATAAAAAAAATAAAGTTAAATTTACATTATAAAATCTACTTTTAAAATTTTAAAATTTCAAAGAGCTTGTCACAGGTTAACTAAGCTTGAACCACAGTCAGGAATATGTTGTCATTTAGAGTTCAATCTGATTTCTATAAAAGCTAAGATATTTAATTTTATAAAATTTTATGTATTTATCTCAGTAAAAGATTTTCAGAGAGTAAGAGAGCTAATAGAGTTGTTTCTTTTTTTGATTAAATAGTGGTATGCATATGAATAAATATTATATTCTTTATTTATCTGAGTTTTTATTTATTATATGTAATTATTAATGTATATACAGTAATCAGAAATTAAGATTTTAAGATAAAATTTTAGCTATATTGATAGATCTTGAGTTATATTTTCATTTGAAGCTCATAATTCATGAAAAAGATTCTTTTCACCTCACCAGCAGAGCTACCATGTTAATTCAGAGCTATGTAAGTTAACCTGATGAGACCTATGAAAATGGGTAAAGCTTTAATCAAGTTTTTTTTGTTTGAATTATTTTCTAAAATACATATTTTTTTCATCATATATATAATTATAAACCACTATACATAAAATATTTATAAATAAAAATTATACTGCTATTATATGGGTTTTTTTATTTTTTATTTATTCTAGTTATTTCTATTTAAATATTTATAAATAACTGAACAATACATCTTTATGTTGAATTAGTGAGCATTTATAAAAATCCATACACCATAATTTAAAAATTCTATACATGATAGCATAAATAAAGAGCTTTTCTATTCTACTTACAATGCTGATGTATGTCTAAAACTACTTCAATTTAATTGTGGTACCTTAAAGATTTAATTTTTTAAGTAACATTTTACGTCAGTGTGCTCTGTTCTTTTCCCAAAGAACAGAGTTCAACTTCATTTTTGCACACATAGTTTGTACCAGTCATCACCCCTTTCAATGAAATCAACAGATGGTTTTAAGCCCTACCCACCCCATTTTTTACCTTTCCCTTTTGCTCCCCATTTGTCACCGGACGACCTACGCACAAGGTCGAGGATGTTCCTGTAAGTGAGATGAGGGATTTTAGAAACTTCTTCGAAGTACAGAGGAATGATTCGAGGAAATGATTCGAAGGTCACTCGAAGTAATAATTATAGGTTCGAGGTTTGATCGAGAAGAATTATAAACTAGTTCCAAGGTAATAATAATTCTTAAAATCTCACAAAGGGTTGGAAGCTCAATAATCAAAGATTTAGGATTTAGAAATGAATATTGAGAAGGTAAAAGAAAGATACAATAACAATGATTTAACTTTTAAGGTTTTTCCACTATTAATGTAAATACGATATTATAATTTAATTCTAAGGAATATCAAACCAAATACCCAACTCCTTTTATATCCTTCGTTCCTCCTCGCATTGACCTCCCTTCCATCGCAGTATTCCCATTCCATTGACCATTACTAACATACACTTAGACCCTCTTCACTAAATATCCGTCCATGCTCAATATACCCCTTTTTATTTAATTAACAAAACTTTAATAAAAAACTACTACTGTACTATTTCGTTGATCCTAGCGCTGTGCGTCGCTTATTGAAAAGGACTAAGGTACCCTATTGGGAGATTGACTAATTTAGATTTAGAGTTTAGGCTAGCGCAGTTAAATAGTAAGTACACAAAGGAAAAATCGCAGTTGCTATGGAGAATTGCTTTCTGCCCTTCGAGTATAGATGTAGGACTCGATATTATTGATTTATTGAGTTAATTTCGCCTCGAGTGTCACGTGGCACGTGACAGATGCCCGGGTATAAAAAACGCGAACTCCGTTGAGCTTGAACCATCTTCCCACACTAATTTCACTTGTCTAATACTTTTTTCCCTCATCTCTCAATTATTTATTTTATAATGAACTGCCCTACCCCCACACCCACGCCTCCACACCCTAAAGCGGATGGGGGAATAATCACACGACAGTTTTCACGGACTTGCACGGCTTGTGAAAGCATGGAATATTTCTGTGTCGAAAGTACGGCGACTCGAGGCCCTCGCCAGAAATGCGAGTTTTGCCGTTGTGGTAGCCTAAAGTTTAGTACGGCACCTAAATATGTAAATGGAGTTATTACGGAGTGCAAGATTGGCGTTATTATTTTTTATAAAAGGGTTTTATTTAATTTATTGGAGTTTAAAATATGAAGAAATTGGTCATGAGCGAATGCCTACACAAATACAATTTATTTTATGGAGAAAACTTATTTTTACGGTCTGAAAAATTTATAAGTATCAAGTCAAGACACTCAAGAACCTTGGGAAATTTTCCCAGAATTTTTACTATTTTTCTTATATTTTTAAATGAATTTTAAAGTTTTATAGAAATATTTACGTTTTCAAAAATTACTTAACTTTGATGAATTTTCACGGGGTAATTAGAGCTGCGCAGACTACGAAAATTAGTTTGGTATGTAAAGGGGAGGTAGCTCTATTATGTGTAATTTTTCTAGATTTATTATTATAGTTTTAAGGTTCTAATTGAGTCCGGAAGTCCGGACGGACTCCGTTTCGACTCCGTATGGACTCCGTACGGACTCCGCTTTGACTCTGTACAGACTCCGTACGGGCTCCGGATTGACTCTGGGAGAGCTCTGGAGGGGAAAACTTAGGCACGTGACTAGGAATACTTAAGCGCTTCTCAAACTCGAAATTGAGAAGGGGGGACACATCATACAGCTTAATCATTAACTACCACAGTCTCATTTTTTATTACTCAACAAATTAAATAAATTGTAATACCCTTATAACATTTATTATTCTTACATAACATTTTAGAAATACAATTCAACAATTTAAATCACACTTCATATAGGGTATCTTTAGAAAGGTCTTCATCGCTGGGACTTGATTATTGCTGTCTCATATAAATTTAAATTATTATAAAAACATAAAAGTCAATCTTTTCAGATCTTTCACTGGTACACCTTAATTGTTGTTATCAGTATTTCTTTTATCAACAGCCACTTTCTTTAAATCTCAATAAGCGTTAAATATTTTAGAGTTTCATTATTTTTATCAATCAGATTCAAGTAGATTGGTTAGCTTAGTGATTTAGAACACCTACTTTGTTATTTTTATTGGAAGGACGGGGTTTTCAGCTAAATCCACATATCTCCTCCGGATTCTGCTTACAGCAAGGCGACTGTAAGAGTTTACCTTACCATAGTTGGCGCCCAACATGGGGTTCAATTTCTCTAGCTTTCTTTAAAGACTTACTTGGATCAAGAACGTTATTAGCCTGCAAGAGGCTTATTTTCTGGAACTCTAATTGGATTTTTGTTATTGGCCTGCAAGAGGCTTGTTATTTTATCGATTGTTAACGCTTTTCATTACTTATTGGGATGTCTTCTTCTGCTGTTGCTTCTGGATCTTCTAACCCTCTTACTCCCTCAGTTAGAATTGTTTCTTGGGATGGCCCAAAGTTTGATGGGGAGGAGGTTAAATGGTTCATTAGCAGGTATGAAGCTGCTGCTGCTGTTGATGGTGCTTCCCATGTGGATATGGTGAAGCAAGTTAGGTTTTTTATTGCTGATAGGGAGGTGGAAAAAGAGGTTATTGCTATGCAGGCATTTAAGGACAAGGATTGGGTTAAGCTTTCTAAAGCTATGGTTGATAGATGGGGTGTTAGGTTTACTATGATGGACCTCAATAAAATTGTTGGAGACTGGCAAGCAAAAGGTGGAGTTTCTTCTATGGCTGACTTCAAAAAGCTCTGTGTTCAGTTTGATGAAGTGGTGGAATATCTCATACTGGTTGACGAGTTAGTGCATGAGAACCAAGCAAAAGATTTGTTTTGGACAGCATGCAGCAGGGATATTCGTATGGACGTCTTGAAGGATCTTTCAAGAAAAGATTTGATGAAGGAACTGCCTAATGGTGAGCAGAAACTGCCGGCTCTGGAGGTTATCAAAGAGAACATTCAGGCCCATCTAAAGTTATTAGCGTTGGACAAATATCAAGAGTCTTGCACTCAATATGTTAGTAAGGTTAGCGAAGTTTTGGCCGAAAATAACGATATTATGGTCAAAGCCCAGGAGGCCAAGAAGGCTCAAATGGGATTACCTGCTGCTAAAGTTGAGGGCAATGTAGATAATAAGATGGTCGATCATTTGGCCGTTTTAACTAAACAGTTAAAAATATTTGTTCAAGAAACACAGAAGGCCAATAAGGCCCCAATCGCTTCTTCGTCGACTTCGACTTCTTATCAGTCCAGAGGTTATGAACGTCGAAATTATAATGGCAATAATAATGGTAACCGCTTCCCAGGCAATGGGAGAAATGGTGGGAATGGTGGTAGTAATTATAGAGGTGGCTATGATGAGCCAAAGGTGTGCTCCTATTGTAATAGGAGGGGGCACAGAGCAACAGTTTGTTTTGCTCTTGATAAGGATATGGATGCTGGGCGAGTTTTATTTGATAGTAAAGTTTATAAATTTCCCAATGGTTCGTTCATCAAGCCCAGTGATGGACAGTCTCCTTCTGATTTGGTCAGAAGAAGTTTAACGGCTGAAAGGAGAGCCAGATTTGAAGAGGTGACGGATGAAGATGTTAATGCCAAGAGTGGCAAAAATGGTAATGGTAATGGTGGTAAAGCTGACAAGGGCAAGGAGAAAGAGGTCAGTAAAGCCACATTTTCTACTTCTTTTGGTGGTTTAGAGCTGGCGACAGTTGCCCAGGTGGAGGGTAGCTGTATGGCTGGCGAATACGATGTTAATGCTGCTAGAAGAGCAGCTGCTACTAAGGCCAAAAGTAGCATTCAGAGCCAGTTGAGGGCTAATCCTGGCAAGGCCAATAACAAAGTGAACCCTTACTCTAAGGACAAGAATTCTAGTGCTCAAACTGCCGCCAACAAATTGAACCCTTACTCTAAGGACGAATTATATAAAATGCAGAAGGGGATTGCTGATATGGGGCCCCCTAGTTATGGCAAGTTTGATTTAAATGGTGAGCCTATGCCAGAGGATGATTCGGAGTCTGAGGAGGACGTACCGTTGGTGTCTCTACCCAGACCAAGTTTTAGCGGTCCCATCCCAATGGAGGGAGTAAGAAGGACTAGCGATGGATCAGGATTAGTGCAAGAAGCTGGTGACGGAGTTAGGGTTATAGAAAGTGAAGATGTTATTATGGGGGGTGAAGATGGCTCGGTTGGACCTCAAGAGGTACCCAGGGCCAAGGTTGTTAAATCAAAGGTCCAGTATGAGCGGCCAGTAGTTTCTGGTCAAGCTAATGCGATGGACGCAGTTTTGAATAGGGTGAATCAACTTCAGATTCCCTTATCTTTGGGGGAGTTATTTACGATTAGTCCGGCGCTTGCTGAAAAGGAAAAGAAGCATTTGACGAGGCCTCGGGTTTCCACTGGAGAGGTGGAATATATTTGTGAAAATGCTGAAAAGTTTGGGGAAGATGTAGATACGCATTTTTCCGCTCCGCTGGGTTACCTGGTGGTAACTCTAAATGGTAAAGAAGTTAAGGCCTTGGTCGATTCAGGGTCTCAAATTAATTTAATTTCATTGGAGCAAGCGACGAGTATAGGCTTGCCAATTAAAAGTGGGACTGGGGGAAACCTCAGAGGTATTGGAGGGCATGCAACAGAGCTGATGGGTAAAGCTGAGCATGTCAGGTTAGGCATTGGTGGATCTGTTGGTAAGGTTCACTTTTATGTGGCCAGAGGAGCAGTCAAAACTGTTCTTGGTGGTCCTTTTTTGATGGATTTTGAGGCCAGGATAGGGTATCAAGCTGGCATGGGGATTAGTTTGGAGATCACTGGTGAAGATATGCGGAGGTTACATATGCGTTTAGCGCCTCCTGGAGATGAAGGTTGGGAAACACGGCCAGGGATTACTACTCTGTGCCAGTGTTGTGTTTGCACCAAGAAGCGGCATATTAAAAGGACGGCTTCTGGTGAATTATGTTTGTTGGAAAAGGATGGGAGCCCTCATTTTTTGGGGTAGCAGGGGCTGATCGCTCTAATGTTGTAATCTCTCCTCAGGATGAGATCCCGGATTGCAATAGGTCAGCTCACTTGGAGATAATTCAAGTGGATTCTCAATTATTTTCTGTTAATATTACTTTGGAGTGCAAATACGTTTTGGGATTTTCTATATGTTTATTGGATTTACCGGTTTTTCTATTAAATTTAAAAATGGTGAAAAAGGCAAAATGGGCCAAATTAGGTTGGATAAAAATTGGAAGGGTATGTTTTGTGGCCTCCAGCAAGAGTTTAAACTGCAATTATCTCCTTCTATTACGGACCTCCAGCAAGAGGGTAAACTGCGAAAATCTCATCAAAACTCGATTAAAAATCTCAGTATAAGTAAAACACAAAAAAATAATTTATGTGAAAATGTTATTCCGGTTCTCCAGCAAGAGGGTAAACTGCGAAAATCTTATCAAAATCCAATAAAAAATCTCAGTATAATTAAAACTCAAAAAAATAATTTTTGTGAAAATTCAATTCCGGTCCTCCAGCAAGAGGTTAAACTGCCGACTTTCTTTACAGGTGATTTAATGTTGGATAAGGGAAGCAAAGGTGTTGGAAAATCTGTTTATAAATTAGACGAGGGAAAGGAGAAAAGGGTAAAATTTAAAAATGAAATAAAATATTTTTCTAATTTTTCTTATTCTGATTCTGGCGATGAAGAAGATTCATTTGATGAAAGTTTTAATGGCGATACAAAAGGAAATGTTTTACCTCAAGTTAATTTAGATGTGGACGCAGCCAAATATAAGAAAGTAGCAAATAAAGTTCGACCTATTAATGAACCGCTACCTGCTGAATTAAATCCACCTTTGAGAAGACCAAGGTTATCAAGAGATCCTTATGAAAGTCCCTTGGTAAAGAATCCGCCTGAATTTTCTGAGACGTCAAGAATCACTTTTGAGAGACTGGGTGTTGTTAATTTTGGACCTGATGGTTGGTTGTCTGGAGAAGAGAAGAAGTTGTTGTTGGATGTGATGGTCAAGCAAGAGAAGGCCATTGCTTTTGTAGAAGAGGAGAGGGGTGTGTTGAAGCATTCCTATGGGGAGCCTTACAAGATTCCTGTGGTATGTCATGAACCGTGGCAGCAGAAACCGATTCCTATTCCAGCTGCATTGAAAGAAGCTTATATCGAAGTTGTCAGAGAACGGATATGCACTGGACTGTATGAGCAATCAACGTCAAGTTATTCTAGTCCGGTATTTTGTATCAAGAAACCAAATGGCAAGCTTAGAGTTGTTCATGATCTTAGGGAATTAAATAGGGTTACAATAAAGGATGCTGGGATACCGCCTAGTGCTGAGGAGTTTGTTGAAGCTTTTGCAGGGAGAGTGTGTTATGGTTTGGGAGATATTATGGGTGGATATGATGAGAGAGAGTTACATCCGGACTCAAGGCCTCTCACTACATTTGATACGCCACTTGGACGTTTACAGTTAACAAGATTACCTCAAGGTGCAACAAATTTGGTTGCAGTTTATCAAGCTCAGATGGCTTGGATCCTTCAAGATGAAATTCCACAATATGCTGGAATCTTTATAGATGATGGAGGAATTAAGGGACCAACAACCGACTATGATAACCAGGTGTTGGAAGAGAATCCCGGAATACGCAAATTCATTTGGGAGTTTGCAATTACTTTAGAAAGAATCTTGTTTCAAATTGAAGAGGCTGGTTTAACTATTTCAGGTTCAAAATTTTCATGTTGTGTGCCAGCCTTAGAAATATTAGGCCATGTGGTATGTAGAGAGGGTAGGATTATGTCCAAGAAGAAAGTTAACAAAATTCAGTCCTGGCCAAGACCCAAGAATACGACCGAAGTTAGAGGGTTTTTAGGCGTTTGCGTATATGTTAGAATGTTTATCAAGGACTTTTCTTCATTGGCAGCTCCATTGAGACGGTTAACGAGAAAGGATGCAGACTGGGAGTGGGATGAAGAGTGTGAGAAGGCGTTTGTGAAGTTGAAGGAGGTTGTGGGGAAGGATTTAGTCCTGCACAAGTTGGATTATGGAAAAGAAGCTGGCAGAATTTATTTAGCAGTTGATTCAAGTCAGATTGCAGCTGGGGCGGTTTTGTCTCAGATGGATAAAGCTGGTTACATCAGGCCAGTTAGGTATGAATCTGTAGTATTTACTGAGGTCAAATCAAGATATTCTCAACCAAAATTGGAATTATGTGGTGTGGCAAAAATACTGAAGAAACTTCAGCATATTTTGTGGGGGCAACATTTTGAGTTGCAAGTGGATGCGAAATCGTTAATCCAGATGATTAATTCCCCAAGTTTACCAAACGCACCCATGACGAGATGGGTAGCTTTTATTCAACATTTTTTGTTTGATTTAGTTCATAAGCCTGGCAAAACTTTTACTATGCCAGATGGTTTATCAAGAAGACCACCCACTGAAGAAGATTCAGACTCAGAAGAGTTCGATGAAGATATACCTATTATCAAAGCCAGCACTAAAGGAGCTGAAGACTTTCCATACCTCCCCCATGAGGTTAAACTGGCAGGACTAATGTGTTTAGATTATGATGATGATGACATCCACCAAGAGGATAAACTGGAAAATAGTTTTTATGTTAATAAAGGTGTTGGAAAAGGTGTAGATAAATTCGGCAGAGAGGAGGTAGAAGAAGATGTGGTGTATGTAGAGGAAGATGGATTGGTAGTGTGGGATAGTAGTAAATTAAGGAATGGTGTATATGTTGGAGAATTAGAGAATTTAAATAAAAGGGTGGATAAAGAGAAAGAGGTATTTTCAAATATGGTTTTCGAAGGATCCAAAGGTTCAGAAGAAAAACGTCGACATAGCTTGATTAAAGATTTATTTAGGGGTCAACGATTATTGGCTCATTCATGTGCAGGTGATATTGGTGATAGAGAAGTCCCTATTGATGTTATATTAATCGATTTTCAAGATGAAGTCTGGGGTCAGACTGGTTTTTATTTTTTGTTAGTCAAATATTTGTTGACTTTAGAGAGGCCAGAAGATTGTGAAGACGATGAATGGGTGGCTATCAAGAGGAAGTCATCTACGTTTTACCTATCTGGTCGACGTTTAATGAGGAGGAGGTATCCAAATCCTCAAGTAGTTATAACTCAACAGAAGGGGCAAGAATTAGTTTTGAAATCACTGCATGAAGATCTCGGGCATAGAGGCGTTGGAGAAACGTTTAGAAGAATTTCTGATCGATTTTGGTGGCCTGGAATGAAGATGGCTGTTAAACAGTGGGTTCAGTCATGCGAAGAATGTCAAAGACAAAGTTATTTAAGGCCAAAAGAACCTGGACGCGCGACCGGTGAATATACGCTCTTTGGAAGAGTGAGTTTAGATGCCGTTCATATAAAAGAGGGACGGTATAAATATTTAATTGTGGCCAGAGATGATTTATCTGGTTGGGTAGAGGCAGCGCCTCTTATTAATTTAACTGCCAAAAATGTGGCAGAATTTTTTTTGAATAATTGGGTATATAGGTATGGGGTGATGAAGTTGGTGACGGTAGATGGAGGTCCTGAATTTGGGACAGAGTTTAAAGAGGCCGCATTGAAAGTTGGATCAAAGGTTAGGGTAGCAACCCCATATTATCCTGAAGCTGAAGGCATGGTTGAAAGAGGGCATCAAGTTATTAAGGATGCTTTAGTTAAAATGTGTGGGACAAGTGCCGAAAAGTGGAGGCACTATTTACCTTTAGTTTTATTTGCTGATCGAATCACTGCCAAAAGGACGACCGGATTTTCACCTTATGAACTTGTTTTTGGACAGAAAGCAGTTTTACCGGTTGATTTAGAAGCTGAATCATATCTTGGAGTTGACTGGGATACGGTCAAAACTACTGATGAATTATTGTGTGCAAGAATGATGCAGCTAGAAAAGAAAGAAGAATATTTAGAAAAGGCATATTCGCGGATGATGAAGATCCGAAATCAATCAGTTAGATATTGGGATGAGCGGTTGGCACATCGATTAAGGAAACCTTTGAACCCAGGAGATATGGTCCTGGTGTATAATAGGAGTTTGGAAAGTCAGTGGGGAAAAATGTTTGCAGATAGGTGGAATGGACCGTATAAAATCAAGGAGCAAGTTTCCGGCGGTTCATATGTGCTAGAAGAGTTGGATGGAGTAGTATTAAAGAAGAGGGTAGCGGCCAATCAAGTGAAACGGTTCTATCCTAGAGGCACCAGGAGTGCCAAAGTCTTCCTCCGCAATGAGGATAAACTATGATATCAATGAAACTTTATAGATTCCTCCGCAATGAGGATAAACTATGACATTTATGAAAATTATATGGATAACTCCGAAATGAGGATAAACTACAATTTTAATGACATTTATCAAATTTTATTCCTCCGCAATGAGGATAAACTATGAAACTTCTTAAATTTTATGGATCCTCCGCAATGAGGATAAACTATGAAATTTCTTAAATTTTATCAACTCCGAAATGAGGATAAACTACAATTTTAATGACTTTTATTAAATTTATACCTCCGCAACGAGGATAAACTATGATATCTATGAAATTTTATGGATTCCTCCGCAACGAGTATAAACTATCTTCTTATTTTTATCAAAAATACTTTACTATCATTACACTGCATATGGGCAACGAAACTGTGATGAAACATAACGAAATGCGAGAAAACCTTCTTTGAAATTTTCAAAATTAAAAATTCTTAAAATATGGGTGAAGATAGCGTTGGAAAAATTTTAAAATTTATTGGAAGAAGTGTTCACAGGGGAACCTTCTTAATTAAATATTGGCAAGTGTGGGGGTAATTGATGGGCTGGCTGCTCTATACACAATTACCCCATAATGTTCGTTTCCAAAATTTTCCCTGTTTCTAGTTGAATCCTGGCTTTGTCTTTTAATTATAGGAAGTCCACTAAGACTATAAACTGGAACGAATCAAGAGACACCGCTCTCAACGCCGGATTCAAGATTTTTTTTTTTTTTTTTTTGTTTTTGATTTTTTATGTTAGATTGTGATTTCTTTTCTTTAATATATATTATGAATTAATGTAAAGGTGATGCTCACTGGTGGTCTCTAATCATTTTTATAAATTGGAGGGAGCCCACCCAGTGATCATCATTATAAAAATTATCTTCTAAAAACTTTCATTTATTTTCTTTTCTTTCAATTTCTCAAAATTGTGTAACCACATCAAGTTGCACTTGGATGTGGGTATGATGTCGAGGGTACGGCTCATCAAATGGCCGGGGGGCATCTTTTAAAATTTTAATTTTGAGGATTTTTTTTTTATTACTTTTTTTATCTTTCTTTTCACATTTGTTTATCTTTCTTTAAAAATTAAATTTTAACTATTATTTCAAAACTATCTTTTCTAAATCTTATATTTTAAATTAAAAACAAATTTAAAAAAAAAAATTAAAATTAAAATTAAAAAAAATAAAAATAAAAATAAAAATAATAATAAAAATAAAAATAAAAATAAAATAAAAATAAAATAAATAATAAAAAAAAATAATAATAATAAAAAAAAAAAAAAAATTAAAATTAAAATTAATTAATTAAATCAAAATTATTATTATATTTCTAAGTTTTATTTTTTTTTTTTAGTTTTCATTCTTTTTAGCTTTATTCATTTAGTTTAGACAGGAAACAGGGTCTAGGGGAGCTCAATACCTATGGGATTTTACTTCAAGACAGCTGTTAGTCCTCCAAGACTTTAAACTGGCTATTGTTCAAAACGTTCTTTAAGGTTTTTTTTATATACGTATTTTGGATCTGTTAGTCCTCCAAGACTTTAAACTGGCTACTATTCATAACGTTCTTTAAGGTTTTTTTTATACGTATTTTGGATCTGTTAGTCCTCCAAGACTTTAAACTGGCTACTGTTCAAGACATTCTTTAAGGTTTTTTTTATATACGAATTTTGGAGCTGTTAGTCCTCCAAGACTTTAAACTGGCTAATTTTCAAGACTATCGTTAAAATTTTTTTTTATTGGATTTGTTAGGTCCACCAAGACCTTAAACTGGAGTGTTATCATATGTTAGGTCCACCAAGACCTTAAAATGGACTGTTATCAAGCTGTTGGGTCCACCATGACCTTAAACTGGATTTCTTATCGATTAAATGTTTGGTCCACCATGACTTTAAACTGGCAGTTCATTCATTGTTTTAGTCCACTATGACTTTAAACTGGAAAATTAATATCTGCAGGATAATTCAACATTCATTGGTCCACTATGGCCTTATACTGGATTACTTGTCGATAAAATGTTTGGTCCACTATGACATTAAACTGGATTATCAAATTTATTCAATCTTTGGTCAAGCCTAGGCCTTACTTAGGAATATATCAAGATATTTATGCACTTAAACGATCTTTGGTCCACCAAGACCATAAACTGGCAATCGATTATATGTTTGGTCCACCAAGACTTTAAACTGGAATGTCAATCTTGTTTGGATAACTCAATTCAATATTTTAATTTATCACTGTCTACTAAGACTCTAAACTGGTTATTCAATTATTTCTGGAATTGGGTGCTGATAAGCTTTAGGAGGTTAAAATTTTAGGTGGTGATGATGCTAATGAAAGCATAATGGTTAATTAGGTGAAATTTGTGGCGCTTTAACATGGTCTAAAGTTGAAATTATTATTGGAAGCCTGGCAAAAGTATTTTATGGGTTTGCTGTATAGCAAAGTTTGAAAATTGTGATGAAGGAATCAGAAGTTAGGATGGTAGTTGGATTTTAGGGAATGATTTTTTAGTGCCTCATAGTTAGGCCATTTTTTTTTTGGTGTGAAGCTTGGAGGACCTTATGGCGAGATTGGAATCATAGAATTCGGCTCAGTGGGGGGCCCTATGAGGTTGGAATCAGGAGTATTCGGCTCATAGGAAGATCCACTCTCTCAATGCTGTGACAAGAAGGAAGACTGGTAATGGGAGTCTGAAGGGATTCAAACCTTGCTCTCGTAGTGGAATCATCACAAGATTTATATTATTTTATTTTATGTTATATCAAGCCAGAGAAGAAAGAAAACAACATTTATGTTGAAAGTTAAAGAAGACCAGCTAAAACAAATTTATCAAATTATTTTATTAGAAAAGATAATTCTTTTGGAATCGCTCAACCACTTATTCAAAGTTATAAGAATGGGGACATTCTCGATTGGAGGGAGGATGTGGTAGCCTAAAGTTTAGTACGGCACCTAAATATGTAAATGGAGTTATTACGGAGTGCAAGATTGGCGTTATTATTTTTTATAAAAGGGTTTTATTTAATTTATTGGAGTTTAAAATATGAAGAATTTGGTCATGAGCGAATGCCTACACAAATACAATTTATTTTATGGAGAAAACTTATTTTTACGGTCTGAAAAATTTATAAGTATCAAGTCAAGACACTCAAGAACCTTGGGAAATTTTCCCAGAATTTTTACTATTTTTCTTATATTTTTAAATGAATTTTAAAGTTTTATAGAAATATTTACGTTTTCAAAAATTACTTAACTTTGATGAATTTTCACGGGGTAATTAGAGCTGCGCAGACTACGAAAATTAGTTTGGTATGTAAAGGGGAGGTAGCTCTATTATGTGTAATTTTTCTAGATTTATTATTATAGTTTTAAGGTTCTAATTGAGTCCGGAAGTCCGGACGGACTCCGTTTCGACTCCGTATGGACTCCGTACGGACTCCGCTTTGACTCTGTACAGACTCCGTACGGGCTCCGGATTGACTCTGGGAGAGCTCTGGAGGGGAAAACTTAGGCACGTGACTAGGAATACTTAAGCGCTTCTCAAACTCGAAATTGAGAAGGGGGGACACATCATACAGCTTAATCATTAACTACCACAGTCTCATTTTTTATTACTCAACAAATTAAATAAATTGTAATACCCTTATAACATTTATTATTCTTACATAACATTTTAGAAATACAATTCAACAATTTAAATCACACTTCATATAGGGTATCTTTAGAAAGGTCTTCATCGCTGGGACTTGATTATTGCTGTCTCATATAAATTTAAATTATTATAAAAACATAAAAGTCAATCTTTTCAGATCTTTCACTGGTACACCTTAATTGTTGTTATCAGTATTTCTTTTATCAACAGCCACTTTCTTTAAATCTCAATAAGCGTTAAATATTTTAGAGTTTCATTATTTTTATCAATCAGATTCAAGTAGATTGGTTAGCTTAGTGATTTAGAACACCTACTTTGTTATTTTTATTGGAAGGACGGGGTTTTCAGCTAAATCCACATATCTCCTCCGGATTCTGCTTACAGCAAGGCGACTGTAAGAGTTTACCTTACCATAGTTGGCGCCCAACATGGGGTTCAATTTCTCTAGCTTTCTTTAAAGACTTACTTGGATCAAGAACGTTATTAGCCTGCAAGAGGCTTATTTTCTGGAACTCTAATTGGATTTTTGTTATTGGCCTGCAAGAGGCTTGTTATTTTATCGATTGTTAACGCTTTTCATTACTTATTGGGATGTCTTCTTCTGCTGTTGCTTCTGGATCTTCTAACCCTCTTACTCCCTCAGTTAGAATTGTTTCTTGGGATGGCCCAAAGTTTGATGGGGAGGAGGTTAAATGGTTCATTAGCAGGTATGAAGCTGCTGCTGCTGTTGATGGTGCTTCCCATGTGGATATGGTGAAGCAAGTTAGGTTTTTTATTGCTGATAGGGAGGTGGAAAAAGAGGTTATTGCTATGCAGGCATTTAAGGACAAGGATTGGGTTAAGCTTTCTAAAGCTATGGTTGATAGATGGGGTGTTAGGTTTACTATGATGGACCTCAATAAAATTGTTGGAGACTGGCAAGCAAAAGGTGGAGTTTCTTCTATGGCTGACTTCAAAAAGCTCTGTGTTCAGTTTGATGAAGTGGTGGAATATCTCATACTGGTTGACGAGTTAGTGCATGAGAACCAAGCAAAAGATTTGTTTTGGACAGCATGCAGCAGGGATATTCGTATGGACGTCTTGAAGGATCTTTCAAGAAAAGATTTGATGAAGGAACTGCCTAATGGTGAGCAGAAACTGCCGGCTCTGGAGGTTATCAAAGAGAACATTCAGGCCCATCTAAAGTTATTAGCGTTGGACAAATATCAAGAGTCTTGCACTCAATATGTTAGCAAGGTTAGCGAAGTTTTGGCCGAAAATAACGATATTATGGTCAAAGCCCAGGAGGCCAAGAAGGCTCAAATGGGATTACCTGCTGCTAAAGTTGAGGGCAATGTAGATAATAAGATGGTCGATCATTTGGCCGTTTTAACTAAACAGTTAAAAATATTTGTTCAAGAAACACAGAAGGCCAATAAGGCCCCAATCGCTTCTTCGTCGACTTCAACTTCTTATCAGTCCAGAGGTTATGAACGTCGAAATTATAATGGCAATAATAATGGTAACCGCTTCCCAGGCAATGGGAGAAATGGTGGGAATGGTGGTAGTAATTATAGAGGTGGCTATGATGAGCCAAAGGTGTGCTCCTATTGTAATAGGAGGGGGCACAGAGCAACAGTTTGTTTTGCTCTTGATAAGGATATGGATGCTGGGCGAGTTTTATTTGATGGTAAAGTTTATAAATTTCCCAATGGTTCGTTCATCAAGCCCAGTGATGGACAGTCTCCTTCTGATTTGGTCAGAAGAAGTTTAACGGCTGAAAGGAGAGCCAGATTTGAAGAGGTGACGGATGAAGATGTTAATGCCAAGAGTGGCAAAAATGGTAATGGTAATGGTGGTAAAGCTGACAAGGGCAAGGAGAAAGAGGTCAGTAAAGCCACATTTTCTACTTCTTTTGGTGGTTTAGAGCTGGCGACAGTTGCCCAGGTGGAGGGTAGCTGTATGGCTGGCGAATACGATGTTAATGCTGCTAGAAGAGCAGCTGCTACTAAGGCCAAAAGTAGCATTCAGAGCCAGTTGAGGGCTAATCCTGGCAAGGCCAATAACAAAGTGAACCCTTACTCTAAGGACAAGAATTCTAGTGCTCAAACTGCCGCCAACAAATTGAACCCTTACTCTAAGGACGAATTATATAAAATGCAGAAGGGGATTGCTGATATGGGGCCCCCTAGTTATGGCAAGTTTGATTTAAATGGTGAGCCTATGCCAGAGGATGATTCGGAGTCTGAGGAGGACGTACCGTTGGTGTCTCTACCCAGACCAAGTTTTAGCGGTCCCATCCCAATGGAGGGAGTAAGAAGGACTAGCGATGGATCAGGATTAGTGCAAGAAGCTGGTGACGGAGTTAGGGTTATAGAAAGTGAAGATGTTATTATGGGGGGTGAAGATGGCTCGGTTGGACCTCAAGAGGTACCCAGGGCCAAGGTTGTTAAATCAAAGGTCCAGTATGAGCGGCCAGTAGTTTCTGGTCAAGCTAATGCGATGGACGCAGTTTTGAATAGGGTGAATCAACTTCAGATTCCCTTATCTTTGGGGGAGTTATTTACGATTAGTCCGGCGCTTGCTGAAAAGGAAAAGAAGCATTTGACGAGGCCTCGGGTTTCCACTGGAGAGGTGGAATATATTTGTGAAAATGCTGAAAAGTTTGGGGAAGATGTAGATACGCATTTTTCCGCTCCGCTGGGTTACCTGGTGGTAACTCTAAATGGTAAAGAAGTTAAGGCCTTGGTCGATTCAGGGTCTCAAATTAATTTAATTTCATTGGAGCAAGCGACGAGTATAGGCTTGCCAATTAAAAGTGGGACTGGGGGAAACCTCAGAGGTATTGGAGGGCATGCAACAGAGCTGATGGGTAAAGCTGAGCATGTCAGGTTAGGCATTGGTGGATCTGTTGGTAAGGTTCACTTTTATGTGGCCAGAGGAGCAGTCAAAACTGTTCTTGGTGGTCCTTTTTTGATGGATTTTGAGGCCAGGATAGGGTATCAAGCTGGCATGGGGATTAGTTTGGAGATCACTGGTGAAGATATGCGGAGGTTACATATGCGTTTAGCGCCTCCTGGAGATGAAGGTTGGGAAACACGGCCAGGGATTACTACTCTGTGCCAGTGTTGTGTTTGCACCAAGAAGCGGCATATTAAAAGGACGGCTTCTGGTGAATTATGTTTGTTGGAAAAGGATGGGAGCCCTCATTTTTTGGGGTAGCAGGGGCTGATCGCTCTAATGTTGTAATCTCTCCTCAGGATGAGATCCCGGATTGCAATAGGTCAGCTCACTTGGAGATAATTCAAGTGGATTCTCAATTATTTTCTGTTAATATTACTTTGGAGTGCAAATACGTTTTGGGATTTTCTATATGTTTATTGGATTTACCGGTTTTTCTATTAAATTTAAAAATGGTGAAAAAGGCAAAATGGGCCAAATTAGGTTGGATAAAAATTGGAAGGGTATGTTTTGTGGCCTCCAGCAAGAGTTTAAACTGCAATTATCTCCTTCTATTACGGACCTCCAGCAAGAGGGTAAACTGCGAAAATCTCATCAAAACTCGATTAAAAATCTCAGTATAAGTAAAACACAAAAAAATAATTTATGTGAAAATGTTATTCCGGTTCTCCAGCAAGAGGGTAAACTGCGAAAATCTTATCAAAATCCAATAAAAAATCTCAGTATAATTAAAACTCAAAAAAATAATTTTTGTGAAAATTCAATTCCGGTCCTCCAGCAAGAGGTTAAACTGCCGACTTTCTTTACAGGTGATTTAATGTTGGATAAGGGAAGCAAAGGTGTTGGAAAATCTGTTTATAAATTAGACGAGGGAAAGGAGAAAAGGGTAAAATTTAAAAATGAAATAAAATATTTTTCTAATTTTTCTTATTCTGATTCTGGCGATGAAGAAGATTCATTTGATGAAAGTTTTAATGGCGATACAAAAGGAAATGTTTTACCTCAAGTTAATTTAGATGTGGACGCAGCCAAATATAAGAAAGTAGCAAATAAAGTTCGACCTATTAATGAACCGCTACCTGCTGAATTAAATCCACCTTTGAGAAGACCAAGGTTATCAAGAGATCCTTATGAAAGTCCCTTGGTAAAGAATCCGCCTGAATTTTCTGAGACGTCAAGAATCACTTTTGAGAGACTGGGTGTTGTTAATTTTGGAGCTGATGGTTGGTTGTCTGGAGAAGAGAAGAAGTTGTTGTTGGATGTGATGGTCAAGCAAGAGAAGGCCATTGCTTTTGTAGAAGAGGAGAGGGGTGTGTTGAAGCATTCCTATGGGGAGCCTTACAAGATTCCTGTGGTATGTCATGAACCGTGGCAGCAGAAACCGATTCCTATTCCAGCTGCATTGAAAGAAGCTTATATCGAAGTTGTCAGAGAACGGATATGCACTGGACTGTATGAGCAATCAACGTCAAGTTATTCTAGTCCGGTATTTTGTATCAAGAAACCAAATGGCAAGCTTAGAGTTGTTCATGATCTTAGGGAATTAAATAGGGTTACAATAAAGGATGCTGGGATACCGCCTAGTGCTGAGGAGTTTGTTGAAGCTTTTGCAGGGAGAGTGTGTTATGGTTTGGGAGATATTATGGGTGGATATGATGAGAGAGAGTTACATCCGGACTCAAGGCCTCTCACTACATTTGATACGCCACTTGGACGTTTACAGTTAACAAGATTACCTCAAGGTGCAACAAATTTGGTTGCAGTTTATCAAGCTCAGATGGCTTGGATCCTTCAAGATGAAATTCCACAATATGCTGGAATCTTTATAGATGATGGAGGAATTAAGGGACCAACAACCGACTATGATAAC
Organism: Hemileia vastatrix; assembly: GCA_030280995.1. Lineage (NCBI taxonomy): Eukaryota > Fungi > Basidiomycota > Pucciniomycetes > Pucciniales > Zaghouaniaceae > Hemileia > Hemileia vastatrix. The sequence continues at coordinate 15,749,704 of JASXTE010000015.1, forward strand.
CAGGTGTTGGAAGAGAATCCCGGAATACGCAAATTCATTTGGGAGTTTGCAATTACTTTAGAAAGAATCTTGTTTCAAATTGAAGAGGCTGGTTTAACTATTTCAGGTTCAAAATTTTCATGTTGTGTGCCAGCCTTAGAAATATTAGGCCATGTGGTATGTAGAGAGGGTAGGATTATGTCCAAGAAGAAAGTTAACAAAATTCAGTCCTGGCCAAGACCCAAGAATACGACCGAAGTTAGAGGGTTTTTAGGCGTTTGCGTATATGTTAGAATGTTTATCAAGGACTTTTCTTCATTGGCAGCTCCATTGAGACGGTTAACGAGAAAGGATGCAGACTGGGAGTGGGATGAAGAGTGTGAGAAGGCATTTGTGAAGTTGAAGGAGGTTGTGGGGAAGGATTTAGTCCTGCACAAGTTGGATTATGGAAAAGAAGCTGGCAGAATTTATTTAGCAGTTGATTCAAGTCAGATTGCAGCTGGGGCGGTTTTGTCTCAGATGGATAAAGCTGGTTACATCAGGCCAGTTAGGTATGAATCTGTAGTATTTACTGAGGTCAAATCAAGATATTCTCAACCAAAATTGGAATTATGTGGTGTGGCAAAAATACTGAAGAAACTTCAGCATATTTTGTGGGGGCAACATTTTGAGTTGCAAGTGGATGCAAAATCGTTAATCCAGATGATTAATTCCCCAAGTTTACCAAACGCACCCATGACGAGATGGGTAGCTTTTATTCAACATTTTTTGTTTGATTTAGTTCATAAGCCTGGCAAAACTTTTACTATGCCAGATGGTTTATCAAGAAGACCACCCACTGAAGAAGATTCAGACTCAGAAGAGTTCGATGAAGATATACCTATTATCAAAGCCAGCACTAAAGGAGCTGAAGACTTTCCATACCTCCCCCATGAGGTTAAACTGGCAGGACTAATGTGTTTAGATTATGATGATGATGACATCCACCAAGAGGATAAACTGGAAAATAGTTTTTATGTTAATAAAGGTGTTGGAAAAGGTGTAGATAAATTCGGCAGAGAGGAGGTAGAAGAAGATGTGGTGTATGTAGAGGAAGATGGATTGGTAGTGTGGGATAGTAGTAAATTAAGGAATGGTGTATATGTTGGAGAATTAGAGAATTTAAATAAAAGGGTGGATAAAGAGAAAGAGGTATTTTCAAATATGGTTTTCGAAGGATCCAAAGGTTCAGAAGAAAAACGTCGACATAGCTTGATTAAAGATTTATTTAGGGGTCAACGATTATTGGCTCATTCATGTGCAGGTGATATTGGTGATAGAGAAGTCCCTATTGATGTTATATTAATCGATTTTCAAGATGAAGTCTGGGGTCAGACTGGTTTTTATTTTTTGTTAGTCAAATATTTGTTGACTTTAGAGAGGCCAGAAGATTGTGAAGACGATGAATGGGTGGCTATCAAGAGGAAGTCATCTACGTTTTACCTATCTGGTCGACGTTTAATGAGGAGGAGGTATCCAAATCCTCAAGTAGTTATAACTCAACAGAAGGGGCAAGAATTAGTTTTGAAATCACTGCATGAAGATCTCGGGCATAGAGGCGTTGGAGAAACGTTTAGAAGAATTTCTGATCGATTTTGGTGGCCTGGAATGAAGATGGCTGTTAAACAGTGGGTTCAGTCATGCGAAGAATGTCAAAGACAAAGTTATTTAAGGCCAAAAGAACCTGGACGCGCGACCGGTGAATATACGCTCTTTGGAAGAGTGAGTTTAGATGCCGTTCATATAAAAGAGGGACGGTATAAATATTTAATTGTGGCCAGAGATGATTTATCTGGTTGGGTAGAGGCAGCGCCTCTTATTAATTTAACTGCCAAAAATGTGGCAGAATTTTTTTTGAATAATTGGGTATATAGGTATGGGGTGATGAAGTTGGTGACGGTAGATGGAGGTCCTGAATTTGGGACAGAGTTTAAAGAGGCCGCATTGAAAGTTGGATCAAAGGTTAGGGTAGCAACCCCATATTATCCTGAAGCTGAAGGCATGGTTGAAAGAGGGCATCAAGTTATTAAGGATGCTTTAGTTAAAATGTGTGGGACAAGTGCCGAAAAGTGGAGGCACTATTTACCTTTAGTTTTATTTGCTGATCGAATCACTGCCAAAAGGACGACCGGATTTTCACCTTATGAACTTGTTTTTGGACAGAAAGCAGTTTTACCGGTTGATTTAGAAGCTGAATCATATCTTGGAGTTGACTGGGATACGGTCAAAACTACCGATGAATTATTGTGTGCAAGAATGATGCAGCTAGAAAAGAAAGAAGAATATTTAGAAAAGGCATATTCGCGGATGATGAAGATCCGAAATCAATCAGTTAGATATTGGGATGAGCGGTTGGCACATCGATTAAGGAAACCTTTGAACCCAGGAGATATGGTCCTGGTGTATAATAGGAGTTTGGAAAGTCAGTGGGGAAAAATGTTTGCAGATAGGTGGAATGGACCGTATAAAATCAAGGAGCAAGTTTCCGGCGGTTCATATGTGCTAGAAGAGTTGGATGGAGTAGTATTAAAGAAGAGGGTAGCGGCCAATCAAGTGAAACGGTTCTATCCTAGAGGCACCAGGAGTGCCGAAGTCTTCCTCCGCAATGAGGATAAACTATGATATCAATGAAACTTTATAGATTCCTCCGCAATGAGGATAAACTATGACATTTATGAAAATTATATGGATAACTCCGAAATGAGGATAAACTACAATTTTAATGACATTTATCAAATTTTATTCCTCCGCAATGAGGATAAACTATGAAACTTCTTAAATTTTATGGATCCTCCGCAATGAGGATAAACTATGAAATTTCTTAAATTTTATCAACTCCGAAATGAGGATAAACTACAATTTTAATGACTTTTATTAAATTTATACCTCCGCAACGAGGATAAACTATGATATCTACGAAATTTTATGGATTCCTCCGCAACGAGTATAAACTATCTTCTTATTTTTATCAAAAATACTTTACTATCATTACACTGCATATGGGCAACGAAACTGTGATGAAACATAACGAAATGCGAGAAAACCTTCTTTGAAATTTTCAAAATTAAAAATTCTTAAAATATGGGTGAAGATAGCGTTGGAAAAATTTTAAAATTTATTGGAAGAAGTGTTCACAGGGGAACCTTCTTAATTAAATATTGGCAAGTGTGGGGGTAATTGATGGGCTGGCTGCTCTATACACAATTACCCCATAATGTTCGTTTCCAAAATTTTCCCTGTTTCTAGTTGAATCCTGGCTTTGTCTTTTAATTATAGGAAGTCCACTAAGACTATAAACTGGAACGAATCAAGAGACACCGCTCTCAACGCCGGATTCAAGATTTTTTTTTTTTTTTTTTTTTTGTTTTTGATTTTTTATGTTAGATTGTGATTTCTTTTCTTTAATATATATTATGAATTAATGTAAAGGTGATGCTCACTGGTGGTCTCTAATCATTTTTATAAATTGGAGGGAGCCCACCCAGTGATCATCATTATAAAAATTATCTTCTAAAAACTTTCATTTATTTTCTTTTCTTTCAATTTCTCAAAATTGTGTAACCACATCAAGTTGCACTTGGATGTGGGTATGATGTCGAGGGTACGGCTCATCAAATGGCCGGGGGGCATCTTTTAAAATTTTAATTTTGAGGATTTTTTTTTTATTACTTTTTTTATCTTTCTTTTCACATTTGTTTATCTTTCTTTAAAAATTAAATTTTAACTATTATTTCAAAACTATCTTTTCTAAATCTTATATTTTAAATTAAAAACAAATTTAAAAAAAAAAATTAAAATTAAAATTAAAAAAAATAAAAATAAAAATAAAAATAATAATAAAAATAAAAATAAAAATAAAATAAAAATAAAATAAATAATAAAAAAAAATAATAATAATAAAAAAAAAAAAAAAATTAAAATTAAAATTAATTAATTAAATCAAAATTATTATTATATTTCTAAGTTTTATTTTTTTTTTTTAGTTTTCATTCTTTTTAGCTTTATTCATTTAGTTTAGACAGGAAACAGGGTCTAGGGGAGCTCAATACCTATGGGATTTTACTTCAAGACAGCTGTTAGTCCTCCAAGACTTTAAACTGGCTATTGTTCAAAACGTTCTTTAAGGTTTTTTTTATATACGTATTTTGGATCTGTTAGTCCTCCAAGACTTTAAACTGGCTACTATTCATAACGTTCTTTAAGGTTTTTTTTATACGTATTTTGGATCTGTTAGTCCTCCAAGACTTTAAACTGGCTACTGTTCAAGACATTCTTTAAGGTTTTTTTTATATACGAATTTTGGAGCTGTTAGTCCTCCAAGACTTTAAACTGGCTAATTTTCAAGACTATCGTTAAAATTTTTTTTTATTGGATTTGTTAGGTCCACCAAGACCTTAAACTGGAGTGTTATCATATGTTAGGTCCACCAAGACCTTAAAATGGACTGTTATCAAGCTGTTGGGTCCACCATGACCTTAAACTGGATTTCTTATCGATTAAATGTTTGGTCCACCATGACTTTAAACTGGCAGTTCATTCATTGTTTTAGTCCACTATGACTTTAAACTGGAAAATTAATATCTGCAGGATAATTCAACATTCATTGGTCCACTATGGCCTTATACTGGATTACTTGTCGATAAAATGTTTGGTCCACTATGACATTAAACTGGATTATCAAATTTATTCAATCTTTGGTCAAGCCTAGGCCTTACTTAGGAATATATCAAGATATTTATGCACTTAAACGATCTTTGGTCCACCAAGACCATAAACTGGCAATCGATTATATGTTTGGTCCACCAAGACTTTAAACTGGAATGTCAATCTTGTTTGGATAACTCAATTCAATATTTTAATTTATCACTGTCTACTAAGACTCTAAACTGGTTATTCAATTATTTCTGGAATTGGGTGCTGATAAGCTTTAGGAGGTTAAAATTTTAGGTGGTGATGATGCTAATGAAAGCATAATGGTTAATTAGGTGAAATTTGTGGCGCTTTAACATGGTCTAAAGTTGAAATTATTATTGGAAGCCTGGCAAAAGTATTTTATGGGTTTGCTGTATAGCAAAGTTTGAAAATTGTGATGAAGGAATCAGAAGTTAGGATGGTAGTTGGATTTTAGGGAATGATTTTTTAGTGCCTCATAGTTAGGCCATTTTTTTTTTGGTGTGAAGCTTGGAGGACCTTATGGCGAGATTGGAATCATAGAATTCGGCTCAGTGGGGGGCCCTATGAGGTTGGAATCAGGAGTATTCGGCTCATAGGAAGATCCACTCTCTCAATGCTGTGACAAGAAGGAAGACTGGTAATGGGAGTCTGAAGGGATTCAAACCTTGCTCTTGTAGTGGAATCATCACAAGATTTATATTATTTTATTTTATGTTATATCAAGCCAGAGAAGAAAGAAAACAACATTTATGTTGAAAGTTAAAGAAGACCAGCTAAAACAAATTTATCAAATTATTTTATTAGAAAAGATAATTCTTTTGGAATCGCTCAACCACTTATTCAAAGTTATAAGAATGGGGACATTCTCGATTGGAGGGAGGATGTGGTAGCCTAAAGTTTAGTACGGCACCTAAATATGTAAATGGAGTTATTACGGAGTGCAAGATTGGCGTTATTATTTTTTATAAAAGGGTTTTATTTAATTTATTATTGTTTAAAATATGAAGAATTTGGTCATGAGCGAATGCCTACACAAATACAATTTATTTTATGGAGAAAACTTATTTTTACGGTCTGAAAAATTTATAAGTATCAAGTCAAGACACTCAAGAACCTTGGGAAATTTTCCCAGAATTTTTACTATTTTTCTTATATTTTTAAATGAATTTTAAAGTTTTATAGAAATATTTACGTTTTCAAAAATTACTTAACTTTGATGAATTTTCACGGGGTAATTAGAGCTGCGCAGACTACGAAAATTAGTTTGGTATGTAAAGGGGAGGTAGCTCTATTATGTGTAATTTTTCTAGATTTATTATTATAGTTTTAAGGTTCTAATTGAGTCCGGAAGTCCGGACGGACTCCGTTTCGACTCCGTATGGACTCCGTACGGACTCCGCTTTGACTCTGTACAGACTCCGTACGGGCTCCGGATTGACTCTGGGAGAGCTCTGGAGGGGAAAACTTAGGCACGTGACTAGGAATACTTAAGCGCTTCTCAAACTCGAAATTGAGAAGGGGGGACACATCATACAGCTTAATCATTAACTACCACAGTCTCATTTTTTATTACTCAACAAATTAAATAAATTGTAATACCCTTATAACATTTATTATTCTTACATAACATTTTAGAAATACAATTCAACAATTTAAATCACACTTCATATAGGGTATCTTTAGAAAGGTCTTCATCGCTGGGACTTGATTATTGCTGTCTCATATAAATTTAAATTATTATAAAAACATAAAAGTCAATCTTTTCAGATCTTTCACTGGTACACCTTAATTGTTGTTATCAGTATTTCTTTTATCAACAGCCACTTTCTTTAAATCTCAATAAGCGTTAAATATTTTAGAGTTTCATTATTTTTATCAATCAGATTCAAGTAGATTGGTTAGCTTAGTGATTTAGAACACCTACTTTGTTATTTTTATTGGAAGGACGGGGTTTTCAGCTAAATCCACATATCTCCTCCGGATTCTGCTTACAGCAAGGCGACTGTAAGAGTTTACCTCACCATACCGTTGGCGGCAAGTGGCGTGCGATGCGTTGACGAAGAACGCGGAAATCGAAAAACGATTCACAAAAACAAAATTTTGGTAGTTCCAAAGACCAAAGAGGTGGTCGAAGACATTTGGGATGTCTCGATCGAAGATGAACAATCGGTGGGGGAAAATGATAAGGAGATGAACAACGAGATCTCAACCTGGGTAACCCAGGCCACAAGTTCGAAGCGAGGTGTCGAAGAAGAGGTCGATGAATTGGTGGAGGAGGATGAAGATGAAGTCCCTGTTCCAGGGCGGGCACCCAAGAAACGTCGGGTGGTCATCGAGGACGATGAGGAAGAGAGAGAGGTAGAAGTCGAAGTGGCGCCCAGGTTATTTCTGGAGCCTGATCCCATCTTCGAGGTAAGTTTTAATTGTTTTATTTCAAGGATGAAGTTACTGATGAGTCGTGTTTTAGACATCGAATAACCTGGAAGAGCCGATTGCGGAGCCTGCGCCGGTTATACCAACTGAGGCAAACCCTCCAGCCACGGAAGTGGTTGAAGAGCCCGAAGACACCCTGGACCAGGTGTGGTCGAAGAAACCTCATCAAGGTCGACGAGTAAGGTTCGCGGAAGAACTATGTGGGGAGGTCGACGCTATTATTGACGCTGCTTCTTTCGACGTGGCGGAGGAGCTCTTGGAGATTGGAGAGGTGGTTCCGGTAGGAGAGGAGGAGGTATTTGATAAATGCAGGAAGGAGATAAGGGTAGTTTTGGAGAAAGCGAAAAGATTGGTTCGAGAAAAATTAAAAGAAAAAATTTGAAAATGAAAAGGAGATGGAAAGAAGTAGAAGAAAAAATTGTATTTTAGTTTTATTTTATTTTTATTTTATTTTATTATTAGTATTATTTTTTTTTTTTTATATTGTAGGTGAATGTTGTTAATTTTACAAGATTTGAGAAAGAGAAAAAGAAGAGAAAAAAAAAAAAGAAAAAAGAAGTTTTAAATAAAAATTTTTAGAATTTGAAAGAAGAATTTTAAAGAAAGAAAAAAAAGGTTGTTTTAATTGAAGGAAGTTTTAGTGTTTTTAAAAGGAAAATTTTTATGTAAGAAAAGAGAGAGGAAAAAAAACGGTTTTGTGATTGAGATGAGTTGTTAAATTGAGGATTTTAAAAAAAATTTTTTTTTTTTTTTTTAAAGAAATTTTAGTTTGAAAAAGAGGAGAAAGAAAAGAAAAAAACAAAGTGTAGAATTTAAGAGAGTTTGAAAAGAAGATTTATTTGTTTCGAAGAATTATTATAGGGAGATTCAGGGGTTGAAGTTAAGTTCGAGGAAATGGTCGTGCCATACAGGATTTGATGATTCGAAGAAAAGAAAGTCTTTAAAAGAGAGAATAAAAAATTTTTGAAAGAGAAAATTTTGAAGAGAATTTTAAATTTAAGAAAAGAATGTATTTAAAGAATTGAAAAAGAAAAGAAGAAAATATTTAGAGAGATTTATGAGTTTTTTATTTTATTTTATTATTTATGTTTATTCTATTTTATTTTATTTTATTTTATTTAATTTAATTTAATTTAATTTTTTTTTTTTATTTAATTTTAATTTTTATTTTATTTTATTTTATTTTATTGTATTTAATTTTAATTTTGATTTTATTTTTGGTTGGTTTTGGAGGAAATTTATAGAAGGAGAAGAAAGAAAAAGAAGAGAGAAAAAAGAAAACAAGTCTATGAAATTTAAGAGGTGTTTTAGATTTTTAAAGAAAGAAAGAAAAAGAAAAAGAAAAAAAAAATTTTAAGTAAAGAAATTTTAAGGTTTTGGTTTTAAAGGATATTTCGCATGAAAAGATTTTAGGAGTTCAGGAGCGTTAGAAACATTGATGGCTGGTTCCCAGGATGTTTTGTCTGAGTCATTGAGGAAGCCTTCCCATTCCACGAGGTATTGAAGTTTCCCCTTGCGTATTCTTGAATCAAGGATACAACTTACTTCCCACTCTAGATGATCTTCTACTTTGACCGGTTCCGGAGGGGGTTGGTTCTTGCCCGGGTATATTTCTCGAGCCACTTCCAGGAGAGATACATGAAAAACAGGGTGAATCACCTGCCATTTAGGAGGTAACTTGAGTCGAAATGCAGTTTTAGAGACTTCAGAGTCGATTTCGAATGGTCCCAAGTGCTTTTCAGCCAGTTTCTTTGATGGTCTTGTTGTTCGGATGTTTCGTGCATCGAGCCATACTTTGTTGCCTGGTTTAAAGGAAGGAGCAGATTGTCGATGTTTGTCGGCCTGTTCCTTGTATCTTCGAATTGCTGATTCCAAATTTGTTTTAAGTTCTTCTTTGAGTCGTGATATAGTTCGAAGATAATGTTCCGCAGGATGATTAGTTCCTACATGAATTGAGTTGAATCGAGGATGTCGTCCATAAATGGTTTCGAAGGGAGATTGTCGTGTCGAAGAATGAGTCGAGTTATTATAAGCAAATTCGGCCAATGGTAGCCATGTGGTCCAATCGTCTTGTTGGTAACTGACATACATTCGAAGATATTGTTCGAGGATTTGGTTAACTCTTTCTGTTTGACCATCGGTTTCAGGGTGATAGGCCGTGGAGAGATTCCTCATGATATTGAGTTGTCGACACAGTTGGGTCCAGAATGTGGATACAAACAATGAGCCTCTATCTGAAATAATATCATTTGGTAAGCCGTGTTTAGAAAATACATATTCTAGAAACAATTTTGACAAATCTTCTGCTGTAGCAGTAGTAGTGGTTTTAACAAAAATAGACATTTTTGAAAATCTATCTACTATTACTAATATAGCATCAAAATCATTAGAAATAGGAAGTTGAGAAATGAAATCCATCGATAAAGATTCCCAAGGTTTAGAGGGAATAGGAAGTGGTTGAAGCAACCCATGCTTCCGGTGACGGGGAGCCTTATTCCTATTACATTCGTAACAAGCTTTTATATAGGCCTTGATTTCCTTGGTCATACCTGGCCAGAAGAAATCCCTCGCTATTAACTGGTAGGTTTTATCAACCCCAAAATGACCAGCTAACGGAGAATCATGTCGACTATTGAAAATCCATAATTTTATCTCATTGTTGTCGGGTATGACTACTCTACCTTCAAAGACTAATAGACCTGATTCGATACTAAATCTTTTGGCCCCTTGCTTCGAGAGTATTTTGTCTTTTAACCCTAAACAATAATCGTCCTTCGACTGAGCTTCGAGGATGTTGGATAGTGGATTTCGAAAAGATTGAATTGTCATCGAATTAAGTTGATGAGTTGTTAACATTGATTTGTTGAAGATTGATTGCACATTTGCTGGGTTCTTGTCAGCAAATGCCTCCCCCCGCTGTGGGTAAACGTCGTCCCGACGTGACAAGATATCTGGGACAATGCAGTTTTTTCCTGGGCAATAGGAAATAGAGAAAGAAAATTCAGACAAAAATTCAGCCCACCTGGCTTGACGCCTGGTTAACACTTTAGAAGACATGAAGTATTTCAAAGCATTGTGATCAGTTAAAATTTGAAAAGGACTATTTAGGCTGAGAAGAAAAGAACGCCATTTTTTAAGACAATGGATAATAGCTAAAAGCTCTTTGTCATGAATTTCATAATTTAATTCCGCGGCTATGAGTTTGCGTGACTCAAAAGCAACAGGATGAAACAAATTTGTTTCAGGATTTAATTGGGAGATGACCCCTGCAATAGCATAATCGCTCGCATCTGTCTCAACTATTGTCGAGGCCGAAGGATCAAAATGCCGAAGAATTGGGGCTGTGGTGAACGCCGTTTTTAGTGCTTCGAATTCCTTTCGTGCTGTAGAAGTAAAAACAAAAGGAATATCTTTTCGAAAAAGAGAAGTAAGATTGGAAATAGTTTTAGAGTAATCTTTAATAAATCTTCTATAGAAGTTTGCAAAACCCAAAAATCCTTGGAGTGATTTAATGTTTTTGGGCTCAGGCCATTCCAGGATTTTCTGGACTTTTTTGTCATCCATGACTAAACCGTCAGTGGACAACGTAAACCCCAAAAAATCAATTGATTTGAGGTGGAATTTGCATTTATTATGCTTGGCGTAGAGACCATGATCTCGAAGACGATTTAGGACCTGTCGAACATGATGAATATGTTCATCCAGTGTTTTCGAGAATATTAAAATATCATCTAAATAGACGACTACAAATTGTTCAACAACATCTTGAAAGATATCATTAACAAAAGTTTGAAAAGTTGAAGGTGCGTTACATAATCCAAAAGGCATAACTAAATATTCAAAACTACCAAATCTAGTGCGCATTGCAGTCAGTGGTTCATGACCTTCCGCAATGCGAATAAGATTGTAAGCGCCTCTAAGATCAATTTTAGAAAAGAAATTAGCACCATTGAAAAGGGTAAGAAGTAATGACATAGGAGGAACAGGATATGCATTTTTCTTTGTGACTGTGTTGAGCTTTCTATAGTCAACACACAACCTAAGACTACCGTCCTTCTTTTTTACAAAGAGGACTGGGGAGCCGGTTGGAGATTTACTGGCTCTGATGAAACCTTTGGCTACATTCTCTGCAATGTAGTCTCGAAGAACTTGAGATTCGTCCTTCGATAGAGAATAGACAGGACCTGCCGGAGGTACTGGGCCTATTAACTCTATTTGATGGTCGTAGGGTCGATGAGGTGGTAACTTATCGGCCTTGCGGATTGAGAAAACATCGAGGAAATCGTGGTAGATTTCCGGTAGAGTTGATTTAATGGCTTCAACGTTGATTTGGTCATCCTCTTCATCTTCGAGAGAATCTGTCGAGGTGATACCTGTATTGAGAGAGCATAATTCGATTACTTCGAGGCAATTTAAATCCTCTTCGAGTGAAGTCATCGAGCTAGAAGGGTTAGCCAATTGCTCATTTAAAGAAGGTACAGATGCTTGCAAGTCATCTGGCAGAGATTTGTCCTCTAGCAGGACGTTGTCAGGCGGGTTGTTTAACTCCCTATTGACCTGCATTAAAGAATCAGAAATATACTTAGAGCGTGGGGTGATCAATCCCCGGGTCCAATCAATTTCGGGATTCCAATGCGTTAAAAAGTCATGGCCAAGAATGGTATCGTCCATCCTTGGGGCGTCCAAGACTGATAATTCCCACTCGAAGGGGGGAAAATTCGGAAAGTTGAAAACCCATAAAACTTTCTTACTTACCCAATATTTGGGTTCCTCTGATTCGACCAAATAGATGGGAGTTCGATCGATATCTGTAAATGTTAGTTGAAGCTTCTCGGCAAAAGATAAACTAACAAAAGAAATTGAAGCTCCAGAGTCTATAAGACAACTGAAGGGGATATCCTCCTTAAAAAGAATGAATCTCAAGCGGTTTAAGGCAACTCCAGTCCTTAAGACATTGAGGTTCTGTGCACTGGGAGAGATAAGATAGTTTGCTTTGCACACAAGTAAACTATCTACTAGTTTTTTGACTTCGAACTAGTACCTTCTCTTTCCTTCAACTTTACACAGTCTTCCAACTTGTGCTTACCCCCACAATACATACATAACCCATTATCTGCTCTTCTCTTCCTCTCAGCTTCTTTAAGTTCCCCTTTAGGATCCAGTACTTTGCTGATATCGCCTGGGGTTGAGCCTTTTGGTCGAGTTTTATCCTTTCCCTTATTGGGTTTGGATTGAGTCGAGGAGGATTGATTTGGTCGTGGGTGTGAAGCACAAGTTGGAAGACTAACCCCTCCCAAACCCTGCTCCACACTAAAAACTCTTTGGAGACTCTTAATCTGCCCTTAAAACTCTTGCATAACCTTATTTCTACCCCACATAACCTACCTCATCCCTCTCTCTAGCCTCCCCAACCCTTTTAGACTCATTATTTTAACACCCCATTTCTTCCGTTTACTTCACTTCCCCAACCTTTGAACCCCATCTACCTCCCTTACAATTCAGTCACTATTTCTATCTATAAAAATAAAGTGTTAGGGAGGAGTGGGGATGTAAGTGAACTGGATGGAGAGCTGTGGAGAGGGGCTAAGAAGGGTGTGGAGGGGTGGAGAGGGAGACAAGAAGTTGGAAAGGGATGGAAAAGAATGAAAAGGGGAGTGTGTAAAAGGTGGCAAGAAAGATGATAGGAGAGGAAAAAGAAGCCTTTGGAGGGGAAGGAGTGTGGCATTCTTATGAGGGTGTAAATATAGAAGGTGAAATATGATAATGATACAAAATAAATATACAAAAAAAAACAAATATATAAAATATGTTACAAAGAGTAAAAACAGTAATTACCTACATCCTAAAAACCTACAAGTCATATACTTTTCCTTTCTTCATTTACTTAAATCAAATAAAAATCTACATTTTAATTTTTTGAAATTTAGAAGATGAAGAGAGATAAATTTAAATAAATATTAGTATGAAAATTTTTTTTATTTAGTATTAAAATATAGTATGTATATTAATTTTGAAAATCATATGTTTAGTTAAAGTCTTTTTAGCATCATATTTATGATTTTTGAGCCTTATTTAGATATTTTAATGATTTATAATATTCAATACCATCTAATCACACAATTAGTATATAATTTTTTCAATTATTGAAAAGATTAAAATAAATAATAAGGGGTATCAAAGTTAGAAATCTTCAATTTTACAATACCTCTTTTTTCAACCAAATCAACCATGATTATTTTTTAAAATATGCCATATTGTGGCCTCAAAACACTTTTTTACCAAGGATTAATGTCAAGTTTGTGGCTCTATTTTTGTGCTGTGAAATACCTTTTAATTAATTACACATTTCTAACTTTTAAACCCTCTAATATCAATGCAAAAAATAATTTTTCATGAAAAAATTCACATATTATATATTATAATTTCTCCATTTATTGTTGGCCAAAGAAACTTATATAATTAATTTGGATGGTTCCTTATTAAATCTCTCAGCCAGGCTATCTCAGGAGCCCAATAAATTGTTAAAATAATTTATTGGAATTGTTTAAGTAAATAACATTATGTATTTTATGTATTTAAAATAAAATATTTTATTAAATAATAAAATTATATAAATATTTTATAAATAAGTAAAATGATTATTATATTTATTTTATTATTAAGTAAATTTTTTATTACATAAAAAAATATTATATTCTATAAAATAATGGCACATTTTTATTTATTTAATATTTATAAATTAATAAATTAATTATTAATAAAAATATATTATTAGTATAATAATAAATTTAACTTATAATGTATTTTGAATTTAATTAATAATATTTATATATTAAATATAACTTATCATATATTATTATCCATAAATATTGGGCGCTTTTTTGACCCTTAATTGTGTCAGTAAAATAATTAAATAAATTAAAACACTTATTTAATATAATAATATTTAAATTCTCACCTTAAATTAGTAATATGATTAAATTATTTATTTGTTTCAATTAAACTAGTTATTAAATTACTAAGATAGATAAAACAATTAATTAATTTCTCTTTATAACTGAATTAAATTGATTACATAAATTTTGATGTGAAAATAATTTTATTTGTTTTAATTAAACCCTTTACATCTTATTATAATACTTGTTTAGGATATTTTTTTCTCACAGTTCTCATGGTTTCATACTTATTTAGTTACTCATTATATTAATTACTTGTTTTGGGTCTTAATGGTGGGAAAATTATTTAATTATTCACAGGCTTTATTTGTTGTTTCAATTTTTTCTCTTAATTTGTATGTTTTAATTATTTTCTTTTAATCTCTTGTTTCACATTATTACTATTTTTGTATATAAAATTGAAGTGCTTCAGAGGTATCCTTGCCTATAAAAGGACGTTGGAATTCCCCATTTGTAGCCATCACTTACATTACATTACTTATAATACTTTAAATACTTTATTACTATTTTCTTTGGCATTACAAGTCTAATAAAAATATTATATAAATTACTATAGTTTGCTTTAAGTTTATTAGTAATTATAACTGGTATTTAAGCAGAAATTAATTACTTACTTGATCAAAAATCTCAATTTAACAAATAGTTATTGTTGTGTCATTACTCACAAGTGTTGTTGCACCTTCCTTTCTTTTATTAGTTATTTTACTTCTTCTATTCTTTGATTTATTTCTAAATTTTATTATTCCTTCTTTATTTCTATCTTCTCCTTCTTCTTCTTCTTTACTTCTTCTTCTTATTCTCCTTCTTCTAGACAACTGGCGGATAAAGTCTATACTTTGATATTTTTTGAAACTGTGCAAATAAACTGCATAAGTAGTTTAAAAAATATGTTTTTCTCAGCATAATTTGGGTGTGGTCTGCACTGAATTCAAATTTCTATAAAAAATATCATTCTTCATATTTCAGGATTTTTTCAAAGTATTATTAACTATTCTTCATCAAATGTTGAAGTTAGATTCAGGTTGAGTTCACCAAAATGTTAATCTTTTTTCTTGGTGGTTTCATCACTACCTAAATGTGGGTTCAATTTTGATATGAATTAGGGTTCAAGGATGCATACTTGCTAGCAAGTTTTCCCCCCATATTGTGTGGTGATATTTAAATCAGAAAGATTTAAATTCTCCTATATATCTAAGGAACACTTTCTACAACACAACTTGTATATACAAAGTTATAAAAATTAAAGCAATAAGTGAAACAGTAGAAAATTTAAAAAATGTAAAGGAGTAAAAAAACCTTTTTTTAATTAAAGGAATAAATTACATCCTTAAAAAATTAAAAAAGTATGGAAGCAAGAGAATGAAAAATTAATTTAAAATTTAAGAAACATAAAAAAATGCGACACCCTTAATCAAGAGTAAAACCAGGATTTTTTACAACTATTCTAGAGTTTTTATGAAAAATTTAAAGGTCAAAGAAGAAACCTATTGTAATTATAAAATACTTTTAATTTGATTCTCAGTCCCATAAAATTAAATAAAATTTATTGATCTCTTGTTACAGCCTGGCTGACAAGTGCAAATGCCCAAAAAAATAGGATTAGTTTTTCTAAATATTTTATTATATTGATAAATAGAGAAGAGAAAAAAATGCATTACCATCAAAAAAAGGTGAGATAGCTTTTTAAAGGTGATTGTATGATTGGCAGCCCAAAAGGCTTGGGTGAGATACAAATTTCAAAAATGAAGTTTAGTTACCATTTTTTAGAGGGCACTGTGCAATAGATGAAAAACTGTTCTGGCCACTATGTATGCATATTTTCAATATACCATTTCATCTAAAGGCTCCCTGAACCAATTTTCATTAGCTGATTCCCAACTATTTCCAGGAGGGTAATTGCCTTAATTGTGTGGTGCACACAGATTATTTGTCACTTCATGGGGCCAGGTGGTCTAAGTGGTAAAGATCACCATCTGTATGTCCACAAATATTCATTGGTTTGTGTTTCCTAGGTTTGAATCCTGGAACCCCTCCCCCTTGCCGCTTGATGAGTCTCTTTTATTTCTAAGCAAGGTGAAATCAAGCAGAAAGATATGTGAAGGCTGGAAAAATCCTGGCACACTTTCCCCTGTTACAACACCATGGCACCCCAACCCCCCTTGCTGTCACCAGACAACCTACGCACAAGATCAAGGATGATCTTAAAGTAAGTGAGATACAAGGATGAGGGAAATTACAACTTTGAAGCATAGAGGATTACTTTGAGGAAGTGATTCGAAGATAGAATTAGGTAACTTAGAATGGTTCCTAATAATCTTCAATGAATAATTAATATATAATGTAAGGACACTAAATATTATGGTGAATCTCACAAAGGTTTGAAACTTAATAATCAAAGGGAAGATTTAAGTATTTAGGATTCAATAAAATTGATTATTAAGAGAGAAAAGGACAAATATAATAATAGCCTAATAAGAATTTAACTACTATCACAAATATATTTTATAATTTAATTCTTGAGAAAGTCAAACCAAAGTAACCCCCTTTAAATATCCTATCCTTCCTTGCACTGACCCATTAATTACCCAGCCACCATATACCCACAGACCCATTTAATCCATTGGAATTCCCATCAATCACCTAGCTTTATATCCCTTTAATCTTTTTCTTATATCACAGACCTTCTAGTTTACCCTCAGACCCACAATTAACCCTTTTGAAGATTGCCTTGTCCTTGGCACTAGAATGCATTTATATTGCTTAAGTTTGAAAAGTGTAAGTGTCTTTATTTTTTAAGATAATTTTAAAGTTTGAATAGCGCAACTTATTTGAGAGCACAATAGAAGGTAATTCCTCCAAGATTTCTTTGTGTATCTCTAGGAGTTAGGCTTGAATAGTGGTGTAATTGAGGTACTTTTGCTTTGAGTGTCACATGGCACGTGACAGATGCCTGGGTATAAAACGCAAGCTCCATTGAGCATGAGAACCCTTCATTAAACAAGGTCCTAATATCATCTCCCTCTCATTTTTTTTAATTTTCGCTTTATCTATTTAAAATCAAATTGCCTGAAAATACCAACCCAAACCCTATGCCTCCTCACCCTCGAGCTGATGGGGGGCTCCCCACTTGGTAATTCAAGACGTCCTGTACACCCTGTGTGGCTATGGACTTATTTTGTGTGGAGAGTACAGCATCTTGAGGTCCTTGCAAGAAGTGCGGGTTTCGTCAATGGCATCAAGTGACATTTAATGCCTTGGCTCTCAACGATAATGCCAAGCCATTCACCAATACAAAGTTTTGGTCAATTTCCAACTCAAAGGCCGTTTTCAAAGACATATGGGAAATCCCTACCACTAGCAATTTGGAGGTGGATTAATTGGAGGGACTTAGTCATGAGGAAAGGTAGCAGATAACTGATTGGGCTACAGATGTAGCCTTGGGGAAGTGAAGGATGATAGAGGACAAAGTGGGCAAGGGTGTCACAGGTTCTGAAGAGCAAGCAAGGGAGGAAGCTTCCATTTCAAAGAGATGATGATTAATCATTGAGGAGAATGATGAAGAGGAAGTAGAGGTGGTGGAGAGAAAACCATTGTTCCTCAAGGTTGACCCTGAATTTGGGGTAAGTGTTTTTTAATTTAATTTTTTATTACTTTGATGGTAACTGATCTCTTTATTATTATTATTATTATTATTATTAGAGGGTTGAGACCACAGAGGAGATTCCTGTAGCGTTGACCAGTGGGCCAGTTTCTGGAATTCCTACTGAGGTCAAACGGCCAATTTAAAATGATCCACCAAACACTGAGGACACCAACTTAACGGTCAAAGCCTTGGATCAATTATGGTCCAAGGAACCACACCACACTTGTCAAATTTCATTTTTCAAGGGTTTATGCAACAAGGTTGGGAAAATTGTGGATTCAACATCATATGATATAGCCAAATAATTGTTGGATATTGGGGAGGTGGTGTTTTCTGAAGGTGATGAAGTCTTTAAGAAGAGTCAAAAGAAAATTTGACAAGTCATGGAGAAGATGAAGGAATTGATTCAAAGAAAATTGGAAGAAAAAATAATTTAGAGAAAGGAAAAAAAAGATTTTTTGCATATATTTTTTATTCTTGAATATTGTTTTATTTTGTTTTTTGTTTTGATTTTTTGGTTTATTATGTAAATAGAAGAAAATAAAGAAAAAAGAAAAAATTTGTGTTTTAAGAGAGAAAATTTTGAGAGAAGAAAAGAGAAAAGAAATATTTTAAGAAAGAAAATTTAGAGAAAAGAAAATAAAGGAAATTTAGAATTTAAAAGAAATTTGATTTGAGATTGATTATTAAAGAAATTTGTGTTGATGGTTTGAGTTTGGAGGTAAACAGAAATTAAATGAAAATAAAAAGAGTTTGAATGTTGAAAAGAAAAAGAAAGAAAAGAATTCTGGAAAAGAATATGATAACGTAATCTGCAAATCAATTTTAGAAGAAAGAAAAAAAAGAAAATGAATTTATTATAATATATGTTTTACTTATTGTGTGATTTTATTTTTTTATTTTTTATTTTATTTTATTATTTTTTATTTTATTTTATTTTGGTTTTATTTTATTTTATTTTGATTTTACTTATTTTTATTTTATTTTGATTTATTTTTATTTTAAAGTTTTAAATTTAGTTTAAAGAAATATACAAAAATTAGAAATTGAAAATAATTGATAAAAGAATTTAAGATTTAAATGATTATGAAGTTTTAAGTTTAAAATTAGAAAGATATGTTTAAGATTTCAAAATTTAAGATTTTCAGAAAAGAAAAAAAAGAAGGGAGAAGAAAAAAGAAAAAAGAAAAAATTTAAAATTAAATATTAAAAATTAAAAATTTAAAATTTAAAATTTAAAATTTAAAAATTAAAAATTAAAAATTAAAAATTAAAATTTAAAATTTAAAATTTAAAATTTAAAATTTAAAATTTAAAAATTAAAATTTAAAAATTAAAAATTAAAAATTAAAAATTAAAAATTAAAAATTAAAAATTAAAAATTAAAATTAAAAATTAAAAATTAAAAAATAAAAAATAAAAAATAAAAAATAAAAAATAAAAAATAAAAAATAAAAAATAAAAAATAAAAAATAAAAAATAAAAAATAAAAAATAAAAAATAAAAAATAAAAAATAAAAAATAAAAAATAAAAAATAAAAAATAAAAAATAAAAAATAAAAAATAAAAAATAAAAAATAAAAAATAAAAAATAAAAAATAAAAAATAAAAAATAAAAAATAAAAAATAAAAATAAAAAATAAAAAATAAAAAATAAAAAATAAAAAATAAAAAATAAAAAATAAAAAATAAAAAATAAAAAATAAAAAATAAAAAATAAAAAATAAAAAATAAAAAATAAAAAAGAAAAAAGAAAAAAGAAAAAAGAAAAAAGAAAAAAGAAAAAAGAAAAAAGAAAAAAGAAAAAAGAAAAAAGAAAAAAGAAAAAAGAAAAAAGAAAAAAGAAAAAATTAAAAATTAAAAATTAAAAATTAAAAATTAAAAATTAAAAATTAAAAATTAAAAATTAAAAATTAAAAATTAAAAATTAAAAATTAAAAATTAAAAATTAAAAATTAAAAATTAAAAATTAAAAATTAAAAATTAAAAATTAAAAATTAAAAATTAAAAATTAAAAATTAAAAATTAAAAATTAAAAATTAAAAATTAAAAATAAAAAATAAAAAATAAAAAATAAAAAATAAAAAAGAATAAAGAAAAAAGAAAAAGAAAAAAGAAAAGAAAACAAACAGAGAAATAAAGAAAAAATGAAAGAAGTAAAGGTTTAGGTTTTTAAGGAAATTTTAAATTAAAAGATTTGATAAGTTCAGGAGCATTAGAAAGGTTAATGGCTTGTTCCCAGGATGTTTTATTAGTATCATCAAGGTAGAATTCCTATTCCACAAGATATTGAAGTTTCCCTTTGCACCTTCTTGAATCAAGAATCTGGCTTACTTCCTACTCTAGATGATCTTCTACTTCGACCGGTTCTGGAGGAGGATGGTTCTTGCCTGGGTATATTTATCAATCCAGTTCCAAGAGAGATATGTGAAAAACAGGATGAATTGATTGCCACTGTGGAGGTAGCTTGATTTGAAATGCATTTTTAGAGATTTCAGAAACAATTTCAAATGGACCCAAACACTTCTCAGATAGTTTCCTAGATTTTCAAGTTGTTTGAATATTTTTTGCATCAAGCTATACTTAATTGCCTGGCTTAAAGAGTGGAGCAGATTGACGATGTTTGTTGGCCCGTTCCTTATACCTTTGATTTGCCGCTTCCAGGTTAGATTGAAGTTTGCCTTGAAGTTGTGAAATTGTTTGAAGATAATGTTCAGAAGGATGATTTACTTCTACATGAAAAAGATTGGATCAAGGATGTTGTCCATAGATATTTTTGAAGGGAGATTGTTTTGTCAAAGAATGTGTCAAGTTATTATAAGCAAATTTAGCCAATAGGGGGTGTCAGTTCTGGCAAATCCGCACTTAACTTAAGTGCGGATTTCAAACCAAATCAGCACTTACAAATCAGCACTTAAATTTTGCAAAAAAGTCACTTATTTCAAAAAAGGGTGTCAGTTATGACCTCAAATCAGCACTTTTTTCCCGTTTTTTTTCACAACCACATTTTGGACACAAAACATCCCTTCCTTTCTTACCCCATCCCTGTCACATGTGACACACTGACCTTCCTCGCTACCTACCCATCAATCCTCGGCACACACCCCTTCCTGACATTTTCAATATTTTGACCAGGCATGTTTACATTCTTTTTTACTTATTTCTTCTACTTCTTAATCTTTTTTCTATGGGTGTCAGTTCTGACCTCAAATCAGCACTTTTTTCGTGATTTTTTTTTCAAAACCACATGTTGGCCACATCATCCCTTTCTTTCCCATACCATTTTGTACTCTCCAAATGTCCTCTTTGTGTACTTCATTCACTTGGGTTGGTATTTTGGTTTGTTGCATATTCATCTTTTTTGGAATTTACGGTGAATTTTTTTTTTTGGATGGCTCATTGGTTTTCTTTCACCAGCTCAACATGAAATCGCATATTTTCTGAAATCGCATATTTTGTCAGTGATTTTTTTTTTCATTCATCCCTCATATCCTTTTCCTATTCTCCTCCAACATCCCTCAAACAATTTGGTTTCATTCATTTTGTCATCTCATCTCTCCAGGTAAGTCACTTTATTCTTTTTTTTTGATTTTTTGATTACTAATTATAATTTTTTTTTGTTTTTTTCTGTTTATTTTATTTTTTTTATCTAAATTTTTTTTGTAAGTGGTTATTTTGGATTTCAATGTTATAATTAACCTTTTTTCTCTCTCCCTCTTTACTTTCTTTTTTAGCTCCATCACCCTACTCTTCATCCCTCCTTGGCATGGTCATTATCCCCCCTTTCCCTTATTTCACTTTTTTTTGGCTCCATTTCATTGAAACACATACATTGCACATTCTTTATGCATTTCACTTACTCCATATTCAATTTCCCCACAATTCCAACATCAATCTTTCTCACTCTATTTTTCCTACTTTTCAATCAAGGTAAGTTTCATCTCCTTCTTTTCATGCCTATATGATATCTCATTCCTTTTATGAAAAGTTCATACTTAAATATATGTATGACTCTTATCTGGATAACAGTGAACTTATAAAACTCCTTTTGATCTCATCTTCATTACCACTTTTCAAGTTTTTGTAAAATTTTGAAAATCAGACTCGGAATTAGGGTTAGGTTTATTCAAATCTAATGTTCTTTTTACTGAAGATTCTCCTGAAGGCTACCTTTCATTTCCCACAAACAGATTTGAATTTGATTCAGTGGTTGCTGAGATATTGACCATTAAAGTTGAGCCTTTTTTTTCCCAATTTAAATTTTTATTTCATTTTTTTATGTAACAAATTAGGGTTAGGTTTATTTAAATCACATGTCCTTTAACTGAAGATTCTACTAAAGCATATCTTTCATTTCCCTCAAACAGGTTTGAATTAGGTTCAGTGGTTGCTGAGATTCTGACCTTTGAAGTTGAGCCTTTTTTCCGAATTTCACTTGTCTTATTTCACATTTTTATATTGCATATTTAGAGGATAAGGATTCTGAAACTCTTATATGATTATTATCTAGGCATTTCAATTATATAGGCATGTATTCGTTGCTCAAGAATATCACTAAAGCTCAAAAAGATGAAGATTTTTGCTTATGGGACACTCTACCTTCCTTTAACTCTTTTCTTGCTCTTTGACTCAAAAAGCACTGTAATAAAGCATTTGAAAAAAATCATGAACTTGCAACCAAAGTTGGAATACCGAATTGGTGTGACTCCGAATGGGAAGATATCAGCCACAAATATTTTTTATTTTCTAATGTTATTATCACTTATTCTGGATTTCACAATAAAATTCACACTGATACCAAGGACACCAATTTTCTTACTTTTGGCATATTCTCATATATCAAACCGATTACTGGCCAACCAATACCATCTCCAGCTAAAATCAAATGACATGGTTTATATTTTCCAGACCACCGGTGCATCATTGATTTTGGTTTGGGAAATGGTATCATCAAAACTATTTGGAATTCTTCTAAGGATAATCATCAAACGACCAAAGCTCTTCCTGGTTTGGAATCCTGTCAACATTTAACACATTTTGGTTGCTCATTTCAAATCAGTCATAAGTTGATTCAAAGAATCAATAAGGTAATGAAAGAAGGTAAAGTTAATCGATTTAAAAAAACTTTATTTAGATCCAAAAAGTATGGGGATTAGAGTTGTCATCGAAAATTTTATATTTTTTCGTAAATTTTTAATAAATATTTTTTATGTATCAATTTCCTCAACTAAAGTAATGGGCCCACGACCTTGTGTTGTATAAATGGTAATCATGATAACATTTATTTGTTTGATGGGGTTCCTCTAGCCTATACCTGTGGAAAGTCCCAAACTTTTGTTTCTAGATTTGATCTGCATTTTGGCTTAAGGGATTGTCATTACTTTAAACTAGGGAAATTGATATATATTAGATATTTATTTAATAATTTACGTAATTATATTAAATTTAGATGACTTCCACCACTTACTTCAATAAAATGCAGGGGGGGTATTGCCAAATTTTCAAATCTGACATGTGAAATTGATGACTTAGAAAAATTTTGGTGATATCAACCCCTTGCTTCAATAAAATGCAGGGGAAAGTATTGCCAATTTTTCAAAACAGATATAGAATTATTTTGACTTGTAAATATTTTGGTGAAAATTTTTGACGAGAATGTGAAAGTAATTGTTTCCACCTTGAGCAGGTTTCTGGCTCAAAGGAATAGCAGTACCATCAACAAAACCAATACATCCTGGGAAGCCCTCTGCTTGCATAACCTGAGATGATTCAAGTCGCTCTTCTTTTGTTGGCCAGGTGAGAAGTTGAGATTACAAGGAGTTGATGGCAGTGATACATTGTTTGGTATAAGTGTTAATTGAACCATACCCTAAATCAAAGACATTTTCTAAACGTTTCAAAGCGGCTCCATTACCATTTGAACCCAAATGACATAGTGTGATGGCCAATTGAATTGAAGGATGTTGTTGTTCTTTTTGAGAATTATTGTGAAATATGGGATGATCCTGAATAAGCTCAAGCAATTTAAGGAAACATTCCTGAGAAGTCCTGAACAGCTCTCTAAAACTGGGTGTAGATAGTTTAAGAAGTGTTTGGATGGTGTACTTGGGGGTATGAAGTACTTGAGGCTTTCTGGGAAGAAGGTAACGTTTTGCGGCCATTTTTGATAAAAAGACAAAATCTTCTTCTAGATCAGAATCAGAATTTCAATCAGAGTCCAAGAGCAGTTCAAGAGCCATGAAAGTCATTGCTTTATGTAATTTATCACGATTTGAAAGTGAGGAAGGCATAACTCTTATATGATATGATATGAAGATGTAAGTGATGTACGATGTTTTGAGTTATGAAGTGTTATGCTGCGGAGTGCTGCGTATGAATGGGATGATGCTGACAAATCAGTGAAATGGGACTTGATGGTGAAATCAGCACTTTTGGTTGAGAAAGTGCGGATTTGAGTGAAATAAGTGACTTATTTCATTTTGAAATCCACCAGTATTGGGGCTAGTGTGTTTTGGAAATCCGCACTTATTTAAGTGCGGATTTGGTCAAATTTAAGTGCGGATTTGCCAGAACTGACACCCCCTAATGGTAACCATGTGGCCCAATTGTCTTGTTGATAATTAACATACATTCAAAGATATTGTTTGATGATTTGATTGACTCTTTCCGTTTGCTCATTGGTTTCAGGGTGATAAGAAGTAGAAAGATTCCTTGTAATATTTAATTGTAAACATAATTGAGTTCAGAAAGTACAAACAAACAATGAACCTCTATCTGAAATAATGTCATTGGGTAATCCATGTTTAAAAAATATTTTTTCTAAAAATAAATTTTCTTAATGTTCTGCTGTTGGAGTAGTAACAGTTTTAATAAAAATAGACATTTTAGAAAATCTATCAACTATAACTAGTATACTATCAAAATAATCTGATTGAAGTAATTGAAAAATGAAATCCATCAAAACTGATTCCCAAGGTTTAGAGGGAACTGGAAGTGGTTGAAGCCACTCATACTTCCTGTGTTGAGGTAACTTGTTCCTTTTACATTCATAACAGGCTTTAATATAGGCCTTGATTTCTCTATTCATTCCTAGCCAGAAAAAATCCCTTGCTTTTAACTGGTAGGTTTTGCCAGCCCCAAAATAACCAGCTAAAGGAAAATCATGTCTACTATTGAGTATCCATAATTCTATATCCTTATCATTGGGGATGACTTTTCAACCTTCAAAGACTAATAGACCTGATTTGATACTGAATCTTTTGGCCCCTTGCCTCAAGAGTATTTTGTCTTTTACCCCTACACAATAATCATCTTTTGATTGAGCTTCTTGAATGTTGGATAGTAGATTTTTAATTGTTTCAGTTGTCATTGTATTGAGCAGATGAGTTGTTAACATTGATTTTTTGATATTCTGATTTGACATTTTCTGGGTTCTTGTTAGTGAATTCCTCCCCCCGCTCTGGGTAAATGTTGTCCCGATGTGAAAATATGTCTGGAACTACACAATTTTTCTCAGAAAAATAGGTAATATTAAAAGAAAAACAGATAAGAATTCAGACCATCTGGCTTGACATTGCATCAAGACTTTGGAAGACATAAAGTATTTTAAAGCATTTTGATCTGCTAAAATTTTAAAAGTACTATTAAAACTGAGGAGAAAAAGCACACCATTTTTTAAGACAATGAATAATAGCAAGTAACGCTTTATCATGAATTTTGTAACTTAACTCTTCTGAAAGCAATTTGTGTGATTTGAATGCAACAAGATGAAACAATTTTGTTTCAGGATTTAATTGGGATATAACCCCTGCAATAGCATAATCACTAGCATCTTTCTCAACAAGTGTCAAAGCAGAAGAATCAAAATGTCAAAGAATTGGAGCTGTGGTGAATGCAGACTTCAATGCTTTGAATTGGTTTTGCGCTGTATAAGTGAAAACAAAGGAAATATCTTTTCTAAGAAGAGAAGTGAGATTTTTAATAGTTTTAGAGTAATCTTTAATAAATCTTCTATAGAAATTTGCAAAACCTAAAAACCCTTGTAAGGATTTTACAAATTTTGGATCCAGCCATTCTAATATTTTTTTAACTTTTCTATCATCCATGAAAAGGCTGTCAGTGGATAATGTAAAACCTAAAAATTCAATAGACTTTAGGTGGAATTTGCACTTAGTGTGCTTGGCATAAAGACCATGCTCTTGAAGACAATTGAGAGCCTGTCAGACATGTTCAATGTGTTCCTCAAGGGTCTTCAAAAAAATTAAAATATCATCTAAATAGACAACAACAAATTGTTTGAGAACATCATGAAAGATATCATTAACAAAAGTTTGAAAAGTTGAGGGTGATTTACATAACCCAAAAGGCATAACTAAAAATTCAAAACTACCAAACCTAGTGCGCATTTCTGTTAAAGGTTCATGGCGTTCAGCAATATGTATAAGGTTGTAATTGTCTCTTAAATCAATTTTATAAAAGAGATTAGCACAACTAAATAAAGTAAGGAGTAAATACATAGGAGGAACTGGATATGCATTCTTCTTAGTCACTGTGTTGAGTTTTCTATAATCAATGCACAACCTAAGAGTTCCATCCTTTTTCTTGATGAAAAGAACTGGAGAGCCGGTTGGGGATTTGCTGGCTTGAATGAAACTTTTTGCCACATTTGTTGAAATAAAGTCTCAAAGAACTTGAGATTCATCCTTTGATAGGGAGTAGATAGGACCTGCCAAAGGTACTGGACCTACTAACTCTATTTGATGATTGTAGGTTCAATGAGGCAGTAGCTTGTTGGCCTTAAAGACTGAAAATACATTGGGGAAGTAATGATAAACTTCTGGTAGAGTCAATTTAATCGCTTTAATATTGATTTGATCATCCTCTTCATCCTTGAAGAAGTCTGTTTAGGGTAGATCTGAATTTAGAGAGCAAGGATCATTTACCTCAAGGCTTTTGAAAACCTCTTCAAGTGAAGTAACAAAGCTAGAAAGTCTAGCCAAATTCTCATTTAGAGAAAAATCAGATGGTTGCAAATCATCCAGAAGAGATATGTCCTCTAGCAGGACAGATTCAGACAGGTTGTTTAACTCTCTTTTGACCTGCATTGAAGAATCAGAAATATACTTAGAACAAGGGGTGATCAATCCCTCTGACCAATTAATGTCAGGATTCCAATGCGTTAAAAAGTCATGGCCAAGAATGGTATTGTCCATTCTCAGGGCATCCAAGACTTTTAATTCCCACTCAAAGGAGGGAAAATTTGGAAAGTTGAAAACCTATAAAACTTTCTTACAAACCCAATACTTGTGTTCCTCTGATTTGACTAAATAAATTGGAATTTGATTGGTATCTACAAATGCCAGCTTAAGTTTTTCAGAAAAAGATAAACTGATAAATGAAATTGAAGCTCCAGATTCAATGAGACAGCTGAAGGGTATATCCTCCTTAAAAAGAATAAATCTCAAACAGTTAATGGAAACTCCAGTCCTTACGAAATAGAGGTTCTGTGCACTGGGAGAAATAATGTAGTGTGCTTTGCACACAAGTAAACTATCTTCTAGTTTTTTGAATTGGAACTTTTACCTTCCCTTTCCTTCAATTTTTCACAATCTTCCAACTTGTGTTTAGCTCCACAATACATACACAACCCATTATCTGTCCCTCTTTTCTTTCAGCTTCCTTTAATTCCCTTTTTGGATCCAATACCTTACTGATATCACTTGGAGTTAAGATTTTGGTTTTAGACTTTTCCTTTCCCTTATGACTGGGTTTGGATTGAGTTGATTGGGTTGGTTGGGAATAATTGTTCAAAGGAGGACCATATTTGAAGTTTGAACAATAAAATTT
Organism: Hemileia vastatrix; assembly: GCA_030280995.1. NCBI lineage: Eukaryota > Fungi > Basidiomycota > Pucciniomycetes > Pucciniales > Zaghouaniaceae > Hemileia > Hemileia vastatrix. The sequence continues at coordinate 15,777,274 of JASXTE010000015.1, forward strand.
TTGCGCATGACACCTTTGTTGAAGTTGTCATTGATGTGCACTGTTGTGTTCAAGGGTCCTATCCATTAAGTCCGCCAGACTCTCCATTTTATTCCCATGAAGATTCAATTGATCCAGAATACTCAAAGGGAGTCCCTTTTTGAAATGGTATTTAAAAGAAGAATAATTCCAACTAACTCAAGTCTGTAAAGCCCAGAAATTTGAGATGTACTCAGTAGCTTTGCCATTATTGCTCATTTAAAGGAAATTAAGTTTGGTCTCCACATTGTCAGTTTTATTCAGGTCACCAAACAATGTAAAAAGTTGGTCCTCAAATTTTTCCCAATTATTAATGAGTAAGTGAGGTTTGTTCAAGGAAAGCATGAGCAGATAAGGTTTGAACCACGGTGACGCCTTTCCTGATGAATAAGAAGAGGTGTAAATGACCTTGGAACAATCCGTACTAAAGGTTTGAGGGTCATTGTGAAATAGTAGCTTGCATGTTTTCAAGAAGGGATGCAATCTTTTGAGATTTTCTCCATAAAATTTTTCTGGAGATTTCATTGAAGGAGTTTTGAATTTAGATCCTTCAGATGAGACAGGATTAGTGAGGGCTTTAACAAGGAGTTTTATGAATGACTCCAATGAAGAATTTGGGCCAGAACTTGATGATTGGCCTGAAGGTCTGGCAGCTGGGGCTGATGGTGCCTCATGCATGGTGTCCTCCCCTTCATCTTCTTTGATGGAGTCCTAAAAATTGTGAGGAATGTCCTCTACAGATTGAATTGAATTTTCACGCTCCCTTACATCAAGCAGTTTGAGGGAGTGCCAGAAACAGGACGTAATGAGTTTGGCTTATCCCTAGTGCAAGCTCTAGTAGTAGCACCCATGGGAGAAGGAGTGCATTGAACAGGCATCATATTTAGATTTAGCTCCTGAAAATCATAATAGTACAAAGAATGAGAACTATGGAGAATTAAATTATACTGTCACCAGATAAACTACACACAAGGTTGAGGATGATCCCAAAGTAAGTGAGATACAAGGATGAGGGAAACTAAAACTTTGAAGCACAGATAATTACCTTCAGGAAATGATTCAAAGATAGAGCTGAGTAACTAAGAATTGTTTCTAATAATCTTCAAGGAATAATTAATGTATAATGTAAGGACACTAACTATTATGGTGAATCTCACAAAGGTTTGCAACTTAATAATCAAAGGGAAGATTTAAGTATTTAGGATTTGATAAAATTGATTATTAAGTAAGAAAAGGACAAATATAATAATAGCCTAACAATAATTTAACTACTATCACAAATATATTCTGTAATTTAATTCTAGAGAAATTCAAACCAAAGTAACCCCCTTTAAATATCCTATCCCTCCTTGCACTGACCCATTAATTACCTAGCCACCATATACCAACAGACCCATTTAACTCATCGGAATTCCCATAAATCACCTAACGTTATATCCCTTCTATCCTTTTCCTTATATCACAGACCTCCTAATTTACCCTCAGACCCACAATTACCCCTTTTGAAGATTACCTCATCCTTAGTGCTAGACTGTGTGTACATTGCTTAAGTTTGAAAAGTGTAAGTGTCTTTATTTTTTAAGATAATTTTAAAGTTTGAATAGTGTGACAAATTTGAGAACAAAGTAGAAGTTTTTGTGTATTGCTAGGAGTTAGGCTTGAATAGTGGTGTAATTGAGGTACTTTTGCTTTGAATGTCACTTGGCGTGTGACATTGACTCTCTCACTTCTGGATGACCATCCCTGTTCTATTGTACTTTGTCTAATGTTCTACTCCTCCTTTCCCCTTCTGTCTACATATCATTCCATAATAATGTCTCTTTTATCCCTCAGCTAACCCAGTGAAAGAAAGTGGGTATGTGAAAGCTAGAAAAACTCCTTGAAAATCTTACCCCCTGTTACACCTACTTGTTACCACCCCCCTCTATTTTTTCTGTACTTTCTAGTTGATCATACTAGCCTAATTGTACTGTGCTGGCTGTTTTACCCCGTCTGTCAGCTAGGCTACTAGACTTACCCAGTAAAATAATTAATTATTTACTGGGCTGAAGCCACACCTTTTATTTCTTATGATATTATTAATTATATTACATTTACTTTATTATTACTTGCAATGAACTAGCTAATTACAATATGTAAATTTAGTAAATATTTAAAATTAATAATAATGTCCCTCATATTTTTATTCCCTTACACCATGCTCAATAACAGGTTGGAAGAGAAATAAAAATATATTAATACTAAATTTTAAGAATTCAAATTTCTTTATTTAAAAAAGTTTAAAATTCTATTAATACAAAAATTTAATTCAAACTATTTTATACTAAGTGTGACCTTTGAAAGTGAACAACTCTAAAGTATATCAAATAATTTGGTATATAGTAAAATATATTTTATTGATGCATCCTTATAGCACACTTTTGTTATTTGCAATTTCTTATTTTTGGAAATGTCTTTCTCTCACACTCCTGTATGTAGGTGTTAACTCTGTGTGCTATCTCTCTCTTCTTTTGCCTATAAAGGGCCTTCCCTTTTGTGCTGTTTTATTCATTCATTACTTACTTAATTAAATTATTATTACAACAAATATTTATTACTTCTAATTCCTGGTTTTAGTATTTACTTCTATGTAATTCTAAATCATTGATTATAATAATAATTATAAAATTTCTACCTCTTTTAATTGAGTAAAATAAGATAAAAGATAAAACATATGTACCTTGCCTTTGAAACCTTCAAAATCCACCTTCCAACACTGTTAACCTCCACTGAAAATCTTCTAGACTAAAAGGAGCACCCGATACCCTCCCTCTCATATATTTTAATTCACTGCCTATTTTACCTAACACTCCAGTCCACTAATCACCTTTTATATAAAACTATGGTAGTAGTTGTTTCATGCCCTTAAAGCATCCAAACTTGTGCTGGTGTTGAACTCCTGCTTATATGCATATTACTTCTGAGTTTCACTAATGAATGATACCATTCATTATTTGTATGACATCAGTACATCTTGAACAAAATATTTAACACTCACAAGCATATGTGACCCATGCTCTGCATGGGATTCAATGTGGAATCAGAACATGAGATTTAGTGTCAAATCAGTATTACTGGTGGGTCCACCTGGCTTATTATATATCTTATATATCAAGTTCATATATATATATATATATATATATATATATATATATATATATCAAGAATAGTGAATCAGTGTCATATTTAAGTTTTAATAAGTAAGATCAAGTAAATAATCCAGTTTAAGTGTTTTTGAGAACTACCCATTCTTTTTATCATCACTTTGGATCTATGTTTACATATATAACCCAAGTAAGAGCTGTTGCTATATAATCTATACAAAAATTGAATTATTTTTATTATTCTCTTTATAGAGGCCTTAAAGGGACCACCTTTGTGAGCTGCAACAGAGACCACCTTTCTTTTTTTAGTATTTTCCCCTATTCAGTAAGCAGTATTTCTTGCTTGAAACTCACTACCACTGATGACAATGCATTAGATTACACTTCTTTTTTCCTACTGTAAAGGTTAGTGTTAGATTTCTATCACTAATTAATTTTCTAAAGATTTGCATTAGATTACCATGACTTTTCCTCATTCTACAAGTTAGCATTATCGTTCTGGTAGCTGGTTAAAGTGAAAATGCTCAAATGAAATTAAAAATAGAAAGGTGGTCCCTTTAAAGCCTCCCTATTATTTGATGATGAAGAATAAGAAGATGGAGGAGGAAACATATCTTACTTAGTTACTTTAGGACTGGGATGCAATCCTGATTGGGTTAAGGGTATGGGAAAGGGTGAGTGGAGGGGTGGGTGGAGTGGTTGAGAGATGGAGTGGGCAAGAGTGAATTGGAATGAGTAGAATATAAAAAAGATAAAAAATGGAAGTACACACCAGTGAGGAGGTGGAGTAGTCAAGAGGTAGTGGAGAGGTGGAGGTGTGGGTGTGGGTGTGGGTGTGGGTGAGAGAGTATAGTGGGATTTGTGTAGATGGTGATATATAGGTGCAGGGTGGGAAATCAGTGCAGTCAGGGTCAATTAGGGCCCCAGCTTGAATGCCAGAAAATAGGAATAGGTCAAACCCCACAAATTATTTTTTTGCATAAATTCATTCATTTTTAATTTTTAATTTTTTTTTTTTTTCATATATCTATGCATTAACTCAATGAGAGCATGGGTTTTTCACTCAACTGTTTTTTTTTTTTTTTTTTTTTTTTGCTATTTAACTGTCTCTAAGAATGACTAGACCTACATGAGCAAGACCTTATCTTTATTTACTTGTTAACTACCCTTACAAGTGGACATGAATTAGGTGACCACATTTTCTTACTGTATGGGGTGACAAGACTGTTTAGAGCTGTGTATGTATGTACATTGCATAGAACCTGTCATAAAATAATATAAAGCTGGTTTTGTGTGTGTTGTGATGATAAGAAATGAGAAACATAGTGCTTGGTAAGAATGAAGTCTTAATGAATCAGAAGTATGGATTGAGGTGTCACAAGGTTGAGAAAGTGAGATGAATGACTGAAAAAAAAAAAAAAATGATGAAGCAGAAAATGAGTTACACACCCAAAAAGATTCAATAAATCATGGAAAGATCCACAATTGACTGAAAAAATGACTGATTTGACCTTTTATCAAAAAGACTAAAACATGATGAGTGTTGAATATTAGCCACTATTTTCATTAAAATATGCATACCGAAGCTAATTGCACGCGCAAGTGTAGATCCTTCTTATATGCGCGCAATCCTATGAAATCAAGAAAGAAAAAAAAATTTGTTACTGCACAAATTGCACAAATTGAATCTTCACCATATTGACTAATGCCAATTTTGCATGTCACTATGCAAAGTAATTTTGAATCTCATGCAATCAGTTTTGATGTCGCTGCACATGAAAACAATATTGATATCCACAGAGTATTTTCTCGCCACTTTTGTTATCCAGTGTAAGTAAATAATTGAACTGCATTTTTTACAAATAAATAGTCCCCACTTTTTCAATCATCTTACTTAAATATGACTATCCTGTGGGAATATTTAAAAATAGTCAATTCCTCTCTTGAAGTATCCCAACAGGAAATAACTTTAAAATGCCAAATAGGAGACTCGCGCACCATGAGCCATGTTTTGTTATTTGCAAGTTTAATAATTTTGGCTTATTCCAAAGTCACTTTCTGGCTACATTATAATTATCTATAAACCATTCCACGCTCTCTTTCAAGGCTATCAAACCCGACATTTACCAGATTTATTGATTGGTTCAGATGAAACAAAGCAAAATCATTATTTGAGTTAAAACAAAAGTTTCAAATTTCACCAAACAATCCAAAAGTTAGTGATTTGAACGAAATGATTATCATAACTAGGGTTGAACAGAAGTAAGCCAACCTATGTCAAAAGGAGTGAATTTAAAATCCGGTAACAGCTTCATCAATTTAGCATTACTTGCCGTCTTCTTAAACTGCCCATCACCTTTGCTAGGGTCAAACTGTTTTATTTTCAAAATTAGTAAAGAAAAAGAAAAACGGTGAATAAATAGAAAGTCCCAAGTCTCTATGAACTTCCAGCTTTTTGAGAGTGCAAAATAAAAAGCAATGAAAAATAAAACAGACTATGTAGTCCCCAGTAAAGCCCACGGCGCGAACAATAGAATCTGCTACTTGCTTGATTGAAACTTCTTGATCCTCTCCGACTAAATAAATTACAATCTGTCATTGGGACAATTTTTGCACTCTAAAAACTGATGGTGCTCACCTGAAAGAATGATGGGTGAAATTTCTTCATATTCCCAAAGTTGCCATATAAGTAGCTTGGCTAGATCTCGGGAGTATATGAATTGTCGCAAAGGTTTGCCTGATCCTGATACACTAAATGGAGTTGTATTTTCTAAACCGCGTATCAGCCAAGCTTACTACTTAAAAGAAGGGAATAGCAAGACGACTTTATCAAAGGAAAATAAATAATACTTTTTGCTAGAAAGCATTTATGCATCAGCCCAGGAATTACATGAGAATTTTCCAAATTATAGTTATCGTGGGGACCTGTATGATTCATGAGTAAGAATCAAAAGGTATTAGTCAAAAGGCTGAAAGATAACACGATTATCTCTTTTTAGTGATCCCATCAACTAACCAAATATATTTGTAGGAATAGCGCTCGTGAAGTTACATCCGAATTCAGAATGGTAAGCCCTAAGCAATTGAGTTTTGAAGTTATTGTTTGAATGCAAGATTTAGTCAATCATTGCAAGGATAAGAGGGAACTTGAAGAGTGGGCTAACTGATTTTGAACATCGACCATCCGCTTAGCATGGGAATAGCCAAAATTGCTATGATGAGGAGGCCCGTTGTGTATCATGGTCTCATCAATAGGATAGGTGATTTGATCTGGAAAGATACAGGTGGACAAGCAAGAAATCACCTTGTGGCACTGTTATAAAAATCACCCCCACAACCAAACAGAGAGGGGCGAATTAGAATTTTCATTACTATCACTATGACTTATGAAGCAAAAAATAAAATCAAGAAACAATCCATACAAACCTTGAACTCTTTTGCAGCCCACAAAACGTTATCGTTAATTCTCATATTGTCCCTCAAAAAAAGAGCATTGTGTTTCATATTGGCAAATAAACCACCGACAAGTGCAGCGAGGTGAATGACATGAGTTGGCTTGTGTTTTCCAAAGATAGCCAAGGTGGTTTGAAGATCTCTCAAGTCACCATCCTTTGATCCCGAAAGAAAGATCCAACGTTCAGAGGCCGACCGCCTGCCAAAGCGAGAACCCAACGATTCGTGTTCAATGACATACTTCAGGGCTTCACCCACTAAGCCGGTACCTGCGAAAAAGATGTCCAAAAGAGGATGGATAGAACGATTGGAAGAAATAAAAAGAACAAGAAAAAGGAGGAAAAGAGCCAGTTGAGCATCAATTCCGACCCACAGAAAACGAACGCACGGACCACCCGTCACAAGCACGACGACCTCAGACTCTGACATTTGGACGAGAGCCAGGCTAACGGAGCAGCGCGAGGGAAGGCACTCCCAAGCCAAGCAGATTCCTTTTCTCACTTCTATCACTCTTCAACACACTCGTCATTATATTCACCTCAGGTAGCTAATGACTGTTAAGTACTCAACTGCGCCGCAGTACTATGTATATAATCTAGATACCAGCTGTGAAATATAATTATCAATTCTTGCCTCCACAGGTTATGGTCCCTTAAAACACGCTTCCAACTGCGCACGTCATCCAGTCTCCTTTGGTGTCTCAGTGCCACCTATTTTGCTGTTTCCTCCTTTTCATATAGCAACTCTCCTTTCGCCTCACACAATCAAACACCAAAGACAGGCATTTTACTTTCTTATATTTCTTTTCTCTCTCTTCCTTTTCTTTTTTCCTCCTTGCTTTATATATACTAGGATTCCCAGGTTTGTCCTCTTAAGGAGGACCTACCACAGTTTGACAGAGATGTCCGGATTTTCCTTTATATACTATAAAAAATAAAAATAAAAAAAGAAAGAAAGAGGCAAGTCACATGTCTACCTCTCATGTGCCGCCTAATGCTCCTTGCGGAAGAAGAACACAAACCACACGGCCCCCCCACATGCCTTCACCCTCACTGACCAAACGCCATACAACACCTCAACACACTACTCCACGACAACCTGCTCCAGTCAATCCCGATGAAGCAGATGATGACAAAACTGCAGCCAGTAATCAAATGGACGTTCCAGGCTGGGAGGAGCATGAAGAACGCAAAGCTACCGCAGTATCACTGGCACACATTAAAGCTGAATTGAAGGACTGGCCCTACCAATTAAAATCTGATGGCAGCAACTACAAATCCTGGTTTCAAGAACTTCAACTTGTCCTTATGGATCACATTTACAACGAGAACATCTTTACCCGCTCACAACCTACATCTTTTTTGACAAAAGAAACTCTTGGCCAATCAATCCTGCTTAATTCAGTCTCAAAAGAACTCCGCCAACAAATTATCTCTAAATGCCCAAGCACTTGAGCGTTTGCATACCTCAAAGATCTCTTCAGTGCAAACTCAAGAATGTCACAACTGAATTTGTACCAAAAAATACAGTCTCTGAAACTGAGCAATTTCCCCAACCCTTTGACTTTGACCACCCAATTACGTGACCTGTTTGACAATCTCAAAGAAGAGGGTTTTATTTTTGACAAAGACTCCATGTTCTCCTTAGCGCTGCAAAATGCTGTAGACCACCATTCTGGAATTCAATCTGAGGTCAATCTTGAAGCTGAGCAGGTGATGCAAACAAGGAATTCAGCACCAACTTCCCGGAACATGACCTGAATCCTCACAAATGTATGGAACAGGCATCACCAAGAACAAGAACACAAGTCTTCCATGTCCTCACTTGTCGCTAATGTCCCAAATACAGACATACAGGACACAAACACTGACAGTACCTTTCAAGCAGACACTTTTAACTTGTACCACTGTTGGAACTGCAACCAACCAGGACACCTTCAAAGCAAATGCCCCCATCCTAAACAAACCTGCAACCTAACTGCTCCTCCACCTATAGCTCTGTCCCAATTTAAAGCTCACTACCCTTCTGTTAACTATCCTGTCCTCACCCCACCATATGTACCTCCCCATAGACAGATGTCACTGCAATCCATTCCAAACCACTGCACCACACCCAACCCCCAGCATCAGCAAGGCCAAATGGACTCATATTGTCCAACTTACCCCAAAAGACTACAGTCCAATCCTAGTCAACAATCTAAACTCAAACCTCACCAAGCCAGAATCATGGAAATAGGCAACAAACATGAGGCAGCTGCAGCTGATTTCCAGAATCTGTCCATCTCTGAATCAACCCCTCCTCAAATACAACACCCACCTGTTTTCAATACTGGAGCCACTCATCACCTAACAAGTGCCATTAATGAGTTAGCTAACTTTACTACTTTCCCTGAACCAATCCCATTACAAGTGGCAAGTAATAATGTTTGCAATTTTATTACAGGGAAGGGAAACCTACCTTTTACTGGTCCAGATGGGATGATTATCAACATTAATCATGTCTATTACTGTAAGAATGCATCCCGCACCCTAATCTCTCCTGCAGCCCTTATATGCAGGGGCGCCTCAATAGAATGGGACTCTAACAATGATATACATGTTTTACTGACAGGCATCAAAGTTCTAAAAGCTTTCTTCACCACGTGAAGATGGCTTTTTCTGTTCCCAAAAATTCAGAAAACGCATTACACTTTACCACCTCCAACACCGCAAATTTTCTCAACTTCCTTACCTTCATCTGCATCACCATGTCTTCCAACAACAAACAAAACTGCCTCAAACGCTAAAAATACTCTTGATATTCCTAATAACACCATTCCACCTCAAGCCCTAGTCTCCACCAATAACAATGATTGACTATACTATTATCACAGACTCTTTGGCCATGCAAGCCTTCAACAAATCAGGAAACTAGTATCTGCAGAAATGGCCAAAGGTTTGCCACTACAAATCCCAGATGGAGAAATACACTGTGAGATCTGAAAAATCTCCAAAAGTACTAGAACAACAAACTTACCCTCACACAATAAACAGCTGGAAAACCTTGAACTGCTCACCGCTGATTTAATTGGACCGCTCAAAGAAACAACATCTGAGAATGGTCTATATGCCCTAACAATCAAGGACTGTGCTACAACTTACACTTAATGCCATATCTTAAAATATAAAAGCAACACATCCTCAGTCATCATCAACTCAATCAAACGATTAGAAAATCAAAAAACCAAATTGGTCAAATGCTTTCGCTCTGATAAAAGTGGCAAATTTGTAAACAAAACCCTGTCATCATTCCTCATTTCAAAAGGCATCATTCACAAACTCTCCCTGCCATACAATCACAAACAAAATGGAAAAATAGAATGGCAAAACAGGTCAGTATCTGACATGGGGAGAACTATTCTACTCAACAGCAGCTTACCAAAAATTTTTTTGGGGTTTTGCATATAAATGGGCAGCCTACATTCAAAATTGTCTCCCTAACACAGTCATGCCTGACAAACACCAATCAAAGCACTTTTTGGTCATGCACCCATTGCTAACATAATATGACCTTTTGGATCCACTGCCTACATCCATGTTCCACAGGAATCCAGACTGAAACTAGATCCACAAGTGGAAAAATGCATACTGGTAGGTTTCCCACAGGCCTCAAAGGGCTGGCTCTTCTGGAATGTTAATCAAAAAAAGCTGATGGCATCTGCCTGGGCAGCCTTTGAACCCACTCCATCAACCTCTTCAAAAATGTCTATACACAACCTAGTAGATCTGGTCAACACCAACATGACAAACCAACTAAGTATACACAACTTAGGAAATTTTCATGACAAACGGTTTATCAATGATCAAGAAGAACTGATAAATTCCATCAAATGTGCCTCTTCATTTCTGGCATCCAATGCTCCTAAATCATACAAGGGTGCCATGAAACTACCAAATGCATCTTCTTGGCATCAGGCATGCCTCGATGAAATGAAAAACATGGAATGCATGGAAGTTTGGGTAAGAACCACACCGCCAGCATCAGCCAGAATAACAGACACCTGTTGGGTATTTACAGAAAAACAAAATGCTGACAGTGAAGTAATCAAACTTAAAGCACAATATGTTGCCAAGGAATTCAAACAAATTCAAGGCATTGACTACCATGAAACATTCACTTCTCAACAATTAATCCTCACCCTTGCTGTCTACAATAATTGGCCTGTCCATTGTTTTAACGTAACAGCAGCGTACCTCCACAGTCTGATCAAAGAAGAAATCTACATCAAGGACCCTCCCGGTTTTGAGATGAATGACGGCAAAGCACTTCTGCTTAAAAAGGCACTTTACAGTGCATGCCAAGCAGCACGGTGCTGGTGGGAACACCTTTCAACAAAACTAACTCACCTGGGTTACATTGTCTCTACCTATGACCCAAGCGTTTAGTATCTCAGAAAACAAAATGATAATACGCTTATTTGGATTCACGTCAACAATGGACTTGTAACTGCCAACTCCACCAAACAACTAGAGTCACTACAACGGCTCCTACAAAGCAAACTGACAATAAAATGGCAAACAAACCTTGACTCAATAGTAGGCTTGTCAATTTAAAGCAACAAAAAAAGTTTCCTGCTCAGCCAATCAACTCTAATAAACAAAATACTAGAAAAGTACAGTTCTAACCTAGACCTAAAATCAACACCACTACCATCATCTTGCTCTCTAATGGTTGCCCCTGAAAAATCAGTCCTGGTAAATGCAACAAAATACCTATCTACCATTGGCTCCCTAAGCTATGTTGCCAGCGGCACCCAAGCCAACATTGCCTTCAGTGTCAATTTCTTAACCTGTTTCTCAAAATGCCCAACCCAAAATCATTGGTCTGCCCTAAATCACCTCCTGGCCTACATAAGGAACACAAAGCATTTTACGCTAAACATTCACCCAAAAAGAGGTGCTCTTCAATCACTCTTGCTAAAATGCTACAGTGACTCAGACTGGGGGGGGAGCATTCTAGATCAACCGGTGGCAGTGTCATGTGCCACGTGACACTCGTGGCAAAAGCAGCTCATTAAATCAATAATACAGAGGTCTAAATCCATACTTGAAGCGCAGAAAGCAATTCTACATAGCAACTGCGACTTTCCTTTGTGTACTCACTATTCAACCGCGCTAGTCTAAACTCTAAATCTAAACTAGTCAATCTCTCAATAGTGTGTCTTAGTCTTTTCCTCAATAAGCAACACACAGCACAATAGTCAATGTAATAGTCCACTAAAAGGTTTATTAAATATCTGTGGGTTATTAAAAGGGGTAGTGAGCATGGACAGAATGGATAGTGGAGGATTAAAGGGTTAAGGGATGTTAGTGAGGAGGGTCCAGGTGTAATGGGTGCATTTTGGTGGTCTGTGGTGTGCAAAATAATGGATGGGTATGAGGTCAATGCAAGGAGGAGTAATGGATATAAAAGGGGTTGGATTTTGGTTTGACATTCTTTAGAATTAAATTATAAAAACGTATATATAGTTAATAGTGGTAAAGCTTCAGGATTAAATCATTATTATTTTATCTTTCCTTATTTTCTCAGTAATCATTTCTAAATCCTAAATCTTTGATTATTGAGTTTCCAACCCTTTGTGAGATCTTAAGAATCTTAATATTACCTTTAAATTATATTCGAATTCTTCTCAAACATATCTCGAAGCAGTAGCTCTTCCTTCAAGTCATCAACGAATCACTTCCTTGAACATTTCCTCTGTGCTTCAAAGAAGTTTCTAAACTACCCTCCTCATCTCACTTCCAGGAAAACCCTCGACCTTGTGCGTAGGTTGTCCTGTGACAGGCAGTGTCATTTTGCTACATGATTGTTTGATTAGCTGGTCTTCACACCGCCTCTCCTGCGTGGCTACAGCAACCTTCCATGCAGAATTGATGGCACTTGCCTCAGCAACCAAGACTGGCATGTGGATAAAAAACCTCCTTCATGATATAATAGATTTTCAAGGCACTCTCAATCTATTCTGTAAAAATGAATCTTCTACAAAATCAGCGTCCAACGAATCATCAAATAAACAAACCTGACACATGGAACACCACTTCTATTATGTAAATGAGCAACTCCACAAGAGAAAAGCAACTTTGACATGGGTACCTTCAATCAAACAACTAGCAGATGTCATGACCAAACCACTAAATGCCTTAACTCACAACAAAACTCTTGTTCAGCTAGGCCTAATAACATAATTTTTTTTTCTTTATTCCCTTCTTTGTTTCTTCTTCTTTTCCCTCTTTCCTTTTCCAAATTTTCATCAAATTTCTCTCACTTTCTCTTCCAGCAAATTCTACAATAATATATATATATATAATAATAAAATTAAATTAAATTAAATTAAATTAAATAATATGTAAATAAATAAATGATAATAATAATTCAACAAAAATCACTATTTTGTAAACAAACCAAAAACTCTTTCTTCTTTACTAATTACAGCATGTGAAATACTCGCCAGTGTCTAGTTGAGGGGCAGTGTAGACAATCCTATAGTACTAGCTATAGGCCTTGACCAAGGGAGTTGGAGAAAAACCAGAGAAAATATCCCCTGTCCCTTTAAAAAATATAAGTGAGATTTACCTGCTACAGTAAATTGGTTCCTGTTGTTTAAAGATCTTTTCCAATACACTTGACTGCCAGATCATCCAAGAAAGTAGCCTCCAGACAGACTACCAAACCAAAGAACTGAAGTGTAGACCAATGTCCACACCAGAGAAAGCAATGATACTTGATGTAGGTTGCAAATCCACACCAGAGACAGCAATAATACTTGATATAGCTTGCAAGACTACACCAGAAAAAACATTTGCCAAAGTTGAGTTAAATGAAGAACTAACCTTGCAACAAACACAGCCAATTGTGGCCAGAAAACACTGAAAACTGAGTGAGGAACAAGGATATCACCTCCAGATGGTTGTATGATGATTAAGGTTTCCCCAAACTGTCTTATTCACTATATACACACAGACCACTATCTAAGAACCCATGCACACCAATGAATTTGGTATTTCTGAGTGCCAAATTGCATAAAACCCCTCTAGAAATGCTTCCCAGCCTTCTATCACTGAGGTGTGCAGTCCACCCAACATCAGGAGGCCCGCCTGAGGCGGCAGGACCACCCTGAAGCCAGAAAACCTCCAAAAACCTCCAAAAATACCCAAAATACTTTGAAAAATCTACTACGACTACTAAAAACTCTAAAACACATAATTAAGCCATAAAAAACTTAAGACATGAAACGTAGAGAAAAATTAGCCCATTCTAACAGTACTAAGCAATTAAACCTAAGACTTAAGGCTAGCCCGTAAAACATAAAAAATAAAATTAAGCAGCAATCTTTTAAAATGAAAAATGAGAAATAGTCCCTTAAATACTTAGAATATGAAAAATGTCATCAAGACATAAAATATAGAAAAAAACCGGGGCTATCCATTGGTAGTACCCACATCCCGGCAGTCCCAATATTCACCGAATAATTCCATAAAAACACCCAATTATTAAACAATGCCATTTAAGACATATCAAAACAATGCCAAATAGACCAACAAAGGGATCTGTCAATGTTGGAAGAGCACAGCGGGTGTTAAGTACTCAACTGCGCCACAGTACTATGTATATAATATAGATACCAGCAAAGAAACATAATTATTGATTCTTGCCTCCACAATGACTATCATAGGGGGTATCAACATTAGCCAATCTGAAATTAAATTAATTCCAGATAAAAATCATTATACCCCAATCATCTTCTGCAATTATTTTTTGCTAATAATTGGCTTATTAGACCTTTTACGTGTCAATGTTCACCTCTATCTGACATTTTTATCCTCAATTTTTTATAACCACATCTTGGAAAACTTTCTGGATGTGACAGCCTCCCTATCTTGCTGCACACTCTCATCCTGTCTATTCATTTCTGTTCAAAACTCCTCCCCATCTCATCTTTTTTTTCTTCTCCTTTTCATCTTCAAATATCTCAACATGCCCCGTCATCATAGATCTTCTCAAAGGCAGCCTTCCCCCAGTTGTTCTTCAAATACCATTACTCCCTCTTTCCCCCTGCAGCTGAGAAATCAAAGACTGTTCAACTAAAAAAAGATGATCATCTCATACTTATCAACTGGCTAAAAATAAAAACTAATTATGATTCTTGTTTTGGTACTGAGAATGCAACTAAAGTAGGATGGCCCCCTGCATCATAAGTTAATAGCTATCTTCTAATGGCCAATGAATTACAAAATAAGACAAAGGGAAGGATTGATCTTTTGACTAAACAGATGTCTGAATTTTTCAATCATTACTGAGCCAAATACAAGAAGGCAAAGACTCCTTCATCTTCTACTGGTTTTGGTATTACCAACATTGATATCAGTAAGGGCATAAAATCCATAGATGATAAACTTGAATCTTTATGTCCATACTTTATAGAGATGGATGCTATTTTTTGAGAGAAAGCTGATGTTAATCCTGCCAACATGTTGGATGGTGAAGATGCTGTCTCCAAACATGATTTCAAAAGAAATCTTTTCCCATTCTCTTCCTCCACTCAAGCCTCTCCTGTTTTAAATTAAATGAATCTAGATAGCTTTCCAATATTTCCTTATGGTGATATAAACCAACATGATCCCACTCCAGTAAGTTTTTATTTCTTGTCTAGTTGTTTTTTTTCTTTCTAAAAAGGCTAATGAACAAACCCATAATCCTCAAGCAAGTGAGTCTGAAGCTAGCATCAATGATGAAGATGAAAATGTTACCTCCAAAAAAAATCAAAGACCATCAACTACTTTTGAATTCCAACAGTCAAAGATAGTGAAACAGAGATAGTTCTTCCCAAACCCCTTTTTCTTCCATTGATGTTTTTTTGGAGAAATGTGAATCTGGTAAGTGATAGCATACCTCTAAATAATTAAGTGAGATTTTATTTCCTTTTGTTAATATTCCTTTTCACTCTAGGTAAAGTTGAAGTTGCAAGAGATACTCTCAAATTTTTAAAACAACAATATGAGCTCTCTTTACACAGGGATGATAGGGCACAAGACTTGGAGGAGAAGAAATTTAGGCTTTCTTTACAGAGGGGTGGGAGGGTAAACGACTTGGAGGAGAAGAAATTTGAGATAAAGAAAGAGGAGATGGCTCTTGAGTACAATTTCCTATTCGATCAAATGAGACTCAACTATCAACTTGAAGATGGTTCAAAAAAGAAAGTTTTCTTGATAGAATGTGTTAAAGCTAATAAATCTGTTATGGAAGTTGAACACTTAATGAAAATGTTTGATGAATAGTTTTTTTATATTTCCTTCATATTTCATTCCAAATTTTTTTTAGAAATTTTTCTAGATAGAATGCATTAAAGCTAATAAATCTTTTGACAAAATTGACTGCTTAATGAAAATGTTTGATGACCAGTTTTTATTTTATTTTTTCATTCATATTTCATTCTAAAATTTATTTCAAGTCAAAAACTTTACACATCTTGTTTGAAAATTTGGCAAGACCCCCCCCTTCAGTTTACTCTTGGAGGGGGTAAGGATTACCAATTTTTCATTTTATTTCATAAATAATTAAGTAAATCAATTAAAAAAGATAATCAACCAAGTAAAGGAGTCCCAAATACTATCTGTGAATGATTTCATGAGGGAAGTCAAAGAAAACATATGACAAGAATGGTATTATGAACTCATTCATAGAATATAATTGAAAGAACACCATTATGAAGCACAAGAGCTTGATGGTACAATACATAATTTGATTGATTATCTTTAATAACTGATAAAATTAAAAATTTAAGAAAAAAAATAAAAATTTGGAAATACTTTAATTACCATATTTAGAACCCCTCCCTAATGTTTTAGTAACCATTGAGCCTTCACCCCTTACTTACTTCCCTTGTTTAGCAAACTTTGATTGATCTGGAAAGAACATCCAAAATGAGTAAATTTTTTGCAAGATTTGAATCCAGGAGGTACCTTAGTGGTTTGATGATTATCTCTTAAAGAATTCCAAATTACTCTGATAATCACATTTCCTAAAACAAATTCCATGATGTATTTATGATCTGGAAAGTATAGTCCATGACCTTTGATTTTACCAGGTAAAGGCATTGGTCTTCCAGTAGTAGGATGGATATAACAGAAAAGGCCATAAGTAAGAATATTAGAATCATATTTTTCTATGAAAATCTGATTATGAAATCCTCCATAGGTAATGATAACATTAGAAGAAAAGATATAATCATTACTGATTTCAAACTATTCCATATCTGTCCAATAGGGAAGTCCAGCTTTCTTGCCAAGTTTATAATTATATTTAAATGCCTGAATACATAATTTTTTTAGTTTATTAGCCAAGAAAATATTGAATGATCCTGAGATTTTCCATCTTTCTAAATCTTCCCTCATTTCTTGATCACTGAGATTCTGGAGTAAAGAATAAATACCTGGAGAGAAAAATAAGAAAATATGTTTTCTTAAAAAATTACAAAAATAATGACTTACCAAGTAAGGCACCCTTTTCATATCCAGGTCTCCAACCAATTCCTATCATAATTCTTCCACTCTTCTTTTGATTTTTTAAAGGTTGTCAAACTAATTCCATCTGGTAATTTATTAAACACTTCATCTTGAACACCATTGAACAAATGAACCTGTATAATAAATTAAGGTTTGTATCCATTACTAATAATCACAACCACAATGTACTTTTCACAAGCAGTAAAGTAATTGATATTTTCTGGTATTGAATCAGGATAATATTTTTTTTACATATTGTAGTTTTGAAGTAAGAAAGATTTTCCAAAGAACTAAAGAAGGCTTTACAAAAAATTTTCTTTTGAATTAAACTGTCAGTTTATGCTAGTATATAAGTAAGATTTAATAGTAAATATTAATGGTCCAACTACTTATTAATAAATGATTTAGTGATTAAACCTCAGGGGAAGACTAATAAAATAGTTATTCTCAATTTAAACTTACAATACTTGGATGTTAGGTGTGCTAGTGGTGGAAAATAGACTAATAAAATATAGTTATAGCTTATATAAAAATAATATCAATTTATAAAGGCTTTATAATATATTTCTATATGATAATAATTATTTTATAATGTGTATTTAAGTTGTAGTAAGTAAGTGATGCATAATAACCGTCAAAATCCTCCCTTACTTATACCAAAATCTACTGGAGTGCACAGACCTTCAATCCAGATGATGTCACTTCTATCCCCGGCAATTACAGCACTGTGAGGGCCCATCACCTCCTCATGGCATCAACTTCAAGCATTTTCAATACCCAGACCTCCAGTAAGGACCCTCCATCACAATTAATGATACCACAGACCCATACCATAAATAGAATAGACTGATAAAAGTGGATACCATAAAGAAACAGGTAAAATAACTCATCCAAAAAAGATAAAATGAAACACAAAGCATATAAAGAAACCAAATTTACTTTTCAAGCTCCCAATAACATCCCCAAGCATCCACATTAACCCAGTAATCATATCCCAACTCATAAATCCATGAAAATCTATCCAAGGAAGCAGATTAAGTTGTCCAAACTGGATATATGCATCTGAAATAGGTGTATATGCTCGTGTAGGCGTTGTGAGTCCACTGAATACATCCATATGACCTAAAATAAGCATAAAAATAAAGTTTATAGGCTATTAAGAGGTTAAAACCCACTTATAGACCTAAATATACATAATATAACTACTTATTTCACTGAATATGAGGTTTATGTATACATATAAGCTTATGTATGTCTATAATTACTTAATATCACTTAAGATAAGTATACTATGACTACATTAAAACCTTAATAAGTATTATTGGGCTATGGATAAGCTATTTAAACTACTATAAGTCATATAGTAGTGTAATAATTATATATATATGTATTATAACCATATATATAAGTATTTTAACTTTATTTTTAAGTAATAAGCTTAATGAAATTAAGTTAATCTTATTTTAAACATAAGAATTACTCAGTCCTGGAGATATCTAGGCTGACACTCCCTCACCCAAAAAAAAATAATAAAAATGTTAAGACATTTTAATTAATAAGTAAGAAGTGAATAGAAAAATAATTTGAAACTTTCTATGTTACATATACTGAAGTTTACAGTATTATTTGGATTCAAATTTTTTCAAGAGATTTTTAAGATCAGAGATTTCATTTTCTGGAATCCACTGGTCATATTCACTTGATTTATTTTTAAATCTTAATAGATACTCAACTCCCTTTTTTTAAGTGAGGTGTCTCTTTTTAAGTATCTTTTCAATTTCTGCCTTTTTAACTATTTCTTCAGGTTGCTGTTTATGCCTTACTGATCTTCTTGGAAATAGAGCAGTATCATTAGAATGGTATGGTTTTATAAGAGAATTAGGAAATACTGGATGTTTTCTATCATATGGTGCATATAGAATAACTTCAACAGCATTGTTACCAACCATCTTTTTTACTACAAATGGTCCAATGAATGGATCCTTCAATTTAACATTACCATTTAAATTGAAATTTAGTGTAGAAATAAGGACTTCATCACCCTCTTTGAACATTTGTTCTTTATGGGCTTCATCCCATCTCTTCTTTTCATACTCAAATGCCTTATTTATAAATTCTTGAGCATGCTTTCTGCATAATTCTTGCATATGAAGAAAAGATTTTGTACCTGGATGGATATCCAATCTAGGTAATTTATTAAGAGTTTTAGCAGGGGTATTAGGTACATAACCCAACCATAACTCAAATGGCTTTTTGCCAGTGACAGAATGTACTGTACTATTGTATGCAAATTCTAAACCTGAGATAAGGGTTACCCAATCATGCATGAATTTTTCATTGTCTTGTAATTCAAGACCAAAAGCACAATATCTTCTTATCATATCTTCTAAAGTTTGTATCATTCTTTCTGCTAGCCCATCAGTTTGTGGATGCTGTTCTGTAGAAAATTTTAATTGACACCCTGAAACATCCATAAGTGATGTCCAGAACTCAGAAGTAAATTTAGGATCTCTTTCTGAGACTATTGCTTTGGGGAAACCTGCTATGTTTAACATTTGTGTCCACCATAAGAAAGCTAAGTCCTTTTCAGAAACCTCTTTGTGGGTAGGAATAAATGTACACATTTTTGTAAATCTATCTACAATTACCCAGAAGGAGCTATAACTCTTATTCCCTGCTATTGGCAAACCTGTTACAAAGTCCATGTTAAATATTTCCCATGGAGCTTTTGGTTTCTCAAATTTTTATAATAAACCAGATCTTTTTCCTGTTAATCTTTTAGATTTTTGATAAGAATCACATGTCTCAACATATTTTTGAACATCATCAGACATGTTAATCCACCAGGATGTATTTTTTACTCTGTTTAATGTTTTATGGAAGTCAAAATGACCTGCTAATATATCATTATGGCATATACTTAACACTAACTCCTTCATTGAAGGGGGAATTACAATTACATTGCTTAACTTCTTCCTGTAATATATAAAACCATCCTCAATGGAAAATTTCCCTTTTTCTAATGCTTCTTTATAATTTTGTGGTAGTGTTTTTATCAAAACACTCATTGATGCATTAGATGGATCATTTGATATTGTAGTAAGTTTGCTCAAGTCAGGATCTGAAGCATAATTATCAAGAATTGATTGCATAAATTCAGCCTCAAGATCTACAATATAAATTCCATAAATGTTAATAATCTCAGTTTCAGGAACATAAGCAGGATTATCATCATTATTTGGTAGAGGTACTCTAGATAACAGATCTACATTAGAGTGTAAGCTTCCTGCGCTATGTTTAATAGTCATCTGTCCTCTGTATTCTTGTACAGCTAATCACCATCTAAACATATGTCTATTAGGAGTTTTCATGTTTAAGAGTGACTTAACTGCACTACAGTCAGTTATTAACTCAAATTTTTTTGTCTTCCAGGTAATAATGTAGCTTCTCAAGAGCCCATACTACTGCCAAACATTCAAGTTGAGTAGCACCATATTTTAACTCACTACTTCTTAGAGTACTTGAAATATAGCAAATTAATACTTTTGACATTTTCCCTTCAATAAGTTGTTTTTGATGCAAAGCAGCACCCAGACCAGTAAAACTTGCATCTGTATACAATACAAAAGGCAATTGGAAATCTGGTAATCCCAAGACAGGAGCTGTCATCAAACATTCTTTCAACTTATCAAAAGCCTGTTGTCTTTCATTATTCCAAATGAAAGCTTCTGATTTCTTTATCAGTGTGGTCAATGGTGCAACAATTAATTGGTAGTTCTTTATATATTTTCTATAATAACCACACATACCAAAAAAAGATTGTATATCCTTTACATTTTGAGGAATTCCAATATTCTTGATTGCAGCCACCTTATTTTGTTCTACACATATTCGTAAGCCAGATACAATATGACCAAGCACTTTTAAAGACTCAAACCCAAATTTACATTTTTTCAATGCAAGGGTCATTTTTATTTCATCCATTTTCTGAAATACCTTCTTTAAATGGAATAAGTGTTCATCATATGTCTTAGAGAACACTATGATGTGATAAATGTATACCATTAACCATCCCTCAATCATTTCATTATGGAATGTTATATCCATTAACTTCTGAAATACTGAAGGAGCATTTTTTGGTCCAAATGGCATCCTGAAATATTTATATTTTCCCATATGTGTTGTTATCAACAAAAAGTTCTGTGAATTCTTTTCTACAGGAATCTGATGGTACCCTTTATTTCCATCTAGGAAACTTACATACTTAGCACCTTTAAGGGTAGCATGTATAGAGTCAATCCTTGGCAAGGGATAAATATCATCCACTGTGAATGTATTTAATTCTCTATAATCACTGCACAGTCTTGCTTTATCTTGTTCATAAGAAATTAGCACTGGTGATATTACACAATATCTTGGTGTAGATTAAACTTTTTCAATAATGTTCATTTTTAATAACATATTAATATTATCCTCTATGTCTTTCCTTTTCATTGGTGAAGCAGAATATGGTTTCTTTCTAAGACTAGAAGGAATATTATCCATAACACAGTTTAAACTAATTTTCATTTCATGATCTTTTACAAGGCCAAGTTCATTGGTTCCATGTGCCAAAGCCATTGGAAATGCTTTAATTAAGTCCAAAATATTTTTTTCTCAGCTTTACTTATCTGAGTGCCAAATGCTTCTTTTGAAATTTCTGTTTCCAGAATTTCCATCTCATTGGATTCTCTTCCTTTGCAAGGAATACTTATTAATGACTCAATGTGTAAGACCATGTTAATAGAATTTATTTTAATTTTTCTTTTACCATTCATTCCAATTGTAAAATTATTATTAGCAGGGTCTAATTTAACACCAAACTTAGTCATAATGTCATTTCCAATGATAAAACAGTTACTACAATTAGTATTATCCATTACTAAAAAGTCACAAGTTACTCTAACATAAGCATGTTGATGATTTAAGAAAAAAGAAGCTTTGTATCTACCAATGGGGTGTAATACTGATCCAAAACCTCTCCAATTTTTACTTTGATGGGGTTCAAGCTTTGACTTATACTCACTATCAATTTTCTGCAATGTATTTGTTGAAACAGCAGAACCAGAAGCTCATGTGTCCAATACTATATTTACATTTTCTCCAGAAATGATAGCTGGAACCGTGATAGGTGTCATTTTTAAGTTATCAGCTTGTATATACTTAATGATTTCAGCATCCTCAAAATTCATTAAAGATTCATTTGAGTCCATCTTTAATATTGGAGTTTCAAAGATGGAAAAATCATCCTTCAACATACAGACTTCATTTTCATCACTATATGAGATATTACTGTCATAATCACTTGAATCTTTACTTTTCTCTGTTTCATTTTCAGATTCATGCTGATTTTCAACAATATTTATATTCTTCTCACATTTGTGACCTTTAACCCAAGGTTTATTACACTTATAAAAAGTATTAGTTTCATACTTTTTAGGGACTACAGGTGCAGTAAATTTTTTCTGCTTCTCCTGAAGTGTTTTTGAATTCTGATTTTTCACAGGTTCATTATTTTGTTTATAAGTGGTGTATCTTGCTTCATACTTATGGTTTAATAATATTTCATTACAAATATTAATAAATTCAAAATATTCATTAACCATTATTGTTCTAGCTACAACAATGTCTCTGACAGATAAAAGTAATTTATATATTATATTATCTTTCCATAGGTTAAAATCCATGTTTTGCTCAATGGATTTTAATATTTTATTTAAATTTATTAAAAACACCATAGGTTTGTCACCATTCAACGGATTATACCTAGTTTTCTCATATAATCTTTGCTGAGTGAGCCTGAATTTAGAACCTCCAAATTGTTTTTCAATTAGGTATTTCCATTCAGCCCAAGAGTAATCTTTACCCTCATTAAAAGCAGCTTCAAACCATAATAAAGCAACATCCTTAAATAAAGAAATTAATTTTGATGTTATTTCTTCATCTGGTAACTTATATGAGAATTTGAAGTTGTCAATTCTTTGGATAAAATGTTGCCAATCAGAGCTGGCTTCCCCATCATAAGTTGGGTACTGATCTATCTTAGGCCAGTTCTTCTGATTGGAGTTTTTTTTACTAATCCTAGGTAAATTCAATAACTCATTCACTCTGGATAAATGGTCTTGTATCTCCTCTTGCACGGATTTGTGACTTACATTTGTATTTTCAGACTTGACACTACCACCAGATGGTTTTACTTGTGGTGGTATGGGGAATGATTGAGATTCATTTTTGCCAATGAAAGGATTATTATTATACTGAGTATACTTATAATTATCCTGATTTATTAGTAGATTAGCAGTTTCAATATCAACTTTAGTCAATCTTTGTAGCAGCTCAGAGACACTCTGATTTGTCTGTGCAAAAGATAACTTTGTTCTTGATTCAGTTTTCAATAAATGTGCTTCATACAACTTTTCTAACTCACAGAATTTGTTAGAAATTTCACTATATTTATTACTCAAAGAATCATACTTAAGAGTTAGAGCCAATTGTTCATTCTCTAATTCTTTATTTCTTGTTGCCAGCTGAGAAATTTTCAATGTCAAGGACAAAATTGTATCACTTGTGAGCTTAACTGTCTGTTCCTCACAATCATTCACTCTATTTCATAATGCTGAAACAATTCTATGGACAGTAGGGTTATTATTAAAATACTCCATGTCTTCCTTCTCAATTTTTTCACTGTTTTGTGAACTTCTCACCTCACTATTAAGTGGTGGAAACTGAGGATTAACTGTATTATTATTATAAATAGTACTGTTGTTATTGACAAAATATAAGTCAGGTGTATCCACATCAAAAACTTATTTTCTCAAGTCACCCTCAATTCTCTGTAGATGGTCATAATACATATATATATAATTATTACATTATTATATGAATTATAGTACTTTAAATAGCTTATTCATAGCCTAATAATACTTAATAAGGTGTTAATGGAGTCATAGTATACTTATCTTAAGTGATATTAAGTACTTATAGACATACATAAGCTTATATGTATACATAAACTTCATATTCAGTTAAATATGTACTTATATTATGTATATTTAGGTCTATAAGTGGATTTTAACCTCTTAATAGCCTATAACCTTTATTTTTCTGCTTATTTTAGGTCATATGGACATATTTAGTGGACTCACAATGCCTAAACAAGCATATAAACCTATTTCAGGCACATATATCCAGTTTGGACAACTTAATCTGCTTCCTTGGATGGATTTTCACAGATTTATGGATTGGGATATGATTACTGGGTTAATATGGATGCTTGAGGATGTTATTGGGTGCTTGGACAGTTAATTTGGTTCCTTTATATGCTTTGGGTTTCATTATATACTCATTGGACGAGTTATTTTACCTGTTTCTTAATGGTATCCGCTTTTATCTGTTTATTCTATTTATGGTATGGGCCTGTGGTATCATTAATTGTGATGGAGGGTACTTACTGGAGGTCTAGATGTTGAAACTTCTTGAAGTGGAAGCCATGGGTAGGTGATGGGCCCTCACAGTGCTTTAATTCCCAGGGATAGCAGGGATATCATTTGGATTGAAGGTCTGTGCACTCCAGTGGATTTTGGTATAAGTAAGGGAGGATTTGACGGACTATTAGACATCACTTACTTACTACACATAAAACAACACTAAAACACAATTATTATCATATATAAATATATTATAAAGCATTTATAATTTGATATTATCTTTATATAAGCTATAACTATATTTTATTTATCATTTTCCACCACTAGCATGCATGAAAATCCAAGCATTGTGAGTTCACATTGAGAATAACTATTCTATTAATCTTCCCCTGAGGTTTAATCACTAAATCATTTAACAATAAGTAGTAGGACCATTAATATTTACTATTAAATCATACTTAGATACTAGCACACACTGACAGTCCTCCACATCCCCCTTTTTCCCCCTTTTGCATCTGCAACACCCCCCCTTTTATCCCCTTAAGTGTCCTCAGACACGTCCCTTTCCCCCCTTTCATTTCCTGAAACCCCCCCTCCTCACCTATCCCATCCCCTAATTTCTTCCCCCCTCCCCTCTTATTGCTCCAATCCCCCCCACCCTCACCTCTCCTCCAGCCCCTCCTTCATTACTTAGCAATTTGCTAACAAATCAGTAAGTTAATGAAAAATTGGTGACAATTGTTCATTAAATTAGCAATTTATTAGCTAATTGCTTGAAATTAAGGGGGGGGTTTCAGGAGCCCAAAAGGAGTAAAAGGGCATGCCTGAGGGTGCCTAAGGGGAAAAAGAAAGGGGGGTCTTGAGGAAACCTAAGAGGGGGAAAGGGGGGCATAGAGAACAACAAAGGGGGAAAAGGGGGGATTGAGGAGGCCCATGAGGGGGAAAAGGGGGGATTGAGGAGGCCCATGAGGGGGAAAAGGGGGGATTGAGGATACCAATGAGGGGGGAAACATGGGATAAAGGCCAGGCCAAAATGATTTGCTGTTTTGATTTTGAATTTTTTTTGAAATTGGATTCTGAGTTCCCAGAGACTAGAAAATCTTCCCTTTAAAATTCCAATACTAAATGTTTAATTCATACTCTAGATTGTGCAAGATGATAATTAAAAGTTGTTTTTGGGTCATTTTCTAAATTTGCACCTTGGAAAGCAGGTATAATGTATTTTCCACTTGCATGTGCTGTGTCTGCAAGGAGGTACAGATATTTGTCAAAGTATTGGTCAGGATTTTGAAAAATCTTCATTCTTTGGAACACGGAAGAGTCATGATATGAGCCAGGGAAGCCACTATGAAAAGTAATAAACTTTTTATTGACACCACACGCAAGTTAAATGGCAATAGAGTATCTAGAAAGAAGATAAAAAGTTAGTTTGTGAAGATAAATTTGAGAACATTTTGAAGAAACCTTTTTTTGTGATCAAAATAATGGTTGCCATCATGAGCAGGCTTTTGGCTCAACGGTATAGTTATACCATCAACAAAACCTACACAGCTAGGGAAACCTTCAGCTTGCATTACTTGAGAGGATTCAAGTCACTGTTGTGGAGTTGGCCAAGAAAATGTTTAAGACTTGAGAGAAAGGATAGCAAACATGCAGTGCTTGATGTATAATATGATAATACCATATCCTATGGTAAAGAGATTATCTAAATGTCTTACAACAGCACCATTTCCATTTGAACCAAAGCAACATAGTGTAACAGCAAGTTGAAAGGCAGGATTACACTGTTTGTTATGGGAATTATTATGGAAGATAGGATAATTGGAGATGAGTTGAGAAATTTTGAAAAAAGAATCAGGAGAAGTTCAAAAAAGTTGTGTTAAGTTTAAATGTGGAATTTTAAGAGTTGATGCAAGATCATATCTGGGATCATGATAAAGATTTGGCCCCCTTGGGATGATGTAACACTTTTTGGAAAGAAAAGACGTATAAGTTAAAGTGTCTTCCAAACCAGAGTCAGAATCTGAGTCAGCAGCTAAAGTAAAAGTGATAGTATTCATAGTTGAGTGAAGTTGCTTCCTAGTAGAGAGGTTCTTCATTATTGTCGGTAGAAAAGGTTGTCAGTAGAAGGTTTAGATGATGAGTGGGAAGTGGGAATTTGCCACCAAATGAGCAGGTGGGGTGTGTAGATAGAGAAAAATGTTATGTGTTTGCCACCAAAATTAAGTAGCATAGAGTGAAGAGACATATAAAGATGGCATCCACAATTATATGTCATGTGACTTGCTTACAAATCAATCATGGATGTGATGAGTTTGGGATCAGGAATTAGGAATGGAAATTGGGGTATAAGAGGTGGGATAATGCATTATTGTGCAATCCTTATCCACTAGCCCCAGGGCTAGTGGATAAGAATCATCCACAATTAATAATGTCTGATCCCAGCAAAAAAAATTCCTGATCCCTAATTGCAGATCCCTGAACATTGATACCCCCTAATGTAACAATCTTTACTCATCCTAAAAGTCTATTTCTCTCCTCAAACTCATTTGTCTCTGATTAAAGCAAGAAGTTGCACTTGATACAAAGCAAAATATATACAATATTATCTAATAATCATTAACTTTCAGTGATAGCCTAATTCAATTAAAAATATCCAATTAGTTACGCTACTCAGTGAAAGAAAATGCTTGTTTTGTCTAGCTTACTTAATTCCCATAGCCATCAGTTCAGCCACCAAATACTGGAATACCTGTTTGTTTCAGACATCCAACCATTAAAGAAAAAGCAAAAGAAAAAAAAAGAAAAAAAATCAATCAGATTACAAATCACAGGGTAATGTGGAAAGAAATCCATTCCAAGTAACTTTAATGAGTTGGATTATTCAAATAAATAAATAAACCCACATATGGAACTGCTACCACGTCCATGTTGCCCGACAGACTTTTTGCCATGCCCTCTAAAGATTTACCAACCTTTCTCAAGTTTCCTTGATTCTCCTTGGCTGAAGAATCATCCATTTTCGAACTATTTCGACAACTTTTACAATATTCTCCATTGGGTCCGACGATTTCTTGTGCTTTTCCAACATGCCCAGTAAAATTGATTAGTGTTGGTTCGAGTTCTTCATATCCAACCGAGCAAAGCAGACCACACGTCCGACAAACCCAAGCTGTGGAATAATCTGAACAATTCATTAGCCGATCTTGCAAAAGAAATGAAGTTCCATGGGCCAAAAGTGCATCGCGTTCCATTTCTCCAAATCGAATTCCTCCCCCTCGTTTCCTACCCTAAAAGATATCTCAACATATCATCAATGATGATATCCAAGAGGACCACATTAAGAAATATCATGTGTCACTGACCTTCACTGGTTGGCGTGTGAGCTGATCCACTTTGCCAGTTGTACGAACTTGCCACTTATCGTCCACCATGTGTCTCAATCTTTGGTAGTATACCACACCTATATAAATATCTGTCGAAAACTCTTCCCCAGTAATTCCACTATACATGGGCTCATTTCCATGATAGTTATAACCTGCTGCCAAGAGCTGCTTGCCAAAATAATCAGCCGGAGTATCGGCTTCGTTGAATCTAAGAAGAAAAATAAAATAGACCAAAAGTAATAAGAGAGCCTATAATGAGCATTTATGAATCTCACAGATGTGTAATTCAACTCGACATTACTCTCAAGGTAGCGCAACTTACTGGAACGGTGTGGCATCCTGTGCTAAACCATGCATAGCCCCGGCTTTGCCAGCAAGGCTCTCGACAAACATTCCAATAGTCATACGAGAAGGAAAAGCATGAGGGTTTATAATAATATCCGGCTGAATTCCAGATTCAGTAAAAGGCATGTCAATCGTTGGCCATTTCTGTGAGCAGACTCCTTTTTGGCCGTGCCTCGAGGAAAATTTGTCTCCAATAACGGACGGTCTAGGAATCCGAAGCTTGAAATGAAGCTTAGTAAATTCACTACTGGATGAGTCGCTACCTGAACCAGTAAATGGATATAAACATCAGGGTTTGAAAGCTGCACACATTCTCTGTATAGAACATGGTCGAACCTATCACCCTAACTTCATCAATATATGCCTCTTCATCGCCTTTGTATTTTTCCCAATGCACTGTCCCAGTTGCCCTATCTGTATAGGCGCAAAGAGGATCACCAGGTCGAATCTTAGATCCCACAGGCGCAATCCCATCACTATCAACTTTTGCTGCCAAACGACTACTTTTAAAGTCCAAGTGAACGCTACTACTAAAACCAAAATGTTTTTCACTATAAGCGCGCCCAGAATTTCGCGATCCTTGTAAATCAACAATATGGGATTTGTATATTGTCCCGTGAGCGAATCCTCGCTCGTGGCTGGATTTATTTAAAATCATCGCATCTTCCATGTCATATCCTGTATAGGATATGACAGCTACAACTGCATTTGTACCATTGGGGAAATGATCCATATTGTATTCGTCATGAAGTGAGGGACGAGCAATAGGAGTCTGACCAGTCAAAAGTCGATATAGTTTGTTATCGGTTCTATGGTTCAAAGAAGTTGAAGGGGTTCCCATAGTTTGTTTACCCATTTGACATTGATACATGTTTCGAGGTGATTGATTAAAGTCAGAAAACGGCGTCAAATTGGCAAGCAAAGAAAGCATATGAGTTGGCGAAATCTCGCAATGGCTACTGATTCCTGCTTCTATTTCTTCAGGTGTACAAGCAATATCAAGGTAAACTTGTTCAAAGGATCCTATCATGTCTCTCTGATTATTGAGTAAATATCTTACGGGTCGTACCATTCTTCCGGGTGTAGAAAACAAA
The DNA here is from genome assembly GCA_030280995.1 of Hemileia vastatrix. NCBI lineage: Eukaryota > Fungi > Basidiomycota > Pucciniomycetes > Pucciniales > Zaghouaniaceae > Hemileia > Hemileia vastatrix. The sequence goes on from JASXTE010000015.1 coordinate 15,806,720, forward strand.
TAAAGACCTGGATATTGACCACCTTTAGAGTGAGGCACTAAACCTATTTCAAGATCCAGAGGAATATTTTCTCGCCCTTCCGTTTTCCATAAGCGGAGCGCAGTCGCCATTACAGAGCAAAGCTGAGGACTTGCCCATCCAATAATACGACCATCTAGTTGAACTGATACACAGCTGAGCGCATGGACTGAATTGTCAAACGGCTGACTCATTCCTAATGCCAACAGCAAGGCAGGTATGTGTGTGACGGTAGACGGTGCAGTAACTATTTGGCATTTGTGAGCAAAATGATTAAGAAGACCACAAGGGGCACCATCAGGGGTATGAACTGGGCATAAAAAGCCCCAAGCTTCCGGTAGAAGCTTTCTAACCGAAGTGGTTTTAAGTTCTGCCTAAAAAACCAACAATGATATTAATTAATCATTGCTAGCAAAATCTTAAAACAAAAATGATGAAAGCATGTCAAAACATACATAGAAAGCACCACGATGTACACACCGAAAATGAGATATGAATCGATAAAAATTCAACTTCTCAGCAATAATAGCGTATCCTGTTGCTTGTTGTAAATCAAGACCAGAAGGTGATATTAAATTTCCAGTTGCCAAAAAATAGGTAATTTTCCCCCCGATGTCCGAATTAGTTTTTTGAAAAACTTTGCTCAAGTACTTTTTGTCCAAAAAATTGACCATTGTCGATCCTTTCCTAAGGTCCAGAAGGATTTGATTTTGTAAAGCTATCAAATATCGATCAAACTGTTCTTTGAGGATGTTTGCTAGCAAATATCCAGGAAGCAGGATTTCATGATGTTGTGGAGAATCTGGATTATCTGTGCAACTTTGGCCCTCAACGAGTGCGTAAAGTTTTCGGATCATAAACCTAAGACCCAACAAGAAAGTTAGCGTTTATTTAGCCATATAATTTCAGGTCTGAAAAACAAAGTCGAACTGACAGTAATAAGTGGTATTTTTGAAAATTATCTTTTAAGTGAACCAGCACGATTTGATCTACAAGAAAACGACCAATCTGCTCATTCGACCAATCTTCTGGACAGCCTAGTACAACGCGAAACTTCTCTCCTAGAAATTGTAAGCACTTGCTCGACGTCGTCAACGCATATGTTTTGAAGCTACGAAGCAGCAACTCGATCCGATCGGTCTTAAAAGTATCATCATAATTATTTTGGGCCAATCCACAAAAAATGTCTTTATCACTGGCACCACAGAGTGCCTTTAATAGCATGATAACAGGTATCATGTATTCATTTTTTCTCCAGGAGAACCGAAAAGTAATATTTCCATTGGACAAGAAGTGTAAGGTATTTGTAAGACTAGATTGATCACTGCGAACACATCGAATTTGACACGCATGTGGGGTGTAAAAATTTCCTCGATTACAAAATGATTGCCTAAAAAGACCGACGACATGATTACGCCGTGGAAGGATCAGATAGCGAATGAGACGTTCATTTCCATTCACTATAAAATATCCACCCATTTCTTCAGACTCTTCGTGATGAGAAATCAAAGCACTGGGTGGCATATCTTTCAAATTACATTTGTCAGACTAAATTTATATCTAATTAGTGATGTACTGTGGGGTGCAATATAAGATTGAACAATACACTCACTCGAACCATGATAGGAAGAAGACCCATTTCGCGGTACTCAATTTGAGGGGCCGAGTCGTTAACAGTCAATTGAATTTTCGCAGACATTTTTCCTGCATAAGTTGCCAATCTTTCCCTAGCCTGATTAGATATTTTCAATCATTCTGGGGGATTTTATAATGAAGGTGATCTATCACTAACTTCAGAAGGGTAAATTCGGTTATCTGGCCGACTGATGGCTTTTTCAAAAACCATCGGGTTAGCTACCAAAACTTCCAAAAGCTTTACTGGAAAAAGACAAATAAACCAATCAGAAAAAAAAACTAGAAATTTACAACAACAAAAAAATTGAAGTGTACACACTTTCCAATCTATTTTTTTGGGAATCGAAGATAACCTTTGGGTGTATAGCTTGGACAGATAAAGGTATGATACCTGGAGAGCCATTTTGACCAGTGAATAAAACATTGAAACTTTCCAAAAGAGGGGCTATCAGCTTATGGATGGCAGGGTTAGAAGACTTGTTATTCGGAGGATTTCTAAAGTTTTTCTCCCTTTCAACAATATTAAATCTCGATCCCCATGGACGAGATTCCACTTGAGCAATTTCATGTTCATTGGATGATTTGTTGTGGCGGGACAACACACTTGTTGGATGTTTTGAACTTTTGGCCATTAATCGTCAAAATTTTTTAAACCGGGTTGAAAAAAAAGAATAGAAAAAAGTTCACTTGAGGGTGTCCGGTGTCACGTGACCATGTTTGAAATTTACGCTTGATTCAATAGCCGTCTTTTTCTTCTATTTTTTATTTATTTTATTACTTACAATCTCACCCAACACGAGGAATGAAGAAAAAGTGGCTATTCTAGTGTATATAAAAAAATGAGGGGAGAAAATTTGGGAAGGATCATGGAAATAGAGTAGGTGATAGCAAGATTATGGAACACTTAGTGGGACATTGTAGGGGAATCTACCAGAGGAATCTTTTCTTTTATTGAGTGAGTTTGCCTGCTTGTCTCACACGCTAGATAGCCTCTGATTTGAGAACTATTTGTCGTGACTGTTTTTTTCACATTTGAAAGATGAAAATCAAAAGAAGAAATCAATATCCACGGCAAAAGGGGAAACAAATTAAAAATTCAAGCACCAAGCATGATAGAGTTGCAGAGTGGCGTAAGTAGAAGGAAAGAAGGAAACAATCTATAAATTGAAATCCACCAAGTGGTATAGAAAGGTGGCAAAATAGGCATGATGAGCATATCAAGGTGCGGTAAGGTTAACTTACATAGAGACTAGTGTTTCCCTCTTTAAATATCACCAAATCAATTTAAAAATGAAGCGAAAAGCTAATAAAAGAAAGGACATAGGTAATTCTTTTCTTGATGAACACTTCTTTCCTGCTTAGATTATAAATTGCAGTCTTATTATTTTACATCTCATTTTTATAATCTTCTATGAAGGGTTGTTTATTATGTCACTTCTTCGTAGCTTTGTGATAGTATTTATGTTCTTCATCTTCCTTTATATTCATTTTTCTCTCTATAATTTACTTTTCTTACGTTTTATCCAGTTAAAGTCTTATATTTATTTCTTTCCACATTTTTTACCTATCAATTTTTTATAGTGAATAGTTTTTAGTGTCTCTAAGAGCTCTCGTGGAAATATTCTAATATCTCAAGAAATAAATCAAGAAATAAGCGAAATTGTGAAAGCTTAGAGTTTAACATTAAATGCAATGGTTGATCATCGAGTACAACATTATTATTGCGACATGTATTAAAATTGAGATTATTTTCCTAATATTTTTTATTGACCAAAGCTTTATCTATTTGTTAAAAAAATGTCTCCGTCACAGTCATAAACATTCGTTTTTGTCTGGCAAGCACCACTGCCTATGTTTTAAACATAGTAGACAATAAGGCTTACGAAAGAAGAGGGCTTCTTTAAAATTATGAAAGATTCATTTTACATGTGTGCAATCTATGGTCATCAAGCTCATGATAGCTACTTTAATTGAAGCTTACACCACAAGAGAATCGATGGCGTTTTGTGCTTTTCGCCACCCAATCGTTTGACCTGTCAGTCAAGAAATCTATCATTTATTGGCTTGAGACATTTCAAACAACTTTTGTTTTGCCTCTGACAGGTCAACATCAACAGTCTTTACATCAATAAAAGCTGCTTGAAATGGCTCAAGCTAAAAAATGATAGATTTCTAGACTGACAGGTCAAACGATCGGGTGGCGAAAAGCACAAAACGTCATCGATTCTCTTGCGGTGTTACATATGGTGAATAAAGACACAGCTTTGAATTGATTTTTGTCCAACAAACTGGATATATCAGTACTCGATTCCTAGCTCACAATCGTAATTAATTGTTTGAAAACTACCAAAAGTTATATTTTGAGCTGAGCCAATGATTTTCACATGTAAGGATCAAGTAAGAAATATTAAGAGCATCCACACTCGTTCGGTTGTGTAACTCCCGCTTACAATGCATATTACTTCTGAGTTGCACACATTTATGATTTCATCCCACACTCATTTTTCAAAAAATTTACTATTTGCGAGTTACACAAAATATTCATCACTCGTGTTTCTCGGTTTATTCAATAACATCACTGCTTCCATGGCACTGATTTCTTCTATCCCTCTTTCTACTGTACTCATTTTTCTTCACTCAACTGTTGCATTTCCCATGCCATTAAATTTCCTTGATGATTTATTAGACATGGAAGAAGAAAATCTGCTTCTAACATATTTTTTAACTACAGCCACCACAAAAAATCAAGTGGCACTTGCTAGCAGGTGCCTATACCTATATTCAGTTTTGATTTAAGAGTAAATTTGATTTGATGTTGCACGAGCTAGTGTGCTCATTGTTCAGTGCGCAGTCTTTCCAGAAGAATTACAGCTGAGCTGAAATTGAGTTAAGTCAAAGATAGGGATTAGCACCTGCTATCAGGTGCCCATGTTTTTTTTTTTCTGGTGAGCCATATTAGAAATGGTTTGTGCAAAAAAAAAAATTGTGGACAGAGTCACCCAGCACTTTTAGCACATAAATCTGACATATCCTGTCAGATTATTGTCAAAAAAACCTAAAACTTGTACAAAAACGCTGAGGATTTGTCACTAGTGCCATTTCCTGTCGGATTTTGGCACTAAAAGTGCTGGGAAACTCTGCCCACAATTTTTGTTTTCACACAAACCATTTCTAATATGGCTGTACCTATTATAACAATCAAACATTTAATTCAACTACACTGAGACCAAAAAAAATTGATAGAGTGAGATGGTTACACTAGTAATGCACACTTAATGAAAGACTACTTTGGGCAAACCCATTTTCAATTTTGTTGGAGCTTTGAGGTGTAGACATGGTTTATAAAATATTATAATATAATAAAATGATAATTTTGGGTGTGATGTGATGATGAGAAGTGAGAAAAGTAGTGTTGAGTAAGAGAATGACAAGTAATGTAGTGTTCAGTAAGAGTGAAGTTTTAATGAATTGGAGGTAGTGAAGTGTTGCTAGGTTGAGCAAGTGAGATGAATTACTGAAAAAATGGCAGGGCAGAAAATGAGTTACACTAATGGTTCAATATTTTCTGGAAAGATCCATAATTTACTGAAAAAATTACTGATTTGACCCTTCACCAAGAGACTGAAAATAGGTGAGTGTGGGATTTTAGTGGCTATTTTTGTAAAATATGCATACCAAAGCTAATTTGACCCCAAGTGAGGATGCTCTAAGCCAGTTGATCATCTGCTCATCATACCCAAAGAGGCTCTCACCAGGAAAAAATTTTTGGCACCTGCTAGGAGATGCCTCTCCCCAATTGAACTACCATTGTTCAGTCAGGTTTGGGAACCTACTAGCAGGTGCCAGCTTTTTTTTCTGGTGTCTTTCACTGCAGGCAAAACTGTGTCACATATGCATTTCTGTAGGTAATGTCCTGCATTGAAGCATGACACAGGGTGGGAGCCCAGGTCATGCATAAGCTACATGACATGAAATCATGCAAACATCTTGCAGTATATTCATCACACACAGGGACTGCATGACTCAATTCACCAGGGGCAAAATCATGTCATGTTTGGGTTTTGGGTGTCAATATCCTGCAATAAAATGTGACAGTGCAAGACCCCATGTCATGCATTTTTACAAGACATCAAGTCCTGCAATAAAACAAGACATGGGGTGGGTCACAATGTCACACTTTTTTGCAAGACTCCATGTCTTGTTTTGAGTGTGGGACATTGGCACCCAAAATGCAAATGTGATACAATTTTGCCTGTAATCCCTTAGGGTTTGCAGGCAAAACAGTGTCACATTTCAAGTTTGGCTGTCAATGTCCCATCCTAAAGTGTGACATTGTGTGAGACCATATGTCATGCTGCTTTACAAGACATCAAATCCCACAAACAAAACATGACAAGTACATGTCACCATGTCACACATTTTTGCATGATTCTATGTCATGTTTTGTATGAGGGACTTTGATGCCCAAATGCGAATTTGACATGGTTGTGCCCCTGGTGATTGCACCCCCTACAAGCAACATGTGTGATATGTGCAAGATCAGATTTCCTGTTTTATTACAAGATATCATGTTTTGTTTTGCATGAAGGACACTGAAACCCAAAACTCAAACATGACACACTTTTGCCTGCAGTGTTTTTCTTACTACAAACCAAGTAAGATATTCCCAATGGGGGTATTGTAGGGAGAGACATAAGGACAGGAGAATAAGTGTAAGAAAAATATTTGTGCAAAAAATGTGTGAGAAAAATAAATGTAAGAAAAAACTCTTGCAACAATGGAAAATTTTGTTTTTTAATTTTTTTATCTTGAAAAAATGAATTTATATTTTATTTTTATTTTTTCCCTATGTTCTTACTTTTGTTTTTGAAAATAAAACTCTTATGGTTGCAAATGGGTTTTCTTACACTTATTTTATCACACTTATTTTGATTGCACTTAATTTTCATACATTTTTTTTGACCTTATGCCCCTCCCTAAAATATCCCCATTGTGGATATCTTACTCAGTGTCAGCCAGGCTATACCAGGAGCCCAGTAAATGATATGTTGATTGATTGGACCTAAAAGAGGGTGTAAGAATTGCATTTGATGTATATAAATTAATATTTTATTGCATAATAAAATTATATAAGTATCTTATTAAATATAAGTGTTATATTAATTTTATTTTTATATAAATTATTTATACATTTAAATTAAGCATAATATATTTTATATTCTACAAATAATTGCACATTTTTATGTATTTAATAATTTTAAACTAATAATTAATTAATTACAAACATATATTATAATTATGTGTAAAATTGACTTATAAAATGTAATTAAATTTATATATTAAATAAAACTTTTCATATATTATTAAACAATAATATTAGGCGCTTTTTTGACCCTTAATTGTGTCAGTAAAATTATTAAATAAATTATAACACTTATTTAATAACATAGTATTAAAATCACCACTTTAAATTACAAATATCATTAAATTAATTATATGTTTCATTTAAACTAATTATTGAATTAATTACATAGTTAAAACAATTAATTAAAATTGCTTTAAGCTGGATTGAATTGATTACATGAATTTTTGGCATGAAAATAATTCTATTTGTTTTACTTAGACCCTTTACATCCTACTTTAATGTCTGTTTTGGATTATTTTACTCACTGTTCTCATATTTCAAACTTACTTGGTTACTAATTATTTTAATTAAGTGTTTTTGGGAAATTATAGTGGGAAAATTAGTTACTTACTCATGGGTTTAGTTGAATGTCTCATGTTTTTCTCTCAGTCTCCATGTTTTAGTTCTATTCTTTTTAATGTCTAGTTTCATGTTATTCCTTTTTGTAATTACTATATGGTGATGCTTCAGAGGGTCCTTTGCCTATAAAAGGATTTGGATTATCTCCTGTAGCTGCATCATTATTTACACTCAAACAAATTTCATTATTAATTTCATTACATTTATTATCTTTAATATTAGTATTCTTAATCTAATTTAAAAAGTATATAAGCAATTAAAGGTTGCCTTAAGTCTCATAATAATAATAGTTGTCTGTTGCGCATTGAAAATAATTGCTAGTTAAATAAGTATATTATAATTTAAAAACCCATACCATAGTGTTAAATCACCAAGAAACCTCGACCCCTTCCCTTTTAAAATACTTATACTATTTAATTTCTTTACACCTTTATATTACTTTGTCTTCCTCCTCTCTATTTTCCTTCCTCTCCTTCTCCTTCTTCTAGATGACCGGCCAGCAATTGAGAGCCTTTCTGAATGACAACAACGACTGCAATAATTGTGACGAGCAACATAGCGCACGGACCACCCAGACAAAAAAAAAGAGAAATTTTGCCGTAACTGTGTTTTGAAATTGGGTTCAATTGATTTGGTTTATAAAAAATTAAATTATATATTATTTTGAAGTGATTTTACAATCACTATAGTAAGCTCACCTTTGCACCTCTCACTCATATATTATTATATTTTTACTTCAATAACAGTGTTTGTGGCTTAATTGCTGATTCACTGAGTGTAAGTTTTCTTTATATTAATTTTTTATTATTATTTTTCCTAGTTGACCATAATAGAGTAACACTCTTAGTCCTAGAAGACAATAAATTTTTAATAAATTATTTAATTAATTCTATTAATTCTTTTTTGTTTATTGGTTGACCATTATAGTACTCAGTACTTAGTCCCAATATTACCATAATATTAATTTTTGGTATTAATTATTTTGGTTGAATTATAAAACCTTTGTTGTTTGGTCCCATTTTAATTATTGTTAATTCTTAATAAACAATTGTAATTACATTTATTTGTATTACATTTTTTTTTTTGATTTTTGATAAAATTTAAAATTTGTTGTTTTGTTAAAAATTCAATAAATTATATTTTATTTTGAAATAACGATTTGAATCTTTAAATAATTTTGATTCTCTTTTCACAGTTAAAATTTCCAGTAGTTTGGCTAACCGCATGGATAACTTACATGTGGATGAGATTGAAGTGGATGTTGACACTGAATCTGCAGGTTCATCTCAATTAACTTACAAAAATTATTCAGCTGACAAAAAACCTTCATGATGTGGAAATTGCAGGAGAAGTGGCAAACCCCCCTCACCAAACACCTCTGAAAGAAGTAAAACCTCTAATAAATCAGGACAATCCAATCAAAGGTATAAAAATAAAAAAGATACCTCTAATCCAACAAGTAAACAATCTGTCCAGCCACATCAAAGAACTGAAGGCAGAAATCATGAAGTACAAGGCAAGGGTAGACACACTCTGGAAGCAGATGCAGGAGTTATTAAGTCCCAAACAGGCTCAACCTCCTAATTTTCCAGCCTCCCAGCCTCAGTCTCAACCTCAGTTCAATCAGGCACCCAGCTCCCTCACCCAAAATCAAGGCACTCTGCAAGTGGAGCAGTGGAAATGGGATTACCTGATGACCCATTACCAACAGAATGTTCAGAAACCAACAGCTCAACACCCTGGCCCATCCATGAAACCAAAATACAATCCATCTCCTCAGCCCCATCCTTATCAGGGAGGCAGAAGAAAGAAAGCACAGGGGAAGTTTCCTCCCTTTCCATGGTAAGTAATTTGTTAGATAAACATGTTGGTATGTATAATAACAAATCTTCTTCAGGTAATAATGTGGATCCTGGTGAAAGAACAGTTAAACCCTTGAAAAGACAACTTCCTTTGATAAGTAGCCCCAATGATTTAATTAGAAAATTATCATTTGATGAACCTTTACATTTGACTTCTACTTCTTTAATTAACCCTTCTCTTGCAATTAAGAATGATTCTGTTTCCCCTGAAGTCTATACTTTAATTGAGAAAACTTCTGAAGAAATATTGAAAGATAAACTTGATTTTAATGTTGTGAAAGATAAACATTTGAGAGATATGTTAATACATGAGAGTGATAGATTAAATAATTTGCATTTACATTGCAAAGTGAGTTCTTCTTTTCAAGACACTGCTTATTTCAAATTAAAGACACATTAAATAATGTCCTTTCTCAACAAAAGTCTATTAAATCTGATCACAGATCACTTTCAGATAAATATAGTCACCCATGCAAAATTATTGATGATCTAAAAGATGAAAATACTGCTTTAAAGAATGACAATATGCTTCTGCATAGTGAATTAAGAAAATTGAAAATTGATTCTCAGAATTTGAGTAATAAATGCTCTATAGATGAGGACAGAAATATTCTATCTATTTCTAGGATTAATGATCAACTATCTTATATTCCTGATTTGAGAAATAAATTATCTGATCTTGAGAAACTATTTTCTGCATTACAGGCTGTCCAAACTACTCATTATCATGAGTTAAAAAATATTGCTCAAACTGCTGTTAATCATAATAATAAACAGCCTGAACAGAGTGGTTCTTCTCTCCCTTGTAATGTACCAATTTTACCAGCTGAAATTCATTCTGAGAAATCTGTTACATCAAACACAAATAATTTAAATGCTAAAAATGAGCCAGCTACCTCTGTGAATAATGAAATATCTGAACACCTTTCAAAACTTCAATAATTGATAACCTTGAATAATTCAAACCAAAAAATGGACCATCCCAGTAGTCAGAAAAATTGGCCTAAATTGGACCAATATCCTACCTTTGATGGTGATTCTTCTTCTGATTAGCAACACTTTATCCAAAGAATTGATAATTTAAAGAGATCTTATAAACTACCTGATGAGGAAATTGTTTCTAAGCCAATTTCTTTATTTTCCAATGTAGCCTTGATGTGGTATGAATTTGTTCTTTTAGATAACAACCATTATACATGGAATGATTGGAAATCCTTGATTGAAAATCAGTTTGGTGCTTCAAAATTCAGGTTGGCTCAGCAAAGACTGTATGAGAATACTAGATATCTATCCTCCTCTGTTGAAAAACCCATTTTTTTTCTTATGAAAGTAACAAAAATCCTGAGAGCAATTGATCCAAAGATGGATTATGATATTTGGAGAGATAAAATCTTGTACAAATTGCCAAATTCTCTTAGAGATTTAATTGTAGCTAGAACTGAGCATGTGAGGGAACGCTCTTCTTTCATTAATATCTGTAATGAGGTACTGCTCAACCATAGATATGAACCAAAGAATTACCTTGGTAAATCTTATCATGATCAAAATAAACCCTCTACAAAGCCCCCAGAAAAATCTGGTAGAACCTCTGCCCCAGTTGCATCTAAAAAATATGCAACAAATACTTGTTATAAATGTAACAAATCATGGCAAAAGGGTCATGTTTGTGACAAGAAAATTCATCTTGTTGAACAAAATGAAGACACTGATGAGGCTGAAATTGATGTCAATAATTCTTCTAGTGACTGTGAAAGTAATATCTCCTATGGCAATGACTCTGTTAAAGATGTTTTAATGTTGGAACAGGATGTCCATTATTTAGATAATATATCTGAAGAATGTGTATTGGATTTATCTTCAGTAGAAAATGCTGAAATAATTAAAGATATTACTAACAATTCTATAGCCATATCCCCTTTGAAAGCAACTGATATCATTAATGGTAAAAATGATGATGTAGTTCTTGACTCTGGTTCAGGAGGAAGTGTAGTGTCTGAAAGAGCTTTAGCTTCAGTAGATAAGGATTATTTGAGTAAATTATTACCTATAACTTCTGAAAAATGGAGAGGGTATGGTTCTACCTTAATTCCTATTGGCAAATACAAAACCTCTGTATTCTTCAAATATAATGGTGGTTTTGTCAGAGCTATTTGTGAATTTTCTGTCATGAAAAATGATAATTTAAGAAATTGGTTTATTATGGGTAATGATATTTTGACCATGTTTGGTGTGAAATTGGACCCAGAAAATAATTTCTTCACCTTAAGATTGAATGGCAAAAGAAGCTTCAAAATTTCCTTGCCTAAAAAACCTTCTGGGCATCTGTTAAAGTCTTGTAACTCACTGATCCAGTGTAAAGGCAGACTAACAATTGAAATGGATGATTTATTAAATGAAATAAATACTGCTTCTTTTGGTGATCAGTTAACTAGTGAACAAAAGGATTCTATTATTGCCTCAATTACCTCTTTCCCTATGGCTTTTACTCATGGTTCTCATGTCTTAGGAAGTGTTCAGGAAGAAATGAAAATTACCTTATACTTTAACTTCAGTGATATTCCTCCTAGTCTTAAGAAAAAACCATATCCTTCTTCTCCAACAAAAAGAAAGGATATTGAAGATAATATTGCCACATTATTAAAAATAAATATCATTGAGAAAGTGGATGTCACCCCCAAATATTGTGTCATCTCCCCAGTCTTAATTTCTTATGAAAAAGATAAGGCTAGATTATGTGGAGATTACAGAGCATTAAACACTTATAATGTTGATGATATTTGTCCTTTACCCAGAATTAATTCAATACATGCTACCTTGCAAGGTGCAAAATTTATTAGTTGTCTGGATAGTAATAAAGGGTATCATCAAGTTCCAGTTGAGAAAAATTCTCAAAATTTTTTGTTTATTGCTACTCATATAGAATATAAAAGTATGTTAGAATGCCATTTGGCCCTAAAAATTCCCCTTCAGTTTTTCAAAAAGTCATGGATAACACTTTCCATCATGAAATAATTGAGGGATGGCTCATTGTCAGCCTAGATATCCCTAGGACTGAGTATTTCTTATGCTTAAAATAAGATAAACTTAAGTAAATTAAGCTTATATCTTAAAAATAAGGTTAAAATAATAATATATATTATTATATTATATATATATATAATTATTATTCTATTATATAACTTATAGTAGTTTAAATAGCTTATACATAGCTTAATAATACTTATTAAGGTGTTAATGGAGTCATAATATACTTATCTTAAGTGATATGAAGTAATTATTGACATACATAAGCTTATATGTATACATAAATCTCATATTCAGTGAAATATGCAGTATATTATGTATATTTAGGTATATAAGTGAATATTAGCCCCTTATTAGCCTATAAACTTTGTTTTTCTGCTTATTTTAGGTCATATGGACAAAATAAGTGGACTCAAAACGCCTACAGAAGCATAGACATCTATATCAGGCGCATACACTCAGTTTGGACAACTTAATTTACTTCCTTGGATGGTTATTCACGGATTAATGGGTTGGAAGGACATTTCTGGGTTAATGTGGATGCTTGGGGATGTTATTGGGGGCTTGAAAATTTTATTTGTTTCTTTTATATGCTTTTGGTTTCATTAAATCTCTTTTTGATTGTTTATTTTACCTGTTTATTTATGGTATCCGCTTTTATCTGGATTTTCTATTTGAGGTATAGATCTGTGTTATCATTAATTGTGATGGAGGGTCCTTACTGGAAGTCTGGGTGTTGAATCTGATTGAAGTGGACGCCATGGGAAGGTGATGGGCCCTCACAGTGCTGTAATTGCCGGGGATAGCAGTGACATCCTCTGGATTGAAGGTCTGTGCACTCCAGTGGATTTGGGTATAAGTAAGAAGGGATTTTGACTGTTATTTATCATCATTCAATTACTAGAATTAAAACAAACACTACTATACAAATATTAGCATTCAGAAATATATTATAAAGCTATTATAAATTGATATTATCTTTATATAAGCTATAACTATATTTTATTCATCTATTTTCCACCACTAGCACACATTTAAATCCAAGTATTGTGAGTTTTATTTGAGTATAACTATTTTATTAGTCTTCCCCTGAGGTTTAATCACTAAATAATTTATCAATAAGTAGTAGGACCATAAATAAACACTATTATATCATACTTATATACTAGACTATACTGACAATTGGGGGTCTTTCCTTATATTTTACTTATTATTTAGTATAAGCCTTGGGACATGATTTTTACTTTAGTAAAGCTCAAAATAACCAAATATTTGGGTCTGCTGCATATTAGTGGGTCATAATAACTCATCGATTGCGGAAAAAAACCCTTATAATAATTGTACTGATTTTTTATCATAAAAATTAGGTATTTACAGTAGTAACTGTACCCAATATAAACCCAATTTCACTTGGTATTTGGACACCAATATAACACCCAATTAAATTTGTATTTTGTTAAATATTGGTAAGCTACTTATTCACCCTTATAAAGATCTAGTTGAATTTATTATTATATTATTAACAGATTTTTTGGAATTTTTCTTATATTTTATTTAAATAAATAAAGATATAAATTCAGGGTAAGCTCCAGTGCTTTTTTATTAGTAATAACATTGCTAATACCTTTTGTCTACTAATTCCATAGAGTTTTTCCTTTCTGTAGACGTAAAATATTGTCATTCTTAACAATATGAGTGCTCCTCAGGACAGTGTAAGTGAAAAGCCTGCTTATAATACCAGGTCTAAAGCTAACAAAAACTTTCCAGGACATAACCATGGAGGGTCAACAATACCCCCAGGCAGAAAACATGAGTATAGAGGAAAAGGACGCCCTCTTAAAAAAGATAAATATAAAAAAGACGTCTCCTCCTCTTCAGGATCAACTGTCCCACTTGGCCAAACAGGTTCTGAAGTTGGAAGAATCCAAATCACTCATGTTCAAAGAGGTAGAGCAATTGCAAAATAATTGCAAGGTAGGGTTTCAGCAGATGAATCGGGCACTGGCAGAGCTAAAGGGGGGCCAGCCAAGTCAGCCAAGTAAGCAACCCCCTACCCCAGGCAGGTCAACTCACTCCCAGGAGAAAATCCTGGTAGACAAATGGAAATGGGACTGGTTCCATCAACAATGGACCAGCCACAGTTGAAACAGGGATCCACCACCTCATCTGACTTCCTCAGTTCACCCCTACAAAGGAAAAAAGCGCCAAAAATCAGGACTGGCATCTATCCCATGGTAAGTAGATTACCCTCTCAGATTGAACACAATACTGATAATTACAATATAGGTAATCCTATTGATGTTAAATCTGTGCAAAAAATAGAGGAGGATTTAAGAAATTTAGGTTTTAGAGTAGATACACCTGACTTGTCTTTTGTCCACAATAACAGTACTATTTATAATGATAATACAGTTAGCCCTCAGTTGCCACCACCTACTAGTGAGATAAGAAGTTCACAGGAGAGTGAGAGAATTGAAAAGGAAGACATGGAATATTTTAACAATAATCCAACTTTCCATAGAATTGTTTCAGCATTGTGGAATAGAATGACTGATTGTGAGGAACAAACAGTTAAGCTCACTAGTGATACAATTTCATCCTTGACACTAAACATTTCTCAATTAGCAACACGTAACAAAGAATTAGAGAAAGAACATTTGTCTCTAACTCTTAAATATGATTCATTGAGTAATAAATATAATGAACTTTCAAAAAAATTCTGTGAGTTAGAAAAATTATATGAAACACATTTATTGAAAACTGAATCAAGAACAAAGTTATCTTTTGCCCAGACAAATCAAAGTGTCTCTGAGTTGCTACAAAGATTAACTAAAGTTGAGATTGAAACTGCCAATCTACTAATGAACCAGGATAATCATAAGTATAATAAATATAATAATAATCCTTTCATTAGCAAAAGTGAATCTCATTCCTTCCCTATACCACCACAATTAAAACCATCTGGTGGTAGTGTCAAATCTGAAAATGTAAGTCACAAATCCGTACAGGAGGAAATACAAGACCATTTATCAAAAGTGAATGAGTTGTTGAATTTACCTAAGATTAGTGAAATAAAATCCAATCAGAATAACTGGCCTAAGATAGATCAGTACCCAACTTATTATGGGGAAGCCAGCTCTGATTGGCAACATTATATTCAAGGAATTGACAACTTGAAATTCTCATATAAGTTACCAGATGAAGAAATAACATCAAAATTTATTTCTTTATTTAAGGATGTTGCTTTATTATGGTTTGAAGCTGTTTTTAATGAGGGTAAAGATTACTCTTGGGCTGAATGGAAATACCTAATTGAAAAACAATTTGGAGGTTCTGAATTCAGGCTTTCTCAGAAGAGACTTTATGAGAAGACTAGGTATAATCTGTTGAATGGTGACAAACCTATGATATTTTTAATGAATTTAAATAAAATATTAAAAGCCATTAAGCCTCATATAGATTTTAACTTATGGAAAGATAAGATAATATATAAATTACCTATATCTTTCAGAGACATTGTTGTAGCTAGAACATTAAATGTTACTTAATATTCTGATTTTATTAATATTTGCAATGAAATATTATTAAACCATAAGTATGAATCAAGGTATTCCACTTATAAACAAAATGTTGAACCTGTAAAAGTTCAGAATTCAAAAACACTTCAGGAGAAGCAGAAAAAACCTACTGCAACTGTAGTTCCTAAAAAGTATGAAACAAATACTTGGTATAAGTGTAACAAATCTTGGGTAAAAGGTCACAAATGTGAGAAAAATATAAATATTGTTGAAAATAAACGTGAATCTGAAACTGAAACTGAAAAAAGTAAAGAATCAAGTGATTATGACAGCAATATCTCATATAGTGATGAAAATGAAGTATGTATGTTGGAAGATGATTTGTCCATCTTTGAAAATCCAATATTAAATATGGACTCAAATGAATCTTTAATGAATTTTGAGGATGCTGAAATCATTGAGGATATACAAGCTGATAACTTTAGAATGACACCTATCCCGGTTCCAGCTATCATTTCTGGTGAAATTGTTAATATAGTACTGGACACAGGAGCTGCTGGTTCTGTTGTTTTAACTAATACATTACAGAAAATTGATAGTAAATATAAGTTTAAGCTTGAACCACTTCAAAATAAAAATCGGAGAGGTTTTGGATCAGTACTACACCCCATTGGTAAATACAAAGCTGCTCTTTTCTTTAAACACCAACATGGTTATGTAAGGGTAACTTGTGACTTTGTAGTAATGGATAATACTAACTGTAGTAACTGTTTTATCATTGGAAATGATATTCTGACTAAATTTGGTGTAAAATTAGACCCTGCTAATAACAATTTTACAATTGGCATGAATGGTAAGAGGAAATTTAAAATAAATTCTTTTAACACAGTCTTACACATTGAGTCAGTAACAAATTCCCCGTGTAAAGGAAGAGAATCCAATGAGATGGAACTTCTGGAAACAGAAATTTCAAAAGCATCATTTGGCACTCAGATAAGTAAAACTGAGAAAGATAATATTTTGGAATTAATTAAAGCATTTCCAATGGCTTTTGCACATGGTACAAATGAACTTGGCCTTGTAAAAGATCATGAAATGAAGATTAGTTTAACCTGTGATATGGATAATATTCCTGCTAGACTTAAAAAGAAACCATACCCTGCTTCACCAATGAAGAGGAAAGACATAGAGGATAATATTAAGATGTTATTACAAATGAACATTCTTGAGAAGGTTGAAACTACACCAAAATATTGTGTAATATCACCAGTGCTAATTTCTTATGAACAAGATAAAGCAAGACTTTGCAGTGATTATAGAGCATTAAAGACATTTACAGTAGATGATATTTATCCCTTGCCAAGGATTGCCTCTATACATGCTACCCTTAAAGGTGCTAAATATATAAGTTGCCTAGATGGAAATAAAGGGTACCATCAAATTCCTGTTGAAAATAATTCACAGAACCTTTTGTTGATAACAACACACATGGGAATTTATAAGTATGTCAGAATGCCATTTGGACCAAAAAATGCTCCATCAGTATTTCAGAAGTTAATGGATATAACATTCCATAATCAAATGATTGAAGGTTGGTTAATGGTATACATTTATGACATCATAGTGTTCTCTAAAATGTTTGATGAATACTTAATCCATTTAAGGAAAGTATTTCAGAAAATGGATGAAATAAAAATGACCCTTGCATTGAAAAAATGTAAATTTGGGTTTGAATCTTTAAAAGTGCTTGGTCATATTGTATCTGGCTTACAAATATGTGTAGACCAAAATAAAGTGTCTTCAATAAAGAATATTGGCATTCCTCAAAATGTGAAGGATGTACAATCTTTTCTTGGAATGTGTGGTTATTATAGACAATATATAAAAAACTACCAATCAATTGCTGCACCACTGACCACACTGATAAAGAAATCAGAAGCTTTCATTTGGAATAATTTAAGACAACAAGCTTTTGATAAGTTGAAAGAATGTTTAATGACAGCTCCTATTTTGGGTTTACCAGATTTCCAATTACCTTTTGTATTATATACAGATGCAAGTTTTATTGGACTGGGTGCTGCTTTGCATCAAAAACAACTTATTGAAGGTAAAATGTCAGAAGTAGTAATCTGCTATATTTCACGTACTCTGAGAAGTGGTGAATTGAAATATGGTGCTACTCAACTTGAATGTTTGGCAGTAGTATGGGCTCTTGAGAAGCTACATTATTACCTTGAAGACCAAAAATTTGAGTTAATAACTGACTGTAGTGCAGTTAAGTCACTCTTAAACATGAAAACTCCTAATAGACACATGTTTAGATGGCAATTAGCTGTACAAGAATACAGAGGCCGGATAAATATTACACATAGAGCAGGAACCTTGCACTCTAATGTAGATCTGTTATCTAGAGTACCTCTGCCTAATAATGATTATAATCCTGCTGATGTTCCTGAGTCAGAGATTATTAACATTTATGGCATTTATATTGTAGATCTTGAGGATGAGTTTATGCAATCAATTCTTGATAATTATAATTCAGATCCAGACTTGAGTAAATTAACTACAATATTAAATGATCCATCTAATGCTTCAATGAATGTTTTAATAAAAACATTACCAATTAAGTATAAAGAGGCATTAGAAAAAGGAAAATTTTCCATTGAGGATGGTTTTATATATTACAGGAAAAAATTAAGTAATGTAATTGTAATTCCCCCTTCAATGAAGTAGTTAATGTTAAGTATATGTCATGATGATATATTAGCAGGTCATTTTGACTACCATAAAACATTAACCAGAGTAAAAAACACAGCTTGGTGGATTAACATGTCTGAGGATGTTCAGAAATATGTTGAAACATGTGATTCTTGTCAAAAATCTAAAAGATTAACAGGAAAAAGAGCTGGTTTATTACAACAAATTGAGCAACCAAAAGCTCCATGGGAAATCATTAACATGGACTTTGTAACAGGTTTGCCAATAGCAGGGCATAAGAGTTATAACTCCTGCTGGGTAATTGTAGATAGATTTACAAAGATGTGTAAGTTTATTCCTACCCACAAAGAGGTTTCTGCAAAGGACTTAGCTTTTTTATGGTGGACACAAATGTTAAATACAGCAGGTTTCCCCAAAGCAATAGTTTCTGACAGAGATCCTAAATTTAATTCTGAGTTCTGGACGTCACTTATGGATGTTTCAGGGTGTCAATTAAAACTTTCTACAGCACACCATCCACAAACTGATGGGCTAGCAGAAAGAATGATACAAACCTTAGAAGATATGATAAGAAGATATTGTGCTTTTGGTCTTAATTTTAAAGACAATGACAAATTCGCGCATGATTGGGTAACCCTTATCCCAGGTTTAGAATTTGCATATAATAGTACAGTACATTCTGTCACTGGCAAAAAGCCATTTGAGTTATGGTTGGGTTATGTACCTAATACCCCTGCTAAAACTCTTAATAAGTTACCTAGATTGGATATCCATCCAGTTACTAAATGTTTTCTTCAGATGCAGGAATTATGCAGAAAACATGCTCAAGAATGTATAAATAATGGCTTTTGAGTATGAAAAGAAAAGATGGGATAAAGCCCATAAAGAACAAATGTTCAAAGAGGGTGATGAAGTCCTTATTTCAACACTACATTTCAATTTAAATGGTAATTTTAAATTGAAGGATCCATTCATTGGACCATTTGTAGTTAAAAAGATGGTTGGTAATAATGCTGTTGAGCTTATTCTATATGCACCATATGATAGAAAACATCCAGTATTTCCTATTTCTCTTATAAAACCATACCATTCTAATGATACTGCTCTATTTCCAAGAAGATCAGGAAGGCATAAACAGCAACCTGAAGAAATAGTTGAAAAGGCAGAAATTGAAAAGATACTTAAAAAGAGACACCTTACTAAAGAAAAGGGAGTTGAGTATCTATTAAGATTTAAAAATAAATCAAGTGAATATGACCAGTGGATTCCAGAAAATGAAATCTCTGATCTTAAAAATCTCTTGAAAAAATTTAAATCAAAATAATACTGTTTATTCAGTATATGTATTATAAATATATTTTTTAATTTTCTATTTCACTCTTTACTTTTAATTAAAATGTTTTAACATTACTTTTTATTGTTTTTTTTGGGGTGAGAGAGTGTCAGCCTAGATATCCCTAGGACTGAGTATTTTTTATGCTTAAAATTATATAAACTTAAGTAAATTAAGCTTATATCTTAAAAATAAGGTTAAAAATAATATATATTATTGTATTATATATATATATAATTTTTATTCTATTATATAACTTATAGTAGTTTAAATTGCTTATCAAAAGCCTAATAATACTTATTACGGTGTTAATGGAGTCATAATATACTTATCTTAAGTGATATGAAGTAATTATTGACATACATAAGCTTATATGTATACATAAATCTCATATTCAGTGAAATATGCAGTATATTATGTATATTTAGGTATATAAGTGAGTTTTAGCCCCTTAATAGCCTATAACCTTTGTTTTTCTGCTTATTTTAGGTCATATGGACGAAATAAGTGGACTCACAACGCCTACAGAAGCATAGACATCTATATCAGGCACATACACTCAGTTTGGACAACTTAATTTACTTCCTTGGATGGTTATTCACAGATTTATGGGTTGGAAGGACATTTCTGGGTTAATGTGGATGCTTGGGGATGTTATTGGGGGCTTGGAAATTTTATTTGTTTCCTTTATATGTTTTTGGTTTCATTAAATCTCTTTTTGATTGTTTATTTTACCTGCTTCTTTATGGCATCTGCTTTTATCTGGATTTTCTATTTGTGGTATAGATCTGTGTTATCATTAATTGTGATGGAGGGTCCTTACTGGAGGTCTGGGTGTTGAATCTGCTTGAAGTGGACACCATGGGGAGGTGATGGGCCCTCAAAGTGCTGTAATTTCCGGGGATAGTAGTGACATCATCTGGATTGAAGGTCTGTGCACTCCAGTGGATTTGGGTATAAGTAAGAAGGGATTTTGACGGTTATTTATTGTCAAGGTACACTTTTGGTCTAGAAGATTGGTATGAAGTTTTTACAAGGATTTTGAAGGTTTAAATGGACTCTCAACAAATTTGTACGTATCTCTTAAATCTAGGATGATTATTTTACTCAATTACAAGAGGTATGATTAAAATATTGATATAAATTATATATTAGAGTTAGGTATGGTAAATACTAATGCTATAGATTATAAGAATAAGTGTTTGATTTGTTAATGTTGTAATAAGGGGATGTAGTAAAGGAATGATTCAAAAACAACCAAAAGAGAGGCCTTATATAGGCAAAGGAGAGAAAAAGAATGGCAATAAAATTCTAAAAACAGTAGTATGAGAGAGAGAAAAGAATATTCCAGAAGGAGTATTTTCAAATAATAAAGTTGTTCTAAAAAGATGGCGTCAAAAAGATGTATTTACAGAGTATGTCAGAAATACATCAATTTATTTAATATTTACTGTAGAAGTCAATTCTAAATAAGAAATTTGAATTTTTTGTATATACTTAATTTTATTTGAATATTAAAATCATATTTTATCTTAATATCTATTTTTTAATATAAATTTTTATTTTTTCCAACCTGTCAAATGAGCACGGCGTTAGAGAAAAATATAATGGACAATTTTATATTTTAATTTTAATTATTTATTTAATTTTATCATTCTGTAATTAGTTAATTTATTATAACTAATTTTAATGTAACTATACTATAATTAAATAATAATTAAAATGATAAGGTGCGGCTTCATCCAGTAAATAATTAATTATTTCACTGGGTAAGTCTAGTAGCCTGGCTGACACTCCCTCACTCTAAAAAAAACAATAAAAAAAATGCTATAATTTTTTCTTTTTATGCTTTTTTAGTAGAGTAGGAAGATTAGATATCTCCTTCCCAGGTATCCAAGAATCATATTCAGATGATTTATTCTTGAATCTCAATAAGTATTCTGTACCCTTCTTAGCAGTGACTATTCTGTCATTTAAAATTTTTTCAATTTCTGCTGTTTCAGTGATTTCATTTGGGGTTTTCTTTGGTCTAGCCCTCCTTTTTGGAAATAAATCACTATTGCATGTGTAAGGTTTCAAAAGAGATATTGGAAAAACAGGATGTTTTCTGTCATATGGAGAATACAGAATACCTTCAACTGCATTATCTCCAATCATTCTTCTGACAACAAATGGACCAACAAATGGATCTTTCAATTTGTTATTACCTTGTAAGTTGAAGTGGACTGTAGAAATCAACACTTCATCACCCTTTTTATAAGTGTATTCTTTATGGGATTTGTCCCATCTTTTCTTCCCATATTCAAATGATTTTTCAATAAATTTTTGAGCATGATTTCTACATAGTTGTTAAATTTTAAGAAAGGATTTTACACCAGGATGTATATCCAATTTAGGTATTTTGTTATTGAGAATTTGGGCAGGAGTATTAGGAACATATCCAAGCCAGAGCTCAAAAGGCTTTCTTTGAGTAACAGAATGAACAGTGCTATTATAAGCAAATTCTAACCCAGGAAGTAAGGTAACCCAATCATGAGTGAATCTGTCATTATCTTTATACTCAAGGCCAAAGGCACAATATCTTCTTATCATGTCCTCTAAAGTCTGAATCATTCTTTCAGCTAAACCATCAGTCTGAGGGTGATGGGCAGTAGAAAGTTTCAGATCACAACCACAAACATCCATCAGAGACATCCAAAATTCAGAAGTAAATTTAGGGTCTCTGTCAGAGATTATGGCTTTAGGAAAACCAGCAGTATTAAACATATGAGACCACCATAAGAAAGCTAATTCTTTAGTGGAAACATCCTTGTGGGTAGGGATAAATTTACACATTTTTGTGAACCTGTCCACAATACCTGTCAGCCTAAATATCCTTAGGACTGAGTATTTCTTATGCTTAAAATAAGATAACCTTAATTAGATTAAGCTTATATCTTAAAAATAAGGTTAAAATAATAATATATATTATTTTATTATATATATATATAATTATTATTCTATTATATAATTTATAATAGTTTAAATAGCTTATCCATGGCCTAATAATACTTATTAAGGTGTTAATGGAGTCATAATATACTTATCTTAAGTGATATGAAGTAATTATTGACATACATAAGCTTATATGTATACATAAATCTCATATTCAGTGAAATATGCAGTATATTATGTATATTTAGGTATATAAGTGGGTTTTAGCCCCTTAATAGCCTATAACCTTTGTTTTTCTGCTTATTTTAGGTCATATGGACGAAATCAGTGGACTCACAACGCCTACAGAAGCATAGACACCTATATCAGGCGCATACACCCAGTTTGGACAACTAAAATTACTTCCTTGGATGGTTATTCACGGATTTATGGGTTGGAAATATGTTTTTGGGTTAATGTGGATGCTTGGGGATGTTATTGGGGGCTTGGACATTTTATTTGTTTCCTTTATATGCTTTTAGTTTCATTAAATCTCTTTTTGATCTTTTATTTTACCTGTTTCTTTATGGTATCCGCTTTTATCTGGGTTTTCTATTTATGGTATGACTCTGTGTTATTATTAATAGTGATGGAGGGTCCTTACTGGAGGTCTGGGTGTTGAAACTGCTTGAAGTGGACGCCATGGGGAGGTGATGGGCCCTCACAGTGCTGTAATTGCCGGGGATAGCAGTGACATCATCTGGATTGAAGGTCTGTGCACTCCAGTGGATTTGGGTATAAGTAAGGAGGGATTTTGACGGTTTATTATCATCATTCAATTACTACACTTCAAACAAACATTACACTACAATTATTAACATTCAGAAATATATTATAAAGCCCTTATAAATTGATATTATCTTTATAAAAGCTATAACTATATTTTATTCTTCTATTTTCCACCACTAGCACGCATTTAAATCCAAGTATTGTGAGTTTAATTTGAGTATAACTATTCTATTAGTCTTCCCCTGAGGTTTAATCACTAAATCATTTAATAATAAGTAGTAGGACCATAAAATAACACTATTATATCATACTTATATACTAGACTGTACTGACAATTGGGGGTCTTTCCTTATATTTTACTTATTATTTAGTATAAGCCTTGGGACGTGATTTTTACCTTAGTACAACTCAAAATTAACCAAATATTTGGGTCTGCTGCATATTAGTGGGTCATCATAACTCATTGATTGCGGAAAAGAATCCTTATAATAATTGTACTAATTTTTTATCATAAAAATTAGATATTTACAGTAGTAACTGTACCCAATATAAACCCAATTTCACTTGGTATTTGGACACCAATATAACACCCAATTAAATTGGTATTTGGCTAAAGCTTGGTAAGCTAATTATTCACCCTTATAGAGGTCTAGTTAAACTTATTATTATATTTTTAACAGATTTTTTCGAATTTCTCTTATATTTTATTTAAATAAATAAAGATATAAATTCAGGGTAAGCTCCATTGCTTTTTTATTAGTAATATAATTACTAATATCTTTTGTCTACTAATTCCAAAGAGTTTTTTCCTTTTGTAGACGTAAAATATTGTTATTCTGAACAATATGAGTGCTCCCCAGGATAGTGTAAGTGAACAGCCTGCTTATAGTACCAGGTCTAAAGCTAATAAAAACTTTCCAGGACATCACCATGGAGGGACAACAGTACCCCCAGCCAGAAAACATGAGTATAGAGGAAAAGGACGCCCTCTTAAAAAGATAACTATCAAAAAGACGTCTCCTCCTCTTCAGGATCAACTGTCCCACCTGGCCAAACAGGTTCTGAAGCTAGAGGAATCAAAATCTCTCATGTTCAAAGAAGTAGAGCAGTTGCAAAACAATTGCAAGGTAGGATTTCAGCAGATGAATCAGGCAATGGCAGAATTAAAGGGAGGCCAGCCCAGTCAATCAAATCAGCAACCCCCTACCCAAGGAGGGTCCACTCACTCCCAGGAGAAAATCCTGGTAGACAAATGGAAATGGGACTGGTTTCACCAACAGTGGACAAGCCACAGTTGCAACAGGGATCCACCCCCTCATCTGACTTCCTCAGCTCACCCTTACAAGGGAAAAAAGCGCCAAAAATCAGGACTGGAAACCATCCCTTGGTAAGTAACTTACCCTCTCAGATTAGACATAATACTGATAATTACAATATAGGTAATTCTATTGATGTTAAATCTATACAAAAAATAGAGGAGGATTTAAGAAATTTAGGTTTTAGAGTAGATACACCTGACTTGTCTTTTGTCCATAATAACAGTACTATATACAATGATAATACAGTTAATCCTCAGTTGCAACCACCTACTAGTGAGATGAGAAGTTCACAGGAGAGTGAGAGAATTGAAAAGGAGGACATGGAATATTTTAACAATAATCCAACTGTCCATAGAATTGTTTCAGCATTTTGGAATAGAATGACTGATTGTGAGGAACAGACAGTTAAGCTCACTAGTGATACAATTTCATCCTTAACATTGATCATTTCTCAATTAGCAACACGTAATAAAGAATTAGAGAAAGAACATTTGTCTCTAACTCTTAAATATGATTCATTGAGTAATAAATATAATGACCTTTCAAACAAATTTTGTGAGTTAGAAAAATTATATGAAACACACTTATTAAAGACTGAATCAAGAACAAAGTTATCTTTTGCACAGACAAATCAAAGTGTCTCTGAGTTGCTACAAAGATTAACTAAAGTTGAGATTGAAACTGCCAATCTACTAATGAACCAGGATAATCATAAGTAAATCAATATAATAATAATCCTTTCATTGGCAAAAGTGAATCTCATTCCTTCCCTGTACCACCACAATTAAAACCATCTGGTGGTAGTGTCAAATCTGAAAATGTAAGTCACAAATCTGTGCAGGAAGAAATACAAGACCATTTATCAAAAGTGAATGAGTTGTTGAATTTACCTAAGATTAGTGATATAAAATCCAATCAGAAGAACTGGCCTAAAATAGATCAGTACCCAACTTATGATGGGGAAGCCAGCTCTGATTGGCAACATTTTATTCAAAGAATTGACAACTTGAAATTCTCATATAAGTTACCAGATGAAGAGATAACATCAAAATTAATTTCTTTATTTAAGGATGTTGCTTTATTATGGTTTGAAGCTGTCTTAAGTGAGGGTAGAGACTACTCTTGGGCTGAATGGAAACAACTTATTGAAAAACAATTTGGAGGTTCTAAATTCAGGCTTACTCAGCAGAGACTGCATGAGAAGACTAGGTATAATCCGTTGAATGGTGACAAACCTATGGTATTCTTAATGAATTTAAACAAAATATTAAAAGCCATTGAGCCTCATATGGATTTTAACTTATGGAAAGATAAGATAATATACAAATTACCTATATCTGTCAGAGACATTGTTGTAGCTAGAACATTAAATGTTACTGAATATTCTGACTTTATTAATATTTGCAATGAAATATTATTAAACCATAAGTATGAATCAAGGTATTCCACTTATAAGCAAAATGTTGAACCTGTAAAATCTCAGAATTTAAAAACACTTCAGGAGAAGCAGAAAAAACCTACTGCACCTGTAGTACCTAAAAAGTATGAAACAAATACTTGTTATAAGTGTAACAAACCTTGGGTAAAAGGTCACAAATGTGAGAAAAACATAAATATTGTTGAAAATCAACGTGAATCTGAAACTGAAACTGAAAAAAGTAAAGAATCAAGTGATTATGACAGCAATATCTCATATAGTGATGAAAATGAAGTCTGTATGTTGGAAGATGATTTGTCCATCTTTGAAAATCCAATATTAAATATGGACTCAAATGAATCTTTAATGAATTTTGAGGATGCTGAAATCATTAAAGATATACAAGCTGATAACTTTAGAATGACACCTTTCACGGTTCCAGCTATCATTTCTGGTGAAAATGTTAATATAGTATTGGACACAGGAGCTGCTGGTTCAGTTGTTTCCACTAATACATTACAGAAAATTGATAGTGAATATAAGTTTAAGCTTGAACCACTTCAGAATAAAAATTGGAGAGGTTTTGGATCAGTACTACACCCCATTGGTAAATACAAAGCTGCTGTTTTCTTTAAACACCAACATGGTTATGTAAGGGTAACTTGTGACTTTGTAGTAATGGATAATACAAATTGTAGTAACTGTTTTATCATTGGAAATGATATTCTGACTAAATTTGGTGTAAAATTAGACCCTGCTAATAATAATTTTACAATTGGCATGAATGGTAAAAGGAAATTTAAAATAAATTCTTTTAACACAGTCTTACACATTGAGTCAGTAACAAATTCCCCGTCTAAAGGAAGAGAATCCAATGAGATGGAACTTCTGGAAACAGAAATTTCAAAAGCATCATTTGGCACTCAGATAAGTGAAACTGAGAAAGATAATATTTTGGAATTAATTAAAGCTTTTCCAATGGCTTTTGCACATGGTACAAATGAACTTGGCCTTGTAAAAGATCATGAAATGAAAATTAGTTTAACCTGTGACATGGATAATATTCCTGCTAGTCTTAAAAAGAAACCATATCCTGCTTCACCAATGAAGAGTAAAGACATAGAGGATAATATTAAGATGTTATTAAAAATGAACATTCTTGAGAAGGTTGAAACTACACCAAAATATTGTGTAATATCACCAGTGCTGATTTCTTATGAACAAGATAAAGCAAGACTGTGCGGTGATTATAGAGCATTAAATACATTTACAGTAGATGATATTTATCCCTTGCCAAGGATTGCCTCTATACATGCTACCCTTAAAGGTGCTAAATATATAAGTTGCCTAGATGGAAATAAAGGGTACCATCAAATTCCTGTTGAAAAGAATTCACAGAACTTTTTGTTGATAACAACACACATGGGAATTTATAAGTATGTCAGAATGCCATTTGGACCAAAGAATGCTCCATCAGTATTTCAAAAGTTAATGGATATAACATTCCATGATGAAATGATTGAGGGATGGTTAATGGTATACATTGATGACATCATAGTGTTCTCTAAAACTTTTGATGAACACTTAATCCATTTAAAGAAAGTATTTCAGAAAATGGATGAAATAAAAATGACCCTTGCATTGAAAAAATGTAAATTTGGGTTTGAATCTTTAAAAGTGCTTGGTCATATTGTATCTGGCTTACAAATATGTGTAGACCAAAATAAAGTGGCTGCAATAAGGAATATTGGCATTCCCCAAAATGTGAAGGATGTACAATCTTTTCTTGGAATGTGTGGTTATTATAGACAATATATAAAAAACTACCAATCAATTGCTGCACCACTGACCACACTGATAAAGAAATCAGAAGCTTTCATTTGGAATAATGAAAGACAACAAGCTTTTAATAAGTTGAAAGAATGTTTAATGACAGCTCCTGTCTTGGGATTACCAGATTTCCAATTACCTTTTGTATTATATACAGATGCAAGTTTTATTGGACTGGGTGCTGCTTTGCATCAAAAACAACTTATTGAAGGTAAAATGTCAGAAGTAGTAATCTGCTATATTTCACGTACTCTGAGAAGTGGTGAATTAAAATATGGTGCTACTCAACTTGAATGTTTGGCAGTAGTATGGGCTCTTGAAAAGCTACATTATTACCTTGAAGACCAAAAATTTGAGTTAATAACTGACTGTAGTTCAGTTAAGTCACTCTTAAACATGAAAACTCCTAATAGACACATGTTTAGATGGCAATTAGCTGTACAAGAATACAGAGGACGGATGACTATTACACATAGAGCAGGAACCTTGCACTCTAATGTAGATCTGTTATCTAGAGTACCTCTGCCTAATAATGATGATAATCCTGCTTATGTTCCTGAATCAGAGATTATTAACATTTATGGCATTTATATTGTAGATCTTGAGGATGAATTTATGCAATCAATTCTTGATAATTATAATTCAGATCCTGACTTAAGTAAATTAACTACAATATTAAATGATCCATCTAATGCTTCAATGAATGTTTTAATAAAAACATTACCAGATAAGTATAAAGAGGCATTAGAGAAAGGAAAATTTTCCATTGAGGATGGTTTTATATATTACAGGAAAAAATTAAGTAATGTAATTGTAATTCCCCCTTCAATGAAGGAGTTAATGTTAAGTATATGTCATGATGATATATTAGCAGGTCATTTTGACTACCATAAAACATTAACCAGAGTAAAAAACACAGCTTGGTGGATTAACATGTCTGAGGATGTTCAGAAATATGTTGAAACATGTGATTCTTGTCAAAAATCTAAAAGATTAACAGGAAAAAGAGCTGGTTTATTACAACAAATTGAGCAACCAAAAGCTCCATGGGAAATCATTAACATGGACTTTGTAACAGGTTTGCCAATAGCAGGGCATAAGAGTTATAACTCCTGCTGGGTAATTGTAGATAGATTTACAAAGATGTGTAAATTTATTCCTACCCACAAAGAGGTTTCTGCAAAGGACTTAGCTTTTTTATGGTGGACACAAATGTTAAATACAGCAGGTTTCCCCAAAGCAATAGTTTCTGACAGAGATCCTAAATTTACTTCTGAGTTCTGGACGTCACTTATGGATGTTTCAGGGTGTCAATTAAAACTTTCTACAGCACACCATCCACAAACTGATGGGCTAGCAGAAAGAATGATACAAACCTTAGAAGATATGATAAGAAGATACTGTGCTTTTGGTCTTAATTTTAAAGACAATGACAAATTCACGCATGATTGGGTGACCCTTATCCCAGGGTTAGAATTTGCATACAATAGTACAGTACATTCTGTCACTGGCAAAAAGCCATTTGAGTTATGGTTGGGTTATGTACCTAATACCCCTGCTAAAACTCTTAATAAGTTACCTAGATTGGATATTCATCCAGGTACTAAATCTTTTCTTCAGATGCAGGAACTATGCAGAAAACATGCTCAAGAATGTATAAATAAGGCTTTTGAGTATGAAAAGAAAAGATGGGATAAAGCCCATAAAGAACAAATGTTCAAAGAGGGTGATGAAGTCCTTATTTCAACGCTACATTTCAATTTAAATGGTAATGTTAAATTGAAGGATCCATTCATTGGACCATTTGTAGTTAAAAAGATGGTTGGTAATAATGCTGTTGAGGTTATTCTATATGCACCTTATGATAGAAAACATCCAGTATTTCCTATTTCTCTTATAAAACCATACCATTCTAATGATACTGCTCTCTTTCCAAGAAGATCAGGAAGGCATAAACAGCAACCTGAAGAAATAGTGGAAAAAGCAGAAATTGAAAAGATACTTAAAAAGAGACACCTTACTAAAGAAAAGGGAGTTGAGTATCTATTAAGATTTAAAAATAAATCAAGTGAATATGACCAGTGGATTCCAGAAAATGAAATCTCTGATCTTAAAAATCTCTTGAAAAAATTTAAATCTAAATAATACTGTTCATTCAGAATATGTATTATAAAAATTATTTTTTATTTTATTATTTCATTCCTTAAGATTAATTAAAATGTCTTAACATTTTTTTTATTGTTTTTTTGGGGTGAGGGAGTGTCAGCCTAAATATCCTTAGGACTGAGTATTTCTTATGCTTAAAATAAGATAACCTTAATTAGATTAAGCTTATATCTTAAAAATAAGGTTAAAATAATAATATATATTATTTTATTATATATATATATAATTATTATTCTATTATATAATTTATAATAGTTTAAATAGCTTATCCATGGCCTAATAATACTTATTAAGGTGTTAATGGAGTCATAATATACTTATCTTAAGTGATATGAAGTAATTATTGACATACATAAGCTTATATGTATACATAAATCTCATATTCAGTGAAATATGCAGTATATTATGTATATTTAGGTATATAAGTGGGTTTTAGCCCCTTAATAGCCTATAACCTTTGTTTTTCTGCTTATTTTAGGTCATATGGACGAAATCAGTGGACTCATAACGCCTACAGAAGCATAGACACCTATATCAGGCGCATACACCCAGTTTGGACAACTAAAATTACTTCCTTGGATGGTTATTCACGGATTTATGGGTTGGAAATATGTTTTTGGGTTAATGTGGATGCTTGGGGATGTTATTGGGGGCTTGGACATTTTATTTGTTTCCTTTATATGCTTTTAGTTTCATTAAATCTCTTTTTGATCTTTTATTTTACCTGTTTCTTTATGGTATCCGCTTTTATCTGGGTTTTCTATTTATGGTATGACTCTGTGTTATTATTAATAGTGATGGAGGGTCCTTACTGGAGGTCTGGGTGTTGAAACTGCTTGAAGTGGACGCCATGGGGAGGTGATGGGCCCTCACAGTGCTGTAATTGCCGGGGATAGCAGTGACATCATCTGGATTGAAGGTCTGTGCACTCCAGTGGATTTGGGTATAAGTAAGGAGGGATTTTGACGGTTTATTATCATCATTCAATTACTACACTTCAAACAAACATTACACTACAATTATTAACATTCAGAAATATATTATAAAGCCCTTATAAATTGATATTATCTTTATAAAAGCTATAACTATATTTTATTCTTCTATTTTCCACCACTAGCACGCATTTAAATCCAAGTATTGTGAGTTTAATTTGAGTATAACTATTCTATTAGTCTTCCCCTGAGGTTTAATCACTAAATCATTTAATAATAAGTAGTAGGACCATAAAATAACACTATTATATCATACTTATATACTAGACTGTACTGACAATACCCCAACAAGAGTTATAACTATCTTTACCAGCAATGGGTAATCCTGTTACAAAATCCATGTTTATTATTTGCCATGGAGCATCAGGAGGTTCAATATGTTGCATTAATCCTGCTCTTTTACCAGTTAATCTTTTTGATTTTTGGCAAGAATCACAAGATTCAACATATAATTTTGTGTCTTCAGACATATTAGCCCACCAAGCAGTGTTCTTAATTCTGATCATTGTTTTTTCAAGATCAAAATGTCCAGCTAATATGTCATCATTACAAATTTTCAAGATGATTTCTTTCATAGAAGGAGGAATAACAATAACATTACTCAACTTTCTTCTATAATATAGATATCCTTCATCAATTGAAAATTTACCTTTTTCCAAAGCTTTTTGGTACTTTGGTGGAAGGGTTTTAATTAATGCTTGTATTGAAGCATTCTTTGGATAATTTAATATGGTGCATAACTTTTTCAAGTCAGTGTCCTTATCATATGATTCCAGAATAAGCTGTAATAGCTCTTCCTCCATATCAACCACATACATCCCATGAATATGAATAATTTTATCCTCAGGATCATAAGCAGGATTAGAGTCATCATTTGGTAAAGGTAACCTTGATAACATATCCACATTTGAGGGAACAATACCAGCCCTATGAATAATTGTCATTCTCCCTCTGTACTCTTGAATAGCCAGCTGCCATCTGAACATATGTCTGTTAGGTGTTTTCAAGTTTAAAAGGGATTTAACTGCACTGCAGTCAGTGACAAGTTCAAATTTCTGGTCATCTAGGTAATAATGAAGCTTTTCTAGAGCCCATACTACAGCTAAACACTCTAATTGAGTAGCACCATATTTCAATTCACTATTTCTCAGGGTTCTGGAAATATAACAAATTACTACTTCTGAAACTTTATCATTCATCACTTGTTTTTGATGGAGGGCAACACCAAGACCAATGAAACTGGCATCAGTGTACAAAACAAATGGTTGATTAAGGTCAGGTAAAGCAAGAATTGGTGCTGACATCAAACAGTGTATCATAGTGTCAAAGGCTCTTTGTCTTTCACTATTCCAGACAAAAGCAACATCCTTTCTAGTTAATTGGGTAAGGGGTAAAGCTATGACTTGGTAATTTTTAATATACTGTCTATAGTATCCACACATCCCCAAAAAACTTTGGAGCTCTCTCCCTGTTGTAGGAGCTTTCACCTGTTGTATGGCTGCCACTTTGTTCTGGTCAACACATATCTGTAAGCCTGAAACAACATGACCAAGAAATTTTAAAGAATGGAAACCAAATTTACATTTCTTCAAAGCAAGTGTCATATTTATTTCATCCATTTTCTGGAATACTTTACACAGGTGTTTAAGATGGTCCTCAAATGTTTTTGAGAATATAATGATATCATCAACATAAACCATCAGCCATCCTTCGATTATCTCTTGATGGAATGTGTTATCCATTACATTTTGGAAAACTGAAGGGGCATTTTTAGGGCCAAATGGCATCCTAATATACTTATAAATACCCATATGAGTGGCAATCATCAGAAAGTTCTGAGAATTCTTCTCAAAATGTACCTGGTGATATCCTTTATTACCATCCAAACAGCTAATATATTTAGCACCCTGTAAAGTAGCATGTATAAAGCTGATTCAAGGTAAAGGGTAGATATCATCAACAGTATAAGTGTTTAGTGCTATAAAATCACCACATAACCTGGCTTTATCTTTCTCATAAGAAATTAGGACAGGTGAGATAACACAATATTTAGGTGTTTCAACTACCTTTTCAATAATATTCATTTTTAAAAGGGTAGAGATATTGTCTTCAATATCTTTTCTCTTTGTGGGAGAAGCAGGATAAGGCTTCTTCTTTAAACTAGGTGGTATATCAGTTAATGGGCAAGACAATGAAAGTTTCATTTCCTCTTTAACTAATCCCAGTTCATGTGACCCATGAGCAAAGGCCATAGGAAAAGATTTTATCAAGTTAATGATGGTATCTTTATCCTCACCAGAAAGTTTTTCTCCAAAAGAAGCATTGTCAATTTCAGACATAAGGGCATGCATTTCCTTTGTAGATCTTCCTTTATATTGAACCACAGAATTACATGTGTTCAATTCTGGTTTTAATAATTTTTTAGGGGAGTAAATCTTAAATTTTCTCTTCCCATTCATCCCCATTGTGAAACATTGGTTTGAAGGATCCAATTTTATGCCATACTTGGTTAAAATATCATTTCCTACAATAAACCAATTGCTCAAGTTATCATTTTTCATGACAACAAAATCACAAATAGCTCTTACAAAACCATGGTTATATTTAAAAAACACTGTGGCTTTGTATTTACCAATGGGGGACAAAACAGAGCCATACCCTCTCCAATTTTCAGAAATGATAGGCATCAGTTTAGATTTATAGTCTTGATCTACTGAAGCAAGTGCTCTTTCAGATACTACACTTCCTCCAGCTCCAGAATCCAGAACAACTTCAATGCTGGTTCCATTGATCAAGACTGGTGCCTTAAGAGGGGCAATAACAATTGAGTTATCCTCAATGTTCTTTATGATATCAGCATCCTCAACTGTAGATAAAGCATTATTATCACTATCAATAGTATTTAAATAATGAATATCCTCTTCCAGCATCAAGATTTCTTGTTGAGATTCATATGAAATATTGCTGGCACAATCACTTGATGTATCATCCAGTGCCACTGTGTCATCAGCATGCTCCTCTGTTTGTTCTACAAGATTTATCTTCTTGTCACAAACATGGCCTTTCTGCCAAGGCTTGTTGCACTTGAAGCAAGTGTTTGTTGCATACTTCTTTGGTGCAACAGGGGAAGAAGGTTTACCAACCTTTTCCAGAGGTTTCTGTTGGTAAGTGGAGGGTTTCTCCAAAGGGGTCCTAGGAATGAATCTTCTGGCATCATACTTATTGTTTAGAAGTATCTCATTGCAAGTATTAATGAAAGAAGAGGGTTCTTTGGAGAACTCAGTCCTAGCCACTATCAAGTCTCTCAGAGACATTGGTAATTTATAGAGGATCCTGTCCTTCCATAAATCAAAATCCATATTTGGGTCCATTGCTCTTAAGATTTTTACAAGTTTCATTAAAAACTCAATAGGTTTATCAGTAGAAGAGCTATATCTAGTTTCCTCATACTGCCTTTGTTGAGCCATCCTGAACTTGGAGCCACCGAATTGCGCTTTAATTAATTTCTTCCAATCCTCCCATGAGTAGTCATTCCCATCCAGGAGAACAGATTCATACCACATCAGGGCAAGATTAGTGAATAAAGAAATTAATTTGGACACAATTTCCTCATCTGGGAGTTTGTAAGAATTTTTTAAGTTATCAATTCTGCAAATAAATTGTTGCCAATCAGAGGAAGAATCACCATCAAATGTTGGGTACTGGTCAAGTTTTGGCCAATTCTTTTGATTTGAAGGAGTCTCCTTAGTACTAGCTTGTTTCTGAGTAAGAAGCAGCTGTAATTTCTCTAATTGTGCTGAAATCTCATTGTTTAATCCTTCTGTTGCAGATCCTGGTGCATCATCAGTTTTTGATGGAAACACAGTGTTTTCAACAGGTATTTCTGGATCTACTTTTATTTTAGATGAACTAGCCACAGGTACTATTTGAGCATCCTGCACTATATGTTCCTTCACAGAAATATCAGAATATTTTTGGTCATTTAACAATGAGTTCAATTTTTCTTCAATGGTTGTTAGTCTTGTTTTCATTCTTGGAAGAATAGATAAACTCTCATTGATAGTTGCAAAAGATAATTGGTTTTTATGTTGAAAAGATGACAAATGGTCATTCAATCTTTTCAGATTTATCTTATCTATCTCTACCTCCTTGCAACAGGCGGATACAGTATCTTTTAGTTTAGAGAAATCATTTTTTATATTTTGCCATAAAGCAACTTTCTTTTCATGGGTTGCTTTGTAATGAGACAATTCATCAGAGACTCTCTGTGATTCACTTCTTAATGCTTGATAACCCTGATCAGTTAACAAACTATTATATCTCTGAGTCAATTGCATATTGTTCATTATATGATTTTTCTTGGCAATAATATCTCTCAAGTGCTCATCATTAATTCTTGCTACATCTGGAGTGTTTCTCAATAAGGAAACTGAGTAACTTTCCAGACTCTCATAGAACTCAGTGTCAAGAGTTTCATCAATCACAGCCATATTAGGATTAATCATTGAGGTAGCAATTAAAAGTAATGGATTAGATACATGAGATATCTGTCTACTATTCCCAGCCTCTATAGGTCTCAAAGTTTCATCCTCCCTTCCAGATTTACCTGAAGGAACAGAGTCAGCCACAAGAAAAGGCACTTGAGAATCAATAGAGGGACGTACCAGGGTTTGCTGGGTATCACCATATTGGGCTTCCTTCTTCTTTTTCCTCCTTGATAAGGGTGGGGAGGAGTGGGGTTGACCTGGGTGGGCCTTGATGGACCTACTTGAGGTAACTGATTCTGGTTTTGAGCCAAGTAGTCCCACTGAGTGTTGAGCCAGTCCCACTGCCACTTGGACACTTCCACCTTCTCTTGGGACTGGGGAGCCAATTGTTGTTGATCCCTGGAAGGAAGAGGTTTCTTCTTCTCTTGGAGAAAAGTATCTGTTTTTCTCACCTTTTCTTCCAAGGCATCTACCCTTACCTTTAGTCTCAAGCTGTCTGTCCTTAACTCCTTTATGTGAGTAGACAGATTCTTTACCTGCTGAGACAACGGCATATTTTTTATCCTGAAGCCTTTTGGAAGCTCTTCTGGTGGGTTTATCATGGGCTTCTGATCCTGAGTTGTGTCGACTAGGATTTCTACTTCTTCCATTTCTACATCCTGTTTGGGGCAAGGATTTATTAGTTTGAGAAATTCTTCTTGTTAAAGGAGAACTTACAGAAGTAGGCTCATCATAATCAATTAAGTATAGTTCTTCTTCACGTGCAGCAAAACCACTTTAGTCAGTCATTTTAAGATTTAACTGAAATGAAAAAAAAAGAGACAAATTAATTAGTCTTTTATTTTTAATTTTTATTTAACAGAAATAAAATAAAAAAAAAAAATTTTTAGGATAAAAATCAACTTAAATAAATTAATTTATTAGTAAAAAAAAAAATTTAAAACCAGGATTATAATATAATCAACTGTAGAAATAAATTAAAATTTTTATTAATAATTATTTATTTTCAGGATTTAAATCAACTAATTTATTACCAGGACTTATTGTAAACTGAAGTAATCAAATATGAAACTTTATTAATTTAACAAAATTTTATTAAACTTATTAACCTAAATACCAGGACTTAATGTCAACTGAAATAATTAAATATAAATTTTTTTATTTTAAAATTTTATTAAACTGATTACTTAACTACCAGGACTTAATGTCAACTGAAGTAATTAAATATGAGTTTTATTAATTAAAAATTTTTTTCTTGAACTAACAGGACTCAAGGTCAACTGAAGTAATTAAATATTATTTATTAATTAAAAAAATATTATTTTCAGGACAATTTTTCAACTGGAACAATTAAAATTCAAATTAATCAGGACAATTGTCAACTGAAAAATGATTATAATTAATATTAAAATATAATTATTTTATTGCTTCTGGGACTAAGAACAGTTATTGCTCTATTATGGTCAACCAGGAAAAATAAAAAAAAATATAATCATAAAATTAAATTTCAAATTACCAGACACCTCCCCCTGCAAAATGAGCAAATTAATGCCACTTACAGAGTGCTGAGTAAAAGGAAATACGTAGCAAATGAAGAGTGAAGAGTAACCCACAAATAGTAATAACAATAATTACCACGATATATACGATTTTTAGTCAGTATATGAACTTAAGTTTTGGAGCACGGTTCGATTCCCGTTCGCAGCAAAAACTTTTATTACGTGACGTATGACGTTTGTTGTTTTCTCGCCTTTTCTCGTCCTTTACAGGTACTTGTACGCCGATGGTCCCCTCGATTACGCCTCAAGTAACGTTGCGCCGTCAATATTTCGGAAAGGATCCCAATTGTCAAGGTACACTTTTGGTCTAGAAGATTGGTATGAAGTTTTTACAAGGATCTTGAAGGTTTAAATGGACTCTCAATAAATTTGTACATATCTCTTAAATCTAGGATGATTATTTTACTCAATTACAAGAGGTATGATTAAAATATTGATATAAATTATATATTAGAGTTAGGTATAGTAAATACTAATGCTATAGATTATAAGAATAAGTGTTTGATTTGTTAATGTTGTAATAAGGTGATGTAGTAAAGGAATGATTCAAAAACAACTAAAAGAGAGGCCTTATATAGGCAAAGGAGAGACAAAGAACGGAAATAAAATTCTAAAAACAGTAGTATGAGAGAGAGAAAAGAATATTCCAGAAGGAGTATTTTCAAATAATAAAGTTGTTCTAAAAAGAAGGCGTCAAAAAGATGTATTTACAGAGTATGTCAGAAATACATCAATTTATTTAATATTTACTGTAGAAGTCAATTCTAAATAAGAAATTTGAATTTTTTGTATATAATTAATATTATTTCAATATTAAAATCTTATTTTACCTTAATATCTATTTTTTAATATAAATTTTTATTTCTTCCAACCTGTCAAATGAGCACGGTGTTAGAGAAAAATATAAGGGACAATTTTATATTTTAATTTTAATTATTAATTTAATTTTATCATTCTTTAATTAGTTAATTTATTATAACTAATTTTAATGTAACTATCACTACGCAATATAGGGGGTGGACTTGCTAGCAAGTCATCAACCTGAACTCAGATGGAACTAAGACTGAACTCATACTGAACTCATACTGAACCCATTCTGAACTCTACTTGAACACCCACCTATAACTGTTCTGCTGAGTGGTGTTCATCCCTGATTGTATGGTTCCTTTATCAATAGCTCAATGTGTGTTCAATCTGTGGTGAGTTTGGGTCCAAGGTTGCGGACTCGCTAGCAAGTCCTCCCCCCATATTGTGTGGTGTATATTATAATTAAATAATAATTAAAATGATAAGGTGCGGCTTCATCCAGTAAATAATTAATTATTTCACTGGGTAAGTCTAGTAGCCTGGCTGACATTTATCATCATTCAATTACTACAATTAAAAAAAACACTACTATACAATTACTAGAATTCAGAAATATATTATAAAGCTATTATAAATTGATATTATCTTTATACAAGCTATAACTATATATTTTTCATCTATTTTCCACCACTAGCACGCATTTAAATCCAAGTATTGTGAGTTTTAT
Source organism: Hemileia vastatrix (assembly GCA_030280995.1). Lineage (NCBI taxonomy): Eukaryota > Fungi > Basidiomycota > Pucciniomycetes > Pucciniales > Zaghouaniaceae > Hemileia > Hemileia vastatrix. The sequence goes on from JASXTE010000015.1 coordinate 15,845,598, forward strand.
TTGAGTATAGCTATTTTACTAGTCTTCCCCTGAGGTTTAATCACTAAATTATTTATCAATAAGTAGTAGGACCATAAATAAACACTATTATATCATACTTATATACTAGACTATACTGACACTCATGGTGTATATTGATGATATCATAGTTTTTCTAAAACTTTTGATGAACATATGGCTCATTTAAATAGGGTTTTCCAAAAAATGGATGAAATAAATATTACCTTGTCCTTGAAAAAGTGTAAATTTGGTTTTCAATCTTTGAAAGTCCTTGGTCATGTTGTGTCAGGCCTACAAATTTGTGTAGACCACAACAAAGTTGCTGCAATTAAAAATGTGAAAGCACCAACTTCTGTAAGAGAAATTCAAAGTTTTTTGGGTATGTGTGGCTATAATAGACAATATATTAAAAATTATCAGGTCATAGCCTTACCTCTTACCAAACTAACTAGGAAAGATGTTGCATTCATCTAAAATATTGACTGTCAAAAAGCTTTTGATACATTGAAAAATTGTTTAATAACAGCCCCTATCTTGGCTCTTCCAGATTTCAACAAAACTTTTGTCCTTTACACAGATTCTAGCTTTGTTGATCTGGGTGCTTCCCTCCACCAGAAACAAATTATTAATGATAAATCCTCAGAGGTTGTAATTTGTTATATTTCAAGAACCTTGAGAAATAGTGAATTGAAATATGGTGCCACTCAATTAGAGTTCTTAGCAGTTGTTTGGGCTCTTGAGAAGCTTCATTACTATATAGATGACCAAAAGTTTGAATTGGTAACTGACTGTAGTGCTGTGAAGTCCCTCTTAAACCTGAAAACACCTAATAGACATATGTTCAGGTGGCAACTTGCTGTTCAAGAATACAGAGGACGGATGACAATTATCCATAGGGCTGGAAATTTTCACTCCAATGTTGATATGCTGTCCAGATTTCCTCTGCCAAATAATGACTCCAATCCTGCTTATGTACCTGAAGATGATAATGTTCATATCCATGTTATATTTATAGTTGATATGGAAGAAGAGTTATTACAATTAATACTGGATTCATATGATAAGGATTCTGATTTAAATAAAATAGTTACTATCTTAAATGATTCTAAGAATACTTCAATTCAAGCATTGATTAAAACTCTTCCTGAAAAGTATCAAAATGCTTTGATTAAAGGAAAGTTTTCTATTGAATATGGTTATATATATTATAGAAGAAAGCTTACTAATGTAATTGTAATTCATCCTTCTATGAAAGAAATTATCATCAAACTTTGTCATGATGACATATTATCTGGTCATTTTGATCTTGAAAAAACATTGATTAGAATCAAAAACACTGCTTGGTGGGATAATATGTCTGAAGATACAAAATTATATGTTGAATCTTGTGATTCCTGCCAGAAATCTAAAGGGTTAAGAGCAGGGTTATTACAACATATTGAAGCACCTGATGCTCCTTGGCAAATAATTAACATGGATTTTGTCACTGTTCTTCCTGTAGCAGGTAAAGACAGTTATAACTCTTGTTGGGTAATAGTAGATAGATTCACAAAAATGAGCAAATTTATTCCTACCCACAAAGATATATCCACAAAAGAATTAGCTTTCTTATGGTGGTCTTGCATGTTTAATATTATTGTTTTTCCAAAAGCCATTATCTCTGATAGAGATCCAAAATTTACTTCTGAGTTTTGGACCTCTTTGATGGATATTTGTGGCTGTGAGTTAAAGTTGTCTACAGCTCACCATCCTCAGACTGATGGTCTAGCTGAAAGAATGATTCAAACTCTGGAATATATGAATAGAAGGTATTGTGCCTTTGGATTTGAATATAAAGACAATGACAGATTTACTCATGACTGGTTCACACTATTGCCTGGTCTTGAATTCAAATATAATAGCACTGTTCATTCTATTACTGAGAAAAAGCCTTTTGAGCTTTGTTTAGGTTATGTCCCAAACACTCCTGCTCAGATTCTCAATAATAATTTACCTAAGTTGGAGCTACACCCTGGTGTAAAATCTTTTATGCAAATGCAAAAGCTATGCAGAAAACATTCTCAAAGCTGTATTGATAAAGAATTTGAATATGAAAAGAAAAGATGGGATAAATCCCATAAAGAATACACATTTAATAAGGGTGATGAAGTGTTGATATCTACTTTCCATTTCAATTTACAAGGTAAAAAAAAATTAAAAGATCCTTTTGTAGGACCATTTGTTGTTAAAAGAATGGTTGGAGATAATGCAGTAGAAGTTGTATTGTATTCTCCATATGATAGGAAACATCCTGTTTTTCCCATTTCTTTGCTTAAGCCTTATACTTCCAACAGTGACTTATTTCCCAAAAGAAGGGGAAGACCTAAAAAAACCCTCAGGAAGTCACAGAAACTGCAGAAATTGATAAAATTCTCAATGATAGAATTATAACTTCTGAAAGAGGTACTGAATATTTATTGAGATATAAGAACAAATCATCTGAACATGATGCATGGATACCTGGAAAGGAGATTTCAAATCTTCCTACTCTGTTAAAAAGGTACAAAAAGAAAAAATCTTAGCATTTTTATTATTGTTTTTTTTAGAGTGAGGGAGTGTCAGCCAGGCTATACCAGAAGCCCAGTAAATGATATGTTGATTTATTGGACCTGAAAGAGGGTGTAAGAATTGCATTTGATGTATATCAATTAATATTTTATTGCATAATAAAATTATATAAGTATCTTATTAAATATAAGTGTTATATTAATTTTATTGTTATATAAATTATTTATACATTTAAATTAAGAATAATATATTTTATATTCTAAAAATAATGGCGCATTTTCATGTATTTAATAATTATAAATTAATAATTAATTAATTACAAACATATATTATAATTATATGTGTAAAATTGACTTATAATGTAATTAAATTTATATATTAAATAAAACTTTTCATATATTATTAAACAATAATATTGGGTGCTTTTTTGACCCTTAATTGTGTTAGTAAGATTATTAAATAAATTATAACACTTATTTAATAACATAGTATTAAAATCCCCACTTTAAATTACAAAAATCATTAAAGTAATTATATGTTTCATTTAAACTAATTATTGAACTAATTACATAGTTAAAACAATTAATTAAAATTGCTTTAAACTGGATTGAATTGATTACATGAATTTTTGGCGTGAAATTAATTCTATTTATTTTACTTAAAGCCTTTACATCCTACTGTAATTTCTGTTTTGCATTATTTTACTCACTGTTCTCATATTTCAAACTTACTTGGCTATTAATTATTTTAATTAAGTGTTTTTGGGAAACTATAGTGGGAAAATTAGTTACTTACTCACAGGTTTAGTTGAATGTCTCATGTTTTTCTCTCAGTCTCCATGTATTAGTTGTATTCTTTTTAATGTCTAGTTTCATGTTATTCCTTTTTGTAATTACTATATGGTGACGCTTCAGAGGGTCCTTTGCCTATAAAAGGCTTTGGATTATCCCCTGTAGCTGCATCATTATTTACACTCAAACAAATTTCATTATTAATTTCATTACATTTATGATCTTTAATATTAGTATTCTTAATCTAATTTAAAAAGTATATAAGTAATTAAAGGTTGCCTTAAGTCTCATAATAATAATAGATGTCTGTTGCGCATTGAATATAATTGCTAGTTAAATAAGTATATTATAATTTAAAAACCCATACCATAGTGTCAGATCCCCAAGCAACCTTGTTGCCTTCCCTTTTAAAATACTTATACTATTTAATTTCTTTACACCTTTATATTACCTTGTCTTCCTCCTCTCTATTTTTCTTCTTCTCCTTCTCCTTCGTCTAGACAACCGGCTGACACTCGATGTGTAGTGTCTACTACAAAAAACATTCTAATGAAAGCTTTGTGTATCAATCAATCTTCTAAAAATTTAGAAAAACATGAATAATTAAAGGATAATGAGTGGAAAAAAATTAAACAGAGTTAGTAGCAATATTTCTTTTTATTATCCTAATATCTCCACCTTTCTTAAGAAAAAGAGCATTCATGAAAATTGGATTGGCATCTTTCAATCATTTACCTCAGTGTTCATCACTTATTCTAATCTATGAATCAAAATTCTTGCAATTTTCAACTGCTTATATGAAAACAGTGCTCAAATAGAAAAAACTAAACATTTTTATTGGAAACTTGCAGACAGGCAAGAAAAGAAACTTTTACTGCCTTTTTCAGAATCAACTTTGACTGTGGTATGAATTAATCCAAAATTTTATCTTAGCTGTTCCATAGATAGTTCTAAATAAGGTTAAGGTTAGTCAAAAGTTGCTATAGTATGTTTTGTGACTTTTTTACTATTTATCTATGGGAAAGGTTTTACTCCTTTTTTGGAAAAAATACTGCTAAACTGGAAAAGCTTGCAGTTGTTTGCCCTCCCACCCACCCAAAAAAAATGTGCAAACCAGTCATATGACTAGCTACATCTGATAATTAGATATGCATTTATGTAGTTTAAAACTTTTTCACAAACCCCTGCCCCATCCCCTTCTGTCTCCCTCTTCCTACCTTGGTTTTGCTATTTTTCAGCTTCCCATTCTTCCTACCTCAACTTTCTTTCTTTTGGGCTCTTCTTTTTGGGTTTTCTATTTCTTAAGGTGAGCCATTTTGTCAGCCTGTATATCCCCAGGACTTAGTAAAAAGTGCTTATAAGTTATGTTAAACACATGAACTATACATGGGAAAAATAAATGAGAGTACACAAACAGTATACATAAGTAAAATTATGATAATGCCATTATAACACCTTATATACACGCATATATCCACCTTTTATAAGTCTTATGTACTTAATATTAAGTTGTAATATGTTAGGGTAATCTTAAGAACCTTAAGTATAAGGCTACATAATTTTTAAGTACACTTAAAGCTGTTATATTCATTGTTTTACGCAAAAAACAAGAAATGCGCTTTATTTCACTTAAAAGTTGACTATATGTGCTATAAAATTGAGAATATCAAAATTGCGCTTTGACAGATCAATTGGGCTCATTTAGAACTATTGATTTAGCTATTTAAATGCATAAAAATAACACTTTTCAAATTTGGTGTTTTTTATGCCAGAAATGGCTTCTGTGTACTGGCTACATACTGCCTGCTTTTTTCCTGTGTGAATAGCTTCATTTTTAGCAAAGTTAGCTTTTTCACACTATAATTACCCCACATTGTATGCCCACTGTGGGGAAACACACTAAAATAGGCAACAGGCGCTTATTTAGTGTCTTAGCTTAATTAATAATGCATTGACCTTGTTTATATGCACTAATTTCATTAATAACCTCACTCTTGGCACCTTATTTCATCACCACACTTAAATTCGCCTAATTTTAGTCAAGGATTTACCCATACAAGCGCTATGGTAAGGTAAACTCTTACAGTCGCCTTGCTGTAAGCAGAATCCGGAGGAGATATGTGGATTTAGCTGAAAACCCCGTCCTTCCAATAAAAATAACAAAATGGGAATTCTAAATCACTAAGCTAACCAATCTACTTGGATCCGATTGATGAAAATAATGAAACTCTAAAATAATTAACGCTTATTGAGATTAAATGATCGTGGCTGTTGATAAAAGAAATACTGATAACAACAATTAAGGTGTACCAGTGAAAGATCTGAAAAGATTGACTTTTATGTTTTTATAATAATTTAAATTTATATGAGACAGCAATAATCAAGTCCCAGCGACGAAGACCTTTCTAAAGATACCCTGTATGAAGTGTTATTTAAACTGTTGAATTGTATTTCTAAGATGTTATGTAAAAATAATAATGTTATAAGGGTATTACAACTTATTTAATTTGTTGAGTAATAAAAAATGAGACTGTGGTAGTTAATGATTAAGCTGTATGATGTGTCCCCCCTCCTCAATTTCGAGTTTGAGAAGCGCTTAAGTATTCCTAGTCACGTGCCTAAGTTTTCCCCTCCAGAGCTCTTCCAGAGTCAATCCGGAGCCCGTACGGAGTCCGTACGGAGTCAAAGCGGAGTCCGTACGGAGTCGAAACGGAGTCCGTCCGGACTTCCGGACTCAATTTAGAACCTTAAAACCATAATAAAAAATCTAGAAAAATTACACATAATAGAGCTACTTCCCCTTTACCTACCAAACTAATTTTCGTAGTCTGCGCAGCTCTAATTACCCCGTGAAAATTCATCAAAGTTAAGTAATATTTGAAAACGTAAATATTTCTATAAAACTTTAAAATTCATTTAAAAATATAAGAAAATAGTAAAAATTCTGGGAAAATTTCCCAAGGTTCTTGAGTGACTTGACTTGATACTTATAAATTTTTCAGACCGTAAAAATAAGTTTTCTCCGTAAAATAAATTGTATTTGTGTAGGCATTCGCTCGTGACCAATTTCTTCATATTTTAAACTCCAATAAATTAAATAAAACCCTTTTATAAAAAATAATAACACCAATCTTGCACCCCGTAATAACTCCATTTACGTACTTAGGTGCCATACTAAACTTTAGGCTACCACAGCGCCTGCCAAGGACTGCATGTAGTTACCCCACATCTCATGCTCTTTTTTAAGTTTTTGGGTGGTTTCTCAGTCAATTTTGGTTATTTTTGGATGGGAATTTCACGTAGTATAATGTCAGGATTAGCCCCTCCATTTCTACTGTAGATCCCCCTTATTATTAAGCTATAATTAACCTTAAAAAGTCTCCTTTAACCTTGTTATAATATTGTTTTCCACGCATATACTCTCTTTTTGTCTTTTCTTTAATTTTGATGGATCTCCCTTAATATTAATAGGATTTTAGTGGTTGTTGTTTGTCTAATTATGTTATTGGTCACTAGGGGAGTTGATGGAGAGGTCTATTACTTGTTTGAAGGCGTCTTTAACATTGTATTGGATGGTACATCAAGGTGTTTATTGGGGAAGTTAGTGTGTATAAAAGGAGGAGGTTTTGGGTCTTGTTTTCTGCATTCTTTATCATTTACAATTTACCAATATAACCAAATAAATTACAATACATATCAATTAGTACTTTTATAAGACTTTTGAATAGTATCTGAATTATAAAATCTATTTTTCTACCAACTACAAAGATTGTAAGCCATATATAAAATTAGTGAGAATTATATTACTAAGACCTTTAATTTTGATTATATTTTACTACTTATTGGATTTATATTACAGTATTCATATAGGACCATTAAAATCTTCTAGACAACTGACCATTCAAGCTAGTTCACGTCCTTGTACTTGAACTTAGCCTGACAATTGGGGACCTTTCCTCAAGAATTCTGTTATAATCCTGTAAGTGAAAAATTCAAAGAAGGTACACGTAAATAATATCCCTATAGAAATATTTGGATAATTACAACAGGTTGGGGTCACTTATATAGTGATTTCAGAAAAAGAAGCCCTGTTATATAATAAAATTGTGATATTGAATCAACAATTTTACCACTAATTGTTATTAGTGGGAGTCTGTCAATAGACCAATTAAATTTATGATCTTTGCAGATAATAAACAAATTAAACTGATTAATTGTTTTCTTTTAACAGGACTCTTAATCTTTTCTTTTTATTGGTTTGTAATATTCATTAAATATTTAGAGAGAATCTTACTAACAGTTGTTTTCTTTTAAATATAAAAACATGGCTACATATTGTAGACCAGTTAAATTAAGTGACCACATAAAAAGCATATTTGACTTTTGGCACTTAAAGATTCACTTCATACCAATAAGTAAGCAATAAAATTGTCTTCAGTGGTATTGATAAATACTGATAAAACTCCTTTTTGAAGTTTTTATATCTAAATTATCAAATTCTTTAAATTCCACGTGAAAATGTGTGACAACAATGACATTGTAAGTAATAAGGCAAAACATTATAACTTAAGACCTAGAGCTGAAAGACCTGTTACAGGAAATTCAAATGGAGGGCCAGGACTCTCCCATAATCAAAAACACTCCGCCAATGTCTCTGGAGGAAAGGGAAAAGCTTTTAAAGCAGGTTTCAATAAAGAAGTCAAAAAATACATTACAAGAACAAGTTCACTCCCTATCCACCCTAATGAACACCTTGAAAATAAGAGTCAACAACATAGTGGACCAGATCAACAATCTGGAAAAGAGAGCAGCTCAAGGTTTCATAGAAGTCAACCAAGCTCTAGTGGACATAAAGACTCAACCACCAACAGTGGCATCCTACAATTCCATAGCAACACCTCCAGCCCAAGAGGAGGACCAAAAAATTACAGTAAGCAAATGGAAATGGGATTGGTACGCCCAAAATTACAAAAATCCTCCTCAACAAGGATCCAGCAGTCACCCTTACAGGGGAAATCCAAGGAGAGGCAGGGGAAATGGGGTAAGACCTTGGTGAGTCATCCAACTTCTTATGATCAATTGCATCAACCTAACAATGAATTACTTATAGGTAATGAGATTGATAAGGAAATATTGGATATAATTGATAATGATTTAAAGGATTATTCATTTGAAAAAAATATGTTAAACTTGTCTTTGCACAAAGACAATGTAGATAGTTTTATTGATCACCAGGATAATGCTATTAATATTAAAATGGAATCAAATGATGAGTCTTCTGAGTTGGACACAGAAAAAATAGAATATTTTTTAAAGAAAATCCAATGGAATCAAAGATAATAAGTAAATTATTATTGAGAATTGAAAAATTGGAAGAGTTCTCAAAAGAGTCAAACAATAATACAGAAAAGGTATTATTACAGCTAACACAATCATTGAGTGCAACGGCCAATAGATTAAAAATTACTTAAAATTCAAATAATGAATTAGTAAATGAGATTAAGGGCTTAAAATCTGAGATTTGAGATTTAGAAAATAAATTAGAACACTCTCAGAATATTATGGCTACCATTGAGGGACGTGTTAAATTATCTTTTTCAAATGTAAATGACACCCTAACTCATGTACCAGTAATACAGGATAGGTTACAAAGAGTGGAAATAGAAGTAGCAAACATGTTGAAAAATACTGAAAGAATAAAAGATAACACTTCTTATGTAGCAAGAGTACCTGTTTTCATGAAACATGCAAATGAAACACCAATGATGGAACATGAACATAGTATCATGGGCTCTGAGAATAATAAATCAGTAAAAGATGAAATACATGATCATCTTTCTAAAGTAAGTGAATTACTCAATATTACTCAGGTTAGGGAAGCAAAAACTAGCCAAAAAACTGGCCTAAGTTAGACCAGTACCCATCTTTTGACGGAGATTAAAAATCTGATTGGCAGCGATTCATACAAAGAATTGATAACTTAAAATTTTCATACAAATTACCTGATGAGGAAATTACTTCAAAGTTAATATCTTTATTTACAGATGTGGCCTTATTATGGTTTGAATCTGTATTTAGTGAGGGAATTAATTACTCCTGGAATGAATGGAAGGCACTAATTGAAAGGCAATTTGGTGGCCCAAAATTTAGAATCACTCAACAAAGATTGTATGAAAAGGCCAGATATAATCCAAATGCTGGAGATAAACCTATGGTATTTTTAATGAATTTAATAAAAAATCATGAAAGCCATGGATCCAAAAATGGATTATGAAGAGTGGAAAGAAAAGATAATATACAAGTTACCTATATCAGTTAGAGACATTATTGTAGCTAGAACTGAAACCATCAGAGATACCTCTGGGTTCATTAATATATGTAATGAAATATTATTAAACCACAAATTTGAGACCAAGTATATTAATTACAGACAAAGTGTTGACGTGGTAAAACCAACTACAAGTAAATTACCAGTGGAGAAAAAAAAACCTTCAGCTCCCCTTGTCCCTAAAAGACAAGAGAATAACACTTGTTATAAATGTAATGAACCTTGGGTTAAGGGTCACACGTGTAAGAAAAGAATAAATGTTATTGAAACCTCCCAGAATTCTGAACCAAGTAATCATGAAGATGAAAATGTGGAATCCAGTGAGGATTGTAAAAGTAACATATCTTACAGTGATGATGAGAATGAGATATTTGTATTAGAACAGGATATAATGTTCCTGAATGATGCTATACCTCATACAGATACATCTTTAACTTCCATTGAAGAAGCTGAAATAATTAAAGATGTATCTCATGATACTTACAAAATAACACCTATCAGAGCACCTGTTATTATATGTGGAAGAGAAATGAATGCCATTCTTGACACTGGGGCTGCAGGTAGTGTGGTTTCTATTAATATATTAATGAAACTTGACAGTAAGTATAAGGAAAAACTAGAACCTGTTCAGACAAAGAACTGGAGGGGTTTTGGTTCAATATTAAATCCAATTGGCAAATACAAAACTGCTGTATTCTTTAAATATAATAATAGATATGTAAGAGCAGTTTGTGAATTTGTAGTAATGGATAATAATAATTGTAGTGATTGGTTTATTATTGGCAATGATTTATTGACAAAATTTAAAATTAAACTAGATCCTGCAAACAGTTGTTTCACCATAGGAGTGAATGGTAAGAGAAAATTCAAGATATGTTCTGAAAATTCAGTGTATGCCATTTATCCTAGAGAAGAACAACTACAAGGTGGAAGAACCACCAATGAAGTGGGTGAATTGGAAAATGAAATCCAAAAGGCCTCTTTCAGTCCTCAACTCTCAAAAATTGAAGAAGAAAATATTTTGAGATTGATTAAATCATATCCTATGGCATTTGCTCATTGTTCAAATGAATTAGGATTGGTCAAAGACCATGAGATGAAAATCTCTCTAAGCTGTGATTTGGATAATATTCCTGGCAGCCTAAAAAAGAAACATTACCTGGCATCTCCTGCAAAAAGGAAAGATATTGAAGACAATATAAAAATGTTGTTGGAAATGGGTATTGTTGAAAAAGTGGACACAACACCTAAGTATTGTGTCATTTCACCAGTATTGATCTCTTATGAAAAAGATAAGGCAAGATTATGCGGTGATTATAGAGCTCTGAATACATACACAGTAGATGATATTTACCCTCTTCCAAGGATAGCTTCTATCCATGCTACTTTACAAGGAGCAAAATATATTTCCTGTCTGGATGGAAACAAAGGTTACCACCAGATTCCTGTGGAAAGAAATTCTCAAAATTACTTATTAATAACCACACATATGGGTATATATAAGTATGTGAGAATGCCATTTGGCCCAAAGAATGCGCCTTCAGTCTTCCAAAAATTGATGGATAGTGTTTTTCATCAGGAAATGGTTGAAGGATGGCTATTGGTCTATATTGATGACATCATAGTGTTTTCAAAAACATATGATGAACATTATAATCACCTGAAAAGGGTCTTTCAAAGAATGGATGAAATTAATATGACAATTGCATTAAAGAAATGTAAATTTGGATTCCAATCTTTGAAAGTACTTGGACATGTTGTATCTGGATTACAAATTTGTGTTGACCAGAATAAGGTGGAAGCAATAAACAACATTGGTATACCTAAGAATGTAAAAGAAATTCAAAGTTTTTTAGGTATGTGTGGATATTATAGACAATATATAAAAAATTACCAATCTATTGCAGCTCCTTTGACAACATTAATCAGGAAAAATGAGGCTTTCATTTGGAATAATGAAAAAAACATGCCTTTAATAAATTAAAGGAATGTTTAATGACAGCTCCAATATTGGGACTTCCTGATTTCACCTTACCTTTTATCTTGTACACTGATGCAAGCTTCATAGGTTTAGGTGCTGTTTTACAGCAAAAACAGATAATAAATGGAAAATTATCTGAAGTAGTTATCTGTTATATATCCAGAACCTTAAGATAAACTGAATTAAGGTATGGTGCCACACAGTTAGAATGTTTAGCCGTGGTGTGGGCTTTGGAGAAGCTTCATTACTATCTGGAAGACCAGAAGTTTGAACTTATAACAGATTTCAGTGCAGTAAAATCATTGCTAAACATGAAAACACCTAATAGGCACATGTTTAGATGGCAACTAGCTGTACAAGAGTACAGAGGAAGAATGACAATCACTCACAGAGCAGGAACATTGCATTCCAATGTGGATTTATTATCTAGAAGTCCTTTGCCAAATGATGCTGACAACCCAGCTTATGTACCTGAAAATGAGGTTATACATATATTTGGGATTTATATGGTGGATTTAGAAGAAGAATTTATGCAAACTATATTAGAAAATTATTCATCTGATTAAGATTTGTCTAAACTATCTACCATTCTTAATGATCCAACAAATGCCTCCATGAGTGCATTAATTAAAACCTTGCCTCCAAAGTATAAAAATGCATTAGAAAAAAGGTAAATTTTCAATTGAAGATGGATATATATATTATAGAAAAAAATTAAGTAATTTTATAGTAATACCACCTTCTATGAAAGTGTTAATGTTGAGTACTTGTCATGATGACATCTTAGCTGGTCATTTTGACTTTAACAAAACATTAACCGGAGTTAAAAATACAGCCTGGTGGATAAACATGAAAGAAGATGTACAAAAATACATTGAAACATGTGACTCTTGTCAGAAATCTAAAAGATTAACTGGTAAGAGAGCTGGGTTGTTACAACAAATAGAGCAGCCAAAAGCTCCATGGGAAATTATAAACATGGATTTTGTAACTGGCTTGCCATTAGCAGGAAAAGAAAGTTTCAATTCTTGCTGGGTAATTGTGGATAGATTAACAAAAATGTGTAAGTTTATCCCTACCCATAAAGAGGTATCTGCAAAAGACTTGGCATTATTATGGTGGACTCAGATGATGAATACTGCGGGGTTCCCCAAAGCCATAATCTCTGACAGAGATCCTAAATTTACTTCAGAGTTCTGGACATCTTTGATGGAAGTATCAGGTTGTCAATTAAAATTGTCTACAGAACACCATCCACAAACTGATGGGCTGGCTGAGAGAATGATACAAACTCTAGAAGACATTATCAGAAGATATTGTGCCTTTGGATTAGAATACAAAGAGAATGAGAAATTCACACATGACTGGGTAACATTAATTCCTGGCCTTGAATTTTCTTATAATAGCACAACTCATTCTGTAACAGAGAAGAAACCATTTGAACTCTGGCTGGGATACGTACCAAATACCCCAGTAAATCATTTAAATAAATTACCAAGGTTAGATATACACCCTGGTACTAAATCCTTTAATCATATGCAACAAAGGTGTAGAAAGCATGCTGAAGAATGCATACAAAAAGCATTTGAATATGAAAAGAAAAGGTGGGACAAATCTCATAAAGAATTTGAGTTTAAAAAGGGAGATGAAGTCCTCATATCAACACTACATTTTAACCTACAAGGTAATGTTAAATTAAAGGATCCCTTTGTAGGACCTTTTGTAGTAAATAAAATGGTTGGTAATAATGCAGTGGAAGTCATATTATATGCTCCATATGATAGGAAACATCCAGTTTTCCCTATCTCATTATTGAAACCTTACCATGCAAATGATCCTGACTTATTTCCAAAAAGAAGGGGAAGGCCTAAAAAGAAACCTGAAGAAATTGTGGAAAAAGCAGAGATTGAAAAAATACTCAAGAAAAGAATCCTTACTAAAGAAAAAGGAACTGAGTATTTACTAAGATTTAAAGGGAAATCAAATGAATTTGATAAATGGATACCTGAAAAAGAAATTTCTAATTTATCCACCCTTCTTAAAAAATTTAAACAGAAATAAATTTCTGTTCAACCAGCTGAGGAATTAAAAAACCAGTACTCATAATATTTTATTATGTTTTATTTCTTTAAAGTTTAATCTTTAATGCTACAGAATTATTCTGAATACCTGAAAATTACAAATAAATAAATAAAATGTATAACTTATCATTTTTTTTATTGTTTTTTTTTGGGTGGGCGAGTGTCAGCCTGTATATCCCCAGGACTGAGTAAAAAGTGCTTATAAGTTATGTTAAACACATGAACTATACATGGGAAAAATAAATGAGAGTACACAAACAGTATACATAAGTAAAATTATGATAATGCCATTATAACACCTTATATACACGCATATATCCACCTTTTATAAGTCTTATGTACTTAATATTAAGTTGTAATATGTTAGGGTAATCTTAAGAACCTTAAGTATAAGGCTACATAATTTTTAAGTACACTTAAAGCTGTTATATTCATTGTTTTACGCAAAAAACAAGAAATGCGCTTTATTTCACTTAAAAGTTGACTATATGTGCTATAAAATTGAGAATATCAAAATTGCGCTTTGACAGATCAATTGGGCTCATTTAGAACTATTGATTTGGCTATTTAAATGCATAAAAATAACACTTTTCAAATTTGGTGTTTTTTATGCCAGAAATGGCTTCTGTGTACTGGCTACATACTGCCTGCTTTTTTCCTGTGTGAATAGCTTCATTTTTAGCAAAGTTAGCTTTTTCACACTATAATTATCCCACATTGTATGCCCACTGTGGGGAAACACACTAAAATAGGCGACAGGCGCTTATTTAGTGTCCTAGCTTAATTAATAATCCATTGACCTTGTTTATATGCACTAATTTCATTAATAACCTCACTCTTGGCACCTTATTTCATCACCACACTTAAATTCGCCTAATTTTAGTCAAGGATTTACCCATACAAGAGCCTGCCAAGGACTGCATGTAGTTACCCCACATCTCATGCTCTTTTTTAAGTTTTTGGGTGGTTTCTCAGTCAATTTTGGTTATTTTTGGATGGGAATTTCACGCAGTATAATGTCAGGATTAGCCCCTCCATTTCTACTGTAGATCCCCCTTATTATTAAGCTATAATTAACCTTAAAAAGTCTCCTTTAACCTTGTTATAATATTGTTTTCCACGCATATACTCTCTTTTTGTCTTTTCTTTAATTTTGATGGATCTCCCTTAATATTAATAGGATTTTAGTGGTTGTTGTTTGTCTAATTATGTTATTGGTCACTAGGGGCGTTGATGGAGAGGTCTATTACTTGTTTGAAGGCGTCATTAACATTGTATTGGATGGTACATCAAGGTGTTTATTGGGGAAGTTAGTGTGTATAAAAGGAGGACGTTTTGGGTCTTGTTTTCTGCATTCTTTATCATTTACAATTTACCAATATAACCAAATAAATTACAATACATATCAATTAGTACTTTTATAAGATTTTTGAATAGTATCTGAATTATAAAATCTATTTTTCTACCAACTACAAAGATTGTAAGCCATATATAAAATTAGTGAGAATTATATTACTAAGACCTTTAATTTTGATTATATTTTACTACTTATTGGATTTATATTACAGTATTCATATAGGACCATTAAAATCTTCTAGACAACTGACCATTCAAGCTAGTTCACTTCCTTGTACTTGACCTTAGCCTGACACATTTCTTTTAACTCTTTTATTTTATTTTATTTTATATTTTATTTTCTATTTCTCTCTTGCTCGTTGTGACAGATTTCAGCTTTTTTTCATTGTTTATATAATTGATTTAGTTATGACTGATTTTTCATTCATTTTCTAAGTGATGGTGTTTCACAAATATCAATCTTCTTTCCTAGTCAAAGCTTTAGGCCGTGCTTTGGAAGGTATCTCACTCCATCAGATTAATAGACTATATTTCTCAAACATAAGTAATGACTCTCTGTATTGATAAATAAAACTCTATAAAACTACCCAAGCTATTTTGGTGGTGACTAAGACTTATTTGCAATGAGGGTGCTCACTTCAACTGGGTGATAAGAAATGTAAATTCATTAAGAATTTTCTTTATGATGATCCCAACTTGTATATCATTGAGCTGATTGATGCTTTGATTCAATTGCATATCATCAATATATGTATTTCAAGTTTACAAGACAAGCTCTAAAAATGTTTGAATTTTTCAAAAAAGAAGAAACTTAAAATGTCTATCCTGGCCAAAGTCCTCAAAAGTGAGTCAATTATATTGGCTTTATTGACAAATTTGAGTCAGAATACCTAGTTTATATTGGTGTGTTTCTAATTTAATTTTCACCAGAAAAAATGGCACCTGCTAGAAGGTTCCCACCCCTGACTGAAATATGGTAGTTCAATTGGGGGGAGGCACCTGCTAGCAGGTGTTAATATTTTTTTCTGGTCTTAGGCTTTTTTTCATTTTTATATTGCAGATGAAACAGAAATATCAAAAGATATTGTGGCATGAACATTTGGATAGGCCAGGAAAGGCAAGCACACTGGATATGATAAGTGGGCTCATAAAAAATACCATTATAATGTTATTCCAGAAATATCTCTTAAATATTTAATTTTAAAAATGATCCAAAAAGAAAAAATCACTCAATTTAATTTTGAATATTTTAAGGAAAAAAGGGGGTGTCAGTTCTGGAAAATCCACACTTTTTTGAGTGCAGATTTCCAAAACACACTAGCCTCAACACTAGTGGATTTCAAAATGAATTAAGTCACTTATTTCACTCAAATCTGAACTTTCTCAACCAAAAGTGCTGATTTCACCATAAAACCTCATTTCACTGATTTGTCAGCATCATCCCATTCATACACAGCACTCCACAGCATAACACTTTATAACTCAAAATATTTTACATCATTTACATTCTTATACCATATAAAAGCCATGCCTTCCTTACTCTCAATCATGATAAGCTACATCAAGCAATTTCTTTCACAGCTCTTGATCTACTCTTGAACTCTGTCAAGGAGTCTTTTATGTCTAGAAGTTTTTTAATGGCGGTCCAACAGTGGTAACAGTGGAATTTTAGGATTTCAAAGTGTAGAATACATTTATATATCTTTTTATTTATTTTACTCAAATTTAAGAGGTAAAAACTTTATTATTATTATAAATTAAAGAGATAGTACTATGTAAATGTAATTACTAAAAAAATATCAGATAGCAATAAGTATTTAAATGAAATAAATGTTTGTTAAATGTAAGTAAGTAATGGATGATCAAAAACAACCAAAAGAGAGTCCTTTATATAGGCAAAGGAGAGACAGAGCATGGTAATAAAATTCTAAAAAAAGTAGTAAGAGAGAGAAAAAGAATATTCCAGAAGGAATATTTTCAAATAATAAAGTTGTTCTAAAAGGAAGGCATCAAAAAAGGTGTATTTATGGAATATGACAGAAATAAATTAATTTATTTAATATTTACTGTAAAGTTCAATTCTAAATAAGAAAATTGAATTTTTCGTATATATTTATTTTTATTTGAATAGTAAATTTTTTATTTTAATTTAAAATTTCATTTTAATATAAATTTTTATTTCTTTCAACCTGTCATTGAGCTTGGTGTTATAAAATAAAAATAAAAATATAAGGGACATTTTAATATTTTTTTAAATTATTTATTAACTTAACCATTTTGTAATTAGTTAATTTATTATAGGTAATTTTAATGTAAATAAATTATAATTAAAATAATTATAATAATAAGGGGTGGCTTCATCCAGTAAATAATTAATTATTTTACTGGGTAAGTCTAGCAGCCTGGCTGACACTCCCTCACTCTAAAAAAATAACCAAAAAAAATGCTATGATTTTTTCTTTTTATATTTCTTTAGCAGAGTAGGAAGATTAGATATATCCTTCCCAGGTATCCAAGAATCATATTCATAAGATTTATTCTTGAATCTCAATGAGTATTCTGTACCTTTTTTTGCAGTAACTATTCTTTCATTTAGAATCTTATAAATTTCTGCTGTCTCAGTGATTTCATTAGGCGTCTTTTTTGGTCTTCCCCTCTTTTTGGGAAATAAATCACTATTGGATGTGTAAGGTTTCAAAAGAGATATTGGAAAAACAGGATGTTTTCTGCCATATGGGGAATACAAAATAACTTCAACTGCATTATCACCAACCATTCTTCTTACAACAAATGGACCAACAAATGGGTCTTTCAATTTTTTATTACCTTGTAAATTGAAGTGGATTGAAGAAATCAACACTTCATCACCCTTTTTAAAAGGGTATTCTTTATGGGATTTGTCCCATCTCTTCTTCTCATATTCAAATGATTTTTCAATACATTTTTAAGCATGACTTCTGTAAAGTTTTTGCATTTGAAGAAAAGATTTTACACCAGGATATATATCCAATTTAGGTATTTTATTACTGATAATTTGGGCAGGATTATTTGGAACATATCCAAGCTAGAGCTCAAATAGCTTTCTTTAAATAACAGAATGAACATTGCTATTATAAGCAAATTGCAACCCAGGCAGTAAGGTAAACCAATCATGAGTGAATCTGTCATTGTCTTTATACTCAATGCCAAAAGCACAGTACCTTCTTATCATGTCCTCTAGAGTCTGAATCATTATTTCAGCTAATCCATCAGTCTGAGGGTGATGGGAAGTAGATAGTTTCAGATCACAACCACAAACCTCCATCAGAGACATCCAAAACTCAGAAGTAAATTTAGGTTCTCTGTCAGAGATAATGGATTTAGGAAAACCATCAGTATTAAACATATGAGACCACCATAAGAAAGCTAATTCCTTAGTGGAAAAATCCTTGTGAGTAGGGATAAATTTACACATTTTGGTGAATCTGTCCACAATAACCCAACAAGAGTTATAACTGTCTTTTCCAGAAATAGGTAATCCTGTTACAAAATACATGTATATTATCTGCCATGGTGCATCAGGAGGTTCAATATGTTGCATTAATCCAGCTCTCTTACCAGTAAATATTTTTGATTTTTGGCAAGAATCAAAAGATTCAACATATAATTTGGTGTCTTCAGACATATTAACCCACAAAGCAGTGTTTTTAATTCTGATAATTGTTTTTTCAAGATCAAAATTTCCAGCTAATATGTCATCATGACAAATTTTCAAGATGATTTCTTTCATAGAAGGAGGAATAACAATGACATTTCTCAACTTTCTTCTATAATAGAGGTAGCCTTCATCAATTGAGAATTCACCTTTTTCCAAAGCCTTCTGGTACTTTGGTGGGAGTGTTTTAATTAATGCTTGTATTGAAGCATTCTTTGGATCATTTAATATGGTACATAACTTTTTTAAGTCAGTTTCCTTATCATATGAATACAGAATAAGCTGTAATAGACCTTACAAAACCATGGTTATATTTGAAAAATATGGTGGCTTTGTATTTACCAATGGGGAACAAAACAGAGCCATAACCTCTCCAATTCTAAGAAATGATAGGCATAATTTTTGATTTAAAATCTTGGTCCACTGAAGCAAGTGCTTTTTAAGATACTACACTTCCTCCAGCTTCAGAATTTAAGACAACCTCAATGTTGTTTCCATTTAACAAGACTGGTGCCTTGAGAGGGGCAATAATAATTGAGCTGTCCTCAAGGTTTTTTATGATCTCAGAATCCTCTACTGTAGATAAATCATTAATCTCAATATCAATAGTATTTAAATAATGAATATCCTCTTTCAGCATTAATATTTCCTGGTGAGATTCATATGAGATATTGCTGGCACAATCACTTGAATTTTCATCCAGTGCTATTGTGTCATCAGCATGTTCCTCTGTCTGCTCAACAAGATGTATCTTCTTGTCTCAAACATGGCCATTCTGCCAAGGCTTACTGAAATTGAAGCAAGTATTTGTTTCATACTTTTTGGGTGCAAGAGGGGCAGAAGGTTTACCAACCTTTTCAACAGGTTTTTGTTGGTAATTGGAGGTTTTCTCCAATGAAGTTCTAGAAATGATTCTTCTAGCCTCATACTTGTTGTTAAGAGGGATCTCATTACAATTATAAATGAAAGAAAAAGGTTCCCTTGAGAACTTAGTCCTAGCAACTATTAAGTCTCTCAGAGACATAGGTAATTTATAGAGGATCTTGTCCTTCCATAACTCAAACTCCATCTCTGGGTCCATTACCCTTAAGATTTTCACAAGTTTCATCAAGAACTTAATAGGTTTTTTAGTAGAAGAGCTATATCTGGTTTATTCATATTTACTTTTTTGAGCTAACCTAAACTTGGAACCACCAAATTGTGCTTTAATTAATTTTTCCAATCTTTCCATGAGTAGTCATTTTTATCAAAAAGAACAGATTCATACCACATTAGGGCTACATTTGTAAATAAAGAAATTAATTCTGACACAATTTTCTCATCTGGGAGATTGTAAGAATTTTTTATATTATCAATTCTGCAAATGAACTGTTTCCAATCAGAGGAAGAGTCACCATCAAATGTTGGATACTGGTCAAGTTTTGGCCAATTCTTTTGATTTGAAGTAGTCTCCTTATTACAAGCTTTTTTCTGAGTGAGAAAGAGCTGTAACTTCTTCAATTGGGCAGTAATCTCATTTTTTAATCTTTCTGTGGATAATCCAGGTACATCATCAAGTTTTGATGGAAACTCAGTGGTATCAACAGGCATTTCTAGCACTAACTTTACTTTGGATAAACTAGGAACAGGTACAATTGGGGTATCCTGAACAACAGGTTCTTTCAAAGAAATGTCAGATTTTTTTGATCATGTTATAATGAATTCAATTTCGCTTCAATGGTTGTTAACCTAGTTTTCACTCTTGGAATACTAGATAAACTCTCATTGATGGTTTCAAAAGATAACTGGTTCTTATTTTAGAAAGATGAATAATGGTCACTCAATCTTTCTAAGTTCATCTTATGTCCCTCTAGCTCCTGGAAACAGGTCGACACAGTATCTTTTAGTTTAGACAAATAATTCTTGATATTATGCCATAAAGCAACTTTCTTTTCATGAGTTACTTTTTAATGAAACAAATTATTAGAAACTCTCTGTAACTAACTCCTCAATGCTTTATAACCCTGTTCAGTTAAAAAACTATTATATTTCTGAGTCAATTGCATGTTGTTCATTATATGATTTTGTTTAGCAATAATATCTCTCAAATATTCATCATTAATGTTGGCTACATCTGGAGTATTTCTCAATAGTGAAACAGAATAACTTTCCAGATTATCATAAAACTCAGGATCAAGTGTCTCATCAATAATTGCCATATCCATATTTATTATTGAGGTAGCAGTTAAAACCAAAGGATTAGATACATTAGAATATTGAGCAATTTGTCTACTATTCTCAGCCTCTACTGGTCTCACAGTCTCATCTCCTCTTCCAGAATTACCTGAAGGAACTGAATCAGTTACAAGAAATGGTACTTGAGATTCAATAGAGGGGCTTACCATGGCTTGGGAAAGACTTGGATGTGGTTGTTTTTACTCCTTCTTCCTCCTTGGTATGAATGAGGAGGTGTTGGGTTGAACTGATTTGTTCTTGAAGGAACTTCCTGAGGTACTTGTTGCTGTTGCTGCTGGGACAGATAATCCCACTGGGTGTTCAGCCAATCCCACTGCCACTTTGATACTTCCACCTTTTCTTGTTGCTGGGGGGCCAGTTGTGGAAGGGCCTCTGGAGGAGGAGGTTTCTTCTTTCTTGAAGAAAAGACTCTATGTTTCTTACCTTGTCTTCTAGACTGTCTATTCTTGACCTCAACTCCTTTATGTGAGTGGAGAGATTTTTGACCTGCTGATTTTAGGGCATATTTTTTTAACTTGAAGCCTTTGTGAATATCTTCTGGGGGGTTGATAGAAGGCTTTTGTTCCTGAGAATTTTTCTCCACTAATATTTACATCTCCTGCATTTCTACATCCTGATTGTTCCAGTAATTGATTAATTTGAGCCAGCTTTGTAGTCAAAGGAGAACTTACAGAAGAAGCACCTTGATCATTCATAGATGTAATTAACCTGAACTGAGAGAAAGAAATATTTAATCAGTTATTATTTTTACTTTATTCAAAGAAAAATAAGATAAAAAAATATATTATATAAGTAACTATCAGGACCTTGTAATCAACTGGAATAATTAAAATATAATGTTTATCAGGACAAAAAATCAACTGAAATAATAATCACAATCTTATTAATTTTAAGGTAATTTTATAACTAGGATTTAAAATAAATCAACTGAAATAATAAAATAATTTAATAATTAGTAATATTTTGATAATTATCAGGACTAAAAGTCAACTGAAAAATAATTTAATTACCAGGAATTTATTGTCAACTGAAATGATTCTAATTACCAGGACTTTATTGTCAACTGAAATTATTCTAATTACCAGGACTTATTGTCAACTGAAATAATTTTAATTACCAGGACTTAATTTCAACTGAAATAATTTGATATATTTTAATTAATTTATAATATTTTTAAATTTAACTTCCAGGACAATTTGTCAACTGAAACAATAATATAAATTTCTAATTATCATGACAGAATTCAACTGAAATAATTAAAAAAATAATATAATGAATTTAAATTTTATATCACTTCTAGGACTAAGAACAATATAGTTCTATCTTTGTCAACTAGGAAAAAAAATTATTTTTCCAGACTCCTCCCCCTGTTAAATGAGCAAGTTAATGTCACTTTACAGAGTGCTGAGTAACAAAAGATGTACATGTGCAATGAGATGTTTAAAATGACCCACAAATAGTAATCAATAATTACCATGAATATATATGAACCTAATTTTTGAAGTGCGGTTTGATTCCCGGTCGCAGTAAAAAAGTAAGTCACATAGCTGATGATGTTTGTTGTCTTTATCGTATACTCCTCCTATTGGCACCTTGTCGTCAATGGTCCCTTGGTTTCCGGATTCAAGATATTGATGCTCTGTCAACTATTTGGAAAGGACCTCAATTGTCAAGGGGTCTTTTATGTCTAGAAGGTTTTTAATGGTGGTCCAACGGCGGTAACAGTGGAATTTTAGGATTTCAAAGTGTAGAATACATTTATATATCTTTTTATTTGTATTACTCAGATGTAAGAGGTAAGAAATTTTATTATTATTATTATAAATTAAAGAGATATTACTACATAAATATAATTACTAAAAACAATAATAGATAGCAATAAGTATTTAAATGAAATAAATGTTTGTTAAATGTAAGTAAGTAATGGATGATCAAAAACAACCAAAGAAGAGGCCTTTATATAGGCAAAGGAGAGACAGAGCACGGTAATAAAATTCTAAAACCAGTAGTATGAGAGAGAGAAAAAGAATATTCCAGAAATAATATTTTCAAGTAATAAAGTTGTTCTAAAAAGAAGGCATCAAAAAAGGTGTATTTATGGAATATGACAGGAGTAAATTAATTTATTTAATATTTACTGTAAAGGTCAATTCTGAATAAGAAATTTGAATTTTATGTATATATTTATTGTTATTTGAATAGTAAATTTTTTGTTTTAATATAAATTTTCATTTCTTTCAAGCTGTCATTGAGTATGGTGTTAGAAAATAAAAATAAAAATATAAGGGACATTTTAATATTTAATTTTAATTATTTATTAATTTTACCATTTTGTAATTATTTAATTTATAATAGGTAATTTCAATGTAAATAAATTATAATTAAAATAATTAAAATAATAAGGCGTGGCTTCATCCAGTAAATAATTAATTATTTTACTGGGTAAGTTTAGCAGCCTGGCTGACAGACTCTGATCGCAATTCTAATTCTGATTTTTAAGAATATTTTCTTTTTTTATAAAAAGTGGCCAGGAAGTGTTACCTTCTTCCAAAGAAGCCTCAAGTACTTTGAACCCCCAGGTACACTGTTCAAAAACTTCTTAACCTATCTGTACCCAGTTTTAGACAGTTTTTTAGAACTTCTCAGGAATGCTCCCTTAGAATGGTTATTTTTTTTTGCATATTGACTTTGATTTTGAATTTTCTGTTATAGTCTCTTTTTTTTCCTTCATCAACTCAACATGAAATTCCATATTTTCTGAAATTGCATAATTTTTCAGTCAGTCTTTTTTTTCTCTCATCACTCATATCCATTTCATCCCTCAAATTATATGAATTCAATTTTTTTCACAACTCATCTCTCCAGGTAAGTCATTATTTAATTTTTACTTATATATTTGCTAATTATATTTTTTTTTGGTTTTTTCTCAGTTTTTTTAATGTTTTGTATCTAAATTTTTTTAGTGAGTGTTGATTTTTTGATTTTAAAGGTAGAATTAACTTTTTTTCTTCTCTCCCTCTTTTCTTTTTTTAGCGCAATCATCCTAATTTTTATCACTCCTTGGCATAGTCATTATTCCCCTTTCCCCCTATTTCAATTTTTTTTGGTTCAATTTCATTGAAAAAAATACATTGCACATTCTTTAAGCATCTCACCTGCTCCATATTCATTATCCCCCGAAATTCCAACTTCACTCTTTCACACTCTATTTTTCCTACCTTTCAATCAAGGTAAGTTTAAACTCCTTTTTTTCATGTCTATATTATATCTCTTTTTTTCTATAAAAATTTTATACTTAAATATATGTAGGACTCTTATCTGGAGAAAAGTGGACTTATTCAACTCCTCATGTTGTCATTTTCATTAACACTTTTCAAGTTTTTGTAAAATTTTGAAAATAAGAGTTGGAATTAGGGTTAGTTTTATTCAAATCTAATATTATTTTTAATGAAGATTCTTCTTAAGGATATTTTCTATTTCTCAAAAATGAATTTGAATTTGGTTTAGTGGTTGTTGAGATATTGACTTTTAAAGTTGAGCATTTTTTTCCCAATTCCACCTTAATTTCTTTCATGTTTTTATATAAAAAATTAGGGTTAGGTTTAATTAAACCAAATTTATTCTATATAAAGATTATAATGAATCCTATCTTTTATTTCTCACAAACAGATTTGAATTTGG
The DNA here is from genome assembly GCA_030280995.1 of Hemileia vastatrix. NCBI lineage: Eukaryota > Fungi > Basidiomycota > Pucciniomycetes > Pucciniales > Zaghouaniaceae > Hemileia > Hemileia vastatrix. Next base: position 15,870,292 of record JASXTE010000015.1, read on the forward strand.
TTGAGTGGTTGCTGAGATATTGACCCTTAAAGTGGAGACTTATTTTCACAGTTTCACTTTAATTTATTTCATAATGCATATCATAAAGTTTAAATTATGCATTTATCCTCCCAGATTTTTCAAACTACCTTTCTCTTTACTTATTATTCTTCACTTTCACCAAGGTGTGTTTTTTTCTTTTTCTTACCATTTTCATATGTCTAACCCTTCAGTCATTTTGGCTGCTCTTATCAGATCAGTCAAAAGTTAGTCCAACAAATCAACAAGGTAAAAAAAGAAGCTAAAAGTAATACAATTATTAATTTTTTAGGTATATCAAAAAACTATTATTCTTTCATAAATTTTTAATAAATAAATCTGATATTTCAATTTACCAAACTAAAGTAATGGGCCACCAACCTTGTGCTGTATAAACAGTAATCATGAAAAAATTAATTTGTTTCATGGGGTTCTTCTATCCTATACATGTGAAAATTCTCAATATTTGTTTCTAGACTTGATCTGAATTTTGGCTTTAGGAATTTTTATTACTTTAAAACTAGTAAATTTGAATTTTCATATTTATATATTTATGAAATTATATTAAATTTTGGTGATTTCCACCCCTTACTTGTATAATATGCAGGGGCAGGCATTTCAAAATTTTCAAATCTGACATGAAAAATTGATGTGGAAAAATTTTGGTGATAGCCACCTCTTACCTCAATAAAATGCAGGAAAGGGTATTGCCAAATTTTCAAACAAATATAGAATTTTGTTGACTTAGATCTATTTAGAAATGCAAATTTGTGGTGAGGTGATTAAAGTATGTCATTGAAGAGGATTTTTGCACAGGTTTCAGTATTATTTTAGCATCTGGAACTCCAAAAGGGAAATATTTTAGAGTCTGGTAAGGAAAAATGGTGTTATCAGAATCTCATGATATAACTATTTTTTATAAGATTAAAACTAACTATTAAATTGGTAACTGAAAATAATATCCATTTCCTCATGGAGAGGACACATGACATTGAGCTTTTTAGAAACAGTGGTAATTACATTATCCAAATCATAATCATCAATACCAAAGCCAGTGGAAGTGGAAGCAAAATGAGCCTTTATATATTTTGATTGATAAATTTTAAACCTCTCCTTCATTTGCTTAGGATTGATCTCAATTCTCACTTTATTTTATTTTTACTTCATTTGCCATCAACAAGAAGCCGTTCACCTTTGATGAAGGTGAATGTCTGATTTGGGTGGAATTCTCACATCAAAAAAATGCATCCTAATTTGATTTAATTTTGAGGAAGTTGATCATGATGAGATAATATTCCTTTTTTAGCTGTCCAGACTTTGATTTCTCAGGTGAGGGGCTTGCATTACAGAAAGACCTTTGTGATGCAGCATTATTTTGAGTTTCCTTGAGTATTGTATTTTCTTGGAGGAATTATGAAACTTTTATGTTACAAGAAAAGAGATTAAAAGGTTGAAAACATAAAAAAAGAAGGAAAAAACATACCTGGTTTAAATATTGAAATATAATGTTTCAAATCTCAGTGAGGGGTGTGCACCAAGGATTGATGAGAGGATTGAGGTCTGGGTATAACATGTGATAGGGACGGGGTGAGAAAGGAAGAAATTATGTGGCCAACATGTGGTTGTGAAAGAATATTAGGAAAAAAGTGCTGACTTGAGGTCATAACTGACATCCATTATGAAATAAGTGACTTGTTTTGAAAAATTTAAGCACTGATTTGAAAGTGCTGATTTTACCAAATATAAACCCTCTTATGTATTAGTATGTGAAGAGTTTTATTGAAGCAATAACCATTTCAATAATATTTTTGCTTAAAAACCTCAGGTACCCTCCATGAGTCTACTGCATGGTATCAGCTGACAGGTTAAACCAGGCTACTAACAGACAGTTTTTGAGAGCTATTATTTTGAAAGCTTTTAATAAAATAAAAATGATAGAAAAATATCAATATATTATTAAAAAGATCATAAAAAAGTTATACATAACTATAAAAACAATAAAATAAATACATCATTATTTTTACTGTAATATATGAAAATACTGATAGATATATTCTGTTCATAAAGTGCTATGTCCAAAATAGAAAAAAACTTAAATTATATTTAAAATATAATTAAGAGCTAATTAAGCACTTAAAAATATTTTGTTAAAATCAGGATTAAACCTGGTCAAGAATTACCTCTTGGATGTGCAAGGAAAAATGAAGAGTCAATATTCCCACTTAGGTGGAAAACCTCACTGGAAATAGAATCACACCAATGGACAACTTAATCTCTTCTTTTAAATCTTGGATCTCCTTGATTCATTATTGAACCACTTAAACACCTATTAGAACACTTTAAATGGTTCTCAAGCACCACAAAAAGTTAAGTGGAACCTTCCTAGCAGGTGCCAATCCCTTTATTCAGTTTTGATTTATTAGTAAATTTGATTTGATATTGTGCAAGATAGTGTGCTCATAGTTCAGTGTGCAGTCTTTCCAAAAGGATTACAGCTGAGTTTAATTCTAGTTATATCAAAGATAGGGATTGGCACCTGCTATCAGGTGCCCATATTTTTTTTCTGATGAATGGATTTATTTTCCTCAACTCATATTATTTTTCTATTATTTTTCTTTTATCTCTTTCCTTTCAGACTATAACTTTAAAAAAGGCTATATTATTCTTATCTATCTGTGATATATATAACTATAGAAAGTATCTATCCATAATCTTATCATAGATTTGTTTCTTATGATGCTTAAAAAGCTCTTTATTTGTTTTCTAGATATAAATTGAACATATGTATGGTTTTACACATTTTTTTACCTTTTACTCTAGATAAGATTTATCAAAACCTTATTATATAGTCCTTTACACTATTTAATTAATTTTTATTCTTTTCTGAACTTAAATTTAATTAATTTCATTCTATTTAATTTTATTTACTTTAATCTAGATCTGTATTTACTTTATCTCATTTCAGATTTTACTTTCACACTATTATTAGATGTATTGTGACTCTCTCATAAGAATTTTGTAAGAAAATGGTGTAGAAGATTAATAGGGATTTATATTCAACTCATTCTGAGTAATACTGGGGATTATTCAGCTACCATAGGCTTGGGATGAATTTTGGTACACAGAATTCAATCTGGAGGGGGTCTGAAGGCCAGATAGTAGGATCTTTAGCTGTAGAAGTCTATAATGCATCATGGGTAATGGGAAGGAAGATTTTACTAAATACAGGTCTTCTTTCCTATCTTATATAATCTTATTTTATTTAAAAATATAATTTTTTAAGTATTTAATATCTTTCAAATACCTCCAGTAAGAAATGTGCCGCCTCTTGGATATAAAGTGAGTTACATTATCTGAAATTGTTATTTATATTATTGTCTGATTTAAGATATTACTTTTGGGAGTATCAGATCAGTTTCATTAAACTCTTAAAGTTTTAAATATTATTGTAGTCTGTTTATTAAATTACTTGTACAATAATTTTGATTTGAAAATATACTTTATATATATTATATATTTCTCTAGTGATTCATTCATTCGTATACATTACTGGTATATCTTTATATATAAATGAATACTGGCTCTGAGAGTAAAAAGATTACCTTCCAGCTAGTTTACAGTGCAGCGCATTTCAACTGTACTGATTTCCTCAAATTTCAACTATTCATTGGTTCTTGCGATTTGAGGAAGGTCAGGCATAGCCACTTTTTGCTGGGCTGACACATGGCCTTTCAAGTGACTTTGTCATTGATAATTCAGTTATTCATCAAAATGGAATAGTTAGTGAGATCTTTCAGAGTATGAGGTGTTTAATTTTATATTTTTCCCTTTATTATACTGACTCCAACCCCATTGAGAAGGGTTTTAGGTTTTTGAAATCTAAGTGATGCCATTTCAAGGCTTTTATAGTGAAAGCCAATTATTTTGATGCTATTCAGGTTTTTGTAAATTAAGTTTTCACTTCCTCCTTAATTCAAAAATTATTCTGAGCCAGTGGTTACATACCATGGGATTTTATAAATGTTTTTACATTTTTAAACAGCAAAACATGGTATATGATTTGAATTTCAAACATGAAAATTGTCAGCAAGGCTATTATAATAGCCCAGTAAATTTTATTTTAAATTACTTAAACATAAATAAGAGACAAAATATATTTAAATTGTATATACAAATTAAATATTATGTTAAATAAAATTATATAACAATATTTTTAATATAATTAAAATAAGTTTTATATTAATTTTATTATTTTATAAACTGTATACACATTTAAATAAACATAATAAATATTATATTCTATTAAAGATTAGAGCATTTTTATGTATTTAATTGTTATAAATTAATAGTTGATTAATTAAAAATTCACATTATAATTATAAGTAATAAATTAAACTTATAATGTAATTAATTAATTATATATATTAAATAGTAAAAATTATACCTAACAACCAATAATTATTGAGCATTATTTTTACTCAGAATTGATTCAACAAAGAAATTAAACAATTAAACACTTTATTAAGTCAAATATAAATGTTTTTATTAAAATAATTAGTGTTTTCATTGTAATAATTACTTGTTCAAATTACAATACATTTTATAATAGTAAAAGTAGTTTGAATTAACTAATCACTTATGCCTTTATTACATTAAAAAATTATATTAATTCTTTAGAATAAAATTATATAATTTTATGTTTCCCTTAAACCTGATCATTTTTCTAAAAATGTTGTAACCTGTTTTAAAGATTAATATATTACATTCTTCTGTCTCATACAAATTTAGGGACCCTCTTACTATTATTACATTGTTTAAGGAATCAATGGTTGGATACAACGGGTTTTATTTCTGTTTTGGTAACTTGTTTCATGGCAAATCCTTATCCTTTGTTACACTTATCTTTTTTGTTTTATATCATTTTTTACCCTGTAACTACATCTGAGTGATGTGTTAGTAGGTCATAATTTCCTATAAAAAGGCCTTTTTCTCTCCCTTGTAGTCAGCATTACTTAAATTACTTTATAATTATCAAATAGAAACTATTAGTTACAAATATGCATATTTTTCTGACAATTTTATTGTGCTATTAAGTACTACTAGAATTCAAGAGATATACATATAAAAGTTAACTCTAAGAGAGGCCCAACTATTACTTGTTGTCTTATTTTTAGAAGACAGAAATAATAACTTACCTATAGCCCTTATTTCCCCTATAAGTCTTTTGTTGTTATCTTCTTTCGCTTTTATTTGTCCTTTATTTTTCATTCTTATATTTTCCCTATTTTCTTCCTTATTTTTCTTATTTTTCTTCTGTTAATTTATTCATCCTTCTAGACAATTGACCAACAAAAATTAAGATTTTCATGACTTTTTTACAAAATTTGAGTTTGATTGTGGGCCAGTCATGTAGAAGAAGGAGAAGAGGAGGAATTATCTGGAGAAGATAATAAAAAATAAAGAAATGAAAATAAAAATTATAACTGTTCTGAGAGGGAGAGACAAAGAAGTTCCTTTGGACTTGGTACAATAGTGGCAGGTATTAAATTATAAGATATTTATATAAGTAAGTATTATTTTCAATGAGCGGCAAACACCAATATTATTATTAGACCGATTGCAACCGCAAACTATTTATTTACTTTTAAATTTAGATTTTATTAGGCTAATAAAAAATAAAATAAATGTAATAGAATTAAAATTGTATTAAGTTGAGTGTATATAATAAGTGATGGGTTAAAGGGGATTACCCAAGGTCCTTTTATAGACCAAGGGACCCCTGAAACGCCACAAATCAATAAATAAAAAATAGAAATAAGCTAAAACAAAATATAACAGAGTAGAAATAAAACATGAGTATTAAGAGAAAAATATGAAACAATTAACTAAAACCTATGAGTAATTAACCATTTTCCCACCATAACTTCCCAAAACACTTAATTAAAATAATTATTAGCCAAGTAAGTCTGAAACATGAGAAAAATGACTAAAATAATTCAAAACAGACATTATAGTGACATGTAAAGGATTTAAGTAAAACAAATAAAATTATTTTCATGCCAAACTTCATGTAATAAATTCAATTCAGTTTAAAGCAATTTTAATTAATTGTTTTAACTATGTAATTAATTCAATAATTAGTTTAAGTGAAACATATAATTAATTTAATGATATTTGTAATTTAAAGTGGGGATTTTATTACTATGTTATTAAATAAGTATTATAATTTATTTAATAATATCTTTCTGACACAATTAAGGGTCAAAAATGCGCCCAATATTATTGTTTAATAATATATGAAAAGTTGTATTTAATATATATAAATTTAATTAATTAATGTAATTACATTATAAGTCAATTTAACATATATAATTATAATATATATTTTTAATTAATTAATTAATTATTTATAATTATTAAATACATAAAAATGCGCCATTATTTGTAGAATATAAAATATATTATGCTTCATTTAAATGTATAAAAAATTTATATAACAATAAAATTAATATAACACTTATACACCACGGGAAATCTAGGGGTGAATTTCTAGCAATCCCCTCTCTTGAAATTTAGAGTGTCCCTTAAATATGCCAGGTTTATGAATACTTTATAAACATAAGTAAATTAGAGTTAGATTTACAATTATTCTCAGATTGATTATAGACAGAATATAAACTGATTCCAAATTATGCACAAGTTGATCCTCCAGAACTTGATTTGGTCCTCTGATTAGAACGAATTGAGCACAAATTGATCTAACCTAAGCTTATGCATATATAATAATTCAGGATACTTGCTCTATTAAATTTGATAATAAAATAAAATATTGATGAATTTATATAAAAAAAATTATTATGTAAGATATTAAATTATAAATTTAGGCATCATAGGAGGGCACGTAATAGAACTTAATTATACTATGTGACACCTTAATACTGTATCACGCAGTTTGAAACATTTAAAACAAAATGAGTCATGATGGGCAATGAAATTGCTTGGACAGACTCTTTCAAAATTAATACTGACCATAATACACAAGTATGAAACCTTGGCATCTATCCAATAAAAGATTTTCCTTCTAATAAATGGATTTTTCTCAGTTACTACCTGCTAAAAAGTGTCCTTCTGAGGTTTGTCTGACCTTCAAGGGGGTAATTTGGCCACATCACACTACTTCTATTTCCATGATTGACCAAAACATCATCCTCATTCCCATCTAAAGAGTTGATCTCATCTGACTGTGGCTGATCAAAGGGGTCCACCACAAGTTTAGCCAAAATTTTGGTGAACACTTTTTTGATGGATAGTGACTAACTGGTGCTTTCAGAAACTTTCCACCTCAAGTTAGGATAAACTTAAGGAGGATAAATTAATTATGAATACCAAATTAACTGAAGAATACTTTTGCCCTAGCTACTCTGCATCATAAAAGTGTCCAACTGAGGTTTAGCCATAATTCAGGTAGACACTTTTGGAAAGGCACAGTTTGATGGGTTTAATATCTATATATGGCAATAATTATCAGTTTTTTATCAACATGGAACTAGAATTAATTTAATATGGCCAAAGTGTCCACCTGAAGTTTGGCCAAAATACAGGTGGAAATTTTTATGAGGATTACTTGATGAAATGAAGAAGACTTGCAATTACTTTCCATCATAAAATTTTCAAACTTAAGTTTATCAAAAATTGTGGTGACACTTTTGCCAAATCCAGTCATATGGGATCAACTCTCTATATGGCAATGAGAATCAATTTTTAGTCAATCATGGCATTAGAAGTAATTTTATATGGAAAAACTTTCCACCTGATTTTTGGCCAAAAATAAGTTGGAAATGTTTATGAGGAATACTAGATTAACTAAAGAAGACTTGCACCCTACTACTGTCCATCATAAAAGTGTCCACCAGAAGAATTCTCAAACTTGTGGTTGACACCTTTGGCCTGGCCCAGCCATATGGGATCAATTCTGCATATGGAAATGAGGATTTAATTTGGTCAATCATGGTACTACAAGTAATTTGATATAGATAAAGTGTCCAACTAAATATTGGAAAAAAATCAGTTGAAAACTTCATTTAGTTTTTCAAAAAATCAAATTAAGTAAAATTTTATTCCTGATGATGCCCATTTTATCCAACACCTCTTCTGAGCCTTGAAAGTAGGCATTTAGCTTGAATTTTGAATTTCATATAAAATCCCTATTATTCAACCTATTTCTTTTTATCCCTTTTTTTCTTTTAGATATCAATTAATTTTATGTAAAACAAATCATTTTCATAATTTTTTACCTGTATTAAATAGAATTATTAAAGGTTTAACATCACCCTGTAAGCATTTGGCACATGTTTTTTTGCAATACTAATAAAAATAAAAATATACTGGTAACAAAAAATTGATCAAATGATAAAATATTAATAAAACAGAAAGATCAAATACCAGTGGATATGTTTTAAAAAAATACCAGTTGCACTGGAGAAGAGCTGCACCCTAGATACTCACCATCAAAAAAGTGTCCAGCACAAGTTCAGCCGAACTTGTGCTGGACACTTTTGGTCAGTTGCTGTCGGTCAGTCGTCTAGAAGAGGTAAGAAAAATAGGAGAAAAAGGAGGAGAGAAGGAGGAGGACAAAGGAAAATAAAGAAATAAACCAAATATATATATATATTTTATTTGAGAGGGAGACAATGGTGAGCAACTTTGAGAGGTGACAAAAACTTAGATTTTATTAATAATAATATTATTAAATGTAAGGGTTCTGCGCAGCAAACAATTTTAATTACTATTAGACTTAAAGCAACCTTTGATTTGTTGTATAGAATTTAAATTAGATTTGTATTACTAATAAAAAAAATATAAACGTAATAAAATGGTTATTTAATTTGTTGAGTGTGTAATAAGTGATCTGGCTACAGGGGATTATCCAAGGCCCTTTTATAGGCAATGGGTCCTCTGAAGCGCTACTATCTTTGTAAATACAATAATTAGAATGGAATAAAACAAATATATCAAAAGAGTAAATGAAACATAAAAATATAGAGAAAAACATGAAACAAATAATTAAAACCCCAATTAAGAATCCAATTTCCCCACCATTAATTCCCAAATCAGTAAGTGACAATAGTGAATAACTAAACAAGATTGGAAACATAGGAACTATGAGAAATATAATTCCAAACAGATGGTACATTCTGATTAAAGGACATTTTAAGTGAAACAAAAAATAATTTGACGCAACAAAACAAACAATTAATCTCAATTTAGTCCAAATAAATTTATTTGTTTTTTCTAACACAATTAAGGGTCAAAAGAAGCGTCCATAATTATTGTTTAGTATCATATGAGAGGTATTATTTAATATATAAATTTAAGTAATTAATTTAAATATATTATAAATCAATTTTACACTTGTAATTATAATATATGTTTTTTAATTAATTAAATATAAATTTATAATTATTAAATACATAAAAATGCGCCATTATTTCTAGAATATATTATATTATGCTCAATTTAATTGTATATAAAAATATATATAACCAATAAATTTAATGTAACACTTGTATATAATAAAATTCTTATATAATTTCATTATGCAATAAAATATTAAGTTATATTCATTAAATACAAGTCTTACCCACTCTTTAAGGTTTTATAATTTATATATCATTTACTGGACTCCTGGAATAGCCTGGCTGACAGTTGCAGTCATATGAGATCAATTCTCGCTATGGCAATGAAAAAATATTTTTGGATAAAAAACTTCACTAGAAGTAGTTTTACATAGCCAAATTTTCTACCTAGATTTCATCCAAACCACAGGTGCACAATTTTTTATCCTTGAAAAAAAGTCAATTTAGTACAATTTATCCCTGATGGCTCTCATTTGCTTCAACACCTCTACTGGCCTTTGATAGTAGGAATATTACTTGGATTTCTTTTTTCATATTTGATCCCTTTAACTTAATTTTTTATTCCTAATATTGATTTTGGATATCAATTAATAATTTTTAAAATAAACTATTTTCATATTTTTATACATTTATTTAATAATATTATAAATGGCATAACATCACCTGGTATGCATTTAGCACATGAGTTTTTTCTATACTTATAAAATTAATAATATAATGGCGACCAAAAATTAATCAAATGATATTAATGAGTGAGGAAAAAATATAAAATACCAGTAGACATGTTTGTAAGAAATACTAGATGAACTGAAGAAAAATTCTACCCTAGCTACTCTCCATTATAAAAGTGTCCAGCACAAGTTCGGCCAAACTTGTGCTGGACACTTATGGTCAGGTGCAGTCAGATGGGAGCAATTCTCTCTATGGAAATGAAGATAAATTTTTGATATAAAATTACACTAGAAGTAGTTTGATATGGCAAAATTTTCATGCTGAAGTTTTGGTAAAGCTCAAGTTGATTTTTTTTTTATTTTTACAAAAAAGAAAATTTAGTGCAAGTTTAGCCCTGATTGTTCTAATTTAATTCAACATCTCTTTTTTCTGTTTATGGCAGGAATTTAACTTGGATTTTAATTTTCATCTATGATTTCTTTTATTTTACTTTATTCCTCTCATATTGCTTTTGGATAGAAGTTTATTTTTTGTAAAATAAATCATTTTCATATTTTTTTACCTTTATTTAATAATATTATAAAAGGTGTAACATCACCCAGTATTCATTTGGCACACAATTTTCTGCTATACTGATAATATTAATAATATAATGGTGACAAAAAATTAATCAATTGATAAATATGAGTAAGGCACAAAGATTTAATAACAGTGGAAATTTTTATAAGAAATTTCAGATGATTAAAAATGACTTGCACCCTGGCTACTCTTCATGATAAAAGTGTCCAGCACAAGTTTGGCAAAACTTGTGCTGGACACTTTTGGTTGCATGCTTTCAGATGCAATCAATTCTTTTTATGGAAATGAGACTGAATTATCACTCCATCATTGCAATGAAAGTAGTTTTATATAGACAAATTGTCCCCTGGAAGTTTGTCCAAACCTAAGGTAGACAATTTTTTCCTTTGGTAAAAAGTAAATTTGATCCATGTTAATCAATGATGGTGCCCATTTTTTCTGAAGCCTATACTGGCTCATGATAGCAGAAATTATACTTAATATCTTTATTTCATGTTTGATCTCTTTAATTTTAATCTTACCCTTTTATTTATCCTTTAGCTTTTAAATATCAATTTTATTTTGGTAAAACTGATAACTTTCACATTTTTTTATATTTATTATATTATATTATTAAAGTTGTAAAATCATCCAGTGTACATTCATTGCACATTTTTTTGCTATACTAAAAACATTAATAATATAATGGTGACAAAAAAACAATCAAATAATAAATATGGATGACAAAAAAAGATCAAATACCCATAGACATTTTTAAAATGAATATAAGATTAACTGAAGAAGACTTGCACCCTAGCTACTCTCCATCATAAAAGTGTCCAGCACAATTTCAGCTGAGCTTGTGCTGGACACTTTTGGCTGCATGCAGTCAGTTGGGATAAATTTACTCAATGGAAGTTAAAATGAATTTTTGCTCAATCATTGCACAAGAAGTAGCTTTATACTGCTATACTATCCTCCTGATTTTTTGGAAAACATCAGGTGGACACTTTTATTAATTTTAAAAAAAAGAAAACATATTCCAAATCTAGAACTGGTGGTGCAAATTTGGTCTGAAAACTCAAATTATCTTTGATGGCAGAAATTTTATTTGAATATTTGAATATTTAATTTCATATTTAATCACTTTTATTTTACTTTTTTATTCCTGTTTTTGCTTTCAAATATCAATTTATTTATTGTAAAACTAATAATTTTCATATTTTTTTTACTTTTATTTAATAAGATTATGAAAGATGTAGCATCTGCCAGTATGCATTTGGCTTACAAACTTTTTCAATACTAATAACATTAATATTATAATGGTGAAAAACAATGAATCAAATGATAAATATGAATGACACAGAAAGATCATATACAAGTGGATTTGTTTATAAGGAATAACTGACGAACTGAAGAAGACCTGCACCCTAGATACTCACCATCATAAAAGTGTCCAGAATAAGTTCAGCTGAACTTGTGCCGAACACTTTTGGTTGCATGCAGTCAGATGGGATAAATTTACTCTTTGGAAATGAAAATGACATTTTGCTCAATCATTGCACAATAAGTAGTTTGATATTGCCAAAATGTCCTCCTGATGAATTTTCAAAACTCATCAGGACACTTTCTTTGGTTTAACAAAAAAGAAAATATAGTGCAAGTTTAGCCCTGGTGGTGCACATTTGATCTAACACCTCTACTTTTTATTGATAGTGGGAATTTTCCTTAGATTTTTTTTCTTATTTTATCCCTTTTATTTTACTTTTTTATTGCTCATATTGCTTTGGATATCAATTTTTAATTTTTAAAATAAATAATTTTCATACTCTTATACCTTTATTTAATAATATATGATTAAAGGTGGAACACCACCTGGTATGCATTTTTCACACAAGTTATTACTATAGTAATAACATTAACAATATAATGATGACAAAAAATTAATCAAATGGTACATTTAAATGACAAAGAAAGATCAAATTCCAGTGGAAATGTTTATAAGAAATCCCTTTTGGGTTTAAGAAGATTTGCTGTATGCCTACTCTCAATTATAAAAGTGTCCAGCACAAGTTCGTCCAAACTTGTGCTGGACACTTTTGGTTGCATGAAGTCATATGAGATAAATTCTCTCTATGGCAATAAAAATGATATTTCACTCAATTATTGAAGTAAAGAATGTTTAATATTGTAAAATTGTCCCCTGGAAGTCTGTCCAAACCTCAGTTCAAAATTTGTTAGCTATACATAAAAGTAAGTTTAGACCAAGTCTTGACCTAGGGGTCCCCAACTGTCCCAACACCACTTCTGGCTCTTGATAGTAAAAATTTTACTTGTATTTTTTATTTCGTATTTGATCCCATTTATTTTCATTTTACTTTTCTATTACTCTTTTTAATTTTAAATATCAATTTATTTTTTTAAAAACTAAACATATTCATATTTTTTTAACTTTATATAATAATATTATTAAAGTTGTAACATCACCAATTTTGCATTTGGCATGCAGGTTTTTGCTATACTAGAAACATTAATAATATATATGGTGACAAAAAATTAATTATAAGATAAATATGAATGATAAAAAAAATTTAAAAACCCAATAGAAATGTGAAAAACAAAAAACTGATTTACTGAGAAACACTTCCACCCTAGCTACTCTCCATCATAAAAGTGTCCAGCACAAGTTCGTCCGAACTTGTGCTGGACACTTTTGTTCAGGTGCAGTCAGATGGGATCAATTCTCTCTGTGGAAATAAAATAAAAAAAATGCTGAATAATTACATTAGATGTAGTTTTTTATGGCTGAATTATCCACCTTGAGTTTTTCCAAACCTCAGGTGAAAAAATTTTGATCTTTAAAAAAATTTAAATTTTATCAAATTTATCCCTGATGGCATCCATTTGTTTCAACACCTCTACTGGCTCTTGAAGGCAGGAATTTTTCTTGAATTTTTCTTTTTCATATTTGATCTCTTTTACTTTACTTTTTTATCACTCATGTTACATTTGGATATTAATTTATAATTTTGGAAAAGAAATCATTTTCATATTTTTTTAACATTTTTTAATAATATTATAAAAGGTGTAATATAACATGGCATGCATTTGGCGCACAAGTTTTTTCTATACTAATAAAATTAATAATATTCTAATGACAAAAAATTAATCAGATAATAAAATATGAATAACACAGAAAGATTAAATACCATTTGACATGTTTTAAAAAAATAACAGTTGCACTGAAGAAGACCTGCACCCTAGCTACTCTCCATCATAAAAGTGTCCAGCACAAGTTTGGCCAAACTTGTGCTGGACACTTTTGGTCAGGTGCAGTCAGATGGGATCAATTCTCTCTATGGAAATGAAAAAAATTATTTGATAAGAAACTTCACTAGATGTAGTTTGATATAGCTGAATTATCCACCTAAAGTTAATCCAAACCACAGGTACACAATTTTTTATCTTTAAAAAACAATCAATTAAGTACAATTTATCCCTGACGGCTCTCATTTGCTTCAACATCTCTACTGGCCTTTGATATTAGCAATAATACTTGGAGTTCGTTTTTCATATTTGATCGCTTTAAATTAATTTTTTATTCCTCATATTGCTCTTGGATATCAATTAATAATTTTTAAAATAAATTATTTTAATATTTTTATACATTTTTTTAATAATATTATAAAAGGTGTAACATCAATCAGTATGCATTTGGCACATGATTTTTTGCTATAATTATATAATTAATAATATAATTAAGACAAAAAATTAATCAAACAATATGTATGAGTTAGGCACAAAGATAAAATACCAGTAGACATGTTTGTAAGAAATACCAGATGAACTGAAGAAAAATTCTACCCCAGCCGCTCTCCATCATAGAAGTGTCCAGCACAAGTTTGGCCAAACTTGTGCTGGACACTTTTGGTCATGTGCAGTCAGATGGGATCAATTCTCTGTATGGCAACAAAAAAATTTTTTTATCAAATTTCACTAGAAGTAGTTTGGTTTAGCTGAATCATCCACCTGCTGTTCTGCCCAATATCAGGTGTATAATTTTTTATCTTTAAAGAAAATGTCACTTATTACAATTAAGCCCTGATGGCTCCCATTTGCTTTAACACCTCTACTGGCTCTTGATAGCAGGAATTTTACCAATATTTTTTTCATATTTTAACTCTTTGACTTTTATTTTACTCTTTTATTCATCTTTTTACTTTTAAATTTCTATTTAATTTTTGTAAAACTAATCCTTTCCATATTTATTTACATCTATTTTAAAAAATTATTGAAGGATAACTTCACATGGTATGCATTTGGCACACAAGTTTTTGCTATACTAATAACATTAATAATATAATGGTGATAAAATATTAATCGGATGATAAATATGAAAGATACAGACTGATCAAATACCAGTAGACATGTTTATGAGAAATACAAGATGAATGAACTGAAGAAAATTTCCACCCAAGCTACTCTCCATCATAAAAGTGTCCAGCATAAGTTCGGCCGAACTTGTCTGGACACTTTTAGTCACGTGCAGTCAGATGGGATCAATTCTCTATATGGAAACAAAAAAAATTTTTTTATTAAACTTCACTACAAGCAGTTTTGTTTAGCTGAATCATCCACCTGTTGTTCTTTCCAACCTCAGGTGTATTATTTTTTATCTTTAAAAAAAAGGTCACTTATTACAATTTAGCCCTGATGGCTTCCATTTTTTTCAACACTTCTACTGGCTCTTGAGAGCAAGAATTTTACTAGTATTTTGTTTTTCATAATTGATCTCTTTGAGATTAATTTTACCTTTTTATCCCTCATATTGCTTTTGTATATCAATTTATTTTTTGTAAAAAAAATCATTTTCATATTTTTTTACCTTTATTTAATAATATTATAAAAGGTGTAACATCACCCAGTATGCGTTGGGCACACGAGTTTTTGCTATACTTATAATATTAATAATATAATGGTGACAATAAATTAATCAAATGATATATATGTGTGAGGCACAAAGATCAAGTATCAATGGACATGTTTATAAGAAATACCAGATTAACTGAAGAAAAATTCTACCTTAGCTACTCTCCGTCATAAATGTGTCCAGCACAAGTTCGGCCAAACTTGTGCTGGACACTTTTTGTCACATGCAGTCTGGTGTGATCAATTCTCTCTCAATCATTGAACTAGAAGTTGTTTGATATGGCTAAATGGTTATGCTGAAGTTTTTTTAAACCTCAGATTGGCACTTTTTTGTTTTTCAAAAAAGCAATTATAGTCCAAGTTTAGCCTCACTGGTGGAAATTTGCCCTAACATGTCTACTTGCTCTTGATGGCAGTAATTTTATTTTAATTTTTTATTTCATATTTTATTCCTTTAATTTTACCTTTTTATACCTCATATTGCTTTTGTATATCAATTTATTTTTTGTAAAACAAATCATTTTCATATTTTTTTACCTTTATTTAATAATATTATAAAAGGTGTAACATCACCCGGTATGCATTTGGCACACGTGTTTTTGCTATACTTATAATATTAAAACATAATGGTGACAAAAAATCAATCAAATGATAAATATAAGTGAGGCACAAAGATCAAATACCAGTGGACATGTTTATAAGAAATACCAGATGAACTGAAGAAAAATTCCACCCTAGCTAACCTCCATCATAAAAGTGTCCAGCACAAGTTCGGCCGAACTTGTGCTGAACACTTTTGGTCACATGCAGTCTGATGTGATCAATTCTCTCTATTGCAATGAAAATGAATTTTTCTTCAATAATTGCACTAGAAGTTGTTTGATATTGAAAAATTGTCATCCTGAAGTTTTGGTAAAGCTCCAGTGGATTTTTTTTTATTTTTACAAAAAAGAAATTATAGTCCAAGTTTAGTGTCACTGGTGGGCGTTCACCCCATCATGTCTACTTGCTCTTGATGGGAGGAATTTCACTTTAATTTTTTATTTCATATTTGATCCCTTTAATTTTACCTTTTTATCCCTCATATTGCTTTTGGATATCAATTTATTTTTTGTAAAACAAATCATTTTCATACTTTTTTACCTTTATTTAATAATATTATAAAAGGTTTAACATCACCTGGTATGCATTTGGCACACAAGTTTTTGCTATACTTATAATATTAATAACATAATGGTGACAAAAATCAATCAAATGATAAATATGAGTGAGGCACAAAGGTCAAATACCAATTAATCAATAGTTCTTTTTAATATTATAAATTTTTTGATTAAATAAAATGGTAATAATGAATTATATTTTTCATCCACAATTCCACTCTAATGATTCCCACTGCACAAAAAGGGTTCACTTGGTCCTTTCTTTACTGCTTGTGCATATATTTTATTGCCCACAGTACTACAATTTTTTGTACTGATTATCCCACATCTGATTCAGGAATATTTTTAAACAATATAAGTTTTTTTTACAAAAGACCTTATCATATCCAATATCCCACAAAAAATACAACCTGTTTTTGTATTAAAGCCCATTAATTATTAAGAAATTGTTAAAATAATTAGTTTAGACCCTGGCACAGCTAGATCCATACCAACCAACCTAAAGTCTTTTCAATATTGAAAACAATTAAATAAAATTATGATATCATACTAAATTATGGGCACCAACCATAATTCAGCACTTCTCATTTGCTCTGCTACAAAATGAGTGCATGTAGCATTTTTCTAACGTTGGACTGTTTTTCTTCCTTCCCTCACACCTTTAGTCCAGAATGAAAATTTAGTATGAGTTTTGGTCAAAATGGTTTGCCAGTGTTATCTGTATGCAATATGAATTCATATTGCATATTTCTATTTATGCATAAAATATACTCGTTAAGCATCATTTTTTTTGCATTTTTCAATCATTATGCATATTTATGCATATTCATATGCATATTCATTATACAGATTTATATGCATATTAATATATTTTATTCATATACGTATATGCACACTTTTTTTGCATATTCAATATGCATATTTTTAATGCATATTCAATATGCATATTTTTATGCATATTCAATATGCATATTTTTTATGCATTATCACTATGCATATTTTTTATGCATATTTTTATGCATATTTTTATGCATATTTATTCTTCATAGTCATTATGCATACACTTTGGATAGGCAATTCACATCAATTTTTAGCATGCAATAAGTATCCACCATGAAAATTCAAATGCATATGCATCTATATCATACACGCAACATATATTCAAGTTTAATATTTGAATATTAAGGTATGCTAAGTGATGTTGTTTAACCTTTTGCCAAACCTGAGATTAACTGATGTTCAATGTGGTTCTTAAGCTCTGCTCAAGGAGGGATTGTTCTGGATTCAATCTGTGACAGTTTATTTTTTCAATGTTTTTTCATCAGATTTAAAAACATCTTTCTGACAGTTTCAGGATGGTTTCCCAACAGTTTCCTGACAAATTCCTAATAATTTCAAAAAGAGGGAACTACTAGCAGTTCACCCCCAGATTTCCCATGGTGTGTAGTGCTTTCAAATCCCTCTTGAACCTAAAGACACCAAACAGATATTTGTTTAGGTGGCAATTTGCTGTTCAGGAGTACAGAGGAAGAATGAAAATTATCCATAGAGCTGTCACCGGACGACCTACGCACAAGGTCCAGGATGTTCCTGTAAGTGAGATGAGGGATTTTTAGAAACTTCTTCAAAGCACAGAGGAATGATTCGAGGAAATGATTCGAAGGTCACTCGAAGTAATAGCTATAGGTTCGAGGTTCGATCGAGAAGAATTATAAACTAGTTCCAAGGTAATAATAATTCTTAAAATCTCACGAAGGGTTGGAAACTCAATAATCAAAGATTTAGGATTTAGAAATGAATATTGAGAAAGTAAAAGAAAAATACAATAACAATGATTTAACTTTTAAGGATTTACCACTATTAATGTAAATACAATATTATAATTTAATTCTAAGGAATATCGAACCAAATACCCAACCCCTTTTATATCCTTTGTTCCTCCTCGCATTGACCTCCCTTCCATCGCAGCATTCCCATTCCATTGACCATTACTAACATACATTTAGACCCTCTCCACTAAATATCCGTCCATGATTAATTTACCCCTTTTTAATTAATTAACAAAACTTTAATGAAAAAAACTACTGCTATACTATTTCCTTGATCCTAGCGCTGCGTGTCGCTTATTGAAAAGGACTAAGGTACCCTATTGGGAGATTGACTAATTTAGATTTAGAGTTTAGGCTAGCGCAGTTAAATAGTAAGTACACAAAGGAAAATCGCAGTTGCTATGGAGAATTTCTTTCTGCGCTTCGAGTATAGATTTAGGACTCGATATTATTGATTTATTGAGTTAATTTTGCCTCGAGTGTCATGTGGCGCGTGACAGATGCCCGGGTATAAAAAACGCAAACTCCGTTGAGCTTGAGCCATCTTCCCACACTAATTTCCCTTGTCTAATACTTTTTTCCCTCACCTCTTAATTATTTATTTTATAATGAACTGCCCTACTCCCACACCCACGCCTCCACACCCTAAAGCGGATGAGGGAATAATCACACGACAGTTTTCACAGACTTGCACGGCTTGTGAAAGCATGGAATATTTCTGTGTCGAAAGTACGGCGACTCGAGGCCCTTGCCAGAAATGCG
Organism: Hemileia vastatrix; assembly: GCA_030280995.1. Classification (NCBI taxonomy): domain Eukaryota; kingdom Fungi; phylum Basidiomycota; class Pucciniomycetes; order Pucciniales; family Zaghouaniaceae; genus Hemileia; species Hemileia vastatrix. The sequence continues at coordinate 15,889,636 of JASXTE010000015.1, forward strand.
AGTTTTGCCGTTGGCGGCGAGTGGTGTGCAATGCGTTGACGAAGAACGCAGAAATCGAAAAACGATTTACAAAAACTAAGTTTTGGGTAGTTCCGAAGACCAAAGAGGTGGTCGAAGACATTTGGGATGTTTCGATCGAAGATGAACAATCGGTGGGGGAAAATGATAAGGAGTTGAACAACGAGATCTCAACCTGGGTAACCCAGGCCACGAGTTCGAAGCGAGGTGTCGAGGAAGAGGTCGACGAATTAGTGGAGGAGGATGAAGATGAAGTCCCTGTTCCAGGGCGGGCACCCAAGAAACGACAGGTGGTCATCGAGGACGATGAGGAAGAGAGAGAGGTAGAGGTCAAAGTGGCGCCCAGGTTATTTCTAGAGCCTGACCCCATCTTCGAGGTAAGTTTTATTTGTTTGTTTTAAGGATGAAGTTACTGATGAGATTTTTTTTTTTTTTGTTTTAGACATCAAATAACCTTGAAGAGCCGATTGTGGAGCCTGCGCCGGTTATACCAACTGAGGCAAACCCTCCAGCCACGGAAGTAGTTGAAGAGCCCGAAGACACCCTGGACCAGGTGTGGTCGAAGAAACCTCGTCAAGGTCAACGAGTAAGGTTCGCGGAAGAACTATGTGGGGAGGTCGACGCTATTATTGACGCTGCTTCCTTCGACGTGGCAGAGGAGCTATTGGAGATAGGAGAGGTGGTTCCGGTAGGAGAGGAGGAGGTATTCAAGAAATGCAGGAAGGAAATAAGGGTAGTTTTGGAGAAAATGAAAAGATTGGTTTGAGAGAAGTTAAAAGAAAAGATTTGAAAAGAAAAGGAGATGTAAAGAAGTAGAGAAAAAAAATTGTATTTTAATTTTATTTTATTTTTATTTTATTTTATTATTAGTATTATTTTTTTTTATTGTAGGTGAATTTTGTTAATTTTATAAGATTTGAGAGAGAGAGAAAAAGAATAGAAAAAAAAGGAAAAAGAAGTTTTAAATAAAAAATTTTAGAATTTGAAAGAGGAATTTTAAAGAAAGGAAAAAAGGTTGTTTTAATTGAAGGAAGTTTTAGTGTTTTTAAAAAAGAGAAATTTTTATATAAGAAAAGAGAGAGAAAAAGAAACGGTTTTGTGATTGAGATGAGTTTGTTAAATTGTGGATTTTGAATTTTTTTTTTTTTTTTAAGAAATTTTAGTTGAAAAGAGAGGAAGAAGAAAGAAAAGAAAAAAAAACAGAATTTAGAATTTAAGAGAGTTTGAAAAGAAGAATTATTTGTTTCGAAGAATTATTATAGGGAGATTTAGAGGTTGAAGTTAAGTTCGAGGAAATGGTCGTGTCGTACAAGATTTGATGATTGGAAGGAAAGAAAGTTTTTTAAAGAGAGAATAAATTTTTTGGAAGAGAAATTTTTAAAGAGAATTTTAAATTTAAGAAAAGAATGTATTTAAAGAATTGAAAAGAAAAGAAAGAAAATATTTAGAGAGATTTATTTTTATTTTATTATTTATGTTTTATTCTATTTATTTTATTTTATTTAATTTTAATTTTGATTTTGATTTATTTTATTTTATTGTATTTAATTTTAATTTTGATTTTAATTTTAGTTGGTTTTGGAGGAAATTTTATAGAAAGAAAAGAAGAGAGAAAGAAGAAAACAAGGCTAAAAAAAATTTAAGAGGTGTTTTAGATTTTAAAGAAAGAAAGAAAAAGAAAAGAAAATTTTAAATAAAGAAATTTTAAGGTTTTAGTTTTAAAGGATATTTCGAATGAAAAGATTTTAGGAGTTCAGGAGCGTTAGAAACATTGATGGCTGGTTCCCAGGATGTTTTGTCTGAGTCATTGAGGAAGCCTTCCCATTCCACGAGGTATTGAAGTTTCCCCTTGCGTATTCTTGAATCAAGGATACGACTTACTTCCCACTCTAGATGATCTTCTACTTCGACCGGTTCCGGAGGGGGTTGGTTCTTGCCCGGGTATATTTCTTGAGCCAGTTCCAGGGGAGATACATGGAAAACAGGGTGAATCGCCTGCCATTTAGGAGGTAACTTGAGTCGAAATGCAGTTTTAGAGACTTCAGAGTCGATTTCGAATGGTCCCAAGCGCTTTTCAGCCAGTTTCTTTGATGGTCTTGTTGTTGGGATGTTTCGTGCATCAAGCCATACTTTGTCGCCTGGTTTAAAGGAAGGAGCAGATTGTCGATGTTTGTCGGCCTGTTCCTTGTATCTTCGAATCGCTGATTCCAAATTTGTTTTAAGCTCTTCTTGGAGTCGTGATATAGTTCGAAGATAATGTTCCGCAGGATGATTAGTTCCTACATGAATTGAGTTGAATCGAGGATGTCGTCCATAAATGGTTTCGAAGGGAGATTGTCGTGTCGAAGAATGAGTTGAGTTATTATAAGCTAATTCGGCCAATGGTAGCCATGTGGTCCAATCGTCTTGTTGGTAACTGACATACATTCGAAGATATTGTTTGAGGATTTGGTTAACTCTTTCTGTTTGACCATCGGTTTCAGGGTGATAGGCTGTGGAGAGATTCCTCGTGATATTGAGTTGTCGACACAGTTGGGTCCAGAATGTGGATGCAAACAATGAGCCTCTATCTGAAATAATATCATTTGGTAAGCCGTGTTTAGAAAATACATATTCTAGAAACAATTTTGACAAATCTTCTGCTGTAGCAGTAGTAGTGGTTTTAATAAAAATAGACATTTTTGAAAATCTATCTACTATTACTAATATAGCATCAAAATCATTAGAAATAGGAAGTTGAGAAATGAAATCCATCGATAAAGATTCCCAAGGTTTAGAGGGAATAGGAAGTGGTTGAAGCAACCCATGCTTCCGGTGACGGGGAGCCTTATTCCTATTACATTCGTAACAAGCTTTTATATAGGCCTTGATTTCCTTGGTCATACCTGGCCAGAAGAAATCCCTCGCTATTAACTGGTAGGTTTTATCAACCCCAAAATGACCAGCTAACGGAGAATCATGTCGACTGTTGAAAATCCATAATTTTATCTTATTGTTGTCGGGTATGACTACTCTACCTTCGAAGACTAATAGACCTGATTCAATACTAAATCTTTTGGCCCCTTGCTTTGAGAGTATTTTGTCTTTTAACCCTAAACAATAATCGTCCTTTGACTGAGCTTCGAGGATGTTGGATAGTGGATTTCGAAAAGATTGAATTGTCATTGAATTAAGTTGATGAGTCGTTAACATTGATTCGTTGAAGATTGATTGCACATTTGCTGGGTTCTTGTCAGAAAATGTGTCCCCCCGCTGTGGGTAAACATTGTCCCGACGTGACAAGATATCTGGGACAATGCAGTTTTTTCCTGGGAAATAGGAAATAGAGAAAGAAAATTCAGACAAAAATTCAGCCCACCTGGCTTGACGCCTGGTTAACACTTTAGAAGACATGAAGTATTTCAAAGCATTATGATATGTTAAAATTTGAAAAGGACTATCTAGGCTGAGAAGAAAAGAACGCCATTTTTTAAGACAATGGATAATAGCTAAAAGATCTTTGTCATGAATTTCATAATTTAATTCCGCGGCTATGAGTTTGCGTGACTCAAAAGCAACAGGATGAAACAAATTTTTTTCAGGATTTAATTGGGAGATGACCCCTGCAATAGCATAATCGCTCGCATCTGTCTCAACTATTGTCGAGGCAGAAGGATCAAAATGCCAAAGAATTGGGGCTGTGGTGAACGCCGTTTTTAGTGCTTTGAATTCCTTTCGTGCTGTAGAAGTAAAAACAAAAGGAATATCTTTTCTAAGAAGAGAAGTAAGATTGGAAATAGTTTTAGAGTAATCTTTAATAAATCTTCTATAGAAGTTTGCAAAACCCAAAAATCCTTGGAGTGATTTAATGTTTTTGGGCTCAGGCCATTCCAGGATTTTCTGGATTTTTTTATCATCCATGACTAAACCGTCAGTGGACAACGTAAAACCCAAAAAATCAATTGATTTGAGGTGGAATTCGCATTTATTATGCTTGGTGTAGAGACCATGATCTCGAAGACGATTTAGGACCTGACAAACATGATGAATATGTTCATCCAGTGTATTCGAGAATATTAAAATATCATCTAAATAGACGACTACAAATTGTTCAACAACATCCTGAAAGATATCATTAACAAAAGTTTGAAAAGTTGAAGGTGCGCTACATAATCCAAAAGGCATAACTAAATATTCAAAACTACCAAATCTAGTGCGCATTGCAGTCAGTGGTTCATGACCTTCCGCAATGCGAATAAGATTGTAAGCGCCTCTAAGATCAATTTTAGAAAAGAAATTAGCACCATTGAAAAGGGTAAGAAGTAATGACATAGGAGGAACAGGATATGCATTCTTCTTCGTGACTGTGTTGAGCTTTCTATAGTCAACACACAACCTAAGACTACCGTCCTTCTTTTTTACAAAGAGGACAGGAGAGCCGGTTGGAGATTTACTGGCTCTGATGAAACCTTTGGCTACATTCTCTGCAATGTAGTCTCAAAGAACTTGAGATTCGTCCTTTGATAAAGAATAGACAGGACCTGCAGGAGGTACTGGGCCTATTAACTCTATTTGATGGTCGTAGGGTTGATGAGGTGGTAACTTATCGGCCTTGCGGATTGAGAAAACATCGAGGAAATCGTGGTAGATTTCCGGTAGAGTTGATTTGATGGCTTCAACGTTTATTTGGTCGTCCTCTTCATCTTCGAGAGAATCTGTCCAGGGGATACCTGTATTGAGAGAGCAGAATTCGATTACTTCGAGGCAATTTAAATCCTCTTCGAGTGAAGTCATCGAGCTAGAAGGGTTAGCCAATTGCTCATTTAAAGAAAGTACAGATGCTTGCAAGTCATCTGGCAGAGACTTGTCCTCTAGCAGGACTTTTTCAGGCGGGTTGTTTAACTCCCTATTGACCTGCATTGAAGAATCAGAAATATACTTAGAGCGTGGGGTGATCAATCCCCTAGTCCAATCAATTTCGGGATTCCAATGCGTTAAAAAGTCATGGCCAAGAATGGTATCGTCCATCCTTGGGGCGTCCAAGACTGATAATTCCCACTCGAAGGGGGGAAAATTCGGAAAGTTGAAAACCCATAAAACTTTCTTACTTACCCAATATTTGGGTTCCTCTGATTCGACCAAATAGATGGGAGTTCGATCGATATCTGTAAATGTTAGTTAAGCTTCTCGGCAAAAGATAAACTAACAAAAGAAATTGAAGCTCCAGAGTCTATAAGACAACTCAAGGGGATATCCTCCTTAAAAAGAATGAATCTCAAGCGGTTTAAGGCAACTCCAGTCCTTAAGACATGGAGGTTCTGTGCACTGGGAGAGATAAGATAGTTTGCTTTGCACACAAGTAAACTATCTACTAGTTTTTTGACTTCAAACTAGTACCTTATCTTTCCTTCAACTTTACACATTCTTCCAACTTGTGCTTACCCCCACAATACATAGATAACCCATTATCTGCTCGTCTCTTTCTCTCAGCTTCTTTAAGTTCCCCTTTAGGATCCAGTACTTTGCTGATATCGCCTGGGGTTGAGCCTTTTGGTCGAGATTTATCCTTTCCCTTATTGGGTTTGGATTGAGTCGAGGAGGATTGATTTGGTCGTGGGTGTGAAGAAGGTCCCGATTTAAAATTTAGGCCTTGAGATTTGTTGGCATATCGACGATGTTGAAGTTGTCCTTGATAAACGCCGTCAATTTTGAGGGTTTGATCCATTAAGTCCGTTAAAGTAGTCATCTTCTGACCGTGAAGATTTAATTGATCTAGAATCCTCGAAGGAAGTCCTTTCTTGAAATGATACTTAAGGGCAGCATCATTCCAACCTACTCGAGTTTGAAGTGCTCTGAAGTTCGAGATATATTCAGAAGCTTTACCATTATCACTCATGCGAAGAAAATCAAGTTCAATTTCCGCGTTGTCCGTTTCATTAGGGTCCCCAAACAACGTAAAAAGTTGGTCCTCGAATTTTTCCCAATTATTGATAAGTAAGTGGGTTTCTGTCGAAGAAAGCATGAGTAGATAAGGTTCGAACCATCTTGCTGCTTTTCCGGCTAGGAATGAAGAAGCGTAAACAACATTTGATTGGTCGCTGTTAAAGGTTCGAGGGTCATTATGGAACAGTAGCTTGCAGGTTTGCAAGAAGGGTCGCAATCTGTTGGGGTGATCTCCGTCGAATTTGTCAGGAGATTTCATAGAAGGAGTTTTGAACTTAGATCCCTCTGAAGACGTTGGATTTGAAAGGGTTTTCATAAAAAGTCTCATGAAATCTTCCAGAGAGTTAGATGGTCCCGGTTCTGAGGATTGGCCAGAAGGGTGATTGGCAGGGGCGGATGGTGCCTCATGCATTGTATCCTCTCCTTCTTCTTCATCACTAGAATCCTCAAAATCTTGTGGAATGTCTTCTACAGATTGAACTGAATGTTGCCGTTCCCTAAGGTCGAGTGGTTCCAAAGAGTGAGTGCGAGAAACAGACCTTGTGGCTGTTGGCCTGCCTCTAGCGCGAGCTTTAGTAGTAGCACCCGTAGGAGGAGTGCGTTGAACAGGTGCCATTTAAAATTTTAGAAACACCTAAAAGGATGTAGTAGTGCAAAGAATGAGAACTACGGAGAATTAAATTATACTTTCACCGGAAGACCTACGCACAAGGTCGAGGATGTTCCTGTAAGTGAGATGAGGGATTTTTAGAAACTTCTTTGAAGCACAGAGGAATGATTCAAGGAAATGATTCGAAGGTCACTCGAAGTAATAGCTATAGGTTTGAGGTTTGATCGAGAAGAATTATAAACTAGTTCTAAGGTAATAATAATTCTTAAAATCTCACGAAGGGTTGGAAACTCAATAATCAAAGATTTAGGATTTAGAAATGAATATTGAGAAAGTAAAAGAAAAATACAATAACAATGATTTAACTTTTAAGGATTTACCACTAGTAATGTAAATACGATATTATAATTTAATTCTAAGGAATATCGAACCAAATACCCAACTCCTTTTATATCCTTTGTTCCTCCTCGCATTGACCTCCCTTCCATCGCAGCATTCCCATTCCATTGAACATTACTAACATACATTTAGACCCTCTCCACTAAATATCCGTCCATGCTTAATTTACCCCTTTTTAATTAATTAACAAAAATTTAATGAAAAAACTACTGCTATACTATTTCCTTGATCCTAGCTCTGCGCGTCGCTTATTGAAAAGGACTAAGGTACCCTATTGGGAGATTGACTAATTTAGATTTAGAGTTTAGGCTAGCGCAGTTAAATAGTAAGTACACAAAGGAAAATCGCAGTTGCTATGGAGAATTGCTTTCTGCGCTTCGAGTATAGATTTAGGACTCGATATTATTGATTTATTGAGTTAATTTTGCCTCGAGTGTCACGTGGCGCGTGTCAAGAGCTGGAAATGTTCACTCTAATGTTGATATTCCTTCAAGGTTGCCTCTTCCAAATAATGACTCCAATCCTGCCTATGTTCCTGAAAGTGATACTGTTCATATACATGGTATATATATAGTTGATATGGGAGAAGAAATGTTACAATTAATTATGGATTCATATGATAAATATTCTGATTTAAATAAATTGGTTACAATCTTGGATGGTCCAAATAATGCTTCTATTCAAGCATTGATAAAAATTCTTCCTCAAAAGTACCAGAGTTCTTTGAGTAAGGGAAGATTTTCCATTGAGGATGGTTATATTTATTACAGAAGAAAACTGACCAATGTCATTGTTATTCCTCCTTCCATGAAAGAGACCATCTCAAAGCTTTGTCATGATGACATATTGGGGGGACATTTTGATCTTGAGAAAACCATTATCAGAATTAAATACACTGCTTGGTGGGCTAATATGTCTGAAGACACTAAATTATATGTTGAATCTTGTGATTCTTGTCGAAAATCTAAAAGACTGACAGTTAAAAGAGCAGGATTGTTACAAAATATTGAAGCACCTGATGCTCCTTGGCAAATCATTAACATGTATTTTGTCACTGGTCTTCCTGTATCAGGTAGAGACAGTTATAACTCTTGTTGGGTAATAGGGGATAGGTTCACCAAAATGTGCAAACTTATTCCCACCCACATTGATGTATCCACAAAAGAATTAGCCTTCTTAAGGTGGACTTACATGTTACATATTGTTGTATTTCCTAAAGCCATTATCTCTGATAGAGGCCCAAAATTAACATCTGAATTTTGGAAATCCTTGATGGATATTTGTGGCTCTGAGTTCAAAAAATGTCTACAGCTCACCATCCTCAGACTGATGGTCTAGCTGAAAGAATGATATAAACTCTGGAAGAAATGATTAGAGGGTATTGTGCCTTTGGATTAGAATATAAAGACAATACAGATTTACTCATGACTGGGTTTTTATATTACCAGGTCTTGAATTTGCTTATAATAGCACTGTTCATTCTGTCACAGGGAAAAAGCCTTTTGAGCTTTGGTTAGGTTATGTCCCAAATACTCCTGCACAAACTCTAAATAATGTATTAACTAAGTTGAAACTACACCCTGTTGTAAAATCTTTTATGCAAATGCAACATCTATGCAGAAAACATGCTCAAATCTGTATTGATAAAGTATTTGAATATGAAAAGAAAAGATGGGATAAATCCCATATAGAATACACATTTAAAAAGGGTGATAAAGTGTTGATATCTACTGTCCATTTCAATATAAAAGGTAATAACAAATTAAAAGATCCTTTTGCGGGCCTGTTTGTTGTTACAAGAATGGTTGGAGATAATGCAGTAGAAGTTTTATTGTATTCTACATATGATAGAAAACATCCTGTTTTCCCCATTTCCTTGCTTAAACCTTATACTTCCAACAGTGACTTATTTCTCAAAAGAAGGGGAAGACCTAAGAAAAACCCTCAGGAAATCAGAGAAACTGCAAAAATTGAAAAAATTATCAATGATAGAATCATCACTTCTGAAAGGGGTATTGAATATTTTTTGAGATAAAAGAACAAATAATTTGAAAATGATGAATAGATACCTGGAAAAGAAATTTCAAATCTTCCTACTCTGTTAAAAAAGTATATAAGAAAAAAACTTAGCATTTTTTTATTGTTTTTTTTTAGAGTGAGGGAGTGTCAGCCAGGCTATCCCAGGAGCCTAGTAATTTATATAATAAATTACTGAAATTATGTAAGGGAATAACATCATGTATTATGTAGTTACAATAAATTATTTTATTATATAATAAATTTATAAATATTTTATGAATAAGTAAAATAATTACAATATTTAATTTTAATATTAAATAAGTTTTTATTACATAAACAAATATTATATTCTATAAAAACATGGTGCATTTCTATGTATTTAATATTTCTAAAAAAGTAATAAATTAATAATTATATTATAATATTAATAATATTTAACTTATAATGTAATTAAAAATAAATTAATATAATTTAAATATTGAATCCAACTCATCATATAATATTATCCATAAATATTGGGCACCTTGTTGACCCTTAATTGTGTCACTAAAATTACTAAATAAATTAAAACACATATTTAAAATAATAAAATTAAATTCTCACTCTAAATAAGTTATATTATTAAATTTCATGAAATAGTTAAAACAACTAATTAAATTCTCTTTATACTGAATTGAAAAATATTATATACATTTAGGTGTGAAAATAATTATTTTTGTTTTGATAAACCCTTTACATCTATTTGTAATGCCTGTTTTGGATTTTATTTCTCACAGTTCTCAGGTTTCACACTCACGTAGTTATTCATTATATTATTTGTTTGTTTTGGAATTTTATGGTGGGAAAAATGGTTACTTATTCATGGGTTTAATTTACTGTTTCATCTCTCTTCTTATTTTGGGTGTTTCAATTATATTACATTAATTGTTTGTTTCACATTCCTGTTTTCTTTGTATATACAATTGTGACGCCTCAGAGGTTTTCTTGCCTATAAAAAGGGCTTGGAATTTCCCTTTGGGCATCATCACCTACAATACAAACATTTAAATACTTACAATACGTTATTATTTTTTTATTAGAATTAAAAATCTAATCTAAATATTCAATAAATAATCTAAGGTTGCTTTAAGTTTATTAGTAATACTAATTGTTAGCCGGGCAGAGAAGACTTTACTCACTTAAAAAAATATTTACAAATAAACCAAAACCTCACTGTTGTGTCATTCCTTATAAATTGTCATTGCATCTGTCAGACTAAGATCAACTAAAAGACATGAACTAGCTTGAAAAGTCTTTTTCTAAAAGATTTATTTGGTCCTATATGAATAATGTAGTGTAGTTCCAACTAATAGTAAAATATAATTCAAAATAAAGGTCTCAGTAATATAATTCTCACTATTTTTATATATGGCTTACAATCTTTTTAGTTGGTAGAAAAATAGAGTTTAATAATTCAGATACTACTCAAAAAACTTATAAAAGTACTAATTGATATGTATTGTAATTTATTTGGTTATATAGTGTAAATTGTATTGATAAAGAATGTAGAAACACAACCCAAAAACCTCCTCCTTTTATACACACTGAGTTCCCCAATGATTCCCTTGATGTACCACTCAATACACAGTTAATGACGCCTCCAAAAAACTAATAGACATGCCCATCAACATTCCCAGTAACACATGACATAATTAGAAGAGTAACAACCGTCAAAATCCTGTAATAATAAGGAAAATCCATCAAAATTAAAGAATAAGACAAAAAGAGAGTATATGCGTATTAAACAATAATATAAAAGTCTAAAGGGGAATTTTTTTAAGTTTAATAATAGCTTAATAATAAGGGGGATTCACTGTAGAAATAATGGGGCTAATCCTGACATTATACTATGTGAAATTCCCATTCAAAAAGAACCAATATTGACTGAGAAACCACCCAAAAACTCAAAAAAGAGCATGAGATGTGGGGTAACTACATGCAGTCCTTGGAAGGCGCTTGCATGGGTAAATCCTTGACTAATTTTAGGCAAATTCAAGCGTGGTGATGAAATAAGACACCAAGAGTGAGGTTATTAATGAAATTAGTTCATATAAACAAGGTCAATGCATTATTAATTAAGCTAGGAAACTAAATAAGCACCTCTCACCTATTTTAGCGTGTTTCCCCACAGTGGGCGTAGAATGTGGGGTAATTATAGTGTGAAAAATCTAAATTTGCTAAAAATGATGCTATTCACACAGGAAAAAATCAGGCAGTATGTGGCCTGTACACAGAAGCCATTTCTGGCATAAAAAACACCAAATTTGAAAAGTGTTATTTTTATTCTTTTAAATAGCCAAATCAATAGTCGTAAATGAGACAAATTGATCTGTCAAAGCGTAATTTTGATATTCTCAAATTTATGGCATATATAGTCAACTTTTAAGTGAAATAAAGCGCATATCTTGTTTTTTGCATAAAACAGTGAAAATAACAGCTTTAAGTGTGCTTAAAAATTATGTAGCCTTATACTTAAGGTTCTTAAGATTACCATAACATGTTCCAACTTTGTATTAAGTACATAAGACTTATAAAAGGTGGATATATGTGTGTATATAAGGTGTTATAATGGCATATTTTGTATATTATCATAATTTTACTTATGTATAATGTTTGTGTACTCTTAATTATTATTCCCATGTATAGTTCATGTGTTTAACATAACTTATAAGTAATTTTTACTCAGTCCTGGGGATATACAGGCTGACAGCATCTCTCTTATTTTGATTGAATTATTTTATTAGTTTTCTCATTTACATTTCTCTCTTTCTTTAGTTACTCTCTCTTTATTACTTCTTTTTCCTCCGTTCCATATCTTCTTCTTCTTCACCTTCTTCTAGACTACCCGCCGACAAGAGCTGTCTGGATGGCTGGCTTGATCTGTCATAGAACATCACCCCACTCCCTAATAAAAACAAGCAGGCAGGAAAACATTTCAGGCCTATGGGCTCTATACCTACTCCCCCAAGAAAATAAGAAAAATAATAGCTGGATAGCTAGTAATAAATGTATGTCTGGCTTATACAATATTTTCTTTATAATTTTCCTTTTTTTCATAATTGTTTTTCATCTAAATTTTTTTTAATATCAATGATAAATTATTTTCCCCATAATTTAGAAAAAAGTTCCTTATGTTTACTTGAAGTAAAAATTATTTTGAATAATTTTAGAAGGAAAATTTCTAAGGTCATTTATTTTAAATTATGTGAGTATTTTTAAATTTTTAAATAATTTTTTTGTATATTTTTTGACCAGTTAAATCTTTTATTTATGAAAAAAATGTCTTTTTCTTCTGAATAAACACATACTCCTCTTTCATCATCTTTATCTTTGCTATCTTCCTTATCATCATCTTCAAAGTCTATACCATTCCAATCATCATCTATATCATAAAAAAAATTATGGTAATTGAAATTAAAAGAAAATATATTTAAAAAAGAAAATACACTTGGATAGTTTATTTGGACACATCAAACATCAAGTATTTTAAAACTAAAGTTGACAAGAAAATAAAATATCCAAAGAAGGTACCTGAAGATGTTGAAAATTTAACACATTTAGGAGGTTATCAAGTTAAAGAAGTAATCAGGAATTCTATTAAGCCACAATTTATATGAAAATAATTTTCTCAATGGTTTAAAAGATGAAATTTCTAATAATATGTCCATCTCATCATTACACTATATCAAATGACCTTGTTTCAATTACCAAATCGAAAAGAGAATATTGTGGGTGGTATCATTGTTGGTTTTGGATGGAAACCAGGTTTTATTAGAGATATAATCTTGGTAAGTGCATTAATTTTTGTTTAATGATTAAAAAAAATTACTTATTTTAATTATATAGGCATTTATTCTTTACTCAAAAATATAACTAAAGCCAAAAAAGATAAATATATTTGAAAATGGGACTCCTCACCTTCTTTTAATTCTTTTCTTTCTCTTTGACTTAAAAAACTCTGAAATAAAGCCTTCAAAAAATTATTCACTTGAAAACAGAGTTGTAATACTGAATTAATGTGACTTGGAATGGGAAAAGATTACACCACACAATATGGGGGGGGCGGACTTGCTAGTGAGTCCGCAACCTTGGACCCAAACTCACCACAGATTGAACAAACATTGAGCTATTGATAAAGGAACCATACGATCAGGAATGAAAACAACTCAGCAGAACAGTTATAGGTGGGTGTTCAAGTAGAGTTCAGCTTGGGTTCAGTATAAGTTCAGTCATAGTTCCATCTGAGTTTCATCTCAGTTCAGGTTGAGGACTTGCTAGCAAGTCCACCCCCTATATTGTGTAGTGTTAGCAGTGAATATCTCTTATTCTCAAACTTTATAATCACTCATTTTGGTTTTTATTACCAGATACATACCAATAAAAATTATTCCAATTATCATACCTTAGGGATATTCTCTTATATCAAACCTATCACTAGCCAACTTATATCTTCACCAGATATAATAAACTTTCATGGGTTATAATTTTGGGAGCATAAGTGTATAATCAATTTTAGTTTAGGAAATGGAATCATTGAATATTTTTTTAACTCTTCTCACAGTAATGACCAAATGATGAAAGGACCTCTAGCTTTGCAATCTTTTCAAGAATTCACACATTTTGGTTGCTCTTTTCAAATCAGTTAAAAGTTAATCCAATAAATAAACAAAATAAAAAAATAAGGAGAAGGTAATAAAAATAATAAAACTTTAGGCAGATCAAAAAAGTATAGAGATTTGTAGAGTCACCAAGTATTTATTATTCTTTAATAAATATTTTAATTGATAAATCAGATATTTAGATTTACTAAAGTAAAGTAATGAGCCAAAAAAATTTCTGTTGTATAGCATGAAATCATGACAACATTAAATTATTTCATGGGGTTCCTCTAGCCTATACCTGTGTGAATTTTCAAACTTCTGTTTATAGACTTGATCTGAATTTTGGAATGAGGGAGTTTCATAACTTTCAAGCTAGTAAAATTGAAATATATTAGTTATTTATTTATTAATTTATGTAATTATATTAAAATTTGGTAACTTTTCACCCTTACTTCAATGAAATACAGGGGAAGGTATTTCCAAATTTTCAAATCAGATAAAGAGTTTTGTCCGCTTATCTCTATTGATAAATGCAAATTTATTGGCTTGAGTTGTAAAGCTGAAAAATATGATTTGAAAAATAATGAAGTTAAAAATAGTGCATCAAACTTTTCCATTGGATCAATTGAAAAATGAATTAGTTAAATTTCTCAATAAGTTATTCATATGATGATGGATAGAGTTCAAAACTAAGGAAGTTATGAAATAATTTCATTTCCCAAAAATTAAAAACAAAAGAAGTGAGAAAGAAAACCAAAAATATAGTAATCAATTAAACATATACATTAAGAATTCAATTTTGTCATTTGATTTATATTTTTAACGCATTCTATCATGAAAACTTTCTTTTTGGAATAATCTTCAACTTGATACTTGAGTTTAATCTGATCCAATAGGAAATTTTACTTGAGAGAGCTCTCCACATTCTTTGATTTTTCAATTCTTAGAGTTAGCTCAAATATTTATTCCCCTCCAAGTCTTGTTCCCTATCATCTCTCCATGAAGAGAGCTCATATTTCCTCTCCTTAAAGTCTTGTGACCTACACAGGGGGAAAAAACATGAACTATATGTCAACTTCAGTTTTGGGACCCTATTCCATTCATGGGCACATTTCTGTGACATAAAATGGAATGTCACTTTTTCTGCAAAGGAAATGACTCTAGAGGTAACCATTTTAGAGCCCTTTATTCCTTTGATTGTCTGACATTAACATCCTCCTTTGTTACTACTCCTTACCTTTGTTCATTTATCCTCCTTCTCCTAAATCTTCATGAGTAATTTGTTCTTTTAATTTTTGTTTTTATCATGAATTCCTTTTTACACCCTCTTAATTAGATTCTGTTCTAATCTTTGTGAAATTATCAAATTCCTTATGTCACACATATAATTATGTCTAGTTTTTATTCTTTCTTTATCATGAACCTCCACTTTAGTTTTCCTATTCCCCCTTCTCCTCTTCCTGACTTCCCTAATACCCTACTCTCTATCCTTCCCTCTCCCCTCACACTTCCTCTGTATTTTGCTTCACCACCCTTCATACATCTTACCACTTTCTGTCTTGTATTTTTTTCTCAACAACATCCTTCACTTTATCTTGAGCAATTCTCATCTCTCCTCTGCACATTTCTAAATCCACCTTTGGTAAGAAAATAAAAATCAATAAACATTTACATCAAAAATAATGGCAAAGCGTATGCCTAAAAAACAATAGACTAACACACCATAAGCTACATGATTATTGGACATGTAAAATTGCACAAAAATTCCGGTTCATGAGATCTGAACATTCCCCAGTATACTTTTCTAAAAAAATGGAGTGCAGCAAAAACTGAACTATGACATGCTCATTTCCAAATTTTTCAACAAAAAAACACTATTCACTTGGGTTTTTGGCAAAAGAAAGGCTGTTTTCTATAGCAAAACATGAGATAATCAATGTATGTTAAGAAACCAATCATTTTCTGCATTTATGATTTACATGCTTAATGACAGATAGAGGAAACTTGCATCAACCAAGTGGCTCACTGAAAAATCATCAATGATTAAATGTTACATCACTTTTGTTCCCCATTGTAATAGTCAAAAGTCAAAGTTTATGAGGGAAAATGTACATTTTTCTTGCCCAACATATCTATGCAATATGAAACATGATATTGAATATCTAACTGTAGCCCTCTAAGTGTATTCAAAAAAATGTATCAACTCAAAGAAAACCAATCAATAACAAAAAAATCATTAAATATGTAAGAAGAAAATTGAAAAAAAATTATAAAATTCTTAAAATAATTATCTTAATCACATACATCAAATTCAAAAAAAAAAAAATTAAAAAATAAAAAATAAAAAAATCATGAAAAAATCATAAAAATCATGAAAACCATAAAAATCAAAAAAAAAAAAATTAAAAAATCAAAAAATTCATAAAAATTAAAAAATCATAAAAATCATAAAAATCATAATAAACATAAATATCATAAAAATAATAAATTCAAAAATTGTATTGAAAATTAAAAAATTAAAAAAATTAAAAATTCATAAAAATTATAAAAATAAAGAAATAAAATAATAATAATTATTACTATTATAAAAAAATAAATAAATTAAAAAAGTAAATTAATCTTATAAATGGTATAAATCTTGAAAACCTATATAGTTCTAAATAATTTAAATACCCATTAAGATCATAAACATTTCAAAATTATCATAAAAACCCTAAAAATCATAAAAACCAATAATTTCAAAATAAATCACCAAAAAATCTTAAAAAGAAAACAATAAAAGAATTTAAATAATTTAAATCTAAAAAATAATAAAAAGTCCATTAAAATTGTTAAATGAAATTTTTTAAAAAATTAGAATAGATTATCAAAATCATTAAACCATATAATTCACCTAAATGATTGAAAATGTAAAGTTTTTTAAACTTGTCAAAATCATAAATTTCACCAAAATAACAAAAAACAACAAAAGCCTTAAAGCAAAAATATAGACAAATTGCAAGAATTATTTAATTAAATTAAAATTGGAAAAGTAAATTAATCATGATATTTTTAAACATCAAAGAAACTGTCAAGGTTGGCTTTTACGTCTAGAAGATTCTCAAGGTATTCCAAGGGTGACAACGGTGGTTTTAGAAGACTCAAGATATGGTACATATTTCTCTTACAGTTGTAAAGATTTATTACTCAAATAAATGAGGTAAGATTTGTAAATATTATTATAATTATTGATTCAGAGTTACGGGATGTAAGTACTAAGTCAGTAATAAATAGTAATAAAACTTAATAGTAGTATTGGTTTGTAAAAAAATGTAAGTAAAAAGGAATGTCCCAAAAATAAAAAAAGAGAGGGCCTTTTATAGTCACAGGTGTAAAAAATAAAAAGACGGAATTAACACCACCTAATACAAGGTTGTGGGAAAAAGAAACTAATTAAAGAGTGTATGTGAAATAATAAGAGTAATATTAAATAGTGCATAAATAAAAAGTATTTATTTTATTTGAAATAAAACTCTGAATACCTTGGTCCATCACATTTAGTGCAAGAACATATGATTTAAAATATTGAATCAATAAAATCTAAATAAAGGAATTTGAAAAGTTTTCTTCTTTTTATAATTTTATGTTTTTTAATACTAATTTTATTCCCTCTCATCTGTATTATTGAGCATGGTGTTTTGGGGTAAAAATATATGTGAAAGTTAATTATTTTTTATTAATTAATTACATCAATTATTGTAACTAGCTAGTTAGTTGTAAGTAATACATAAGTAGTTTGCAAATAATTAATTATTAAATAGGATTAAAAGGCGTGGCTTCTTCTAAGTAAGATAATTAGTTATTTTACTGGGTAAGTCTAGTAGCCTGGCTGACACTCCCTAACTCTAAAAAAAACAATATAAAATGCTATCATTTTTTCTGTTTACATTTCTTTAGAAGAGTAGAAAGATTAGATATTTCCTTCCCAGGTATCCAAGAATCATATTCAGAAGATTTATTCTTGAATCTCAATAAGTATTCTGTACCTTTTTCAGCAGTAACTATTCTGTCATTTAGAATTTTATCAATTTCTGCTGTCTCAGTGATTTCATTAGGGGTCTTTTTTGGTCTTCACCTCCTTTTGGGAAACAAATCACTATTGGATGTATAAGGTTTTAAAAGAGATATTGGAAAAACAGGATGTTTTCTGTCATATGGAGAATACAAAATAACTTCAACTGCATTATCACCAACCATTATTACAACAAACGGACCAACAAATGGGTCTTTCAATTTGTTATTACCTTGTAAATTGAAGTGGACTGTAGAAATCAACACCTCATCACCCTTCTTAAAAGTGTATTCTTTATGGGATTTGTCCCATCTCTTCTTCTCATATTCAAATGATTTTTCAATACATTTTTGAGAATGACTTCTGCAAAGTTGTTGTATTTGAAGAAAAGATTTTACACCAGGATGTAAATCCAATTTAGGTATTTTATTATTGAGAGTTTGGGCAGGAGTATTTGGAACATATCCAAGCCAGAGCTCAAAAGGCTTTCTTTGAGTAACAGAATGAACAGTGCTATTATAAGCAAATTCTAACCCAGGAAGTAAGGTAACCCAATCATGAGTGAATCTGTCATTGTCTTTATACTCAAGGCCAAAGGCACAATACCTTCTTATCATTTCCTCTAGTTCCTGAATCATTCTTTCAGCTAGTCCATCAGTCTGAGGGTGATGGGCAGTAGATAGTTTCAGATCACAACCACAAACATCCATCAGAGACATACAAAATTCAGAAGTAAATTTAGGGTCTCTGTCAGAGATTATGGCTTTAGGAAAACCAGCAGTATTAAACATATAAGAACACCATAAGAAAGCTAATTCTTTAGTGGAAACATCCTTGTGAGTAGGGATAAATTTACACATTTTTGTGAATCTGTCCACAATGACCCAACAAGAGTTATAACTGTCTTTTCCAGCAATAGGTAATCCTGTTACAAAATCCATGTTTATTATTTTCCATGGTGCATCAGGAGGTTCAATATTTTTCATTAATCCTGCTCTTTTACCAGTTAATCTTTTTGATTTTTGGCAAGAATCACAAGATTCAACATATAATTTGGTGTCCTCAGACATATTAACCCACCAAGCAGTGTTCTTAATTCTGATCATTGTTTTTTCAAGATCAAAATGTCCAGCTAATATGTCATCATGACAAATTTTCAAGATGATTTCTTTCATAGAAGGAGGAATAACAATGACATTACTCAACTTCTATAATATAGATATCCTTCATCAATTGAAAATTTACCTTTTTTCCAAACTTTTTGGTACTTTGGTGGAAGGGTTTTAATTAATGCTTGTATTGAAGCATTCTTTGGATCATTTAATATGGTGCATAACTTTTTCAAGTCAGTGTCCTTATCATATGAATCCAGAATAAGCTGCAATAGCTCTTCCTCCATATCAACCACATATATTCCATGAATATGAATAATTTAATCCTCAGGATCATAAGCAGGATTAGAGTCATTATTCGGTAAAGGTAACCTTGATAACATATCCACCATTGAGTGAGCGATACCAGCCCTATGAATAATTGTCATTCTTCCTCTGTAATCTTGAACAGCTAACTGCCATCTGAACATATGTCTGTTAGGTGTTTTCAAGTTTAAAAGGGATTTAACTGCACTGCAGTCAGTGACAAGTTCAAATTTCTGGTCATCTAGGTAATAATGTAGCTTTTCTAGAGCCCACACTACAGCTAAACATTCCAATTGAGTAGCACCATATTTCAATTCACTATTTCTCAAGGTTCTTGAAATAAAACAAATTACTACTTCTTATACTTTATCATTCATCACTTGTTTTTGATGGAGGGCAGCACCCAGACCAATTAAACTGGCATCAGTATATAAAACAAATGGCTGATTAAAGTCAGGTAAAGCAAGAATAGGTGCTTACATCAAACAGTGTTTAATAGTGTCAAAAGCTCTTTGTCTTTCACTATTCCAGACAAAAGCAACATCCTTTCTAGTTAATTGGGTAAGGGGTAAAGCTATGACTTGGTAATTTTTAATATACTGTCTATAGTATCCACACATTCCCAAAAAACTCTGTAGCTCTCTAACTGTATTAGGAGCCTTCACCTGTTGTATGGCTGCCACTTTGTTCTGGTCAACACATATCTGTAAACCTGAAACAACATGACCAAAAACTTTTAAAGAATGGAAACCAAATTTACATTTCTTCAAAGCAAGTTTTGTATTTATCTCATCCATTTTTTGGAACACTTTACACAGGTGGTTGAGATGGCCCTCAAATGTTTTTGAGAATATAATGATATCATCAATATAAACCATCAGCCATCCTTCAATTATCTCCTGGTGGAATGTGTTATCCATGACTTTTTGAAAAACTGAAGGGGCATTTTTAGGACCAAATGGCATCCTAATATACTTATAAATACCCATATGAGTAGCAATCATCAGAAAATTCTGAGAATTTTTCTCAACAGGTACCTGGTGATATCCTTTATTACCTTCCAAACAGCTGATATATTTAGCACCCTGTAAGGTAGCATGTATAGAGCTAATTCTAGGCAAAGGATAGATATCATCAACAGTATAAGTATTTAGTGCTCTATAATCACCACATAACCTGGTTTTATCTTTCTCATAAGAAATTAGGACAGGTGAGATAACAAAATATTTAGGTGATTCAACTACCTTTTCAATAATATTCATTTTTAAAAGGGTAGAGATATTGTCTTCAATATCCTTTCTCTTTGTGGGAGAAGCAGGATAAGGCTTCTTCTTTAAGCTAGGTAGTATATCAGTTAATGGACAAGACAAAGAGAGTTTCATTTCTTCTTTAACAAATCCCAGTTCATGTGACCCATGAGCAAAGGTCATAGGAAAAGACTTTACCAAGTTAATTATGGAATCTTTATCCTCACCAGAAAGTTGTTCTCTAAAAGAGGCATTGTCAATTTCAGACATAAGGGCATGCATTTCTTTTGTAGATCTTCCTTTATATTGAGCAACAGAATTACATGTGTTCAATTCTGGTTTTAATAATTTTTTGGGGGAGGAAAACTTAAATTTTCTCTTCCCATTTATCCCCATTGTGAAGCATTGGTTTGAAAGATCTAATCTTCTGCCATATTTGGTTAAAACGTCATTTCCTATGATAAACCAATTGCTTAAATTATAAATTTTCATGACAACAAAATCACAAATAGCTCTTACAAAACCATGGTTATATTTACAAAATACTATGGCTTTGTATTTACCGATGGGGGAAAAAACAGAGCCATTACATCTCCAATTTTCAGAAATGATAGGCATCAGTTTTGATTTATAGTCTTGATCCACTGAAGCAAGTGCTTTTTCAGATACCACACTTCCTCCAGCTCCAGAATCCAGAACAACTTCCATGCTGGTTCCATTGATCAAAACTGGTGCTTTGAGAGGGGCAATTACAATTGAGCTATCCTCAATGTTCCTTATGATCTCAGCATCCTCAACTGTAGATAAATCATTATTATCAATATCAATAGTATTTAAATAATGAATATCTTCTTGCAGCATCAAGATTTCTTGTTGAGATTCATATGAAATATTTCTGGCACAATCACTTGAAGTCTCATCAAGTTCTATTGTGTCATCAGCCTGCTCCTCAGTTTGTTCAACAAGATTTATTCTCTTGTCACAAACATGGCCTTTCTGCCAAGGCTTGTTGCACTTGAAGCAAGTGTTTGTTGCATACTTTTTTGGTGCAACAGGGGCAGAAGGTTTTCCAACCTTTTCCAGAGGTTTCTGTTGGTAAGTGGAGGATTTCTCCAAAGGTGT
Organism: Hemileia vastatrix; assembly: GCA_030280995.1. Taxonomy (NCBI): domain Eukaryota; kingdom Fungi; phylum Basidiomycota; class Pucciniomycetes; order Pucciniales; family Zaghouaniaceae; genus Hemileia; species Hemileia vastatrix. The sequence continues at coordinate 15,911,082 of JASXTE010000015.1, forward strand.
CCTAGGAATGAATCTTCTGGCATCATACTTGTTGTTTAGGAGGATCTCATTGCAAGTATTAATGAAAGAAGAGGGTTCTCTGGAGAACTCAGTCCTAGCCACTATCAAGTCTCTCAGAGACATTGGTAATCTATAAAGGATCCTGTCCTTCCATAACTCAAACTCCATATTTGGGTCCATAGCTCTTAAGATTCTTACAAGTTTCATTAAGAACTCAATAGGCTTATACGAAGAAGAGCTATATTTATTTTCCTCATACTGCATTTGTTGAGCCATTCTGAACTTGGAGCCACCAAATTGTGCTTTAATCAATTTCTTCCAATCATCCCATGAGTAGTCATTTCTGTCCAGGAGAACAGATTCATACCACATTAGGGCAAATTTGGTAAACAAGGACATTAACTTAGACACAATTTCCTCATCTGGGAGTTTGTAAGAATTTTTTAAGTTATAAATTCTGCAAATAAATTGCTGCCAATCAGAAGAAGAATTACCATCAAATGTTGGGTACTGGTCAAGTTTTGGCCAATTCTTTTGATTTGAAGGAGTCTCCTTAGTACAAGCCTGTTTTTGAGTAAGGAGAAGCTGTAACTTCTCTAGTTGTGAAGTAATCTCATTGTTTAATCCCTCTGTTGAAGATCCTGGTGAATCATAAATTTTTAATGGAAACTCAGGGGTATCAACATGTATTTCTGGAACAAATTTACTTTTATATGAAGTAGCCACAGGTAACTCTGGAGCATCCTGTACTATTTGTTCCTTCAAAGAAATCTCAGAATACCTTTGATCAATAAACAATGAGTTCAATTTCTTCTCAATGGTTGTTAGTCTGGTTTTCACTCTTGGAAGACTAGATAAACTCTCATTGATTGTTGCAAAAGATAACTGATTTTTATTTTGAAAAGATAAAAGATGGTCATTCAATCCTTTAAGATTCATTTTGTCTATCTCCACCTCCTGGCAACAGGCAGATACAGTATCTTTCAGTTTAGAAAAATCATTTTTGATATTTTGCCATAAAACAACTTTCTTTTCATGGGTTGCTTTGTAATGAAACAATTCATTAGAAACTCTCTGTGATTCACTTCTTAATGCTTGATAACCCTGTTCAGTTAAAAAACTATTATATTTCTGAGTCAGTTGCATGTTGTTCATTGTATGATTTTGTTTAGCAATAATATCTCTCAAATATTCATCCTTAATGTTTGCTATATCTGGAGTGTTTTTTAATAAGAAAACAGAGTAACTTTCCAGAATCTCATAAAACTCAGGTTCAAGTTTCTCATCAATAATAGCCATATCAGGATTTATCATTGAAGTAGAAATTAGAACTAAAGGATTAGATACATTTGAAATTTGAGCAATTTGTCTACTATTCTCAGCCTCTACAGGTCTCACAGTCTCATCTCCTCTTCCAGAATTACCTGAGGGAACTGAATTAGTTACAAGAAATGGTACTTGAGAATCAATAGAGGGGCTTACCAAGGTTTTCTGGGAAAGATCATATTGTTTTTTCTTCTTCTTCCTCCTTGATAGGGGTGAGAAGGTGTGGGGTTGACTTGGCTGTGTCTTGATGGACCTGCTTGGGGCGTCTGTTGATTTTGGGACAGGTAATCCCACTGAGTGTTCAGCCAATCCCACTTCCACTTGGATACTTCCACTTTCTCTGGCTGCTGGGGAGACAATTGATGAAGATCCCTGGGGGCAGGAGATCTCCTCTTCTCTTGAAGAAAAACATCTATTTTTCTTACCTTTTCCTCTAGAGCATCTACTCTTGACCTCAATTTCAATTTTTCTGTCCTTGATTCCTTTATGTGTGTTGACAGGTTCTTTACTTGTTGAGGTAGTGGAATCTTTTTTATTTTGAAGCCTTTTGGAAGTTCTTCTGGGTGGTTTATTATAGGTTTCTGTTCCTGAGTTGTTTCTAACAGAATTTCCACTTCCTCCATTTCTACATCCTGATTGGGGAAATGATTGATTAATTTGAGATAATTTACTAGTCAGCTGAGAACTCACAGAAGTACCCTCATCATAATCAATTAAATGAAATTCCTCTTCACGTGCAGCAAAGACACCTTTATCAGTCATTTATAATTTTTACTGCAATGAGAGGGGGAGAAAATAAGATGAATTAGTTTGTATTTTTACTTTTATTTAAAAGAAAAATAATAAAATAAAATTTTCAGGATAAAATCAACTAAAATAATAATCAATCTATTAATTCAAAACAATTTAAAACCAGCATATAATAATCAACTGAAGAATTAAATTTAAATTTCTTATTAACAAGTTTATGATGATTATTATCAGGATTTTAAATTAACTGAGACTTTAATAATTAACAGGACTTAATGTCTACTGAAATATTAAATATGAATTTTTTTTAAAAAAAAAATTATTTCCAGGACAATTTGTCAACTGGAACAAATAAAATTTAAATATATCAGGACAAGAGTCAACTGAAAATTATAATGAATAATAATTTTTTAAAAATATATTTTATTGCCTCTAGGACTAAGAACACAATTGCTTTATCTTTGTCAACTAGGAAAATTAAAATAAATAATAATAATTTAATTCCAATTTTACTAGACACCTCCCCCTGTAAAATGAGCAAATTAATGCCACTTACAGAGTGCTGAGTAAAAGGAAATACTTAGAGTATGAAGAGTGCAAAGTGAACCAGGAATAGTAATCAATAATTACCACAAAATATATAACTATTAGTGAGTATATAAGCTTAAGTTTTGGAGTGCGGTTCAATTTCCGTTCACAGAAAAAAAATAAGTCACGTTGTGGTCTTCCAAAATTGGCAGGGGCCTTTGTTGTGTGATTTGGCGCTGTTTGTGCATGTCTTAATTGACATCTGTTAAGGAATTGGGTATTTTTCTGGTTTTATTCCGTGGATATTGGGTCTTCAAGTATGTGGGTACTATCATTGGATAGCCCTGGTTTTTCTCTATATTTTTTGTTTTGTAGACATTTTTTATATTCTAAGTTTTAAGGGGTCATTTCCTCATTTTTCATTTATTAAAGATTGCTGTTTAATTTTGTTTTTTGTGTTTTATGGGCTACCCTTAAGTCTTAGGGTTAAGTGCTTAGTACCATTGGATAGAGCTAATTTTTTCTCTATATTTCATGTCACAATGTTGTTATAGTGAAATTCCGTGTTTTAAAGGTTTTAGTAGTTGTAGCTAATTTTTCTAAGTAGATAAGTGGTTTTTATTGGTTTTCTGGCTTCAGGGAGGCCGGGGCGCTTCAGGCGGCATCTCCGACGTCGGGCGGCCTGCCCACCTCTGTTTTAGGAGGTTGGGGAGTGCTTCAGGAGGGTTTTTTATGCGATTTGGAGGGTACAGGCGCCAGATTGGTGGGTGCGCATGGGCTCTTAGTTAGTGGTCTGTGTGTACATAGTGAATAAGACAGTTTGGGGCAACCTTAATCATCATACAACCATCCGGAGGTGATCTCATTGTTCCTCACTCAGCTTTCACTGTTTTCTGGCCACAATTGGCTGTGTTTGTTGCAAGTGAGTTCTTCATTTAACTTAACTTTGGCAACTGTTTTCTCTGTTATAGTCTTTCAAGCTATAGCAAGTATTATTGCTGTCTCTGGTGTGGATTTGCAGCCTACATCAAGTATCTTTGCTGTTGCTGGCGTGGACTTTGTTCTAAATTTCAGTTCTTTGGTCTGGTAGTCTATTTGGGGACTACTTTCTTGGCTCATCAAGCAGTCAAGTGTGTTAAACAGGAGCTTTAGCAAAACAGGAACCAACTTACTTTAGCAAGTAAATCTCACTCTATTTTTCTAAAGGGACAGGGGATTTTCTCTCTGGTTTTTCTCCAGCTCCCTTGGTCAAGGCCTATAGCTAGTACTATAGGATAGTCTACATTTCTGGCGCCCAACGTGGGGGAGAACTTACTAGTTCTTTGGAATCTCTGTTTTCTTTGGTTGGCTCTTTTTGGTGTTTTGGACTGGAGGAATGGCTTCTGGTTCCTCTATTACTGTGGTGACTGTCAGTGGGGGGGATGGTCCTCCTTCTGTGATGGTTAGGGAGTGTGTGAGGATTAAAACTTGGGATGGTACCAAGTTTAATGGGGAGGATGTCAAGTGGTTTCTAGAGAAGTATGAAACTGCTGCTGGAGTGGATGGTGCTTCCTACCTGGACATGGTGAAGCAGATTATCTTCTTCATTGGTGATAGGTCAGTGGAGAAGGAGATTGTGGCCATGTCTGGCTACAAGAAGAGGGATTGGAAATTGTTGTGTAGGGAGATGGTGGATAGGTGGGGTGTCAGGTTCACTATGGTGGATCTGAACAAGGTTGTCAGTGAATGGCAATCTTATGGTGGTGTTGGTAACTTACATAGTTACAGGCAGTTTCTGCTACAGTTTGATCCTGTGGTGGAATATTTGGTGGAAGTGGAGGAGCTGGCACATGAAAATGCTGCCAAGGATGTTTTTTGGTCTGCCCTGGCTAGAGATGTCAGGATGGATGTGTTGAAGGAGTTGTAAAGAAAAGAATTGATCAAGACTCTTTCTAATCGGGACCAGAAGTTGCCTGCCTTGGATAAGGTGAAGGAGGCTGTTGAGGCCCATTTGAAGTTATTGGCTGTGGACACCAATCAGGAGGGGTGTGTCAAGTATGTCAGCAAGGTCAGTGAGGCTTTGGCTGAAGAGGAAGTTTGGGAGAAGAAGGAGGAGAAAAATTTGGTGCAGGTTCCCAAACAGGAGAGGGACCCAATGGTGGAGCAGTTGGCTGATTTTACAAAGCAGCTGCATATTTTTGTTCAGGAGGCTAAGAAGGTCAATAAGGCACCTTCTCAGCCTAGAGATTTTGATAGGAGGGCTGGTAGGAGTGATCCTTGGGTCTGCTCTTATTGCAGCAGGAGGGGGCATAGGTCCAATGACTGTTGGGCATTGAACAGAGATGTGTCTGAAGGAAAGGTGGAATTTGATGGCAGGGTTTTCAAGTTCCCTTATGGTTCTTTTGTTAAGCCCAGTGAAGGGGAGGCTCCTGTTGATTTGGTCAGGAGAAGGGGAGGTCTCAATCAAAGGAGGCCAAGGTTTGAAGAGATTCTTGATCAAGGGAAGTCTTCTGATAAGGAGAATGAGGATACTAAGGGAAAGGGGAAGGAGGTCAATAAGGACTCTTTTTCTACTTCCTTTGGTGGTTTGGAGTTGTATTCTTGTGGTGGAAAGTCAAGTGGTGAATGCTTGGCTGGTGTTTATGATGTGGAAGCAGGAAAGGTGGGAAGGCCTAAGAGCAGTTCTCAGGCCCAACCAAAGCCAAATGCTTCAAAGGTGGATCCTTAGCTGAGTGCATCTAGGAAGAGGAACAGCAAAGAGGAGCTGTACAAGATGCAGAAGGGTATGGCTGACATGGCCCCCCCTAGTTTTGGCGCATTGGACATGAATGGTGAGCCAATGCCAATGGAGGTGGATTCTGACTCTGAGGAGGATGTCCCTTTGGCTTCATTTCCAAAGCCTGCTGGAGTCAGAGGTTCTGGTGAGGGATCTGGTTTGGTTCCTGTTAATGGTAAATCTGTTGGTGGTGCTGGTCCTCAAGAAGCTTCTAGGACCAAGGTGGTGAAGCCAAGGGCTCACTTTGAGAGGCCAGTAGTGTCTGGTCAAGTTAATGTTATAGAATCTGTCCTGGAAAGGATGAATCAGGGTCAGGTTTCCCTATCTTATGGGGAATTGTATGCTATCAGTCCAGGGTTGGCTGATAGGCAGAAAAAGTTTTTGACCAGGAGATGAGTTTCTTCTAGGGAGGTAGAATACATTTGTGATTCTGCTGAAAAGTTTGGGAGGGGTTGTAAACTCATTTTTCTGCTCCTCTGGGATATGTCAATGTCACTCTGAATGGCAGGGAGGCAAGGGCATTGGTGGATTCAGGTTCTCAGATAAACCTGATTTCTTTGTTTGATGCAACTCATATGGGCCTCCCCATCAAAACTGGTATTGGTGGGAATTTGAGAGGGATCGGTGGCCATGTCACTGAATTGGTTGAAACTTCAGAATTTTTGAAGTTAGATGTTGGAGGAGCCTCAGGGAAGGTTCATTTTTACATTGCTAAAGGTAATGTAAAAGCAGTTTTGGGTGGGCCATTCTTGATGGATTTTCAGGCAAGAATTGGTTATCAACTTATTTGGGAATCAGTTTGGAGTTGACTGGTGAATACGAAAAGAGGCTTCACATGAGGTTAATATCCCCTGGAGAGGATGGTTGGGAGACCAGGCCTGGTTGATCTTCAATGTTCCAGTGCATGGACTGCTGCAGGAGAAGGAAGGAAATGGGTGTTGCCTCTGGTTTTTTGGAGTGCGGCTCAGGCTCTATTGAGAGTCTGTCTTTTTTAGAGTAATAAGGGCTGATCACCCTAGTGTTACAACGTCTCCCCAAGATGAGTAAATCCCAGTTTGTAGTAGGTCATCTCCCTTGGAGATATACCAAGTGGATTTTCAACTTTCTCTTTTTAATGTTTCTCTTCTCTGCAAGTATTCATCAAGTTTTTTATCAAGTCTCTGTTCTCTCTCAAGATTCTTAATTATTTTTAATTCAAGTTCAAAGAAGAAGATTGGTTATATATCTTTATTGAAAGATATGTGGAAAAGTATTGTGGCAGTGAGATTGGGGTCTAAAAGTAAGTCCTCCCAATTGTGCACCGCTAGGGTTTCTTCTACACCTTTCAAAAACATTACCTGGGCCACACCTGTGAGCATTGGGGAAACCCCTGGTTTTTTTTGTAGGTCAGAAGAAAACTCAAGAAAAGAAGATAAAATTTCCAAGATAATTCATGAAAATCAAGAAAAAAATCTGAAGATAATGAAGAAAGAAGATGCAAAATATTTTTGTGAAGATTGTCAAGATCTATTTTTGGGCCTCCAGCATGAGGTTAAACTGCAGAAAATCATGAAGAGAGAAGATCATCAAGATCAATTTTTGGGCCTCCAGCATGAGGATAAACTGCACAATTTTGGAAGATGTGATTCAGAAGATGAATCAAGATTTGAAGATTTGGAAGTTGGAAGTGACAATGAAGATGTGGAATTGCAGAAAAGTTTTGGAGTGGTGAGATTGGGGTGTAAAATTAAGTCCTCCCAATTGTGCACTGCTAGGGTTTCTTCTACACCTTTCAAAAACATTACCTTGGCCACACATGTGAGCAATGGGGAAACCCTTGGTTTTTGTTCCAGGTCTGGTGGTGACGATTTCCTGAAGATACCTCAAGTTGAACATGGAGTGGAAAAGTATAAGAAGGTAGCGCAGAAGATTAGGCCTGTCAATGAGCCTATGCCTGTGGGCTTGAATCCGCCTTTGAAGAGACCGCCTTTGTCGAGAGATCCCTACTGTACTCCTTTGGTGAAGAATCCTCCAGAATTTATAGAGACGGCTAGGGTGACCGTGGAAAGGTTGAAAGTTGATAATTTTGGTCCTGATGGGTGGTTGTCTGAGGAATAAAAGAAGTTGTTGTTGCACATTATTGTGCTAAGGGAAAAAGCTGTGGCGTTTGGTGAGGAGGAAAGGGGTGTATTTAAGCACTATTACGGGGAACCTTACTTGATTCCTGTGGTTTGCCATGAACCTTGGAAAATCAAACCTATTCTGATTCCAGCCGCTATTAGAGAGGATTTTGTAGAGATTGTTAGGGAAAGAGTCAGGACTGGTTTATACAAACAATCGACTTCCAGCTACTCAAGTCCGGTTCTCTATGTAAAAAAGCAAAATGGAAAGTTAAGGGTGGTTCATGATCTTAGAGCCTTGAATAGAGTCACTATCAAGGACGCTGGTATGCCACCAAGTGCAGAGGATTTTGTTGAAGCTCTCACTGGAAGGGTGTGTTATGGTTTGGGTGATATTATGGGTGGTTATGATGAGAGGGAACTCCATACGGATTCAAGGCCTCTCACAACTTTTGAGACTCCTTTGGGAAAATTTCAGCTCACTAGGTTGCCTCAAGGAGCAACTAATTCAGTGGCAGTTTATCAAGCACAGATGGCTTGTATTTTTCAGGATGAGGTTCCTACTCATGCTGGTATTTTTATTGATGATGGTGGAATTAAAGGACCATCCCCTGATTATGGTAATGAGGTGTTAGCGCAGAACCCTGGCATAAGGAGATTTGTGTGGGAATATGCAATAACTCTAGAGAGAGTGTTTTTTAGGATTGAAGAGGCTGGTTTGACCATTTCAGGGTCAAAATTCTGTTGTTGTGTTCCTGCTTTGGAAATTCTGGGTCATGTGGTATGTAAAGAGGGAAGGATTATGGCGAAGAAGAAGATTAATAAAATTCAGTCATGGCCATGGCCTAAAAATACTACTGAAGTCAGGGGATTTTTGGGTGTATGTGTATATGTCTGGATTTTTATTAAGGATTTTTCTTTGTTGGCTTCACCTTTAAGGAGGTTGACCAGAAAAGAGGCAGATTGGGAATGGACTGAAGAGTGTGAAGAGGCTTTTCAGAAGTTGAAAAAAGTTGTTGGTGAAGATATTGTTCTTCACAAGTTGGATTATGGTGTTGGTGCTGGAAAAATTTATCTGGAAGTGGACTCAAGTTATATTGCTGCTGGTGCTGTTTTGTCTCAGGAGGATAAGACTGGGAGGGTCAGGCTAGTAAGATATGAGTCTGTGGTGTTTAATGAGGTGGAATCTAGGTATTCTCAACCTAAGTTGGAATTGTGTGGTGTAGCTAAAATTTTAAAAAAACTACAGATGGTTTTGTGGGGGCAGCATTTTGAGCTGCAGGTAGATGCAAAATCTTTGGTTCAGATGATCAATACACCTAGTCTTCCAAATGCTCCAATGACTAGGTGGGTGGCATTTATTCAACATTTTTCTTTTGACCTGGTACACAAACCAGGTAAAACTTTTACTATGCCTGATGGATCATCAAGGAGGCCACTTACAGATGAAGATTCTGAGGCTGAAGAGTTTGATGAGGATGTTCCAGTGGTTAGGGCCAGCCCAAAGGGTGCTGAAGATTTTTCTGACCTCCCCCAAGAGGCTAAACTGGCTGGATCTGATCTTGATTCTGGTGATCGGGATGTTTTTGTTGATGAAGATGGAGTTGTTGTTTGGGACAGCTCAAAATTGGAAAAGGGTGTTTTTGTTAGTGAACTGGATTCTCACAAAGTTCAGTGGAAATAGAAGGATGTGCCAAAATTTAAGGATTGGTGTCCTGGTTGGGCTGCTCAATTGGCTCATGTTCATACTGGTGATTTTGATGACAGAATCGTACCCTTGGATGTGGTGTTGTTGGATTTTGAAGATGAGACCTGGGGTCAGTCTGGGTTTTATTTTATTTTGGTGGAATATCTGTTGACCTTGGAGAGGCCAGATAGTTGTGATGATGATACTTGGTTAGCAATCAAGAAGAAGAGTCCTGGATTTTATGTGTCAGGAAGAAGGTTGATGAGGAGAAGGCATCCTAATCCTCAAGAGGTGGTGACTCAGAAGAAGGGTCAAGAACTTGTGTTGAAGTCTTTGCATGAAGACCTTGGTCATAGAGGCATTGGGGAGACTTATAGAAGAGTAGCTGACAGATTTTAGTGGCCAGGTATGAAGTTGGCTGTGCAGGGTTGGGTTCAATCTTGTGAAGAATGTCAAAGAAGAAGTCATTTGAAACCTAAAGAGGTGGGCCGTGCTACTGGTGAATCAACTGTTTTTGGAAGGGTCAGTCTGGATGCTGTCCATATTAAAGAGGGCAGGTATAAATACTTGATTGTTTCTAGGGATGATCTGTCTGGTTGGGTTGAGGCAGAATGATAATTGGCTAAGAAATGACTTAGTATTCACTGCAGGAAATTTGGGGGTGAACTGCTAGATATTCTCCCCCTTTTAAATGGTTAGCAAATGTTTGGGAGTAGGTTGGAAAACTTTTGGGAAATCTGATTAAAAAAATTGAAAAAAAAATTGGTCATAGATTGAACCCAGTTTTATCCTTACTTGAAGTCATCTTGATAAGAGCAATTAAGTTAAATTGAAAATCATTTTAACCCAGGTTAATCAAAGGTTAATCACTGAGTTTAATGTTCCATATTATTCAAGCTGCTAATTTACATATATAGTTTAATTTCAGGTAGTATTCATTATAAAAATTTCTTCATTAGTTAAAAACACATTAAGTGATGATACATCATTTCATGTCTAGGTTCCCCATATGAAAGGATGACTTGAATTCAGTGATGAGTTGCATATAAAGAACACATGAGATTTATCTAATAATTGAAAAATGTTTACTGCAGAAAGTTTTTAATTGGTAAGGAGGATTATTTTATAATGAATGTTATTCTGGATGTAAATCTGTGCAAGATAGCTTGTATCAATTATAAAAGTGCCCATCAGGTGGAAAATTTATGTACCTTTGTGGAAGTCTAAAGTTTAGTATTGCACTTGAGTTCTTTTAATAAGAATTTTGGGGAATAATATTGAGATTAGAAAGGCCAATTAAATTTTAAAATGGTTATATTAAATAAATTGAGTATTAAAATTGGTTAAAAAGGGTTAATTATATGAGTCAAGATTTAACAAATAATTACCAGACAGGAAATGTAATTATAAGTTTAAAAGTGCATGAAAATTAAAGTCAGGAGTCTCAAGAACCTTTAGGAAATTTTATGGTATTTTTACTATTTTTCTACTATTTTTAATTATTTTTGATATTTCATAATTTACTAAACTTTGATAATTTTTTACTAGGTGAATAGGGCTGCGCAGATTACAAAAATTGAAATAAAATATAGAGGGGAAATAGCTCTATCATTTTTAATCCTTCTAGATTTTTTATTGGTATTTTTAAGGTTCTAATTGATTCTAAAAGTCTGTAAAAACTCTGTAAAAACTCCAGAGATCTCAGGACAAGCTCCAGAATGCTCTGGTTAGGAAAAGTAGGGCATGTGACTTACTATGCATATAAAGCCTGTAGACTTGAAATCAGAGAGGTTCATAGGATCTCATAACTTGTAACTTAACAAACAATCACATAAAAGCTTATATAACAATAATTTATTAATTCATAACAAATTATAAAATTGTTATACCCTTATAAATATAAAACTTTAAAATAACAATTTATTAAATACATTCATCATCATAAATATTAACTTATAGGGTACCATTTTAAAGGTTCAATCACCAGGGAGTAGATTTTTAACAACTGAATCTTCTAAAAATATATTATTTAATCATTTATATGACTTTTCTAAATACAGCTTCACTGTTGTGTTTTTTTTAAACTCATTAAAAAGAACACAGATTCTACATCTAAACACTGTTAAAAACAAATATTTTATTGGTCATTTCTTATCAAGTAGAGGTTATAGCTTAGAGAATTGTGAGATCTTTATTTACTTAAAGGGAAAGGGTTTTCTTAAGTTTATATAAATCCCTTGGATTCTGCTTACAGCAATGCGACTGTAGAGTCTTTCTACATTGGTGGTGCCCAATATGGGGCTCAAATTTTCTTTTTTTTAATTGATCACACTTGATAAGCAGACTATCTTAGCCTGAAAGAGGCTTATCTAATGAACAATTATATTCTTTTGATAGTATAATCTTATACTTTGGGATTAATTCTGCTTCTGGATCTGGTGTTTCTCTTCCTGTTGGTGCTTCAGTTAGGATTGTTTCTTTGGATGGGCCCAAGTTTAATGGTGAAGAAGTTAAATTGTTTTTAAATTAATATGAAGCTGCCATTGCCACTGATGAAACTTCAAATTTGGACATACCAAAGCAGGCTAGGTTCTTTATTTTTGATAGAGAGGTGGAATTGGAGTTTATTGAGATGGAAGGCTATAAAAGGTGGTATTGGTTAAAATTGTCAAAAGAGATGGTTGATAGATGGGGGGTCAGGTATACTATGGTGGACTTCAATAAAATTGTCACTGAATAGAAAGCTAAAGGTGTTTTTTCTAATATGGTGGATTTCAAGAAGCTATGTAGGCAGTTTAATGAAGTGGTGGATTATCTAATTCTGATGGAGGAGATTGTCCATGAAATCAGGAAAAGGATTTGTTTTGGTCAGCATTTAGTAGGGAGATAAGAATGTAGGTATTGAAGGAACTGTCTAGTAACATTAAGATGAAGGAAATTCCAAATGGTGACCAAAAACTTCTTGCTTTAGAAGTCATCAAGGACAGAATTCAAGCATATTTACAATTAATGGCTTTGGAAAAGTATCAAGAATCCTGAACTCAATATCTTAGCAGGGTTAAAGAATTTTTGGCTGAAAATAATGATATTATGGTCAGGGATCAAGAGGAAAAGAAGGCTTAGTTGGGTCATCCTGTTGCTAAGACTTAGGGGGATGTTGATAATAAAATCGTGGATCATTTAGCTAACTTAAATAAACAGCTCAAAATATTTTTTCAATAAACTCAGAAGGCCAACAGAGCGCCTGTGGCTTGATCTTCCACTTCTTCTTTTTATCAATTTAGGGGTTATGAGAGGAGGAACTATGGCTTTAATGGCAATGGTAATGGTGGAAATGGTTATAGAGGTGGTTATGGCAAGCCTAAGGTATTCTCCTATTGCAACAGGAAAGGGCACAAAGCAGAAGATTGTTGTTTTTTGGACAAGGACTTTCAGGCTGGTAGAGTAAAATTTGATGGAAAGGTTTATAAATTTCCAGATGGAACTTTCATCAAACCCAGTGAGGGGAAAGCACATTTGGATTTAGTTAGGAGGAATCAAATGGCTCAAAGGAGAGCCAGATTTTATGAATTAATTGTTGATGATGATGATAATGTTGAAGACAGTAAAAAGAATGGTGGTATTGATGGTTGAGAATCAGATAAGGGTAAAGAAAAGGAGGTCAGTAAGGCCACTTTTACAACTTCCTTTGGTGGATTAGAGTTAGGAATGGTTTCTAGGGTTGATGGAAACTGCATGATTGGTGAATATGATGTTGATGCTGCTAGGAGAGCAGCTGCTACTAAAGCTAAAATTATCATAGAGAGCCAACTTAGGGCTAAACCAGACAAGGCTGTAATAAAGAAGAAATCTTACACCAAGGGCAAGATTTAAAAAATGCAGAAGGGAATGGTGGATATGGGGCCTCCCAGTTATTGAAAATTTGATTTAAATGGCAAGCCAATGCTTGTGGATGAAGAATCTAATTCTGAGGAAGATGTACCAATAGCTTCTCTTTCAAGACCAAGTTTTGCTGGTCCTACTCCTATTGAAGGGGTAAGGAGAGCTAGTGATTGATCTGGATTGGTGAAAGAAGCTGGTGATGGAGCTAGGGTTATTTCAGATGAAGATGTTATAATGGGGGGTGAAGATGGCAATGTGGGTCCTCAAGAGGTTCCCAGGGCCAAGGTTGTTAAAGTTAAAGTTCAATATGAAAGGCCAGTAGTATCTGGTCAAGAAAATTCTATGGAGACAGTTTTGGGTAGAGTGAATAAAATTAAGATTCCTTTATCTCTAGGAAAATATTTTACAATTAGTCTTGACCTTTCAGAGAAGCAAAAGAAGCATCTTACAAGGAGAAAGGTATCAGTTGAGGAGGTGGATTATATATGTGAAAATGTTGAAAAGTTTGGAGAGAAAGTGGAAACTCATTTTTCTGCTCCTTTAGGATTTTAATGGTGATGTTAAATGGTAAAGAGGTGAAGTCCCTGGTGGATTCTGGGTCAAAAATTAATTTAATTTCATTAGAGTAAGAAACTATTATAGGCTTTCCCATTAAAGCTGGAACTAAGGTAATTTAAGAGGCATAGTTGGTCATTCTACTGAACTTATGGTTACAGAAGAGGTTATTTGTTGGTGGATCTGTTGGAAGAGTGCACTTTTATGTAGCCATGGGATCAGTAAAAATGGTTCTGGGTAGGCACTTTTTGATAGATTTTAAGCTAGGATAGGTTGTCAGAGTTGTATAGGAATTAGTTTAGATAAAACTATTGACAATATAAGAAGGCTTCATTAACAACCAGCACTTCCAGGAGATGATTTCTGAGAAACATTGATCACAGGTATATCTTCATTGAATTCTTCTGAGTCAGAATACTTTTCAGTAGGTGTTATTTTCAAAAAGCCATCTGGCATATTAATTTTTTTTTCCAGGCTTATGAACTAAATTGAAATAAAAATGTTAAATAAAAGCTACCCATCTAGTCATGGGTACATTTGGTAAACTAGCGGAATTGATCATTTGAATTAATGAGTTTTCATCAATTTTAAATTCCAAGTGTTTTCCCCATAAATAATTTTGAAGCTTCTTTAAAATTTTTGGAACACCACAAAGTTCCGATTTGGGCTGAAAATATCTTGATTACACCTCAGTAAAAACCAAAGATTCATAACTGACTGGTATTATATAACCAGATTTATCAATTTGAGACAGAACCACCCCAGCAGCAATCTTACTATAATACACTGCTAAAAAAATTTGGCCTGCATCTCTCCCATAATCTAACTTATGCAGGATAATATCTTCCCCAACAGCCTTCGTCAATCTCTCAAACTCCTCTTCACAATCTTTTTCCTATTCCAAACCAGAATCCTTCCTAGTAAACCCTCTCAAAGGAGCAGCCAGTAAAAAAAAGTCCTTAAAAACATTCTGACATAAACACATACACTCAAAAACCCACTAAATTTTATTGTATTCTTGGGTCTTGGCCAGGACTGAATTTTGTTCACCTTCTTCTTTGACATAATCCTACCCTCTTTACATACCACATGGCCTATAATTTTCAAAGCTGGCACAAAAAAAGAAAACTTGAAACCTGAAATAGTTAGACCAGCCTCTTCAATCCTAATCAAAATCCTCTCTAAAACAACAGCATATTCCCAGATAAATTTTTGTATCCCTGGATTCTCCTTCAATACTTCATTAAAATAATCTTTTAAAGTTCCTTTTATTCCACCATTATCAATAAATATACCAGAATGTTGGGGAATTCTGTCTTGTAAAACCCAAGGTATCTAAGCTTAATAAAAAGAAACAGAATTGGTTGCTTCTTGAGGTAATCTTTTCAGTTTTAATTGTCCAAGTAGCATATCATAGGTTGTGAGAGGCCTAGAATCTGGATGAAAATCTTTTTCAATATATTCCCCCATTATATCTCTCAAACTGTCAGCCAGGCTATACCAGGAGCTCAGCAAATTATATGTTAATTTTTTGGACCTGAAAGAGGGCATAGGAATTGTATTTTATGTATATAAATTAATATTTTATTGCATAATAAAACTATATAAGTATCTTATTAATAATAAGTGTTATAATAATTTTATTGTTATATAATTTTTTATACATTTAAATTAAGCTTAAATATATTTAATATTCTACACATAATGGCGCATTTTATGTATTTAATAATTATAAATTAATAATTAATTAATTACAAAAACATATATTATAATTATATATGAATAAAAACCCTAAGGAAGTCACAGAAACTGCAGAAATTGATTAAATTCTCAATGATAGAATTATCACTTCTAAAAGAGGTACTGAATATTTATTGAGATATAAAAACAAATCATCTGAACATGATGCATGGATACATGGCAAGGAGATTTCAAATCTTCCTACTCTGTTAAAAAGTGCAAAAAGAAAAAATCTTAGCATTTATTATTATTATTTTTTTAGAGTGAGGGAGTGTCAGCCAGGCTATACCAGGAGCCCAGCAAATTATATGTTAATTTATTGGACCTGAAAGAGTGATTAAGAATTGTATTTTATGTATATAAATTAATATTTTATTGCATAATAAAATTATATAAGTATCTTATTAATAATAAGTGTTATATTAATTTTATTGTTATATAAATTTTTATATAATTAAATTAAGCTTAAATATATTTTATATTATACAAATAATGGCGCATTTTTATGTATTTAATAATTATAAATTAATAATTAATTAATTACAAAATTATATATTATAATTATATATGTAAAATTGACTTATAATGTAATTAAGTTAATTAATTAATTTTATATATATTAAATAAAACTTCATATATTATTAAGCAATAATATTGGGCGCTTCTTTTGAACCTTATTTGTGTCAGGAAAAATTATTAAATAAATTATAATACTTATTTAATAACCTAGTATTAAAATCCCCATTTTAAATTACAAATAACACTAAATTAATTATCTGTTTCATTTAAACTAATTATTGAATTAATTACATAGTTAAAACAATTACTTAAAATTGCTTTAAACTGAATTGAATATATTCCATGAATTTTGGCATGAAAATAATTTTATTTGTTTTACTTAAAACCTTTACATGTCACTATAATATCTGTTTTTGATTATTTTTACTCATTGTTCTCATGTTTCAGACTTACTTGGTTAATGATTATTTTAATTAAGTGTTTTGGGATGTTATGGTGGGAAAAGGATTAATTACTCATGGGTTTTAGTAAATGGTGTCATATTTTTCTCTTGATAGTCATGTTTCATTTTCTATTCTTTTATCTCTTGTTTTAGCTATTCCTAATTTTTATTTATTGATTGGTGGCGCTTCAGGGGTCCCTTGGTCTATAAAAGTGCCTTGGATAATCCCCTTTAAATCATCACTTACTATACAACCAAAATCTGAACAAATTGTCAATATAATACGTTTTATTATTATTTTTATTAGTATTAAATTTGTAATTTAAACTATATATAACTATTTACAGGTTGCTTTAAGTCTGATAGTAATTATAGTGTTTTCCGCGCAGAAACCCTTACTTTAAATAATATTTTCATTTAATAAAACATCATTTTTGTGTCATCCCTCAAGTAAATCGTCGTTGCCTCTCTTTAAGTAAATTAAATTATTTTATTATTTTATTGCTTTTACTTTCTATAAACCCTTCTTTCCTATTCCCCTTTTCGTCCTCTTCTTCTTTCCCTTTTTATTCCTTCTTCTAGACGACCAACCGACAAGTGGGAGCCTTTCCAAACGACGATGACAATTGATACTTGCGACAAACAACATAGCGCACGGACCACCCAGCAAAAAAGAAACTTTTTCCAAGACCGTGTTTTGAACTTGGGTTCAATCTATTAGGTTTATATTAAATTAATTCATCTATTATTTTGAAGTAATTTTCTGATCACTATAGTAAGTTAACCTTTGCAACTCTCACTCATGTTACTATATTTTTACTGCAATAACAGTGTTTGTGGCTTAATTGCTGATTCTGTCAGGCTAAGGTCAAGTACAAGGACGTGAACTAGCTTGAATAGTCAGTTGTCTAGAATATTTTAATGGTCCTATATGAATACTGTAGTTCTAATCCACTAAGTTATAAAATATAATCAAATAGTAATATAATTCTCACTATTCTTATATATGGCTTACAATCTTTATAGTTGGTAGAAAAATAGATTATATAAATTCAGATACTATTCAAAAGTCTTATAAAAGTACTAATTGATATGTATTGTAATTGATTTGGTTATATTGGTTAAATTGTAATGATAAAGAATGAATAATTACAACCCAAAAACCTCCTCCTTTTATACACACTGAGTTCCCCAATGATTCCCTTGATATACCACCCAATACACAGTTAATGACGGCTCTAAACAACTAATAGACATGCCCATCAACATTCCCAGTAACCTATGACATAATTAGAAGAGTAACAACCGCCAAAATCCTGTAATAATAAGGGAAATCCATCAAAATTAAAGAAAAAGACAAAAAGAGAGTATATGCGTATAAAACAATAATATTAAAGACTAAAGGAGACTTTTTAACGTTAATAATAGCTTAATAATAAGGGGGATTGACTTTAGAAATAATGGGGCTAATCCTGACATTATACTACGTGAAATTCCCATTCAAAAATAACCAAAATTGACTGAGAAACCACCCAAAAACTTAAAAAAGAGCGTGAGATGTGGGGTAACTACATGCAGTTCTTGGCAGGCACTTGCACAGGTAAATCCTTGACTAAAATTAGGCTAATTTAAGCGTGGTGATGAAATAAAGTGCCAAGAGTGAGGTTATTAATGAAATTAGTGCATATAAACAAGGTCAATGCATTATTAATTAAGCTAGGACACTAAATAAGTGCCTGTCGCCTATTTTAGTGTGTTTCCCCACAGTTGGCGTAGAATGTGGGGTAATTATAGTGTGAAAAAGCTAACTTTGCTAAAAATGAAGCTATTCACATGGGAAAAAAGCAGACAGTATATGGCCAGTACACAGAAGCCATTTCTGGCATAAAAAACACCAAATTTGAAAAGTGTTATTTTTATGCATTTAAATAGCCAAATAAATAGTTCTAAATGAGCCCAATTGATCTGTCAAAGCGCAATTTTGATATTCTCAATTTTATAGCGCATATAGTCAACTTTTAAATGAAATAAAGCGCATTTCTTGTTTTTTGCATAAAACAATGAATATAACAGCTTTAAGTGTACTTAAAAATTATGTAGCCTTATACTTAAGGTTCTTAAGATTACCCTAACATATTCCAACTTAATATTAAGTACATAAGACCTATAAATGGTTGATATATGCGTGTATATAAGGTGTTATAATGGCATTTTTTGTGTATTATCATAATTTTACTTATGTATACTATTTGTGTACTCTTACTTATTATTCCCATGTATAGTTCATGTGTTTAACATAACTTATAATTTCTTTTTACTCAGTCCTGGAGATATACAGGCTGACACTTGCCCACCCAAAAAAAAACAATAAAAAAATGATAAGTTATACATTTTATTTTATTAATTTGTAATTTTTTAAGGTATTCAGAATAATTCTGTAGCATTAAAGATTCAACTTTAAAGAAATAAAACATAATAAAATATTATGAGTACTGGTTTATTAACCCCTCATCTGGTTGAACAGAAATTTATTTCTGTTTAAATTTTTTAAGAAGGGTGGATAAATTAGAAATTTCTTTTTCAGGTATCCATTTATCAAATTCATTTGATTTCCCTTTAAATCTTAGTAAATACTCAGTTCCTTTTTCTTTAGTAAGGATTCTTTTCTTGAGTATTTTTTCAATCTCTGCTTTTTCCACAATTTCTTCAGGTTGCTTTTTAGGCCTTCCCCTTCTTTTTGGAAATAAGTCAGGATCATTTGCATGGTAAGGTTTCAATAATGAGATAGGGAAAACTGGATGTTTCCTATCATATGGAGCATATAATATGACTTCCACTGCATTATTCCCAACCATTTTATTTACTACAAAAGGTCCTACAAAGGGATCCTTTAATTTAACATTACCTTGTAAGTTAAAATGTAGTGTTGATATGAGGACTTCATCTCCCTTTTTAAATTCAAATTCTTTATGAGATTTGTCCCACCTTTTCTTTTCATATTCAAATGCTTTTTTGATGCATTCTTCTGCATGCTTTCTACACATTTGTTGCATATGAATAAAGGATTTAGTGCCAGGGTGTATATCCAACCTTGGTAGTTTATTTAAATGACTTACTGGGGTATTTGGTACATATCCCAGCCAGAGTTCAAAAGGTTTCTTCTCTGTTACAGAATGAGTTGTGCTGTTATAAGCAAATTCAAGGCCAGGAATTAATGTTACCCAGTCATGTGTGAATTTCTCATTGTCTTTGTATTCTAATCCAAAGGCACAATATCTTCTTATCATGTCTTCTAGAGTTTGTATCATCCTATCAGCCAGCCCATCAGTTTGTGGATGGTGTGCTGTAGACAATTTTAATTGACAACCTGATACTTCCATCAAAGACGTCCAGAACTCTGAAGTAAATTTAGGGTCTCTATCAGAGATTATGGCTTTGGGGAACCCAGCAGTATTCATCATCTGAGTCAACCATAGTAATGCCAAGTCTTTTGCAGATACCTCTTTATGGGTAGGGATAAACTTACACATTTTTGTTAATCTATCCACTATTACCCAGCAAGAATTGAAACTTTCTTTTCCTGCTAATGGCAAGCCAGTTACAAAATCCATGTTTATAATTTCCCATGGAGCTTTTGGCTGCTCTATTTGTTGTAACAACCCAGCTCTCTTCCCAGTTAATCTTTTAGATTTCTGACAAGAGTCACATGTTTCAATGTATTTTTGTACATCCTCTTTCATGTTTATCCACCAGGCTGTATTTTTAACTCTGGTTAATGTTTTGTTAAAGTCAAAATGACCAGCTAAGATGTCATCATGACAAGTACTCAACATTAACTCTTTCATAGAAGGTGGTATTACTATTACATTGCTTAACTTTTTCCTGTAATATATATATCCATCTTCAATTGATAGTTTACCTTTTTCCAACACATTTTTATACTTTGGAGGCAAGGTTTTAATTAATGCACTCATGAAGGCATTTGTTGGATCATTAAGAATGGTCGAAAGTTTAGACAAATCTTTATCATATGAATAATTTTACAATATAGTTTGCATAAACTCTTCTTCTAAATCCACTATATAAATCCCAAATATATGTATAACCTCATTTTCAGGCACATAAGCTGGGTTGTCAGCATCATTTGTCAAAGGACTTCTGGATAATAAATCCACATTTGAATGCAATGTTCCTGCTCTGTGAGTGATTGTCATTCTTCCTCTGTACTCTTGTACAGCTAGTTGCCATCTAAACATGTGCCTATTAGGTGTTTTCATGTTTAGCAATGATTTTACTGCACTGCAATCTGTTATAAGTTCAAACTTCTGGTCTTTCAGATAGTAATGAAGTTTCTCCAAAGCCCACACCATGGGTAAACATTCTATCTGTGTGGCACCATACCTTAATTCTGTTTTTCATAAGGTTCTGGATATATAACAGATAACTACTTCAAATAATTTTCCATTTATTATCTGTTTTTGCTGTAAAGCAGCAACCAAACCTATGAAACTTGCATCAGTGTACAAGATAAAAGGTAGGGTGAAATCTGGCAGTCCGAATATTGGAGCTGACATTAAACATTCCTTTAATTTATTAAAGGCGTGTTGTCTTTCATTATTCCAAATGAAAGCTTCATTCTTCCTGATTAATGTTGTTAAAGGGGCTGCAATGGATTGGTAATTTTTAATATATTGTCTATAATATCCACACATACTTAAAAAACTTTGAACCTCTTTTACATTTTTAGGTATCCCAATGTTTTTAATTGCTGCCACTTTATTCTGGTCAACACAAACTTGTAATCCAGATACAACATGTCCAAGTACTTTCAAGGATTGAAATCCAAACTTACATTTCTTTAATGCAATATTCATATTAATTTCATCCATTTTTTGAAAGACTCTTTTCAGGTGATTTAAATGTTCATCATATGTTTTTGAAAACACTATGATGTCATCAATATAGACCAATAGCCATCCTTCAACCATTTCCTGATGAAAAACACTATCCATCAATTTTTGGAAGACTGAAGGCGCATTCTTTGGGCCAAATGGCATTCTCACATACTTATATATACCCATATGTGTGGTTATTAATAAGTAATTTTGAGAATTTCTTTCCACAGGAATCTGGTGGTAACCCTTGTTCCCATCCAGACAGGAAATATATTTTGCTCCTTGTAAGGTAGCATGGATAGAAGCTATCCTTGGTAGAGGGTAAATATCATCTACTGTATATGTATTCAGAGCTCTATAATCACCGCATAGTCTTGCCTTATCTTTTTCATAAGAGATTAATACTGGTGAAATGACACAATACTTAGGTGTTGTGTCCACTTTTTCAACTATACCCATGTCCAACAACAATTTTATATTGTCTTCAATATCTTTCCTTTTTGCAGGAGATGCTGGGTAAGGTTTCTTTTTTAAGCTGCCAGGAATATTATCCAGATCACAGCTTAGAGAGATTTTCATCTCATGGTTTTTGACCAATCCTAGTTCATTTGATCCATGAGCAAATGCCATAGGATATGATTTAATCAATCTCAAAATGTCTTCTTGTTCAATTTTTGAGAGTTGAGGACTGAAAGAGGCCTTTTGGATTTCATTTTCCAATTCACCCACTTCATTGGTGGTTCTTCCACCTTGTAGTTGTTCTTCTCTAGGAGAAATGGCATATACTGAATTTTCAGAACATATTTTGAATTTTCTTTTACCATTCACCCCTATGGTGAAACAACTGTTTGCAGGATCTAGTTTAATGCCAAATTTTGTCAATAAATCATTGCCAATAATAAACCAATCACTAAAATTATTATTATCCATTACTACAAATTCACAAACTGCTCTAAAATATCCATTATTATATTTAAAGAATACAGCAGTTTTGTATTTGCCAATTGGATTTAAGACTGAACCAAAACCCCTCCAGTTCTTTGTTTGAACAGGTTCTAGTTTTTCCTGGTACTTACAATCAAGTTTCATCAATGCATTAACTGAAACTACACTACCTGCAGCCCCAGTGTCAAGAATGGCATTCATTTCTTTTCCACATATGATAATAGGTGCTCTGATAGGTGTTATTTTGTAAGTGTCATGAGATACATCTTTGATTATTTCAGCTTCCTCTATGGAAGTTAAAGATGTGTCTGTATGAGGTATAGCATCATTCAGGAACATTATATCCTGTTCTAATACAAATATCTCATTCTCATCATCACTGTAAGATATGTTACTTTTGCAATCCTCACTGGATTCCACATTCTCATCTTCATGATTACTAGGTTCAGAATTCTGTGAGGTTTCAATAACATTTATTCTTTTCTTACACGTGTGACCTTTAACCCAAGTTTCATTACATTTGTAACAAGTGTTATTTTCTTGTCTCTTAGGGACAAGGGGAGCTGAAGGTTTTTTCTTTTCCACTGGTAACTTACTTGTAGTAGGTTTTACCACGTCAACACTTTGTCTGTAATTACTATACTTGGTTTCATACTTGTGGTTTAATAATATCTCATTGCATATATTAATGAATCCAGAGGTGTCTCTGACAGTCTCAGTTCTAGCTACAATAATGTCTCTAACTGATATAGGCAACTTGTATATTATTTTTTCTTTCCACTCTTCATAATCCATTTTTGGATCCATAGCTTTCATGATTTTTATTAAATTCATTAAGAAGAAAATGGGTTTATCTCCAGCATTTGGATTATATCTGGCGTTTTCATACAGTCTTTGTTGAGTGATTCTAAATTTTGGGCCACTAAATTGCCTTTCAATTAGTGCCTTCCATTCATTCCAGGAGTAATTAATTCCCTCACTCAATACAGATTCAAACCATAATAAGGCCACATCTGTAAATAAAGATATTAACTTTGAAGTAATTTCTTCATCAGGTAATTTGTATGAAAATTTTAAGTTATCAATTCTTTGTATGAATTGTTGCCAATCAGATTTTGAATCCCCGTTATGGTAAGGTAAACTCTTACAGTCGCCTTGCTGTAAGCAGAATCCGGAGGAGATATGTGGATTTAGCGGAAAACCCCGTCCTTCCAATAAAAATAACAAAATGGGAATTCTAAATCACTAAGCTAACCAATCTACTTGGATCTGATTGATGAAAATAATGAAACTCTAAAA
Organism: Hemileia vastatrix; assembly: GCA_030280995.1. NCBI lineage: Eukaryota > Fungi > Basidiomycota > Pucciniomycetes > Pucciniales > Zaghouaniaceae > Hemileia > Hemileia vastatrix. Next base: position 15,934,504 of record JASXTE010000015.1, read on the forward strand.
TATTTAACGCTTATTGAGATTAAAGAAAGTGGCTGTTGAGAAAGAAATACTGATAACAACAATTAAGGTGTACCAGTGAAGGATCTGTAAAGATTGACTTTTATGTTTTTATAATAATTTGAATTTTTATGAGACAGCAATAATCAAGTCCCAGCGACGAAGACCTTTCTAAAGATACCCTGTATGAAGTGTGATTTAAATTGTTGAATAGTATTTCTAAAATGTTAAATATAAAAATATAAAGTTATAAGGGTATTACAAATTTATTTAATTTGTTGAGTAATAAAAAATGAGACTGTGGTGGTTAATGATTAAGCTGTATGATGTATCCCCCCTCTCAATTTCGAGTTTGAGAAGCGCTTAAGTATTCCTAGTCACGTGCCTAAGTTTTCCCCTCCAGAGCTCTTCCAGAGTCAATCCGGAGCCCGTCCGGAGTCCGTACGGAGCCGGAACGGAGTCCGTACGGAGTCAAAGCGGAGTCCGTACGGAGTCCGTCCGGACTTCCGGACTCAATTTAGAACCTTAAAACCATAATAAAAAATCTAGAAAAATTACACATAATAGAGCTACTTCCCCTTTACCTACCAAACTAATTTTCGTAGTCTGCGCAGCTAAAATTACTCCGTGAAAATTCATCAAAGTTAAGTAATTTTTGAAAACGTAAATATTCCTATAAAACTTTAAAATTCATTTAAAAATTTAAGAAAAATAGTAAAAATTCTGGGAAAATTTCCCAAGGTTCTTGAGTAACTCGACTTGATACTTATAAATTTTCAGACCGTAAAAATAAGTTTTCTCCGTAAAATAAATTGTATTTGTGTAGGCATTCGCTCATGACCAATTTCTTCATATTTTAAACTCCAATAAATTAAATAAAACCCTTTTATAAAAAATAATAACACCAATCTTGCATGCCGTGATAACTCCATTTACATACTTAGGTGCCATACTAAACTTTAGGCTACCACATCCTCCCTCCAATCGAGAATGTCCCCATTCTTATAACTTTGCATAAGTGGTTGAGAAATTCCAAAAGAATTATCTTGTCTAATAAAATAATTTGATAAATTTGTTTTAGCTGGTCTTCTTATAAATCTTTATAATAAAAAACGTTCTTTCTTCTTCTCTGGCTTGATATAACATAAAATAAAATAATATAAATCTTGTGATGATTCCACTACTGAGAGCAAGGTTTGAATCCCTTCAGACTCCCATATACCAGTCTTCCTTCTTGTCACAGCATTGAGAGAGTGGATCTTCCTATGAGCCGAATACTCCTGATTCCAACCTCATAGGGCCCCCCACTGAGCCGAATTCTATGATTCCAATCTCGCCATAAGGTCCTCCAAGCTTCACACCAAAAAAAATGGCCTAACTTTGAGGCACTAAAAAAATCATTCCCTAAAATCCAACTACCATCCTAACTTCTGATTCCTTCATCACAATTTTCAAACTTTGCTATACAGCAAACCCATAAAATACTTTTGCCAGGCTTCCAATAATAATTTTAACTTTAGACCATGTTAAAGCGCCACAAATTTTACCTAATTAACCATTATGCTTTCCATAGCATCATCACCACCTAAAATTTTAACCTCCTAAAGCTTATCAGCACCCAATTCCAGAAATAATTGAATAACCAGTTTAGAGTCATAGTGGACAGTGATAAATTAAAAGATTGAATTGAGTTATCCAAACAAGATTGACATTCCAGTTTAAAGTCTTGGTGGACCAAACATATAATCGATTGCCAGTTTATGGTCTTGGTGGACCAAAGATCGTTTAGGTGCATAAATAACTTGATATATTCCTAAGTAAGGCCTAGGCTTGACCAAAGATTGAATAAATTTGATAATCCAGTTTAATGTCATAGTGGACCAAACATTTGATCGACAAGTAATCCAGTATAAGGCCATAGTGGTCCAATGAATGTTGAATTATCCTGCAGATATTAATTTTCCAGTTTAAAGTCATAGTGGACTAAACAATGAATGAACTACCAGTTTAAAGTCATGGTGGACCAAACATTTAATCGATAAGAAATCCAGTTTAAGGTCATGGTGGACCCAACACTTGATAATAGTCCAGTTTAAGGTCTTGGTGGACCTAACAAATCCAATAGAAATTTTAACGATAGTCTTGAAAATTAGCCAGTTTAAAGTCTTGGAGGACTAACAGATGTCAAGATAAAGAAAATTATCCTTAATGAAAGTCTTGAAAAATAGCCAGTTTAAAGTCTTGGAGGACTAACAGCTCCAAAATTCGTATAAAACCCTTAAGGAAAGTCTTGAAAAGTAGCCAGTTTAAAGTCTTGGAGGACTAACAGATCCAAAATTCGTATAAAAAAAAACCTTAAAGAATGTCTTGAACGGTAGCCAGTTTAAAGTCTTGGAGGACTAACAGATCCAAAATTCGTATAAAAAAAAACCTTAAAGAATGTCTTGAATGGTAGCCAGTTTAAAGTCTTGGAGGACTAACAGATCCAAAATTCGTATAAAAAAAAAACTTAAAGAATGTTTTGAACAGTAGCCAGTTTAAAGTCTTGGAGGACTAACAGATGTCTTGAAGTAAAATCCCATAGGTATTGAGTTCCCCTAGACCCTGTTTCCTGTCTAAACTATATGAATAAACTAAAAAGAATAGTGACTGAAAAATAAAACTAAGAAATATAATAATAATTTTGATTTAATTAATTAATATTTTTTTTATTTTATTTTATTTATTATTTTTTTATTTATTTATTTTTTTATTATTTTATTTTATTTTATTTTTTTTTTTTTTGTTAATAATTTTTTTTTTTTTTTTTTTTTTTTTTAAAAAATGTTTGTTTTTTTTTTTTTTGTTTTTTTTTTTTTTTTTTTAATTTAAAATAAAAGATTTTTTAAAAAAAATAGTTTGGAAATAAAAGTTAAAATTTAATTTTTTTAAAGAAAGATAAACAAACGTGAAAAGAAAGATAAAAAGTAAAAAAATTTCAAAATAAAATTTTAAAAGATGCCCCCCGGCCATTTGATGAGCCGTACCCTCGACATCATACCCACATCCAAGTGCAACTTGATGTGGTTACACAATTTTAAGAAATTGAAAAGAAAAGAAATTAAATGAAAGTTTTTAGAAGATAATTTTATAATGATGATCACTGGGTGGGCTCCCTCCAATTTATAAAAATGATTAGAGACCACCAGTGAGCATCACCTTTACATTAATTCATAATATATATTAAAGAAAAGAAATCACAATCTAACATAAAAATCAAAAACAAAATAAAAAAAATCTTGAATCCGGCGTTGAGAGCGGTGTCTCTTGATTCGTTCCAGTTTATAGTCTTAGTGGACTTCCTAAAATTAAAAGACAAAGCCAGGATTCAACTAGTAACAGGGAAAATTTTGGAAACGAACATTATGGGGTAATTGTGTATAGAGCAGCCAGCCCATCAATTACCCCCACACTTGCCAATATTAAATTAAGAAGGTTCCCCTGTGAACACTTCTTCCAATAAATTTCAAAATTTTTCCAACACTATCTTCACCCATATTTTAAGAATTTTTAATTTTGAAAATTTTCAATGAAGGTTTTCTCGCATTTCGTTATGTTTCATCACAGTTTCGTTGCCCATATGCAGTGTAACGATAGTAAAGTATTTTTTTATAAAAATAAGAAGATAGTTTATACTCGTTTCGGAGGTCGATAAGATTTTTAGATATCATAGTTTATCCTCATTTCGGAGGAATCCATAAAGTTTCATTGATATCATAGTTTATCCTCGTTGCGGAGGTATCCGTAAAATTTCATCAATATCATAGTTTATCCTCATTGCGGAGGATCCATAAATTTTCATTGATTTCATAGTTTTTCCTCATTGCGGAGGAATCCATAAAGTTTAAGAAGTTTCATAGTTTATCCTCATTGCGGAGGATGACTTTGGCACTCCTGGTGCCTCTAGGATAGAACCGTTTCACTTGATCGGCCGCTACCCTCTTCTTCAATTCTACTCCATCCAACTCTTCTAGCACATATGAACCGCCGGAAACTTGCTCCTTGATTTTATACGGTCCATTCCACCTATCTGCAAACATCTTTCCCCACTGACTTTCCAAACTCCTATTATACACCAGGACCATATCACCTGGGTTCAAAGGTTTCCTTAATCGATGTGCCAACCGCTCATCCCAATATCTAACTGATTGATTTCGGATCTTCATCATCCGCGAATATGCCTTTTCTAAATATTCTTCTTTCTTTTCTAGCTGCATCATTCTTGCACACAATAATTCTTCGGTAGTTTTGACCGTGTCCCAGTCAACTCCAAGATATGATTCAGCTTCTAAATCAACCGGTAAAACTGCTTTCTGTCCAAAAACAAGTTCATAAGGTGAAAATCCGGTCGTCCTTTTGGCAGTGATTCGATCAGCAAATAAAACTAAAGGTAAATAGTGCCTCCACTTTTCGGCACTTGTCCCACACATTTTAACTAAAGCATCCTTGATAACTTGATGCCCTCTTTCAACCATGCCTTCAGCTTCAGGATAATATGGGGTTGCTACCCTAACCTTTGATCCAACTTTCAATACGGCCTCTTTAAACTCTTTCCCAAATTCAGGACCTCCATCTACCGTCACCAACTTCATCACCCCATACCTATATACCCAATTATTCAAAAAAAATTCTGCTACATTTTTGGCAGTTAAATTAATAAGAGGCGCTGCCTCTACCCAACCAGATAAATCATCTCTGGCCACAATTAAATATTTATACTGTCCCTCTTTTATATGAACGGCATCTAAACTAACTCTTCCAAAGAGCGTATATTCACCGGTCGCGCGTCCAGGTTCTTTTGGCCTTAAATAACTTCGTCTTTGACATTCTTCGCATGACTGAACCCACTGTTTAACAGCCATCTTCATGCCAGGCCACCAAAATCGATCAGAAATTCTTCTAAACGTTTCTCCAACGCCTCTATGCCCGAGATCTTCATGCAGTGATTTCAAAACTAATTCTTGCCCCTTCTGTTGAGTTATAACTACTTGAGGATTTGGATACCTCCTCCTCATTAAACGTCGACCAGATAGGTAAAACGTAGATGACTTCCTCTTGATAGCCACCCATTCATCGTCTTCACAATCTTCTGGCCTCTCTAAAGTCAACAAATATTTGACTAACAAAAAATAAAAACCAGTCTGACCCCAGACTTCATCTTGAAAATCGATTAATATAACATCAATAGGGACTTCTCTATCACCAATATCACCTGCACATGAATGAGCCAATAATCGTTGACCCCTAAATAAATCTTTAATCGAGCTATGTCGACGTTTTTCTTCTGAACCTTTGGATCCTTCGAAAACCGTATTTGAAAAAACCTCTTTCTCTTTATCCACCTTTTTATTTAAATTCTCTAATTCTCCAACATATACACCATTCCTTAAATTACTACTATCCCACACTACCAATCCATTTTCCTCTACATACACCACATCTTCTTCTACCTCCTCTCTGCCGAATTTATCTACACCTTTTCCAACACCTTTATTAACATAAAAACTATTTTCCAGTTTATCCTCTTGGTGGAGGTCATCAACACCATAATCTAAACACATTAGTCCTGCCAGTTTAACCTCATGGGGGAGGTATGGAAAGTCTTCAGCTCCTTTAGTGCTGGCTTTGATAATAGGTATATCTTCATCGAACTCTTCTGAGTCTGAATCTTCTTCAGTGGGTGGTCTCCTTGATAAACCATCTGGCATAGTAAAAGTTTTGCCAGGCTTATGAACTAAATCGAATGAAAAATGTTGAATAAAAGCTACCCATCTCGTCATGGGTGCGTTCGGTAAACTTGGGGAATTAATCATCTGGATTAACGATTTCGCATCCACTTGCAACTCAAAATGTTGCCCCCACAAAATATGCTGAAGTTTCTTCAGTATTTTCGCCACACCACATAATTCCAATTTTGGTTGAGAATATCTTGATTCGACCTCAGTAAATACTACAGATTCATACCTAACTGGCCTGATGTAACCAGCTTTATCCATCTGAGACAAAACCGCCCCAGCTGCAACCTGACTTGAATCAACTGCTAAATAAATTCTACCAGCATCTTTTCCATAATCTAACTTGTGCAGGACTAAATCCTTCCCTACAACCTCCTTCAACTTCACAAACGCCTTCTCACACTCTTCATCCCACTCCCAGTCTGCATCCTTTCTCGTTAACCGTCTCAATGGAGCTGCCAATGAAGAAAAGTCCTTGATAAACATTCTAACATATACGCAAACGCCTAAAAACCCTCTAACTTCGGTCGTATTCTTGGGTCTTGGCCAGGACTGAATTTTGTTAACTTTCTTCTTGGACATAATCCTACCCTCTCTACATACCACATGGCCTAATATTTCTAAGGCTGGCACACAACATGAAAATTTTGAACCTGAAATAGTTAAGCCAGCCTCTTCAATTCGAAACAAGATTCTTTCTAAAGTAATTGCAAACTCCCAAATGAATTTGCGTATCCCGGGATTCTCTTCCAACACCTGGTTATCATAGTCGGTTTTTGGTCCCTTAATTCCTCCATCATCTATAAAGATTCCAGCATATTGTGGAATTTCATCTTGAAGGATCCAAGCCATCTGAGCTTGATAAACTGCAACCGAATTTGTTGCTCCTTGAGGTAATCTTGTTAACTGTAAACGTCCAAGTGGCGTATCGAATGTAGTGAGAGGCCTTGAGTCCGGATGTAACTCTCTCTCATCATATCCACCCATGATATCTCCCAAACCATAGCACACTCTCCCTGCAAACACTTCAACAAACTCCTCAGCACTAGGTGGTATCCCAGCATCCTTTATTGTAACCCTATTTAATTCCCTAAGATCATGAACAACTCTGAGCTTGCCATTCGGTTTCTTAATACAAAATACCGGACTAGAATAACTTGACGTTGATTGCTCATACAGTCCAGTGCGTATCCGTTCTCTGACAACTTCGATATAAGCTTCTTTCAATGCAGCCGGAATAGGAATCGGTTTCTGCTGCCAAGGTTCATGACATACCACAGGAATCTTGTAAGGCTCCCCATAGGAATGCTTCAACACACCCCTCTCCTCTTCTACAAAAGCAATGGCCTTCTCTCGCTTGACCATCACATCCAACAACAACTTCTTCTCTTCTCCAGACAACCAACCATCAGGTCCAAAATTAACAACACCCAGTCTCTCAAAAGTGATTCTTGACGTCTCAGAAAATTCAGGCGGATTCTTTACCAAGGGACTTTCATAAGGATCTCTTGATAACCTTGGTCTTCTCAAAGGTGGATTTAATTCAGCAGGTAGCGGTTCATTAATAGGTCGAACTTTATTTGCTACTTTCTTATATTTGGCTGCGTCCACATCTAAATTAACTTGAGGTAAAACATTTTCTTTTATATCTCCATTAAAACTTTCATCAAATGAATCTTCTTCATCGCCAGAATCAGAATAAGAAAAATTAGAAAAATATTTTATTTCATTTTTAAATTTTACCCTTTTTTCCTTTCCCTCGTCTAATTTATAAACAGATTTTCCAACACCTTTGCTTCCCTTATCCAACAGTAAATCACCCGTAAAGAAAGTTGGCAGTTTAACCTCTTGCTGGAGAACCGGAATTGAATTTTCACAAAAATTATTTTTTTGTGTTTTAATTATACTGAGATTTTTTATTGGATTTTGATAAGATTTTCGCAGTTTACCCTCTTGCTGGAGGTCCGTGATAGAAGGAGATAATTGCAGTTTAACCTCTTGCTGGAGGTCCGAAATAGAAGGTGATAATTGCAGTTTAACCTCTTGCTGGAGGCCCGAAATAGAATTTTCACAAAAATTATTTTTTTGTGTTTTAATTATACCGAGATTTTTTATTGGATTTTGATAAGATTTTCGCAGTTTACCCTCTTGCTGGAGGTCATAAAACATACCCTTCCAATTTTTATCCAACCTAATTTGGCCCATTTTGTTTTTTTCACCATTTTTAAATTTAATAGAAAAACCGGGTAAATCCAATAAACATATAGAAAAGTCCAAAACGTATTTGCACTCCAAAGTAATATTAACAGAAAATAATTGAGAATCCACTTGAATTATCTCCAAGTGAGCTGACCTATTGCAATCCGGGATCTCATCCTGAGGAGAGATTACAACATTAGAGTGATCAGCCCCTGCTACCCCAAAAAATGAGGGCCTCCATAATAATTTGAATCCTGAATAAATTGAAGACATAACAATAAAAAAAAAATTCAGCCGAGTTTAGGTAGTTTATCCTCATTTCGGAGGAATTAAATTCTTGATATCCCCTGGAGATAATCCATAATTTTGCCCCAAGGGCTTATCCACCGATTCCATAAAACCCAAAAATAAATTCCCAGAATTTGTCCTATAAAAGGACATAAAAAATAAACTAACTTTTTCCAAAATATGAGTGCATCCACTTTATGCACCCTATTGTCCAATGGCACTACACTCTCTATTAGTGCAGGAAAAACCATATCCTCCATAAAAATCTCTTCCTGAGATTGAAACAAATCCACCATACATATACCAGATTCATAAACCATATCCACATCTGAATTGCAGACAGTCTCCGCTTTTGAAGACAAAACCTGAGGTAAATATTCCTCTAAATCAAATTCCAAATTATCCAAAACAAAATTATCCCCAACATCCAAATTTTCTTCATCAGTGACAATAATATCTTCATCTTCAGAAACCTCTTCTTTCCAAACAGAAGAGTCAACAAAAATAATATCTTCAGGCTGGACAAAATCTTCAGGAATGGCTGAATCCGAAATTTCATCAGTAACTAGTTCTTTTACACCATCCTCTTCTATCTCTTGAGCGACCTCAGTGTCTTCTCCAGAGTCCAAATCAACAGAATTATGAGTATCCAGATGTTCCAAAATAACCTTCTTTAGCACCTCCATACCAGGAATCCTAGTTTCTCCATCTGGGCAATCCTTCATTAAATTCGCATTAATAAGCACCATCAAAACATCTTTCTTAACCTTTTCCCCCATAGCATCCCAAAAAATATACTTTGATGCATTATCATGAAATAAAATTTCATACTCCAACAAATAATCCAGAACCACCTGAAATTCAACCATAAACTGATGATACTGATGCAGAGATGTTACACCACCTTTTGATTCCCATTTCCTAGCTATATCCTTTAGATCCTCCAATGAATAAACTTTTGGCCACCTTTTTCCCATTTCCATCTTGAGCTTTCTCCAATCTTGATCTTTATAACCATCCATAGAAATAACCTCCTTTTCCACCTCTCTGTCCAAAATAAAGAACCTAATCCGCTTCACCATATCCAAAGGTAAAGCACCATCAATTGCAGCTGCAGTTTCATACCTATGTAAAAATCCTTCTAAATCATCTCCAGAAAACTTGGGCCCAACCCAAGATACAATCCTTACTGATGCCCTAAAAGGTACACCAGAAGCCAACACAGCAGTTCCACTAGTAGAAGACATCCCAAAACATAAGAAAAGCGTTAACAATCGATAAAATAACAAGCCTCTTGCAGGCCAATAACAAAAATCCAATAAGAGTTCCAGAAAATATGCCTCTTGCAGGCTAATAACGTTCTTGATCCAAGTAAGTCTTTAAAGAAAGCTAGAGAAATCGAACCCCACGTTGGGCGCCAACTATGGTAAGGTAAACTCTTACAGTCGCCTTGCTGTAAGCAGAATCGGGAGGAGATATGTGGATTTAGCCGAAAACCCCGTCCTTCCAATAAAAATAACAAAATGGGAATTCTAAATCACTAAGCTAACCAATCTACTTGGATCTGATTGATGAAAATAATGAAACTCTAAAATATTTAACGCTTATTGAGATTAAAGAAAGTGGCTGTTGAGAAAGAAATACTGATAACAACAATTAAGGTGTACCAGTGAAGGATCTGTAAAGATTGACTTTTATGTTTTTATAATAATTTGAATTTTTATGAGACAGCAATAATCAAGTCCCAGCGACGAAGACCTTTCTAAAGATACCCTGTATGAAGTGTGATTTAAATTGTTGAATAGTATTTCTAAAATGTTAAATATAAAAATATAAAGTTATAAGGGTATTACAAATTTATTTAATTTGTTGAGTAATAAAAAATGAGACTGTGGTGGTTAATGATTAAGCTGTATGATGTATCCCCCCTCTCAATTTCGAGTTTGAGAAGCGCTTAAGTATTCCTAGTCACGTGCCTAAGTTTTCCCCTCCAGAGCTCTTCCAGAGTCAATCCGGAGCCCGTACGGAGTCCGTACGGAGCCGGAACGGAGTCCGTACGGAGTCCGTACGGAGTCCGTACGGAGTCAAAGCAGAGTCCGTACGGAGTCCGTCCGGACTTCCGGACTCAATTTAGAACCTTAAAACCATAATAAAAAATCTAGAAAAATTACACATAATAGAGCTACTTCCCCTTTACCTACCAAACTAATTTTCGTAGTCTGCGCAGCTAAAATTACTCCGTGAAAATTCATCAAAGTTAAGTAATTTTTGAAAACGTAAATATTCCTATAAAACTTTAAAATTCATTTAAAAATTTAAGAAAAATAGTAAAAATTCTGGGAAAATTTCCCAAGGTTCTTGAGTAACTCGACTTGATACTTATAAATTTTCAGACCGTAAAAAGAAGTTTTCTCCGTAAAATAAATTGTATTTGTGTAGGCATTCGCTCATGACCAATTTCTTCATATTTTAAACTCCAATAAATTAAATAAAACCCTTTTATAAAAAATAATAACACCAATCTTGCATGCCGTGATAACTCCATTTACATACTTAGGTGCCATACTAAACTTTAGGCTACCACACCGTCAAAAGAAGGGTACTGATCTAACTTAGGCCAGTTCTTTTGGCTAGTTTTAGCTTCCCTAACCTGAGGAATATTGAGTAATTCACTCACTTTAGAAAGATGATCATTAATCTCATCTTTTACTGATTTATTATTCTCAGAGCCCATGACACTATGTTCATGTTCCATCATTGGTTTATCATCAGAGTGTTTCATAAAAACTGGTACTCTTTCTACATAAGAGGTATTATCCTTTATTGTTTCAGTATTTTTCAAAATGTTAGCTACTTCAATTTCTACTCTTTGTAACCTATCTTTTATTACAGGTACATGAGTTAAAGTATCATTTACATTTGAAAAAGACAATTTTACATGTCCCTCTATGGTGGCCATAATATTTTGAGAATGTTCTAATTTAATTTCTAAATTTTTAATCTCAGAATTTAATCTTTTGTTTTCATTGATCAATTCATTATTTGAATTCTCAATAAATTTTAACTTATTGGCTGTTGTACTCAATGATTGTGTGATGTTTAATAATACACTTTCTGTATTATTGTTGGACTCTCAAGAGAATTCTTCTAATTTTTCAATTCTTAATAATAATTTACTAATTATTTTTGATTCCATTGGATTTTCTTTCAGAAAATATTCAATTTTGTCTGTTTCCAATTCAGAAGATTCATCATCAGGGTCAATTTTTTCTTCATTTGATTCCATTTTTATATTAATAGTATTTTCCTGGTGATCAATAAAACTATGTACATTGTCCTCATGTAATGACAAGTCTAACATGTTATTTTCAAATGAATAATTTTTTAAATCCTTATCAATTATATCCAATAATTCTCTATCAATTTCATTAACTATAAGTAATTCATTGTTAGGATTATATAATTGATCTTGAGATGGATGACTTACCACGGTCTTATTCCATTTCCCCTGCCTCTCCTTGGCTTTCCCCTGTAAGGGTGACTGCTGGATCCCTGTTGAGGAGGACTGTTGTATTTTTGGGCATACCAATCCCACTTCCATTTGCTTACAGTTATCTTTTGGTCCTCTTCTGGGACTGGAGGTGTTGCTGTGGTATTTGGTGCCACTGGTTGTTGATGAGACCTTATATCCACTAGAGCCTGGTTGACTTCTATAAAGCCCTGTGCCGCCCTTTTCTCCAGATTGTTGATCTGGTCTAAAATATTGTTTACTCTTATTGTTAGTGTATTCAGTAGGGTTGAGAGGGAGTGAATTTGCTCTTGTAAGGTGTTTTTGGACTTCTTTATTGACATTTGTTTTAAGAGCTTTTCCTTTTCCTCCATGGACATTGGTGGGGTATTGTTTATTGTTACTGGTGATTCTTGACCCTCCATTTGGATGTCCTGTAACAGGTCTTTCAGCTCTAGTTCTTAAGTTATAAGGTTTTGCCTTATTACTTACAATGTCATTGTTGTCACACATTTTTACGTGGAATTTTAGAGAATTGAAAATTTAGATATGAAAAACTTCAAAAAGGAGTTTAATCAGTATTTATTAATACCACTGAAGACAATTTTTATTGCTTAATTATTGGTATGAAGTGAATCTTTAAGTGCCAAAAGTCAAATATGCTTTTATGTGGTCACTTGATTTAACTGGTCTACAATATGTAGCCATGTTTTTATATTTAAAAAAGAAAATTTGTTAGTAAGATTCTTTCCAAATATTAAATGAATTTTACAAACCAATAAAAAGGGATTAAGAGTCCTGTATAAAGAAAACAATTAATCAGTTTAATTGGTTATCATCTGAAAAGATCACAAATTTAATTGGTCTATTGACAGACTCCCACTAAGAACAATTATATGTTAAATTAGTGGTAAAATTGATGATTCAATATCACAATTTTTTTATATAACAGGGCTTCTTTTTCTGAAATCACTATATAGGTGACCCCAACCTGTTGTAATTATCCAAATATTTCTATAGGGATATTATTTACGTGTACCTTCTTTGAAAATGTCACTTACTGGATTATAACAGAATTCTTGAGGAAAGGTCCCCAATTGTCAGGCTAAGGTCAAGTAAAAGGACGTGAACTAGCTTGAATAGTCAGTTGTCTAGAAGATTTTAATGGTCCTATATGAATACTGTAGTTCTAATCCACCAAGTTATAAAATATAATCAAATATAAAGGTCTCATTAATATAAATCTCACTATTCTTATATATGGCTTACAATCTTTATAGTTGGTAGAAAAATAGATTATATAAATTCAGATACTATTCAAAAGTCTTATAAAAGTACTAATTGATATGTATTGTAATTGATTTGGTTATATTGGTTAAATTGTAATGATAAAGAATGAATAAATACAACCCAAAAACCTCCTCCTTTTATACACACTGAGTTCCCCAATGATTCCCTTGATATACCACCCAATAAACAGTTAATGACGCCTCTAAACAACTAATAGACATGCCCATCAACATTCCCAGTAACCCATGACATAATTAGAAGAGTAACAACCGCCAAAATCCTGTAATAATAAGGGAAATCCATCAAAATTAAAGAAAAAGACAAAAAGAGAGTATATGCGTATAAAACAATAATATTAAAGACTAAAGGAGACTTTTTAACGTTAATAATAGCTTAATAATAAGGGGGATTGACTGTAGAAATAATGGGGCTAATCCTGACATTATACTACGTGAAATTCCCATTCAAAAATAACCAAAATTGACTGAGAAACCACCCAAAAACTTAAAAAAGAGCGTGAGATGTGGGGTAACTACATGAAGCTCTTGGCAGGCGCTTGCACAGGTAAATCCTTGACTAAAATTAGGCGAATTTAAGCGTGGTGATGAAATAAAGTGCCAAGAGTGAGGTTATTAATGAAATTAGTGCATACAAACAAGGTCAATGCATTATTAATTAAGCTAGGACACTAAATAAGTGCCTGTCGCCTATTTTAGTGTGTTTCCCCACAGTAGGCGTAGAATGTGGGTAATTATAGTGTGAAAAAGCTAAATTTGCTAAAAATGAAGCTATTCACACGGGGAAAAAGCAGGCAGTATGTGGACAGTACACAGAAGCCATTTCTGGCATAAAAAACACCAAATTTGAAAAGTGTTATTTTTATGCATTTAAATAGCCAAATCAATAGTTCTAAATGAGCTCAATTGATCTGTCAAAGCGCAATTTTGATATTCTCAATTTTATAGCGCATATAGTCAAGTTTTAAGTGAAATAAAGCGCATTTCTTGTTTTTTGCCTAAAACAATGAATATAACAGCTTTAAGTGTACTTAAAAATTATGTAGCCTTATACTTAAGGTTCTTAAGATTACCCTAACATATTCCAACTTAATATTAAGTACATAAGACCTATAAAAGCTGGATATATGCATGTATATAAGGTGTTATAATGGCATTTTTTGTGTATTATCATAATTTTACTTATGTATACTATTTGTGTACTCTTATTTATTATTCACATGTATAGTTCATGTGTTTAACATAACTTATAATTACTTTTTACTCAGTCCTGGAGATATACAGGCTGACAGATTCACTGAGTGTAAGTGTTCATTATTTTTTAATTTTTTTTTCCTAGTTGACCATAATCAAGTAAACCTCTTAGTCCTAGAAGACAATTAATAATGATTAAATTATTAAATTAATTTTGTTAATATTTTTTGTATAATGGTTAACCATAATAGTACTCAGTACTTGGTCCCAATTTTACCATCATATAAATTTTTGGTATTAATTATTTTGGTTGACTTATAAAAACCTTTATTGGTTGGTCCCATTTTAATTACTCATTATTTCTTAATAAATAATTGTAATTACATTTGTTTGTATTATTTTTTTGTTAATTAATTGATTTTTGATGAAAATTATTTTTTTTTTTGTTAAAATTCAATAAATTTTATTTTGAAATAACAATTTGAATCATTAGATTTTTTTTTTGATTTTAACAGTTTAAATGTCCAATAGTTTGGCTAGCAGCATGGATAACTTACTTGTGGATGAGATTGAAGTGGATAATGACACTGAATCTGTAGTTTCTTCTAAATTAACTTACAGAAATGATTCAGCTGAAAAAAAACCTTCAGGACATGGAAATGGCAGGAGAAGTGGTGAACCCCCCTCACCAAACACCTCTGAAAGAAGTAAAACCTCTAATAAATCAGGAAAATCAACTCAAAGGTATAAAAATAAAAAGGATACCTCTAACCCAACAAGTAAACAATCTGTCCAGTCACATCAAAGAGCTGAAGGCAGAAAGCATTAAGTACAAGGCAAGGGTAGACACACTCTGGCAGCAAATGCAGGAATTGTTAAATACCAAACAGGCTCAAACTCCTCATTTCCCAGCCTCTCAGCCTCAGCTTCAACCTCAGCCCAATCAGGTACCCAGCTCCTTCACGCAAAATCAAAGCACTCTGCAAGTGGAACAGTGGAAATGGGACTACTTGATGAGCCATTACCAGCAGAATGCTCAGCAACCAGCTCAACACCCTGGCCCATCCAGGACACAAACCTACCATCCATCGCCTCAGCCCCATCCTTATCAGGGAGGCAGAAGAAAGAAGGCACAGGGAAAGTTTCCTCACTTACCATGGTAAGTAATTTGTTTGATAAACATGTTGGCATGTATAATAACAAAGCTTCTTCAGGTAATCTTTTGGATTCTGGTGAAAGAACAGTTAAACCTTTAAAAAGACAACTTCCTTTAATGAGTAGCCCCAATGATGTAATTAGCAAATTATCATTTGATGAACCTTTACATTTGACTTCTACTTCTTTAATTAATCCTTCTCTTGCAATTAAGAATGATTATCTTTCTTCTGATGTCTATACCTTAATTGAGAGAACTTCTGAAGAAATATTGAAAGATACCCTTGATTTTAATGTTGTGAAAGACAAACATTTGAGAGATGTGTTAATCCATGAGAGTGATAGATTAAATAATTTGCACTTGCATTTTAAAGTAAGTTCTTCTGTACAGGATACAGCTTATTTTAAAATCATAGAAACCATGAATATTGTTCTTAGCCAACAAAAACAAATAAGGAGTGACCATAGAGCTATCTCAGATAAAAATATCAATCTACATAAAACCTTGAGTGAATTGAAACCCCTTATTGAGGAAAATTATTCATCAAAATGTGAAATAAAATCTCTACAAAATGAGTTTAAAAAGCTAAAAAATGATTTCCATGCACTAAGTGCCAAACACACAATTTCTGAGGACAGAAATGTTTTATTGCTTGCAAAAGTAAATGACCAGATGTCTGTAATTCCAAGGATAAGAAACTATGTGTCTGACCTGAAGGAAAAATTTTCAACCTTAACCATCAATAATTATGGTATAAATGAGAATGCTGCCCATAAGCTGCATAAAAATAAGGAAAAAGAACCTGAGCAGAGTTCCTCCTTTCTTCCTCATATTTCAGCCATTAAACAAACTGACAATGAGTCTGTAAAATATTTTGCTACAAGCAAAAAATCTTGTGATGGTCATAAACCACCTGTTTCTGTAAATAATGAAATTTCTGAACACCTGGCTAAACTTCAGGAATTATTAATGATGAATAATTCAAACCAAAAAATGGACCATCCCAGTAGTCAGAAAAATTGGCCTAAATTGGACCAATATCCTACCTTTGATGGTGATTCTTCTTCTGATTGGCAACACTTTATCCAAAGAATTGATAATTTAAAGAGATCTTATAAACAACCTGATGAGGAAATTGTTTCTAAGCTGATTTCTTTATTTTCCAATGTAGCCTTGATGTGGTATGAATCTGTCCTTTTAGATAACAATCATTATACATGGAATGATTGGAAATCCTTGATTGAGAATCAGTTTGGTGGTTCAAAATTCAGGTTATCTCAGCAAAGACTGTATGAGAATACTAGATATGTATCCTCCTATGTTGAAAAGCCCATTGTTTTTCTTATGAAAGTAACAAAAATCCTAAGAGAAATTGATCCAAAAATGAATTATGATATTTGGAGAGATAAAATCTTGTATAAATTACCATATTCTCTTAGAGATTTAATTGTAGCTAGAACTGAGCATGTAAGGTAAAATTCTTCTTTCATTAATATCTGTAATGAGGTACTACTCAACCATAGATATGAACCAAAGAATTACCTTGGTAAATCTTATCATGATCAAAAAAAACCTTCTACAAAGCCCCCAGAAAAATCTGGTAAACCCTCTGCCCCAGTTGCACCTAAAAAATATGCAACAAATACTTGTTATAAATGTAACAAATTATGGCAAAAAAGTCATTTTTGTGACAAGAAAATTCATCCTGTTGAACAAAATTAAGACACTGATGAAGCTGAAATTGATATCAATAATTCTTCTAGTGACTGTGAAAGTAATATCTCCTATGAAAATGACTCTGTTAAAGATGTTTTGATGTTAGAAAAGGATGTCCATTATTTAGATAATATATCTGAAGAATGTGTATTGGATTTATCTTCAGTGGAAAATGCTGAAAAAATTAAAGATATTACTAACAATTCTATAGCCATATCCCCTTTGAAAGCACCTGTTATCATTAATGGTAAAAATGTTGATGTAGTTCTTGACTCTGGTGCTGGAGGAAGTGTAGTGTCTTAAAAATCTTTAGCTTCAGTAGATAAGTATTATTTGAGTAAATTATTACCTATAACTTCTGAAAAATGGAGAGGGTATGGTTCTACTTTAATTCCTATTGGCAAATACAAAACCTCTGTATTCTTTAAATATAATGGTGGTTTTGTCAGAGCTATTTGTGAATTTGTTGTCATGAAAAATGATAATTTAAGCAATTGGTTTATTATGGGTAATGATATTTTAACCATGTTTGGTGTGAAATTGGACCCAGAAAATAATTGCTTCACCTTGGGATTGAATGGCAAAAGGAAATTCAAAATTTCCTCCTCTAGAAAACTTTCTGGGCATCTTTTAAGTCCTGTAACTCACTGATGCAGTGTAAAGGCAGACCAACAATTGAAATGGATGATTTATTAACTGAAATAAATACTGCTTCTTTTGGTGATCAGTTAACTAGTGAAAAAAAGGATTTTTTAATTGCCTTAATTACCTCTTTCCCTATGGCTTTTGCTCATGGTTCTCATGTCTTAGGATGTGTTCAGGAAGAAATGAAAATTACTTTATCCTGTAGTTTGAGTGATATTCCTCCTAGTCTTAAGAAAAAACCAGATCCTGCTTCTCCAACAAAAAGAAAAGATATTGAAGATAATATTGCCAGATTATTAAAAATGAATATCATTGAGAAAGTGGATGTCCCCCTCAAATACTGTTGTGGTCTCCAAAATTGGCAGGGGCCTTTGTTGTATGATTTGGTGCTGTTTGTGTATGTCTTAATTGACATCTGTTAAGGAATTGGGTATTTTTCTGGTTTTATTCTGTGGATATTGTGTCTGCGGGTATGTGGGTACTATCATTGGATAGCCCCATCTTTTCTATATATTTTATGTCCAGTAGACATTTTTCATATTCTAAGCTTTAAGGGGTCATTTCCTCATTTTTCATTTATAAAAGATAGCTGTTTAATTTTGTTTTTCGTCTTTTACGGGTTAACCTTAAGTCTTGGGGTTAAGTGCTTAGTACCATTGGATAGAGCTATTTTTTCTCTATATTTCATGTCACAATGTTGTTATAGTGAAATTCCGTGTTTTAAAGGTTTTAGTAGTTGTAGCTAATTTTTCTGAGTAGATTAGTTGTTTTTATTGGTTTTCTGGCTTCAGGGAGGCTGGGCTGCTTCTGGCGGCACCTCCGACTTCGGGCGGCCGCCCCGCCTCTGTTTTAGAAGGTTGGGGAGCGCTTCAGGAGGGTTTTTTATTCAATTTGGTGGGTACAGGTGCCAGATTGGTGGGTGCGCATGGGCTCTTAGATAGTTGTCTGTGTGTACATAGTGAATCAGACAGTTTGGGGCAACTTTAATTACCATACAACCATCCGGAGGTGAAATCCTTGTTCCTCACTCAGTTTTCACTGTTTTCTGGCCACAATTTGGCTGTGTTTGTTGCAAGTGAGTTCTTCATTTAACTTAACTTTGGCAACTGTTTTCTCTGTTATAGTCTTGCAAGCTATAGCAAGTATTATTGCTTTCTCTGGTGTGGATTTGCAGCCTTCATCAAGTATCTTTGCTGTCTCTGGTGTGGACATTCTTCTACATTTCAGTTCTTTGGTCTGGTAGTCTGTCTGATGACTACTTTCTTGGCTCATCAAGCAGTCAAGTGTGTTGAAAAGGGGTTTAGCAAAACAGGAACCAACTTACTTTAGCAATTAAATCTCACTCTATTTTTCTAAAGGGACAGGGGATTTTCTCTCTGATTTTTCTCCAACTCCCTTGGTCAAGGCCTATAGCTAGTACTATAGGATTTTCTACATTTCTGGTGCCCAACATGGGGTACAAATCTGTTGGCATTTTGGAATCTCTGTTGATCTAGGCTTCTCTCTTTGGTGGATCTCCTTTTGTGGATTTTGGATTTGGTTCTATATCTCTTTTTGGTTGGTCTAGGGGTCTTCTTTTCTGTTGGATTTGGTCCCTCCTAGGTCTCTAAGGCTCTTGGGGGGACTTTGGCTATCTTTGGTGGAGATTGGAGGCTTTAACTTGGATTTGCTAGGATGGTTAGGATTCAGTCTTGGGATGGTTCAAGGTTTTTGGGAGAGGATGCAATTGGGTTTTTGGCTAGGTTTGAGGTTGCTGCTGAGATTGATGGGGCCCCACTGTTGGAAATGGTTAGGCAAGTCATCTTTTTCATTGGTAATAGAGAGGTGGAGATGGTAGTTTCTGGCATGGCATGATATAGGAGTCAGGACTGGGGAAAGTTGAAGATTGAAATGGTTAAAAGGTGGACTACTACTTTCTCAATGTTGGATCTTCATGGGATTGCTAGGAAGTGGGAATCGAAAGGTGGTGTAACTTCTCTTTCTCAGTATGGGGAATTTATGGAGGAGTTTTGGGAGGCTCTGGATTATCTGGTATATAATGATATATTACCATATGAAGATGGGGCCAAGTATGTATTTTGGAGTGCCATGGGTAGGAATGTAAAGAGGGAGGTTATGGAGATTCTTTTCCAGGTTGACTTGATGAAAACTCTTCCAAATGGGGAAAATAGGATTCCTGGTATGTCTATTCTGAAGGAGGTTATTTTGCGATAATTAGCTGGTATGATGGATAGGGATGTGGAATCTGGAGAGGAAATCCTGTTGGATGGAGAAGTTCAGGAGACTGTGGTGGAAAATTCAATTTCTGGGAAGGTGTTGGAGCCATCAATTTTAGAAGATGGGCACTCTGATGATGTTTGTGAAACTAATTTTTCTTTTCCAAAGGATGCCATGGGATCTCAGGAATGTGCTTCACTGGATGTTTTGGAAATGTACACACTGGAGGATCAGTGTATTTCCTCAAGTTTGGGTGAATTATGTGGGAAGGAGGACTTGTCTGGTCATGGAGAAGGATTTTGGGATATTTAGAAGGAATCTGTGGTGGATGAATTGTTGCTGTGTGTGGGATGATTATTTTTCTTTATCAAGTTCAGATAATGGCTTATTGGAGGAAAATGTATCAGTGGAATTTTTTGATGGACAGAAAGATTCTGTCTTGGATCTTTTTCTCATAGAGGAAGATTATTTTCAGGTGGTTCCCTCAAAGTCTGGAGCTCTCTGCTTGGAGGAGGATTTTTATTTTGATGTTATGGATTTTATTCTAGAGGATTTTGCAGATTCTAAGCAAGATTCCTGTAGGGAAGGAGAAAATTGTGATGTTTTGGATGTCACTGGTATGGAGGTTGATTTTAAAGATGTGGTGGAGGTTCCAGATGTTTCACAGGGTGGAGAATTTATGGATTCTGGTAATGTGAACTATGGTAGACTCAGTGTATGGAGAATGATGGACAATTTGTTTGGAGGTCTGATGTTGGGATATCAGAATTGGAATAGGAGCTTAGGGGGTTCAAGCCCTAAGGGCAAACTTATTGGTTTAAACCTTGGGATTTCAAGAATCTGACTCCTCCGAAATGAGGATAAACTACTTAATTTGTTTTGGTTTTGCTTAATTTGGCCTCTATGTATTTGGTCAGGATTTTTTTGTTTTTTCCAATTCTTATCAGTCTCTCTGGTTCAAGTCTCTATATAAAAAAAGGAGGCAGGGCTGTTTCAGGCGGCACCTCCAACGTCGGGTGGACGCCTGTAATAAAAAAAAAAATCTTAGTATAATGAAGATGGAAGAAAAGAAAAATTCAAGTGAAGATTGATATTTTATTTAAAATAAAATGAAGATAAAAATGAAGATTATTGGTTTTATTTCACCTCCAGCATGAGGTTAAACTGCAAAATTTTATTTCTAAATTGGATTTTTTTGGCTTTAAAGAATTTTAATAGTTTTTTAATGGTTTTGGTTTTTTATGGGAGAAGATTTGTGTTGGAAAATCCTTTTTGTTAGAAGGTACCCAGGGGTGCAGCTTCTAGATTTTATTTGGCAAGTGTGGGGGTGACTGATGGGCTGGCTGCTCTATAAACAGTTACTCCAGATTGTCTGTTTCTAACCCCTTCTCTTAATTTTGTTGAATTCTAGTATTGGTTTTTTTTCTTTAACAGGTTTTTAGTCCACCATGACTTTAAACTGGAAATTCTTTTGGTATTCAAGTGCTGGACCCCTCATGTTTATTGGTTTTGTTTAATTTTGTTGGATGTTGTGTTTTTGTTAGAAGGTACCCAGGGGGGCTTCTAGATTTTTTTTTGGCAAGTGTGGGGGTAACTGATGAGCTGGCTGCTCTGTAGAACAGTTACCCCAGAATGTCTGTTTCAAGCCTTTGGTTTTTTTCTAGTTGAATTCTAGTGTTGTTTTTTTTGTGATTCAGGTTTTTAGTCCTCTATGACTTTAAACTGGATTGCCTTGGATGTCTTTTGGTGCTTTTTAATTGGTGGTGGATCACTGGTGGTCTCCCATCATTTTTACTTATTGGAGGGGGCCCACCCAGTGATCTCTTCTGTTGACCTGGAGCTGGCTTTGCTATGTGGTTCTAGGGTGTTGGATGTGAAAGTGGTGGATTCAAGATTATTTTCTTTTTTTTCTCTTTTTTTTCTTTCAATTTTTTTATGGAGGCTATGTTTGTTCAAAGGCTCAAGATAGGGCTCTGGAAATGTTTTTGGTAGAAGAGGAGGAGCCAAAATAAAAAAAAAAATTATGTGTGACCACATCAAGGTGCAATTGGATGTGGGTAATGTATCAGGGGATCAGCTCATTAATTGGCTGGGGGATACCATTTTATTTTGTTTTATTTGTTAAAGGAGGTTAAATGGTTTGGGGATTTATGGGATATATCTTCAAGATTTTTTTTTGGAAAGTCCTTCAAGACTTTATACTTATCTTTTAATTATGGGCTCAAGATTTTTTGATGTCCATCAAGACTTTAAACTGAAAATTCTGTTAGTCCTCCATGGACTTTAAACTGGCTGGTTTCAAGACTTTATCAAGATTAGTTTATCAAGACTCTAAACTGAAAAATCTATGGTATCAAGACCAGTCCATCAAGACTTTAAACTGAGATCTGTTTTCTGTTAGTCCTCCAAGACTTAAAACTGACTGGTTTTTAAAGATTTATTCAAGAATTTAATTTTACTACTGTGGATCTAGTAGTCCTCCAAGACTTTAAACTGGCTGGTTTCAAGATTTTATCAATACTAGTCCATCAAGACTTTAAACTGAACACTGTGTTAGTCCCTCAAGACTTTAAACTGAGGATTGTTGTTGGTTGATTCCCCCAAGACTATAAACTGAGGAATTGGTTTTGTTGTTGTAGTTGGTTTTGAAAGATTGGTGGAGGGTATCCACAGGGGGAGCCTCCAAATTTATCAAAGGCAAGTTTGGGGGTAATTGATGGGCTGGAAGCTCTATTCACAATTACCCCAGAATGTTAGTTTTTTCTCTGTGTCTTAATGTGGTTGATCTCTGGTTCTGGGTTTATGATTTAGGTTTTTGAGTCCCCCAAGACTTTAAACTGAGGGTTTTTGAGTCCCCCAAGACTATAAAATGAGGATGGTCCCCCAAGACTTAAAACTGAGGGTTGTTTGTGGTTACATCCTATAGAGGGTGTGGTCAATTTTTCTTTTCTGAATCAAACTCAAGTACTAGTGGAATTACAGAGGGAATCAAGAGATGAAATGAAGTGTTCAGAATTAGCCTTGAACTGGTGAATGAGGTGTCTTCTGTTCTCAATGTCCTGTGGATCTCTAGCAGGAGTGGATTGGAAGTAGTGAAGCAGAAGTTGTTTCTGTTTAGATGTGTGTTGTTGGAACTTGGCCTTGATAGTGGGCAAGTGGTTTGTTGTTGGTGGTGCAATGGATCCTACTTTGTCATCATCACTGTCAGAAGATGGAGGAACTGAGAAGTCATCAGTTTTAAAGTTGAAGGAAGAAAAGAAAGTTCTTTACCATCATATGGACCAGGGATGGTGGAACTAGTAGTTTAATGGGTTGTGGTGCTCTTCTGTGAAGGGTGAAGCTTTTTGATTAATCTGGGTATCAGGATGGATGGCCTAGATCTTTTGGTGCTGGAAGAAGATGGACCAGGTTGAGGTGGAGGTGAATCTGTTGCAGAAGATAATGGACCAGGTCTGTAGCAGGTCTTCTTTCTGGATAGGCAGACATCATAGGACCTTCTGTATGGATGGTCAGGAGGTGTGATGGTGCAGATAAGATTATTGTCAATGCAGTATTGGCAAGGACCCATTTCAGAGACTGATTTGGGAAGAAGGTTGAACATGGTGGTTTGATGAAGAAAGAATGTGGAAATTCTCAATTGGAGGGAGGATTTGGTCTTTGAACATTGGCAGGGCCCTTTGTTGTGTGATTTGGCGCTGTTTGTGTATGTCTTAATTGACATCTGTTAAGGAATTGGGTATTTTTCTGGTTTTATTCTGTGGATATTGGGTCTGCGTGTGTGTGGGTACTATCATTGGATAGCCATGGTGTTTTTCTATATTTAATGTCTTGTTAATATTTTTCATATTCTAAGTTTTAAGGGGTCATTTCCTCATTTTTCATTTATAAAAGATAGCTGTTTAATTTTGTTTTTCACGTTTTACGGCTTAACCTTAAGTCTTAGGGTTAAGTGCTTAGTACCATTGGATAGAGCTATTTTTTCTCTATATTTCATGTCACAATGTTGTTATAGTGAAATTCCGTGTTTTAAAGGTTTTAGTAGTTGTAGCTAATTTTTCTGAGTAGATTAGTTGTTTTTATTGGTTTTTTGGCTTCAGGGAGGCTGGGCCACTTCAGGGGGCACCTCCGACATCGGGCGGCCCGTCCGCCTCTGTTTTAGAAAGTTGGGGAGCCCTTCAGGAGGGGTTTTTATTCAATTTGGCGGGTACAGGTGCCAGATTGGTGGGCGCGCATGGGCTCTTAGATAGTTGTCTGTGTGTACATAGTGAATAAGACAGTTTGGGGCAACTTTAATTATCATACAACCATCTGGAGGTGATATCCTTGTTCCTCACTCAGTTTTCACTGTTTTCTAGCTACAATTTGGCTGTGTTTGTTGCATTTAACTTAACTTTGTCAACTGTTTTCTCTGTTATAGTCTTGCAAGCTATAGCAAGTATTATTGCTGTCTCTGGTGTGGATTTGCAGCCTAAATCAAGTATCTTTGCTGTCTCTGGTGTTGACATTGGTCTACATTTCAGTTCTTTGGTCTGGTAGTCTGTCTGGTGACTACTTTCTTGGCTCATCAAGCAGTCAAGTGTGTTGAAAAGGGGTTTAGCAAAACAGGAACCAACTTACTTTAGCAAGTAAATCTCACTCTATTTTTCTAAAGGGACAGGTGATTTTCTCTCTGGTTTTTCTCCAACTCCCTTTGTCAAGGCCTATAGCTAGTACTATAGGATTGTCTACACCGGTTTTAATTTCTTATGAAAAAGATAAGGCTTGATTATGTGGAGATTACAGAGCATTAAACACTTATACTGTTGATGATATTTATCCTTTACCCAGAATTAATTCAATACATGCTACCTTTCAAGGTGCAAACTTTATTAGTTGTCTGGATGGAAATAAAGGGTATCATTAAGTTCATGTTGAGAAAAATTCTCAAACTTTTTTGCTTATTGCTACTCATATGGGAATATATAAGTATTTTAGAATGCCATTTTGACCTAAGAATTCCCCTTCAGTTTTTCAAAAAGTCATGGATAACACTTTCCATCAGGAAATAGTTGAGGGATGGCTCATGGTGTATATTAATGATATCATAGTTTTTTCTAAAACTTTTGATGAACATATGGTTCATTTAAATAGGGTTTTCCAAAAAATGGATGAAATCAATGACTTTGTCCTTGAAAAATTGTAAATTTGGTTTTCAATCTTTGAAAGTCCTTGGCCATGTTGTGTCAGGCCTACAAATTTGTGTAGACCAAAACAAAGTTTCTGCAATTCAAAATGTAAAAGAACCAACTTCTGTAAGAGAAATCCAAAGTTTTTTGGGTATGTGTGGCTATTATAGAAAATATATTGAAAATTATCAAGTCATAGCCTTACCTCTTACCAAACTAACTAGGAAAGATGTTGCATTCATCTGGAATATTGACTGTCGAAAAGCTTTTGATACATTAAAATGTTGCTTAATGACAGCCCCTATCTTAGCTCTTCCAGATTTTAACAAACCATTTGTCCTGTATACAGATGCTAGCTTTGTTGGTATGGGTGCTGCCCTTCACCAGAAACAAATTATTAATGATAAATCCTCAGAGGTTGTAGTTTGTTATATTTAAAGAACCTTGAGAAATAGTGAATTGCAATATGGTTCCACTCAATTAGAGTACTTAGCAGTTGTTTGGGCTCTTGAGAAGCTTCATTACTATCTAGATGACCAAAAGTTTGAGTTGGTAACTGACTGTAGTGCTGTGAAGTCCCTCTTAAACCTGAAAACACCTAATATAAATATGTTAAGGCGGCAACTTGCTGTTCAAGAATACAGAGGACAGATGAAAATTATCCATAGAGCTGGAAATGTTCACTCCAATGTTGATATGCTGTACATATTGCCTCTGCCAAATAATGACTCAAATCCTGCATATGTACCTGAAGATGATACTGTTCATATCCATGGTATATTTATAGTTGATATAAAAGAGGAGTTATTACAATTAATACTGGATTCATATGATAAAGATTCTGATTTAATTAAATTTAATACTATCTTAAATGATCCTAAGAATGCTTCAATTCAAGCATTGATATTAACTCTTCCTGAAAATTATCAAATGCTTTGAGTAAAGGAAAGTTTTCTATTTAATATGGTTATATATATTATAGAAGAAAGCTTACTAATGTAATTGTAATTCCTCCTTCTATGAAAGAAACTATCCTTAAACTTTGTCATGATGAAATATTAGCTGGTCATTTTGATCTTGAAAAAACATTGATTAGAATAAAAAACACTGCATGGTGGGCTAATATGTCTGAAGACACAAAATTACATGTTGAATCTTGTGATTACTGCCAAAAATCTAAAAGATTGACAGGTAAAAGAGCAGGGATATTACAACATATTGAAGCACCTGATGCACCTTGCAAAATAATTAACAATGATCTTGTCACTGGTCTTCCTGTTGCAAGTAAAGACAGCTATAACTCTTGTTGGGTAATAGTAGATAGATTCACAAAAATAAGCAAATTTATTCCCACCAACAAAGATGTGTCCACCAAAGAATTAGCTTTCTTATGGTGGTCTTACATGTTTAATATTATTGGTTTTCTAAAAGCCATTATCTCTGATAGAGATCCAAAATTTACTTCTGAGTTTTGGACCTCTTTGATGGATATTTGTGGCTGTGATTTAAAGTTGTCTACAGCTCACCATCCTCAGACTGATGGTCTAGCTGAGAGAATGATTCAAACTCTGGAAGATATGATTAAAAGGTATTGTGCCTTTGGTTTAGAATATAAAGACAATGACAGATTTACTCATGACTGGGTCACTCTATTGCCTGTTCTTGAATTTGCATATAATAGCACTGTTCATTCTGTCACTGAGAAAAAGCCTTTTGAGCTTTGTTTAATTATGTCCCAAATACTCCTGCTCTGATTCTCAATAATAAATTACCTAAGTTGGAACTACACCCTGGTGTAAAGTCTTTTATGCAAATGCAACAGCTATGCAGGAAACATGCTCAAAGCTGTATTGAAAAAGCATTTGAATATGAAAAGAAAAGATGAGATAAATCCCATAAAGAATACACATATAACAAGGGTGATGAAGTGTTGATATCTACTGTCCATTTCAATTTACAAGGTAACAACAAATTAAAAGATCCTTTTGTAGGACCATTTGTTGTTAAAAGAATGGTTGGAGATAATGCAGTAGAAGTTGTATTGTATTCTCCATATGATAGGAAAAACCCTGTTTTTCCCATTTCTTTAATTAAGCCTTATACTTCCAACAGTGACTTTTTTCCCAGAAGAAGGGGAAGACCTAAGAAAAACCCTAAGGAAGTCACAGAAACTGCAGAAATTGATAAAATTCTCAATGATAGAATTATCACTTCTGAAAGAGGTACTGAATATTTATTGAGATATAAGAACAAATCATCTGAACATGATGCATGGATACATGGCAAGGAGATTTCAAATCTTCCTACTCTGTTAAAAAAGTACAAAAAGAAAAAATCTTAGCATTTATTATTATTATTTTTTTAGAGTGAGGGAGTGTCAGCCAGGCTATACCAGGAGCCAAGCAAATTATATGTTAATTTATTGGACCTGAAAGAGGGATTAAAAATTGTATTTTATGTATATAAATTAATATTTCATTGCATAATAAAATTATATAGGTATCTTATTAATAATAAGTGTTATATTAATTTTATTGTTATATAAATTTTTATACATTTAAATTAAGCTTAAATATATTTTATATTCTACAAATAATGGCGCATTTTTATGTATTTAATAATTATAAATTAATAATTAATTAATTACAAAATCATATATTATAATTATATATGTAAAATTGACTTATAATGTAATTAAGTTAATTAATTAATTTTATATATATTAGGGGGTATCAATGTTCAGGCATCCGCAATTAGGTATCAGTAATTTTTTTTCCTGGGATCAGACATTGTTAATTGCGGAAGATCCTTATCCACTAGCCCTGGGGCTAGTGGATAAGTAATCCATGATAATGCATTATCCCACCACTTATACCCCAATTTCCATTCCTAATTCCTAATCCCAAACTCAACTCATCCATGATGGATTTGCAAGAAAGTCACATGACTCATAATTGCTGATGCCATCCTTAAGTCTTTCCTCACTCTATGCTACTTAATTTTGGTGGCAAACTCTTAATTTTTTTTTCTATCTACACACCCCAACTGCACATTTGGCGGTGAATTCACACTTCCCTCATCACTTAAACCTTCCACCGGCAACAATGAAGCACCTCTCTACTAGGAAGCTACTTCACTCAACAATGAATGCTATAACTTTTCTTTTAGTTCTTTACTATAAATCTGACTCTGATTTGGAAGATGCTTTAGCTTATATGTGTTTTCTTTCCAAAAAGCCTTACATCATCACCAGGGGGCCAAATCTTTATCATGATCCCCGATATGATCTGGCCTCCATTCTCAACATTCCTCATTTAAACTTCACACAACTTTTTAGAACTTCTCCGGATTCTTTCTTCAAACTTTATCAACTCATTTCTGAACATCCTATCTTCGATAACAATTCTCATAACAAACAGCGTAATCCTGCCATCCAGCTTGCTGTTGCTCTATGTCGCTTTGGCTCAAATGGAAATGGTGCTGCCGTAAGACTTTGGATAATCTCTTTAACATAGGTTATGGTACCGTAATATTATACACCAAGCGCTGTATGATTGCTATCCTTTCCCTCAAGTCTCAAACTCTTGCTTGGCAAGCTCCAGAACAGCGACTTAAATCCTCTCAAGTAATGCAAGCTGAAGGTTTCCCTGGCTGTATAGGTTTTTGTGATGGCACAACCATCCCTTTGAGTCAAAAGCCTGCTCATGATGGCAAACATTATTTTGATCGCAAAAAAAGGTTTCTTCAAAATCTCCTCCAAGTTCTCATCTTTCACAATCTAACTTTTTATCTTCTTTCTAGATACTCTATTGCCGTTCAACTTGTATGCGATGTCAAAAAAAAATTTATTGCTTTTCACAGTGGCTGCCCTGGAACATGTCATGACTCTTCCGTCTTCCAAAGAATGAGGATTTCTCAATCCCGTGAATCATACTTTGTCGAATCTCAGTACCACCTTGCAGACTCAGCATATGCAAGTGGAAAGTACATTATACCTGCGTTCCATGGTGCAACTTCAGAAAATGACCTCAAAACTAAATTTAATTATCACCTTGCACAATCAAGAGTACAAATTGAACATGCTATAGGTATTTTAAAGGGACAATTTTCTAGTCTTCGGGAGCTCAGAATCCAATTTCAAAAAAAATTGGAGATCAAAACTGCAAATCATTGGATCTTGACTTGCGTAATACTCCACAATATTCTAGCTGACTTAAAGGATGAGTGGAATGATCTTTATGAAGAAGAGGATCCTGAACCACCACCGGCACTCCCCTCTCTTGATTCACAAATCATTCAATCAACTGGCATACGCCCCATTATAATGCCAATTACTCTCCAACATTTCTCTTCACCCTTTTAATTTTTAATTTTTATGTTTTCATACTTTCCAAATGTCCTCTTTGTGTACTTTAATCACTTGGTTTTGTATTTTGGTTTGTTGCATATTCATTTTTTTTTTGAATTTATGGTGAATATATTTTTTTTGGATGGCTCATTGGTTTTCTTTCACCAGCTCAACATGAAATCACATATTTTCTTATATCACATATTTTGTCAGTGATTTATTTTTTCATTCATCACTCATATCCTTTTCATTCTCTCCTCAAACATCCCTCAAATATTTTGGTTGCATTTATTTTCTCAACTCAACTCACCAGGTAGGTCATTTTTTTTCTTTTTTCTTGGTTTTTAATTTGCAAATCATGATTTTTTTTTTTTGCTTTTTTTTGTAAGTGCTTCATTTATTTTTGTTCTAGGGTAAAATAATTTTTGTTTTGTTTTTTTTCTTTTTTCTCTTTTTTTTTTGTTTTTTTTTCCTCTCCTTCACCTCTCTTTATCATCCTCAAGGCCCCCCTTTTTCCCTCTCTTTACCTGTCTCAAGACCCCCTTTTTACCCCCTTTTTAGCTGCCTCAAATCCCCCTTTCCCCCCTCTTTAGGTCCCTCATCACCCCCCTTCTCCTCTTTTTAGGTGCTTCAATACTCGCCCCTTCCCCTCTCTTTATGTCCCTCAAACCCCCCCTTCTCCTCTCTTTTGCTGCCTCAACCCCCCCTTCACCTATCTTTACCAGCCTCAAACCCCCCCTTTCCCTCTCTTTAGGCACCTCAAACACCCCCCTTCCCCCCTACCCACTCCCTTACCTCCTCCTCTACCCCAACTTCTTAATGAACGATCATTCTTCCTGTCATCTCACCCAGTCTCCTTTCTTTCCAGCCATTCCCCCTACCGTCCAGTCTCCTGCTTCCACTCACTCCTCTTTCTCTGCCAATTCTCATCCCACTCCTTCTTCCCGTCATCTCACCCAGTCTCCTTTCTTCCAGCCATTCCCCCCACCGTCCAGTCTCCTGCTTCCACTCACTCCTATTTCTCTGCCAATTCTCATCCCACTCCTTCTTCCCGTCATCTCACCCAGTCTCCCAGCTCTCCCAATGCTAAAAGTATCCAGGTCACTCAGGCTCACGATGGTGACGAATTTTTCCCTGCTGTCCGTCGTTCTTTGGTTTTCCTTCTCTTTTCTCCTTCCCAAGCTGAACTTGGGCCCTTCTTTTGTTTTGCTTCCAGACTGCTAATCAAAATCCTCCTCCACACTCAATCTCTTCCAATCGCTTCAGAGTTGGGCTCAGTGCTGACCGCAATTGCAAGTGTTGTTGAGCAATGGAAGATGCCCATTCGTTTGTCTACAGCTTTGGCCATCAGGATAGTCAAGGCTACTTTGCCATCTTTGATGGTCTTGCCGGAAAGCATGCCGCTGAGTGGTGTGGAAAATGGTTTCATGAAGTATACATACTCCCTTTATTTAGAATCTCCCTTCTGTTGAAACACTCTTCTTCCTTGGCTTATTTCACTTCTTGTTTATTTAGTATCTTCTCGATGAAATCATCAAGGACCCTCAGTCAACCCCTGTCCCTGATTTGCTCAACTCTACTTTTCATATCGTGGACACCAAGCTTTCTCAACTAGCGGCCGAAGATGGAACTCATTCTGGATTCACAGCCTTGACCGCTTTTCTGTGGCTAGAAAACGAATTGGGCGAGCCCATTGCTCCGTGTGGTGCCGGCGTCGCCAAAAGCGCAAAGTCGCGTGTCGAGATGGCTTCCGAGAATATCGAACATGCAGGTCAGGAAGTGTGTGACGCAATGAGTGTGGCTGTTGAGGGAAGAAAGAAAGCGGCCGAGGAGCGCGAAAAGTTTCTTCAATCCTCCTCTGCTGAGCCTCCTGGTACAAAACAAAAAATCAAGCGGACTCTTTATACCACCAACGTTGGTGACGCTAGAGCGGTTTTATGGTAGCTAGCTTTCTGCATTTTCATTTTGTGTGTCAGGCATTTCAAGTAACAAGGTTTACTGATTTTTCCACTTTTGGCACTCCTCTCTTTTGGATGTTTATCCTGTCTGATGCTTTCTTTAGGGGGGTTTGAGGCGGCTAAAGAGAGGTGAAGGGGGGTGGTTGGGAGATATAAAGAAGGGTAAAGGGGGGGGATTAAGGTAACTAAGGGAGGGGATTTGGGGGGGAATTTCGGGGGGTTTTGAGGAAATTATGCAGGGGTATTTAGGGGGTTTTTGAGGCAGGCAAGGAGAGGATTTAAGGGGAATATTGAGGCAAGGAGGGAGGGATTTGTAAGGGGATTGCACGTAAATAAAGGAGTTGAATAGGGGACAATTATGGAAGATAAAGAGGGGTTACCTACTTTCAAATAAATATACTAACAAATTTTTTTTTCTAAATTTGATTAATTTTTTAATTTTTTTGGCTGGCAGTATTATAGAAATAAAAAAGAATTTCTTTCTGTTAAGGACTGTCCCTCTTATTTCCAAATCCAAAAAGGTTTTTAAATTAAAAATTAATTTTTCTAGTAAATAATTTTTCGGTTTTTTTTTTATTTTAATAATTTTTTTGTTTTTGATTTTGATTTTACTGATTTTTTTTTTTCAGGATCTTGTGAGAAGGTTTTTAATAACCAATCTTCAGGTTCACTTTTTTAT
Organism: Hemileia vastatrix; assembly: GCA_030280995.1. Lineage (NCBI taxonomy): Eukaryota > Fungi > Basidiomycota > Pucciniomycetes > Pucciniales > Zaghouaniaceae > Hemileia > Hemileia vastatrix. Next base: position 15,966,655 of record JASXTE010000015.1, read on the forward strand.
TTTATTTTTATTTTTTTTTAATTTAATTTTTACTGAAATTTTCTTTTTTGAATGAATTTAATGATTAATTTTTTTAATACGATTTTGCTTTTATTGTGTTTTTTAAAATAAAACCTCAGGTTTTTTTTTTATAATTTTTTTTTTTGGAAAATTTTTTACTGATTTTTTGGTTTTTTTTTCAATTTTATTTTTAAAATAAAAAAACAGCTTTTTTTATTATTAGGTAGGAATTTTTTTAAAAAAAAATTGAGTTAAAATTTTATTGACAATTAATTTTTTTTTCAGATCAAAAAAATGTCTTCTTCTTCTGATTCAACCCTTACTTCTCTCTTATCTTCATCTTTATCTTCTTTATCATCTTCATCTTTATCATCTCTATCATCTTCTTTAAAATCAACTCTATCATCTTCTTTGAAATCAACTTCCATACAATCATCTTCTAAATCATCAAAAAAAATTAAAGATAATCAGTCTCATCAGAAGAAAAGATATTTAAAAAAAAGATTCTCTGCAAAAGTTATTTTTGTCATATCCCAAACATTTTTTATAAAACTAAAGTAGATAAAAAAATTCAATATCCGAAAAAATTCCCAGAAGATATCAAATATCTAACAGAATTTGGAGATGATCGAGTTGTTGCAGTTATCAGCAATACTTTTAAGCCTCAATTCATTTTGGAAGTTCATTCATTCGATGGTGTAAAAGATGAAGCTTTTAATCAACTATCCAATCTTATCATAACTCTTTATCAAATGGCTTTGGTTTGGTTACCTATAAGGAATAAGAATTTGTTGGGTGGTATCATGATTGGTTTTGTTTGGAGACCTGGTTTTTTCAAAGGATATTCTCTTGGTATGTCTAATAATTTTTGTTCCATTCTTAATATCATTTCACTTATTTCAATTATATAGGCATATATTCATTGCTCAAGAATATCACTAAAGCACAAAAAGATGAAGATTTTTGCTTATGGGACACTCTACCTTCCTTTAATTCTTTTCTTGCTCTTCGACTCAAAAAGCTCTGTAATAAGGCATTTGAAAAAAATCATGAGCTTGCAACCAAAGTTGGAATACCAAATTGGTGTGACTCTGAATGGGAAGATATCAGCCACAAATATCTTTTATTTTCTAATGTTATTATCACTCATTCTGGATTCCACAAAAGGATTCATATCGATAGGAATGATGCCAATTTTCTTACTTTTGGAATACTCTCATATATCAATCCAATAACTGGCCACCCAATACCATCTCCAGCTAAAATCAAAGGACATGGTTTATATTTTCCAGACCACCGGTGCATCATTGATTTTGGTTTGGGAAATGGTATCATTGAAACTATTTGGAATTCTTCTAAGGATAATCATCAAACGACCAAAGCTCCTCCTGGTTTGGAATCCTGTCAAGATTTCACTCATTTCGGTTTTTCTTTTCAAATAAGTCAAAAGTTGATTCAAAGAATCAACAAAATAAAGAAAGAAGGTAAAGTTATTTGATTTAAAAAAACTTTATCTAGATCCAAAAAGTATGGGGATTAGAGTTGTCATCAAAAATTTTATATTTTTTCATAACTTTTTAATAAATTTTATATATATATCAATTTCCTGAACTAAAGTAATGGGCCAACAATCTTTGGTTGTATATAAGGTAATCATGATAACATTTATTTGTTTCATGGGGCTCCTCTAGCCTATACCAGTTGAAAGTTCCAAACTTTTGTTTCTAGATTTGATCTGCATTTTGGCTTGAGGAATTGTCATTACTTTAAACTAGAGAAATTGATTTACATTATATATTTATTTAATAGTTTATGTAATTATATTAAATTTAGATGAATTCCACCCCTTACTTCAATGAAATGCAGGGGGGGGGGGGTATTTCCAAATTTTCAAATCTGACATGTGAAGTTGATGACTTAGAAAAATTTTGGTGATACCCACCCCTTGCTTCAATAAAATGCAGGGGAGAGTATTGCCAATTTTTTTAAACAGATATAGAATTTTTTTGACTTGTAAATATTTTTGTGATACCCGTCCCTTACTTCAATAAAATCCATGGGGGGTTTTGCCAAAATTTCTTATAAGACTTGTGAAATTATTGACATGTAAGAATTTTTGGGATACCGGTAAAATGAAGGGGGTAGTAAAGTCAAATTTTCATATAAAACTTTCAAGATTCATGACATGAAAGAATTTTTGGGATACCCACCCCTTACTTCAAAAAAATCCAGGGGTGGGGGATTGTCAAATTTTCAAAGGAGACTTGAAAATTTTATATAAAAAAAGAATATTTAACATTAAAATACAATATTTCAAGAAATACAGAAAATAATTGTAAAATTTATGTACAAATAAATATGAACACATGAAGTGTGAAAGAAATAAAAGAAACTAGTCAACAAAAAATTTCATTAATTGTTCTATTTCTTCAACAGATTTTTTTGCTTTAATGCATTCAATCAAGAAATCTTTCTTTTTAGAACTTTCTTGAAGATCATGCTTATACTTCATCTGTTCCATTAAGTTTTGATTCTCGAGTGTTTTTTCCTTTTTTTTGGATTTTTCAACACTAAGAGTTAACTCGAACTTCTTCTCCTCCAAATCTTGGACCCGATCATCCTTCTGTAAGGAGAGCTCGTACTTCCTCTCTTCCAAATCTTGTACTCTGTCATCCCTCCTTAAAGAGAGCTCGTATTTCTTCTTTTCAAAGCTTAGAATCTCTTTAGCGATTTCCACTTGTTCTAGAGTGAGAATAAAAATTAACGTAAAGTAGAAGAAAAGCAGAGTAAAGTAATAAGAGGTATGATATCACTTACCAGCATCACGTTTCTCTAAAAACTGTTCCATTGAAGAAAAAGGTGTTTGTGATGAAGTATCACTTTTTCATCTTCTTTGGGAGAGGAAATTTAGACTACTTGAAGCCCTATGCTTCTTTTTCAAGGTCATATTTTCCTCCTCATCATTGTCACTAGCTTCAGACTCAGTTGATTGAGGATCCTGGGTTTGTTTATCAGCCTTTTAAGAATTAAGAAAAAGATAAGTAAATAAAAACTAGAAAAGATAAGAAAAAAAAAAGAACCAGACCTGAGTTATATTTGGTTCAGTTAAATCACCTATAGGATCTACAGAAAAGCTATCTAGATATATCTCATTCAAATGAGGGGAGGCTTGAGTGGAGGAAGAGGATGCGAAATGATTTGCTTTGACATCATGTTCAGAGATAGGATCTTCTCCATCCAACATATTTACAGGATTAACATCGGCTTGCTCTCCAAAAATTGCATCCATCTCTTTAAAGTAAGGACATAAAGAATCAAGTTTATCATCTATGGATTTTATGCCCTTAGTTATATCGTTGTTGGTAATCCCAAAACCAGTGGAAGATGAAAGAGCCTTTGCCTTCTTGTATTTTGCTTGGTAATGCTTGAAGCGTTCAGACATCTGTTTAGGCAAAAGATCAATCCTTCTCTTGGTCTTATTCCGTAATTCATTTGCCATTAGAAGATAGCCATTAACTTTTGATGCAGGGGGCTGTCCTACTTTAGTGGCATACTCAGTACCAAAACAAGAATCATAGTTAGATTTGGTTTTCAGCCAGTTGATAAGATTGAGATGGTAATCTTTTTTTAATTGAACGGTCTTTGATTTCTTGGCTGAGGGGGGGAAAGTGGGAGTAGTGGGATTTGAAGAACAACTTGGTGATGGCTGCCTTTGAGAAGATCTAGGACAACGAGGCATGTTAAAATATAAATGGAGATGAAAAGGAGCAGAAACAAGCAGATGAGATGGTGAGGGGTTCTGAGTGGATAGAATGAACAGGATGGGACGAGAATGTGAGTGTTCAGCAAGGTAGAAGCCATATCCAGGGAGTAGTCCAAGATGTGGTTATGGCAGAAAGTAGGTCAAGATGTGGTTATGACAGAAGGTTGTCCAAGATGTGGTTATGGAAAATTGAGTAAAAAAATGTCAGATAAGAAGTGAACATTGACAGGTAAAGTGTCTAATAACCCAATTATTAGCAAAAATAATTGCGGAAGATAATTGGGGTATAAGGATTTTTATCCGCAATTAATTTAATTGTGGATCCCTGAACATTGATACCCCCTATTAAATAAAACTTCATATATTATTAAGCAATAATATTGGGCGCTTCTTTTGACCCTTATTTGTGTCAGGAAAAATTATTAAATAAATTATAATACTTATTTAATAACCTAGTATTAAAATCCCCATTTTAAATTACAAATAACACTAAATTAATTATCTGTTTCATTTAAACTAATTATTTAATTAATTACATAGTTAAAACAATTACTTAAAATTGCTTTAAACTGAATTGAATCTATTCCATGAATTTTGGCATGAAAATAATTTTATTTGTTTTACTTAAAACCTTTACATGTCACTATAATATCTGTTTTTGATTATTTTTACTCATTGTTCTCATGTTTCAGACTTACTTGGTTAATGATTATTTTAATTAAGTGTTTTGGGATGTTATGGTGGGAAAAGGATTAATTACTCATGGGTTTTAGTAAATGGTGTCATATTTTTCTCTTGATAGTCATGTTACATTTTCTATTCTTTTATCTTTTGTTTTAGCTATTCCTAATTTGTATTTATTGATTGGTGGCGCTTCAGGGGTCCCTTGGTCTATAAAAGTGCCTTGGATAATCCCCTTTAAATCATCACTTACTATACAACCAAAATCTGAACAAATTGTCAATATAATACGTTTTATTATTACTTTTATTAGTATTTAATTTCTAATTTAAACTCTATATAACTATTTACAGGTTGCTTTAAGTCTGATAGTAATTATAGTGTTTTCCGTGCAGAAACCCTTACTTTAAATAATATTTTCATTTAATAAAACCTCATTTTTGTGTCATCCCTCAAGTAAATTGTTGTGGCCTCTCTTTAAATAAATTAGATTATTTTATTATTTTATTGTTTTTACTTTCTATAAACCCTTCTTTCCTATTCCCCTCTTCCTACTCTTCTTCTTTCCCTTTTTCTTCCTTCTTCTAGACAACCAACCGACATGTGCAATTTTCAGCCTGTATATCCCCAGGACTGAGTAAAAAGCGCTTATAAGGTATGTTAAACACATAAACTATACATGGGAACCATAAATGAGAGTACACAAACAGTATACATAAGTAAAATTATGATAATACACATAAAATGCCATTATAACACCTTATATACACGCATATATCCACCTTTTATAAGTCTTATGTACTTAATATTAAGTTGTAGTATGTTAGGGTAATCTTAAAACCTTGAGTATTAGGCTACATAATTTTTAAGTACACTTAAAGGTGTTATATTCATTGTTTCACACAAAAAACAAGAAATGCGCTTTATTTCACTTAAAAGTTGACTATATGCACTATAAAATTGAGAATATCAAAATTGCGCTTTGAAAGATCAATTGGGCTCGTTTAGAACTATTGATTTGGCTATTTAAATGCATAAAAATAACACTTTTCAAATTTGGTGTTTTTTATGCCAGAAATGGCTTCTGTGTACTGGCTACATACTGCCTGCTTTTTTCCCGTGTGAATAGCTTCATTTTTAGCAAAGTTAGCTTTTTCACACTATAATTACCCCTCATTCTACGCCCACTGTGGGGAAACACACTAAAATAGGTGACAGGCGCTTATTTAGTGTCCTAGCTTAATTAATAATGCATTGACCTTGTTTATATGCACTAATTTCATTAATAACCTCACTCTTGGCACTTTATTTCATCACCATGCTTAAATTTGCCTAATTTTAGTCAAGGATTTACCTGTGCAAGCGCCTGCCAAGGACTGCATGTAGTTACCCCACATCTCACGCTCTTTTTTTAAGTTTTTGGGTGGTTTCTCAGTCAATTTTGGTTATTTTTGAATGGGAATTTCATGTAGTATAATGTCAGGATTAGCCCCATTATTTCTACAGTGAATCCTCCTTATTATTAAACTATAATTAACCTTAAAAAGTCTCCTTTAACCTTGTTATAATATTTGTTTTCCATGCATATACTCTCTTTTTGTCTTTTCTTTAATTTTGATGGATCTTTCTTATTATTAATAGGATTTTAGTGCTTGTTGTTTGTTTAATTATGTTATTGGTCACTAGGGTCGTTGATGGAGAGGTCTATTACTTGTTTGAAGGCGTAATTAACATTGTATTGGGTGGTACTTCAAGGTTTTTATTGGGGAACTCAGTGTGTATAAAAGGAGGGGGTTTTTGGTCTTGTTTTCGGCATTCTTTATCATTTACAATTTAACAATATAACCAAATAAATTACAATACATATCAATTAGTACTTTTATAAGACTTTTGAATAGTATATGAATTATAAAATCTATTTTTCTACCAACTACAAAGATTGTAAGCCATATATAAAATTAGTGAGAATTATATTACTAAGACCTTTAATTTTGATTAAATTTTACAACTTAGTGGATTAGTACTACAGTATTCATATAGGACCATTAAAATCTTCTAGAAAACTGACCGTTCAAGCTAGTTCACGTCTTTGTACTTGACCTTAGCCTGACAGCACTCCAGTGGATTTTGGTATAAGTAAGGGAGGATTTTGGCAGTTATTAGACATCACTTACTTACTACAATTTAAATAAAAAATTTAAACACAATTATTATCAATTATAAATATATTATAAAGCCTTTATAAATTGATATTACCTTTATATAAGCTATAACTATATCATATTCATCTATTTTCCACCACTAGCACACATTTAAATCCAAGTATTGTGAGTTTTATTTGAGAATAACTATTTTATTTGTCTTCCCCTGAGGTTTAATCACTAAATCATTTATAAATAAATAGTAGGACCATTAATAAATACTATTAAATCATACTTATACACTAGATACACTGACAGCTACTTATACTTTATAGTCTCAATTAATTTTTGTAGTCTGCGCAGCTCTATTCACCTAATATAAAATCTTCAAACTTAAGTAAATCATAAAAAATCAAAAATAATCAAAAATACTTTCTTAAATTATTAAAATTAGTAGAAAAAAAAATTTCCCAAAAGTTTATAAAGGCTCTTCAGACTCCTGACTTTAATTTCCATACAAGTTTAGACCTATACTTACATTTTCTGACCAAAAATTAATTGTTTAATCTTGACTTGTAAGATTAACCTATTTAAATACTCATTACTTTAAATATAAACCATTATAATTTTATATTGGCTTTTCCAATCTCAATAATCAACTCCATAAATCCTCCTTTTAAAATAACTAAGTGCCATACTACACTTTAGTCTTTCACACTGACCAACATCATCATTATTGGTGATTTCAATAGCTTAGGGGGAAATTTAGGATTTGGAAGAGAATTTTAGTTGGATGTGGCATTAGTAGATGAATTTGTAAATATTAAATAATGGCTAAATCTTAGAGTCAGGATATAAGGTTTCAGTAAAGCTAAAGGGAGAAAATGGCATAATGTGATTAGGATCTTGAGAAGGAGGAGGAAGCTCAGGATTACATTTTTTAGAAGAAGAAGAAGTTTTGGCCTTTATCTTTCTGAAGAAGGTAGTGATTTTTGATAGTCTCATATTGGGAAATTTTGGATCAGGAAGGGCAGCTGGGAAAGTATAAACATTAGTGCTAGAAGGAATAATTTGACTGTTACATTTGATTTTCTTAAGACTGCAAACATCACAGGCAGTTCTTCCAGGAAGACCAAGGTTAGAAATTAGACAATGAACCTGGTATTTGGTGCAAATTTTACATGTGACAACTAGATTTTTTAAGAAATTTTTTTAGTGATGTTGGTAAAGATTAAGTGAAATTGGTTTTCAGGAGTGGTTTGTAGTAGATGGTTGAAGAGGTTGAAGAGAAGAAGAATATGTGTTTCAGCCTAGGTGTCACAAGTACTGAGTAATTATTATGTTTAAAATAAGATAACCTTAATTAAATTTAGCTAATCAGTTAAAATTAAGGTTATAATACTTTTATATATGGTTATAATACATATATATATAATTATTACACTATTATATGACTTATAGTAGTTTAGATAGCTTATCCATATCCTAAAAATACTTATTAAAATGTTAATTGATTCATAATATACTTATTTTAAGTGATATTAAGTAATTATAGACATACATAAGCTTATATGTATACATAAGCCTCATATTCAGTGAAATATGTAGTTATATTATGTATATTAGGTCTAAAAGTGGGTTTTAACCTCTTAATAGCTTATAACCTTTATTTTTCTGCATATTTTAGGTGTTATGGACTTATTCAGTGGACTCACAATGCCTACACAAGCATATAAACCTTTTTCAGGTGCATATATCCAGTTTGGACAACTTAATCTGCTTCCTTGTATGGATTTTCATGGATTTATGAGTTGGGATAAGATTACTGGGTTAATTTGGATGCTTGGGGATGTTATTGGGAACTTGGACAGTTAATTTGGTTCCTTTATATGCTTTGGTTTTCATTATATACTCTTTGGATGAGTTATTTTACCTGTTTCTTTATGGTATCTGCTTTTATCTGTTTATTCTATTTGTGGTATGGGTCTGTGGTATCATTAATTGTGATGGAGGGTCCTTATTAGAAGTCTGGGTGTTGGAAATTCTTGAAGTGATGGGCCCTCACAGTGCTGTAATTGCCAGGGATAGAATTAACATCATCTGGATTGAAGGTCTGTGCACTCCAGTGGATTTTGGTATAATTAAGGGAGGATTTGACAGGTTATTAGACATCACATACTTACTACACATTAAACAAACACTATGAAACATTAATTATCATATATATATATATATTATAAAGCATTTATAATTTGATATCATCTTTATATAAGCCATAACTATATTTTATTTATCTATTTACCACCACTAGCACACATAAAAATCCAAATATTGTGAGTTTATATTTAGAATAACTATTCTATTAGTCTTCCCCTGAGTTTTAATCACTAAATTATTTAACAATAAATAATAGGACCATTAATATTTACTTTTAAATCATACTTAGATACTAGCACATACTGAGAATTGGGGTCTTTCCTTAATTATTACTTATTATTTAGTATAAGCCTTAGGACGTGATTTTTACTCTAGTATACCTCATAAAAACTAAATATTTGAGTCTGAAGAACATAAGTGGGTCATCATAACTCAGTGATCTTGGAAAAGAATGCTTATAATAATTTTACTAATTTTTTATAATTCAAATTAGGTATTTACAGTTGTAACTGTACCCAATATAAACCCAATTTTACTTGGTATTTCGTCACCAATATAACACCCAATTAAATTGATATTTGGTTAAATCTTTGTAAGATAGTTATTCACCCTTATACAGGTCTAGTTAAACTTATTAATTTATTTTTAACAGATTTCTTTGAATTTTTCTTATATTTTATTTAAATAAATAAAGATATAAATTAAGGGTAAGATCCAGTGCTTATACTAGTAATTATATTGCTAATAATTTTTGTCTACTAATTACCATACAGGTTTTTTCTTTTTTAGACATGAAGAATAGCTAATTAAGTCATAATGAGTGCTCCACAGGACTATTTAAGTGATAAACCTGCTTTTAACATTGGGTCTAAAGTTAAAATCACTGTTCCAGGACATCACTATGGAGGGCCAATACTACACACAGCTAGAAGCAATTAGCATAGAATAAAAGGATACCTTATTAAAAATAATAAATATGAAAAAAACTTCACCTCCTTATCAGGATCCACTGTCCCATCTGGTCAAACAGGTTCTGAAACTAGAGGAGTCAAGATCTACCATACTAAAGGAGGTGGAAAAGCTGAAAAACAGCTTCAAGGTGGTATTTCAGAAAATGAACAAAAATTTAGCAAATTTAAATGGAGGGAAGCCAAACCAACAACACTCTACAAAAGGAGGACCAAATCCGTAACAGGACAAGATCTTGATAGAGAAATGGAAGTGGGATTGGTTCAATCAGCAGTGGTCAAGCCACAATTGCAACAGGGATCCAGCACCTCAACAGACAGCCTCAGCTCACCTCTACAGAGGAAAGAAAAAAAGCCAAAATCAGGGATTTCTCCAATCCCATGGTAAGTAGATTACCCTATCAGATTGAACACAATACTAATTATTACAATGTAGGTAATGTTATTGATGTGAAATCTTTCTAAAAAATTGAGGAGGACTTAAGAAAATTAGGTTTTGATGTAGATGCACCTTATTTATTATTTGTTAATAACAATATTACTATTAACAATAATAATTCAGTTAACACTCAGTTTCCACCACTTATTAGTGAGATTAGAAATTCACAAAATAGTGAAGAATGAGAGAAGTAAGACATGGAGTATTTTAATAATAACCCATCTATCCATAGAGTTATATCAGCATTATGGAATAGAATGAATGAGTGTAAGGAACAGACAATTAAGCTCACAAGTGAAACAATTTTGTCCTACACATTGAATATTTCTCAATTGAAAACAAGAAATAAAGAATTAGAGAATAAACACTTGGCTCCAACTCTTAAATATAATTCTTTGAGTAATAAATAGAGTGACCTTTCAAAAAAATTCTGTGAGTTCAAAAAACTGTAGGAAGCACATTTATTCAAATATGAATGAAGAACAAAGTTATCTTTTGAACAAACAAATAAAAGTGTCTCTGATCTTTTACAAAGATTAACTAAGGTTGAGATTGAAACTTCTATTCTACTAATGAATCAGGATCATCATAAGTATACACAATATAATAATAATCCTTTCATTTGGAAAAATGAATCTCAATCATTTCCAATGCCACCACAAGTAAAACCATATGGTGGAAGTTTCAAGTCTGAGAAGACAAATGTAAGTCACAAATCTTTGCAACAGGAAATACAAGACCATTTATTCAGAGTGAATGAGTTATTTAATTTACCTAAGATTAGTGACACTAAATCCAATCAGAAGAACTGGCAAAAGATTGATCAGTACCCAACTTATGATGGGGAAGCCAGCTCTGATTGGCAAAATGTTTTTCAAAAAATTGATAGTTTAAAATTCTCATATAAGTTACCAGATGAACAAAAAACATCAAAACTGATTTATTTATTTAAGGATGTTGCTTTATTATGGTTTGAAGCTTTATTAAATGAGGGTAAAGATTACTCTTGGGCTGAATGGAAACACCTGATTGAAAAACAATTCAGAAGTTATAAATTCAAACTAACTCAGCAAAGATTGTATGAGAAAACTAGGTATAATCCATTGAATGGTGACAAAACTATGGTATTTCTAATGAATTTAAATAAAATATTAAAAGCCATTGAGCCAAACATGGATTTTAACTTATGGAAAGATAACATAATATATAATTTACCTATATCTGTCAGGAACATTGTTGTAGCTAGAAAAATAATGGATAATGAATACTCTGAATTTATTAATATTTTTAATGAAATATTATTGAACCATAAGTATGAAGCAAGGTACACAAGTTATAAACAAAATAATGAACCTGTTAAAAATAAGAATTCAAAAACTCTGCAGGAAAAGCAGAAAAAACCTACTTCACCTGTAGTACCTAAAAAGTATGAAACTAATACTTGTTATAAGTGTAATAAGCCTTGGGTTAAAAGTCATGAATGTGAGAAAAATATAAAATTTTTTGAAGATAAATATGAATCTGAAAATGACACAAAAAAAAGTAAAGATTCAAGTGATTATGACAGTAATATCTCATATAGTGATGAGAATGAAGTCTGTATGTTGGAAGATGATTTGTTTATCTTTGAAAATCCAATATTAAGTATGGATTCAATTGAATCTTTAATGAATTTTGAGGGTGCTGAAATCATAAAGGATATACAAGCTGATAACTTAAAAATGACACCTATCATGGTTCCAGCTATCATTTCTGGAAAAAATGTAAATAAAGTATTGGACACAGGAGCTGCTGTTTCTGCTGTTTCTACAAATACATTACAGAAAATTGATAGTGATTATAAGTCAAAGCTTGAACCCCTTCAAATTAAAAATTGGAGAGGTTTTGGTTCAGTACTACACCCCATTGGTAGATACAAAGCTGCTGTTTTCTTTAAACATCAACATGGTTATGTTAGAGTAAATTTTGACTTTTTAGTAATGGATAATACTAATTTCAGTAGCTGTTTTATAATTGTAAATGAAATTCTGAGAAAGTTTGGTGTGAAATTATACGCTGCTAATAATAATTTTACAATAGGAATGAATGGTAAAAGAAAATTTAAAATAAATTCTTTTAACACAGTCTTACACATTGAATCAGTGATAGATAATCCTTGCAAATGAAGAGAATTCAATGAGAAGGAACTACTGGAAACAGAAATTTATAAAGCATCATTTTGAACTCAGATAAGTGAAGCTGAGAAGACAAATATTTTAGACTTAATTAAAGCATTTCCAATGGCTTTTGTACATGGGACCAATGAAGTTGGCCTTGTAAAAGATCATTAGATGACGATTTGATTATCCTGTGATATGGAAAATATTCCTAATAGTCATAAAAAGAAACCATACCCTCCTTCACCAATTAAGATGAAAGACATAGAGGATAATATTAAGATGTTATTAAAAATGAACATTCTTGAGAAGGTTGAAAATACGCCAAAATATTGTGTAATATCACCAGTGCTAATTTCTAATGAACAAGATAAAGCAAGACTGTGCGGTGATTATAGAGCATTAAATAAATTTACAGTAGATGATATTGATCCTTTGCCAATAATTGCCTCTATACATGCTACCCTTAAAGGTGCTAAAGACATAAGTTTCCTAGATGAAAATAAGGGGTACCATCAAATTCCTGTTGAAAAGAATTCACAGAAATTTTTGTTGATAACAACATATATGGGAATATATTGATATGTCAGGATTCCATTTGGACCAAAAAATGCTTGTTCAGTATTTAAGAAGTTAATGGATATAACATTCTATAATAAAATGATTGAAGGATTGTTAATGGTATACATTGAGGAAATCATAGTGTTCTCTAAGATATATGATGAACACTAAATCCATTTAAAGAAGATATTTCAGAAAATGGATGAAATAAAAATGTCCCTTGAATTGAAAAAAATTTAAAATTGGGTTTGAGTCTTTAAAATTTCTTGGTCATATTGTGTCTGGCTTACAAATATGTGTAGATAAAAATAAGGTGGCTGCAATCAAGAATATTCGAATTCCTCAAAATGTAAAGGATTTACAATCTTTTTTGGTACGTTTAGTTATTATATACAATATATAAAGAACTACCAATTAATTGCTGCACCATTGACCACACTGAAAAAGAAATCAGAAGCTTTCATATGGAATAATGAAAGACAACAGGATTTTGATAAGTTAAAAGAATGTTTGATTACGGCTCCTATCTTGGGATTACCAGACTTCCAATTACCTTTTGTATTGTATAGTGATGTAAGTTATATTAGTTTGGGTTCTGCTTTGCATCTAAAACAACTTATTGAATGGAAAATGTCAGAAGTAGTAATTTGCTATATTTCATGTACTCCAAGAAGTAGTGAATTGAAATATGAAGCTACTCAACTTGAATGTTTGGCAGTAGTATGGGCTCTTGAGAAGCTACATTATTACCTTGAAGACCAAAAAATTGAGTTAATAACTTACTGTAGTGCAGTTAATTCACTCTTAAACATGAAAACTCCTAATAGAAATATGTTTAGATGGCAATTAGCTGTAAAAGAGTACAGAGAACAGATGAATATTACACTTCTAGAAGGAACCCTAAACTCTAATGTATATCTGTTATCTAGAGTACCTCTACCTAATAATGATGATAATTGTCAGCCAGGCTATTCCAGGAGTCCAGTAAATGATATATAAATTATAAAACTTTAAAGAGTGGGTAAGACTTGTATTTAATGAATATAACTTAATATTTTATTGCATAATGAAATTATATAAGAATTTTATTATATACAAGTGTTACATTAAATTTATTGGTTATATATATTTTTATATATACAATTAAATTGAGCATAATATAATATATTCTACAAATAATGGCGCATTTTTATGTATTTAATAATTATAAATTTATATTTAATTAATTAAAAAACATATATTATAATTACAAGTGTAAATTTGATTTATAATATATTTAAATTAATTACTTAAATTTATATATTAAATAATACCTCTCATATGATACTAAACAATAATTAAGGACGCTTCTTTTGACCCTTAATTGTGTTAGAAAAAACAAATAAATTAATTTGGACTAAATTGAGATTAATTGCTTGTTTTGTTGCGTCAAATTATTTTTTGTTTCACTTAAAATATCCTTTAATCAGAATGTACCATCTGTTGGGAATTATATTTCTCATAGTTCCTATGTTTCCAATCTTGTTTAGTTATTCACTATTGTCACTTACTGATTTGGGAATTAATGGCGGGGAAATTGGATTCTTAATTGGGCTTTTAATTATTTGTTTCATGTTTTTCTCTATATTGTTATGTTTCATTTACTCTTTTGATATGTTTGTTTTATTCCATTCTAATCATTGTATTTACAAATATAGTAGCGCTTCAGAGGACCCATTGCCTATAAAAGGGCCTTGGATAATCCCCTGTAGCCTGATCACTTATTACACACTCAACAATTTAAAGATAAATTTATTACGCTTATTATTATTTTTATTAGTATTAGATTCTAATTAAAAATTCTAAATAACAATTTAAAGGTTGCCTTAAGTCTAATAGTAATTATATTGTTTGCCGCGCAGAAACTCTTACTTAAATAATATTAATATTAATAAAACCAATTTTGTTGTCACCTCTCAAATCACTCGTCGTTGCTTTCTTTTAATAAATTAAATAATTTTATTAAATTTTATTTCTTTTATTGCCTATAATCCTCTTCTCCTTCTCCTCCTCTCATTTCTTTTTTTTCTTCTTATCTCTTCTAGACGACTGACCGACAATAATCCTACTAATGTTCCTGAAACAGAAATTATCAACATTTATGGCATTTATATTGTAGATTTTGAGGATGAATTTATGCAATAAATTCTTGGTAATTATGCTTCAGATCCTGACTTGAATAAATTTACTACAATATTACATGATTTATCTAATACTTCACTGAGTGTTTTATTAAAAAGATTACCACAAAAGTATAAAGATGAATTTGAAATAAGAAATTTTCCATTGAAGATGGTTTTATATATTACAGGAATAAATTAAGCAATGTAATTGTAATTTCCCCTTCAATGAAGGAGTTAATGTTAAGTATATGTCATGATGATATATTATCAGGTCATTTTGACTACCATAAAACATTAACCAGAGTAAAAAATACAGCTTGGTGGATTAAAATGTCTGATGATGTTCAAAAAAATGTTGAAACATGTGATTATTGTCAAAAATCTAAAAGATTAACAGACAAAATAGCTGGTTCATTACAACAAATTGAGAAACCAAAAGCTCCATGGGAAATAGTTAACATGGACTTTGTAACAGGTTTGCCAATAGCAGGGAATAAGATTTATAGCTCCTGCTGGGTAATTGTAGATAGATTTATCAAAATGTGTAAATTTATTCCTACCCACAAAGAGGTTTCTGCAAAGGACTTAGCTTTCTTATGGTGGACACAAATTTTAAATACAGCAGGATTCCCCAAAGTAATAGTTTCAGAAAGAGATCCTAAATTTACTTCTGAGTTCTGGACATCACTTATGGATGTTTCAGGGTGTCAATTAAAGATTTCTACAGCACACCATCCACAAACTGATGGGCTAGCAGAAAGAAGGATACAAAATTTAGAAGATATGATAAAAAGATATTGTGTTTTTGGTTGTGACTTTAAAGACAATGAAAAATTCACACATGATTGGGTAACCTTTATCCCTGGTTTAGAATTTGCATACAATAGTACAGTACATTCTGTCACTGGCAAAAATCCATTTGAGTTATGTTTGGGTTATGTACCTAATACCTCTTCTTTAACTTTTAATAAATTACCTAGATTGGATATCCATCCAGGTAAAAAATCTCTTCTTCAGATTCAAGAATTGTGAAGAAAGCATGCTCAAGGATGTATAAATAAGTCATTTGAGCATGAGAATAAAAGATGGGATAAAGCACATAAAAAGCAAATGTTCAATGAGGGTGATAAAGCCTTTATTTCTACACTACATTTCAATTTAAATGGTACTGTTAAATTGAAGGATCTATTCATTGGAACGTTTGTAGAAAAAAAGATGGTTGGTAATAATGCTTTTGAAGTTATTCTATATGCACCATATGATAGAAAACATCCACTGTTTCTTATTTCTCTTTTAAAACCATACCATTCTTATGATACTGCTCTATTTCCAAGAAGATGAGGAAGCATAAATAGAAACCTAAAGAAATATTTGAAAAGGCAGAAATTGAAAAGATACTTAGAACAAGACACCTTACAAAAGAAAAGGGAGTTGAGTATCTATTAAGGTTTTAAAATAAATCAAGTGAATATGACCAGTGGATTCCATAAAATGAAATATCTGATCTTGAAAGTCTCTTGAAAAAATTTAAATCAAAATAATACTGTTTATTTCAATATATGTATTATAGAAAATTAAAAAATTATTTTTCTATTTACCTCTTACTTATTGATTAAAATGTCTTAACATTTTTTATTGTTTTTTTGGGTAAGGGAGTGTCAGCCTAGGTATCCCCAGGACTGAGTAGTTCTTATGATTAAAATAAGATAACCTTAATTAAATTAAGCTTATCAGTTAAAGTTAAGGCTATGATACTTATATATATGGTTATAATACTTATATATATGGTTATAATACATATATACATATAATTAATACACTTTTATATGACTTATAGTAGTTTAAATAGCTTATCCATAACCTAATAATACTTATTAAGGTGTTAATGGATTCATAATATACTTATCTTAAGTGATATTAAGTAATTATAGACATCCATAAGCTTATATGTATACATAAACTTCATATTCAGTGAAATATGTAGTTATATTATGTTTATTTAGGTCTATAAGTGGGTTTTAACATCTTTATAGCCTATAAAATTTATTTTTATGCTTATTTTAGGTCATATGGACGTACTCAGTGGACTAAAAAAGTCTAAAGAACCATATACACCTTTTTCAGGCGCATATATCCAGTTTGGACAACTTAATCTGCTTCCTTTGAAGGATTTTCACAGATTTATGGGTTGGGATATCATTACTGGGTTAGTATGGATTCTTGGAGATGTTATTGGGGGCTTGGAAAGTTAATTTTGTTCCTTTATATGCTTTGGGTTTCATTATATACTCTTTGGATGAGTTATATTACCTGTTTCTCTTTGGTATCTGCTTTCATCTGTTTATTCTATATATGGTATGGGTCTGTGGTATCATTGATTGTGATGAAGGATCCTTATTGGAGGTCTGGTTGTCTGAATTGGACACCATGAGGAGGTGATGTTCTCTCACAATGCTTTAATTTCCGGAGATAGCAGTGATATCATCTGGATTGAAGTTCTGTGCATTCCAGTGGATTTTGGTATAAGTAAGGGAGGATATGACAGTTATTAGACATAAAATACTTACTACACATTAAACAAACACTATAACACAATTATTATCATATATAAATATATTATAAAGAATTTATAATTTGATATTATCTTTATATAAGCTATAACTCTATTTTATTTGTCAATTTTCCACCACTAGCACACATAAAAATCCAAGTATTAGGGGGTATCAATGTTGACCAATCCACAATTAAATTAATTTCTGAAAATAATCTGCATACCCCAATTATCTTCCGCAATTATTTTTTCTAATAATTGGGTTATTAGACACTTTACTTGTCAATGTTCACCTCTTATCCAACATTTTTATACTCAATTTGTAATAACCACATTTTGGACAGCTTTCTGTTATAACCACATCTTGACCTACTTTCTGCCATAACCACATTTCGGACTACTCTCTGGATATGCCTTCTACCTTTCTGCACACTCACATTCACATCCCATCCTTTCCATTCTATCCGCTCAGAACCCCTCACCATCTCATCTGCTTGTTTCTGCTCCTTTTCATCTCGCTATCTCATCTGCTTGTTTCTGCTCCTTTTCATCTTCATTTATATTTTAACATGCCTTGTCATCCTAGATCTTCTCAAAGGCAGCCATCACCCAGTAGTTCTTCAAATCCAACTACTCCCTTTTTTGCCCCGTCAGCAGAGAAATCAAATACCATTCAATTAAAAAAAGATTACCATCTCATTCTTATCAACTGGCTGAAAACCAAATCTAACTATGATTCTTGTTTTGGTACTGAGTATGCCACTAAAGTAGGACGGCCCCCCGCATCAAAAGTTAATGGCTATCTTCTAATGGCAAATGAATTACGGAATAAGACCAAGGGAAGGATTGATCTTTTACCTAAACAGATGTCTGAAAGATTCAAGCATTACCAAGGAAAATACAAGAAGGCAAAGGCTCTTTCATCTTCCACTGGTTTTGGGGTTACCGACATTGATATAACTAAGGGCATAAAATCCATAGAGGATAAACTTGAAACTTTATGTCCTTACTTTAAAGAGATGGATGAGATTTTTGGAGAGCGAGCTGATGTTAATCCTGTAAACATTTTGGATGGAGAAGATCCTATCTCCAAACATGATGTCAAAGCAAATCATTTCCCATCCTCTTCCTCCACTCAAGCCTCCCCTCATTTGAATGAGATATATCTAGATAGCTTTTCTGTAGATCCTATAGGTGATTTAACTGAACCAAATATAACTCAGGTCTGGTTCTTTTTTCTTTTTTCTTATCTTTTCTATTTTTTATTTACTTATCTTTTTCTTAATTCTTAAAAGGCTGATAAACAAACCCAGGATCCTCAATCAAATGAGTCTGAAGAAAGTGACAATGATTATAATGAAAATATGACCTTGAAAAAGAAGCGTAGGGCTTCATGTAGTCTAAATTTCCACTCCCAAAGAAGACGAAAAGGTGATACTTCTTCACAAACCCCTTTTTTTTCTATGGAACAATTTTTAGAGAAACGTGATGCTGGTAAGTGATACCATACCTCTTATTACTTTACTCTATTTTTCTTCTACTTTATATTAATTTTTATTTTCACTCTAGAACAAGTAGAATTTGCTAAAGAGACTCTAAGCTTTGAAAAGAAGAAATATGAGCTCTCTTCAAGGAGGGATGATAGGATACAAGATTTTGAAGAGAGGAGCTACGAGCTCCCTTTATGGAAGGATGATTGGGCCCAAGATTTGGAGGAGAAGAAGTACAACCTCTCTTTACAGAAGGATGGTCAGGCCCAAGATTTGGAGGAGAAGAAGTTTGAGTTAACTCTAAATATTAAAAAAACAAAAAAAGGAGAAAACACTCAAACATCAAAACCTATTGGAGCAGATGAAATATAAGTTTGATCATGAAGAAAATTCCAACAAGAAAGATTTCTTGATAGAATATGTTAAAGCTAAAAAATCTGTTGAGGAAAGTGAATGTTTAAAGAAATTGTTGGATTACTAGTTTGTTTTATTTCTTTCACACTTCAACTGTTCATATTTATTTGTACATAAAACTTACAATGATTTCCTGTATTTCATTACTCTATCAATCATTACTTGAATTTTCGTATTTTAATGTTAAATATTCTTTTTTTTAATAAAATTTTCATGTCTCCTTTGAAAATTTGACAATCTCCCACCCCTGAATTTTTTTGAAGTAAGGAGTGGGTATCACCAAAATTCTTTCATTTCATGAATCTTGAAAGTCTCATATGAAACTTTGGCTTGACTACCCCCTTAATTTTACCAGTATCCCCAAAATTCTTACATGTCGAGAATTTCACAAGTCTTATAAGAAATTTTGGCAAAACCCCCCATGGATTTTATTGAAGTAAGGGACAGGTATCACCAAAATATTTTCACCAAAATATTTACAAGTCAAAAAAATTCTATATCTGTTATAAAAAATTGGCAATACTCTCCCCTGCATTTTGTTGAAGCAAGGGGTGGGTATCACCAAAATTTTTCTAATTCATCAACTTCACATGTCAGATTTGAAAATTTGGAAATACCCCCCCCCCTGCATTTCATTGAAGTAAGGGGTGGAATTCATCTAAATTTAATATAATTACATAAACTATTAAATAAATATATAATGTAAATCAATTTCTCTAGTTTAAAGTAATGACAATTCCTCAAGCCAAAATGCAGATCAAATCTAGAAACAAAAGTTTGGAACTTTCAACTGGTATAGGCTAGAGGAGCCCCATGAAACAAATAAATGTTATCATGATTACCTTATATACAACCAAAGATTGTTGGCCCATTACTTTAGTTCAGGAAATTGATATATATATAAAATTTATTAAAAAGTTATGAAAAAATATAAAATTTTTGATGACAACTCTAATCCCCATACTTTTTGGATCTAGATAAAGTTTTTTTAAATCAAATAACTTTACCTTCTTTCTTTATTTTGTTGATTCTTTGAATCAACTTTTGACTTATTTGAAAAGAAAAACCGAAATGAGTGAAATCTTGACAGGATTCCAAACCAGGAGGAGCTTTGGTCGTTTGATGATTATCCTTAGAAGAATTCCAAATAGTTTCAATGATACCATTTCCCAAACCAAAATCAATGATGCACCGGTGGTCTGGAAAATATAAACCATGTCCTTTGATTTTAGCTGGAGATGGTATTGGGTGGCCAGTTATTGGATTGATATATGAGAGTATTCCAAAAGTAAGAAAATTGGCATCATTCCTATCGATATGAATCCTTTTGTGGAATCCAGAATGAGTGATAATAACATTAGAAAATAAAAGATATTTGTGGCTGATATCTTCCCATTCAGAGTCACACCAATTTGGTATTCCAACTTTGGTTGCAAGCTCATGATTTTTTTCAAATGCCTTATTACAGAGCTTTTTGAGTCGAAGAGCAAGAAAAGAATTAAAGGAAGGTAGAGTGTCCCATAAGCAAAAATCTTCATCTTTTTGAGCTTTAGTGATATTCTTGAGCAATGAATATATGCCTATATAAATGAAATGATATTTAGAATGGAAAAAAAATTATTAGACATACCAAGAGAATATCCTTTAACAAAACTTGGTCTCCAACCAAATCCAATCATGATACCACCCAACAAATTCGTATTCCTTATAGTTAATCAAATCAAAGCCATTTGATAAAGAGTTATGATAAGATTCAATAGTTGATTAAAAGATTCATCTTTTACACCATCAAATGAATTGAGCCTTATAAATATTACTGATAACTGAAAAAACTTGATCATCTCCAAATTCAGTTAGATATTTGATATCTTCTGGTAATTTTTTCGGATATTAATTTTTTTTATCTACTTTAGTTTTATGAAAAAAAATGTTTGGGATATGATGAAAATAACTTTCACAGAGAATTTATTTTTTCAGATATCTTATCTTCTGATGAGACTTATTATCTTTAATTTTTTTTAAGATTTAGATGATGAATTTTTTTTTCAGATATCTTTTCTTCTGATGAGACTGATTATCTTTATTTTTTTTGGATGATTTAGAAGAAGAAATTTTTTTTTTCAGATATCTTTTATTCTGAGGAGACTGATTATCATTAATTTTTTTTGATGTTTCAGAAGATGATTGTATTGAAGTTGATTTTGAAGAAGATGATAGAGATGATAAAGATGAAGATGATAAAGAGGATAAAGATGAAGATGATAGAGAAGTAAGGGGTGAATCTGAAGAAGAAGACATTTTTTTGATCTGAAAAAAATTTAAATTTAAAAAAAAAAATTCAACACATATTTTTTAAAAAAAAACTCATATAATAATATCTTTTAAAATAAATTTTAAATCAATATCCTTTTAAAAAAAATAAAAAAAAATTTTTAAAACAAAAAAAAAATTTAAAAATTTTCAGCAAAAATTATTTCAAAAAATATATACAAAAGAAAGCCTGAAGTTTGGTTATAAAAAACCTTCACAGAGAATCCTGTCAAAATAATAAAAATTAAAAATTAAAAATTAAAAAAAAATCTGTAAAAGAAAAATCAGAACAAATAAATTAAAAAAAAAATTAATTCAGTAAAATTATTTGTAAGAAAAATTACAAATTAAAATCTAAACCTTTTTTGTTTTGTAATTTACAGGGAAAGACCTTAACAGACTGTAATAGTTTTTTTTTTCTAAAATTCTACCAAAAAAAAAAGTTACATTTTAGTATGTTTTTTAAAAAATAGGTAACCCCTCTTTAACTCCCATAACATTCCCCTTTTCCCCCCTTTCATTCTCTGAAATCACCTCTAAAATCCCTCCCTCCTTGCCTCAAAACCACCTTCAAATCCCCTCCTTGCCTGTCTCAAAATCCCCCTGAAACCCCATCCTTAATTGCCACAAATCCCCCCAAAATACCCCTCCCTCACCCCTCTTTATATGTTCCAACCCCCCCTTTTCCCCCCTCTTTAGCCCATTCA
This sequence comes from Hemileia vastatrix, assembly GCA_030280995.1. Lineage (NCBI taxonomy): Eukaryota > Fungi > Basidiomycota > Pucciniomycetes > Pucciniales > Zaghouaniaceae > Hemileia > Hemileia vastatrix. The sequence goes on from JASXTE010000015.1 coordinate 15,989,155, forward strand.
AACCCCCCTTCAACTCCCCTTAAGCCTTCTCTAGCCCCTCCTCCTCCTTAAGAAACGATTGTTAGCGATCGTTCATTAAGAAGGAGGGGGGGTAGAGGTGGCTAAACAGGAGTGTAAGGGGGGAAGGGGTCTTTTGAGACAGGTAAAGAGAGGTGAAGGAGGGAGAGTTGAGGCACATAAAGAGAGGGAAAGGGGGGGTGATGAGGCACCTAAAGAGAGAGGAAGGGGGGTCATGAGGCACCTAAAGAGGGGGGAAAGGGGGGATTTGGGACGGGCAAGGAGGGTGAAATATGGGGGACTTGAGGAAGGTAAAGAGAGGGGAGAAGAAGTGACTTGAGGCAGGTAAAGAGAGAGAGAAAGGGGTGAAGGAGAGAAAAAAAAAGAAAAAAAAAGAGAAAAAAGAGAAAAAAAAAATTGGTCTAACCTTGAAAATAAAAAAAAGGACTTACAAAAAAAAAACAGAAAAAAAAAAAAAAAAAAAAAAAAAAAAAAAAAATTCATTATTAGCAAATAAAAAACAAGAAAAAAGAAAAAAAAGACTTACCTGGTGAGATGAGTTGAGAAAATAAAAGTAACGAAAATATTTGAGTGATATTTTAGGAGAGGATGAAAAGGATATGAGTGATGAATGAAAAAAAAATCACTGACAAAATATGTGATTTCAAGTTGAACTGGTGAAAGAAAACCAATGAGCCATCCAAAAAAAAGATATTCACCGTAAATTCCAAAAAAAAATGAATATGCAACAAACCAAAATATTAAACCAAGTGAATAAAGTACACAAAGAGGACATTTGGAGAGTAAAAAAATAATTTAAAAGGGTGGTGAAGAGAAATGTTGGAGAGTGTTGGTCAGTCGTCTAGAAGAAGGTAAGAAAAATAGGAGAAAAGGAGGAGAGAAGGAGGAGGACAAGGGAAAATAAAAGAAATAAATTACAATAATATATTTAATTTATTTAAGAGGGAAACAACGGCAAGCAACTTTGAGAGATGACAAAAACTTAGAATTTATTAATAATAATACTATTTAATGTAAGGGTTCTGCGCGGCAAACACTTTTAATTACTATCAGACTTAAAGCAACCTTTAATTTGTTATATAGACTTTTAATTAGAATTGTATTACTAATAAAAAAAATATAAACGTAGTAAAATAGTATTTAATTTGTTGAGTGTATAATAAGTGATGAGGCTACAGGGGATTATCCAAGGCCCTTTTATAGGCAATGTGTCCTCTGAAGCGCCACTATATTTGTAAATACAATGATTAGAATAGAATAAAACAAATATATTAAAGAGTAAATGAAACATAACAATGTAGAGAAAAATATGAAACAAATAATTAAAACCCCAATTAAGAATCCAATTTTTCCGCCATTAATTCCCAAATCAGTAAGTAAAAATAGTGAATAACTAAACAAGATTGGAACATAGGAACTATGAGAAAAATAATTCCAAATAGATGGTACAGTCTGATTAAAGGATATTTTAAGTGAAACAAAAAATACTTTGACGCAACAAAACATTTAATTAATCTCAATTTAGTATAAATTAATTAATTGGTTTTTTTGACACAATTAAGGGTCAAAAGAAGCGTCATTAATTATTGTTTAGTATTATATGAAAGGTGTTATTTATTATATAAATTTAAATAATTAATTTAAATATATTATAAGTCAATTTTACACTTATAATTATAATATATGTTTTTCAATTAATTAAATATAAATTTATAATTATTAAATACATAAAAATGCGCCATTATTTGTAGAATATATTATATTATTTTCAATTTAACTGTATATAAAAATTTATATAACCAATAAATTTAATGTAACACTTGTATATAATAAAATACTTATATAATTTTATTATGCAATAAAATATAAAGTTATATTCATTAAATACAATTCTTACCCACTCTTTCAGGTTTTATAAGTTACATATCATTTACTGGACTCCTGGAATAGCCTGGCTGACAGAGAGTAATAGGCATAATGACAGAGCCTATGCTGGTTGAATGAATGTTTTGTGATTCAAGGGAGAGGAGAGCCAGTGCTGGTTCAGGATCCTCTTCTTCATAAAGATCATTCCACTCATCCTTTAGATCAGCTAGGATATTGTGAAGGGGTACTTTTGGTCTAGAAGCTTGGTTCGGGGTTTATACGAAGAATTTTAGGGTTTTATTTGACTCTCAAAGAATAGTACGTATTTCTTAATCAAAATAATTGCTTTACTCAAATAAAAGAGGTATTTATAAGATATTAATATAAATTATAGATTAGAAATGTGGTGTTGTAAATACTAAAGTTATAAAATATAGGAATAAATATATTGTTGTGAGTGTAATAGTAATGTAGGTGATAAAAAGAATGTTTTGAAAAGCACAAAGTAAGAAGCCTTTTATAGGCAAAACATGAGGGAATAAAATACGGAATTTACACCATATATTGTAAGCATGTGAGAAAAAGAATGACTGAAAGGAGTACATATATGACACAAGAATTAAATAAACTGGTACGTCAACAAGGACATCAAATTTATTAGCAATAAAGTTTGAGTTCCTTGGACTGTAACAATTAATTACGCAAAAATTAATTAAATATATTACTTTCACAGGATTCCAGATCTCTCACTGAGGTAATATAATTGTTTGAAAGTTTTTTTATTATAATTTTATTATTAAATTTTATTCCCATTGACTTATACCATTGAGCACGGTGTTAGGGAGTAAAATTGTAAGGGACATTTTATTTATACTAATTTATTATACTACTTATTGTACTTAACTAGTTAATTGTAAGTAATACTTAAGAAGATTATTAATTATTAGTAAGAAGAAGTGGCGTGGCTTCAACTCAGTAAAATAATTAATTATTTTACTGGTTAAGTCTAGTAGCCTGGCTGACAGATATTGTGGAGTATAATGCAAGTCATGATCCAATGATTTGCAGTTTTTATCTCCAATTTTTTTTTGACATTGGATTCTATGCTCCCGAAGGCTAGAAAATTGTCCCTTAAGATACCTATAGCATGTTCAATTCGTACTCTTGATTGGGAAAGGTGATAATTAAATTTAGTTTTGGGGTAATTTTCTAAGGTTGCACCACAGAAAGCAGGTATAATGTACTTCCCACTTGCATATGCAGAGTCTGCAAGGAGGTACTGAGATTTGTCAAAGTATGAGTCAGGGGTTTGAGAAATCCTCATTCTTTGGAAGACGGAAGATTCATGACATGAGCCAGGGTAGCCACTATGAAAAGCAATAAATTTTTTATTGACATCACATAAAAGTTGAATGGCAATAGAGTATCTAGAAAGAAGATAAAAAGTTAGTTTATGAAGGATGAGAAATTGTAGAAGATTTTGAAGAAACCTTTTTTTTGAGATCAAAATAATGGTTGCCATCATGATCAGGCTTTTGACTCAAAGGTATTGTTGTGCCATCAACAAATCCTACACAGCCAGGAAAACCTTCAGCTTGCATTACTTGAGAGGATTCAAGTCACTGTTCTGGAGTTGGCCAAGCAAGTGTTTGAGACTTGAGGGAAAGGATAAAAATCATAGAGCGCTTGGTTTATAATATTACGGTACCATAACCTATGTTAAAGAGATTATTCAAACGTCTTACAGCAGCACCGTTTCCATTTGAGCCAAAGCGACATAGTGCAACAGAAAGTTGGATGGCAGGATTACACTGTTTGTTATGGGAATTGTTATGAAAGATAGGATGATTTGAGATGAGTTGATAAAGTTTGAAGAAATAATTGGGAGAAGTTCTAAAAAGTTGGTTGAAGTTTAAATGAGGAATTTTGGGAATGGAGGCCAGATCATATCAGGGATCATGATAAAGATTTGACCCCCTGGTAATGATGTAACTCTTTTTGGAAATAAAACACATATAAGCTAAAGCATCTTCCAAATCAGAGTCAGATTTATAGAAAAGAACTAAAAGAAAAGTAATAGCATTCATTGTTGAGTGAAGTAGCTTCCTAGTAAAGAGGTGTTTCATTGTTGCCGGTGGAATGGTTATGTGATGAGGGAAGTGGGAATTTACCGCCAAATGTGCAGTTGGGGTGTGTAGATAGAAAAAAAACTTAAGAGTTTGCCACCAAAATTAAGTAGCATAGAGTGAGGAAAGACTTAAGGATGGCATCAGCAATTATGAGTCATGTGACTTTCTTGCAAATCCATCATGGAGGAGATGAGTTTGGCATCAGGAATTAGGAATGGAAATAGGGGTATAAGAGGCGGGATAATGCATTATCGTGGATTCCTTATCCACTAGCTGCGGGGCTAGTGGATAAGAATCTTCTTAAATTAATAATGTCTGATCCTGGAAAAAAAAATTCCTGATCCCTAATTGTGGATCCCTGAACATTGATACCCCCTATTGTGAGTTTACATTGAGAACAACTATTTTATTAGTCTTCCCTTGAGGTTTAATCACTAAATAATTTATCAATAAGTAGTAGGACCATTAAAAATTATTATTAAATCATACTTGGATACTAGCACACACTGACAGACAATGTGTTTGATCAGATGTTTAAATTTTTGAATAGGGTTATTTTTCATTTGAGGGAGGATGTGGGAGCCTAAAGATTAGTATGGCACTAAGGTTTATTTAAGGTTTATATTGTGAGATTATTATAAATATTGGAAAGGCCAATCTATCTTTTTATTTAATTTTTATTTTGATAGAATGGATTTTTTAAGCTGTTTAAAAGGGTTTATTTTACAAGTCATCATTTAACAAATATTTATTGGTCAATAAATCCAAGTATAGGCTTAAAAGTGCATGAAAATGAAATCCAGGAGTCTAAATAACCTTTGTAAATTCCTGGGAAGTTTTTAATATTTATTTTCTATTTTTAATAATTTTATGAAGTATTTTTGATTATTTTTGATTTTTCATAATTTACATAACTTTGATGATTTTTAATTAGATGAATATGGCTGCGCAGACTACAAAAATTTTTTGTGACCATAGAGGGGGATTAGGTTTATCATTTGTAATTTATTTTAATTTTTATTTAGGGTTTAAGGTATTAATTAAGTCTGGATGTCTGTACCATCTCATGAATGCTTTGGGCAGATCCACAAACACATAGCTTGACATGTTCAGCTGTCCCCATAAGTTAGGTTGCATGCCCACCAATGCCTCTTAAGTTACCACCTATACCAGTTTTAATTTAAAAGCCTATAATTGTAGCTTTCTCCAACTGAATACGATTTATTTGAGGCCCAAAATACAACAGAGCCTTCACCTCTTTACCATTTAGAGTTACCATAAAACATCCCAACAGGAGCAGAAAAATGAGTTTTTACCTCCTCTCCAAACCTCTCCACATTCTCACATATATATTACACCTCACCAGCTGCTACTCGTATCCTTGGAAGATGTTTATTTTTCTTTTCTGCAAGGGCAGGACTAATCATAAATAATTCCCCCAAAGATAAAGGAATCTGAAGTTGATTCACTCTACCCATAAAAATATCCATTGCATTCTCTTGACCAGCCACTATAGGTCTTTCATATTCAACTTTATTTTCAACAACCTTGGTTCTGGAAACCTCTTTGGGACCCACATTGCCATCTTTACCTCCCATTATAACATCTTTAGAATCAATAACCCTAGCTCCATTGCCTACTGCTTTTACTAATCCAGATCCATCACTGGTCTTCCTTACTCCTTCTATTAGAGTGAGACCACTAAACCTTGGTCTGGGGATAGATACAAAAGTTCCATCCTCCTCAGAATCTGATTCATCTTCAACAGTCATAGATTCACCATTGTCACTGGACGACCTACCCACAAGGTTGAGGGTGTTCCTGGGAGTGAGATGAGGAAAGTAGTTTAGAAACTTCTTCAAAGTACAGATGAAATGTACAAAGAAGTGATTTGAAGATCACTCAAAGGAAGAGCTACTGCTTCCAGATATGTTTCATAAGAATTCTAATATAATTCAAAGTTAATATTAATATTATTAAGATCTAAAAAAGGGTTGAAAACTCAATAATCAAAGATTTAGGATCTAGAAATGATTACTGAGAAAAGAAGGAAAGATACAATAATAATGATTTAACCTGAAGATTTACCACTATTAACTATATATACGTTTTATAATTTAATTCTAAAGTATTATCAAACCAGAATTCAACACCTTTTATATCCATTACTCCTCCTTTCATTGACCTCATACCCATCCATTATTCCACACACCACAGACCACCAAAAATTACACCCATTACACCTGGACCCTCCTCACTAACATCTGTTAACCCTTTAATCCTCCACTAACCATCCCGTCCATGCTCACTACCCCTTTTAATAACCCACAGATACTTAATTAACCTTTTAGAAGACTATTACATTGACTATTGCACTGTGTGTCGCTTATTGAGGAAAAGACTAAAACACACTATTGAGAGATTGACTAATTTATATTTAAAGTTTAGACTAGCGCAGTTGAATAGTGAGTACACAAAGGAAAGTCACAGTTGCTATGTAGAATTGCTTTCTGCACTTCGAGTATGGATTTAAAACTCTGTATTATTGATTTAATGAGCTGCTTTTGCCTCAAGTGTCACATGGGGCGTGACAGATGCTGGGGTATAAAAACGCAAGCTCTTTTGAGCATGAGACATACTTTCCCACACTACTTTCTCTCCATTCTTACTTTAATTATTTTATATTTTATTATGTTGACTTGTCCTACCCCAACTCCCAAACCTCCACATCCCATGTGGATTGTGGAATCATTACCCAGAAATTTTCTCAAGTCTGTACAGCCTGCAAATTTATGAAGTATTTTTGCTTTGAAAGCATGGCAACACAAGGTCCTTGCCAGAAATGCGAGTTTTTCTGCTGGAGACGTGTGGCGTGTGATGCCTTATCAAAAAACGTGGACATCATATGACATTTTACAAAAACCAAATATTGGGTAATACCAAAGACCAAAAAGGTGGTCAAAGATATTTGGGACATATCAATTGGGGACAATAAGTCGGTGGGAGAGATTGAGGAGGAGGTCAAAGATACCGTGGCAACCTGAGTAACCCAGGCCACAAGTAAAAAATGAGGGGTGGAAGAAGAGATGGATGAGTTAGTTGAAGAGGATGAGGATGAAGTCCCCATCTCGAGATGGATGACGAAGAAGCAGCGGATGGCCATCAAAGATGACAAAGAGGAGAAGGAAGTGACAATGGAAGTTACCCTGAAATTATTTTTAGAAGCTGACCCATTGTTTGAAGTAAGTCTGTTCCTCTTTTATTTAAAACATTTTTGTTACTGATGACTGTATGTTTTAGAATTCAGATGTCATCGCAGAAGCTCCAATTGTGGAAGCTGCGCCATTGCTTCCAGTTGAGGTAAATCAACCAGTGATTGATTTGAGGGAGGACAACGAAGAGACTCTTGACCAGGTATGGTCGAAAAACCCTCAGCAGGGTCGACAACCTCGATTCATCAAATATTTAAGCGGTGATGTAAACAAGATTGTCGATGTTGCCTCCTTCAATGTGGCTGAAGAATTACTAGAAATTGGGGAAGTGGTACCGGTAGGAGAGGAGGAGATATTTGAGAAATGCAGGAAGGAAATAAGAGTGGTTTTGGAAAAAATGAAGAAGTTGGTTTGGGATAAAATACAGGAGAAAATTTGAAATGGAAGGGAAAAAAAAAGAAAAAGAAAGAAAGAAAGAGGGAAGGAAAAAAGTAGAAAGCAATTTGTGTATTTTTTTATTTTTTTATTTTGTTGTTTTAGTTGAAATTTGAATATATATTTTATAAGATTTTGAGAAAGAAAAAGAAAAGATTTGAATAAAATTATGTTCAAATTTTGAAAGAAGAAAAGAAAAAATGTTTAACTGAAGGAATTTTAGTTTAAGTTTTGAAAAGAAAAAATTTAAATAAAAAAAGAAATAGTTGATTGAAACAACTTTGTTTGAAGTGAAAATTTAATGAGAGAAAAAAAATTTTTGTTATTTGTGAAAGTTTATTTATTGAGGTTTTTGAGAAATTTTGGTTATTTGAAAAGAAAGAAGAAAAATAGTTTTGAAAAAAAAGAATTTGAAAGAAAGAAGTAATTTGTTTGAAGAATTTAAAAAGAGAGATTTAAAGGTTGAAGTGAAATTTGAGAAAGATTGTCTTATTGAATTTGTGAAAAATTTTGATAGTTCAAAGAAAAAGAAATAAGGGAAAGAAGAAAAGTTTAAAAAGAGAAAAGAATGAAAATTAAAGTAATTATTGATTTTTTAAGATTTTATTTTAATGGATTTTAAGATTTTAATTTTATTATTTTATTTCATTTTATTTTTTTAATTTTTTCTTTTTAATTTAATTAAATTTTGATTTTAGTTTATTTTATTAATTTTATTTTATTTTATTTATTTTAATTTATTTATTTTTTTTAAAGAAGGTTGAAAAAAGCTTTTGAGAAGAAGAAAGAAGAAAAGAGAAAACAGAGTAAGGATTTTATAGAAGAAAAGAAGTTTTAGAATTTTAAGAAAAGAAAAGAAAAAAAGAAAGAAAAGTGAAAAGTGAAGAGAAGAGAAAAATAAAAGAGGTTTCTAAGGTTTTGATTTTAAAGGATATTTAAGATGAAAAGATTTTAAGAGTTCAGGGGCGTTAGAAACATTGATGGCTGGTTCCCAGGATGTTTTGTCTGAGTCATCAAGGAAGCCTTCCTATTCCACGAGGTATTGAAGTTTCCCCTTGCGCATTCTTGAATCAAGGATACGACTTACTTCCCACTCTAGATGGTCTTCTACTTTGACCGGTTCAGGAGGAGGTTGGTTCCTGCCCGGGTATTTTTCTCGAGCCAGTTCCAGGAGAGATACGTGGAAAACAGGGTGAATAGCCTGCCATTAAGGAGGTAGCTTGAGTTGAAATGCTGTTTTAGAGACATTGGAGTTGATTTTGAATGGTCCCAAGCGTTTTTCAGCCAGTTTCTTTGATGGTCAATTTTTTTGAATGTTTTGTGCGTCGAGCCATACTTTGCCACCTGGTTTAAAAGAAGGAGCAGATTGTCGATGTTTGTTGGCCTGTTCCTTGTACCTTTGAATCATAAATTCCAAATTTGATTTAAGTTCTTCTTGGAGTCGTAATATGGTTTGAAGATAATGTTCCGCAGGATGACTAGTTCATACATGGATTGAGTTGAATCAAGGATGTCTTCCATAAACAGTTTTGAAAGGAGATTTTCGTGTTGAAGAGTGAGTCGAGTTATTATAAGCAAATTCGGCCAATGGTAATTATGTGGTCCAATCATCTTGTTGGTAACTGACATACATTTGAAGGTATTGTTCAAGGATTTGGTTGACCCTTTCTGTTTGCCCATTGGTTTCAGGATGATAGGCCATGGAGAGATTCCTCATGATATTGAGTTGTCAACACAATTGAGTCCAGAATGTGTATACAAAAAATGAGCCTCTATCTGAAATAATATCATTAGGTAAGCCATGTTCTGAAAATAAATATTCTAAAAACAATTTTGACAAATCTTCTGCTGTAGCAGTAGTAGTGGTTTTAATGAAAATAGAAATTTTTGAAAATCTATCTACTATTACTAATATAGCATCAAAATTATTAGAAAGAAGAAGTTGAGAAATGAAATCCATCAATAAAGATTCCCAAGGTTTAGAGGGAATAGGAAGTGGTTGAAGCAACCAATGCTTCCGGTGACGGGGAGCCTTATTCCTATTACATTCATAACAAGATCTTATATAGGCCTTGATTTCTCTGGTCATTCCTGGCCAGAAGAAATCCCTTGCTATTAGCTGTTAGGTTTTACCAACCCCAAAAATGACCAGCTAATGGAGAATCATGTCGACTGTTGAAAATCCATAATTTTATTTCATTGTTGTTGGGTATGACTACTCTACCTTCGAAAACTAATAGACCTTCTTCAATACTAAATCTGTTGGCCCCTTGCTTCGAGAGTATTTTGTCTTTTAACCCTAAACAATAATTGTCCTTTGACTGAGCTTCAAGGATTTTGGATAGTGGATTTTGGAAAGTTTGAATTGTCATCAAATTAAGTTGATGAGCTGTTGAAATTGATTTGTTTAAAATTGATTTCACATTTGCTGGGTTTTTGTCAGCAAATGCCTCCCCCCGCTGAGGGTAAAAGTCATCCCGACGTGACAGGATATCTTGGACAATTCAGTACTTACCTGGGCAATAGGAAATAGTAAAAGTAAATTCACAAAAAAATTCAGCCCACCTGTCTTGACACCTGGTTAACACTTTGGAAGAAATAAAGTATTTCAAAGCTTTATGGTCATTCAGAATTTGAAAAGGACTATATAGGCTGAGAAGAAAAAAGCGCCATTTTTTAAGACAATGAATAATATCTAAAAGCTCATTGTCATGAATTTCATAATTTAATTCTGCTGCAATGAGCTTGCATGACTCAAAAGCAACAGGATAAAACAATTTCTTCCAGGATTGAATTGAGAAATGACCCCTGCAATAGCATAATTGCTAGCATCTCTCTTGACTATTGCCAAAGCAAAAGGATCAAAGTGTCAAAGAATAGGAGCTGTGGTAAATGCAGTCTTCAATGCTTTGAATTCCTTTTGTGCTGTAGAAGTAAAAACAAAAGTAATATCTTTTCTAAGAAGAGAAGTAAGATTGGCAATAGTTTAAGAGTAATCTTTAATAAATCTTCTATAGATATTTGCAAAACCCGAAAATTGTTGAAGGGATTTAATGGTTTTGGGCTCAGGCCATTCCAGGACTTTTTGGACCTTTTTGTCATCCATGACTAAAACATCAGTGTACAACGTAAAACCCAAAAAATCAATAGATTTAAGATGGAATTTGCAATTATTGTGCTTGTTGTAGAGACCATGATCTCAAAGGTGATTTAGAACCTGTCAAACATGATGAATATGTTCATCCAGTGTCTTCGAGAAAATTAAAATAATGTCTATATAGACGACAATAATTTGTTCAACAACATCTTGAAAGATTTCATTAACAAAAGTTTGAAAAGTAGATGGTGCGTTACATAATCCAAAAGGCATTATTAAATATTCAAAACTACCATATCTAGTGCGCATTGCAGTCAGTGGTTCATGACCTTTAACAATGCAAATAAGATTATACAGGCCTCTAAGATCAATTTTAGAAAAGAAATTAGAACCATTAAAAAGTGTAAGAAGCAATGACATAGCAGGAACTTGATATGCATTCTCCTTTGTAACTGTGTTGAGCTTTCTATAGTCAACACACAACCTAACGCTACCATCTTTTTTCTTTACAAAAAGAACAGGGGAGCCGGTTGGAGATTTAATGGCTCTAATGAAAACTTTGGCTACATTCTCTGCAATTTAGTCTTGAAGAACTTGAGATTTGTCATTCAATAAAGAGTAGACAGGACCTGCCGGAGGTACTGGACCTATTAACTCTATTTGATGGTTGTAGGGTTGATGAGGTGGTAACTTATTGGCCTTGCGGATTGAGAAAACATTGAGGAAATTGTGGTAGATTTCTGGTAGAGTTGATTTAATGGCTTCAAATTTTATTTGGTTGTCCTCATCATCTTCGAGAGAATCTGTTGAAGGAAGACCAGAATTGAGAGAGCATAATTTGACTACTTCGAGGAAATTTAAATCCTCTTCAAGTGAAGTGATCAAGCTAGAAGGGTTAGCCAACTTCTCATTTAGAGAAAGATCAGATGCTTGCAAGTTTTCTGGCAGAGATTTGTCCTCTAGAAGGACATTGTCAGGCAGGTTTTCTAACTCCCTATTGACCTGCATTAAAGAATCAGAAGTATACTAGGTGCGTGGGGCAATCAATCTCTGTGACCAATCAATTTCTGGATGCCAATGCATTAAAAAGTCATGGCCAAGGATGGTATCTTCCATTCTTGGGGCGTCCAAGACTGATAATTCCCACTCAAAGGGGGGAAAGTTTGGAAAGTTGAAAACCCATAAAACTTTCTTACTTACCCAATATTTGGGTTCCTCTGGTTCGACCAAATAAATTGGAGTTTGATCAATATCTGTGAGTGTCAGATTTAACTTCTTGGAAAAAGATAAACTGACAAAAGAAATTGAAGCTCCTGAGTCTATAAAACAACTGAAGGGGGTATCCTCCTTGAAAAGAATGAATCTCAAGCGGTTTAAGGCAACTCCAGTCCTTAAGACATGGAGGTTCTGTGCACTGGGAGAGATAAGATAGTTTGCTTTTCACACAAGTAAACTATGTACTAGTTTTTTGACCTTGAACTAGTACCTTCTCTTTCCTTCAACTTCACACAATCTTCTAGCTTGTGCTTACCCCCACAATACATACATAACACATTATCTGCTCTTCTCTTCCTCTCAGCTTCTTTAAGTTCCCCTTTCGAATCCAGTACTTTGCTGATATTGCCTGGTGTTGAGCCTTTTGGTCGAGGTTTATCCTTTCCCTTATTGGGTTTGGATTGATTTGAGGAGGATTGAGTTGTCCGTGGGTGTTAAGAAGGTCCTGATTTAAAATTTAGGCCTTGAGATTTGTTGGCATATCAACAATGTTGTAGTCGTCCTTGGTAAACGCCGTAAAGTTTGAGGGTTTGATCCATTAAATCCATTAAAGTAGTCATCTTCTGACCATGAAGATTTAATTGATCCAGAATCCTCAAAGGAAGTCCCTTTTTCAAATGATACTTGAGGGCAGCATCATTCCAACCTACTCGTGTTTGAAGTGCTCTGAAGTTCAAGATATATTCAGAGGCTTTACCATTACCACTCATGCGGAGGAAATCCAGTTCATTTTATGCATTTTCAGTGTCATTAGGGTCACCAAACAATGTAAAGAGTTGGTCTTTGAACTTTTCCCAGTTATTAATAAGTAAGTGGGTTTCTGTAAAAGAGAGCATGAGAAGATAAGGTTTGAACCATCTTGCTGCTTTTCCGGCCAGGAATGAAGAAGCATAAACAACCTTTGATCAGTCGTTATTGAAGGTTTGAGGGTCATTATGGAACAGGAGCTTGCAGGTTTGCAAGAAGGGCCGCAATCTGTCTGGATGTTCTCCATCAAATTTATCAGGAGATTTCATGGAAGGAGTTTTGAATTTAGATCCCTCCTAAGATGTTGGATTGGAAAGGGTTTCATGAAAAGTCTCATGAAGTCTTCCAGAGAATTAGATGGTCCAGGTTCCAAAGGTTGACCAGAAGGGTGAGTAGCAGGGGCAGATGGTGCCTCATGCATTGTATCCTCTCCCTCTTCTTCCTCGCTAGAATCATCAAAATCCTGGGGAATGTCTTCTACAGATTAGACTGAGTGTCCCCGTTCCCTAAGGTTGAGAGGTTCCAAGGAGTGAGTGCCGGAAACAGGCCTTGTGGCTGTTGGCCTGCCTCTGGTGCAAGCCCTAGTAGTAGCGCCCGTAGGAGGAGTGTGTTTAAAAGGTGCCATTTAAAGAATTTAAAACACCTGAAAAAAGGACGTAGTAGTGCCAAAGAATTTGAACTATGGAGAATTAAATTATACTGTCATCGGATGACCTACGCACAAGGTGGAGGGTGTTCCTGGGAGTGAGATGAGGAAAGCAGTTTAAAAACTTCTTTGAAGCACAGAGGAAATGTTCGAGGAATTTATTTGAAGATGACTCGAAAGAAGAGCTACTGCTTTGAGATATGTTCGATAAGAATTCTAATATAATTCAAAGGTAATATTAATATTCTTAAGATCTCACAAAGGGTTGAAAACTCAATAATCAAAAATTTAGGATTTAGAAATGATTACTGAGAAAAGAAGGAAAGATAAAATGATAATGATTTAACCTGAATACTTACCACTATTAACTATATATACATTTTATCATTTAATTCTAAAGTATTATCAAACCAGAATTCAACCCTTTTATATCCATTACTCCTCCTCGCATTGACCTCATACCCATCCATTATTCCACACACCACAGACCACCAAAAATTACACCCGTTACACCTGGACCCTCCTCACTAACATCTGTTAACCCTTTAATCCTCCACTAACCATTCCGTCCATGCTCACTACCCCTTTTAATAACCCACAGGTACTTAATAAACCTTTTAGCAGACTATTACGTTCACCATTGCGCTGTGTGTCACTTATTGAGGAAAAGACTAAAAAACACTATTGAGAGATTAACTAATTTAGATTTAAAGTTTAGACTAGCGCGGTTGAATAGTGATTACACAAAGGAAAGTTGCAGTTTCTATGTAGAATTGCTTTCTGCGCTTCAAGTATGGATTTAGACCTCTGTATTATTGATTTAATGAGCTGCTTTTGCCTCAAGTGTCACATGGCGTGTGACAACCATTTAGTGCAAAGTTCTAAAACTAGGAGGCCCCATATCAGCAATCCCCTTCTGCATCCTTTAAATTTTATCCTTACAATAACTTTTCTTTTCTACCTCTTTTTGCTCCATCTTTCCTTGTTTAGCCCTAAATTGGCTCTTAATTCTACTTTTTTCTTTAGTATCAGCTGCCCTTCTAACAGCATTCACATCATATTCCCCTGCCATACAGTTACCATCAACTCTAGAAACCAAACCCAACTTCAATCCACCAAAAAGAAGTAGTTAAAGTGGCCTTACAAACCTCCTTCTATTTTCCCTCATCATTTTTTCCACCTTCTTTACTATCATTATTTTTCCCACCTTTACCATTTTCATCTTTATTTTCCTTAGATAAATCTCCAAACATGGCTTTCTTTTCAGCCATCATATTCCTCCTAACTCAATTGGAGGGAGCCTTCTCATCACTGGGTTTGATAAAAGATCAATTAGGCAATTTATAGACCTTTGCATAAAATTTGACTCTATAAGCTTTTACGTCCCTATCCAAAAAAAACAAATCACCAGATCTGTGCCCCCTCCTATTACAATAGGAGCAAACCCTGGGTTTGCCATAAACAACTCTAAACCCATTTCCATCATTTCCATAACCATTACTATCACCATTTCCATTTCCATTACCTGAAAGACGTTAATTGTTGCTATTGAAACCATAGTTACTCCTCTCATAACCCCTATATTGATATGATGATGATTATTAAGCCACAGGTGCCCTATTTTCCTTCTGAGTCTCTTGAACAAATATTAATAGCTGCTTAGTTAAATCTTCCAAGTAATCAACCATCTTTTTGTCAAAATTTTCTTCAACCTTTTCCACTGGCTCTCTCATCTGAGCCTTCTGGGCTTCTTGAGCTTTGTCCATGATTTTGTTATTTTCAGCCAAAACTTCACTAACCTTGCTGACGTAATGAGTACAAGAATCTTGATATTTGTCCAGAGTCATGAGTTTAAAATATATCTGGATGTTTTAATTGATTACCTCTAAGGTAGACAGCTTCTGTTTCAAATTTGGTAACTCCTTGATTAAGCTTTTTCTTGAAAGTTCTTTCAAAACATCCATCCTAACATCCCTACTAAAGGATGACCAAAATAAATCCTTGGCCTGATTTTCATGGCCTAGCTCTGCCATCAAAAACAAAAACTCCACCACTTCATCGAAATTTCCAATAATCTTTTTAAAGTCCACCATATTAGAAACACCACCTTAAGCTTTCCAATCACTGAAAATCTTGTTGAGGTCCACCATAGTATACCTGACACCCCATCCATAAACTATATCTTTTGACAACTTTAACAAATCCAACTTTTTACAAAAATCCATAGCAATGAACTCTTTATCCACCTCTCTGTCCACAATTAAAAAACCTAATCTGATTTACCATATCCAAATTAGAATCCCTATCAAAAGCAGCATCAGATTCATATCTGCTTGAAACCCATTTAACCTCTTCCCCATTGAACTTGGGCATATCTCAAGATACAATCCTTACTGATGCCATAACAGGAGCAGAAGCACCAGAAACACTAGATCCAGTAGTAGAAGACATACCAAAAGTAATAGTTTAAACTGTTAAAGAAGATAAGTGTTTGTATAATTAGCCTCTTGCAGGCTAAGCAAGTTAAGTTACCAACTAAGATCAATTGAAACCCAGAAAATTAAAGCCCCATGTTGGGTTCCATCAATGTAGAGAGACTCTTACAGTTGCCTTTCTGTAAGCAGAATCCAGGGTAGTTGGATAAATCAAGGAAACCCCTGTATTTTTAGGTAAAATAAGAGTTCACAATTAAATAAGCTATAATTTCTACTTGATAAAGAAATAACAGTTGATTATTTGAATTATACAGCTTAGAGATGAAGAATTGGTGCTCTTATAATTGAGGAAAAGAAATACAACAGTGAAGTTGTACTTAGAAAACTTATTTAAATGATTGGATTTATATGTTTTTATTAGGTTTTTGTTTTTTTAAAAAGATGTTATAAATGAGTCCCTGAAGTTAAGACATTTACAATAGTACCCTATCTGTATATATTTATGAGTTGTTATATAAAATATATAGAATTTTATATAAAAGTGTTATATTTATAAGGGTATTAAAATTTATGAAATGTTATGCAAAGTTATTGTGGTGGTTATTAAGATTTGTTGTTGGTTATTTATTTTTAAGTTTTGTTATTGTATGATGATCTCCTTAATTTTGATTCTACAGCCCTTATATGTATATCTAAGTCATGTGCCCTATTTTTCTCTCTGGAGCATCCCACAGGTCTTACAGAGTTTGTCCATAGTATTTTAAAGCTTGTATAGACTTCCAAACTCAATTAGAACCTTAAAATCTTAATAAAAAATGTAAAGAAATTACAGCCAATAGGGTTACAGCTGTTAAACCTCCCATTAAATTTTTGTAGCCTGTGCAGCCTTATTAACTGAGCTGAAATTCATTAGAGTTAAGTAAACTATAAAAAATTAAAAAAAATTAAAAAATACTTTATAGAATTATTAAAAATATAAGAAAAACAGTAAAATTTCCCAGAAAATTTCTAAAGGTTCTTGAGAATCCTGATTTTAATTTCCATGCATATTTAAACCTATAATTGCACTTCTTGAAAGTGAAATAAATGATTCAACTTGACTCCTATAATTAACCCCTCAGGCAATTAAACCATCCATTCTATTATAATAAAAATATATAAAATTGGATTGGCCTATCCAATATTTAAAATAAATAGCCTAAATTCATCTAAAGATTTTTTTGAGTGCCATACTAAACTTTAGACTGTCATACTATGTTCCATTTTATGTCTTATTTTATGTCAAGGGCTTTTTGAAATTCTGGTATTGTTTCTAATGAATTACCAGTCAAACCCCTATTTTCAACATGGATTAAAACCATGACATGTTTACCTGGTGAGTCCCTAATATAGACTGAGTTGTTTCAGTAACTTACCTCATAAAAAATGGATTCTAGGTGAGATGAGAATCATTTCTACCAGATGTGGGCTTCATTTCTCATCCCATATAGTGCCTTTTTTAATCTCATGATTTTACCCTCTTCACAACAAAATCACTAGTGTTCCTTAAACCAGATATTCTCTTCAATTGGTGAGTTGAAGAACACAGAACCTACATCAAAGGTAAAAATAAACCTGCAATTTGAGGCTGCCACTGTTTGAAGTAATCTTAGTGCTGTAAATGTTACTGTAGGGGAAAAAGTGTCATTAAAGTCAATTCCTGCTATATTTTGAAAACCTTTGGCTATGTATCTGGCTTTTAATTTAATTAAATTGCCTGTGGTATTATATTTTGGTGAAAAGAATCATTTCACATCTAAGACTTTCATTCCAGTTTTGGGGGTGTCTTCAGTGCAAACTTCAAGGTTTTTCAGGCTCTTAAATTCATTTTTGCATGCCTTGAGCCATTCATATTTCTTTTTTGAGTCTAGTATTTGTTTGGATGTAGTGTGGATTGAGAGAGCTATATTTTTAGAGGTACATTCTATTTCATTTTTTGTTGATTCCTGTTTTTTAACTTCAACTTCTTCTGTGAAGTCTCCTAGAGTCATAGAGTTTATTAAATGAATATCCTTTAATTTCACATGTTGTGTTTCTTTGGGTTCTGTCTTTGATAAAAATTTTTTTTATTTTAATATATCATCAGAAGGAAATACAACACATGCTTATTTACAGTATTTTTTGGTGGTTGTCTCAAAGAAAATACATCCTTTTGATTCTTTCATATACACAATCACATGAAATATTTTTTCCCAACCATCTAATTTATGTCAGACGTCCTTAGGTTGATGAACCTATTCTAGCTCTCTGAATATTTTTAAGTTTTCTACATTTATTTTTTGTTGGATATTTTTTGAAAGGGTTTCATTTTTGGTGACTTGGTATTTGTTAATCTGTTATGAGTATAAGCTTCCCAAATAAAAATAAACCTCCAGAAGACCCTGAGATGTCTATTCTCAGAAAGGAAAGTATGGCCCATTTCATATACTTCTTTTTGTTATATTTCTTAACTAATCTGTTTTGTTTGTGAAAATAAGGAAAAGATTTTTCTTGTATCATACCATTTCACTTGATAAATTCTTTCATCCTTACATTCACAAACTCACCTCCATTTTTGGATCATATAATTTTGATTTGTTTTCCTGTTTGTGTTTTAATTAGATTCATATTTAAAATTACTTTATCAGTAGCCTCAATTTTTTTTGGAGAGTATGTTAGCAAAGAAAAAACCTAATTCATCATCTACAAGGGTAATAAAATAATTACTATTGTTCACATTTGGTTCATCCATTGGATTAACTAATCTAGCTACCCATGTTTCAGAAACTGTTGGTTGTTGTGCTGTAGGCAAAATTTTTGATCTTCTTTCAGAATTGCAAAAGCAGAAATCATTGCATCCTACAGTTCCAGAGGATAATTTTCTAGGAAGACCTATGGCCATGTCACAATGTACCATTTTTCTAATATTTGGAGGCTACAATGACCAAATTTTCAATGCCAATAGCTTAGTATTGGGTCTGATGGAAATTTTTTGAGTTTCAAGTGGAGTTTCATTGGTTTGTTTTCCATGGAAACATGTTTTAAATTGGGCTTTTCATTACTATAATGGCTAATCAAATCACTACATACAGAAGCACATTCTATCAGAACAAATGAGAAGGGCCAGGGAAGAGTCCAAATTCTATTGTGAAAGCATGTGGTGAAAAGTGGGGTGCCATCAGAGCTTGAAATGTAGAAGTTTGAGCCATTAAGAGAGACACACATACCATAAATCAGAAGGGAAGGTAGTAAAATAAAGATTTCTAAAGCATTGGGACAGTAATTTACATGATTAATCTTTGCTGTGTGAACATCCACTCCTGTGAGTAACAGTGAAGCCTTTCCTGTGAGAAAACCATTGCGACCATTAGTTGAAAATCTGAGAGGTATTGGTTTGGTAAAAAATGTGAATTACATTAACCCATCCATAGAGCCAGTCATGTGATGGGTGGTTCCAGAATCAAGTATAAGCTCCTGAGGGTCATATCCAATGTTTGGGCTTAAACTGTAGCTGCCTGCCTGTTGCTTTTCATCACAAAGTTCAAAAAGCTTTTAAATTAATTTGATGGTTGTTATTTTCCTATAATATTTTGATTTGTTGGATTTATTTTTGGTAGGTCATCACAGACCGGGCACTGATGGTTGTAAAATCAGTGTATAGGTTCAGGTGAAGGTTGAGGTGTGATGAGTTGAAAACATTCATTATTATTTTTTGATCCTATAGGGGTCAACGGGAAATGGCCAACTGTGTTTTTTAAAGATGGTTCAAAAACTTCTTGAATGGTATTTTTACCAGGCTGAATAGATATAGGCAAACTAAATAGATATTGTTGTTTCACCTTGCCAGAAGGGGTGATCATTGGGAATCTGGATGAAATGTGTCCAGGTTGTTGATATTTAAAACATATTGGTGTTTTACCAGTTCTAACATAATTAGCCTCTATTTTTATATTATTGTCATTAATTGAAATTGATTTGATAGAAATGGGATCATATCTGTTCTTTGCTGAGGTCTTAATTTCCTTCTGTTGCATTGTATCAATGATAAATTTTCCCACATCTACAGCTGATTTTTCAACATTTTTGGAACAATACATGTGATCTATTTCTGTCATTACTCCATCATCAATGATATCATCATCTATCCCAGATTGAAAGAACATACCTTTTACTGAATATTTTTTAAGAGGGAAACCAGATTTTTTGAGGTCCTGAAAAAATTTTTGCACCTTATCAACAAAATCATCCCCATTATTTCAGTGTGAGAGATTTATGGTCATTTGCTCTTTTTGGATATTGGAATGTTGTATGCAAGATAGGCAATTAAATTATTTGGATAGAATTATGTATCTTTAATGACACATAGTTGTATGTATTCTTAGCTCCAGGAGAAAATCATCCACTGATTCAACCAAAAGGTTGCATGCCAACCAGTCCCAATAGATGTTTTGAAAAATTGGTCAAAACATATATCCTGAATCCTGGACTGTTTGAATTTAAAAAATACCCATTTTTTGAATCCATAATTGGAAATTTCGGCCTTTAGCATTAAGTTTCTACTTTGGGTCAGTAAGGGTCTGGCCTTTGTGAAACAGTTGAATACAATATCATTAGTCCACATTTCATCTAGGATTTCTTGAGCCAGTTCATCTTTTACCTGAGGTTCATGTTACTCAGTGGTATCTCTTGGGGAATTTTTTCATCTTAATAGTGGAGATTTGGTCTTGCTAGGCACAGTTGTTTGCTGGCATGAGAATTGGATCCACAAGTGACAGGCATTTTGAGTATGAGGTGATTGATAAAAAATGAATAAAGAAATGAAATTTATGAGAATGAGGAGAGTATAAAGGAATTTTAAGAAATGATAAGTAAGATGAAGAATAAGAAAAATAGAGCTAACAGAAATAAAAGGTAATTTATGTGTATAAAAGCAAAAAAAAAGTTTAGGATAACAAAAGTTTCTTAGAAAAAAAAATTTGTGTCAGGTGAAACAGAGAAAATGAATAGAAAAATAAAATTATAGAAAAAAATAAGGCTTCAGTAACCAAGAAGTTCTGAAAACTTATTAGTTTAAGCACATGATCAGAGTGTGGCCCCAATCCATAACTTATTCAAATTTTTTTCTTAAATTTTAATTTTAATTTTAATAAATTATTGAAATAGTTTTATTTATGTTTTTTTATAATTACTTTATTTTTAATTTTTAATTTTAAGGAATTAGGAATAACAAAAAGTTAGAGGAAAAGAGAAACTCAGAGAGAGAGAGAGAGAGAGAGAGAGAGAGAGAGAGAGAGAGAGAGAGAGAGAGAGAGAGAGAGAGAGAGAGAGAGAGAGAGAGAGAGAGAGAGAGAGAGAGAGAGAGAGAGAGAGAGAGAGAGAGAGAGAGAGAGAGAGAGAGAAATAAAAAAGAAAAAATAGGATAAAAAGACTTTTGTTTTGAATAAAAAACAGATTTGACAAGGATATGAAAAATTGAGATCACCCTTATATTCTAGAAAAAGAGGAAAAATAATTTAAAATAAAAAAATTTTGATAAAGAAAATTAGTGATTTAGAGAGATGAAAAGGGTTACATAACTTTTTTTTTATAAAGGATAAGATTCATAATGTAGATGATAGAGTATATATAAGTTTAAGGTACACTTTGTTGGAGAGAACTATCTATTTTTATCATCCTTTTATGTTGTGACATCTCCCATAGATCTTTTATACAGCCTCTGTATCTCTCTAATTTCATCACTATTCTCAAATAGCAATCTCTTAGACCTATTTCTAACTCTTGTGTTATCACAGTGACAAGCTGGAAAAATAAAAATATGAGGGTAACTTCTGGGTAAGTTGCACAAGTTTTTTGGGAAGCTGCACAAAGATTTTTTGACTTACAGTCAATCCCATACAGAGAAATCTAAAAAAGATGACACAAAATCACAAAAAAAATATTTACAGGTTCAAAAGCTGAGCTTTCAATTTTTTTGAAATGCTGTATTCCCAGTTTTTGGAACTGGTGTGATTTTACCCATTTTCCCCCTTTCTTTCTCTTTTCCACATCCTGGATCCTAGAATTAGGTCTGCCACTGATGATTTTCCTCTTTCATCTTTTTTCATCTTCTTTTCAAGTTTTTTTTCTCATCTAGGTGTCCCACAGCTTTTGGTCCCCCCTTTCCCACCCATTTATCCTCTTTATCCTCATCTTTGTTATGTATTTTTTCTCCTTTTTTTCTCTTGTTCTGAAATTTTTTTTTACTTAGGCCTTGCCTTCTGATTTTTTTGTCATGTTGAATTTAAAAAACATGTTAAATTTTCCACCAGAGTCTCCTCATACAAATTTCAATAACATTTTTGAGGATGAATCATTTATATCTCCTTGTCCACAACACTTAAATCCATCATTAGAAGAATCCTTCTTTAACCCCTCTTACTGTCTGCTCTCAAAGATTTTCTTCTTATTCTCTCTCTCCTCTAACTTATCATAGCCAAAATTCAAATCAATCTCCCTGCTTCTTTCATGAATGTCAGCCAGGCTATTCCAGGAGTCCAGTAAATGATATATAAATTATAAAACCTTAAAGAGTGGGTAAGACTTGTATTTAATGAATATAACTTAATATTTTATTGCATAATGAAATTATATAAGAATTTTATTATATACAAGTGTTACATTAAATTTATTGGTTATATATATTTTTATATACAATTAAATTGAGCATAATATAATAACTTCTACAAATAATGGCGCATTTTTATGTATTTAATAATTATAAATTTATATTTAATTAATTAAAAAACATATATTATAATTACAAGTGTAAATTTGATTTATAATATATTTAAATTAATTACTTAAATTTATATATTAAATAATACCTCTCATATGATACTAAACAATAATTAAGGACGCTTCTTTTGACCCTTAATTGTGTTAGAAAAAACAAATAAATTAATTTGCAATAAATTGAGATTAATTGCTTGTTTTCTTGCGTCAAATTATTTTTTGTTTCACTTAAAATGTCCTCTAATCAGAATGTACCATCTGTTGGGAATTATATTTCTCATAGTTCCTATGTTTCCAATCTTGATTAGTTATTCACTATTGTCACTTACTGATTTGGGAATTAATGGCGGGGAAATTGGATTCTTAATTGGGCTTTTAATTATTTGTTTCATGTTTTTCTCTATATTGTTATGTTTCATTTACTCTTTTGATATGTTTGTTTTATTCCATTCTAATCATTGTATTTACAAATATAGTAGCGCTTCAGAGGACCCATTGCCTATAAAAGGGCCTTGGATAATCCCCTGTAGCCTTATCACTTATTATACACTCAACAAATTAAATACAATTTTTATATTATGTTTATATTCTTTTTATTAGTAATAAAATTCTAATTAAAATTCTATATAACAATTTAAAGGTTGCTTTAAGTCTGATAGTGATCATAGTGTCTGCTGCGCATAGTCCTTACATCCTAATAATAGGGGGTGTCAGTTCTGGCAAATCCGCACTTACAAATCCGCACTTAAATTTGACCAAATCCGCACTTAAATAAGTGCGGATTTCCAAAACACACTAGCCCCAATACTGGTGGATTTCAAAATGAAATAAGTCACTTATTTCACTCAAATCCGCACTTTCTCAACCAAAAGTGCTGATTTCACCATCAAGTCCCATTTCACTGATTTGTCAGCATCATCCCATTCATACGCAGCACTCCGCAGAATAACACTTCATAACTCAAAACATCGTACATCACTTACATCTTTATATCATATCATATAAGAGTCATGCCTTCCTCACTTTCAAATCGTGATAAATTACATAAAGCAATGACTTTCATGGCGCTTGAACTGCTCTTGGACTCTGATTCCAATTCTGATCTAGAAGAAGATTTTGTCGTTTTATCAAAAATGGCCAGGAAACGTTACCTTCTTCCCAGAAAGCCTCAAGTACTTCATACCCCCAAGTACACCATCCAAACACTTCTTAAACTATCTACACCCAGTTTTAGATGGCTGTTCAGGACTTCTCAGGAATGTTTCCTTAAATTGCTTGAGCTTATTCAGGATCATCCCATATTTCACAATAATTCTCAAAAAGAACAACAACATCCTTCAATTCAATTGGCCATCACACTATGTCGTTTGGGTTCAAATGGTAATGGAGCCGCTTTGAAACTTTTAGAAAATGTCTTTGATTTAGGGTATGGTTCAGTTAACACTTATACCAAACGATGTATCACTGCCATCAACTCCTTGGAATCTCAACTTCTCACCTGGCCAACAAAAGAAGAGCGACTTGAATCATCTCAGGTTATGCAAGCAGAGGGCTTTCCAGGATGTATTGGTTTTGTTGATGGTACTACTATTCCTTTGAGCCAGAAACCTGCTCAAGGTGGAAACAATTACTTTGACCGTAAAAAGAGGTAGATTATTTTTAACTCCTTTCATCCTCCTTGAAACTAACACAAACAAATATATCTTCTTTATAGATATTCAATTAACGTTCAGCTTATATGTGACGTAAACAAAAAATTTATATCATTCTTTGCTGGCTATCCTGGCTCATGTCATGACTCCTACATCTTCCAAAGAATGCATATTTCAAATGAACCTGAAAAATTCTTTGATGAAAATCAGTATCTTCTTGCAGATTCTGCTTATGTGAATGGAAAGTATGTACTTCCTGCTTTTCGGGGAGCAGCTTCAGAAGACAGTCAAAATGCCAAATTCAACAATCATTTGGCAAAGTCAAGAGTCTGTATTGAACATTCTATTGGAATCTTGAAAGGCCGTTTTTCTAGTTTAAGGGAATTAAGAAGTCCTCTTAGAAATAAATCTCAAATGGAGGCAGTGATCAACTGGATTCTGTGTTGCACTATACTTCATAACCTACTTGCTGACCTCAAAGATCAATGGTTTGAGCTAATGAAGATGAACAAGTTGATTCACCTCCGACTATATCCAACACTTCTATTTCTCAATCAACTAGTATAAGGGCGAAAATCCTTCCAATAACACTCCAACATTTTTCAACGCAATTTTAATTTTTTTCTCTTTCTCTTCAAATTATCAATTTGCATGTATTATTCACTGAGAATGGTAAATTTTTTTGCATATTTTTTTGGTTTTTGAATTTGCTGTTAAAGTCTTATTTTTTTTTCTCTCTGTGTTTTCTTTCATCAACTCAACATGAAATCGCATATTTTCAGCAAACGCATATTTTTTCAGTCACTCAAAGGTTGGGAAAGAGTTGGAAGGGAAGATTAAGGGTTCCGAGGCATTTTAAATGAAGAAAAGGGTCTGGGAGAGGTTGAGAGGGGTGAAATGGGGATCAAAAGAGGATGGCATACAATGGGGCTGGGAGGATAGCGAAAGGCATGGGGAGGGAAGACAAGCATGTGTTGATAGAATTGAAAGGGATGGAGATTGGTGCAAACAGAGTGTGAAAATAGGAGGATGAACTCTGTTCTTCGGGCGAAGAACAGAGTTCACTTCCATAAAATATTAGCTGAAACATAGTTTTCAATTCTGTAAAAACAGTTGTAAGTAATAGAAAAAGTCACTGATTTTTTTTATATGTAATCCTTGCTTTACAAGGAGACTTTTGTGACGAAGCAGATTTTTGAATTACCTTTAAAAGAGGATGGCATACAATGGGGCTGGGAGGATAGCGAAAGGCATGGGGAGGGAAGACAAGCATGTGTTGATAGAATTGAAAGGGATGGAGATTGGTGCAAACAGAATGTGAAAATAGGAGGATGAACTCTGTTCTTCGGGCGAAGAACAGAGTTCACTTCCAGAAAATATTAGCTGAAACATAGTTTTCAATTCTGTAAAAACAGTTGTAAGTAATAGAGAAAGTCACTGATTTTTTTTATATGTAATCCTTGCTTTACGAGGAGACTTTTGTGACGAAGCAGATTTTTGAGTTACCCTTTGAGATTTGGAATGTCTGGGAGGCATTATGAAACTGGCACATAACAAGAAAAAAGATTAAAAAGTAGAAGAAATAAGTAAAAAAGAATGTAAACATGCCTGGTCAAAATATTGAAAATGTTGGAGATTGGTGCAAACAGAATGTGAAAATAGGAGGATGAACTCTGTTCTTCGGGCGAAGAACAGAGTTCACTTCCATAAAATATTAGCTGAAACATAGTTTTCAATTCTGTAAAAACAGTTGTAAGTAATAGAAAAAGTCACTGATTTTTTTTCTATGTAATCCTTGCTTTACGAGGAGACTTTTGTGACGAAGCAGATTTTTGAGTTACCTTTTGAGATTTGGAATGTCTGGGAGGCATTATGAAACTGGCACATAACAAGAAAAAAGATTAAAAAGTAGAAGAAATAAGTAAAAAAGAATGTAAACATGCCTGGTCAAAATATTGAAAATGTCAGGAAGGGGTGTGTGCCGAGGATTGATGGGTAGGTAGCGAGGAAGGTCAGTGTGTCACATGTGACAGGGATGGGGTAAGAAAGGAAGGGATGTTTTGTGGCCAAAATGTGGTTGTGAAAAAAAATGGGAAAAAAGTGCTGATTTGAGGTCATAACTGACACCCTTTTTTGAAATAAGTGACTTTTTTGCAAAAGTTTAAGTGCTGATTTGTAAGTGCTGATTTGGTTTGAAATCTGCACTTAATTTAAGTGCGGATTTGCCAGAACTGACACCCCCTAATATTATTAATTAATAATAACCTCATTTTTGTCACCTCTCAAGAAACCCGTCGTTGATTCCTCTCAATAAATTAAATAATTTTATTAAATTTTATTTCTTTTATTACCTATACTCCTCTTCTCCTTCTCCTCCTCTCATTTCTTCCCTCTTTTCTTATCTCTTCTAGACGACTGACCGAAAACTGGGGGCCTTTCCAAACGACGACGACGATCGAGCCTGGCGACGAACGACAAAACGCACGGACCACCTAGCAAAACGAAACTTTTGCCGCAACTGTGTTTCGAACTTGGGTTCGACATCTTAGGTTTATATATTATTAATTTTTATATTATTTTGAAGTGATTTTTTGATCACTATAGTAAGTTCACCTTTGCGCCTCTCACTCATATTACTATATTTTTATTGCAATAACAGTGATTGTGGCTTAATTGCTGATTCACTGAGTGTAAGTGTTCAATTTAAAAAAAATTTTTTTTTCCTAGTTGACCATTATAGAGTGTTAAATCCTCTTAGTCCTAGAAGAATTGACATTATTATTAATACAAATTGAATTATTAATAAAATTTTTTTTATTATTAATTATTGTTAATTTTGGTTGACTTAAAAGTACATTGTGCTTAGTCCCAAATATATTGCCATATTTAATATTGGTAATTAATTGGTTGAATTAACTTACTTGTTATTCCCAATTTAACCTTGCAATCCATTTTTTTAAAAAAAAAAATTAATTTTTTAATTATTACTTTATATTGAAAATTATTTTTTCTATAATTTAATTAATTAAATATTTTTTTATTTGGAGCAATTATTGACTAACTTTGATTATTTTTTATAAAGTACAAAGTAAAATATAAATCTTCCCACTAGTATGTCCAACAATTTGGCAGAAAAAATGGATAACATGCAAGTGGATGAGATAGAAATTGACTATGATGCTGACACTGTAAGTTCTTCTAAAGTTGGTCATAAAAAATCTTATGCTAACACAAAGAATTCACATACTGCAGGATGTGGAAATGACAGGAAATGCAAACAAACCAAACCCCCTTCCCCCAGTACCACAGAAGGAAGTAAAGCCTCTAGTGCCTCAAGAAGGTCTTCCAAAAGGCTTCAAAATAAAAAAGCTCCCTCTGCCACAACAAATCAGCAACCTATCCAGTCATATAAAAGAGTTGAAGACAGAAAATATGACGTACAAAGCAAAGGTAATCACATTGTGGGATCAGTTCCAAGAACTCAGGAACCAGATTCAGGCCCAGGCCCCTCCTCAGTTGCCTCCCAATCAGCCTCAATTTCAGGCTCAACCTTCACAGCCACCCAGCTCAACCATCCAAAATCCAAATACTATGGAAGTAGAGCAATGGAAATGGGATTATCTAATGAGTCGCTACCAACAGAATGTGCAACACCCTCCTCATCATCAGCCTGGCCCATCCAGAACACCCAATTTCCATCCACCTCCTCATCCCTACCAACAAGGCAGGAGAAAGAAGGCCCAAGCACATTCCCAAAACCAGTCCCAGGGGAAGTTTCCTCCTCTGCCATGGTAAGTAATTTGGTTGATTGTCACTTGGGTATGTTTTCTAATAAATCTTCTTCTGCAGGTAATATTATTGAACATGGTGAAAGAACAGTTAAACCTGTTTAAAGACAGCTTCCTGTAACTAGTAGCCCTATTGATGTAATTAGCAAATTGTCATTTGATGAACCTTTACATTTAACTTCTACATCTTTAATTAATCCTTCTCTTGCAATTAAAAATGATTCTGTTCCCCCTGAAATCTATACCTTAATTGAAAAAACTTCTGAGGAAATATTGAAAGATACCCTTGATTTTAATATTGTGAAAGACAAACATGTGAGAGATGTGTTAATCCATGAAAATGATAGATTAAATAATTTACACTTGCAATGTAAAGTGAGTTCTTCTGTACAAGATACAGCTTATTTAAAAATCAAAGAAACCTTGAATATTGTTCTTAGTCAACAAAAACAAATAAGAAGTGGCCATAGAGCTATCTCAGATAGAAATATCAGTCTACATAAGACCTTGAGTGAATTGAAACCCCTTATTGAGGAAAATTATTCATTCAAAAATGAAATAAAATCTCTACAAAATGAGTTTAAGAAGCTAAAAAATGATTTCCATGCACTAAGTACCAAACACTCAGTTTCTGAGGACAGAAATGTTCTATCTCTTGCAAAAGTAAATGACCAGATGTCTGAAATTCCAAGAATAAGAAACTATGTGTCTGACCTACAGGAAAAGTTCTCAACCTTAACCATCAATAATGAATTAAATGAGATTTCTGCAAATAAGCTGCATAAAAATAAAGGGAAAAAACCTGAACAAAGTTCATCCTTTCTTCCTCATATTTCAACCATTAAACAAACTGAAAATGAGTCTGTAAAATCTTTTGCTACTAGCAAAAAATCTTGTGATGGTCATGCACCAGCTGTTTCTGTAAATAATGAAATTTCTGAACACCTGGCTAAACTTCAGGAATTATTACTAATGAATAATTCAAACCAAAAAGTGGACCATCCCAGTAGTCAGAAAAATTGGCCTAAGTTAGACCAATATCCTACCTTTGATGGTGATTCTTCCTCTGATTGGCAACACTTTATCCAGAGAATTGATAATTTAAAGAGATCTTATAAACTACCTGATGAGGAAATTGTTTCTAAGCTAATTTCTTTATTTTCCAATGTAGCCTTGATGTGGTATGAATCTGTCCTCTTAGATAACAATCATTATACATGGAATGATTGGAAATCCTTGATTGAGAATCAGTTTGGTGGTTCAAAATTCAGGTTAGCTCAGCAAAGACTGTATGAAAATACTAGATATGTATCCTCCTCTGTTGAAAAGCCCATTGTTTTTCTGATGAAAATAACTAAAATCCTTAGAGCAATTGATCCAAAGATGGATTATGATATTTGGAGAGATAAAATCTTGTATAAATTACCAAATTCTCTTAGAGATTTAATTGTAGCTAAAACTGAGCATGTGAGGGAACATTCTTCTTTCATTAATATCTGTAATGAAGTACTGCTCAACCATAGATATGAACCAAAGAATTACCTTGGAAAATTTTATCATGATCAAAATAAACCCTCTACAAAGCCCCCAGAAAAATCTGGTAAAACCTCTTCCCCAGTTTCACCTAAAAAATATGCAACAAATACTTGTTATAAATGTAACAAACCGTGGCAGAAGGGTCATGTTTGTGACAAGAAAATTCATCTTGTTGAACAAAATGAAGACACTGATGAAATTGAACTTGATGTCAATAATTCTTCCAGTGACTGTGAAAGTAATATCTCCTATGACAATGAATCTGTTAAAGATGTTTTAATGTTGAAACATGAACTCCATTATTTAAATAATATATCTGAAGATTGTGTATTGAATTTATCTTCAGTAGAAAATGCTGAGATAATTAAAGATATTACTAACAATTCTATTCCTATATCCCCTTTAAAGGCACCTGTTATCATTAATGGTAAAAATGTTCATGTAGTTCTTGATTCTGGTGCTGGAGGAAGTGTAGTATCTGAAAAAGCTTTGGCTTCAGTGGATAAGGAATATTTGAGTAAATTATTGCCTATAACTTCTGAAAAATGGAGAGGGTATGGTTCTACCTTATTTCCTATTGGCAAATACAAAACCTCTGTATTCTTCAAATATAATGGTGGTTTTGTCAGAGCTATTTGTGAGTTTGTTGTCATGAAAAATGATAATTTGAGCAATTGGTTTATTATGGGAAATGATATTTTAACCATGTTTGGTGTGAAACTGGACCCAGCAAATAATTGCTTTACCTTAGGAATGAATGGGAAAAGAAAATTCAAAATTTCTTCTCCTAAACCTTCTGGGCATTTGTTGAAATCTTGTAACTCACTGACCCAATGTAAAGGTAGAACAACAACTGAAATGGATGATTTATTACATGAAATAAATACCGCTTCTTTTGGTGATCATTTGACTAATGAACAAAAGGATTCTATTGTTGCCTCTATTACATCTTTCCCTATGGCTTTTGCTCATGGTTCTCATGTCTTGGGAATTGTTCAGGAAGAGATGAAAATTACCTTATCCTGTAATTTGAGTGATATTCCTCTTTCCCTTAAGAAAAAACCATATCCTGCTTCTCCATCAAAAAGAAAAGATATTGAAGATAATATTGAAACATTATTGAAAATGAATATCATTGAGAAAGTGGATGTCACCCCCAAATATTGTGTCATCTCCCCAGTCTTGATTTCATATGAAAAAGATAAAGCTAGATTATGTGGAGATTACAGAGCTTTAAATACTTATACTGTTGATAATATTTATCCTTTACCCAAAATTAATTCAATACATGCTACCTTGCAAGGTGCAAAATTTATTAGTTGTCTGGATGGTAATAAAGGTTATCATCAAGTTCCAGTTGAGAAAAATTCTCAAAATTTTTTGATTATTGCTACTCATATGGGAATATATAAGTATGTTAGGATGCCATTTGGCCCTAAAAATGCTCCTTCAGTTTTCCAGAAAGTCATGGATAACACTTTCCATCAAGAAATTATTGAAGGTTGGCTCATGGTTTATATTGATGATATTATTGTTTTTTCTAAAACTTTTGATGAACATATGATTCACTTGAATACAGTTTTCCAAAAAATGGATGAAATCAATATGACCTTATCTTTAAAAAAGTGTAAATTTGGTTTTCAATCTTTGAAAGTCCTTGGCCATGTTGTGTCAGGCTTACAAATTTGTGTAAACCATAATAAAGTTGCTGCCATTCAAAATGTGAAAGCACCAACTTCTGTAAGAGAAATCCAAAGTTTTTTGGGTATGTGTGGCTATTATAGACAATATATTAAAAATTATCAGGTCATAGCCTTGCCTCTTACAAAACTAACCAGAAAAGATGTTGCTTTTCTCTGGAATAATGACTGTCAGAAAGCTTTTAATACATTGAAAAGTTGCTTAATGACAGCCCCTATATTGGCTCTTCCAGATTTTAACAAGCCATTTGTACTTTATACAGATGCTAGCTTTATTGGTCTGGGTGCTGCCCTTCACCAAAAGCAAATTATTAATGATAAATCCTCAGAGGTTGTAATTTGTTATATTTCAAGAACCTTAAGAAATAGTGAATTGAAATATGGTGCCACTCAATTGGAGTGCTTAGCAGTTGTTTGGGCTCTTGAGAAACTTCATTACTACTTGGATGACCAAAAATTTGAGTTGGTAACTGACTGTAGTGCTGTGAAATCTCTCTTAAACCTCAAGACACCTAACAGACATATGTTCAGGTGGCAACTTGCTGTTCAGGAATACAGAGGAAGGATGACTATTATCCACAGAGCTGGAAATGTTCACTCTAATGTTGATATGCTCTCCAGATTGCCTCTGCCAAATAATGACTCCAATCCTTCTTATGTACCTGAGGATGACACTGTTCATATACATGGTATATTTATAGTTGATATGGAAGAAGAGTTATTACAGTTAATACTGGATTCATATGATAAAGATTCTAACTTAAATAAATTAGTTACTATTTTGAATGATCCTAAGAATGCTTCAATTCAAGCATTAATAAAAACTCTTCCTGCAAAGTACCAAAGTGCTTTAACTAAAGGAAAGTTTTCTATTGAAGATGGTTATATATATTATAGAAGGAAGCTTACCAATGTAATTGTTATTCCTCCTTCAATGAAAGAAACTATCCTCAAACTTTGTCATGATGACATATTAGCTGGTCATTTTGATCTTGAAAAAACATTGATTAGAATCAAAAACACTGCATGGTGGGCTAATATGTCTGAAGACACAAAATTATATGTTGAATCTTGTGATTCCTGCCAAAAATCTAAAAGGTTAACAGGTAAGAGAGCAGGGTTATTACAACATGTTGAAGCACCTAGTGCTCCCTGGCAAATCATTAATATGGATTTTGTCACTGGTCTTCCTGTTGCAGGTAAAGACAGCTTTAACTCTTGTTGGGTAATAGTTGATAGATTCACAAAAATGTGCAAATTTATTCCAACCCACAAAGATGTATCCACCAAAGAATTAGCTTTCTTATGGTGGTCTTACATGTTTAATATTATTGGTTTTCCAAAAGCCATTATCTCTGATAGGGATCCAAAATTCACTTCTGAGTTTTGGACCTCTTTGATGGATATTTGTGGCTGTGAGTTAAAATTGTCTACAGCTCACCATCCTCAGACTGATGGTCTAGCTGAAAGAATGATTCAAACTCTGGAAGATATGATTAGAAGGTATTGTGCCTTTGGTTTAGAATATAAAGACAATGACAGATTTACTCATGATTGGGTCACTCTTTTGCCTGGTCTTGAATTTGCATATAATAGCACTGTTCATTCTGTCACTGAGAAAAAGCCTTTTGAGCTTTGGTTGGGTTATGTCCCAAACACTCCTCCTCAGATTCTCAATAATAAATTACCTAAGTTGGAACTACACCCTGGTGTAAAATCTTTTATGCAAATGCAACAGCTATGCAGAAAACATGCTCAAAGTTGTATTGATAAAGCATTTGAATATGAAAAGAAAAGATGGGATAAATCCCATAAAGAATACACATTTAACAAGGGTGATGAAGTGTTGATCTCTACTGTCCATTTCAATTTACAAGGTAACCACAAATTAAAAGATCCTTTTGTAGGACCATTTGTTGTTAAAAGAATGGTTGGTGATAATGCAGTAGAAGTTGTATTGTATTCTCCATATGATAGGAAACATCCTGTCTTTCCCATTTCTTTACTTAAACCTTATACTTCCAACAGTGACTTATTTCCAAAAAGAAGAGGAAGACCTAAGAAGAACCCTCAGGAAGTCACAGAAACAGCAGAAATTGATAAAATTCTCAATGATAGAATTATCACTTCTGAAAGAGGTACTGAATATTTATTGAGATATAAGAACAAATCATCTGAACATGATGCATGGATACCTGGCAAGGAAATTTCAAATCTGCCTGCTCTGTTGAAAAAATACAAAAAGAAAAAATCTTAGCATTTTTTTTATTTTTTTTTTAGAGTGAGGGAGTGTCAGCCAGGCTATTCCAGGAGTCCAGTAAATGATATATAAATTATAAAACCTTAAAGAGTGGGTAAGACTTGTATTTAATGAATATAACTTAATATTTTATTGCATAATGAAATTATATAAGAATTTTATTATATACAAGTGTTACATTAAATTTATTGGTTATATATATTTTTATATACAATTAAATTGAGCATAATATAATAACTTCTACAAATAATGGCGCATTTTCATGTATTTAATAATTATAAATTTATATTTAATTAATTAAAAAACATATATTATAATTACAAGTGTAAATTTGATTTATAATATATTTAAATTAATTACTTAAATTTATATATTAAATAATACCTCTCATATGATACTAAACAATAATTAAGGACGCTTCTTTTGACCCTTAATTGTGTTAGAAAAAACAAATAAATTAATTTGGACTAAATTGAGATTAATTGCTTGTTTTGTTGCGTCAAATTATTTTTTGTTTCACTTAAAATGTCCTCTAATCAGAATGTACCATCTGTTGGGAATTATATTTCTCATAGTTCCTATGTTTCCAATCTTGATTAGTTATTCACTATTGTCACTTACTGATTTGGGAATTAATGGCGGGGAAATTGGATTCTTAATTGGGCTTTTAATTATTTGTTTCATGTTTTTCTCTATATTGTTATGTTTCATTTACTCTTTTGATATGTTTGTTTTACTCCATTCTAATCATTGTATTTACAAATATAGTAGCGCTTCAGAGGACCCATTGCCTATAAAAGGGCCTTGGATAATCCCCTGTAGCCTTATCACTTATTATACACTCAACAAATTAAATACAATTTTTATATTATGTTTATATTCTTTTTATTAGTAATAAAATTCTAATTAAAATTCTATATAACAATTTAAAGGTTGCTTTAAGTCTGATAGTGATCATAGTGTCTGTTGCGCATAGTCCTTACATCCTAATAATATTATTAATTAATAATAACCTCATTTTTGTCACCTCTCAAGAAACCCGTCGTTGATTCCTCTCAATAAATTGAATAATTTTATTAAATTTTATTTCTTTTATTACCTATACTCCTCTTCTCCTTCTCCTCCTCTAATTTCTTCCCTCTTTTCTTATCTCTTCTAGACGACTGACCGAAAATGAATCTCATTTCACTTCACATGTTCAGCAGCCTAAAGAGAAACCTTTTGCAACACAAGATGGTCAGCCATCTGACCCTTTACTTGTTTCACAAGATAAAAATTGTAGTGATATTCAAGTTGTCAGCCAGGCTACTAGACTTACCCAGTAAAGAATTATAATTATTTACTAGAGTAGAGCTATGCCTTTACCACTTATTTTATTATTTATATTTACTTTATAGTTACTTATCATATTCTAACTAGTTAATAAGTAAAATTAATTAAATATTTAATTATAAGGTTTCTTCACTTCTTTCTCCTTGACAGTTCTCTCATGACAGCTGAAAAGTAGATCAGAATACTAAAGAAAAAAATCAAATATTTAATTACCTTGAAATTTACAGTAAAATCTGTATATAGAACATTCTTTCTAAAATATATTCTAATTTGAAATTTTTTTGTGCGTTTTCTCCCTGTGATGTTCTTGCATGCAGGATGTGGTACTGTATTTCTCTCTCTCTTTTTCATATATATAGCCCCTCAATATTGCTGTTTTCAATCATCCTATTCTATTCCATTCTTTATTTAAAAATAAATAATATATACAAATTAAATATCATTACTACTATTAAAATTTTCTTAGTATTTAAAGTTGAATATTCTAGGTTACACAGTAATATTAGTAATACATTCTTTACCTTTTTGTTGAGTAAAAAATATAAAAGATTAAGAATGTAAAAAATCATGAAATCTTGAGTTTTCCTACCCTTCAGTGCCATTGGACTACTGGAAATATCTTCTAAACTAAAGGACCACCCTGAAAACTGAGGGCCTTTCCAAATTGTTGTTGACCCAATGATATCTTGACACTAATGACTCCATGGGACCATTGACTCCAGCACCTATAGCAATTAATGGACAAACAACAAACGTCAAATGGAAAAAGCACATGACTGTTTTTTTATTGCCACAACCAGGAATCGAACCTCACTCAAAATTAGAAAGCTTATATAGAGGTAAACAGCCTATACTTTTGTAGTGACTTTAGTGGTTACTATCAGTAAGGTGTCACTCTGCACATTTCATACTATACTTATAAATTTTTATTAATCTAAACTCTGTAATTAGAATTTAATTTCTCAGATTAAAGGGAGAGATGTCTACTATTAATATATATATTTTTTTCCTAGTAGACCAAGATAGAGCACAAAATGTTCTTAATTCTAGAAGTAATGTAATTTTAACTATTTGATTAATATATTATATTAATTAATTGTTTTAGTTACCTATTTTTCCTGATAATTAATTTATTATTTCATTATTTCAATTGACCATTAGTCCTGGTAATAAATAATGATAAAAAATTATATTAATTAATTATTCAGTTGACTTTTGGCCCTGAAAATTAATATGTTATTTTATTATTTCAGTTGACTATTAGTCCTGGTAATAAATTATAAAAACAAATTATTTAATTATTTAAGTAGAATATTAGCTCTGCTAATTAATAATTAAATTGATATATATTTTTAATTTTTGTTTATTTTTATTTTTTTTACAAGAAAATAGTCACTGACAAAATATTCAAATATTTTTCTCTCAGCCCAAGTTATTCAAAAAATTGCTTATTTAGATTTTTCTACCAACTGTGAGGAGGAGATGGATCTAATTGATTATTATGAAAATTCTGTAAGCTCTTCTTTGACTACTAAATTTTCTCAATTAATCAATTATTGAACCATTTAGGATGTATAAATGCAGGAGGTGTAGATCAAGAAAGAAAAAACTCCCCAGGACTCCAAGCCCCACGTGCTCCCTCCAGAAGAACCTTTAAAAGGCTTCAAAATCAAAAAAATTCCAGTTCAGCAGCAGGTAAACAACTGTTCAACTCACATCAAGGAGTTTAAAACTGAGAACCTCAGATTAAAGAAAAATGGGGATCTACTTGAGGAAAGATTTTAAAGAATAGATATTTCTCTTCAAGAGAGGAAGAAAATTCAACAAGTAGCAGAACACCCTCCACAATTGGTTCCTCCTCAGCAACAAGAAAAGGTGGAAGTGTCAAAATGGCAGTGGGACTTGCTGAACACTCAATGGGACTCACTTAAAGCCCAGAAGATGCAACAGGCTCCACAAGTAGGTCCATACAGGCCCCAACAATCCAATCCAAACCCTCCTCATCCCCACCATGGAGGAAGAAGAAAGAAAAACAACCACATCAAAAAATTTTCAAAACCATGGTAAGGCCCTCCATTGAATCTCAAGTTCGTTTTCTTGTAACTAATTCAGTTCCTTCTTGTAACTCTGCAATGGGAGATGACACTTAGAGACCAGTAGAAGCTGCTTCTAGAAGAATAAATAATCAATGTTCTGCATATGTAAATACTTCTTTATTCTTAATTTCTACCTCAATGATAAATAAAGATATGGCTATTTTAGATAAATTAATTGATCCTGAAGTATGTGAGACTTTTGAGAATTACTCTTTCTCTATCCTGAGAGATTCCCCTGATGTAGCCACCATTGATGACCAATATTTGGGAGACATCATCCCCAAAAAAATCAGATAATGAACAACCTACAATTAACACAAAATTTTAATAGCTTGTTAGCTGAAAAAGGTTACCATGAATTGAAAAGTGGGTTGAATAAGGTTTCTGATGAATTGTTTATGTACAAGGTAAATTATGAAAATAGTAATAAGAAATTTGCTTTGTGGAAAAAAAATAAAAATTATCTGTCAAAATTTCAAGAGACTGTGTCTATCTGTGTCCAAGGACTAGAAGATCATAAGTCAAACTTAAAGAAACTAAATGATCATTATTCATATTTACAACATAAGAACCAATTATCTTTTGCTACCATCAATGAGACATTACCTAGTATTCCAAGGGTGAGAGCTAGGTTAACCAACATTGATGAACAATTGAACTCATTATTATATGAACAAAAACACTCTGACACTCCTCTGAAAGAAAAGTTTTCACAGGATACTCCAAATGTACCTTAGCCAAGTCTCTCTAAAGAAAAATTAGTACAAGAGAAGCCCATAGATATTTCTGAGGTTCCATCAAAAACTTATTATGCACCCTGTTCATCTACTACTGTGTTAAATAATGAAATTACTGCTCAAATACAAAAATTGCAGCTTCTTCTTACACAGAAACAGGTGTTCCATAAGGAAATTACTTCAAATCAGAGAAATTGGCCCAAACCTGACCAACATCCAACATTTTACAGTCACTCTTCCTCTGATTTGCAGCAATTCATATGCAGAATTGATAATCTTAAAAAATTATTATAAACTACCAGATGAAGAAATTATCTCTAAATTAATTTCTTTGTTTTCCAATGTTTTCCTGATGTGGTATGAATCTATATTTTTGGACAATAATGATTACTCTTGGGAGGATTAGAAAATATTTATTTTAAGCACAATTTGGTGATTCAAAGTGTAGGTTAGCCCAACAAAGGAAGTAGAGGAGTAGAGATATAGCTTATCCTCTACAGAAAAGCCTATTTAGTTCCTTATGACACTAGTGAAAATCCTGAGAGCAATGGATACAAACCTGGATTATAAATTATAGAAATACAGGGTCCTATATAAATTTCCAATGTCTTTAAAGGACTTAATTGTTTCTAGAACTGAATTCTAAAGAGAACCTTCTTCTGTTGTTAATAATTGTAATGAAGTCCTTTTGAATAAAAGGTTTGAATCTAGGAAGTTCATCCCTAGACCTTTATTGGAGAAACCCTCCAATCACCAACAAAAAAGTCTGGAAAAAGTTGGTAAACCTTCTGCCCCTGTTGCATCTAAAAAATTTGAAACAAACACTTGCTTTAAATGCTGAAAGCCTTGTCAGAAAGGCCATGTTTGTGACAAGAAAATAAATTTTTTTGAACAAACAGAGGAGCCTGCAGATGAAACAGTTTCACAGAATGATACTTCAAGTTACTGTTCCAGTAACATATCTTATGAATCTCACCAGGAAATCTTTATGATGGAGGAAGATATTCAATATTTAAATAATGTTGACAATGATACCAATGATTTATTCACAGTTGAAGATGCTTAAATCATAAGAAATGTTAAGGAAATCTTAGTAATTATTACCCCTCTCAAGGAACCAGTCTTGATTAATGGAAAAAACATTGAGGTTGTTTTAGATTCTGGAGCTAAAGGAAGTTTTGTATCTGAAAAAGCACTTGCTTCAGTTGATCAGGATTATAAATCAAAACATATGCCTATCAATTCTGAAAATTGGAGAGTTTATGGCTCTGTTTTATCCCATATTGGTAAATAAAAGGCTACAGTATTTTTCAAATATAGCCATGCCTTTGTAAGAGCTATGTATTACTTTGTATTTATGAAAAATGATACCTTGAGTGATTGGTTCATTGTGGGAAATAATGTATTAACCAAATTTGGAATTAAACTTGATCCTTCAACCCAATATTTACAATGGGGTCAAATGGGAAGAGAAAATTTAAAATCTCTTCCCTCAAAGAATTATTAACGCCAGGAATGAACACATGTAATTCTGTGGTTCAATATAAAGGAAGATATACAAAAGATATTTCTGCTTTCCTGCCTTTAATCAACACAGCATCTTTTGGAGAACAACTTTCTGGTAAGGAAAAAGATTCCATCATTCAGTTGATAAACTCTTTTCCTATGGACTTTTCTCATGGGTCATATGAGCTAGAATTGGTCAAAGAAAAGATGAAGCGTTCATTATCTTGTCCATTGATTGAAATATCACCCAGTTTAAAGAAGAAGCCCTATCCAGCTTCCCCCACATAGATAAAAGATATTGAAGACAATATTTCTACCCTTTAAAAATGAATATTATTGAAATGGTAGTTGAAACAACAAAACATTGTGTTATCTCACCTGTCTTTATTTCTTAGGAGAGAGAAAAATCCAGGTTATGTGGTGATTATAGAGAATTGAATACTTATACTGTAGATGATATCTATCCTTTACCAAGAATTAGCTCTTTCCATGCTACCTTACAAGGTGCTAAATATATCGGCTGTCTATATGGTAATAAAAGATATCACTGGATACCTGTGGAGAAACACTCTCAAAATTTTCTAATGATTGCTAATCATATGGGTATTTATGAGTATATTAAGATGCCAATTGTCCCCAAAAATTCCCCTTCAGTTTTTCAAAAGTTATGGATAACAAATTCCATCAAGAAATAATTGAAGGATGGTGGATGGTTCACATTGATGATATCATCATCTTCTCCAAAAAATTTGATGAAAAAATTTAAAACCTATGTAAATTTTTCCATAAAATGGATGATATAAATTTGACACTTGCTTTGAAAAAATGCAAATATGGCTTTCATTATTTGAAAGTGATTGGTTATTTTATCTCAGGGTTACAGATATGTGTTGACCAGAACAAAGTGGCAGCCATACAACAGTTAAAAGCTCTTACTACAGTTAGAGAGCTCCTAAGTTTTTTGGGAACTTGTGGATACTATAGACAGTATATTAAAGATTATCAGGTCATAGCATTACCCCTGACCCAACCAACTAGAAAACATGTTGCTTTTGTCTGGAACATTGAGAGACAAAGAGCTTTTGACACTATGAAACATTGTTTGATGTTGTCAGCCAGGCTGTTTTAGGAGCCAAGTAAATTAACATACAATTTTATTGAAATTAAAAGAGGACATAATAATTGCAGCTTATGTATTTACATTAAATTTATATTACATAATATATTATATAAATATTTTATTTTATAAGTAAAATAAACTTTATATTAATTTTATTATCATATAAATTAAGTATACATCAATTTAATTATCATATTCCATATAAAGGGACACATTTTTTATGTATTTAATAAATAAATAATTAATTACATTTTTATAAAATAATTACATCTTATTAATTATCTTATATTTTAATTGAATCAATTATTTAAATTAAATATGTAATTAACATTTTCATAAAGAATATTATCCATAATTATCGGCACTTTTTGACCCTTAATTTTGTCAGTAAATTATTAAATAAATTAAAACACTTATTCAATAAAATAGTATTCAAGTTCTCACTTTAAATCATTAATATCATTAAATTAAATATTTGTTTCATTTAAACTAGTTATTTACTTGGTTAAATAGTTAAAACAATTAATTAATTTTGATTTATACTAGGTCAACTTGCTTACATAAAATTTTGTGTCAAAATAATTTTTTGTTTCAATTAAAACACTTTCATCCTACTTTAATGTCTGTTTTGGATTCTTTTTCTCACAGCTCTTATGTTTCAGACTTACTTAGTTACTCACTATTTTAATTAACTGGTTTGGGAAATCATGGTGGGAAAAACTAGTTACTTATTCATGGGTTTAGTTTATTGTTTCATGTTTTTCTCTTAATATCTATGTTTTATTTATATTCTTTTATATTCTTGTTTTAGCTTATTACTATTTTTTATATACTGATTTGTGGCGTTTCAGAGGTGCCCTTGTCTATAAAAAGGCCTTGGGTAATCTCCTTTAGCCCATCACTTACTACTCATCATATTTTTAAATACATTATATCATATTTTATTTACCTTTTTTAGTTGTGCTTCAGCCTTCTTAAATATTAAAATAAAATCTAGAGGTTGTTTTAAGAATATTCAAATTTTTAGTTTTTGATAATTGAGCAGAGAGAAAATAAAAGTACTTACTATATTAACCACACTGTCAATCATCCGATTTGTCTATTAGACCCATTATTTCATCATCCAATTCCTTTTACTCCCCTCTCTTCCCTTCTATTTTACTCCTATCATTTTAATCTCCCTTTTACACCTTCCTTTTCACCTTCTTCTAGACAAGCTGGCCGACAATTGTAGGCCTTTCCATACAACGATGATTGACTTGGCCAAATTTTGGATGAACAAAAAAATGCACGGACCACCTCCCGCAAAAAGTACACTTTTTCCTCAACCATGAATTGAACTGAGGATCTTACTTTTAGGTTTATATATTTATAAAATTT
Organism: Hemileia vastatrix; assembly: GCA_030280995.1. NCBI lineage: Eukaryota > Fungi > Basidiomycota > Pucciniomycetes > Pucciniales > Zaghouaniaceae > Hemileia > Hemileia vastatrix. The sequence goes on from JASXTE010000015.1 coordinate 16,030,911, forward strand.
ATATACTTTGTTGGTGATTTAACAATCACTACTGTAAGTCAACCTTTGCTCCTATCAACTCTTAAATTAGATTTTTTATTGCAATAAAAGTGATTGTGGCCTAGTTCTGAGTCACTGAGTTTAAGTTTTCAATATTTTTTTATAATTTTTTTTCCTAGTTGACTATTATATTGTGTTAATACCTCTTAGTCCTAGAAGAATTTCACCAAATGTTTTTTATTAATATTTAAATTATTAAATTAATTTTTATTATTATTAATTTTGTTAATTTTTGGTTGACTATCATAGTACTCTGTACTTAGTCCAAATAATTTACATATACAAATTTGATAATTTTATTATTGGTTGAGATTGAAACTTAATTGTTTAGTCCAAATAATAAATTTTATTCTTATATAATTGTCTTTATTTGATTATATTTAATAAATACTTTATATTTAAAATATTTTGTATTTCTTCTCATAAATAAAAATATCTTGATATAAAATTTTATTTTTATTTTGGTCTCATTAAACTGAAATTTATAATTATTTAAAAGAATTTTTTAATTTATCTTCCCACTTACATGACTAGCAAGTTGACTGAGAGCATGGGTAACCTTCAAGTGGATGAAATTGATGTTGATTGTGAAGCTGATTCTGTAAGCTCTTCAAAATTAATTTATCAAAAATCAATTTCTGATAATAGAAATTCTCATTCTACACACCACACAATATGGGGGGCGGACTTGCTAGCAAGTCCGCAACCTTGGACCCAAACTCACCATAGATTGAACACACATTGAGCTATTGATAAAGGAACCATTCAATCAGGGATGAACACCACTCAGCAGAACAGTTTTAGGTGGGTGTTCAAGTAGAGTTCAGTATGGGTTCAGTATGAGTTCAGTCTGAGTTCCATCTGAGTTCCATCTGAGTTCAGGTTGAGGACTTGCTAGCAAGTCCACCCCCTATATTGCGTAGTGACAGGACATAGAAATGTAAGGAGGGGTGGAGACAATAAGCCCCCTTCCCCCAACTAGTCAGAAAGAAGTTAAACTTCTGGTTAATTAGGAAAATCCTCTAAAAGGTATAAAGATAAAAAAGATTTTTCTAGACCAGCAAGTCAAAAATTTGTCCAGCCACATAAAGGATCTGAGAGCAGAAAGTATGAAATAAAAGGAAAGAGCTGACACCCTTTTGTCCCAGATGAAAGAGCTTCTATCTCAAAAGCAGGGTCATCCTCCTCCCATGTCATAAACTCAGCCTCAGCCCCCTCAACCTCCCACCTCCTTCCAGCAAAACCAAAATACTCTGGAAGTAGAACAATGGAAATTGGATTATCTCATGAGCCACTATCAGCAGAATGTGAAACATCCTCCTCATCATCAGCCTGGCACATCCAGAACACCAAATTTCCATCCTCCTCCTCATCCTTACCAACAAAGCAGGAGAAAGAAGGCCCAAGCCCAAAATAAAACCCAAGGGAAGTTTCCTCCTCTGCCATGGTAAGTAGTTTGGTTGATAAACATTGTGGAGTATATTCTAATAAGCCTTCTTCTACAGGTTATCTTATTGAGAGTGGTGAAAGAACAGTTAAACCTGTTAAAAGACATCTTCCTATAACTAGTAGCCCTATTGATGTTTTAAGTAAACTTTTTTTTGATGCACCATTACATTTAACCTCTACATCTTTAATTAATACTACTATTGTTGCTAAGAATGATTTTGTTGCTCCAGAAATTTATGTTTTACTTGAAAAAACTTCTGAAGAAATATTGAGAGACTCTCCTGATTTTAATGTTATCAAAGACAAACCTTTGAGAGAATTGTTAAAACATGAAATTGAGAGATTAAATAATTTGCATTTACATTTCAAAGTAAGTTCTTCTGTTCAAGACACAGCTTTTTTCAGATTAAAAGACACATTAAATAATGTCCTTTCTCAACATAAGTCTATAAAAATTGATCACAAATCACTTTCAGATAAATATAGTCATCTACGCAAAGTTATTGATGATCTGAAACCTCTTCAAGATGAAAATAATTCTTTAAAGAATGGCAATATTCTTCTGCATAGTGAATTGAGAAAATTAAAAGTTTATTTCCAAAATTTGAGAAATAAATTCTCTATAGATGAGGACAGAAATGTTCTATCTATTGCTAGGATTAATGATCAACTATCTTATATTCCTGAATTAAGAAATAAATTGTCTGATCTTGAGAAAAAATTTTTTGCATTACAGGCTGTTGATAATACTCATTATCATGAGTTAAAAAATATTTCTCAACCTGCTTATCATAAAAATAAACATCCTGAACAGGGTGTTTCTTCTCTCCCTTGTAATGTACCAATTTTGCCAGCTGAAAATTATTCTGTAAAATCTGTTACATAAAATAAGAATAATTTTAATGCTCACAATGAGCCATCTACCTCTGTAAATAATTAAGTATCTGAACACCTTTCAAGACTTCAAGAATTGATAACCTTGAATAGTTCAAACCTTAACATTTACCATCCTGGTAGTAATAAAAATATGCCTGAATTGGACCAATATCCTACGTTTGATAGTGATTCTTCATCTTATTGGCAACACTTTATCAAAAGAATTGATAATTTAAAAAGATCTTATTAACTGACAGATAAGGAAATTGTTTCTAAGTTAATTTCTTTATTTTTAAATGTAGCCTTGATGTGGTATGAATCTGTTTTGTTAGATAACAACCATTATACATGGAATGAATGGAAAACTTTGATTGAGAATCAGTTTGGTGGTTCAAAATTCAGGTTGGCTCAGCAAAGACTGTATGAAAATACTAAATATGTATCCTCCTCTGTTGAAAAACCCATTGTTTTACTTATGAAATTTACAAAAATCATGAGAGCAATTGATCCAAAGATGGATTATGATATTTGGAGAGATAAAATCCTGTATAAATTACCAAATTCTCTTAGAGATTTAATTGTAGCTAAAACTGAGCATGTGAGGGAACATTCTTCTTTCATTAATATCTGTAATGAAGTACTGCTCAACCATAGATATGAACCAAAGAATTACCTTGGAAAATTTTATCATGATCAAAATAAACCCTCTACAAAGCCCCCAGAAAAATCTGGTAAAACCTCTTCCCCAGTTTCACCTAAAAAATATGCAAGAAATACTTGTTTTAAATGTAACAAATCATGGCAAAAGGGTCATGTTTATGAGAAGAAAATTCATCTTGTTAAACAAAATGAAGACACTAATGAAGCTGAAATTGATATCAATAATACTTCTAGTGACTGTGAAAGTAATATCTCCTATGACAATGAATCTGTTAAGGATGCTTTAATGTTGTAACAGGATGTCCATTGTTTAGAAAATATATCTGAAGAATGTGTATTGGATTTTTTTTCAGTGGAAAATTCTGAAATAATTAAAGATATTACTAACAATTCTATATCCATATCCCCTTTGAAGGCACCTGTTATCATTAATTATGAAAATTTTGAGTTAGTTCTTGACTCTGGTGCTGGAGGAAGTGTAGTGTCTGAAAAAGAACTATCTTCAGTGGATAAGGATTATTTGAGTAAATTATTATCTATGACATCAGAAAAATAAAGAGTGTATGGTTCTACTTTGTGTCCTATTGGCAAATAAAAAACCTCTGTATTCTTCAAATATAATGGTGGTTTTGTCAGAGGTATATGTGAATTTGTTGTCATGAAGAATGATAATTTAAGCAATTGGTTTATTATGGGTAATGATATTTTAACCACGTTTGGTGTGAAATTGGAGCCAGCTAATAATTGCTTCACCTTGGGATTGAATGGCAAAAGAAAATTCAAAATTTCCTCTCCTAGAAAACCTTCTGTGCATCTGTTAAAGTCTTGTAACTCATTGGTCCAGTGTAAAGGCAGACCAACAAGTGGAATGGATAATATATTGAATGAAATAAATACTGCTTCTTTTGGTGATCAGTTAACTAGTGAACAAAAGGATTCTATAATTGCCTCAAATACCTCTTTCCCTATGGCTTTTGCTCATGGTTATCATGTCTTAGGAATTGTTCAGGAAGAAATGAAAATTACTTTATCCTGTAACTTGAATGATATTCCTCCTAGTCCTAAGAAAAAACCATATCCTGCTTCTCCAACAAAAAGAAAGGATATTGAAGATAATATTGCCACATTATTAAAAATGAATATCATTGAGAAGGTGGATGTCACCCCCAAATATTGTGTCATCTCCCCAGTCTTGATTTCTTATGAGAAGGATAAGGCTAGATTATGTGGAGATTTCAGAGCATTAAGCACTTATACTGTTGATGATATTTATCCTTTACCCAAAATTAATTCAATACATGCTAACTTGCAAGGTTCAAAATTTATTAGTTGTCTGGATGGTAATAAAGGGTATCATCAAGTTCCAGTTGAGAAAAATTCAACAAAATTATTTACTTGTTGTTATGCATATTGGAATATATAAGTAAGTTAGAATGCCATTTGGCCCTAAAAATTCCCCTTCATTTTATGAAAAAGTCATGGATAACACTTTCCATCAGGAAATAATTGAGGGATGGCTCATGGTGTATATTGATGATATTATAGTTTTTTCTAAAACTTTTGATAAACATATGATTCACTTAAATAGAGTTTTTCAGAAAATGGATGAAATTAATCTGACCTTGTCCTTGAAAAAGTGTAAATTTGGTTTTCAATCTTTGAAAGTCCTTGGCCATGTTGTGTCAGGCCTACAAATTTGTGTGGACCACAAAAAAGTTTCTGCAATTCAAAATGTTAAAGCACCAACTTCTGTGAGAGAAATCAAAAGTTTTTTGAGTATGTGTGGCTATTATAGACAATATGTTAAAAATTATCAGGTCATAGCCTTGCCCCTTACCAAACTAACTAGAAAAGATGTTTCATTTATCTGGAATAATGACTTTCAAAAAGCTTTTGATGCATTAAAATGTTTTTAATGACAGCCCCTATCTTGGCTCTTCCAGATTTCAACAAACATTTTGTCCTGTACACAGATTCTAGCTTTGTTGGTCTGGGTGCTGCCCTTCACCAGAAACAAATTATTAATGATAAAACCTCAGAGGTTGTAATTTTTTATATTTCAAGAACCTTGAGAAATAGTGAATTGAAATATGGTGCCACTCAATTAGAGTGCCTAGCAGTTGTTTGGGCTCTTGAGAAGCTTTCTTACTACCTGGATGACCAAAAGTTTGAATTGTCAACTGACTGTAGTGCTGTGAAGTCCCTCTTAAACCTGAAAACACCTATTAGACATATGTTTAGGTGGCAACTTTCTGTTCAAGAATACAGAGGAAGAATGAAAATTATCCATAGGGCTGGAAATATTCACTCCAATATTGATATTCTGTCTAGATTGCCTCTGCCAAATAATGACTCCAATCCTGCTTATGTACCTGAAGATGATACTGTTTATATCCATGGTATATTCATAGTTGTTATGGAAGAAGAGTTATTACAATTAATTCTGGATTCATATGTTAAAGATTCTGATTTAAATAAATTACTTACTATCTTAAATGATCCTAAGAATGCTTCAATTCAAGCATTGATTAAAACCCTTCCTGAAAAGTATCCAAATGCTTTGATTAAGGGAAAGTTTTCTATTGAAGATGTTTATATTTATTATAGAAGAAAGCTTACTATTGTAATTGTAATTCCTCCTTCTATGAAAGAAACTATCCTCAAGATTTTTCATGATGACATATTAGCTGGTCATTTTAATCTTGAAAAAACAATGATTAGAATCAAAAACACTGCTTGGTGGGCTAATATGTATGAAGATACTAAATTATATGTTGAATCTTGTGATTCCTTCCAGAAATCTAATAGGTTGACAGGTAAAAGAACAGGGTTTTTACAACATATTGAAGCACCTGATGCTCCCTGGCAAATCATTAATATGGATTTTGTAACTAGTCTTCCTGTAGCAGGTAAGGACAGTTACAATTCTTGTTGGGTAATAGTGGATATATTTACTAAAATGTGTAAATTTATTCCCACACACAAGGATGTCTCCACCAAAGACTTAGCTTTCTTATGGTTGTATTATATGTTCAATATAGTTGGATTCCCTAGGGCCATTATATCTGACAGAGATCCCAAATTTACATCTGAATTCTGGATGTCTTTAATGGATATATGTGGTTGTGAATTAAAATTATCTACTGCTCACCATCCCCAGACTGATGGTCTAGCTGTAAGAATGATTAAAACTTTAGAGGATAGTATTAGAAGGTATTGTGCCTTTGGCTTGGACTATAAAGATAATGCCAGATTTACTCATGACTGGGTTACTTTGCTCCCAGGTCTTGAGTTTGCTTATAATAGCACTATTCACTCTGTTACTCAAAAGAAGCCTTTTGAGCTTTGGATAGGTTATGTCCCTAATACTCCTGCTCAAATACTCAATAGTAAATTACCTAAATTGGAATTACACCTTGGTGTCAAATCTTTTGTTCAAATGCAACAACTGTGCAGAAAACATGCTCAGAATTGTATCGATAAAGTATTTGAGTATGAAAAGAAAAGATGGGATAAATCCCATAAAGAGCACACATTTGGTGAAGTTGATGAAGTGTTGATATCTACTGTCCATTTAAATTTACAGGGTAACAACAAATTGAAAGATCCTTTTGTATGGCCTTTTGTTGTTAAAAGAATGATTGGAGATAATGCAGTTGAAGTTGTGTTATACTCTACATATGATAGAAAACATCCTGTTTTCCCCATTTCCCTGCTGAAACCTTATACTTGCAACAGTGATTTATTCCATAAAAGAAGAGGAAGACCTAAGAAAGATCCTCAAGAAATCACTGAAACTGCTAAAATTGATAAAATTCTGAATGATAGAATTGTCACTTCTGAAAAAGGTGTTGAGTATTTTCTAAGATATAAAAATAAGTCATCTGAATATGATGCATGGATACCTGGTAAAGAAATTTCAAACCTTCCTACTCTGTTAAAAAAGTATAAAAAAAAATGATAGCATTTTTTTTTATTTTTTTTTAGAGTGAGGGAGTGTCAGCCAGGCTGTTCCAGGAGCCCAGTAAATAAACATACAATTTTATTGAAATTAAAAGAGGACATAATAATTGCAGCTTATGTATTTACATTAAATTTATATTACATAATATATTATATAATTATGTTATTTTATAAGTAAAATAAATTTTTCATTAATTTCATTATCATATAAATTAAGTATACATCAATTTAATTATCATATTCCATATAAAAGGACACATTTTTTATGTATTTAATAAATAAATAATTAATTAAATTTTTATAATATAATTACATCTTATTAATTATATTATATTGTAATTACATTAATTATTTAAATTAAATATGTAATTAACCTTTTCATATATAATATTATCCATAATTATTGGCGCTTTTTTTACCCTTAATTTTGTCAGTAAATTATTAAATAAATTAAAACACTTATTCAATAAAATAGTATTCAATTTCTTACTTTAAATTAGTAATATCATTAAATTAATTATTTGTTTCATTTAAACTAGTTATTGACTTAATTACATAGTTAAAACATTAATCAATTTTGCTTTATACTAGGTTAACTTGCTTACATAAAATTTTGTGTCAAAATAATTTTTTTTTCAATTAAAACACTTACATCCTACTGTAATTTCTGTTTTGAATTCTTTTTCTCACAGTTCTTATGTTTCAGACTTACTTAGTTACTCACTGTTTTAATTAACTGGTTTGGGAAATCATGGTGGGAAAACTAGTTACTTATTCATGGGTTTAGTTTAATGTTTCATGTTTTTCTCTTAATATCTATGTTTTATTTCTATTCTTTTACATTCTTCTTTTAGCTTATTACTATTTTTTATATACTGATTTGTGGCGCTTCAGAGGTCCCCTTGTCTATAAAAAGGCCTTGGGTAATCTCCTTTATCCCATCACTTACTACTCATCATATTTTAAAATACATTATATCATATTTTATTTGCCTTTGTTAGTTTCACTCCAGCATTCTTAAATATTAAAATAAAATCTAGAGGTTGTTTTAAGAATATTCAAATATTTAGTTGTTGATAATTGAGAAGAGAGAAAATAAAAGTACTTACTATATTAACCACACTGTCCCTCGTTCACTTTGTCTATTAAATCCATTATTTCATCTTCCAATTCCTTTTACTCCCCTCTCTTCCCTTCTATTTTACTCCTATCATTTTAATCTCCCTTCTCCACCTTCCTTTTCACTTTCTTCTAGAATATCTGGCCGAAATATGTCAGCACCAATTCTTTCTTTGCCTGAATTTAATCAACCATTTGTTTTATATGCTGATGCCAGTTTTATTGGCCTTGGTGCTTCTCTCCACCAAAAACAAGTTATGAATGAAAAAGTATCAGAAGTAGTAATTTGTTATATTTAAAGAACCCTTAGAAATAGTGAATTGAAATATGGTTCCACTCAACTTGTGTGTTTGGCAGTTGTGTTGGCTCTGGAAGAACTAAATTATTATATGAATGACCAGAAATCTGAACTTGTCACTGACTGCAGTGCAGTGAAATCCTTCTTAAACGTGAAGACGCCTAACATACACATGTTCAGATGGTAGTTTACTGTTCATAAATACAGAGGAAGGATGAAAATAATTCATAGAGCTAATATTGTTCACTCAAATGTGAATATGTTATCAAGGTTACCTTTTACAAAGTTGAATCTAATCCTGCATATGATCCTGAGGATGAAATAGTTTACATTCATGGGATATATTTGTTTAATATTGAAGAAGAGCTATTACATCTTATTCTGGATTCATATGATAAAAAACAGACTTGAAAAATATGTGTACTGTACTAAATGATCCAGATAATTCTTAAATACAAGCATTAATAAAAACCTTCCCACCAAAGTACCAAAATGCTTTGGAAAAAAGAAAATTTTTAATTGATGAAGGCTACATCTATTATAAATGGAATTTGAGTAATGTTTTTGTTGTTCCTCCTTCTATGAAAGAAATTATCTTGAAAATTTTTCATGATGAAATATTGGAAGGACATTTTGATCTTGATAAAACATTTATTAGAATTAAGAACACTTCTTGGTTGTCTATAATGTATAAAGACACCAAAATATATGTTGAATCCTGTTATTCTTGCCAGAAATCAAAGAAATTAACTGGGAAAAGAGCTGAATTGATGCAACATATTGAACCTCCTGATGCACAATGGAAAATTCTAAACATGGATTTTGTTACAGGACTACCCATTACTGGGAAAGAAAGTTGTACTTCTTTCTAAGTTATTGTGGACAGATTTACAAAAATGTGTAAATTTATTTCCACTCACAAAGATGTTTCCACTAAGGAATTAGCCTTCTTGTGGTGATCTCATAAGTCTAATACTTCTGGTTTCCCAAAGGCCATAATCTTTGACAGAGACTTTAAATTAACTTCTGAATTTTGGATGTCACTGATGGATGTTTGTGGTTTTGATATGAAACTTTCTACTGCCCATCACCCTTATTATAAAGAAAATGACAGGTTCACTCATGATTGGGTCACCCTACTTCCTGGTCTGGAATTTACTTATAATAGCACTGGTCACTCTGTTACTCAAAGAAAGCATTTTGAACTCTGGCTTGGATATGTTCCAAATACTCCTTCCCAAATTCTCAATAATAAAATACCTAAATTGTATTTACATCCTGGTTTAAATTCATTTCTCAAAATGCAACAATTTTGAAGAAGTAATGCTCAAAAATTTATTGAAAAATCTTTTGAATATGAGAAGAAGAGGTGGGACAAATCCCAGAAAGAATGAACCTTTAAGAATGGTGATGAAGTACTAATTTCTACAGTCCACTTTAATTTGTAAGGTAAAAACAAATTAAAAGACCCATTTTTAGGTCCATTTGTTGTCAAAAAATGATTGGTGATAATTCAGTTAATCTTATCCTGTACTCTCCATTTGACAGGAAATATCCTGTTCTCAAAATATCTCTTTTTATGCCTTACACATCCAATAGTTATTTATTTCCAAAAAGGAGGGGAAGACCAAAGAAAACTCCTAAAGAAATCACTGAGCCAGAAAGAATCAATAAGTTTCTAAATGACAGAATTTTCACCACTGAAAAAGGTACTGAATACTTATTGAGATTCAAGAATAAATCTTTTAAATATGATTTTTGGATACCTGGAAAGGTATATCTAAACATCCTGCTCTACTAAAGAAATATAAAAAGAAAAAATTATAGCATTTTTTTTGTTTTTTTTTTAGATTTAAGATGTGTCAGTAAGGCTATTTAAATTACCCAGTAAAGAATTATAATTATTTACTAGAGTAGAGCTATGCCTTTACCTCTTACTTTGTTAGTTATATTTACTTTATAACCACTTATAATATTCTAACTAGTTAATAAGTAAAATTAATTAAATATTTAATAATAAGGTTTCCTTACTTCTTAGTCCTTGACAGGGTCCTCATGAAAGTTGAAAAACTGATTAAAATATAACAATACAGAGTACTAAAGAAAAAAATTAAATATTTTATTTACTTTGACATGTACAGGAAAATCTGCATATAAAACATTCTTTCTAAAAAATATTCTATTTTTAAATTATATTGTGGGAATTTCTTCCTGTGATGTTCTTGTATGTAGGATGTGGTACTGTATTTTTCTCTCTCTCTTTTTCTTATATAAGGCCCCTCAATATTGCTGTTTTCAAGCATCGTATTCTATTCCATTCTTGATTTAAAATTAAATATTATATACAAATTAAATATCATTACTACTATTACAATTTTATTAGTATTTAAAATTAAATATTCTAGGTTACACAGTAATAATAATAATACATTCTTTACCTTTTTATCGAGTAAAAATTATAAAAGATTAAGTACGTGTAAAATCTTTAAATCTTGAGTTTTCCTACTCTTCACCACCATTGGACCACTAGAAATATCTTCTAGACTAAATGACCCCCCTTACATAAGTGGTGAAAAAATCTTCAGATTACATAAGAGCCTGTTCTACTGTAAAAATTTACCTGCAGTATATATTATGTATTCCTGTGAAACTAGGAGAAGTGAATCAAGTAAATGGTCAGAAAAAGAAAAAGTAAATCATGCAGATTAAACAAATTGCTTCTTCTCCAATGAAGTTTAATTTAAATTGGGAGGTTTCAAATAGGAATCTTTTTGAATTCAAGGAGAAAGTAGTTTCAACCATCCTTTTAACTGAGGAAGAAGGAATCTCCAACTTAGCCCAAAAGGCTTGTAATGATTCAAAAAAAAAATTGGAGGGTGATGATACCTCATAGTGGTAAATTTTCTGGTAGCTAGAAAGCTAATTTGGACTCTCAAGATACTTTTGAACAGTTTCTCACTGTTTCTGAAGCTATTCAGCAGTCAAAAAAATTTATTTTGTATTCCTGAGGTTGATCCAAAGGTGGACACCAATGTGAGTTTTAAATTTATTTATTTTTTTCCACTTCAGCTGATATACACTTTTTTGCTGTTGATATCAGACAAAAACTTATCTTGACAAAATTTATAACTCAGTTAGTAAATCAAATGAAGAATAACTATCTGCATGTGCCTTTTTATGTTGTGAAACACATTTGACTAGTCAGAACAATCCTCTTTGAAAACAAACCACAACCAGATTTCTGCAGCTCAAAAAAAGAAATAGTTTTTTTCTATGCATTGAAGCCAACTCAATACATAAATTTAGAAAATAATTTAGAAGATAATTGGGCTCATTCTATAGTAAATTATTTCTATTTTATTTTTGTTAAAAATTAATTACTATTTTGCTTACAGGAAGCAAATCCTGAAGGGGTGAAATTTACCTGCCCAATAAAAACACCAGAATTTTCCTATGTTGAAGGATGTACAACCAGAAAAATCTCATTGCCATCCTACCATAATTTCAACTCAAGCTCCAGATATAAAAATCACTATGAAACAAGTCCTGAAGATCATTCTTACTTACATTGATATTCTAGGAAAGAAGCTCACCTTAAAGTGGCTCATCAAATTATTCCCACTACAATAGTGGATATTACTGTAGTCAAAGGAGACAAAGAAGATCACCTTCTGAAAAAAGTAAATCTTCTGCTTAAAATCATCACTCCCATATTTCCACATCCTCAAAGCTTGGTGCAGATGATTATTTAAAATTCCCAAATGTGAACTGAAATTGTAGGGCACTCATAGATGGTTTAGAAAATTTGGGAACTGTGGACTGGAATTTTTTGAGAACTTACCTCTTCAGGATTGTTTTGATTCTGGTGTCTCCAGAGGTATTGTGAAAATGTTAGTTTCTTTACCACAAAGTAAAAATCTTACTTGCGGGAAAATTCTAAGATTCAATTTTTCTTTATCAACTTTATAATATGTCTGTTGTGTTAAATCTTACCTGAGGGAATGAATTATATTTAATAACTTAATAGCAAAATTAGCTTAAATAATAACACTATTTTGCAAGTTTTTGTGAGAATTGAGTTTTGTTACACACTTCTCACCCATGTGACCTTATGATAATATAGGCAATTTATATTTCATAATCATAACTTTCATATTGTTAAACAGTAAAGAATGTAAGTACAAAAATATATTTTGAATAATATCACTGCAATTAACCACTATCCCTAAACAATTTTCTCATAAATTGAGGTGTAAATATTGTTTGCACCATCATTTCTATTATTTTTTGATCTTATTCAGGGTTGACTGACAATTGAACATATTAGCACAGTTTATTTTTTAAAGAAGAGAACACCTTTTCTATTGGGTTAAATTCTGGAAAATAATGGGATAAATAGATAAGTCTTCTGCCTCATTTCAAAATTATATCATCAACACAGCCATTGTGATTGATAGGAGCATTATCCTTCAAAAGTATACTACATGGCCCTGGGAAAGAGTCCATGAGAGGAAGCTAAACTCAAATTTTTCAGTTAAAAACTATATAGAAACCAAAAGATAAAACCTACCAAAAAATATTTTCTAAGAAATACTGAAAGTGAAAACAATTAACATTTTCCTCTTGAACAACTAAACCCACCAAACCTGACCTTTCTATACAAGGCAAGAAATTAAATTTACAGGTCCCCCTATTATGGGAAATATTTGTGTTTGAATCTCCAGCCACATCCCATCCAGTATTATGCTGCACACATTTTGCCAAGACTTCCCACTCATCTACAATGAAAAATGAGTAAATAAAGATTAAGAATAAAAATAAAGAATTCCCTAGTAAAAACCAACCACCTTGGGTCAACATGTGCTATTAAAAAAGCATAAGTTCCCCTGACCACTGGATTCTGCTGAGGATCAACTTTCTTGGTCACTTTCTTACTCATATTAAGCCACTTGGTGAGTTCTACTTCAATTGTAGTTAGTGAGATAGATATTTGATGCTTTTCCTGCATAAAATTACAAATCTCTGAAGTACAAATTGTTTAATTTTTTTTAACTTACTCATGCAGAAATTCACATTTCTCTTCATTTAAAACTAAATATTGACCCTTTTTCAGGTATCAGTCAGGGTGAGTCACAACAGCTCTAGTGGTGTTTTACAAGTTTATGCAATGGAATAAAGAACTGTGAAAAACCAAAGTACAATACTTGTCATTTATTTCTTAAAGTTAAAGACCATTAAATTCTGAAATGACAACTGATATATTAATTTGAGGACCATATTGGAGAAACATTGATTTTGGCAATCAGAGGTAGAAGGGAAGGCCTAAATAAAAAAAAGTGTCAGAATGAGAGAAACAATGGAGGAAAAAATACAAACTAAGGATGACAATGAGGAGGATTGATGGGGTAAATGGGTTACCAAGAGCTGTTAGATAACCTAGATGAGAAAAAAAACAAAAAAATTGAAAAGATGAAAAATGAGGAAACTCACCAGTGGCAGGCCAAATTCTAGGATCCAGGATGTGGAATAGGAGGACAGAAAATAGAAAAGGGAAAGAAAGGGGCAAGATGGGCAAAAATTATTGTGTTTTGGGGAATTATATATTAACTTGTTCATTTCTCTACTCATAGTTCATATTATATACATGCTTTGGTTGGGGTTTGTTATGTTCTGTGGTATAGTTGAGTAGGTTAAAACACCTTCTTCCTCAACTGGTTGCAGTAAACTTATCCTATGTTGATAAATTTGTCTGAGAAGATTTTTTTTGGAAAGATCAGGTAGAAAAGAAAGAGAAAAAAGGGTGAAAAACAGGAAAGTAAGAAAAAAATAATTAATTGGAGACAAGAAAAGAAAAGTACTAAGGTTTTTTACATAAAATTATTATTTAAGAAAGAAAAAAAACTATTGTTATTCTAGTATATCATAATCTAATTCCCAATTCTCTACATGCCTCATTATGAAGAAATTTACTTAATCTCTTGGTCATTACATCTGAAACCTGTTTGCCAGTCCTCAGCCAGTCTATTACCATGTTCTTCTTGTATAGTTGTTCATTTACATAGAGAAATTCCAGTTCAATGTGTCTTGTTCTTTTTTTTTTGACAATTTTTCTGAGGCTACTTTGACTGTAGATTTTTTTTCACATTTCAGGTGTATTGGATTCTTTAACTCTATTGGCTCTTGTAACAAAGGTTTGATCCATACTCCTGCCCATGTTGCTATTCCTAGTGCCATTAATTCTAAATAGCTGTCCAATGCTGCTACACATGACATCCTTTTCGAGCTCCACAGAAATATGATGTTGTTTAACTGTATCACCATCCCACCTGTTGTATGTTCTGATTCAAAACCCCAGTTTGAGTCAGTGAATACATCTAGGTTTATATCCCCTTTTTTTTTGGAAATTTTGTGAAGTATTTCTTGCATGTGTTCTTTAGATAAACCAACAAAAGTTTCAGTGCACTCCATAATTTTTCTTGTGTGAATTTGGAAAATATAGAAAGTAAGTTTACAGAGTAGGAAATGTCTGGGAATGTGCAGGACATTATGTAGCTGAGGGATCCTATAGTTGACAAGTATTGTTTTGTGTTGAGCGCAGTGGCCTTCTCAAGGGCTGATAAAAGGTTTATGTTTGGATCCAGAGGCATTGACTTTAGTTCTATGTGTTTTTTCTGTGTAGAAATGTGGGCCGGTCGTCTAGAAGAAGGTGGGGAAATGAGGAAAAGTAAAGGAAAAGAGAAGGAATATATAGAGAAGAATAATAAAAAAATAAAGAAATGAAAAAATAAATAGAAAATATAATTATTTTGAGATAGAGAGAGAGGCAACAAGAATTTCTTGGGAACTTTGAATAAATAGTAAGGGTTTTAAATTATAATATAATTATTTTATTAGTAGTTATTTTTAACGCACGGAAATCAATAATATTATTATTAGACTTAGAGCAACCATAAAAATTTATTAAAATTTATATTAGAACTATAATACTAATAACAATAATAATAATTTGTATAATATCTAAATATGTAATAAAAATGTGAGTGTAATAAGTGATAGAGCTACAGGGGGTTTGCCAAGGCCCCTATATATAGGTAAGGGGCCCTCTGAAACGCCACAAGAAAATATATCCTATAAAAAATAAGATAAGAAATAGTTAAAAGTTAAAAGTAAGTGTACCAAATCTGTAAGAGAAAAATATAAAAAAATTAATTAAAAAATAATTAAGAGCCCAAAAAATCCACCAATTTAACCCCAAACAAATCTTAAAAATAAGTGAGTAATTAAATAAGATTGAAACACTTGAAGTATTAACTAATTTAATTTATAACACGTTTGATAATTAGCCCATTTTAAGTGAGACATAGAAATTAAACTATTTTAATAAAATAATTAGTGTAATTAATTAATTAAGTCTGGAACATAAGTTATTAATTAATATAACCCATTTTATTAGTGTAAGAATTAAATTAGGTTAAAACAATTTATTAATGTAATATTATTACTAAATTTTAGAATACAACATTATTAATTAATTAAATAAAATGTTTTGACTAATTTAATACCTTAATGACATAATTATGAGTCAAAAAAGCACTCAATATTCATAATTCATATGATATAAAAGTTTTATTATAATATTTTAATTTAATTATATTATAAGTTAATATTTTGATTTTTTAACTATAATATATTTAATAAATTAATTAATAATTTATAAGTATTAAATAAATAAAAAATAAGCCAACATTTTATAGAATATAAAGTATTTAATGAGTTTTAGTTTTATCTATAATTTATTTAGTAATAAATTTAATATAACCCTAATTTTAGTTATATTATAATACAATTGTTATATAATTTTATTATGCAATATAATATTAATTTGTATACATAAAATGCATAATTTTTCGCCCTCATTAAGCTTCAATAGATTAACATACAATTTACTGGGCTCCTTGTATAGCCTGGCTGACAAGAAAGGACTTTTTCAATTAGATGTATTTTTTGAAGTAAGAAACCTTGAGGGACCCTTTTTATGTTTATGCCTACCATAGAGTCAAGATTTTTGTCCCACTTGATGGTTAGTGACTTATTTAGAAAATTCTCAAGATATTTTAGAATTTCAATAGAGTCCCTCATCACCAGTCCATCATCTAAGTGAATCCATATCAGAGTCTTGGTTTTGTTTGCTATGGCAAGGTGGTAGACTGCTATTTTAATTTGATGACTTATAGCCTGCTGTTTTCAAGGTGCCACTAAGATATTTCCACAAACACCTTTCCACTTGACATGTTCCATATAGCACCTTTTTTAGTTTCCATTCCAGGCCATGGTTCAGCTCAAAACCAGGTGGGTCTTTTACCCATATTTCTTCTTATATGGGACTGTTTAGGTAAGCTTCTTTTACTTCAAATGTGTGAACTGGCTAGTAGTTGATTTATTCCAGGGTCAGGATTTATTTTCTTGAGGTGAATGTGGCTGTAGGTGCAAAAGTATAAGTGGAATTAACCCCATGAATTTGTTTTAAACCATTGGCAACATACCAAGCTTTGTACTTGACAATCTTATTTAGGGAATTTCTTTTTTCTATAAAAAATCATTTTTCATGAAAGATTCTAGCATCATTGGCAGGTTATTTCTGTACCATACATCCATTTTTTAAACATTCTTCATATCTGATTTGCAAGCTTCTATCCATTTTTCGGAAAGTGGTAATTTTTTTGTCTCTTTGTATGTTTTTGACATCAGCAAGGCAAATTTTGGTGAAGCTTTCAGGATCTTATTGCATATTTCCTCTTTCTCATCAAACTTCTTTTCTGCAGTAAAATCTCTCAGCATGAGTGTTTTTGTATCCTTAGGGGTGTAGAAACTGATGATGTGTGAGATTTTCATTTTTGACAATTGATGCTTTGAGGGGTCCATAAAATCTGTAAGCCTTGATATCCCCAGGAATGAGTAAAAAGTACTTATAAATAATGTTAAAAACATGGACTATACATGGGAACAATAAGTAAAAGTACACAAGTTGTATACATAAGTAAAAATTATGATAAAATAAAATATATCCCATTATAACACCTTACATACATGCATATATCCACCTTTTATAAGTCTTATGCACTCAATATTAGGTTTAAAGATGCAAAATTAATCTTAATAACCTTAAAAATGAAGCTCCATAATTTTTAAGTAGACTTAAAGCTATTTTTTTCATTGTTTTATGTGAAAAAAAAGAAATGTGCTTTAAATCACTTAAAAGTTAAAATATATGCGCTATAAGTTTAATAATATTAAAAATGTTCTTTAACAGATCAATTGGTCTTAATTAGGACTATTAATTTGGCTACTCAAAGTATAAAAATAACACTTTTCAAATTTGATCTTTTTATGCCAGAAATGGCTTCTGTGTACTGGCCACATACTACCTGCATTTTTTCCATGTGAATAGCTTCATTTTTAGGAAACTTAGCTTTTTTCACACTATAATTACTTCACATTCTACACCCACTGTGGGGAAACACACTAAAATAGGCAACAGGTGCTTATTTAGTGTTCTAATTTAATTATAGGTGCATTGAATTTATCATATGCACTAATATCAATAATAACCTCAAGCTTGGTGCCTTTAATTCACTGCCAAACTTAAATTTTTCTAAATTAGTCAAGGATTTCTCCATGCAAGTGCCTTCCAAGGACTGCATGTAGTTACCCCACATCTCATACCCTTTTTTGGGTTTTTAGTGGTTTCTCAGTCAATATTGGTTATTTTTGTATGGTGGTTTCATGTAGTATATTTTTATAATTAGCCTGATCATTTCAACTGTTGATCCCTCTTAATATTTTGTAATATTTAGTGTTATTTTATTTTTTTAGTCTTTTAATTTAAGGAATTACATGCATATACTCCCTTTTTTGCTTATTCTTTATTTTTGATGGATTATCCCTATTACTACATGATTTTGGTGGGTTATATCATTCTAATTATGTTATTGGTCATTCTTTATGTTGTTGGACAGGCTTATTATCTAGAATGAGGCATCATTAGCAGTGTATAGAACTGGTAAATCAAGGGGTTCATTGGAGGGATTATTGGGTATAAAAGGAGGGGTTTTTTTGTCTTGTTTTCTACATTCTTTATCATTAAAATCAAATATATAACCAATACAATTACAATAAATATCAATAGCACTTATAAAGTCTTTGAACAGTATGTGAATTATTACATCTATTTTTCTACCAACTATAAGATTGTAACCCATTTATAATTAGTGAGATTAAAATTACTGAGACCCTTATATTGAGTTATATTTTAATACTTATTGGATTTGTACTACAGTATTCATATAGGACCATAAAAATCTTTTAGAAAACTGACTATTCAAGCTTTTTCTTGTCTCTGTACTTGAACTCAGCCTGAAAGAATCAGTCTATGCTGACCTTAGTAGCTTATTGTTTGTTGAATCCCAAAACAACCAAACTTTTTATCCCTGTGGGTATATGAAAAGTACAAATTTAATTTCTCATGCATCAAGTTTTAGGTGTTTCTATTTTGAGATGTGTACAAATGCTGTTTCTCCAAACTTTTGGAGGAGAAAAAGTTTCAGTTTGATGCCAAACATTGCTTGTATGGTGTGATATTACTGCTGTTGATGTTTGGTAAGGGTTTTAGTATGTATGATTCCCATTGCTATAAAAAACCCAGAAGAGTTTACAAAGTCTGCTTTCATATAGTAGCTTCCAACCCATCTCTCCAACTGTTTGATTGTATCTTTATACTTGTCCATTCTGTGCATGGAAATATGAAAGGGTGAGTCTGTAAACTATTCCTTTGGATTCCAAGTAATTTTACAACCTTTTATTCTTGAATTTACCTACATTATCTGATCTAAAAGTTTTTATTTGGCTGCCTACTTTTTTTTCTAGTTGGTTGATCATCTTTATTATTTATTTTGTGGCGTCAGATTTTTTCAAAAGCATGTGTCATTCACCATATGATGTTGCAATATCTTTGATGGTGAGAGCATATGGTTCATTATTTAATGTCTTTTCTTCTAGTGGTCCTATAAGGTCAGCTGTGAGTATTTCTAGTTTTGAGGGTGATCTGTCTGTGGAATCCAGTAGAAAAAAATGCTTAATTTTTCAAATTATACATGCTTCACATATGATATTTCCTGGTGGTAACAAATCTGGAAGTCTGATTGCCATTTTATTAGTAATCAATTTTCTGAATTGGCATAAGCTTTCATGCCCAAATTCTCAGTGCCATGAGGACAGAAATTCTTCATTGTGTGTTTGAGTTATTGTGGGGGATATTTACTGTGGTAATTTATTGTGGGTTGGGTATTTCAATAAATGTGTTGTTTTTGTTGTTTTTTTGATGTTTTTGTATTTTTACTTTTTGAATTTTTTTGGTATTTCTTGTATGTTAATATTAATTCAGTATAGTGGGATTTCTATGGGTTGTGGCCAGATCCATTGTCTGCCTTGTAGGTGTGCTCTGAAATAAGCCATTCCTTCTTTTTGAAGACAAAATCCTGGCCTGAGAGCTCCATTAGTATACCACTTCTCAGTAAGGTAGCAGGAGAGATCAGCATACCTTGAGATTTATTTCAGTATTAAACTGAGCTAATTCTGATATTCACACCAGTCTTCCAGGTAAATAATAGAGTCCCCATCCCTGTAATAAAGTTTTTTAAATTTTTAATCTCTACTTGAAGAGGCACAGGTGGATTAATCAAAGTGAGGCTAACTAATGAATCTTGATCACCAGTAAAATGGTGAGTGTCCCTGGAGTCAAGGATAGGTGGGTAAGTAGTATTTGACCGTGCTGTTGGTAATTGTTCTACTGATACTCTTGATGCTGTTGGTTGTTTTTCTTTTATCTCTATTATTTTTGGTGGAGGTTGGTTTTTTTTTTGATGTTTCTTGGACTTTTCTATACATTTTAGTCAGATATGTTGGGTGGAAACTTTCCATCCTTTTGTATATTTTTGGTTGTTGTTGTTTTTGTTGGGACAAGTTGGAGAAATTTCTATGTATGGTTATTATTGGGACAGGTGCTAAAACAGGACAAAAGGCACAGTATGGCTTCTCTTTTTCCTTCTTGTATTAATATTGTGAGCCAAAATTTTGGTTTTTAGTGCAGTTTGCTTGTAGGTGATGAGGTGAGTTGCAATTCCAAGAGAGTGGGGTTCTTGCTTCCATAGCTTGGTGTGTTTATTCATTGTTATCTTTTGAGTTTTCAGTGATTTGTACATTTTATACTTGTGTTGTTAGAAAGTTTGTTGTTGATTTCATGTTGTGGTTTGTTAGTTTGGTTGTCATTTTAAGACGTTCCCATGCTGTAGTTCATGTTTGTTGTACTTCACTGTATATTGGGAATTCACCTGCTGCACATAAATGGTATTCTGTATCTTCAAGAACTTTTTTATAGAATGGTTTTTTTCCCATTCAGGCTTGTTTCAGGAACATGCTGAGAGATTCATTGTTGGTGAGCTCCTGCCCTTGGTTTTCAAGATTTGTCACAATTTCCTTAAATCTTGTGATTAGAAGAGTAGGATTGTTGAACTGTCCTGAGCATATTTTTCATAGCTGTGTGATAGAAAAGAGTTGTGCTTCTTGAGATGCTTTGTTGTACACAGTCTATAGTTCTAGGAAAGTACATTGAGCTAGGTGGATGTTGAGAAGTTGGGTATTAATTTTGGGGGCAATAAAATTTAGCAGTACTGTTCAAGCTATCTTGTCTTTGGCTGTTGTGGTTCCAGTCTCACCAGGTAAAGATAAATAGTTGCTGCTGTCAATGGTTTCATCAAGTAGACATTGTTCATCTTCATAACATCTCTTGAAATTTGACCCATAAGCTTTCAATTTTTTTGTCCAGGATTGAAGTTCAGTTTTCACATTTGTCATTATTTGGGAAGCATGTCATAGTTGGTCTCTTGAAACATGATCTAGCATATTCTGGAGATTCTCAATTCCCGAGGTAACAGAGAGACAGTAGATGGAATTTGATTGGCCACACTTGGTTGTGGTGTGTTTTGTTGATTTGTTGTTGACAATTGATGAGGAGGTATATATTTCATTTATGCTGGAGTTGGAGTGGTGTTGGAATCTTGAGGAGTTGGTATGGATGGTATGGATGAAATTATTTTAATGGTGTTTTTTATTATTATTTTTTGTTAGGAATCAAATGAAAAGGGGAGAAAAAAAAGGAATTATAAGGAATGAAAATAAATAAATAAATGAAATCAAAGATGATTGTATAGGAAAAGAGAAGGAAAGGGTAGAGAATGAGAATGAGAGAGACAACTTAAAATAGAAAAAGAAAACAAAAGAAAATTTTGGAGTAAACATGCATCCATGTAAACACTTTGATGCTTGGCCAAAACATAAACCTAATTTTTTTTTTTTAAAAAAAACTGTTCTGGAGAAGAGAAAAATGAGAAAAAAAACTGAGGAAAAGAAAGATTGATAGAAATGAAAAAAATAGAGGAATAAAAAACTGGTTTGTTTTCTGATGAGGCCTTACTTATGTCTTTACTTTGGTTAGTTGGAGAGAATAGAGAGAAGAGAAGAAAGGGGAAAAGGAAAAAAAAATGATGCACTTATAGGCCCATAACCTATTTTGTTTTGGGAAAGTATATATTAACTTTTTCATTTCTCTACACAGTTTTTATTATATACATGCTTTGATTAGGGTTTGTTATGTGATGCAGCATAGTTGAGTAGGTTACAACAAAAATCAACCCAGTGCCATAAACCAGACATACAGCCTGTGAAAATATTTTTTATTTCTTTTTGATTTTGTGTCATCCCTTTTAGATGTCCTTGTTGTTGCACTGTATCAGAACTCAGGACTCTGGAAAGAACTGATATCTGAATTACTTACCTGTTTCATGGTATCAGCACTCAGGACTCCAGAAAGAACCAGGGAACCTGGATGCCGCTGCAACAGGTTTTACTCACAATAACTAAGTACATAAGAGAGTCTACCTCCATGTTGGTAAATTGGTTTGATATGCATATTTTACTGCATTTTGACACAAACATAAACCCTCATTTCATTAAAGGCCTCTATTAGCTAGTGAATTCAGCATATACTGTAGCCTGTCAAGTAAAGTTACTGATCTCCTTTTGACCTCATTTGGTAATTCAATATTCTGACAGTTAATTCTTTTCATTCCACCTTGTAGCTGCTGAACACTTTCATGTTTCACTACTTATTGAAACAAAACATTTTTTATTTTAATTCAAAGCTGTTACTACACAACACTTCCTATTAACACAATCTCCCATTTAGCACCTCGCCCTACAACCCCCAAATCCATATAAAGTTATCAACTTGTCTGATCCAACAAAAAAGCAATCCCCTAATTGGAACCACCAAGTGTTAGGGTGTTACCATACTATGTACTTAGCTAGTTACCCATCAGTATATAGTGTAGCTTCCAAGTGCACCAGAGATCTTTTCCTGGTCCTGCAAG
The DNA here is from genome assembly GCA_030280995.1 of Hemileia vastatrix. Lineage (NCBI taxonomy): Eukaryota > Fungi > Basidiomycota > Pucciniomycetes > Pucciniales > Zaghouaniaceae > Hemileia > Hemileia vastatrix. The sequence continues at coordinate 16,053,798 of JASXTE010000015.1, forward strand.
GCATCAGTCTCTACACCAAGAAGCTCTTAACAAATGAATCTTCTTCCATTGTGAGAAATTTGTCAATTATGATTTGTTCCATCTGAAAAGTTGATGAGAGTGAAATTAGTAGAGAAAATCCAAGAAGGAAAACAGTAATGTTTACCAAATGGGCAACTCAACACAAGGGTATGGAAATTTTCCCAACTTGTGTTTGCTAACTGAATCTGCATATGAGGGTGTCAAACCCCATTTCAATAACAATTGACACATTAATTATGCAATTATCTACTGAAATATTACTGAAACAGATGTAGATATGGATTTTTTGAACTCATTAACATTTCTCTGAGTTCTTTGTCTTTCTGTCATTCCAACAGTTGGTGCAAGGTGTGGTGGGAAGCTCCTTCGGTAAGGAGAAGCCAAGCGTAGCGGCTGCGTGGAAGGTGGTTCACTTTGGTTTTCCATTACACCAGACAATAACAATAACTCCCCAATAGCACAAGTGATATCGTCAACTGGGGTAGTCTTAGGGGAACAAGGGGAGATAGGGGGATCAGGGGTGGTAGGAGGGAGGATAGGGGGTAGAGGTGAGAGGGGAGGTTTGTGAATTTCCAGGGGATTGAAGCGGAAGAAGCACCTTGCTAGTTGTGGCTAGGCTAGCAAGATGTGAGGGAGATCAGGTAAGTGATTTAGTTTGCTCAAGGGGTGGAGTGCCAGGAATGGGGGTGAGCGTAGGGGCAGGTGATGGCGTTTGAATTTTGTGAGAAGCACCTTTATTGCGTGAGGTGGGGTTGAGATTAGGTTCTATGCCAAGGTTTTGTAGCTCTCGTTTTGAGATTGATTTAGTAAGTTTTTTAACAGTGCAAGAGGATGGTGAATTATTAGACATGTGCTGGGGGTTTTTTCTTTTACTAGCGCTCCTAGTGTTGCTAACGCTAGTGGAGTTGTTATGGCTAACGTTTCAATGCCCGCGGGTACAGCCAATAACCTGTAGCACGTTGTCAGCCTGTAGAACTCTGGAAATAACCGGAGAACAGGGGACACCATGACTTCAAACTATATACATTTGCACACATAACTAAGTACATAGTCCTTGTGACTTAACAGCTATAAGCCTAACTACTCAACACCTGTAACTGACCAAAGTATTTTAGTTCACTCTAGTAATTCAAACAACATTTTAACCTTAAAGCTACGCATATCATTATCCTTAAGCTTAACCATTATATAATCGCTGTAGAAAAAAGGGATTTTTGAAAATAGGCAAGGTGGGGCAAAATTAAATTGACATTATCTGACATGTGGGAAGAGTCTGTTTTTCATTGCGCCTCAAGAAGAATGGAAGCGTTTTGCATTAGGCAACATGGGGGAGATAGCATTTATTCAATGTTTGTGCAACCTGGGAGCTTCCACATTGGCAGTTTTCTTGTAGTTCAAATTGTTTGAGAAATATTGAACCCCCAATCTACATCATGTTCTATCACTACGCACCAAGTGAGATATCCCTGATAGGGATATTTTAGGGAGGGACATGAGGTCAGAAAAATTAATATAAGAAAAGTAAGTAAAATAAAAATAAGTGAGAGAAAGGTAAGTGTAAGAAAAATCATTTGCAGCCATTAGAACTTTTTTTTTCAAAAAAAAAAAAAATTGTAAAAAAATGGAAAAAAAAATTATTTTTTTGAGAAAAAAATTTTTTTTTAAAAAAAACCCATGGTTACAAGATATTTTTCTTAAGCTTATTTTTCTCACATATTTTTTGACACATATTTTTCTATCCTAGTGTCCCTCCCTACAATATCCCCAACCCACTCTGGATATCCCCATCAGGGATATCTTACTTGGTGCATAGTGGAAATTTTGTTTTTTTATTTTATTTTTTCTCCAAAAAATGATTTTTATTTCATTTTTTATTTTTTTTTTATGTTTTTTTTTTTACAATTTTTTTTTTTTTTTTTTTTTGAAAAAAATATTCTCATGGTTGCCAATGATTTTTCTTACACTTAATTTTCTTGCACTTATTTTTCTTGCACTTAATTTTCTTTTATTTATTTTTCTGACCTTATGTCCCTCCCTAAAATATCCCCAAATCAAGCTGGATATCCCCATCAAGGATATGTTACTTGGCGTTGTGGTAGCCTAAAGTTTAGTATGGCACCTAAGTACGTAAATGGAGTTATAAAGGCGTGAAAGATTGGAGTTATTATTTTATAGAAGGGTTTTATTAAATTTATTTGAGTTTTAAGTATAAAGAAATTTGGTTGAAAGCAAATGCTTACACCAAATCAATTTATTTTACGGAGAAAACTTATTTTTTTACAGTCTGAAAAGTTTATAAGTATCAAGTTGAGTCACTCAAGAACCTTGGGAAATTTTTCCAGAATTTTTACTATTTTTCTTATATTTTTAAATGAATTTTAAAGATTTATAGAAATATTTACGTTTTCAGAAATTACTTAACTTTGATGAATTTTCACGGGGTAATTAGAGCTGCGCAGACTACGAAAATTAATTTGGAATGTAAAGGGAAAGTGGCTCTATCATGTGTAATTTCTCTAGATTTTTTATTATAGTTTTAAAGGCTCTAATTGAGTCCAGAAGTCCGGATGGACTCTGTTTGGACTCCGTACGGACTCCGCTTTGACTCTGTATGGACTCCGTATGGACTCTGTACGGGCTCCGGATTGACTCTGGCTGAGCTCTGGAGGGGAAACTTAGGCACGTGATTAGGTATACTTAAGAGTCTCTCAGACTCGAAATTGGGCATCATCATACAATCATCATACAATTATCAAAAACATACAGCTTAATCTTTAACCACCACGGTCTCATTTTTTTATTACTCAACAAATTAAATAAATTGTAATACCCTTATAACTTTATATTTTATATATAACATTTTAGAAATACTACTCAACAATTTAAATCACACTTCATACAGGGTATCTTTAGAAAGGTCTTCATCACTGGGACTTGATTATTGCTGTCTCATAAAAATTCAAATTATTATAAAAACATAAAAGTCAATCTTTTCAGATCTTTCACTGGTACACCTTAATTGTTGTTATCAGTATTTCATTTCTCAACAGCCACTTTTATTTAAATCTCAATAAGCGTTAAATATTTTAGAGTTTCATTATTTTTATCAATCAGATCCAAGTAGACTGGTTAGCTTAGTGATTTAGAATTTCCATTTTGTTATTTTTATTGGAAGGACGGGGTTTTCAGCTAAATCCACATATCTCCTCCGGATTCTGCTTACAGCAAGGCGACTGTAAGAGTTTACCTTACCATATTTGGCGCCCAACGTGGGGTTCAAAATCTCTAGCTTTTTCTAGGAATTTTTTTTTGGGTCAAGGACTTAGTTATTAGCCTGCAAGAGGCTTATTCTCTGGAACTCTAATTGGAGTTTTGTTATTGGCCTGCAAGAGGCTTGTTATTTTAACGGTTGTTAACGCTTTTCTTATGTTTTGGGATGTCTTCTACTATTGGAACTGCTGTGTTGGCTGCTGGTGTACCTGTTAGGGCATCAGTAAGGATTGAATCTTGGGTTTGGCCCAAGTTTTCTGGAGATGATTTAGAAGGATTTTTACATAGGTATGAAACTGCAGCTGCGATTGATGGTGCTTTACCTTTGGATATGGTGAAGCAGATTAGGTTCTTTATTTTGGACAGAGAGGTGGAAAAGGAGGTTATTTCTATGGATGGTTATAATGATCAAGATTGGAGAAAGCTCAAGATGGAAATGGAAAAAAGGTGGCCAAAAGTTTATTCATTGGAGGATCTAAATGATATAGCTAGGAAATGGGAATCAAAAGGTGGTGTAACATCTCTGCATCAGTATCATCAGTTTATGGTTGAATTTCAGGTGGTTCTGGATTATTTGTTGGAGTATGAAATTTTATTTCATGATAATGCATCAAAGTATGTTTTTTGGGATGCTATGGGGGAAAAGGTTAAGAAAGATGTTTTGATGGTGCTTATTAATGCGAATTTAATGAAGGATCTCCTAGATGGAGAAACTAGGATTCCTGGTATGGAGGTGCTAAAGAAGGCTATTTTAGAAAATCTGGATATTCATAATTCTGTTGATTTGGACTCTGGAAAAGAGGTTTTTCTTGCTCAAGAGATAGAAGAGGGCAGTTTAGAAGAATTAGCTTCTGTTGAATTTTTGGAATCAGCCATTCCTGAAGATTTTGTCCAGCCTGAAGATATTATTTTTGTTAACAATTCTGTTGGGAAAGAAGAGATTTTTGAAGATGAAGATATTGCTGTCATTAATGACAAAATTTGGATGATGGGGATAATTTTGTGTTGAATGATTCTAAATCGGATTTAGAGGATTTCTTGCCTCAGGTTTTGTCTTTAGAAGCAGTGACTGTCTGCAATGAAGATATGGATATGGTGGATTTGTTACAATCTCAGGGAGAGATTGTTAAGAAGGATATGGTTTTCCCTGCACTAATAAAGAGTGTAGTAGCATTTGATAATAGAGTGCATAAATTGGATGCACTCAAATTTTTGAAAAGGGTTGTTTATTTTTTATGTCCAATGGTAGGACAAATTATGGGGGTTTATTTTTGGGTTTTATGGAATCGGTGGATAAGCCCTTGGGGCAAAATTATGGATTATCTCCAGGGGATATCAAGAATTTAATTCCTCTGAAATGAGGATAAACTACCTAAACTGGGCTGAAAATTTCTTTTATTTTTATGTCTTCAATTTATTCAGGATTCAAATTATTATGGAAGCCCTCATTTTTTGGGGTAGAAGGGGCTGATCACTCTAATGTTGTAATCTCTCCTCAAGATGAGATCCCGGATTTCAATAGGTCAGCTCACTTGGAGATAATTCAAGTGGATTTTCAATTATTTTCTGTTAATATTACTTTGGAGTGCAAATACGTTTTGGACTTTTCTATATGTTTATTGGATTTACCCGGTTTTTCTATTAAATTTAAAAACAGTGAAAAAGGCAAAATGGGCCAAATTAGGTTGGATAAAAATTGGAAGGGTATGTTTTATGGCCTCCAGAAAGAGGTTAAACTGCAAGTATCTCCTTCTATTATGGACCTCCAGCAAGAGGTTAAACTGCAATTATCTCCTTCTATTATGGACCTCCAGCATGAGGGTAAACTGCAAAAATCACATCAAAACCCGATTAAAAATCTCAGTATAATTAAAATACTAAAAAAATAATTTTTGTGAAAATTGAATTCAGGTCCTCCAGCAAGAGGTTAAACTGCCAACTATCTTTACGGGTGATTTACTGTTGGATAAGGGAAGCAAAGGTGTTGGAAAATCTGTTTATAAATTAGACGAGGGAAAGGAAAAAAGGGTAAAATTTAAAAATGAAATAAAATATTTTTCTAATTTTTCTTATTCTGATTCTGACGATGAAGAAGATTCATTTGATGAAATTTTTAATGGCAATACAAAAGTAAATGTTTTACCTCAAGTTTATTGAGATGTGGAGGCAGCCAAATATAAGAAAGTAGCAAATAAAGTTTGACCTATTAATGAACCGCTACCTGCCAAATTAAATCCACCCTTGAGAAGACCAAGGTTATCAAGAGATCCTTATGAAAGTCCCTTGGTAAAGAATCCGCCTGAATTTTCTGAGATGTCAAGAATCACTTTTGAGAGACTGGGTGTTGTTAATTTTGGACCTGATGGTTGGTTGTCTGGAGAAGAGAAGAAGTTGTTGTTGGATGTGATGGTCAAGCGAGAGAAGGCCATTGCTTTTGTAGAAGAGGAGAGGGGTGTTTTGAAGCATTCCTATGGGGAGCCTTACAAGATTCCTGTGGTATGTCATGAACCGTGGCAGCAGAAACCGATTCCTATTCCGGCTGCATTAAAAGAAGCCTATATTGAAGTTGTCAGAGAACGGATACGCACTGGACTGTATGAGCAATCAACGTCAAGTTATTCTAGTCCGGTATTTTGTATCAAGAAACCAAATGGCAAGCTTAGAGTTGTTCATGATCTTAGGGAATTAAATAGTGTTACAATAAAGGATGCTGGGATACTGCCTAGTGCTGAGGAGTTTGTCGAAGAGTTTGCAGGGAGAGTGTGTTATGGTTTGGGAGATATTATGGGTGGATATGATGAGAGAGAGTTACATCTGGACTCAAGGCCTCTCACTACATTTGATACACCACTAGGACGTTTACAGTTAGCAAGATTACCTCAAGGAGCAACAAATTCAGTTGCAGTTTATCAAGCTCAGATGGCTTGGATCCTTCAAGACGAAATTCCACAATATGCTGGAATCTTTATAGATGATGGAGGAATTAAGGGACCAAAAACCGACTATGATAACCAGGTGTTGGAAGAGAATACCGGGATAGGCAAACTCATTTGGGAGTTTGCAATTACATTAGAAAGAATCTTGTTTCGAATTGAAGAGGCTGGTTTAACTATTTCAGGTTCAAAATTTTCATGTTGTGTGCCAGCCTTAGAAATATTAGGCCATGTGGTATGTAGAGAGGGTAGGATTATGTCCAAGAAGAAAGTTAACAAAATTCAGTACTGGCCAAGACCCAAGAATACGACCAAAGTTAGAGGGTTTTTAGGTGTTTGCGTATATGTTAGAATGTTTATTAAGGACTTTTCTTCATTGGCAGCTCCATTGAGACGGTTAACAAGAAAGGATGCAGACTGGGAGTGGGATGAAGAGTGTGAGAAGGCGTTTGTGAAGTTGAAGGAGGTTGTGGGGAAGGATTTAGTCCTGCACAAGTTGGATTATGGAAAAGATTCTGGCAGAATTTATTTAGAAGTTGATTCAAGTCAGGTTGCAGCTGGGGCGGTTTTGTCTCAGATGGATAAAGCTGGTTACATCAGGCCAGTTAGGTATGAATCTGTAGTATTTACTGAGGACAAATAAAGACATTCTCAACCAAAAGTGGAATTATGTGGTGTGGCGAAAATACTTAAGAAACTTCAGCATATTTTGTGGGGGCAACATTTTGAGTTGCAAGTGGATGCGAGATCGTTCATCCAGATGATTAATTCCCCAAGCTTACCAAACGCACCCATGACGAGATGGGTAGCTTTTATTCAACATTTTTTATTTGATTTAGTTCATAAGCCTGGCAAGACTTTTACTATTCCAGATGGTTTATCAAGGAGACCACCCACTGAAGAAGATTCAGACTCAGAAGAGTTTGATTAAGATATACCTATTATCAAAGCCAGCACTAAAGGAGCTGAAGACTTTCCATACCTCCCCCATGAGGTTAAACTGGCAGGATTATTGTGGTTAGATTATGGAGATGATGACCTCCACCAAGAGGATAAACTGGAAAATAGTTTTTATGTTAATAAAGGTGTTGGAAAAGGTGTAGATAAATTCAGTAGAAAGGAGGTAGAAGAAGATGTGGTGTATGTAGAGGAAGATGGATTAGTAGTGTGGGATAGTAGTAAATTAAGGAATGGTGTATATGTTGGAGAATTAGACAATATAAATAAAAGGGTGGATAAAGAGAAAGAGGTATTTTCGAATACGGTTTACGAAGGATCCAAAGTTTCAGAAGAAAAATGTGGACATAGCTCAATTAAAGATTTATTTAGGGGTCAAAGATTATTGGCTCATTCATGTGCAGGTGATATTGGTGATAGAGAAGTCCCTATTGATTTTATATTAATCGAATTTCAAGATGAAGTCTGGGGTCAGACTGGATTTTATTTTTTGTTAGTCAAATATTTGTTGACTTTAGAGAGGCCAGAAGAGTGTGAAGACGATGAATGGGTGTGTATCAAGAGGAAGTCATCTACGTTTTACTTATCTGGTCGACGTTTAATGAGGAGAAGGTATCTGAATCATCAAGTAGTTATAACTCAACAGAAGGGGCAAGAATTAGTTTTGAAATCACTGCATGAAGATCTCGGGCATAGAGGCATTGGAGAAATGTTTAGAAGAATTTCTGATCGATTTTGGTGGCCTGGCATGAAGATGGCTGTTAAACAGTGGGTTCAGTCATGCGAAGAATGCCAAAGACGAAGTTATTTAAGGCCAAAAGAACCTGGACGCGCGACTGGTGAATATACGCTCTTTGGGAGAGTTAGTTTAGATGCCGTTCATATAAAAGAGGGACGGTATAAATATTTAATTGTGGCCAGAGATGATTTATCTGGTTGGGTAGAGGCAGCGCCTCTTATTAATTTAACTGCCAAAAATGTGGCAGAATTTTTGTTGAATAATTGGGTATATAGGTATGGGGTGATGAAGTTGGTGACGGTAGATGGAGGTCCTGAATTTGGGACAGAGTTTAAAGAGGCCGTATTGAAAGTTGGATCAAAGGTTAGGGTAGCAACTCCATATTATCCTGAAGCTGAAGGCATGGTTGAATTAGGGCATCAAGTTATTAAGGATGCTTTAGTTAAAATGTGTGGGACAAGTGCTGAAAAGTGGAGGCACTATTTACCTTTAGTTTTATTTGCTGATCAAATCACTTCCAAAAGGACGACCGGATTTTCACCTTATGAACTTGTTTTTGGAAAGAAAGCAGTTTTACCGGTTGATTTAGAAGCTGAATCATATCTTGGAGTTGACTGGGACATGGTCAAAACTACTGAAGAATTATTGTGTGCAAGAATGATGCAGCTAGAAAAGAAAGAAGAATATTTAGAAAAGGCATATTCGCGGATGATGAAGATCCGAAATCAATCAGTCAGATATTGGGATGAGCGGTTGGCACATCGATTAAGGAAACCTTTGAACCCAGGTGATATGGTCCTGGTGTATAATAGAAGTCTAGAGAGTCAATGGGGAAAGATGTTTGCAGATAGGTAGAATGGACCGTATAAAATCAAGGAGCAAGTTTCGGGCGGTTCATATGTGTTAGAAGAGTTGGATGGAGTAGTATTGAAGAAGAGGGTAGCGGCCGATCAAGTGAAACGGTTCTATCCTAGAGGCACCAGGAGTGCCGAAGTCGACCTCTGCAATGAGGATAAACTATGAAAATTATCAAATTTTATGGATACCTCCACAATGAGGATAAACTATAATATCAATGAAATTTTATGGATACCTCCGCAATGAGGATAAACTATGATATCAACAAAATTTTATGGATTCCTCCGCAATGAGGATAAACTATGATGTTTATAAAAACCTTATTGACCTCTGCAACGAGGATAAACTATCTTCTTTATATCAAAATGCTTTACTGTCATTACACTGCATATGGGCAACAAAACTGTGATGAAACTTAACGAAATGCAAGAAAACCTTCTTTGAAATTTTCAAAATTTAAAATTCTTAAAATATGGGTGAAGATAGTGATGGAAAATTTTAAAATTTATTGGTAGAAGTGTTCACAGGGGAACCTTCTTAATTTAATATTGGCAAGTGTGGGGGTAATTGATGGGCTGGCTGCTCTATACACAATTACCCCATAATGTTCGTTTCCAAAATTTTCCCTGTTTCTAGTTTAATCCTGGCTTTGTCTTTTAATTATAGGAAGTCCACTAAGACTATAAGCTGGAACAAATCAAGAGACACCGCTCTCAACGCCGGATTCAAGATTCTTTTTATTTTATTTTGTTTTTGATTTTTTTATGTTAGATTGTGATTTCTTTTCTTTAATATATATTATGAATTATTGTAAAGGTGATGCTCACTGGTGGTCTCTAATCATTTTTATAAATTGGAGGGAGCCCACCCAGTGATCATCATTATAAAATTATCTTCTAAAAACTTTCATTTATTTTCTTTTCTTTTAAATTTCTCAAATTTTGTAACCACATCAATTTGCACTTGGATGTGGGTATGATGTCGAGGGTACGGCTCATCAAATGGCCGGGGGGCATCTTTTAAAAATTTTATTTTGAATTTTTTTTATTATTATTACTTTTTTTATCTTTCTTTTCACATTTGTTTATCTTTCTTTAATAATTAAATTTTAACTTTTATTTCAAAACTATCTTTTCTAAAATCTTTTATTTTAAATTAAAAACAAATTAAAATTAAAAAAATTAATAAAAATAAAATAAATAAAATAAAATAAAAATTAAAAAATTAAAAATTAAAAAAAAATAAATAAAATAAAATAAATAAAAATAAATAAATAAAATAAAATAAAATAAAATAATAAAATAAAAAAATTAATTAATTAAATCAAAATTATTATTATATTTCTTAGTTTATTTTTCAGTCTTCATTCTTTTTAGTTTATTCATTTAGTTTAGACAGGAAACAGGGTCTAGGGGAACTCAATACCTATGGGATTTTACTTCAAGACAGCTGTTAGTCCTCCAAGACTTTAAACTGGCTACTGTTCAAGACTTTCCTTAAGGTTTTTTATACGTATTTTGGATCTGTTAGTCCTCCAAGACTTTAAACTGGCTACTGTTCAAGACGTTCTTTAAGGTTTTTTATACGTATTTTGGAGCTGTTAGTCCTTCAAGACTTTAAACTGGCTACTGTTCAAGACTTTCCTTAAGGGTTTTATACAAATTTTGGAGCCGTTAGTCCTCCAAGACTTTAAACTGGCTAATTTTCAAGACTGTCATTAAATATTTTATATTGGAGCTGTTAGTCCTTCAAGACTTTAAACTAAATTTTAAGGATGATCAAGATTTTATGGATATTTTCAGAGACGGATTTCTTTTTTTATAAATCAAATGTTAGGTCCACCAAGACCTTAAACTGGAGTGTTATCAAATATTAGGTCCACCAAGACCTTAAACTGGACTATTATCAAGTTGTTGGGTCCACTATGGCCTTATACTGGATTACTTTTCGATCAAATGTTTGGTCCACTATGACATTAAACTGGATTATCAAGTTTATTCAATCTTTGGTCAAGCCTAGGCCTTACTTAGCAATATTTCAAGTTATTTATGCACTTAAACGATCTTTGGTCCACCAAGACCATAAACTGGCAATCGATTATATGTTTGGTCTACCAAGACTTTAAACTGGAATGTCAATCTTGTTTGGATAACTCAATTCAATCTTTTAATTTATCACTGTCCACTAAGACTCTAAACTGGTTATTCAATTATTTCTGTAATTGGGTGCTGATAAGCTTTAGGAGGTTAAAATTATAGGTGGTAATGATGCTGAGGAAAGCATAATGGTTAATTAGGTAAAATTTGTGGCGCTTTAACATGGTCTAAATTTAATATTATTATTGGAAGCCTGGCAAAAGTATTATATGGGTTTGCTGTATAGCAAAGTTTGAAAATGATGATGAAGGAATCAGAAGTTAGGATGGTAGTTGAATTTTAGGGAATGATTTTTTTTAGTGCCTCATTGTTAGGCCATTTTTGGTGTGAAGCTTGGAGGACCTTATGGCGAGATTGGAATCGTAGAATTCGGCTCAGTGGGGGGCCCTATGAGGTTGGAATCAGGAGTATTCGGCTCATAGGAAGATCCACTCTCTCAATGCTGTGACAAGAAGGAAGACTGGTATATGGGAGTCTGAAGGGATTCAAACCTTGCTCTCAGTAGTGGAATCATCACAAGATTTATATTATTTTATGTTATTTTAAGCCAGAGAAGAAAGAAAACAACATTTATGTTAAAGTTAAAGAAGACCAAGCAAAAACAAAATTTTATCAAGTTATACTGTTAGAAAAGATAATTTCTTTGAAATTGTTCAACATCATTATCAAAGCTCAGCATTAAAATTCTTCTTTTCATGAGGTCTTAATGGTTATTAGCTGGAGTTTCTTGAAAATAGGCCAGCATTTTTCTTTTCAACTCATTAGTAAAGTCAAGAAAAAGATAGCGATGAAAATTTGGATAATGATTGATATAGTCCGTCTTCACTCTGCCAACGTCATCAGTGTTGGTTATTTTGATAGCTAGAAGTTCAAATATGTTATTAAGTTATAGGTTTAGTCAATTTTGATTAAAAGTTTTTTTAGTAAGATAATAGGGTCTTACATTTAGAGCCAGGAAACATAGTCTCAGCAAAGTTGGTTGGGGGCACTGGCCTTATAGGATTAGGATCTTGTGAAGGCAAAATTAGGCCGGGATCCGCTGATGAAGATTGAACTTTTGAAGCTGTTTTTTATCTTATTTGTTTTAAGAAGACAGGAATTTTTGATTGTTTTTTAGAAGTTGAGGGATCAGGGAGAGCTGCTGGTCCTAAATATAAGTTTGTTTTAGGAGGAACTATTGGCTGGTTACATTTGACTTTCTTCACACGGCATAAGTGGCAAGCTGTCCTTCCAGGAAGATTAGGGTTGGACATTAAACAAGGTACCTGGTATTACGCGCAGAGTTCACATGGAGAAACAGGCTCTATGAAAGACATATTGATGAAGATGAATTTTAAAGTTGATTAAAGAAGATGGTGGTTGAAGGTTAAAGATGAATATTGTGTTCGACCACTTATGCAAAGTTTTAAGAATGGGGACATTCTCAATTGGAGGGAGGATGTGGTAGCCTAAAGTTTAGTATGGCGCCTAAGTACGTAAATGGAGCTATTACGGCGTGCAAGATTGGCATTATTATTTTATAAAAGGGTTTTATTAAATTTATTTGAGTTTTAAATATAAAGAAATTTGGTTAAAAGCAAATGCCTACACAAAATCAATTTATTTTACGGAGAAAACTTATTTCTTTACAGTCTGAAAAGTTTATAAGTATCAAGTTGAGTCACTCAAGAACCTTGGGAAATTTTTCCAGAATTTTTACTATTTTTCTTATATTTTTAAATGAATTTTAAAGATTTATAGAAATATTTACGTTTTCAGAAATTACTTAACCTTGATGAATTTTCACGGGGTAATTAGAGCTGCGCAGACTACGAAAATTAATTTGGAATGTAAAGGGAAAGTGGCTCTATCATGTGTAATTTTTCTAGATTTTTTATTATAGTTTTAAAGGCTCTAATTGAGTCCAGAAGTCCGGACGGACTCTGTTTGGACTCCGTACAGACTCCGCTTTGACTCTGTATGGACTCCGTATGGACTCTGTACGGGCTCCAGATTGACTCTGGCTGAGCTCTGGAGGGAAAACTTAGGCACGTGATTAGGTATACCTAAGAGTCTCTCAGACTCGAAATTGGGCATCATCATACAATCATCATACAATTATCAAAAACATACAGCTTAATCTTTAACCACCACGGTCTCATTTTTTTATTACTCAACAAATTAAATAAATTGTAATACCCTTATAACTTTATATTTTATATATAACATTTTAGAAATACTACTCAACAATTTAAATCACACTTCATACAGGGTATCTTTAGAAAGGTCTTCATCACTGGGACTTGATTATTGCTGTCTCATAAAAATTCAAATTATTATAAAAACATAAAAGTCAATCTTTTCAGATCATTCACTGGTACACCTTAATTGTTGTTATCAGTATTTCATTTCTCAACAGCCACTTTTATTTAAATCTCAATAAGCGTTAAATATTTTAGAGTTTCATTATTTTTATCAATCAGATCCAAGTAGACTGGTTAGCTTAGTGATTTAGAATTTCCATTTTGTTATTTTTATTGGAAGGACGGGGTTTTCAGCTAAATCCACATATCTCCTCCGGATTCTGCTTACAGCAAGGCGACTGTAAGAGTTTACCTTACCATAGTGTGTAGTGATATTTATCTAAATCTTGGTATTCTTTTTCTTTTCATTCCCTTTCCATCTTTTATTCTACAGTATATTAATTTTCTTCTGGTTTTAGGTTTTGAATTCTGCTTTAATCAAGTTTCACTTATTAAGAGGCATCAAAGTTTCTAGATTTGTCATTTTTAATGGCGGCGATGAGTCAAAATTTGAGACGCAAAACACCAACTAATCCGTCGACCATCAAAGCAAATGACACATCATCAATGAGGAATTCCATTTTTATGCGCCATTGATTTAAGGCCAGATTCAATAGTTTTGATAATTCCTACTGTCTAAAATACAGCCACCAAATCAGATTTAATTCACACAAAAGAATCTTTTTTATAACTTGACATACTACATATATATGGGATAAAAATCATGGCTAACTTAGAAAAATAAAAAAAATAAAAAAAACAACAGATTTTTCACTTTGATACCCCCTATTGAAAAAACAAAATAAAATAAAGTGTGACTAAAAAGTAGCACACAAAATTAAATTGTTTTAGGCCTCACTGGGATTGAATACAAAGTTGGAAATGTGAAACTGAGCCACTACATGGATAATAGGTTTGATTGGAAAACAATTATCCACATTGTATCCACCTAAAAAAAGTACAGCTAACAGTCTAGTCTTATTTTATTTCTATTTAATTGGTCTAAGTCTTGTTCTGAAACTAAGGTGACACTGGCACATATAAGATTTGTTGCAAAGCTTTTTTATACCTCGAAATTCCTTTTGATCCCCAGAATCTCTAGATTTTTTCTCAATCTCTCTAAGCATGCAGCTACTTACACTATAAACTCTATAAGATTCCCTAACGTTAAGAATCCCCCTGGCCCCACATAGACTAACTTTCCTATTTTATTGCCTTAATTTTTATTACCATATGATCATTTTACATGCTGTGTCCAGACTATAATATATCCACTTCATACCCCATGATTTATCTGGAGTGAAATTGTAAAATTTGTATTTTCATCAATCACTTAGTTATTCTCTGCTTAACAAAGAAAAAATGATAATAAGGATATTTAGTAATCCATATATTTATATATAAAAAGTAAAATCACTTCACTATAGGAAATACTAGAAAACAGAGAGTTTGCATAAAATCAAGCATTTGCATAAAATTTTGAGATACATATAAGTAACTATTACGCAATAATTCCTTTCATTATATATTCTGGTAAATTCTCTATTATGTTAACTAACTCAGCTAAATATGAACATATGTATTGAATGTAGAATTTTACTAGTGGCACCTCCTAAATTTTTTCCTAGCAAGTCAAACTTGTCAAGCAATAACAAGCCTTATTGTTGATGCTAATACAAGTCAAACTACCATTCCAATAAAATTAATAAAAAAATTCTTAAAATCCAATCGCGTTCAAAAAAACTACTTTTTTCCACGCAAATCTAGCTACTTAAATGGAAAAGGAAGTTTGCACTTGTTCTAAATGCTCTAAAAACACATTCATTATCTACAACGGACAAAAAATCATTGGAGCTTTTGTCAGCCAAAAAACTAAGAAGAGACATGAACAGGCAGATAAAGAAAATACTTTTCAGATTATTTATCCTGTGGAGGATGGGAGTAACAATGCCAATGATCCTTTGGATATTGAGATAACTTATGATGAGCCTGTAATACACAAGGAGAATAAGGACTATGGTTAGTAAATGCTTTAATTTCTATAAATTGAAATCCAATGTTGATAGGAAAACTTTAACAGATATATTTCTGTTTTTTGTTGCCTGGTTGCATCTGATTTGTGGTTTGAGCCATGAAAACTGTTGCTTGGCTTGGATTTATCTAATTTTGTTGATCAAAATGTTTGGAAGGCCCTCAGTACAAGTAAATGTTGAATATTTTTTTAAGAAGGGAGTTGGAAAAATCATGAAATCTTTAAATCTTTGGCCAAAGTTTGATAAATATATTTGTTTTCCATCTTTCTTCAAATTATATTCAGTAAACAACCCTCCTCCGCATTGCATGGTTGAAGGGCCACAGAAAGCTCAGTGTGGTGCACTTCTGCTTATCAAAAATACAAAACCTTCATTACGTACCACCTATTATGAAATACCAACACAACAAAACCTCGCAGGTGATCAGCCATGTCGATTGTTTTATTTTCAGAAAGTGAAGGATTGGTTGGAATGTCTATTATGTCAAACTCCTGCTCTGGAAGAAATTGAAGAATGGGAGGTCAAAATTAGGCAAAACTCATCTCATCAAAAGTTTGATGTTCAGCAAATGAGAACTTGGAAACTTTGAGGCTTAAGCCTGATTAACTCAGTACTTAATCCTGATGATAATGACACTTACCTTTGATTTACTCTGTATATTGACTGGTTTGACCCCTTTGGTAACAAACAAGATTGAAAGAAAGTGTCAATTGGATTATTTGCCCTAAATTGTCTCAATCTTCCACCATCAATTCGGAATAAGGTTGAATACACCTTTATTTCTGGAATTATACCTGGCCCACAAGAGCCATTGATAATAACAATAAATCATGCTCTTGAACCACTCATCAATGATCTTGTTGAATTTGAGAAGGGTGTTATTGTCAAGACAAAAAACTGACCACAAGGTAAGAAGATCTTTATCCAATTAGAAATGTTAATTGGCGATATTGTGGCTACACAAAAGGTTGTTGGACATGCTTCTCATTCTGCAAATCAATTCTGTTCCTGGTGTAAAGTCACAAAAAGAAAAATTTCTGACCTTAAACTTGGAGAAAAACGTATGAAGATAGAAAAGTTAGCACATGGGATTCAATGGAACTATGCAAAAACTCAGAAGCAGAAAGATAATCTTGTAAAAGCTCACGGAACATGTTGGTCTGAGTGGAATTGGCTTTCAGTATGGGATCCAGTACATAGTATTGCTTTAGGAGTAATGCACTTCTGGTTTGAGGGTGTTTTACAGCATCATTGGAGATTTAGATGTGAAGGGTCACCATCAAGTACTAATAAGAAAGTTATTTCTTGCAAAAAATCATCATCCAAGATGGAAATTGACCAGAATAGTAATGGTGAATTTGTTCTCAATACACAAGATTACGAAATCCATGATAGTGAGGATGAAACATCAGTCTTCAGAAAAGGAAAGAATTTTGGAGACACTATGATAAAACACTTACAAAAAGCTCTAAAATAATCAGTTGTTCCCAGGGGGATATCTCATCTGCCACCAAATCTAGGTGAAGTTTCACATGGAAAGCTAAAAGCATCACAGTGGCATTCATTTTTCTCAGTATATATTCCGCTTGGACTTTTTGACTTTTTTATTCAAGACCCTAAAAATTTGAGAAGCAATTCAAGACAATGGTTGACACTACTTAACTTTTCCCAACTGATAAAATGTACAAATATTGTAGCAAGCAAGTCAGTTGCAGATACTGTTTGCATGCGATTTGAGTCAGGCTATCAAGCTTACTTCCAAACCTCACAAGTTGTATTTTACAATCCAACAGTGGTTCCAAATCACCATTATGCTCTTCAAATCCCAGAGCAGATGAAGAGATGGGGTACATTGATGGGTGTGTCTGAATATGCTGGTGAACAAGTCAATGGGATTTTGCAAAAGATTAAGAAAAATGGGAATGAGTGTAAGTAAATTTCAATTAATTTAAAAAGAAGGGAAAGTAAATCAATCACTAAAATTTCTACTTGAAAGTAAACTTTGGAAAGACTGAGCTTCAGAAAGTTTGTGAAAAACAGTGATTGCTTGTCCGACCGGAGCTGAAAGAAATGGAAACCAAACACCTCATTCAAAGGGGGATAAAAGTGGCACTGGATAAAATAACCTATGATTAAGCTTACAACAAGCTGAAAGAAAAATACACAAAAATTTAAAGGTGTGAAAACTTACCAATTGAATTAGGAAGTTTGATTCTTGGAAAAATTGTTACGGAGCTTCAATATCTTGAATTTAATGAACACTTATCAATTTCAACTTAAGGGACATATAATTCTGTGTGGTATAAGAATTGAAGCAAGAACTGCTATAGAAAAGTAGAGAATATCCTGAGAATAGAAAAGAAGGAACTTGATTGGCCAACCTTAATTGTCGTCTCACCATTAAAAAGAGAAATAGTCAGCAACAACATTCAACAAATAAGAGAATCTTACGCAAATTTCATTTGGGCACTCTACTTGATGTCTGTTGCAATAGCTGTCCCAGAAGACAAAGCAGATAATGTAGTAACTCTTTATCATGATAAAATATTAGGTCTAGTTGCTTATCAAAACCTTCCTGATGGCTTATTGGACTTGGAAAAGGGTGCTCTCATTCTTTGACCCATCCCCCATGAGTTGATAATTTTTAATTATGAAGTCTTATGAAATACAAATTATAAGTTATTGTGTGTATTAAAATTTAAAAAGTCAAAGAATTTCTTGCTAGTACTTTCTCTTTTAAAAAATGAAAATATTATGAATAAAGTTAATGTTGTTTTAAGAACTTCGTGTCCATAGTTCAATAAAATCTTGAGTAGCTGAGGGTATGAATAAGTATGAGAAACAAGGAGGTCTTTTTCAAGGTAAAATAGAAAAAACTAACATGAGAATTGTTTTTTAAAAATTACATGAAAAATAATAACAAAATTTGAAGTATGAAGTATAACATAATAATGACTACCAATCAATACCAAAAAAAAATCTTTATATACTATTTTAATTCTGCAAAATATAATGGCAATAATCAGATGACTTGTCTTTGCTTCCACTATATAACTGCAGAACTGATTTTCTTCCTATGTAAAATATATTTTCTCATTATTTGCACCCTTCAGCTGTTTCTCCATCCTATCTTCTTAGCATATTCATCACGGGTGAGTGATATTTAACCTGAAAATTACATAAAAAATTTATTAGATGGAGTTACAAATGAGAGACCTTAAAGAGACCACCTTTCTCTCTGCTTTGGAGACCACCTTTATATATCTACTCTTATTTAGGTATTTTCACCTTAACCAGCTACCAGAACAATAACGCTAACTTGAAGAATGAGGAAAATTAATGGTAATCTGATGCAAACCTCTATGGAATAAAATAAAGATAGTAGTCTAACACTAACCTTTATAGCAGGAAAAAGC
The DNA here is from genome assembly GCA_030280995.1 of Hemileia vastatrix. Classification (NCBI taxonomy): domain Eukaryota; kingdom Fungi; phylum Basidiomycota; class Pucciniomycetes; order Pucciniales; family Zaghouaniaceae; genus Hemileia; species Hemileia vastatrix. The sequence goes on from JASXTE010000015.1 coordinate 16,072,463, forward strand.
AAGGGTAGTCTAACGCAATCATCATTGGAGGTTAGTCGCAATCAAGAGATACTGCTAACTTAATAGGGGGAAAACACTTAAAATAAAATCATGGTCTCTGTTGCAGCCCAAAAGGTGGCCCCTTTAAGGCCTCCCTTACAAATACAACATTTTATATTTTTTCTAAAAGATATTTTAGTTGCAAATAAATTTTCAATATTGAAAAACAATAGAGTGTCACTAGTGCTGCTCCTATACATCCAGTCATTTTTTACTATATTCTAATGTAATTATTGCTCCTATCTCTGTTATTTTGCTTATAGTGTAATCTTTCGGGTAAATTAATTTCATTACACATATTAATGTTGTATTTTCATATGAAAAAGTCTTTTAAATGCTATTTGTATAATTTGATGGTACTTTCACAATAAGTAATCTAAAAAGGAACATCCCTAATTTTGGAAACTTTGTTTAGCCTTCCCCAAAATATAGAAATATGTTGATTATCCACATTTAAACATTAGGGGGTATCAATGCTCAGGGATCTGAAATTAGGGATCAGGAATTTTTTTTCCTGGGATCAGACATTATTAATTGTGGAAGATTCTTATCCACTAGCCCTGGGGCTAGTGGATAAGGAATCCATCATAATGCATTATCCTGCCTATGATACCCCAATTTCCGTTCCTAATTCCTCATCCCAAACTTATCACACTCATGATGGATTTTTAAGAAAGTCACATGACATATAAATTCTGATGCCATCCTTAAGTCTCTCCTCACTCTATGGTACTTAATTTTGGTGGCAAAAACTTAAGTTTTTTTTCTATCTACACACCTCAACTGCACATTTGGCGGTGAATTCCCAATTCCCACTCATCACCTTAACCTTCTACCTACACCTATACTACTGACAAGAATGAAGCACCTCTCTACTAGACGGATACTTCACTCCACTATTAATGCTATCACTTTACTTTTAGTTCTCTAATATAAATCTGACTCTGATTTTGAAGATGCATTACCCTATTTGTGTTTTCCTTCCAAAAAGCATTACCTCATTTCCAGGGGGCCAAATCTTTATCATGATCCCCAATATGATCTCCGCTTCATTCTCAAAATTCCCCAACTAAACTTCACTCAGCTATTTATAAATTCACCCAATTCTTTCTTTAAACTTTATCAACTCATCTGTGAACATCCTATCTTTCATAACGGCTCCCATAACAAGCAGTGTAATCCTGCCATTCAACTTGCTTTTGCACTATGTTGCTTTGGCTCAAATGGAAATGGTGCTGCTGTAAGATGTTTGGATAATCTATTTAACATAGGATATTGTCAGCCAGGCTATTCCAGGAGTCCAGTAAATGATATATAAATTATAAAACCTTAAAGAGTGGGTAAGACTTGTATTTAATGAATATAACTTAATATTTTATTGCATAATGAAATTATATAAGAATTTTATTATATACAAGTGTTACATTAAATTTATTGCTTATATATATTTTTATATACAATTAAATTGAGCATAATATAATATATTCTACAAATAATGGCGCATTTTTATGTATTTAATAATTATAAATTTATATTTAATTAATTAAAAAACATATATTATAATTACAAGTGTAAAATTGATTTATAATATATTTAAATTAATTACTTAAATTTATATATTAAATAATACCTCTCATATGATACTAAACAATAATTAAGGACGCTTCTTTTGACCCTTAATTGTGTTAGAAAAAACAAATAAATTAATTTGGACTAAATTGAGATTAATTGCTTGTTTTGTTGCGTCAAATTATTTTTTGTTTCACTTAAAATGTCCTTTAATCAGAATGTACCATCTGTTTGGAATTATATTTCTCATAGTTCCTATGTTTCCAATCTTGTTTAGTTATTCACTATTGTCACTTACTGATTTGGGAATTAATGGCGGGGAAATTGGATTCTTAATTGGGGTTTTAATTATTTGTTTCATGTTTTTCTTTATATTGTTATGTTTCATTTACTCTTTTGATATATTTGTTTTATTCCATTCTAATCATTGTATTTACAAAGATAGTAGCGCTTCAGAGGACCCATTGCCTATAAAAGGGCCTTGGATAATCCCCTGTAGCCTCATCACTTATTACACACTCAACAAATTAAATAACCAATTTATTACGTTTATATTTTTTTATTAGTAATACAAATCTAATTTAAATTCTATACAACAAATAAAAGGTTGCTTTAAGTCTGATAGTAATTAAAATTGTTTGCCGCGCAGAACCCTTACATTTAATAATATTACTGTTAATAAAATCTAAGTTTTTGTCACCTCTCAAAGTTGCTCACCGTTGTTTTCCCTCTCAAATAAATTAAATATATATTTTTTTTGGTTTATTTCTTTATTTTCCCTTGTCCTCCTCCTTCTCTCCTACTTTTTCTCCTATTTTTCCCACCTCTTCTAGACAACTGACCAACAGATATGGTACCGTGATATTATACACCAAGCGCTGTATGATTGCTATCCTTTCCCTCAAGTCTCAAACACTTGCTTGGCCGACTCCAGAACAACGACTTGAATCCTCTCAAGTAATGCAAGCCAATAATTTCCCTGGCTGTGTAGGTTTTGTTGATGGCACAACTATACCTTTGAGTCAAAATCCTGCTTATAATGGGAACTATTATTTTGATTGCAAAAAAAGGTTTCTTCAAAATCATCTCCAATTTCTCATCATTCATGAACTAACTTTTTATCTTCCTTCTAGATACTCTATTGCCTTTCAACTTATATGTGATGTCAATAAAAAATTTATTGATTTTCACAGTGGCTGCCCTGGATCATGTAATGACTCTTCCGTCTTCCAAAGAATGAGGATTTCTCAAACCCCAGACTCATACTTTGACGAATCTCAGTACCTCCTTTCAGACTCAGAATATGCAAGTGGGAAGTACAATATACCTGCTTTCTGTGGTGCAGCCTTAGGAAATGACCCCAAAACTAAATTTAATTATCACCTTGCCCAAACAAGAGTACAGATTGAACATGCTATAGGTATTTTAAAGGGACAATTTTCTAGTCTTCAGGAGCTCTGAATCCAATTTCAAAAAAAATGGAGATCAAAACTGAGAATCATTGGATGATGACTTGCATTATACTCCACAATATCCTAGCTTATTTAAAGGATGAGTGGAATGATCTTTATGAAGAAGAGATTCCAGAACCAGCACCAGCTCTCCCCTCCCTTGAATCACAAAACATTCAATCAACCGGCATATGATCCATTATAATGCCAATCACTCTTCAACATTTCACTTCACATCACTTTTAAAAAAAAATTTTGGTGCTCCCCGCATGTCCACTTTGTGTACTTTTTTCACTTGGTTTGGTATTTTTGTTTGATGAAATTCATTTATTTTATGAATTTTTGGTGTGGTTTTCCAACATTAGCAGACACCTTTTTTGCTCTGTTTGGCATTGTTTTGGTATGTCTTAATTGGCATTGGTTGAATAATTAAGTGTTTTTCTGGTTTTATTAAGTGAATATTGTGACTACAGGTATGTGGGTACTACCATTGGATAGCCCTGGTTTTTCTTTATATTTGATATCTTGATGATATTTTTCATATTCCAAGTTTTAAGGGGTCCTTTACTCATTTTTCATTTCTAAAAAATAGCTGTTTAATTTTGTTATTTGTGTTTTACAGGCTAACATTAAGTCTTGGGGTTAAGTGCTTAGTACCATTAAGTAGAGCTAATTTGTCTCTATATTTTATGTCTCAACATTGTCATAGCTTAATTATGTGTTTTAAGGGTTTTAGTAGTTGTGGTGGATTTTTCTAAGTATTTTGGGCTTTATTGGAGGTTTTTGGTGGTTTTCTGGCTTCAGGGTGTTCCAGCCGCTGTAGAAAATCTTATAGTACTAGCTATAGGCCTTGACCAAGGGAGTTGGAGAAAAACCAGAGAGAAAATCCCCTGTCCCTTTAGAAAAATAGAGTGAGATTTACTTGCTAACATAAGTTGGTTCCTTTTTGCTAAAGCCCCTTTTTCAACACACTTGACTGCTTGATGAGCCAAGAAAGTAGTCCTCAGACAGACTGCCAGACCAAAGAACTGAAATGTAGACCAATTTACACACCAGAGAAAGCAAAGATACTTGATGTAGGCTGCAAATCCACACCAGAGACAGCAATAATACTTGATATAGCTTGTAAGACTATACCAGAGAACCTGTTGCTAAAGTTGAGTTAAGTGAAGAACTAACCTTGCAACAAACACAGCCAATTGTGGCCAAAAACAGTGAAAGTTGAGTGAGGAACAAGGATATCACCTCCAGATGGTAGTATGATAATTAAAGTTGCCCCAAACTGTCTTATTTACTATGTACACACAGACCACTATCTAAGAGCCCATGCACACCAACAAATTTGGCGCCTGTACCAGCCAAATTGAATAAAAACCCTCCAGAAGGGCTCCCCAAACTTCTAAAACAGAGGCAGGCAGGCCGCCCAACATCGGAGGTGCCGCCTGAAGCGGCCCAGCCTCCCTGAAGCCAGAAAACCAATAAAAACACCTAATCTACTTTGAAAAATTCACTACAACTACTAAAACCCTTAAAACTTAGAATTACGCTATAACAACATTGAGACATGAAATATAGAGCTAAATTAGCACTATCTAATGGTACTAAGTACTTAACCCTAAGACTTAAGGTTAGCCCGTAAAACACAAAAAACAAAATTAAACAGCTATCTTTTGTAACTGAAAAATGAGGAAATGACCCCTTAAAACTTAGAATATGAAAAATATTATCAAGACATGAAATATAGAGAAAACCGGGGCTATCCAATGATAGTACCCACATACTTGCAGTCCCAATATTCAAGGAATAAAACCAGAAAATCACTGAATTCTTTAACAGATGCCAATTAAGACATGCTCAAACCGCGCCAAACCACACAACAAAGGCCCCTGCCAATGTTGGAAGACCACACCGCCTCTAGGTGGGCCTCCTGACATTGGGAGGACCCCCCGCCTTGGTGCTAAGAGGCTGGGAAGCGCTTCTCTTTTTTTTTGGATGGCTAATTGGTTTGATTTCACCAGCTCAACATGAAATTGCTTATTTTCTGAAATCACATATTTTTCCAGTGTTTTTTTTTCATTCATCACTCTTATATTTTTCAACCTCTCCTCAAACATCCGTCAAATATTTTCAATTCATCTATTTCATTCCTCTATTTCTCATCTCATCTCTCCAGGTAAGTCATTCTTTTTCTTATTTTTGATTTTTTTTACTTGCTAATAATTTATTTTTTCTCTTTTTTCTCTTTTTTTTTTTTTGTCCTTTTTTTTTCTTTTTTTTTTTTTGTCCTGTAAGTGCTTTTTTTTGGTTTTCAAGGTTAGACAAATTTTGTTTTTTTTGTTCTATCTTTTTTTTCTTTTTTTAACCCTCCATCATCCCCCTTTCCCCCCTCCTTGTCTGCCTCCATACACTCCTTTCTCCCCTTCTTGGCTACCTTAAGTCCCCCCCTTTCCCCCCTCCTTGTCTTCCTCCATACCACCCTTTCTCCCCTTCTTGGCCACCTCAACTCCCCCCTTTAATCCCTCCTTTCCCACCTCAACCTCCCCTTTACCCCCTCCTTGCCTGCCTCAAACTCCCCCCCTTTACCCCTTCTTTCTCCTCCCTTTAATCCCCCTTTACCCACCTTTACCCCTTCTTTACCCTCCCTTTACCCCCTCAAGCCCCCCTCAAATCACCCCTCATACTGCTACACCCCCCCACCACCTACTTATCAAATTGCTAACTATTCAATAAGTTAGGTGTAGGGGGGGTTTGAGGTGGGTCTGAGGGGGTAAAGGGGGGGGTAAATGGAGGGTAAAGAAGGGGTAAAGGGGGGTAACGGGGGTAAAGGGAGGGTAAAGAAGGGGTAAAGGGTGGGTAAATGGAGGGTAAAGAAGGGGTAAAGGGGGGTAAAGTGGGTAAAGGGGGGTAAGGGGGGTAAAGGGGGGTAAGGGGGGTAAAGGGAGGGTAAAGAAGGGGTAAATGGGGGGTAAAGGGGGGTAAAGGGGGGGTAAAGGGAGGGTAAAGGGGGGGTTTTAGGCAGCTAAGGAGAGGTTAAAGTGGGGTAAAGGGGAGGTAAAGATGGGTTAAAGAAGGGGGTTGAGGCAGCTAAGGAGTGGTTAAAGGGGGGTAAAGGGGGGGGTAAAGAATGGGTAAAGAAGGGATAAAGGGGGGGTAAAGGGAGGGTAAAGGGGGACTAAAGGGGGGGTTGAGGTGGGAAAGGATATTCTGAAATTTACTGAAATCAATTTTTTTATTTATATTTTAATAAATTGGATTGAATGATATCAACAAGTATTTACAATAGCAGGTAAGTAATTTTTATTTATTTTTTTTTTAAATTTAAATTTACTGAATTTTTTTTAATTTTTTTTATTTACTCTTTTTTTTGGGTGATTTTGTTTTACCTTGTATCTTAATTATAATTCAGGTTTTTTTTTTGAAATTTTATTTTTTTTCAAAATTATTTACTGATTTTTTTGAAACTATTTTTATTTTTATTTTTTTACCAAAAATTTTTTTTTCTTTTCAATTATTTTACTGAAAATTTTTTATTGTTGGGGGTTTTTTTTTAGTATATTTTTTTTAATTTTTAATTTTTTGGTTTTTTAATTTTTTTTCCAGGAAGTTACTATGGAAAATTTAACTTGCTCATCTTCTTTATCATCAATTTCTTATGAATCATCTTTCTTGTCACTTTCCTCCTTGTATTCAAATCTGGAAAGCTCCAAGAATAATCATCAAATAAATTCAAATTCTTATTCTTTATCTTTACTTTCTTCTATCTCTTCAATTTCCTTTCATTCTATTCTTTCTCCCAATCAATCTGTGCTTTCCTTACCAGAAAATACAAAGCAGAAAATCATGGAACCAGCTAAAGAATCAAGCAATTCAAAGACAAAATTTTATAAAAATAGAAAATTGATTAGGATGAAGATATTTTGCAAAAAATTCTTTGGACATTCAGACAATCTCAAATTTTATAAGACTTCAATATCAAATGTTAAGAAATTTTTTTTTTACAAAAACATCAAAAAACTTACAGAAGGTGGTATAGATCTCATTGTTGCAGTTGTCAATAATGGAGAAAAACCTCAATTCATGTTAGAAGTTCATTCATTTAATGGGAAAAAGTATGAACTTTTTTTTCCAGCTTTCTGATTTAATTTCTACTATCTATCAAATGGCTTTGGTTCGACAACCCTTATCAAATAAAAATCTGATTTCTGGTGTGATAAAATTTTTTTGTTGGCAACCAGGATATGATCAAGGAGTTTCTTTTGGTATGTAGAAAAAATTTTTATTATAAGTAATTATTAATTTTGTCATATATCTCAGGAATTTATTCTTTATTGAAAAATTTGAAACTGGAGCAAATGGAAGAAGATCTTAAATGATGGAATTCATTTGTATCATTTAATATTTTCATGGAAAATTGTTTTTAAAAATTGTGTTTTCAAGCTTTTCAAAAAAACCATCAACTTGCTTTAAAATCTGGTTTACCAAATTGGTCTTATCCTGAATGGGAAGAAGCAATAAATGATTATGTTTTTTGTTCAAATGTTATCATCACTTATAATGGATTTTACAATCATGTTCATCTATATAAACATGATAATAATTCTCTAACATTTGGAATTTTCTCTTATATTAATCCAGAGACTGGTGTTCCTATTCCATCACCCTCTTCTCATGAGGGACATGGCCTTTATTTTCCTGACCATAAATGTATTATTGATTTTGGTAGTGCCAATGGAATAGTTGAGGCTATATGAAATTCTTCTCAACACCAGCATCAAAAAACTAAAGCACCTCTAACTTTAGTTTCTTGTAAATAATTTACCCATTTTGGCTCTTCATTCCAAATAAATGAAAGTCTTATTAATCATATTAATAATCAAAAAAAATTAGATAAAAAATTGTTCTTAGTAGATCTTTCAAGTATTACTAATAAAATATTATATTTTTTCTATCATTAAATATTTTCTTCCAGAAATTTTTTTCCTTTTTTTTTCTCTTTTACTAAATTTTTTATTTATTTTAAATTATTTTTAATTATTTTTACTATTTTTATTTTTTTTAAACTTCCCTTTTTATTTTCCTCTTTTTCAATTTTATTTATCCTTTTTATTTTTTCATTTAATTTTGGATTTGTCTCTTCCAATTATTTTTTAAAATTACATAAAGATAGATTACTTTTTTATATAATGGTGCATCTGGCCTTAGGTTGCTCTAATGGCTATTATATAAAATAGGAAAACTTGATTGGGGCTGGTGAAAATAATTGGTTGTAGAAATTTTTAATTTTAATTTTTTTTTCCATTTGATTTCTCTGATTCAATAAATTGCAGGGAGGGTATTGCCAAATTTTCATATCAGACTTTAAAAAAAAAATTGACTTGAAAATTTGATGATACCCTTTCCTTAATTCAATAAAATACAGGGGGGGTATTTCCAAATTTTCATATTAGACTTAAAAAAAAATTGACTTGAATTTTTGGTGATACCCATCCGTTACTTCAATAAAATGTAGGGGGGAGTATTGCAAAAATCTCATCTAAGACTTGTAAAATTCTTTACTTGAAAGAATTTTGGTGATACCCAACCCTTAGTTCAATCAAATTCAGGGGTGGGAATGGGAAATCTTAAAATGTGACTTGAAAATTTAAACTAAAAAAGAATTTTGAACATTAAAAATTCTTAAAAATTTTATTTAAAAGAGAATTTATAACATTAAAATATAAAAATTCAACTAATGATGGATAGATTAAAAAAATACAGGAAATAAAAATAAAAATTTATGTACAATTAATTATGAAAATTTGAAATGTAAGATAAATAAAAAAACTAGTCATCAAACAATTTCTTCAAACGTTCAATTTCCTCAACAGATTTATTAGCTTTAACACATTCTGTCAAGAATTATTTCTTTTTAGAATTTTCTTCATGATCAAGCTTATATTTCATCTGTTCCATGAGGTTTTGATGCTAAAGTGTTTTCTCCTTTTTCTTTGATTTACAATACTTTGAGATAACTTAAATTTCTTCTCCTCCAAGTCTAGTGCCCTATCATCCTTCTGTGAAGAGAGTTCAAACTTCTTCTCTTCCAAATCATATAACCTCTCTTCCCTCCTTAAAGAGAGCTAGTATTTTTGCTTTTCAAATTTTAGAGTCTCTTTAGCAACTTCCACTTGTTCTAGAGTGATAAGAAATAATAACAAAAAGTAGAAGAAAAGAAGAGTAAAGTATTAAGAGGTTTGGTATCACTTACCAGCAACACGTTTCTCCAAACATTCTTTGATAGAAGAAAAAGGGGTTTGAGATGAAGTATCACATTTTCTTCTTCTTTGAGAGTGGAAATTCAGACTACTTGAAGCCCTTCGCTTTTTTTTCAAGGTCACATTTTCCTCCTCTTCGTTTTTGCTGGCTTCTGACTCAGTTGATTGTGGCTCCTACGTTAGTTCTTCAGCCTATTTATAAATAAGAAAATGTAAATAAAAAAAGAATTGTTAAGATAAAAGAAAAAAAACATACTTGAGTTAGATCAGGTTGGTTTATATCGCCATAAGGATCTATTGAAAAGATATCTTGATTTGTGGAAGTTAAATGACAGGAGGCTTGAGTAGAAGAAGAAGGAAAAATATTTCTTTTGATATCATGTTTTGAGATTGCATCTTCACCATCTAACATGTTTGTAGGATTAACATCAGCTTGCTCTCCAAAAATAGAATCCATCTCTTTAAAGTAAGGACATAAAGAATCAAGTTTATCATCTATGGATTTGATGCCCTTACTTATATTGAGGTCAGTAATACCAAAACCAGTAGAAGATGAAAGAGTCTTTGCCTTCTTGTACTTGGCTCAATAATGCTTGAAGAATTCAGACATCTTTTCTGGTAAAAGATCTATCCTTCCCTTAGTCTAATTCCGTAATTCAATGGCCATTAGAAGATAACCATTAACTTTTGATGCAGGGGGGCATCCTACTTTAGTCGCATACTCAGTACCAAAACAAGAATCATAGTTAGATTTTGTTTTTAGCCAGTTGATAAAAATGAGATGATCATCTTTCTTTAGTTGAACAATTTTGGATTTCTCAGAAGAGCAGGGGAAAGAGGTAGCAGTGGGATTTGAAGAACAACTGGGTTATGGCTGCCTTTGAGAAGATCTATGATGAAAAGGCATGTTAAGATAATTAAAGATGAAAAGGAGCAGAATCAAATAGATAAAATGGGGAGAAATTTTGAGCGGATAGAATGAACAGGATGGGATGAGAATGGGAGTGCAGAGCAAGGTAGAAGGCATATCCAGAGAGTAGTCCAAGATGTGGTTATGGAAGAGAGTTGTGCAACATGTGGTTATGACAGAAAGTTGTCCAAGATGTGGTTATGAAAAAATGAGTAGAAAAATGTTGGATAAGAGGTGAACATTGATACAAAAAGTGTCTAATAACCCAATTATTAGCAAAAATAATTGAGGAAGATAATTGGGGTATAAGGATTTTTATCTGCAATCAATTTAATTGTGGATCGGTCAACTTCGATACCCCCTATTCTAGGCAACTTGATAGCTCTATCTTCTGTTAGTATCCAAACTATAATTTAATTTTGTCCCCTATTCAACTATTACTTACAAGCAAGTATTGCTTTTAAGAAATTATATTATAACATTATTTTGTATAGTATTTATTTCCCATTAAGATATTTAAAGTGATCTATAAAATTAATTGTAGAATTTATTGGACTCCATACTTTTCACATTTGATAAATAATTTATACAAATAAATATTCATCTCACAATTGCGTAAAAAATTCATTTGAACTCACATGTAAATGACTACATTGTTACTTTACTGATTGGCTTGCACTCATATATTCAACCCCCCTTTAAAATGATATTTAATTCCATATAACTAGCTTTTATAATTTAATATAAAAATATTTTTTACTTTCTTCTACCATTTTTTTAGTTTTTTTAATGAAAACTAACTTATATTTATTCAGATTTTTTTGTATCTTATATATAAATTTGAATTACCTTTACTAATATCTTAACTATTTCAAAATCAGTAAGTCTATTCCGTAAATTTTTCATAAGTCAACCAATTTAAATTCTGCTAATAATTAACATCAGCTTGATATAATAAAAATCAAAAATAATTTAGAAAAACATTACCTCTCAAATATCACTGGTATAGTCCAAAACTACATCATCTTCAGATCGCGCCCTGTATCCACTTTTGAATACTGCATCTGGATCTTTATTCTCCCAATCCTCAGTCTCTGAGTCATCACTCCCTAAAGACTCACCTTCCAAATCATCCTCCGTATCTTTTTCCTCTTCAGATTGATTCAAATTCACTTCTACAGCATAGTCATCTTCTTCAGTATCCTCCTCCTCCTCTTCTACTTCACTATCATCAGAAAAATCATACCCTTTTGAATTCTCCTTGTAATAGATTTCATTGAACCTTTTTGAGTTTAATTTTTCATGTGGGTGTGGCTTAGTATCATCCAGTTGTCTAGAAGGAGGAGGAAAAGGAGTAAAAGAATAGGGAAATAATAAATTGGATTTTTATAATGATTTGGTAGCTTTAAAAAAAGTAATAGAGAAAGATAAATGAATAAAACATCAATTGCTTGAGTAGAGACACAATGGGAGGTTCAATTCAAATAGAAAAATAATTATTTTAATTTGTTTTAATGGGCGGTTCACAATTATATTTATTAATAGACTTACTGCAACCTTAGAATAATTATTTACTTTTAAATTAGAATTATAATACTAATAAAAATAAATTAAATGTGTTATATATAAAAAATATGTTAAAAGTTGTGTGTAATTAAGTGATCCAGCTACAGGGGATAATCCAAAGCCTTTTATAGCCAAAGGACTCTCTGAAGCGTCACAATGTAGTAATTACAAAAAGGAGTAACATGAAACTAGACATTAAAAAGAATAGAACTAAAACATGGAGACTGAGAGAAAAACATGAGAAATTCAACTAAACCTGTGATTAAGTAACTAATTTTCCCACCATAATTTCACAAAAACACTTAATTAAAATAATTAGTACCCAAGTAATTTTGAAACATGAGAACAGTGAGTGACATAATCCAAAACAGAAATTATAGTGACATGTAAAGGGTTTAATTAAAACAAATAGAATTATTTTCACACCAAAAATTCATGTAATCAATTCAATCCAGTTTAAAGAAATTTTTATTAATTGTTTTAACTATGTAATTAATTCAATAATTAGTTTCAATGAAACATATAATTAATTTAATGATATTTGTAATTTAAAGTGGGGATTTTAATACTATGTTATTAAATAAGTGTTATAATTTATTTAATAACTTTTCTGACAAAATTAAGGGACAAAAAAGCGCCCAATATTATTGTTTAATAATATATGAAAAGTTCTATTTAATATATAAATTTAATTAATTAATTTAATTACATTATATGTCAGCCAGGCTATTCCAGGAGTCCAGTAAATGATATATAAATTATAAAACCTTAAAGAGTGGGTAAGACTTGTATTTAATGAATATAACTTAATATTTTATTGCATAATGAAATTATATAAGAATTTTATTATATACAAATGTTACATTAAATTTATTGGTTATATATATTTTTATATACAATTAAATTGAGCATAATATAATATATTCTACAAATAATGGCGCATTTTTATGTATTTAATAATTATAAATTTATATTTAATTAATTAAAAAACATATATTATAATTACAAGTGTAAATTTGATTTATAATATATTTAAATTAATTACTTAAATTTATATATTAACTAATACCTCACATATGATACTAAACAATTATTAAGGACGCTTCTTTTGACCCTTAATTGTTTTAGAAAAAACAAATAAATTAATTTGGACTAAATTGAGATTAATTGCTTGTCTTGTTGCGTCAAATTATTTTTTTTGTTTCACTTAAAATGTCCTCTAATCAGAATGAACCATCTGTTGGGAATTATATTTCTCATAGTTCCTATGTTTCCAATCTTGTTTAGTTATTCACTATTGTCACTTACTGATTTGGGGATTAATGGCGGGGAAATTGGATTCTTAATTGGGCTTTTAATTATTTGTTTCATGTTTTTCTCTATATTGTTATGTTTCATTTACTCTTTTGATATGTTTGTTTTATTCCTTTCTAATCATTGTATTTACTGATATAATAGCGCTTCAGAGGACCCATTGCCTATAAAAGGGCCTTGGATAATCCCCTGTAGCCTTATCACTTATTATACACTCAACAAATTAAATACAATTTTTATATTACGTTTATATTCTTTTTATTAGTAATAAAATTCTAATTAAAATTTTATATAACAATTTAAAGGTTGCTTTAAGTCTGATAGTAATTATATTGGTTGCCGCGCAGAACTCTTACTTAAATAATATTAATATTTATAAAACCAAATTGTTGTCTCTTCTCAGCTCACTCATCGTTGCCTTCTCTCAATAAATTAAATAATTTTATTAAATTTTATTTCTTTTATTACCCATACTCCTTTCCTCCTTCTCCTCCTCTCTTTCCTTCTTCTATCTTTCTCCTTCTTCTAGACGACCGGCCGACAACTGAGGGCCTTTCCAAACGACGACGACGATCGAAGCCTGGTGACGAACGACAAAACGCACGGACCACCTAGCAAAACGAAACTTTTGCCGCGACTGTGTTTCGAACTTGGGTTCGACATCTTAGGTTTATATAATATTAATTTTTATATTATTTTGAAGTGATTTTTCGATCACTATAGTAAGTTCACCTTTGCGCCTCGCACTCATATTACTATATTTTTATTGCAATAACAGTGATTGTGGCTTAATTGCTGATTCACTGAGTGTAAGTGTTCAATTTTTAAAAAATTTTTTTTTCCTAGTTGACCATTATAGAGTGTTAAATCCTCTTAGTCCTAGAAGAATTGACATTATTATTAATACAAATTGAATTATTAATTTAATTTTTTTTTATTATTAATTATTGTTAATTTTGGTTGACTTAAAAGTACATTGTGCTTAGTCCCAATATATTGCCATATTTAATATTGGTAATTAATTGGTTGAATTAACTAACTTGTTATTCCCAATTTAAACTTGCAATCCAATTTTTTAAAAAATTAATTTTTTAATTATTACTTTATATTGAAAGTTATTTTTTCTATAATTTAATTAATTAAAAAATTTTTTTATATTATTTGGAGCAATTATTGACTAACTTTGATTATTTTTTTTATAAAGTACAAAGTAAAATATTAATCTTCCCACTAGTATGTCCAACAATTTGACAGAAAAAATGGATAACATGCAAGTGGATGAGATAGAAATTGACTATGATGCTGACACTGTAAGTTCTTCTAAAGTTGGTCATAAAAAATCTTATGCTAACACAAAGAATTCACATACTGCAGGATGTGGAAATGACAGGAAATGCAAACAAACCAAACCCCCTTCCCCCAGTACCACAGAAGGAAGTAAAGCCTCTAGTGCCTCAAGAAGGTCTTCCAAAAGGCTTCAAAATAAAAAAGCTTCCTCTGCCACAACAAATCAGCAACCTATCCAGTCATATAAAAGAGTTGAAGACAGAAAATATGACGTACAAAGCAAAGGTAGACACATTGTGGGATCAGGTCTAAGAACTCAGGAACCAGATTCAGGCCCAGGCCCCTCCTCAATTGCCTCCCAATCAGCTTCAATTTCAGGCTCAACCTTCACAGCCACCCAGCTCAACCATCCAAAATCCAAATACTATGGAAGTAGAGCAATGGAAATGGGATTATCTAATGAGTCACTACCAACAGAATGTGCAACACCCTCCTCATCATCAGCCTGGCCCATCCAGAACACCCAATTTCCATCCACCTCCTCATCCCTACCAACAAAGCAGGAGAAAGAAGGCCCAAGCACAATCCCAAACCCAGTCCCAGGGGAAGTTTCCTCCTCTGCCATGGTAAGTAATTTGGTTGATAGTCACTTGGGTATGTTTTCTAATAAATCTTCTTCTGCAGGTAATATTATTGAACATGGTGAAAGAACAGTTAAACCTGTTAAAAGACAGCTTCCTGTAACTAGTAGCCCTATTGATGTAATTAGCAAATTGTCATTTGATGAACCTTTACATTTAACTTCTACATCTTTAATTAATCCTTCTCTTGCAATTAAAAATGATTCTGTTCCCCCTGAAATCTATAACTTAATTGAAAAAACTTCTGAGGAAATTTTGAAAGATACCCTTGATTTTAATATTGTGAAAGACAAACATGTGAGAGATGTGTTAATCCATGAAAATGATAGATTAAATAATTTACACTTGCAATGTAAAGTGAGTTCTTCTGTACAAGATACAGCTTATTTAAAAATCAAAGAAACCTTGAATATTGTTCTTAGTCAACAAAAACAAATAAGAAGTGACCATAGAGCTATCTCAGATAGAAATATCAGTCTGCATAAGACATTGAGTGAATTGAAAACCCTTATTGAGGAAAATTATTCATTCAAAAATGAAATAAAATCTCTACAAAATGAGTTGAAGAAACTAAAAAATGACTTCCATGCACTAAGTACCAAACACTCAGTTTCTGAGGACAGAAATGTTCTATCTCTTGCAAAAGTAAATGACCAGATGTCTGAAATTCCAAGAATAAGAAACTATGTGTCTGACCTACAGGAAAAGTTCTCAACCTTAACCATCAAAAATGAATTAAATGAGATTTCTGCAAGTAAGCTGCATAAAAATAAAGGGAAAAAACCTGAACAAAGTTCATCCTTTCTTCCTCATATTTCAACCATTAAACAAACTGACAATGAGTCTGTAAAATCTTTTGCTACTAGCAAACAATCTTGTGATGGTCATGAACCAGCTGTTTCTGTAAATAATGAAATTTCTGAACACCTGGCTAAACTTCAGGAATTATTACTAATGAATAATTCAAACCAAAAAGTGGACCATCCCAGTATTCAGAAAAATTGGCCTAAGTTAGACCAATATCCTACCTTTGATGGTGATTCTTCCTCTGATTGGCAACACTTTATCCAAAGAATTGATAATTTAAAGAGATCTTATAAACTACCTGATGAGGAAATTGTTTCTAAGCTAATTTCTTTATTTTCCAATGTAGCCTTGATGTGGTATGAATCTGTCCTCTTAGATAACAATCATTATACATGGAATGATTGGAAATCCTTGATTGAGAATCAGTTTGGTGGTTCAAAATTCAGGTTAGCTCAGCAAAGACTGTATGAGAATACTAGATATGTATCCTCCTCTGTTGAAAAGCCCATTGTTTTTCTGATGAAAATAACTAAAATCCTTAGAGCAATTGATCCAAAGATGGATTATGATATTTGGAGAGATAAAATCTTGTATAAATTACCAAATTCTCTTAGGGATTTGATTGTTGCTAGAACTGAGCATGTAAGGGAAAATTCTTCTTTCATTAATATCTGTAATGAAGTACTACTCAACCATAGATATGAACCAAAGAATTACCTTAGTAAATCTTATAATGATCAGAATAAACCTTCTATAAAGCTCCCAGAAAAATCTGGTAAACCCTCTGCCCCAGTTGCACCTAAAAAATATGCAACAAATACTTGTTATAAATGTAACAAACCGTGGCAGAAGGGTCATGTTTGTGACAAGAAAATTCATCTTGTTGAACAAAATGAAGACACTGATGAACTTGAACTTGATGTCAATAATTCTTCCAGTGACTGTGAAAGTAATATCTCCTATGACAATGAATCTGTTAAAGATGTTTTAATGTTGGAACATGATGTCCATTATTTAAATAATATATCTGAAGATTGTGTATTGAATTTATCTTCAGTAGAAAATGCTGAGATAATTAAAGATATTACTAACAATTCTATTCCTATATCCCCTTTAAAAGCACCTGTTATCATTAATGGTAAAAATGTTGATGTAGTTCTTGATTCTGGTGCTGGAGGAAGTGTAGTATCTGAAAAAGCTTTGGCTTCAGTGGATAAGGAATATTTGAATAAATTATTGCCTATAACTTCTGAAAAATGGAGAGGGTATGGTTCTAACTTATTTCCTATTGGCAAATACAAAACCTCTGTATTCTTCAAATATAATGGTGGTTTTGTCAGAGCTATTTGTGAGTTTGTTGTCATGAAAAATGATAATTTGAGCAATTGGTTTATTATGGGAAATGATATTTTAACCATGTTTGGTGTGAAACTGGACCCAGCAAATAATTGCTTTACCTTAGGAATGAATGGGAAAAGAAAATTCAAAATTTCTTCTCCTAAACCTTTTGGGCATTTGTTGAAATCTTGTAACTCACTGACCCAATGTAAAGGTAGAACAACAACTGAAATGGATGATTTATTACATGAAATAAATACCGCTTCTTTTGGTGATCATTTGACTAATGAACAAAAGGATTCTATTGTTGCCTCTATTACCTCTTTCCCTATGGCTTTTGCTCATGGTTCTCATGTCTTGGGAATTGTTCAGGAAGAGATGAAAATTACCTTATCCTGTAATTTGAGTGATATTCCTCCTTCCCTTAAGAAAAAACCATATCCTGCTTCTCCATCAAAAAGAAAAGATATTGATATAATATTGAAACATTATTGAAAATGAATATCATTGAGAAAGTGGATGTCACCCCCAAATATTGTGTCATCTCCCCAGTCTTAATTTCTTATGAAAAAGATAAAGCTAGATTATGTGGAGATTACAGAGCTTTAAATACTTATACTGTTGATGATATTTATCCTTTACCCAGAATTAATTCAATACATGCTACCTTGCAAGGTGCAAAATTTATTAGTTGTCTGGATGGTAATAAAGGTTATCATCAAGTTCGGGTTGAGAAAAATTCTCAAAATTTTTTGCTTATTGCTACTCATATGGGAATATATAAGTATGTTAGGATGCCATTTGGCCCTAAAAATGCTCCTTCAGTTTTCCAAAAAGTCATGGATAACACTTTCCATCAAGAAATTATTGAAGGTTGGCTCATGGTTTATATTGATGATATTATTGTTTTTTCTAAAACTTTTGATGAACATATGATTCACTTAAATAGAGTTTTCCAAAAAATGGATGAAATCAATATGACCTTATCTTTAAAAAAGTGTAAATTTGGTTTTCAATCTTTGAAAGTCCTTGGCCATGTTGTGTCAGGCTTACAAATTTGTGTAGACCATAATAAAGTTGCTGCCATTCAAAATGTGAAAGCACCAACCTCTGTAAGAGAAATCCAAAGTTTTTTAGGTATGTGTGGCTATTATAGACAATATACTAAAAATTATCAGGTCATAGCCTTGCCTCTTACAAAACTAACCAGAAAAGATGTTGCTTTTCTCTGGAATGATGACTGTCAGAAAGCTTTTAATACATTGAAAAATTGCTTAATGACAGCCCCTATATTGTCTCTCCCAGATTTTAACAAGCCATTTGTACTTTATACAGATGCTAGCTTTATTGGTCTGGGTGCTGCCCTTCACCAAAAGCAAATTATTAATGATAAATCCTCAGAGGTTGTAATTTGTTATATTTCACGAACCTTACGAAATAGTGAATTGAAATATGGTGCCACTCAATTGGAGTGCTTAGCAGTTGTTTGGGCTCTTGAGAAACTTCATTACTTCTTGGATGACCAAAAATTTGAGTTGGTAACTGACTGTAGTGCTGTGAAATCTCTCTTAAACCTCAAAACACCTAACAGACATATGTTCAGGTGGCAACTTGCTGTTCAAGAATACAGAGGAAGGATGACTATTATCCACAGAGCTGGAAATGTTCACTCTAATGTTGATATGCTCTCCAGATTGCCTCTGCCAAATAATGACTCCAATCCTGCTTATGTACCTGAGGATGACACTGTTCATATACATGGTATATTTATAGTTGATATGGAAGAAGAGTTATTACAGTTAATACTGGATTCATATGATAAAGATTCTGACTTAAATAAATTAGTTACTATTTTGAATGATCCTAAGAATGCTTCAATTCAAGCATTAATAAAAACTCTTCCTGCAAAATACCAAAATGCTTTAAATAAAGGAAAGTTTTCTATTGAAGATGGTTATATTTATTATAGAAGGAAGCTTACCAATGTAATTGTTATTCCTCCTTCAATGAAAGAAACTATCCTCAAACTTTGTCATGATGACATATTAGCTGGTCATTTTGATCTTGAAAAAACATTGATTAGAATCAAAAACACTGCATGGTGGGCTAATATGTCTGAAGACACAAAATTATATGTTGAATCTTGTGATTCCTGCCAAAAATCTAAAAGGTTAACAGGTAAGAGAGCAGGGTTATTACAACATATTGAAGCACCTAGTGCTCCCTGGCAAATCATTAATATGGATTTTGTCACTGGTCTTCCTGTTGCAGGTAAAGACAGCTTTAACTCTTGTTGGGTAATAGTTGATAGATTCACAAAAATGTGCAAATTTATTCCAACCCACAAAGATGTATCCACCAAAGAATTAGCTTTCTTATGGTGGTCTTACATGTTTAATATTATTGGTTTTCCAAAAGCCATTATCTCTGATAGGGATCCAAAATTCACTTCTGAGTTTTGGACCTCTTTGATGGATATTTGTGGCTGTGAGTTAAAATTGTCTACAGCTCACCATCCTCAGACTGATGGTCTAGCTGAAAGAATGATTCAAACTCTGGAAGATATGATTAGAAGGTATTGTGCCTTTGGTTTAGAATATAAAGACAATGACAGATTTACTCATGATTGGGTCACTCTTTTGCCTGGTCTTGAATTTGCATATAATAGCACTGTTCATTCTGTCACTGAGAAAAAGCCTTTTGAGCTTTGGTTAGGTTATGTCCCAAACACTCCTGCTCAAATTCTCAATAATAAATTACCTAAGTTGGAACTACACCCTGGTGTAAAATCTTTTATGCAAATGCAACAGCTATGCAGAAAACATGCTCAAAGTTGTATTGATAAAGCATTTGAATATGAAAAGAAAAGATGGGATAAATCCCATAAAGAATACACATTTAACAAGGGTGATGAAGTGTTGATCTCTACTGTCCATTTCAATTTACAAGGTAACCACAAATTAAAAGATCCTTTTGTAGGACCATTTTTTGTTAAAGGAATGGTTGGTGATAATGCAGTAGAAGTTGTATTGTATTCTCCATATGATAGGAAACATCCTGTCTTTCCCATTTCTTTGCTTAAACCTTATACTTCCAACAGTGACTTATTTCCAAAAAGAAGAGGAAGACCTAAGAAGAACCCTCAGGAAGTCACAGAAACAGCAGAAATTGATAAAATTCTCAATGATAGAATTATCACTTCTGAAAGAGGTACTGAATATTTATTGAGATATAAGAACAAATCATCTGAACATGATGCATGGATACCTGGCAAAGAAATTTCAAATCTGCCTGCTCTGTTGAAAAAATACAAAAAGAAAAAATCTTAGCATTTTTTTTATTGTTTTTTTAGAGTGAGGGAGTGTCAGCCAGGCTATTCCAGGAGTCCAGTAAATGATATATAAATTATAAAACCTTAAAGAGTGGGTAAGACTTGTATTTAATGAATATAACTTAATATTTTATTGCATAATGAAATTATATAAGAATTTTATTATATACAAATGTTACATTAAATTTATTGGTTATATATATTTTTATATACAATTAAATTGAGCATAATATAATATATTCTACAAATAATGGCGCATTTTTATGTATTTAATAATTATAAATTTATATTTAATTAATTAAAAAACATATATTATAATTACAAGTGTAAATTTGATTTATAATATATTTAAATTAATTACTTAAATTTATATATTAACTAATACCTCTCATATGATACTAAACAATTATTAAGGACGCTTCTTTTGACCCTTAATTGTGTTAGAAAAAACAAATAAATTAATTTGGACTAAATTGAGATTAATTGCTTGTCTTGTTGCGTCAAATTATTTTTTTTGTTTCACTTAAAATGTCCTCTAATCAGAATGAACCATCTGTTGGGAATTATATTTCTCATAGTTCCTATGTTTCCAATCTTGTTTAGTTATTCACTATTATCACTTACTGATTTGGGGATTAATGGCGGGGAAATTGGATTCTTAATTGGGCTTTTAATTATTTGTTTCATGTTTTTCTCTATATTGTTATGTTTCATTTACTCTTTTGATATGTTTGTTTTATTCCTTTCTAATCATTGTATTTACTGATATAATAGCGCTTCAGAGGACCCATTGCCTATAAAAGGGCCTTGGATAATCCCCTGTAGCCTTATCACTTATTATACACTCAACAAATTAAATACAATTTTTATATTACGTTTATATTCTTTTTATTAGTAATAAAATTCTAATTAAAATTTTATATAACAATTTAAAGGTTGCTTTAAGTCTGATAGTAATTATATTGGTTGCCGCGCAGAACTCTTACTTAAATAATATTAATATTTATAAAACCAAATTGTTGTCTCTTCTCAGCTCACTCATCGTTGCCTTCTCTCAATAAATTAAATAATTTTATTAAATTTTATTTCTTTTATTACCCATACTCCTTTCCTCCTTCTCCTCCTCTCTTTCCTTCTTCTATCTTTCTCCTTCTTCTAGACGACCGGCCGACATTATAAGTCAATTTTACACATATAATTATGATATATGTATGTAATTAATTAATTATTAATTTATAATTATTAAATACATAAAAATGTGCCATTATTTGTATAATATAAAATATGTTATGCTTAATTTAAATGTATAAATAATTTATATAACAATAAAATTAATATAACACTTTTATTTAATAAGATACTTATATAATTTTATTATGCAATAAATTATTAATTTATATACATCAAATGCAATTCTTACTCCCTCTTTCAGGTCCAATACATCAACATATCATTTACTGGGCTCCTGGTATAGCCTGGCTGACACTCCCTCACTCTAAAAAAAACAATTAAAAAAATGCTAAGATTTTTTCTTTTTGTACTTTTTTAAAAGAGTAGGAAGATTTAAAATCTCCTTTCCAGGTATACATGCATCATTTTCTGATGATTTGATCTTATATCTCAATAAATTTTCAGTACCTCTTTCAGAAGTGATAATTCTATCATTGAGAATTTTATCAATTTCTGCAGTTTCTGTGACTTCCTGAGGGTTTTTCTCAGGTCTTCCCCTTCATTTGGGAAATATTTCACTGTTGGAAGTATAAGGCTTAAGTAAAAAAATGGGAAAAACAGGATGTTTCCTATCATATGGAGAATACAATACAACTTCTACTGCATTATCTACAACCATTCTTTTAACAACAAATGGTCCTACAAAAGGATCTTTTAATATGTTTTTACCTTGTAAATTGAAATTGAAAGTAGATATCAACACTTCATCACCCTTGTTAAATGTGTATTCTTTATGGGATTTTTCCCATCTTCTCTTTTAATATTCAAATGCTTTATCAATACAGCTTTGAGCATGTTTTCTGCATAGCTGTTGCATTTGCATAAAATACTTTACACCAGGGTGTAGTCCTAACTTAGGTAATTTATTATTGAGAATCTGAGCAAGAGTGTTTAGGACATAACCTAACCAAAGCTCAAAAGGCTTTTTCTCAGTGACAGAATGAACAGTGCTATTATAAGCAAATTCAAGACCTGGTCATAGAGTAACCTATTCATGAGTAAATCTGTCATTCTCTTTATATTCTAATCCAAAGGCATAATACCTTCTAATCATATCTTCCAGAGTTTGAATCATTCTCTCAGCTAGACCATCAGTCTGAGGATGGTGAGCTGTAGACAACTTTAACTCACAGCCACAAATATCCATCAAAGAGGTCCAAAACTCAGAAGTAAATTTTGGATCTCTATCAGAGATAATGGCTTTTGGAAAACCAATAATATTAAACATGTAAGACCACCATAAGAAAGCTAATTCTTTTGTGGATACATCTTTGTGGGTAGGAATAAATTTGCTCATTTTTGTGAATCTATCTACTATTACCCAACAAGAGATATAGCTGACTTTACCTGCTACAGGAAGACAAGTGACAAAATCCATGTTAATTTTTTTCCAAGGAGAATCAGTTGCTTCAATAAGTTGTTATAACCCTGCTCTTTTACCTGTCAACTTTTTAGATTTCTGGCAGGAATCACAATATTCAACATATAATTTTGTATCTTCAGACATATTAGCCCACCTAGCAGTGTTTTTGATTCTAATAAATGTTTTTTCAAGATCAAAATTACCAGCTAATATGTCATTATGAAAAAGATTGAGGATAATTTCTTTCATAGAAGGAGGAATTCCAATTACATTAATAAGCTATCTTCTATAATATATATAACCATCTTCAATAGAAAACTTTCCTTTAATCAAAGAATTTTGATTCTTTGCAGGAAGATTTTTAATCAATGCTTGAATTGAAGCATTCTTAGGATCATTTAAGATAGTAACTAATTTATTTAAATCAGAATCCTTATCATATGAATCCAGTTATAATTGTAAAAACTCTTCTTCCATATCAACGATAAATATACCATGGATATGAAAAGTATCATCTCAGGCACATAAGCAGGATTGGAGTCATTATTTGGAAGAGGCAATCTGGACAGAATATCAACATTGGAGTGAACATTTTTAGCCCTATGGATAATTGTCATCCGTCCTCTGTATTCTTGAACAGCAAGTTGCCACCTGAACATATGTCTATTAGGTGTTTTCAGGTTTAAGAGGGACTTCACAGCACTACAGTCAGTTACCAATTCAAACTTTTGGTCATCTAGATAGTAATTAAGCTTTTCAAGAGCCCAAACAACTGCTAAGCACTCTAATTAAGTGGCACAATATTTCAATTCACTATTTCTCAAGGTTCTTGAAATATAACAAATTAAAACTTCTGAGGATTTATCATTAATAATTTGTTTCTGGTGGAGGGCAGCACCCAGACCAACAAAGCTAGCATCTGTATACAGGAAAAATGGTTTGTTAAAATCTGGAAGAGCTAAGATAGGGGCTGTTATTAAGCAACATTTTAATGTATCAAAAGCTTTTTGACAGTCAATATTCCAGATGAATGCAACATCTTTCCCAGTTAGTTTGGTAAGAGGAAAGGCTATGACCTGATAATTTTTAACATATTGTCTATAATAGCCACACATACCCAAAAAACTTTGGCTTTCTCTTACAGAAGTTGGTGCCTTTACATTTTGAATTGCAGCAACTTTGTTGTGGTCTACACAAATTTGTAGGCCTGACACAACATGGCCAAGGACTTTCAAAGACTGAAAACCAAATTTACACTTTTTCAAGGACAAGGTCATATTGATTTCATTTATTTTTTGGAAAACCCTCTTTAAATAAACCATATGTTCATCAAAAGGTTTAGAAAAAACTATGATATCATCAATATACACCATGAGCCATCCTTCAATTATTTCCTGATGGAAAGTGTTATCCATGACTTTTTGGAAAACTGAAGGTGCGTTTTTAGGGCTAAATAGCATTCTAACATACTTATATATTCCCATATGAGTAGAAATAAGCAAAAAAATTTGAGAATTTTTCTCAACTGGAACTTGATAATACCCTTTATTACCATCCAGACAACTAATAAATTTTGCACCTTGCAAGTTAGAATGTATTGAATTAATTCTGGGTAAAGGATAAATATCATCAACAGTATAAGTGTTTAATGCTCTGTAATCTCCACATAATCTAGCCTTATTTTTTTCATATGAAATCAAGACTGAGGAGATGACACAACATTTGGGGGTGACATCCACTTTCTCAATGATATTTATTTTCAATAATGTGGCAATATTATTTTCAATATCTTTTCTTTTTGTTGGAGAATCAGGATATGGTTTTTTCTTAAGACTAGGAGGAATATCACTCAAGTTACAGGATAAGGTAATTTTCATTACTTCCTGAACACTTCCTAAGACATGAGAACCATGAGAAAAAGCCATAGGGAAAGAAGTGATTGAGGCAGTTATAGAATCCTTTTGTTCACTAGTTAACTTATCACCAAAATAAGAAGTATTTATTTCATTTAATAAATCATCCATTTCAATTGTTCGTCTGCCTTTACATTGGATCAGTGAGTTACAAGACTTTAACGGATGCCCAGAAGGTTTTCTAGGGGAGGAAATTTTTAATTTTCTTTTGCCATTCAATCCCAAGGTGAAACAATTATTTGCTGGGTCTAATTTCACACCAAACATGGTTAAAATATCATTACCCATAATAAACCAATTGCTTAAATTATCATTTTTCGTGACAAAAAATTCATAAATAGCTCTGAAAAAGCCACCATTATATTTGAAGAATACAGAGGTTTTGAATTCTCCAATGGGACACAAGGTAGAACCATACCCTCTCCATTTTTCAGAAGTCTTAGGTAACAATTTACCCAAATAATGCTTATCTACTGAAGCTCAGGCTCTTTCAGACACTACACTTCCTCCAGCACCAGTGTCAAAAACTATCACAACATTTTTACCATTAATGATAACAGGTGCCTTCAAAGGAGATATGGCTATAGAATCGCTAGTAATATCTTTAATTATTTCAGCATTTTCCACTGAAGATAAATCCAATACACATTCTTCAGATATATTATCTAAATAATGGACATCCTGTTCCAACATTAAAACATCTTTAACAGATTCATTGTCATAGGAGATATTACTTTCACAGTCACTAGAAGAATTATTTATATCAATTTCAGCTTCATCAGTGTCTTCATTTTGTTCAACAAGATGAATTTTCTTGTTGCAAAGATGACCCTTTGCCATGATTTGTTACATTTATAACAAGTATTTGTTGCATATTTTTTAGGTGCAACTGGGGAAGAGGGTGTACCAGGTTTTTCTGGGGGATTTGTAGAGGGTTTTTTTTGATCATGATAAGATCTTCCAGGGTAATAATTTGGCTCTTATCTATGGTTGAGCAGTACTTCATTACATATATTAATGAAAGAAGAATTTTCCCTTCCATTCTCAGTTCTAGCTACAATTAAATTTCTTAGAGAATTTGGTAATTTATACATTATTTTATCTCTCCAAATATCATAATCCATCTTTGGATCAATTGCTCTCAGAATTTTTGTTACTTTCATAAGAAAAACAATGGATTTTTCAACAGAGGAGGATACATATCTAGTATTCTCATACAGTCTTTGGTGAGCCAACCTGAATTTTGAACCCCCAAACTGATTCTCAATCAAGGATTTCCAATCATTCCATGTATAATGATTGTTATCTAAAAGAAAAGATTCATACCACATCAAGGCTACATTGGAAAATAAAGAAATTAGCTTAGAAACAATTTCCTCATTGGGTAGTTTATAAGATATCTTTAAATTATCAATTCTTTGGATAAAGTGTTGCCAACAGATGAAGAATCACCATCAAACATAGAATATTTTTCAGCCAGGCTACTAGACTTACCTGGTAAAATAATTAATTATTTTACTGAGGTGAAGCCATGCCTTTTTTAATAATTCTTATTAATAATTAATTATTTAATATTTACTTATGTATTACTTACAACTAACTAAGCTAATTATATTAAGTAGTGTAAATAATTAATTTAAGTGTCCCATACATTTTTACTCCCTAACACCGTGCTCAATAATGCAGTTGATTGGGATTAAAATCTAATAATAAAAATTAATAATAAAATTATAATAAAAAACCTTAAAAATATTATATTATTTCATTGAGAGATCTGTATTTCCGTGAAATCAATATAATTAACTCAAATGTGTTGTATTAATTGTGACAGTCCAAGGGAACTCATACTTTATTACCAATGAAAATGATGCCCTTGTTGATGTACCAATTAATTTATTTTTTCTTATGTCATATATATACTCCTTCTTAGCCAGCTTCTTTCTCACATCCTTGCAGTAGATGGTGTAAATTTAGTGTCTTTATCTCCCTCATGTTTGCCTATAAAAGGCTCTCACTTTTTGTACTTTTAAAAACATTCCTTACTTACTTACTTTTTTATAATTACATACAACAAACTATTTATTATTATCAATTATTGTTTTAGTATTTACATTAACACCGTGATTCTAAACCTTTAAATATAATAGTAAACTATCTCTTTACCTCTGGTTATTTGAGTAAATAGTCTTTAAAAAGATAATAAAATACGTACCAAGTTTGAATCCTCTGAACCCCATTGTTGCCATCCTTGGACCTTGCTGGAAAATCTTCTAGAATTGAAAGCCCACTCAACAGTTGGGGGCCTTTCTGAATCGTCGACGGCGCATTGGTACTTGAGTCCGGAAACCATGGGGACTATTGCCATTTGAGGTACCTATAAGGACGAGTGAACGGCGAAAACGACAAATGTCATTAATCACGTGACTAAAATTTTGCTGCAAACAGGTATCAAACTGTGCTCCAAAACTTAGGTTCATATATTGACTAAATGTCTTATATTTTGTGGTAATTATTGAAATTACTTACTATTTGTGGGTCACTTTGCACTCTTCATTCTTAACGTATTTCTATTTACTCAGCACTCTGTAAGTTGCATTTATTTGCTCATTTTACAGGGGGAGGTGTCTCCTAAATTGGAATTAAAATTTTTATTATTTTTTTTCCTAGTTGACAAAGATAGAGCAATTGTTTTCTTAGTCCTAGAAGTAATAAATTATATTTTAAAAATTATTCATTATAATTTTCAGTTGACTTTTGTCCTGATAAATTAAAATTTTATTTGTTCCAGTTGACAAATTGTCCTGACAATAAAATTTTTAAATTCATATTTAATATTTCAGTAGACTTTAAGTCCTGTTAATTATTTATTTTTCAGTTGATTTAAAATCCTGATAATAATTATCATAAAATTGTTAATAAAAAATTTAAATTTAATTCCTCAGTTGATTATTTTATAATCCTGGTTTTAAATTGTTTTGAATCAATAAATTGATTATTATTTTAGTTGATTTTATCCTGAAGAATTTTATTTTTATTATTATTTTTCTTTTAAATAAAAGTAAAAATACAAACTAATTCATCTTATTTTCTCCCTCCCTCATTTCAGTTAAATTTAAAAAAATGACTGATCAAGGGGTTTCTGCTGCACATGAAGAGGAATTGGATTTAATTGATTATGATGAGTCTACTTCTGTGAGTTCTCATTTAACTAGAAAAGTATCTCAAATTAATCAATAATTGCCCCAATCAGGATGTAGAGATTGAGGAAGTGGAAATTCTGGTAGAAACAACTCAGGAACAGAAACCTGTAATAAACCCCCCAGAAGAACTTCTAAAAAGCTTCAAAATAAAAAGATGCCACTACCTCAACAAGTAAAGAACCTTTCAACACACATAAAAGAATTAAGGACAGAAAACTTGAGATTGAGGTCAAGAGTAGATGCTCTAGAGGAAAAGGTAAGAAAGATAGATGCTTTTCTTCAAGAGAAGAGGTGACCTCCTCCCCCCAGGAATCTTCTACAATTGCCTCCCCAGCAGCCAGAGAAAGTGGAAGTATCCAAGTGGCAGTAGGATTGGCTGAACACTCAGTGGGATTACCTGTCTCAAAATCAACAGACTCAATTGCCCCAAGCAGGTCCATCAAGACCCAGCCAAGTCAACCCCACACCTCCTCACCCCTATCAAGGAGGAAGAAGAAGAAAAAATAATATTATCTTGCCCAGAAAAGCTTGGTAAGCCCCTCTATTGATTCTCAAGTACCATTTCTTGTAACTAATTCAGTTCCTTCAGGTAATTCTGGAAGAGGAGATAAGACTGTGAGACCTGTAGAGGCTGAGAACAGTAGACAAATTGCTCAAATTTCACATGTACCTAATCATTTAGTTCTAATTGCTACTTCAATGATAAATCCTGATATGGCTATTATTGATGAAACACTTGTTCCTGAGTTTTATGAGAATCTAGAAAGTTACTCTGTTTCCTTATTGAGAAACGCTCCAGATGTAGCTAACATTAATGATGAATATTTGAGGGATATTATTGCTAAAAAAATCATACAATGAACAACATGCAACTGACTCAGAAATATAATAGTTTGTTAACTGAACAGGGTTATCAAGCATTGAGGAGTGAGTTACAGAGAGTTTCTGATGATTTGTTTCATTACAAGGCAACCCATGAAAAGAAATTTGCTTTATGAAAAAATATCAAAAATGATTTGTCTAAACTGCAAGATACTGTATCTGCCTGTTTTCAGGAGCTGGAGATAGATAAGATGAATCTGAAAAGATTGAATGACAATTATTCATCTTTTCTAAATAAAAATCAGTTATCTTTTGCTATAATCAATGAGAGTTAATCTAGTCTTCCAAGAATGAAAACCAGACTAACAACCATTGAGGAGAAATTGAACTCATTGTTTAATGATAAAAATTATTCTGAAATTTCTTTGAAGGAAAAAATATTACAGGATGCTCCAGAATTACCTGTGGCTACTTCATCTTAAATTAAATTAGTTCCAGAAATACATGTTGATACCCCTGAGTTTCCATTAAAAATTGATGATGCACCAGGATCTTCAACAGAGGGATTAAACAATGAGATTACTGCACAACTAGAGAAGTTACAGCTTCTTCTTACTCAGAAACAGGCTTGTACTAAGGAGACTCCTTCAAATCAAAAGAATTGGCCAAAACTTGACCAGTATGCAACATTTGATGGTGATTCTTCTTCTGATTGGCAGCAATTTATTTGCAGAATTGATAACTTAAAAAATTCTTACAAACTCCCAGATGAGGAAATTGTGTCTAAGTTAATGTCCTTGTTTACCAATGTTACCCTAATGTGGTATGAATGTGTTCTTTTGGAAAGAAATGA
Source organism: Hemileia vastatrix (assembly GCA_030280995.1). Classification (NCBI taxonomy): domain Eukaryota; kingdom Fungi; phylum Basidiomycota; class Pucciniomycetes; order Pucciniales; family Zaghouaniaceae; genus Hemileia; species Hemileia vastatrix. Next base: position 16,102,351 of record JASXTE010000015.1, read on the forward strand.
CTACTCATGGGATGATTGGAAGAAATTGATTAAAGCACAATTTGGTGGCTCCAAGTTAAGAATGGCTCAACAAAGGCAGTAGGAGGAAACTAAATATAGCTCTTCCACAAATAAACCTATTGATTTCTTAATGAACCTTGTAAGAATCTTAAGAGCTATGGACCCAAATATGGAGTTTGAGTTATGGAAGGACAGGATCCTTTATAAATTACCAATGTCTCTGAGAGACTTGATAGTGGCTAGGACTGAGTTCTCCAGAGAACCCTCTTCTTTCATTAATAATTGCAATGAGATCCTCCTAAACAACAAGTATGATTCCAGAAGATTCATTCCTAGGAACCCTTTGGAGAAATCCTCCACTTACCAACATAAACCTCTGGAAAAGGTTGGAAAACCTTTTGCCCCTGTTGCACCAAAAAAGTATGCAACAAACACTTGCTTCAAATGCAACAAGCCTTTGCAGAAAGGCCATGTTTGTGACAAGAGAATAAATCTTGTGGAACAAACAGAGGAGCATGCTGATGACACAGTGGCACTGGATGATACATCAAGTGATTGTGCCAGCAATATTTCATATGAATCTCAACAAGAAATCTTGATGCTGGAAGAGGATATCCATTATTTAAATACTATTGACATTGATAATAACGATTTATCTCCAGTTGAGGATGCTGAGATCATAAGGAACATTGAGGATAGCTCAATTGTTATTGCCCCTCTCAAAGCACCAGTCTTGATCAATGGAACCAGCATGGAAGTTGTTCTGGATTCTGGAGCTGGAGGAAGTGTAGTATCTGAAAAAACACTTGCTTCAGTGGAACAAGACTATAAATCAAAACTGATGCCTATCACTTCTGAAAATTGGAGAGGTTATGGCTCTGTTTTGTCCCCCATCGGTAAATACAAAGCCACAGTGTTTTTTAAATATAACAGTGGTTTTTTAAGAGCTATTTTTGATTTTATTTTCATGAAAAATGATAACTTAAGCAATTGTTTTATTGTGTGGAATGATATTTTAACCAAGTATGGCATAAAATTGGATCCCTCAAACCAATGTTTCACAATGGGGATAAATGGGAAGAGAAAATTCAAGATTTCCTCCCCTAAAAGATTAGTAAAACCAGAATTGAACACATGTAATTCTGTGGTTCAATATAAAGGAAGATCTACAAGAGAAATGAAAATCCTTGTGTCTGAAATTGACAATGCCTCTTTTGGAGAACAACTTTCTGGTGAGGATAAAGATTCCATCATTAACTTGATAAAGTCTTTTCCTATGGCCTTTGCTCATGGTTCACATGAACTGGGATTAGTTAAAGAAGAAATGAAACTTTCATTGTCTTGTCCATTAACTCATATACCACCTAGTTTAAAGAAGAAGCCTTATCCTGCTTCTCCCACAAAGAGAAAAGATATTTAAGACAATATCTCTACTCTTTTAAAAATGAATATTATTGAAAAGGTAGTTGAAACACCTAAATATTTTGTTATCTCACCTGTCTTAATTTCTTATGAGAAAGATAAAGCCAGGTTATATGGTGATTATAGAGCACTAAATACTTATACTGTGTATGATATCTATCCTTTACCTAGAATTAGCTCTATACATGCTACCTTACAGGGTGCTAAATATATCAGCTGTTTGGATGGTAATAAGGGATATCACCAGGTACCTGTTGAAAAAAATTCTCAGAATTTTCTGATGATTGCTACTCATATGGGTATTTATAAGTATGTTAGGATTCCATTTGGCCCTAAAAATGCCCCTTCAGTTTTTCAAAAAGTCATGGATAACACATTCCATCAGGAGATAATTGAAGGATGGCTGATGTTTTATATTGACAATATAATTATATTCTCAAAAACATTTGAGGACCATCTCAATCACCTGTTTAGAGTGTTCCAAAAAATGGATGAGATAAATATGACACTTGCTTTTAAGAAATGTAAAATTGGTTTCCATTTTTTAAAAGTTCTTGGTCATGTTGTTTCAGGCTTCCAGATATGTGTTGACCAAAAAAAAGTGGCAGCCATACAACAGGTGAAGGCTCCTACTACAGTTAGAGAGCTACAGAGTTTTTTGGAATGTGTGGATACTATAGACAGTATATTAAAAATTACCAAGTCATAGCTTTACCCCTTACTCAATTAACTAGAAAGGATGTTTCTTTTGTCTGGAATAGTGAAAGACAAAGAGCCTTTGACACTATGAAACACTGTTTGATGTCAGCACCTATTCTTGATTGACCTGACTTTAATCAACCATTTGTTTTATATACTGATGCCAGTTTTATTGGTCTTGGTGCTGCCCTCCATCAAAAACAAGTGATAAATGATAAAGTATCAGAAGTAGTAATTTGTTATATTTCAAGAACCTTAAGAAATAGTGAGTTGAAATATGGTGCTACTCAATTGGAATGTTTAGCTGTAGTGTGGGCTCTAGAAAAGCTACATTATTACCTAGATGACCAGAAATTTGAACTTTTCACTGACTGCAGTACAGTTAAATCCCTTTTAAACGTGAAAACATCTAACAGACATATGTTCAGATGGCAGTTAGCTGTTCAAGAATACAGAGGAAGAATGACAATTATTCATAGGGCTGGTATTGTTCACTCAAATGTGGATATTTTATCAAGGTTACCTTTACCAAATGATGACTCTAATCCTGCTTATGATACTGAGGATGAAATTATTCATATTCATGGGAGATATGTGGTTGATATGGAGGAAGAGCTATTAAAGCTTATTCTGGATTCATATGATAAGTACACTGACTTAAAAAAGTTATGCACCATATTAAATGATCCAAAGAATGCTTAATTACAAGCATTAATTAAAACCCTTCCACCAAAGTACCAAAAAGCTTTGGAAAAATGTAAATTTTCTATAGATGAAGTGGAAGAAAGTTGAGTAATGTTATTGTTGTTCCTCCTTCTATGAAAGAAATTATCTTGAAAATTTGTCATGATGACATAATAGCTGGACATTTTGATCTTGAAAAAACAATGATTAGAATTAAGAACACTGCTTGGTGGGTTACTATGTCTGAAGACACAAATATATATGTTGAATCTTGTGATTCTTTCCAGAAATCAAAAAGATTGACTGGTTAAAGAGCTGGATTTATGCAACATATTGAATCTCCTGATGCACCATGGCAGATAATAAACATGGATTTTGTAAAAGGATTACCTATTGTTGGAAAAGACAGTTATAACTCTTGAGGGGTTATTGTGGACAGATTCACTAAAATTTGTAAATTTATCCCTACTCACAAGGATGTTTCCACTAAAGAATTAATTTTCTTATGGTGGTATTATATGTTTAATACTGCTGGTTTTTCTAAAGCCATAATCTCTGATAGAGACCCTAAATTTACTTCTGAATTTTGGATGTCTCTGATGGATGTTTGTGGTTGTGATCTGAAACTATCTACTGCCCATCACCCTCAGACTGATGGACTATCTAAAAGAATAATTCAGACTCTATAGGACATGATAAGAAGGTACTGTGCCTTTAGCCTTGAGTATAAAGATAATGACAGATTCACTCATGATTGGGTTACCTTACTTCCTGGGTTAGAATTTTCCTACAATAGAACTGTTCACTCTGTTACTCAAAGAAAGTCTTTTAAGCTCTGGCTTTGATATGTTCCAAATACTCCTGCCCAAATTCTCAATAACAAAATACCTAAATTGGATATACATCCTGGTGTAAAATCTTTTCTTCAAATGCAACAACTTTGCAGAAATCATGCTCAAAAATGTACTGAAAAATCATTTGATTATGAGAAGAAGAGATGGGACAAATTCCATAAAGAATACACTTTTAAAAAGGGTGATGAAGTGTTGATTTCTACAGTCCACTTCAATTTACAAGGAAATAACAAATTAAAGACCCATTTGTTGGTCCATTTGTTGTCAGAAGAATGATTGGAGATAATGCAGTTGAGGTTATTTTGTATTCTCCATATGACAGAAAACATCCTGTTTTTCCAATATCTCTTCTGAAACCTTACACATCCAATAGTGATTTATTTCCAAAAAGGAGGGGAAGACCAAAGATAACCCCAAATGAAATCACTGAAACAGCAGAAATTGAAAAAATTCTGAATGACAGAATAGTCACTGCTTAAAAAGGTACAGAATACTTATTGAGATTCAAGAATAAATCATCTGAATATGATTCTTGGATACCTGGGAAGGAGATATCTAATCTTTCCACTCTACTAAAAAAGTATAAAATGAAAAAATCATAGCATTTTTTTTATTGTTTTTTTAGAGTGAGGGAGTGTCAGCCAGGCTACTAGACTTACCTGGTAAAATAATTAATTATTTTACTGAGGTGAAGCCACGCCTTTTTTAATAATTCTTATTAATAATTAATTATTTAATATTTACTTATGTATTACTTACAACTAACTAAGCTAATTATATTAAGTAGTGTAAATAATTAATTTAAGTAAGTGTCCCATTCATTTTTACTCCCTAACACCGTGCTCAATAATGCAGTTGATTGGGAATAAAAACTAATAATAAAAATTAATAATAAAATTATAATAAAAAACCTTAAAAATATTATATTATTTCATTGAGAGATCTGGATTTCCGTGAAATCAATATAATTAACTCAAATGTGTTGTATTAATTGTGACAGTCCAAGGGAACCCATACTTTATTACCAATGAAAATGATGCCCTTGTTGACGTAAAAATTAATTTATTTTTTCTTATGTCATATATATACTCCTTCTTAGTCAGCTTCTTTCTCACATTCTTGCAGTAGATGGTGTAAATTCTGTGTCTTTATTTCCCTCATGTTTGCCTACAAAAGGCCCTCACTTTTTGTACTTTTAAAAACATTCCTTACTTACTTACTTTATTATAATTACATACAACAAACTATTTATTATTATCAATTATTGTTTTAGTGTTTAAATTAACACCATGATTCTAAAACTTTAAATATGATAGTAAACTACCTCTTTGCCTCTGGTTATTTGAGTAAATAGTCTTTAAAAATATAATAAAATACGTACCAAGTTTGAATCCTCTGAAACCCATTGTTGACGTCCTTGGACCTTGCTGGAAAATCTTCTAGACTTGAAAGCCCACTCGACAATATTGGTCCAATTTAGGCCAATTTTTCTGATTACTGGGATGGTCCATCCTTTGGTTTGAATTATTTATCATTAATAATTCCTGAAGTTTTTTCAGGTGTTCAGAAATTTCATTATTTACAGAAACAGCTGGTACATGACCATCACAAGATTTTTTGCTAGTAGTAAAAGATTTTACAGACTCATTGTCAGTTTGTTTAATGGCAGAAATATGAGGAAGAAAGGAGGAACTCTGCTCAGGTTCTTTTCTTTTATTTTTATGCAGCTTATGGGCAGCATTCTAGTTTATACCATAATTATTGATGGTAAAGGTTGAAAATTTTTCCTGTAGGTCAGCCACATAGTTTCTCATCCTTGGAATTTCAGAAATCTGGTCATTTACTTTTGCAAGAGATAAAACATTTCTGTCCTCAGAAACTGTGTTTTTGGCACTCAGTGCATGGAAATCATTTTTTAGCTTTTTAAACTCATTTTGTAGAGATTTAATTTCACTTTTTAATGAATAATTTTCCTCAATAAGGGGTTTCAATTCACTCAAGGTTTTATGTAGATTGATATTCCTATCTGAGATAGATCTATGGTTACTCCTTATCTGTTTTTGTTGGCTAAGAACAATATTCAAGGTTTTTTTAATTTTAAAATAAGCTGTATCTTGTACAGAAGAACTTACTTTACAACGCAAGTGCAAATTATTTAATCTATCACTCTCATGTATTAACACACTTCTCAAATGTTTGTCTTTTACAACATTAAAATCAAGGGTATCTTTCAATATTTCTTCAGAAATTTTCTTAATTAAAGTATAGACGTCAGGGGAAACAGAATCATTCTTAATTTTAAGAGAAGGATTAATTAAAGAAGTAGAAGTCAAATTTAAAGGTTCATCAAATGATAATTTGCTAATTACATCATTGGGGCTACTCATTAAAGGAATTTGTCTTTTTAAGGGTTTAACTGTTCTTTCACCAGGATCCACAATATTACCTGAAGAATATTTGTTATTATACATACCAACATTTTTATAAAACAAATTTCTTACCATTTCAAGGGAGGAAACTTCCCCTGTGCCTTGTTTCTTCTGCCTCCCTGATAAGGATGGGGCTGAGGAGATGGATGGTAGTTTGGTGTCCTGGATGGGCCAGGTTGTTGATCTGTTGGTTGCTGAACATTCTGTTGGTAATGGCTCATCAAGTAATCCCATTTCCACTTCTCCACCTGCAGAGTGCTTTGATTTTGCGTGAAGAAACTGGGTACCTGATTGGGCTGAGGTTGAGGCTGAGGCTAGGAGGCTGGGAAATGAGGAGTTTGAGCCTGTTTGGGATTTAATAATTCCTGCATCTGCTGCCATAGTGTGTCTACTCTTGCCTTGTACTTCATACTTTCTGCTCTCAGTTCTTTGATGTGACTGGACAGGTTTTTTACTTGTTGAGTCAGTGGTATCTTTTTTATTTTTAGACCTTTGAGTTTATTTTTCTGATTTATTAGAGGTTTTACTTCTTTCAGAGGTTTTTGGTGAGGGGGGTTTTCCACTTCTCCTGCCATTTCCATGTCTTTTTTGTCAGCTGAATAATTTTTGTAAGTTAATTTAGAAGAACCTACAGATTCAGTGTCACCATCCACTTCAATCTCATCCACATGTAAGTTATACATGCTGTTAGCCAAACTACTGGACATTGAAACTGTGAACAAAGAATCAAAATTAATTTAATGATTCAAATTGTTATTTTCAAAATAAAAGATAAATAATTGAATTTTTAACAAATCAAAAATTTTAAATTTTTATTAAAAATTAATTAATTAACAAAAAGTGTAATACAAATATATGTAAATACAATTGTTTATTAAGAAATAACAATAATTATAATGGGACCAACCAACAAAGGTCTTATAAGTCAACCAAAATAATAATACCAAAAATTATAAATTGGCAAATTGGGACTAAATACTGAATAATATTATGGTCAACCAATAAATCAAAAATATTTTAAGAAAATTAATTTATTAATTTATTAAAAATTAATGATCCTATAGGACTAAGAGTATTACTCTATTATGGTCAACTAGGAATAATAATAAAAATTTAAAAAATGTTGAACACCTACACTCAGTGAATCAGCAATTAAGCCACAATCACTGTTATTGCAATAAAATTTTAATAATATAAGTGAGGGTGCAAAGGTTAACTTACTATAGTGATTGTAAAATCACTTGAAAATAATATATTATTTAATTTAATATAAACCCAAAAGGTCGAACCCAAGTTCAAATCACAGTCGTGGCAAAAAATTTCCTTTTTGGCTTGGGTGGTCTGTGCGCAATGTTGTTTGTCACAAGGTGGCGTATTATTGTTGTCGTTGGGATAGGCCTCCAATTATTTCCCGGTCGTCTAGAAGAAGGAGGAAAAGTAGTAAAAGAATAGGGAAATAATAATTAGGATTTTTATAATGATTTGGTAGCTTCAAAAAAAAGTAATAGAGAAAAATAAAAGAATAAAACAACAATCGCTTGAGTAGAGACACAACGGGAGGCTCAATTCAAATAGAATAACTATTATTTTAAAAAGTTTTAATGCGCGGTTCACAATTATATTTAATAATAGACTTACTGAAACCTTAGAATAACTATTTATTTTTAAATTAGAGTTATAATACTAATAAAAATAAAGTAAATGTGTTATATATAAAAAATATGTTAAAAGATGAGTGTAATTAAGTGATCCAGCTACAGGGGATAATTCAAAGCCTTTTATAGCCAAAGGACTCTCTGAAGCATCACAATGTAGTAATTACAAAAAGGAATAACATGAAACTAGACATTAAAAAGAATAGAACTAAAACATGAAGACTGAGAGAAAAACATGAGACATTCAACTAAACCTGTGAGAAAGTAACTAATTTTACCACCATAATTTCCCAAAAACACTTAATTAAAATAATTAGTAAATAAGTAAGTTTGAAACATGAGAACAATGAGTAAAATAATCCAAAACTGACATTATAGTGACATGTAAAGGGTTTAAGTAAAACATATAGAATTATTTTCATGCCAAAAATTCGTGTAATCAATTCAATCCAGTATAAAGAAATTTTAATTAATGTTTTTAACTATGTACTTAATTCAATAATTAGTTTAAATGAAACATATAATTAATTTAATGATATTTGTAATTTAAAGTGGGGATTTTAATACTATGTTATTAAATAAGTGTTATAATTTATTTAATAATTTTTCTGAAACAATTAAGGGTCAAAAAACGCCCAATATTATTGTTTAATAATATATGAAAAGTTTTATTTAATACATAAATTTAATTAATTAATTTAATTACATTATAAGTCAATTTTACACATATAATTATGATATATGTTTGTAATTAATTAATTATTAATTTATAATTATTAAATACATAAAAATGCGCCATTATTTGTAGAATATAAAATATATTATGCTTAACTTAATTGTATAAATAATTTATATAACAATAAAATTAATATAACACTTATATTTAATAAGATACTTATATAATTTTATTATGCAATAAAATATTAATTTATATACATCAAATTCAATTCTTACGCCCTCTTTCAGGTCCAATAAATCAACATATCATTTACTGGGCTTCTGGTATAGCCTGGCTGACACTTAGGCTGCAACAATTTTATTGGATCATTTAATAATGCAACTTGGGTTGTGTCCACAAATGTTGTTTTTTGTGAAGGTTGAAGTTTGTTGAACCAATCTTTGTCATAAAAGTCCAATGGAAAAAAATTAGGTGGGCAGGTAAGCTTTGAATAAACTGGTTTTGTGGGTCAATGGTGCTGACAATGTTTTGGCTTTTTCCCCTCCAAAAGTACAGATTGAAGCATCTCTTCATCTAATTGGCGAATAAACTCATTGGCTTTGGCCGTACAATACTACAATGTCTTGACAATATAGTAGTTCTTTTTTCATCATACTTGTCATCTGAATGGCTACTAACCTGTGCCAGATTTTTTTGGTATCAATGAAGAAATTTATGTGCTACAGCATACTTGTATCTCATATCCTTGAGCTTCAAATAAAAAAAAAATAAAAAAACTTTTTAGTAAATGTAGATTATGAATTTATGATTATAATACTCACCCTTTATCTAGCTTTTGATATTGCTTTTCTTTCTTTGTCTTGCACATGCTTGCCATTCATCCTTACTTCTTTTTTAAAATGTTGTGCCATTACAAAATTAACATAGTAATTGTAGGTTTGGATTAGCAATGGCCAATTTTTCAGATATTGTTGGATCATACTCATATAACTGTAAGCTCCACTAGATGCAATTTTTCGAAATGTTATTATAGCAGTGATCCTACAGGCTGAATTGTATAGTGTGGATGAATCTTCATTTAAGTTTGGCGCCCAGCTTCAAATGCCCATATGAACGAGAATTCCTCAAATATAGCCAACAAATTCAGATTGTAAGTGAACTATACCTCTTCCAATAGTCTTTTGTAAATCCTTAGCATCCTTAAGACTTTTAACTTCTTATTTGAAAATTAGGCTTTCACCATCAGTACCATTTACAAACTCTTCAAGCTGAGTAACAGTTTCAAACTTGGTGTAAAATACTTTCAATTGGCTTAAGATGGGTGGCTGAGGTACAGAAATCTGATGAATTAAACCCCAAAGAACTCATATGTGAACATAAAGGGCATCCTATATAATATAGAGTATATATGTAAACAGTAAGTTCCTTTTCATGTAAATAAACTGATATGAAATACTCACACAAACACAATTAAAGCCCTGTGGACTATTCTTAGAAGACATTTGATTTGGTTGGAGTTTTGTTGAATTGTTTTTGGGTGTCGATGGCTGATTTTTATTTTTTGGCACTTTGGCTTTGTTTTTTGAAGCTGCTTGATTATTATTTTTATAATTTTTATTGAAAGGCCCCTTCTTTTGCTTTGGATTAGGTTGGTGTCTTTTTTCTGTATCCGGAAACTCATCTGTCTTGTTCTTACTTAACTTTAAATCCAGTTCAGTCAACTTAGCTTTCAGCTGGTTAATAGCATCATCCTTAGCCTGAAGATGACGCTCAAGTTCAGCAAGAAGTTTGTTTTGCTGGTTTAACACATCTTTGTCTTTGATTTGATTTAGAGGTGCATATAAGGACTAGCAGACACATGAGAAGTTGGTGGGTAGGTAAAATTACTATTCATCTGATGCTCTTGTGAGTTAATAATATTTTCATTGAGAAAGTAGTTTACGTCCATAATTAAAAATTAATAGATAGAATTCAAAAGCTAGTTTTGGATGGAGAGATAGAAAGAAAATAGCATGGGAAAAAAATTCAAGCTGGGTGAAAGAGAGTATTTATACCTTAAAAATGGAAATAATACTGTTATATCTTACGTATTTGATATGTATCTAGAAGACTTTCTTTCATACACAATAAAAAATTAACAGTAATTGGGTATATCAATGGCTCAAATCTGTAGTGACTCATATGAGTAAAAAAGATAAATGTAATGATTACAAGATTAGATAGGAGTTTTACAACATTAATCTAATAATTTGATGCCAGCCATTTTTGATAATGATCAATAAGTTAAGTTAGTGATAAAGTGTACAATGATGGACAATGGACAATGGACAAGAGACAAGAGATGTACGAGAGAGGAGAGATGGAGGAGAAAGGACAAGACAGAAAGAAAAGGAAATACGATTGCTACCTGATAATGATCAATAAGTTAAGTTAGTGATAAAGTGGAGAATGATGGACAATGGAAAATAGACAATAGACAAGAGATGGAAGAGAGAGGAGAGATGAACAAGCGAGGACAAGACAGAAAGAAAAGGAAATAGGACTAAGAAAAGAAAAGTGAGCAAGTGAGAATATAAGGGAGAAAAGATTGGATGCATTGCAGTCGTAGAGCACATACTTTTTACCTGATAATTATCAATAGGTTAAGTTAGTGACAAAGTGGACAATGATGGACAATAGAAAATAGATGGATGAGAGAGGAGAGATGGACAAGTGAGGACAAGTGAGAAAGAAAAAAAATAGGACTAAGAAAAGAAAAATGAGCAAGTGATAATATAAAGGAGAAATGATTGGATGCATTGAAGTCGTAGAGCACATACCTTTTACCTGATAATGATCAATAAGTTAAGTTAGGGACAAAGTGGACAATGATGGAGGAGAGAGAAGAGATGGACAAGTGAGGACAATACAGAAAGAAAAGAAAAGTGAGCAAGTGATAATATAAGGGAGAAAAGATTGGATGCGGACTCAGTAAAGAGAAAGCATCCTTAAAAGTGCTGGAGTTAGGGTATGCATATAAGTGATGATTTATTAAAATAACTAGTATTAGGGTTTTAAATAAGAGAATAGATGTTACGTTGTAGAACATCCTTTAGTACTAGATATAAGCCTTGACCAAGGGAGTTGGAGAAAAACCAGAGAGAAAATCCTCTGTCCCTTTAGACAAATAGAGTGAGATTTACTTGCTAAAGTAAGTTGGTTCCTGTTTTGCTAAACCTGTTTTTTAACACACTTGACTGCTTGATGAGCCAAGAAAGTAGTCACCAGACAGACTACCAGACCAAAGAACTGAAATGTAGACCAATTTCGACACCAGAGACAGAAAAGATACTTGATGTAGGCTGCAAATCCACACCACAGACAGCAATAATACTTGCTATAGCTTGCAAGACTATAACAGAGAAAACAGTTGCCAAAGTTAAGTTAAATGAAGAACTCACTTGCAACAAACACAGCCAAACTCACCACGCAATATGGGGGGCGGACTTGTTAGCAAGTCCGCAACCTTGGACTCAAGTTCACCACAGATTGAACACACATTGAGCTATTGACAAAGGAACCATACAATCAGGGATAAACACCACTCAGCAGAACAGTTTTAGGTGTGTCTTCAAGTAGAGTTCAATATGAGTTCAGTATGAGTTCAGTCTGAGTTCCATCTGAGTTGTGCCTGAGTTCAGGTTGGGGACTTGCTAGCAAGTCCACCCCCTATATTGCGTAGTGACTGTGGCCAGAAAACAGTGAAAACTGAGTGAGGAACAATGATATCACCTCCGGATGGTTGTATGATAATTAAGGTTGCCCCAAAACTGTCTTATTCACTATGTACACACAGACCACTATCTAAGTGCCCATGCACACCCACCAATCTGGTGCCTGTACCTGCCAAATTGAATAAAAAACCCTCCTGAAGCGCTCCCCAACCTTCTAAAACAGAGGTGGGCGGGCCACCCGATGTCGGAGGTGCCGCCTGAAGTGGCCCCGCCTCCCTGAAGCCAGAAAACCAATAAAAACAACTAATCTACTTAGAAAAATTAGCTAGAACTACTAAAACCTTTAAAACACGGATTTTCACTATAACAACATTGTGACATGAAATATAGAGAAAAATTAGCCCTATCCAATGGTACTAAGCACTTATCCCTAAGACTTAAGGTTAGCCCATAAAACACGAAAAACAAAACTAAACAGCTATCTTTTATAAATGAAAAATGAGGAAATGACCCCTTTAAACTCAGAATATGAAAAATGTCTTCAAGACATAAAATATAGAGAAAAACTGGGACTATCCAATGATAGTACCCACATACCCGCAGACCCAATATCCACGGAATAAAACCAGAAAAATACCTAATTCCTTAACAGATGTCAAATAAGACATGCACAAACAGCGCCAATTCACGCAAAAAAGGCCCCTTCCAATGTTGGAAGACCACATCCTTCCTCCAATTGAGAATTTCCACATTCTTTCTTCACCAAACCACCATTTTCAACCTTCTTCCCAAATCTGCCTCTGAAATGGGTCCTTGACAATACTGCATTGACAATAATCTAATCTGCACCATCACACCTCCTGTCTATCCATACAGAACGTCCTGTGATGTCTGCCAATCCAGAAAGAAGACCTGTTACAGACCTGGTCCATGATCTTCTGCAACAGATTCACCTCCACCTCAACCTGGTCCATCTTCTACCAGCACCAAAAGATCTAGGCCATCCATCCTTATACCCAGATTAATCAAAAAGCTTCACCCTTCCCATAAACGTTCCACAACTCATAAAACAACAAGTTCCACCATCCCTGGTCCATATGATGGTAAAGAACTTTCTTTTCTTCCTTCAACTTTAAAACTGATGACTTCTCAGTTCCTCCATCTTCTGACAGTGATGATGACAAAGTAGGATCCATTGCACCACCAACAACAAACCACTTTCCCACTATCAAGGCCAAGTTCCAACAACACAAATCTCAACAAAAACAACTTCTGCTTCACCACTTCCAATCCACTCCTGCCAGAGATCCACAGGACATTGAGAACAGAAGACACCTCATTCACCAGTTCAAGACTAATTCTGAACACTTCATTTCATCTCTTGATTCGTTCTGTAATTCCACTAGTACTTGAGTTTGATTCAGAAAAGAAAAATTGACCACACCCTCTATAGGATGTAACCACAAACAACCCTCAGTTTTAAGTCTTGGGGGACCATCCTCATTTTATAGTCTTGGGGGACTCAAAAACCCTCAGTTTAAAGTCTTGGGGGACTCAAAAACCTAAATCATAAACCCAGAACCAGAGATCAACCACATTAAGACACAGAGAAAAAACTAAAATTCTGGGGTAATTGTGAATAGAGCTGCCAGCCCATCAATTACCCTCAAACTTGCCTTTGCTAAATTTGGAGGCTCCCCCTGTGGATACCCTCCACCAATCTTTCAAAACCAACTCCAACAACCAAACCCATTCCTCAGTTTATAGTCTTGGGGGACTCAAAAACCAACAAAAATCCTCAGTTTAAAGTCTTGGGGGACTAACACAGTGTTCAGTTTACAGTCTTGACGGACTAGTCTTGATAAAAGCTTGAAGCCAGCCAGTTCAAAGTCTTGGAGGACTAACAGAAACCAGATTTCAGTTTAAAGTCTTGATGGACTGACGGAATTTCGCATAAAATAGATGCAGACAATTTCATACAGAACACCTCTACAGTCAACCTGCTGAACTTCCACCTTCACTTCATCATCTACCCATAACTGACAAAAAATCTCCTTCCTATCTCTTTCCATCATCTTTTATCACCACAGATCATGGCTGGATCTCCTGATGTTAACCATTCTACTCTTCCTTTCTTCACTGCTCCCAAGGACTATGCCTGCAAACAGTGCATCCACATGTGCAGACCTTTCACATTCACTCTTCTAACTCCTAAAGCCAAATTCTACAACTGGGCTTGTGATTCTTTCTACTTCAAAAAGAAAAAATGTGATAGAGATGCCAACTACCCTATTCCTCCTCCTTCACCTTCTCATAAATACATCTCCAGATGGCCTACCACATCCCCAGAGCTTGGTCCTTCCTCTTCCTCTTTATCTTCAGCACCTTCCAGAAGATCCAGAAGCTCCGCTTCCAGAACTCTTCCCCAAAGACCAGCCTTAGCTTCCCAAGAAACTGCTTTTATCTCTGCTAAATTAGCTCCAAAAGCTTCAAAATCAGCTCCTAGGAATCTAGACCGCATCCAGGCGGCCCGCCGGCCTCACTAGACAGTGAAAATCAGGCTCAAAACCTCCAAAAACAACCAGAAAACAGCCAAATTCAATCAATCAACAAAAACAACTCTACGCAATCGCCTCCCACTGCTCCCAGATCAATGCAGCCAACCCTTCCAAGGTCCAAAAACTCCAAATTTTCCCAAACTTCTAGGAGACCTGCCAGAGGACCCCAAGAAGAAAGCAGAGCACCCAACACTGCACCAAAGCAACAACTTCGTCCCCAGTTAAGACAACAAAACTACACCTCTCCTCTGTCAGCCAACTATTCTTCTGAAAGTTCCATCCCTTCAAAAGCTCCATCCAGAAGAGATCAATCCGCTTCCAAATCACCCTCTCCTGCTCCATCTTTTAACAACCCTGGTACTCCATCACCAGCACCTCCTCCAGCCGAATCCAACAGAAATAACAACCACAACAACAATAACAATCCCAGTGCTACAACTAGGTCCAAGGAACATCAGCCTCCTAGTTCACCTTCTCAAAATCTTTCAGACAAAGACCACGAGAATCCATATCTTTCCCTGATTGATCCACCCACTATGACCATTCCAAAATATTCAGAGATCCAAATTCCAGCTGCTTACAAATTTGATGAGCTTCCAATCTGTAAGTACCAAATTAATTCATCCCATTTCTTCAACAAAAATAATTACTGATCCAATTCTTCTTGTCTAGTTGGCACCCCTCCTCCTGAATCTACTATTAAAGTTGGCCAACATCTAGAAACTTCTTTGACCCTGGATTATGGAGACATGAAAAAACACCTAAACAAGCACCATGTGTTCCAACATGCTAAAAGCCTTTGCCCTCCATGGACCTTTGAATGACTTTGAAAAATCCCTGAGAAAGCGCCTGTTGGACGACCACTGGAAAATGTCTAGGATCATTAAGCACACCTTCCAGCACTCCATTCCTGCCTCTTCTTCTTCCTCCTCTGAACTTCCCTCTAATCCAATTCCTGCCCATTAAAATCCATATAATCTCTCCAGCAGGATGCACGTCAAAGAACACAGTGCTTCCCACAATCCCAACAAAAAACAAAAATGGCATCACAATTGGGACCAGCCTCCAGAAGCTTCATCATCCAGACAATGAGCTCCTGAAAAAAGATTGAAAAAAAAACATAATAATAAATAAATAATAAAAAACAATTAACCACTATAAATTCCCAATTTTTTTTTAAAAATCAAATAATATACTAAAATAAAAATTGATAAATAAAATAAAATAAATATAAATGAAATAAAATAAAATATTAAAAATAATACAAATGGTATCCCCCAGCCAATTGATGAGCTGATCCCCTGATACCTTGCCCACATCCAAGTGCACCTTGATGTGGATACACCTTAAAACATTTAAAAAATTTGAAATAAGAAACATAAATAAAGG
Organism: Hemileia vastatrix; assembly: GCA_030280995.1. Taxonomy (NCBI): domain Eukaryota; kingdom Fungi; phylum Basidiomycota; class Pucciniomycetes; order Pucciniales; family Zaghouaniaceae; genus Hemileia; species Hemileia vastatrix. Next base: position 16,118,433 of record JASXTE010000015.1, read on the forward strand.
GTAATAATGAGAATAAATAGAAAAAAATAAAAAATAATAATAATAGTAAAAATGAAATTAAAGAAAATAAAAATAAAATAAACTAAAATGATAAAATAGCATTGCCCGGCCAATTGATGAGCCTTTCCCCACCAACGCTTGCCCACATCCAGGTGAACCTGATGTGGTAACACCCTATATTTTTGATTTTAAAATTTTAAAAACCCCCATAAAAAAATTAAAAGAAAAAAAGAGAAAAAAGAAGATAATCTGAAACTACTATCTAGCAAAAACATAACTACAAAATCAAAGACAGTCCAGCTCCATAGATGGTCCAATAAGAGAAAGTCCGGTCCATAGAAATGATCACTGGGTGGGCTCCCTCCAATAAGTAAAAATGATGGGAGACCACCAGTGATCCACCACCAACCCAAAAAAACCAAAAATAAAGAAGCCAGTCCCAGACCAGTTTAAAGTCACAGTGGACTTGAAACCTGAATAATAAACAACAGAACTAGAATTCAACTAGGAAAAACAAAAGACTTGAGACAGACATTCTGGGGTAACTGTTCTACAGAGCAGCCAGCTCATCAGTTACTCTCACACTTGCCAAAATATAATCTAGAAGCCCCTCTTGGGTACCTTCTAACAAAAACACAACATCAAACACAATAAACAAAAACCAAAAAGAGTGAAGAGTCCAGCACTTGAAAACCAAATGAAATTCCATTTTAAAGTCATAGAGGACTAAAACCTGTGAAAAGAAACCAATACTAGGGTTCAACCAAATTAAGAGAAAGGGTTGGAAACAGACAATCTGGGGTAACTGTTCTACAGAGCAGCCAGCCCATCAGTTACCACTACACTTGCCAAGATCAAATCTAGAAGCCCCACCCATGTGTACCTTCTAACATAAAGTTTCCAACACAAAAGTTGCTCTGGAACACCAAAAATTCCAAAATTTAAAGAACGTTCCATAGTTTATCCTCATTGTGGAGTCAATCTTCTACATGCCTAGTGCTTCTGGGATAGAACCTCTTCACCTGGTCTGCAGCCACTTTATTTTTCAAGAATGCACCATCCAACTCTTCCAAAACATAAGAACCTCCAGAAGCCTGAGATCTGACTCTGTAAGGTCCATTCCATCTGTCAGCAAACATTTTCCCCCACTGACTCTCCAAACTTCTATTATACACCAAAATCAAACAACCATGTTTCAAGGGATTCCTGAGTCTATGAGCCAATTTCTTGTCCCAGTATCTGACTGATTGATTCCTAATCTTCATCATTCTAGAGTATGCCTTCTCTTGAATTTCCTCTCTACATTCCAACTGTTGCATCCTGGCACAGAGCAATTCTTCTGTTGAGTGCACATCATCCCAATCAATTTCAAGATAAGAGACAGCTTCCAAGTCCACTGGTAGAACAGCTTTCTGACCAAACATTAACTCATAAAGAGAATAGCCAGTTGTCCTCTTCACAGTGACCCTATCAGCAAATAAAACCAAGGGTAAATAATGCTTCCACTTTTCAGCACTATCCCGGCACATCTTCACCACAGCATTCTTAATAACTTGATGGCCTCTTTCAACCATGCCTTCAGCTTCAGGATAATACAGTGTAGCCACTCTAACTTTAGAACCAATACTAGCCACAGCTTCTTTGAATTTGGCACCAAACTCTGGCCCACAATCAACAGTCACCAACTTCATCAACCCATACCTATAAATCCACTCCTTCTTCAAAACCTCAGCCACATTCTTGGAAGTCAAATTAACCAGAGGCACTTCCTCAACCAAACCAGACAAATCATCCCTAGCAACAATCAAGTATTTATACCTGCCCTCTTTAATATGGACAGCATCCAGACTGACCCTTCCAAAAACAGTTGATTCACCAGTAGCATGGCCCACCTCTTTAGGTTTCAAGTGACTTCTTCTTTGACTTTCTTCACAAGATTGAACTCAACCCTGCACAGCTAACTTCATACATGGCCACCAAAATCTTTCTTCTACTCTTCTATAAGTCTCCCCAAAGCCTCTATGACCAAGGTCTTCATGCAAAGACTTCAACACAAGTTCTTGACCCTTCTTCTAAGTCACCACCACTTGTGGATTAGGATGCCTTCTCCTCATCAACCTTCTTCCTGACACATAAAATCCAGGACTCTTCTTCTTTATTGCCAACCAAGTATCATCATCACAACTTTCTGGCCTCTCCAAGGTCAACAGATATTCCACAAAAATAAAATAAAACCCAGACTGACCCCAGGTCTCATCTTCAAAATCCAACAAAACAACATCCAAGGGTACAACTCTGTCATCAAAATAACTAGTGTGAACATGAGCCAATTGACCAGCCCAACCAGGATACCAATCCTTAAATTTTGGCACATCCTTCTTTTTCCACTGAACCTTGTGAGAATCCAGTTCACTAACAAAAACACCCCTTTCCAAATTTGAGCTTTCCCAAACAACAACTCCATTTTCATCAAAAAAAACATCCTGATCATCAGAATCAAGATCAGATCCAGCCAGTTTAGCCTCTTGGGGGAGGTCAGAAAAATCTTCAGCACCCTTTGCGCTGGCCCTAACCACTGGAACATCTTCATCAAACTTTTCAGCCTCATAATCTTCATCTGTAGGTGGCCTCCTTGATAATCCATCAGGCATAGTAAAATTTTTGCCTGGTTTGTGTACCAGGTCAAAAGAAAAATGTTGAATAAATTCCACCCACCTAGTCATTGGAGCATTTGGAAGACTAGGCGTATTGATCATCTGTACCAAAGATTTTGCATCCACCTGCAGCTCAAAATGCTTCCCCCACAAAACCGTCTGTAGCTTCTTTAAAATTTTAGCTACGCCACACAATTTCAACTTAGGTTGAGAATACCTAGATACCACCTCATTAAACACCACAGACTCATATTGTACTGGCCTGACCATCCCAGTTTTATCCTCCTGAGACAAAACAGCACCAGCAGCAATATAACTTGAGTCCACTGCCAGATAATTTTTTCCAGCACCAACACCATAATCCAACTTGTGAAGAACAATATCTTCTCCAACAACCCTTTTCAACTTCTGAAAAGCCTCTTCACACTCTTCAGTCTATTCCCAATCTGCATCTTTTCTGGTCAACCTCCTTAATGGTGAAGCCAACAAAGAAAAATTCTTAATAAAAATCCTGACATATACACATACACCCAAAAATCCCCTGACCTCAGTAGTATTTTTAGGCCTCGGCCATGACTGTATTTTATTAATCTTCATCTTCGCCATAATCCTTCCCTCTTTACATACCACATGACCTAAAATTTCCAAAGCAGGAACACAACAACAGAATTTTGACCCTGAAATGGTCAAACCAGCCTCTTCAATCCTAAACAACACTCTCTCTAGAGTTATTGCATATTCCCAAACAAACCTCTTTATGCCAGGGTTCTCCGCTAACACCTCATTACCATAATCAGTGGATGGTCCTTTAATTCCACCACCATCAATAAAAATGCCAGCATGAGTAGGAACCTCATCCTTCAAAATCTAAGCCATCTGTGCTTGATAAACTGTTACTGAATTAGTTGCTCCTTGAGGCAACCTAGTGAGCTTAAATCTTCCCAAAGGAGTCTCAAAAGTTGTGAGAGACCTTGAATCCGTATGAAGTTCCCTCTCATAATAACCACCCATAATATCACCCAAACCATAACACACCCTTCCAGAAAAAGCTTCAACAAAATCCTCTGCACTTGGTGGCATACCAGCGTCTTTGATAGTGACTCTAATCAAGGCTCTAAGATCATGAACCACCCTCAACTTTCCATTCTGCTTCTTTACACAGAAAACCGGACTTGAGTAGCTGGATGTCGATTGTTTGTATAACCCAGTCCTGACTCTTTCCCTAACAATCTCCACAAAATCCTCTCTGATAGCGGCTGGAATCGGAATAGGTTTGATTTGCCAAGGTTCATGACAAACCACAGGAATCAAGTAAGGTTCCCCATAAGAGTGCTTCATTACACCCCTTTCCTCCTCAACAAATGCCACTGCCTTTTCCCTTAGCACAATAACGTGCAACAACAACTTCTTTTCTTCCTCAGACAACCACCCATCAAGACCAAAATTAACAACCTTCAACCTTTCCGTGGTCACCCTAGCCGTCTCTACAAATTCAGGAGGACTCTTCACCAAAGGAGTACAGTACAGATCTCTTGACAAAGGAGGTCTCTTCAAGGGCGGATTCAAACCCACCCGCATAGGCTCATTAACAGGTCTAATCTTCTGCGCTACCTTCTTATACTTTGCCACTCCACCTTCAACTTGAGGTATCTTCAGGAAATCTTCACCACCAGACCTGGAACAAAAACCAATGGTTTCCCCATTTCTCACATGTGTGGCCAAGGTAATGTTTTTGAAAGGTGTAGAAGAAACCCTAGCAGTGCACAATTGGGAGGGCTTACTTTTAGACCCCAATCTCACCACTCCAAAACTTTTCTGCAATACCAAATCTTCATCCTCACTTTTGTCTTCCAAATCTTAAAATCTTGATTCATCTACAGAATCAACTCTTCTAAAATTTTTCAGTTTATCCTCATGCTGGAGGCCCAAAGATTGATCTTGATGATCTTATTTCTTCATCATTTTCTGCAGTTTAACCTCATGCTGGAGGCCCAAAAATTGATCTTGATGATCTTCACAAAAATATTTTGAATCTTCTTTCTTCATCATCATCAGATTTTTTTTTGATTTTCTTGAATTATCTTGGAATTTTTATCTTCATTTCTTGACTTTCCTTCTGACCTACTTAAATAACCAGGGGTTTCCCCAATGCTCACAGGTGTGGCCCAGGTAATGTTTTTGAAAGGTGTAGAAGAAACCCTAGTGGTGCACAATAGGGAGGACTTACTTTTAGACCCCAATCTCACCGCCCCAAAAATTTTCTGCATATCTTTCAATAAAGATATATAACCAATCTTCTTCCTTGAACTTGAATTGAAAATAATTAAGAATCTTCAGAGAGAACAGAGATTTGATAAAAAACTTGATGAATACTTGCAGAGAAGAGAAACATTAAAAAAAGAAAGTTGAAAATCCACTTGGTATATCTCCAAGGGAGCTGACCTACTACAACCTGGGATTTCCTCATCTTGGGGAGAGGTTGTATCAGTAGGGTGATCAGCCCTCAATACTCTAAAAAAGACAGACTCTCAATAGAGCCTGAGCCACACTCGAAAAAACCAGAGGCAGCACCCACTTCCTTCCTTCTCCTGCTGCAATCCATGCACTGGCACATTGAAGATAAACCAGGCCTGGTCTCCCAACCATCCTCTCCAGGGTATGATAACCTAATGTGAAGCCTCCTTTCGTCTTCACCAGTCAACTCCAAGCTGATTCCCAAATCAAATTGATAACCAATTCTTGCCTGAAAATCCATCAAAAATGGCCCGCCTAACACTGCTTTTACATCACCTTTAGCAATGTAAAAATGAACCTTCCCTGAGGCTCTTCCAACATCTAACTTCACAAACTCAGAAGTTCCAACCAATTCAGTGACATTACCACTAATCCCTCTCAAATTCCCACCAATACCAGTTTTGATGGGGAGGCCCAAATGAGTTTCCTCAAACAAGCAAATCAGGTTTATCTGAGAACCTGAATCCACCAATGCCCTTGCCTCCCTGCCATTCAGAGTGACATTAACATATCCCAGAGGAGCAGAAAAATAAGTTTCCAACCCCTCACCAAACTTTTCAGCAGAATCACAAATGTATTCTACCTCCCCAGAAGAAACTCTTCTCCTGGTCAACAACTTTTTCTGTCTATCAGCCAACCCTGGACTGATAGCATACAATTCCCCATAAGATATGGAAACCTGACCCTGATTCATCCTTTCCAGGACAGTGTCCATAACATTAACTTCACCAGAAACTACTGGCCTCTCAAAGTGAGCTTTTGGCTTCACCACCTTGGTCCTAGAAGATTCTTGAGGACCAGCACCACCAAAAGATTTACCATCAACAGGAACCAAACCAGATCCCTCGCCTGAACCTCTAACTCCAGCAGGCTTTGTCAATGAAGCCAAAGGGACATCCTCCTCAGAGTCAGAATTCACCTCCATTGGCATTGGCTCACCATTCATGTCCAATGCACCAAAACTAGGGGGGCCCATGTCAGCCATACCCTTTTACATCTTGTAAAGCTCCTCTTTGTTGTACTTTTTCCTAGCTACACTCAGCTTAGGATCCCCCTTTGAAGCCTTAGGCTTTTGTTGGGCCTGAGAACTGCTCTTAGGCCTTCCCACCTTTCCTGCTTCCACATCATAAACACCAGCCAAGCATTCCCCACTTGACTTTCCACCACAAGAATACAACTCCAAACCACCAAAGGAAGTAGAAAAAGAGACCCTATTGACCTCCTTCCCCTTTCCCTTGCCATCCTCATCCTCCTTACCAGAAGACTTCCCTTGATCAGGAATCTCCTTAAACCTTGGCCTCCTTTGATTGAGACCTCCCCTTCTCCTGACCAAAACAACAGGAGCCTGCCCCTCACTGTGCTTCACAAAAGAATTATCAGGGAACTTGAAAACCCTGCCATCAAATTCCACCTTTCCTTCAGACACATCCCTGTTCAATTCCCAACAATCATTGGACCTGTGCCCCCTCCTGCTGCAATAAGAGCAGACCCAAGGATCACTCCTACCAGCCCTCCTATCAAAATATCTAGGCTGAGAAGGTGCCTTATTGACATTCTTAGCCTCCTGCACAAAAATATGGAGCTGTTTTGTCAGGTCAGCTAACTGTTCCACCATTGGGTCCCTCTCCTGTTTGGGAACCTGCACCAAATTCTTCTCCTCCTTCTTCTCCCTAAATTCCTCTCCAGCCAAAGCCTCACTGACCTTGCTGACATACTTGGCACACCCCTCCTGATAGGTATCTACAGCCAATAACTTTAAATGGGCCTCAACAGCCTCCTTCACCTTACCCAAGGCAGCAAACTTCTGGTCCCCATTAGAAAGAGTCTTCATCAATTCCTTTCTTGACAACGCCTTCAACACATCCATCCTGACATCTCTAGCCAGGGCAGACCAAAAAACATCCTTGGCAGCAATTTCATGTGCCAGCTCCTCTACTTCCACCAAATATTCCACCACAGGATCAAACTGTAGCAGAAACTTCCTGTAACTATGCAAATTACCAACACCACCATAAGATTGCCATTCACTGACAACCTTGTTCAGATCCACCATAGTGAACCTGACACCCCATCTATCCACCATCTCCCTACAAAACAATTTCCAATCCCTCTTCTTGTAGCCAGACATGACCACAATCTCCTTCTCCACTGCCCTATCACCAATGAAGAAGATTATCTGCTTCACCATGTCCAGGTAGGAAGCACCATCCACTCCAGCAGCAGTTTCATAATTTTCTAGAAACCACTTGACATCCTCCCCATTAAACTTAGTACCATCCCAAGTTTTAATCCTTACACACTCCCTAACCATCACAGAAGGAGGACCATCTCCCCCACTGACAGTCACTACAGGAATAGAGGAACCAGAAGCCATTCCTCCAGACCAAAACACCAAAAAGAGACAACCAAAGAAAACAGAGATTCTAAAGAACTAGCAAGTTCTACCCCATGTTGGGCGCCAGAAATGTATACAATCCTATAGGACTAGCTATAGGCCTTTACCAATAGAGTTGGAGAAAAACCAGAGAGAAAATACCCTGTCCATTTAGAAAAATAGAGTAAGATTTACTTGCTAAAGTAAGTTGGTTCCTGTTTTGCTAAACCCCTTTTTTAACACACTTGACTGCTTGATGAGCCAAGAAAGTAGTCACCAGACAGACTACCAGACCAAAGAACTGAAATTTAGACCAATTTCCACACCAGAGACAGCAAAGATACTTGATGTAGGCTGCAAATCCACACCAGAGACAGCAATATTACTTGGTATAGCTTGCAAGACTATAACAGAGAAAACAGTTGCCAAAGTTAAGTTAAATGAAGAACTCACTTGCAACAAACACAGCCAAACTGTGGCCAGAAAACAGTGAAAACTGAGTGAGGAACAATTATATCACCTCCGGATGGTTGTATGATAATTAAGGTTGCCCCAAAACTGTCTTATTCACTATGTACACACAGACCACTATCTAAGTGCCCATGCACACCCACCAATCTGGTGCCTGTACCTGCCAAATTGAATAAAAAACCCTCCTGAAGCGCTCCCCAACCTTCTAAAACAGAGGTGGGCGGGCCACCCGATGTCGGAGGTGCCGCCTGAAGTGGCCCCGCCTCCCTGAAGCCAGAAAACCAATAAAAACAACTAATCTACTTAGAAAAATTAGCTAGAACTACTAAAACCTTTAAAACACGGATTTTCACTATAACAACATTGTGACATGAAATATAGAGAAAAATTAGCCCTATCCAATGGTACTAAGCACTTAACCCTAAGACTTAAGGTTAGCCCGTAAAACATGAAAAACAAAACTAAACAGCTATCTTTTATAAATGAAAAATGAGGAAATGACCCCTTTAAACTCAGAATATGAAAAATGTCTACAGGACATAAAATATAGAGAAAAACTGGGACTATCCAATGATAGTACCCACATAACCGCAGACCCAATATCCACAGAATAAAACCAGAAAAATACTCAATTCCTTAACAGATGTCAAATAAGACATGCACAAACAGCGCCAATTCACACAACAAAGGCCCCTGCCAATGTTAGAAGACCACAATGCAAGCATAACAAACTAATAGAATATTAACACCCACCCGTGCTCAAGATGGAAATGGGTTCAAATTTAAATTGTGTAAATAATCATGATGTTTAACTCTACGTAAGGGTTTGGTTAGAATATCAGCTATCATTGAATTAGTGGAAACATAATGTATCTTAAGTTGTTGAGTGTTGACCAATTCTCTTAGCCAAAAGACTTTGTTGTTAATGTGATGGGTGAAATGTTGATACAGTGGATTTAATGCTCTATTTATTGCTCCCTGATTATCACTGTTTAGTAAGACTGATTTGAGGGGTACTGAAAAATCATTGAACAATTCTTTAGTCCATAACATATCCTGTCCACACTTGGTCATTGCATAGTATTCTGATTCAGAGGTAGATAAAGAAACAGAATTTTGTTTACAAGAGCGCCAACTAAGTAATCCTAAATGATAGACTAATGAGCCAGACTTTGATTTTGAGTCAGTTGATTTGTTGTTGTCTGCGTCTGCAAAGCCAGTCAAGCACCCAAGTTCAGAATTGTGTACATTTCCCAGTGTAAGGCCATAGTCTTTGGTGAGTTGAAGATAGCAAATAACATGAAAGAAAGCAATTATTTGTTCATCAGCTGGTTTATTGAGGTATTGAGCCAATGAACTGGCAGCAAAGGCTAAATCAGGTCTGGTGCAGAGGACTAGATAGTTTAATAAACCAATTGCTCTTCTATAGTTAAAAATATTGGTTAATTTGGTGTTATTATTTTGAGTGAATTGAGAATTGGGTACAAGAGGAGTGGTAACTGTTCTGCATTGGGAGTGATTGAATTCATTGAGTAATTTTTGTACGTAAAGGTTCTGAGAGATAGTGATGGTTTTATTGATTTGGTTGCGAGTGACTTTCATACCAAGGATTCAATTTAGCTCACCTCAATCACTGATATCAAAGGCTTTAGAGATTTTTTCCTTGAAGTTTTTAATAGATGGACTTCCAATGACAAGATCGTCAACATGAATATAGATGTAGCATGGATTCTCTTGATCTTTGTGGAGGAACAGGCATGGATAAGCAACATTGGCCTTAAAATTAATACTTTCAAAGAAATTAGTTAATTTGTTGTACCAGCATCGAGGACTTTTTTTCAAACCGTATAAGGAATTTTTGAGGTAAAGAAATTGTTTATCATTTTTGGAAGAATAGCCTTGCGGAAGACAAAGATATCTATCTTCATCAAGACTTCCATGTAAAAAGGCAGATTTCATGTTGTAGACAGTTCTAAAGTACTAAGCAGTAGACACAATGTGAGATGGGTTGGTTCTCCTCTTCAATTTCTAAAAAGAAGCACCTGCCACTCTTAATTTTAAAGAAGGCGCAATAATGTGTAACACTAATTTTTGATTAGAATGTTTATAAGATGAGAGATGAGTTTTAGAGAACAGGAAAAACAAGTATTAATATCTGGATATTTCTATTCTTAATAAGCGCTAATATCCACAGCTACTCCCTCTTGAAGCGCTCTCTTTGAATATGCCTTATTATAGCAATAAAATAACTCTAATAATAGTTAATCCTACTAAATCTATATATTCTCTCTATGTTGCGCTCTTTCACTATGCTATATGAAATACACACACAGACGCAGGAATGATAAAAGACTCAGAAATATCTCTAGTTTACTATTCTATATCTCTCTATATATTCTACTTACAAAAAAAGACTCCCTATCTTTATCAAATAGTCCTCCTTTTACGTTTTTCCAGTACTCAAGACACAGTTCCCTAGTGGATCTCCAGCGCTGGCTCTAGCGCCATATTAGTAAAACAATAACTAATCTATTAGTAAACTATGTACACTGCTTGTAACAACTACGGTGCCTGAAACATACCCTATGATTACTAACACTAGTATTTAGCTTGTTTCACTCATACTCCACATATGCGCTTTTGACTATACCTTTGTTTTTTTTTTCAGTGCTACTTTCAGGCTTGACCCATTCTAACGCTGATCCTAGTCGCCTTGACTCTTGGGTAGTTTTGTGATTGATTCCCCACTCTCATTTCTTTAATACTAAGTTCATAGTCCTTACAATTCACTTAACTAGTTAGCCTCCCTTATTACCTGTTTCAGTAAGTTACCCAACTAGCGGCGGTATGGTATACCATGCACTTGAGTTGTCCTTAAGCCATAACTTTTTCCTTAATGCATAACACATAATTATTGGAAAGTCCAAATCCATCTAGTTTAGTGCTTTACAGTCCTAAATCAATAACACACAATTCCCCATTGTGCGGCACATCTTGCTGCAATATCCAAGCGCACAGACCCTTATTCCTTTTCCGCGCTTCCATTTCCTTTGTTCTGTGAAACACACAAATACATAGTATATTTTAGCACTTCCTACAGCGCTAACTTCTTTTGTTCTTCCTGGACTATGCGCGCTGATTGGTCTAAAATTATGCTACCTGCGAGGCGCGTACCACATCGTCCATTTGACATAATTCCCAGTCCTTATAAGCAGCAAGTCCAAGGAGAAATCAAAGGGTGGCAAGTCGGCTAGTGGGAGCATATGTTTTGTTGTACTTTATTCCCTCAATTTGTGAGAAGCCTTGAGCACAGAGTTGAGCTTTATATTTGACAAAATTTCCCTCTGAGTCCTTTTTCTTCTTAAATTTCCAAGTTGTTTCTATCAAGTGATTATTGATTGGTAGGTTTAATTCCTCCCATACGCCGTGTTGACTTATGCTTTTTAATTCTGCATTGATGGCCTTCATCCATTTGTCACTTTCAGGTTATTTAATTTCTTTGTGATAGTTCTGAGGGGTGTCAAATGGGGTAACAATAATAAAGGCTACATTAGCCCTTCGCTTTGTGTTGAGAATATTGGAAGGATCTATCTGTGAAGAGATTTCCTTTGACGGTTTAGTATTGAACGGAACGTAATCATAATGTTTAAGTTTTGGATCATTTGAAGGAGAATTATAGGAATTGTCTATGATTGGGTTGGAACACTTAGAAGAGGGAGACATTGGAGTTTCCTGGTTTTAGTTAGTCTCAATGTTGCCCAAATCTGTAAAGTTATGCTTGTTGCTGATGAAGATGTCAGGGAAGTGCAAGGTTTTGGAAGTATTGCCCTTTGAAATATGATTAGCTATGTTGAAGGTTTTCAAGAACTTTATTTCATGTGTGGTAATGATAGAATTTGAAGAAGGTGAATAAATTCTGTAGTTGACATGACCATTACAATAACCTAGAAAAATTCCCTCTTCACAGCTCTTTTCAAATTTACCCAACCCCTTATGTTTTTAAGAATGGAAAATGACATCTGAACTAAATGGATGTACCTTGGAGGGTAATTTCACATTTTTATGCCAGAGTTTCCAGGGTTTCTTACTGTTTTAAAGAGAGGAGGTAGGTAGGATGTTTATTAGAAAGGTGGCAGTATTGACTGCTCCAGCCTACAATTCTGAGTCTAGACCTGATTCTATCAATAAATATTTAGATTTTTCAACAATAGTGTGGTTAACTCTCTCAGCGATGGGGTTTTGTTGCAGGGAATATGTAGCAGTACGTAAATGAATTATTCCTTTGTTTTTGAGGTGATTTTTCATGGAGTGATTTACAAATTCTCCACCGTTATCAGAGACGATGCACTTGAATTTTCTTTCCAATTGATTTTCTACTAAGGTTTCAAAATCTTTATAGCTTTAAAAGGTTTCTGATTTTAATTGTAGAAATTGAACATGTTGGAATCTTGAGTGTCCTTCCACTATTTGGAGAAAGTATGATTTACCGCCTTTGGATTCTGGAGTGATGGGTCCACATAAGTCCATATGTATAACATCCAAAGGGGATTTGGGAGTTGGGAATGAGCCCCAAAATGTTAATGCATGGGCTTTAGCGAGTGCACAGATTTTACAAGAAAAGTTATAAAAGTTCAAACCTGGGAAAAAATTTTCCATGGTTTGATTGTTTGTATGTCCGTAGTTGTGATGAAGTAGTTTTAGTTTTTCAGCCATAGAGTTAATGTTATAGATAGGGTAGTTAATTGAGTTGGTGACTAACGGAAATTTTAAAATTCTTCCTTTGGAAGAACACTCTAATAACATAGTATTCCCATTTTTAATCTTGAATTTTCCTTTTTCGTTAACAATACTCCATCCATCTAGAAGAATGTCCACTTATGATATTAGATTTGCCTTTACGTTGGGGGCATAAAGGGCTTGATTGATATTGAATTTATGGCCTAAATCTAATGAAAGTGTTTCTCTTCCTTGTCCAAGGGCAGTTAGCTTGTCTCCATTTGCCATGGATAGTGTAGTTTTAGAGTTGCTGAAAGAATTGAAATACTTTTGATAGTTGAAGATGGAGAATGAGGCGTCACTGTCCAGGATGGTGTGATCATTGGGTAATTCATTGAATAATGATAAAACTTTATTGGAGTTGTCAAAATTGTGATTTTCTCTTTCTTTTTTCCTTTTTAAAAACTTGTCACATTTTTCAGGGTGGAGTTGAAAGCAAGATGATTCAGGATGTAGAGCTAAGGGATTGTGTTTTCCCTTTGAACAAAGTTGCTTGGTCTTGGTGTCCATTGCCAAGGCTGTACCAGCAGAGGATAGATTAAGTGCTTTATGACGTATAACTTCTGCTTCAACATCAGAGAAGATATTATCAATGGTTGGTCATTGATTTTAATGTCGTATTTGCTCAGTATAATTGTGGCTGCCGTTTGATAAGATTCAGACAATAAATTTAAAACGTAATTGCCCATGATATAAGATAACATATTTTCTTTAAATAAGTCCGGGGCCACTTCTCTGAGGAGTCTCATTGTCTCACAAAACTTTTTCATGGCTTCAATGATATTGCCTTCAGTGAATTTTATTTTAAATAGTTGGCTAACAACGTAAGAGCAGTTTTGAGTTGACTTGGAAGTGTAGTGATCTTTGATTCATTTCCATAACTGAGCCGGTTCAACTAAATCATTGTCCAGAATAAACTTGTGCTGATTAGGCCAATCCATGAACATCTTGACAATAGTATTTGTCTTTCTTTGTAGAATGTTAAATATATTTAAGAGATCTGGATTCATAGGAACAGGGTAATTTTTGTCTAAGAATTGATCTAAATTTCGGACGGTCAGGGCCTATTTTATGTCTGTCTTCCAAGAACTATAGTTTTTGTTGTTTAATTTCTCAATTCCCTTAATTTCCGAGTAGATAGCAGAATCCTGTAGGTATGAGAAGTTTAGGGGGAGTTGAATCTGAAGTGGAGGCCATGTTTGGCATGAGAGTGTGAGTGGAAGATGATAGTGGACTTGAAGGTGGTGATGATGTGTTAATGGACTGAAAAGTAGCCAGATCGGAATTAATGCAGGGGCGCTGGGCCCATAACCCTGATAATGATCAATAAGGTAAGTTAATGATAAATTGGACAATGATGGACAATTGAAAATTAACAATAGACAAGAGATGCACAAGAGAGGAGAGATGGAAAAGCAAGGACAAGACAGAATGAAAAGGAAATAGTACTAAGAAAAGAAAAGTGAGCAAGTGAGAATATAAGGGAGAAAAGATTGGATGCATTGCAGTCGTAGAGCACATACTTTTTACCTGATAATTATCAATAAGTTAAGTTAGTGATAAAGTGGACAATGATGGGCAATAGACAATAGATGGACGAGAGAGGAGAGATGAACAAGCGAGGACAAGACAGAAAGAAAAAAAATAGGACTAAGAAAAGAAAAATGAGCAAGTGATAATATAAGGGAGAAATGATTGGATGCATTGCAGTCGTAGAGCACATACCTTTTACCTGATAATGATCAATAAGTTAAGTTAGGGACAAAGTGGACAATGATGGAAAGTAGACAATAGATGGACGAGAGAGGAGAGATGGACAAGTGAGGACAATACAGAAAGAAAAGAAAAGTGAGCAAGTGATAATATAAGGGAGAAAAGATTGGATGCGGACTCAGTAAAGAGATAGCATCCTTAAAAGTTCTGGAGTTAGGGTATGCATATTAGTGATGATATATAAAAATAACTAGTATTAGGGTTTTAAATAAGAGAATAGATGTGACGTAAGCATAACAAACTAAAAGAATATTAACAATTTTTTAGATCTTTCACCACAGGGAATCTGGTGGTGAACTGCTAGCAGTTCCCTCTATTTGAAACTATCAGGAATTTGTCAGGAAACTGTTGGGAAACCATCCTGAGACTGTCAGAAATATGTTTTTAAATCTGATGAAAAAACATTGAAAAAATAAACTGTCACAGATTGAATCCAGAACAATCCCTCCTTGAGCAGAGCTTAGGAACCACATTGAACATCAGTTAATCTCAGGTTTGGCAAAAGGTTGAACAACATCACTTAGCATACCTTAATATTCAAATATTAAACTTGAATATATGTTGCGTGTATGATATAGATGCATATGCATTTGAATTTGCATGGTGGATACATATTGCATGTTAAAAATTGATGTGAAATGCCTATCTAAAGTGTATGCATAATGACTATGAAGAATAAATATGCATAAAAAATATGCATAGTTGTTATGCATAAAAAATACGCATATTGAATATGCATAAAATATGCATATTAAATATGCATTAAAAATATGCATATTGAATATGCAAAAAAATAGTGCATATATGTATATGAATAAAATATATTAATATGCATATAAATCTGTATAATGAATATGCATATGCATATCCATAAATATGCATAATGATTGAAAAATGCAAAAAAATGATGCTTAACGAGTATATTTTATGCATAAATAGAAATATGCAATATGAATTCATATTGCATACAGATAACACTGGCAAACCAACTTGACCAAAACTCATACTAAATTTTCATTCTGGACTAAAGGTGTGAGGGAAGGAAGAAAAACAGTCTGACGTTAGAAAAATGCTACATGCACTCATTTTGCAGCAGAGCAAATGAGAAGTGCTAAATTATGGTTGGTGCCCATAATTTAGTATGATATCATAATTTTATTTAATTGTTTTCAATATTGAAAAGACTTTAGGTCGGTTGGTATGGATCTAGCTGTGCCAGGGTCTAATCTAATTATTTTAACAATTTCTTAATAATTAATGGGTTTTAATACAAAAACAGGTTGGATTTTTTGTGGGATATTGGATATGATAAGGTCTTTTGTAAAAAAAACTTATATTGTTCAAAAATATTCCTGAATCAGATGTGGGATAATCACTACAAAAAATTGTAGTACTGTGGGCAATAAAATATATGCACAAGCAGTAAAGAAAGGACCAAGTGAACCCTTTTTGTGCAGTGGGAATCATTAGGGTGGAATTGTGGATGAAAAATATAATTCATTATTACCATTTTATTTAATCAAAAAATTTATAATATTAAAAAGAACTATTGATTAATTGGTATTTGACCTTTGTGCCTCACTCATATTTATCATTTGATTGATTTTTTGTCACCATTATGTTATTAATATTATAAGTATAGCAAAAACTCATGTGCCCAACGCATACTGGGTGATGTTACACCTTTTACAATATTATTAAATAAAGGTAAAAAAATATGAAAATGATTTGTTTTACAAAAAATAAATTGATATCCAAAAGCAATATGAGGGATAAAAAGGTAAAATTAAAGGGATCAAATATGAAATTAAAAATTAAAGTAAAATTCCTGCCATCAAGAGCAAGTAGACATGATGGGGTGAACGCCCATCAGTGGCACTAAACTTGGACTATAATTTCTTTCTTGTAAAAATAAAAAAAAATCCACTTGAGCTTTACCAAAACTTCAGGATGACAATTTTGCCATATCAAACAACTTCTAGTGCAATTATTGAAGAAAAACTCATTTTCATTGCAATAGAGAGAATTGATCACATCAGACTGCATGTGACAAAAAGTGTGTAGCACAAGTTCGGCCAAACTTGTGCTGGACACTTTTATGATGGAGAGCAGCTAGGGTAGAATTTTTCTTCAGTTCATCTGGTATTTCTTATAAAAATGTCCACTGGTATTTGATAATTGTGCCTCACTCATATTTATCATTTGATTGATTTTTTGTTACCATTATGTTATTAATATTATAAGTATAGCAAAAACTTGTGTGCCCAACGCATACTGGGTGATGTTACACATTTTATAATATTATTAAATAAAGGTAAAAAAATATGAAAATGATTTGTTTTAAAAAAAATAAATTGATATACAAAAGCAATATGAGGGATAAAAAGGTAAAATTAAAGGAAGCAAATATGAAATAAAAAATTTAAATAAAATTACTGCCTTCAAGAGCAAGTAGACATGTTGGGGTGAACGCTCACCAGTGGCACTAAACTTGGACTATAATTGCTTTTTTGAAAAACAAAAAATTGCCAATCTGAGGTTTAACAAAACTTCAGCAGAACCATTTAGCCATATCAAACAACTTCTAGTGCAATAATTGAGAGAGAATCAATCACACCAGACTGCATGTGTCAAGGTACGCTTTTGGTCTAGAAGATTTGGTACGGAGTTTTTCAAGGATTTTAAAGGTTTTAAATGGACTCTCAAAGATTTGTACGTATTTCTTAATCTAAGTGATTTATTACTCAAATAAAAGAGGTAGATTTTTAATATTTTTATAGTCTATTAATTAGAATTACGCTGTTGTAAATACTAGTGTGATAAAATATAAAATATAAGTTTTGTGTTGTAATACGTGGTAATAAAAGTAAGGTGATAAAAGAATGGATTGAAAAGCACAAAATCAGAGGCCTTTTATAGGCAAAATATGAGAGTATAAAATATAAGGAATTTACACCGTCTACTGTGAGTGTGAGATAAAAGAATGACAAGTAAAAGGAGTACATAAATGACATAAGAAAGTAATAAATTAGTACATCAACAAGGGCATCAAATTTATTGGCAACAAAGTTTGAATTCCTTGGACTGTCACAATTATTACACAATAAATTATCAATTATATTACTTTCACCGGATTACAGATCTCTCACTGAGGTAATATAATTGTTTTAAAGTTTTTATATTAAAAATTTATTATTAATTTTATTCCCTTTGACATATACTTTTGAGCACAGTGTTAGGGAGTAAAATTGTAAGGGACATTTTATTTATATTATTTATTTATACTACTTATTGTACTTAACTTAGTTAATTGTAAGTACCACTTAAGTAAATAAATAAATTATTATTATTAAGAAGAAAGGCATGGCTTCAACTCAGTAAAATAATTAATTATTTACCGGGTAAGTCTAGTAGCCTGGCTGACAGCATGTGACCAAAAGTGTCCAGCACAAGTTCGGCCGGACTTGTGCTGGACACATTTATGACGGAGAGTAGCTAGGGAAGAATTTTTCTTCAGTTAATCTGGTATTTCTTATAAGCATGTCCATTGGTACTTGATCTTTGTGCCTCACTCATATATATCATTTGATTAATTTATTGTCACCATTATATTATTAATATTATAAGTATAGAAAAAACTCATGTGCCAAATGCATACCAGGTGATGTTACACCTTTTATAATATTATGAAATAAAAGTAAAAAAATATGAAAATGATTAGCTTTACAATAATATAAATAGATATTAAAAAAATAGAGAAATAAAAAAGTAAAATTAATCTCAAAGAGATCAATTATGAAAAACAAAAAACTAGTAAAATTCTTGCTCTCAAGAGCCAGTAGAAGTTTTGAAACAAATGGGAGCTATCAGGGCTAAATTTTAATAAGTGACCTTTTTTTATAAAGATAAAAAATTATACACCTGAGGTTGGGAAGAACAACAGGTGGGTGATTCAGCTAATCAAAACTACTTGTAGTGAAGCTTAATAAAAAATGTTTTTTTGTTGCCATAGAGAGAATTCATCCCATCTGACTGCACGTGACCAAAAGTGTCCAGCACAAGTTCGGCCAAACTTGTGCTGGACACTTTTATGATGGAGAGTAGCTTGGGTGGAAATTTTCTTCAGTTCCTTCATCTTGTATTTCTCATAAACATGTCTACTGGTATTTGATCAGTCTGTATCTTTCATATTTATCATCTGTTTAATATTTTATAATCATTATATTATTAATGTTATTAGTATAGAAAAAACTTGTGTGCCAAATGCATACCATGTGAAGTTATACCTTCAATAATTTTTTAAAATAGACGTAAATAAATATGGAAAGGATTAGTTTCACAAAAATTAAATAGAAACTTAAAAGTAAAAAGAGGAATAAAAGAGTAAAATAAAAGTCAAAGAGTTCAAATATGAAAAAAATACTAGTAAAATTCCTGCTATCAAGAGCCAGTGGAGGTGTTAAAGCAAATGGGAGCCATCAGGGCTTAATTTTAATAAGTGAACTTTTCTTTAAAGATAGAAAATTATACACCTGATATTGGGCAGAACAGCAGGTGGATGATTCAGCTAAACCAAACTACTTCTAGTGAAATTTGATAAAAAAAATTTTTTGTTGCCATACAGAGAATTGATCCCATCTGACTGCACATGACCAAAAGTGACCAGCACAAGTTCGGCCAAACTTGTGCTGGACATTTCCATGATGGAGAGTGGCTGGGTTAGAATTTTTCTTCAGTTCATCTGGTATTTCTTACAAACATGTTTACTGGTATTTTATCTTTGTGCCTCACTCATACATATTGTTTGATTAATTTTTTGTCTTAATTATATTATTAATTATATAAGTATAGCAAAAAATCATGTGCCAAATGCATAATGAGTGATATTACACCTTTTATAATATTATTAAATAAATGTATAAAAATATTAAAATAATTTATTTTCAAAATTATTAATTGATATCCAAAAGCAATATGAGGAATAAAAAATTAAGTTAAAGGGATCAAATATGAAAAAAGAAATCCAAGTATTATTCCTAATATCAAAGGCCAGTAGAGATGTTGAAGCAAATGAGAGCCATCAGGAATAAATTTTACTAAATTGACTGTTTTTTAAAGATAAAAAATTGTGTACCTGTGGTTTGTATGAACTCTAGGTGGATAATTCAGCTATATCAAACGACATCTAGTGAATTTTCTTATCAAATAATTTTTTTTCATTGCCATAGAGAGAATTGATCCCATCTGACTGCAACTGACCAAAATTTTCCAGCACAAGTTCGGCCGAACTTGTGCTGGACACTTTAATGATGGAGAGTAGCTAGGGTGCAGGCCTTCTTCAGTGCAACTGTTATTTTTTTAAAACATTTCAACTGGTATTTGATCTTTCTGTGTTATTCATATTTTATTATCTGATTAATTTTTTGTTATTAGAATATTATTAATTTTGTTAGTATAGAAAAAACTTCTGCGCCAAATGCATGCCATGTTATATTACACCTTTTATAATATTATTAAAAAATGTTAAAAAAATATGAAATTGATTTTTTTTTCCAAAATTATAAATTAATATCCAAATGTAACATGAGTGATAAAAAAGTAAAGTAAAAGAGATCAAATATGAAAAAGAAAAAATCAAGGGAAATTCCTGCCTTCAAGAGCCAGTAGAGGTGTTGAAACAAATGGGTGCCATCAGGGCTAAATTTGATAAAATTTAATTTTTTTTAAAGATAAAAACTTTTTCACCTGAAGTTTGGGAAAATTCAAGTGGATAATTCAGCCATACCAAACTACTTCTAATTTAATTATTTAGCATTTTTTTAATTTAATTTTCACAGAGAGAATTGATCCCATCTGTCAGGCTAAGGTCAAGTACAAAGATGTGAACTAGCTTGAATGGTCAGTTGTCCAGAATAATTTAATGGTCCTATATGAATACTGCAGTACTAATCCACTAAGTTGTAAAATTTAATCAAAATTAAAGGTCTTAGTAATATAATTCTCACTAATTTTATATATGGCTTACAATCTTTGTAGTTGGTAGAAAAATAGATTTTATAATTCAGATACTATTCAAAAGTCTTATAAAAGTACTAATTGATATGTATTGTAATTTATTTGGTTATATTGTTAAATTGTAAATGATAAAGAATGCCGAAAACAAGACCAAAAACCCCCTCCTTTTATACACACTAAGTTCCCCAATAAACACCTTGAAGTACCACCCAATACAATGTTAATGACGCCTTCAAACAAGTAATAGACCTCTCCATCAACGCCCCTAGTGACCAATAACATAATTAAACAAATAACATCCACTAAAATCCTATTAATAATAAGGGAGATCCATCAAAATTAAAGAAAAGACAAAAAGAGAGTATATGGGTGGAAAAAAATATTATAACAAGGTTAAAGGAGAATTTTTAAGGTGAATTATAGCTAAATAATAAGGAGGATTTACTGTAGAAATAATGGGGCTAATCCTGACATTATACTACGTGAAATTCCCATTCAAAAATAACCAAAATTGACTGAGAAACCACCCAAAAACTTAAAAAAGAGCGTGAGATGTGGGGTAACTACATGCAGTCCTTGGCAGGCGCTTGCACAGATAAATCCTTGACTAAAATTAGGCGAATTTAAGCGTGGTGATGAAATAAAGTGCCAAGAGTGAGGTTATTAATGAAATTAGTGCATATAAACAAGGTCAATGCATTATTAATTAAGCTAGGACACTAAATAAGCGCCTGTCGCCTATTTTAGTGTGTTTCCCCACAGTGGGCGTAGAATGAGGGGTAATTATAGTGTGAAAAAGCTAACTTTGCTAAAAATGAAGCTATTCACACGGGAAAAAAGCAGGCAGTATGTAGCCAGTACACAGAAGCCATTTCTGGCATAAAAAACACCAAATTTGAAAAGTGTTATTTTTATGCATTTAAATAGCCAAATCAATAGTTCTAAATGAGCCAAATTGATCTGTCAAAGCGCAATTTTGATATTCTCAATTTTATAGCGCATATAGTCAACTTATAAGTGAAATAAAACGCATTTCTTGTTTTTTGTGTAAAACAATGAATATAACAGCTTTAAGTGTACTTAAAAATTATTTAGCCTTATACTTAAGGTTCTTAAGATTTCCCTAGCATATTACAACTTAATATTAAGTACATAAGACTTATAAAAGGTGGATATATGTGTGTATATAAGGTGTTATAATGGCATTTTATGTGTATTATCATAATATTACTTATGTATACTGTTTGTGTACTCTCATTTATTGTTCCCATGTATAGTTCATGTGTTTAACATAACTTATATGCACTTTTTACTCAGTCCTGGGGATATACAGGCTGACACTCTCCCACCCAAAAAAAACAATAAAAAAAATGATAAGTTATACATTTTATTTATTTATTTGTAATTTTCAGGTATTCAGAATAATTCTGTAGCATTAAAGATTAAACTTTAAAGAAATAAAACATAATAAAATATTATGAGTACTGGTTTTTAACCCCTCAGCTGGTTGAACAGAAATTTATTTCTGTTTAAATTTTTTAAGAAGGGTGGATAAATTAGAAATTTCTTTTTCAGGTATCCATTTATCAAATTCATTTGATTTCCCTTTAAATCTTAGTAAATACTCAGTTCCTTTTTCTTTAGTAAGGATTCTTTTCTTGAGTATTTTTTCAATCTCTGCTTTTTCCACAATTTCTTCAGGTTGCTTTTTAGGCCTTCCCCTTCTTTTTGGAAATAAGTCAGGATCATTTGCATGGTAAGGTTTTAATAATGAGATAGGGAAAACTGGATGTTTCCTATCATATGGAGCATATAATATGACTTCCACTGCATTATTACCAACCATTTTGTTTACTACAAGAGGTCCTAAAAGGGATCCTTTAATTTAACATTACCTTGTAAGTTAAAATGTAGTGTTGATATGAGGACTTCATCTCCCTTTTTAAATTCAAATTCTTTATGAGATTTGTCCCACCTTTTCTTTTCATATTCAAATGCTTTTTGTATGCATTCTTCAGCATGCTTTCTACACATTTTTTGCATATGAATAAAGGATTTAGTACCAGGGTGTATATCTAACCTTGGTAATTTATTTAAATGATTTACTGGGGTATTTGGTACGTATCCCAGCCAGAGTTCAAATGGTTTCTTCTCTGTTACAGAATTAGTTGTGCTATTATAAGCAAATTCAAGGCCAGGAATTAATGTTACCCAGTCATGTGTGAATATCTCATTGTCTTTGTATTCTAATCCAAAGGCACAATATCTTCTGATCATGTCTTCTAGAGTTTGTATCATTCTCTCAGCCAGCCCATCAGTTTGTGGATGGTGTGCTGTAGACAATTTTAATTGACAACCTGATACTTCCATCAAGGATGTCCAGAACTCTGAAGTAAATTTAGGATCTCTGTCAGAGATTATGGCTTTGGGGAACCCAGAAGTATTCATCATCTGAGTCCACCATAATAATGCCAAGTCTTTTGCAGATACCTCTTTATGGGTAGGGATAAACTTACACATTTTTGTTAATCTATCCACAATTACCCAGAAAGAATTGAAACTTTATTTTCCTGCTAATGGCAAGCCAGTTACAAAATCCTTGTTTATAATTTCCCATGGAGCTTTTGGCTGCTCTATTTGTTGTAACAACCCATCTCTCTTCCCAGTTAATCTTTTAGATTTCTGACAAGAGTCACATGTTTCAATGTATTTTTGTACATCTTCTTTCATGTTTATCCACCAGGCTGTATTTTTAACTCTGGTTAATGTTTTGTTAAAGTCAAAATGACCAGCTAAGATGTCATCATTGCAAGTACTCAACATTAACTCTTTCATAGAAGGTGGTATTACTATAACATTACTTAACTTTTTTCTGTAATATATATATCCATCTTCAATTGATAATTTACCTTTTTCCAATGCATTTTTATCCTTTGGAGGCAAGATTTTAATCAATGCACTCATGGAGGCATTTGTTGGATCATTAAGAATGGTAGATAGTTTAGACAAATCTTTATCAGATGAATAATTTTCTAATATAGTTTGCATAAATTCTTCTTCTAAATCCACTATATAAATCCCAAATATATGTATAGCCTCATTTTCAGGTACATAAGCTGGGTTGTCAGCATCATTTGTCAAAGGACTTCTAGATAATAAATCCACATTAGAATGCAATGTTCCTGCTCTGTGAGTGATTGTCATTCTTCCTCTGTACTCTTGTACAGCTAGTTGCCATCTAAACATGTGCCTATTAGGTGTTTTCATGTTTAGCAATGATTTTACTGCACTGCAATCTGTTATAAGTTCAAACTTCTGGTCTTCCAGATAGTAATGAAGCTTCTCCAAAGCCCACACCACGGCTAAACATTCTAACTGTGTGGCACCATATCTTAATTCAGTTTATCTTAAGGTTCTGGATATATAACAGATAACTACTTCAGATAATTTTCCATTTATTATCTGTTTTTGCTGTAAAGCAGCACCTAAACCTATGAAGCTTGCATCAGTGTCCAAGATAAAAGATAAGGTGAAATCAGGCAGTCCCAAAATTGGAGCTGTCATTAAACATTCCTTTAATTTATTAAAGGCGTATTGTCTTTCATTATTCCAAATGAAAGCTTCATTTTTCCTGATTAATGTTGTCAAAGGGGCTGCAATAGATTGGTAATTTTTTATATATTGTCTATAATATCCACACATACCTAAAAAACTTTGAATTTCTTTTACATTCTTAGGTATACCAATGTTTTTTATTGCTGCCACCTTGTTCTGGTCAACACAAATTTGTAATCCAGATACAACATGTCCAAGTACTTTCAAAGATTGGAATCCAAATTTACATTTCTTTAATGCAATTGTCATATTAATTTCATCCATTCTTTGAAGGACTCTTTTCAGGTGACTTAAATGTTCATCATATGTTTTTGAAAACACTATGATGTCATCAATATAGACCAATAGCCATCCTTCAACCATTTCCTGATGAAAAACACTATCCATCAATTTTCGGAAGACTGAAGGCGCATTCTTTGGGCCAAATGGCATTCTCACATACTTATATATACCCATATGTGTGGTTATTAATAAGTAATTTTGAGAAATTCTTTCCACAGGAATCTGGTGGTAACCTTTGTTTCCATCCAGACAGGAAATATATTTTGCTCCTTGTAAAGTAGCATGGATAGAAGCTATCCTTGGTAGAGGGTAAATATCATCTACAGTGTATGTATTCAGAGCTCTATAATCACCACATAATCTTGCCTTATCTTTTTTATAAGAGATCAATACTGGTGAAATGACACAATACTTAGGTGTTGTGTCCACCTTTTCAACAATACCCATTTCCAACAACATTTTTATATTGTCTTCAATATCTTTCCTTTTTGCAGGAGATGCTGGGTAAGGTTTCTTTTTTAGGCTGCCAGGAATATTGTCCAAATCACAGCTTATAGAGATTTTCATCTCTTGGTCTTTGACCAATCCTAATTCATTTGAACCATGAGCAAATGCCATAGGATATGATTTAATCAATCTCAAAATATTTTCTTTTTCAACTTTTGAGAGTTGAGGACTGAAAGAGGCCTTTTGGATTTCATTTTCCAATTCACCCATTTCATTGGTGGTTCTTCCACCTTGTAGTTGTTCTTCTCTAGGAGAAATGGCATACACTGAATTTTCAGAACATATCTTGAATTTTCTCTTACCATTCACTCCTATGGTGAAACAACTGTTTGAAGGATCTAGTTTAATTCCAAATTTTGTCAATAAATCATTGCCAATAATAAACCAATCATTACAATTATTATTATCCATTACTACAAATTCACAAACTGCTCTTACATATCCATTATTATATTTAAAGAATACTGCAGTTTTGTATTTGCCAATTGGATTTAATATTGAACCAAAACCCCTCCAGTTCTTTGTCTGAGCAGGTTCTAGTTTTTCCTTATACTTACTGTCAAGTTTCATTCATGTATTAATAGAAACTACACTACCTGCAGCCCCAGTGTCAAGAATGGCATTCATTTCTTTTCCACATATAATAACAGGTGCTCTGATAGGTGTTATTTTGTAATTATCATGAGATACATCTTTAATTATTTCAGCTTCTTCAATGGAAGTTAAAGATGTATCTGTATGAGGTATAGCATCATTCAGGAACATTATATCCTGTTCTAATACAAATATCTCATTCTCATCATCACTGTAAGATATGTTACTTTTACAATCCTCACTGGATTCTATATTTTCATCTTCATGATTACTTGGTTCAGAATTCTGGGAGGTTTCAATAACATTTATTCTTTTCTTACACGTGTGACCTTTAACCCAAGGTTCATTACATTTATAACAAGTGTTATTCTCTTATCTTTTAGGGACAAGGGGAGCTGAAGGTTTTTTCTTCTCCACTGGTAATTTACTTGTAGTAGGTTTTACCACGTCAACACTTTGCCAGTAATTAATATACTTGGTTTCATATTTGTGGTTTAATAATATTTCATTACATATATTAATGAGCCCAGAGGTATCTCTGATGGTTTCAGTTCTAGCTACAATAATGTCTCTAACTGATATAGGTAACTTGTATATTATCTTTTCTTTCCACTCTTCATAATCCATTTTTGGATCCATGGCTTTCATGATTTTTATTAAATTCATTAAAAATACCATAGGTTTATCTCCAGCATTTGGATTATATCTGGCCTTTTCATACAATCTCTGTTGAGTGATTCTAAATTTTGGGCCACCAAATTGCCTTTCAATTAGTGCCTTCCATTCATTCCAGGAGTAATTAATTCCCTCACTCAATACAGATTCAAACCATAATAAGGCCACATCTGTAAATAAAGATATTAAATTTGAAGTAATTTCTTCATCAGGTAATTTGTATGAAAATTTCAAGTTATCAATTCTTTGTATGAATTGCTGCCAATCAGATTTTGAATCTCCGTCAAAAGATGTGTACTGATCTAACTTAGGCCAGTTCTTTTGGCTAGTTTTTGCTTCCCTAACCTGAGGAATATTGAGTAATTCACTTACTTTAGAAAGATGATCATGTATTTCATCTTTTACTGATTTATTATTCTCAGAGCCCATGATACTATGTTCATGTTCCATCATTGGTGTTTCATTTGCATGTTTCATGAAAACAGGCACTCTTGCTACATAAGAAGTGTTATCTTTTATTCTTTCAGTATTTTTCAACATGTTTGCTACTTCTATTTCCACTCTTTGTAACATATCCTGTATTACTGGTACATGAGTTAGGGTGTCATTTACATTTGAAAATGATAATTTAACACGTCCCTCAATGGTAGCCATAATATTCTGAGAGTGTTCTAATTTATTTTCTAAATCTCTAATCTCAGATTTTAAGCCCTTATTCTCATTGACTAATTCATTATTTGAATTTTCAATAATTTTTAATCTATTGGCCGTTGCACTCAATGATTTTGTTAGCTGTAATAATACCTTTTCTGTATTATTGTTTGACTCTTTTGAGAACTCTTCCAATTTTTCAATTCTCAATAATAATTTACTTATTATCTTTGATTCCATTGGATTTTCTTTTAAAAAATATTCTATTTTTTCTGTGTCCAACTCAGAAGACTCATCATTTGATTCCATTTTATTATTAATAGCATTATCCTGGTGATCAATAAAACTATCTACATTGTCTTTGTGCAAAGACAAGTTTAACATATTTTTTTCAAATGAATAATCCTTTAAATCATTATTAATTATATTCAATATTTCCTTATCAATCTCATTACCTATAATTAATTCATTGTTAGGTTGATGTAATTGTTCATAAGAAGTTGGATGACTCACCAAGGTCTTACTCCATTTCCCCTGCCTCTCCTTGGCTTTCCCCTGTAAGGGTGACTGCTGGATCCTTGTTGAGGAGGATTGTTGTAATTTTGGGCGTACCAATCCCATTTCCATTTGCTTACTGTAATTTTTTGGTCCTCCTCTTGGGCTGGAGGTGTTGCTATGGAATTGTTGGATTCCACTGTTGGTGGTTGAGTCTTTATGTCCACTAGAGCTTGGTTGACTTCTATGAAACCTTGAGCTGCTCTCTTTTCCAGATTGTTGATCTGGTCCACTATGTTGTTGACTCTTATTGTCAAGGTGTTCATTAGGGTGGATAGGGAGTGAACTTGTTCTTGTAATGTATTTTTTGACTTCTTTATTGAAACCTGTTTTAGAAGCTTTTCCCTTTCCTCCAGAGACATTGGTGGAGTGTTGTTGATTATGGGAGAGTCCTGGCCCTCCATTTGAATGTCCTGTAGCAGGTCTTTCAGCTCTAGGTCTTAAGTTATAAGGTTTTGCCTTATTACTTACAATGTCATTGTTGTCACACATTTTCACGTGGAATTTAAAGAATTGGAGAATTTAGATATAAAAACTTCAAAAAGGAGTTTTATCAGTATTTATCAATACCACTGAAGACAATTTTATTGCTTACTTATTGGTATGAAGTGAATCTTTAAGTTCCAAAAGTCAAATATGCTTTTTATGTGGTCACTTAATTTAACTGGTCTACAATATGTAGCCGTGTTTTTATATTTAAAAGAAAACAACTGTTAGTAAGATTCTCTCTAAATATTTAATGAATATTACAAACCAATAAAAAGAAAAGATTAAGGGTCCTGTTAAAAGAAAACAATTAATCAGTTTATTTGGTTTATTATCTGCAAAGATCACAAATTCAATTGGTCTATTGACAGACTCGCACTAATAACAATTTTATGTTAAATTAGTAGTAAAATTGTTGATTCAATATCACAATTTTATTATATAACAGGACTTCTTTTTATGAAATCACTATATAAGTGACCCCAACCTGTTGAAATTATCCAAATATTTCTATAGGGGTATTATTTACGTGCACCTTCTTCTGAAAATTTCACTTACTGGATTATAACAGAATTCTTGAGGAAAGGTCCCCAATTGTCAGGCTAAGGCCAAGTACAGAGACGTGAACTAGCTTGAATGGTCAGTTGTCTAGAAGATTTTAATGGTCCTATATGAATACTGTAGTACTAATCCACTAAGTTGTAAAATTTAATCAAAATTAAAGGTCTTAGTAATATAATTCTCACTAATTTTATATATGGCTTAAAATCTTTTTAGTTGGTAGAAAAATAGATTTTATAATTCAGATACTATTCAAAAGTCTTATAAAAGTACTAATTGATATGTATTGTAATTTATTTGGTTATATTGTTAAATTGTAAATGATAAAGAATGCCGAAAACAAGACCAAAAACCCCCTCCTTTTATACACACTAAGTTCCTCAATAAACACCTTGATGTACCATACAATACAATGTTAATTACGCCTTCAAACAAGTAATAGACCTCTCCATCAACGCTCCTAGTGACCAATAACATAATTAAACAAACAACAACCACTAAAATCCTATTAATAATAAGGGAGATCCATAAAAATTAAAGAAAAGACAAAAAGAGAGTATATGCGTGGAAAACAATATTATAACAAGGTTAAAGGAGAATTTTTAAGGTTAATTATAGCTTAATAATAAGGAGGATTCACTGTAGAAATAATGGGGCTAATCCTGACATTATACTACGTGAAATTCCCATTCAAAAATAACCAAAATTGACTGAGAAACCACCCAAAAACTTAAAAAAGAGTGTGAGATGTGGGGTAACTACATGCAGTCCTTGGCAGGCGCTTGCACGGGTAAATCCTTGACTAAAATTAGGCGAATTTAAGCGTGGCGATGAAATAAAGTGCCAAGAGTGAGGTTATTAATGAAATTAGTGCATATTAACAAGGTCAATGCATTATTAATTAAGCTAGGACACTAAATAAGCGCCTGTCGCCTATTTTAGTGTGTTTCCCCACAGTGGGCGTAGAATGTGGGGTAATTATAGTGTGAAAAAGCTAACTTTGCTAAAAATGAAGCTATTCACACGGGAAAAAAGCAGGCAGTATGTAGCCAGTACACAGAAGCCATTTCTGGCATAAAAAACACCAAATTTAACAAGTGTTATTTTTATACATTAAAATAGCCAAATCAATAGTTCTAAATGAGCCCAATTGATCTGTCAAAGCGCAATTTTGATATTCTCAATTTTATAGCGCATATAGTCAACTTATAAGTGAAATAAAGCGCATTTCTTGTTTTTTGTGTAAAACAATGAATATAACAGCTTTAAGTGTACTTAAAAACTATGTAGCCTTATACTTAAGGTTCTTAAGATCACCCTAACATATTCCAACTAAATAATAAGTACATAAGACTTATAAAAGGTGGATATATGCGTGTATATAAGGTGTTATAATGGCATTCTTTGTGTATTATCATAATTTTACTTATGTATACTGTTTGTGTACTCTCATTTCTTGTTCCCATGTATAGTTCATGTGTTTAACATAACTTATAAGCACTTTTTACTCAGTCCTGGGGATATACAGGCTGACACCATCTGACTGCATCTGATCAAAATTGTCCAGCACAAGTTTGGCTCAACTTGTGCTGGACACTTTTATGATGGAGAGTAGCTAGGGTGGAAGTGTTTCTCAGTACATCAGTTTTTTTTTCACCTTTCTATTGGTTTTTTAACTTTTTTTTATCATTCATATTTATCTTATAATTAGTTTTTTGTCACCATACATATTATTAATGTTTCTAGTATAGCAAAAACCTGCATGCCAAATGCAAAATTGGTGATGTTACACCTTTAATAATATTATTATATAAAGTTAAAAAAATATGAATATGTTTAGTTTTTAAAAAAAAAATTGATATTTAAAATTAAAAAGAGTAATAGAAAAATAAAATGAAAATAAATGGGATCAAATACGAAATAAAAAATACAAGTAAAATTTTACTATCAAGAGCCAGAAGTGGTGTTGGGACTGTCAGGCTAAGGTCAAGTACAAGGACGTGAACTAGCTTGAATGGTCAGTTGTCTAGAAGATTTTAATGGTCCTATATGAATACTGTAATCTAAATCCAATTAGTAGTAAAATATAATCAAAATTTAAGGTCTCAGTAATATAACTCTCACTATTTTATATGTGGCTTACAATATTTGTAGTTGGTAGAAAAATAGATTTTATAATTCAGATACTATTCAAAAGTCTTATAAAAGTACTAATTGATATGTATTGTAATTTATTTGGTTATATTGGTAAATTGTAAATGATAAAGAATGCAGAAAACAAGACCAAAACCCCCTCTTTTATACACACTAAGTTTCCCCAATAACCACCTTGATGTACCACCCAATACAATGTTAATGACGCCTTCAACCAAGTAATAGACCTCTCCATCAACGCCCCTAGTGACCAATAACATAATTAAACAAACAACAACCACTAAAATCCTATTAATAATAAGGGAGATCCATCAAAATTAAAGAAAAGACAAAAAGAGAATATATGCGTGGAAAACAATATTATAACAATGTGAAAGGAGACTTATTAAGGTTAATTATAGCTTAATAATAAGGGGAGTCTACAATAGAAATGGAGGGGCTAATCCTGACATTATACTACGTGAAATTCCCATTCAAAAATAACCAATATTGACTGAGAAACCACCCAAAAACTTAAAAAAGAGCGTGAGATGTCGGGTAACTACATGCAGTCCTTGGCAGGCGCTTGCATGGGTAAATCCTTGACTAAAATTAGGCGAATTTAAGCGTGGTGATGAAATAAAGTGCCAAGAGTGAGGTTATTAATGAAATTAGTGCATATAAACAAGGTCAATGCATTATTAATTAAGCTAGGACACTAAATAAGCACCTGTCACCTATTTTAGTGTGTTTCCCCACAGTGGGCGTAGAATGTGAGGTAATTATAGTGTGAAAAAGCTAACTTTGCTAAAAATGAAGCTATTCACACAGGAAAAAAGCAGGCAGTATGTAGCCAGTACACAGAAGCCATTTCTGGCATAAAAAACACCAAATTTGAAAAGTGTTATTTTTATACATTAAAATAGCCAAATCAATAGTTCTAAATGAGCCCAATTGATCTGTCAAAGCGCAATTTTGATATTCTCAATTTTATAGCGCATATAGTCAACTTATAAGTGAAATAAAGCGCATTTCTTGTTTTTTGTGTAAAACAATGAATATAACAGCTTTAAGTGTACTTAAAAACTATGTAGCCTTATACTTAAGGTTCTTAAGATCACCCTAACATATTCCAACTAAATAATAAGTACATAAGACTTATAAAAGGTGGATATATGCGTGTATATAAGGTGTTATAATGGCATTCTTTGTGTATTATCATAATTTTACTTATGTATACTGTTTGTGTACTCTCATTTCTTGTTCCCATGTATAGTTCATGTGTTTAACATAACTTATAAGCACTTTTTACTCAGTCCTGGGGATATACAGGCTGACAGGGACAGTTGGGGACCCCTAGGTCAAGACTTGGTCTAAACTTACTTTTATGTATAGCTAACAAATTATGAGCTGAGGTTTGGACAGACTTCCAGGGGACAATCTTACAATATTAAACATTCTTAACTTCAAAAATTGAGTGAAATATCATTTTCATTGCCATAGAGAGAATTTATCTCATATGACTTCATGCAACCAAAAGTGTCCAGCACAAGTTCAGCCGAACTTGTTCTGGACACTTTTATAATTGAGAGTAGGCATACAGCAAATCTTCTTAAACTCAAAAGGGATTTCTTATAAACATATACACTGGTATTTGATCTTTCTGTGTCATTTAAATTTACCATTTGATTAATTTTTTGTCATCATTATATTATTAACGTTAGTACTATAGTAATAACTTGTGTGAAAAATGCATACCAGGTGGTATCCCACCTTTAATCATATATTATTAAATAAAGGTA
The DNA here is from genome assembly GCA_030280995.1 of Hemileia vastatrix. Classification (NCBI taxonomy): domain Eukaryota; kingdom Fungi; phylum Basidiomycota; class Pucciniomycetes; order Pucciniales; family Zaghouaniaceae; genus Hemileia; species Hemileia vastatrix. Next base: position 16,150,871 of record JASXTE010000015.1, read on the forward strand.
TAAGATTATGAAGATTATTTATTTTAAAAATTAAAAATTGATATCCAAAGCAATATGAGCAATAAAAAAGTAAAATAAAAGTGATAAAATAAGAAAAAAAAATCTAAGGAAAATTCCCACTATCAATAACAAGTAGAGGTGTTAGATCAAATGTGCACCACCAGGGCTAAACTTGGACTATATTTTCTTTTTTGTTAAACCAAAGAAAGTGTCCTGATGAGTTTTGAAAAATCATTAGGAGGACATTTTGGCAATATCAAACTACTTTTTGTGAAATGATTGAGAAAAATGTCATTTTCATTTCCATAGAGTAAATTTATTCAATCTGACTGCATGCAATCAAAAGTGTCCAGCACAAGTTCAGCCGAACTTATGCTGGACACTTTTATGATGGTGAGTATCTAGGGTTCAGGTCTTCTTCAGTTCATCAGGTATTCCTTATAAACAAATCCACTTGTATATGATCATTCTGTGTCATTCATATTTATCATTTGATTCATTGTTTTTCACGATTATACTATTAATGTTATTAGTATTGAAAAAAATTATAAGCCAAATGCATACTGGGAGATGCTACATCTTTAATAATCTTATTAAATAAAAGTAAAAAAAATATGAAAAGTATTAGTTTTACAATAAATAAATTGATATTTGAAAGCAAAAAGAGGAATAAAAAAGTAAAATAAAAGTGATTAAATATGAAATTAAACATTCAAATGAAATTTCTGCCATCAAAGAAAATTTGAGTTTTCAGACCAAAATTGCACCACCGGTTCTAGATTTGGAATATATTTTCATTTTTTTTAAATTAATAAAAATGTCCACCTGAAGTTTTCAAAAAAATCAGGATGATAGTATAGCAGTATAAAGCTACTTCTTGTGCAATGATAGAGCAAAAATTCATTTTAACTTCCATTGAGTAAATTTATCCCATCTGACTGCATGCAACCAAAAGTGTCCAGCACAAGCTCAGCTGAACTTGTGCTGGACACTTTTATGATGGAGAGTAGCTAGGGTGCAAGTCTTCTTCAGTTAATCTTATATTCATTTTAAAAATGTCTATGGGTATTTGATCTTTCTGTGTCATCCATATTTATTATTTGATTATTTTTTAGTCACCATTATATTATTAATGTTTTTAGTATAGAAAAAACATGTGTACTGAATGTAAACTGTGTGATTTTACAACTTAAATAATATTATATAATAAATGTAAAAAAATGTGAAAGTTATCATTTTTACCAAAATAAAATTGATAATTAAAAGCTATAGGATAAATAAAAGGGTAAAATTAAAATTAAAGAGATCAAACATGAAATAAAGATATTAAGTATAATTTCTGCTATCATGAGCCAGTAGAGGCTTCAGAAAAAATGGGCACCATCATAGATTAACATGGATCAAATTTACTTTTTACGAAAGTAAAAAATTGTCTACCTTAGGTTTGGACAAACTTCCAAGGGACAATTTGTCCATATAAAACTACTTTCAGTGCAATGATGGAGTGATCATTCAGTCTCATTTCAATAAAAAGAATTGATTGCATCTGACGGCATGCAACCAAAAGTGTCCAGCACAAGTTTGTCCAAACTTGTGCTGCACACTTTTATCATGGATAGTAGCCAGGGTGCAAGTCATTTTAAATCATCTGGAATTTCTTATAAACATGTCCACTGTTATTAAATCTTTGTGCCTCACTCATATTTATCAATTGATTAATTTTTTGTCACCATTATATTATTAATATTATCAGTATAGCAAAAACTTGTGTGCCAAATGAATACTGCGTGATGTTACACCTTTTATAATATTATTAAATAAAGGTAAAAAAAATATGAAAATGATTTATTTTACAAAAAATAAACTTCTATCCAAAAGCAATATGAGAGGAATAAAGTAAAAAAAAAGAAATCAAAGATGAAAATTAAAATCCAAGTTAAATTCCTGCCATAAACAGAAAAAAGAGATGTTGAATCAAATTAGCACAATCAGGGCTAAACTTGAACTAAATTTTCTTTTTTGTAAAAATAAAAAAAAAATCCACTTGAGCTTTACCAAAACTGCAGCATGAAAATTTTGCCATATCAAACTACATCTAGTGTAATTTTTTATCAAAAATTTATCTTTATTTCCAGAGAGAGAATTGCTTCCATCTGACTGCACCTGACCATAAGTGTCCAGCACAAGTTTGGCCGAGCTTTTGCTGGACACTTTTATGATAGAGAGTAGCTAGGGTAGAATTTTTCTTCAGTTCATCTAGTATTTATTACAAACATGTCTACTGGTATTTTATCTTTTTTCCTCACTCATAAATATCATTTGATTAATTTTTGGTTGCCATTATATCATTAATTTTATAAGTATAGAAAAAACTCATGTGCCAAATGCATACCAGGTGATGTTATGCCATTTTTAATATTATTAAATAAATGTATAAAAATATGAAAATAGTTTATTTTAAAAATTATTAATTGATATCCAAAAGCAATATTAGGAATAAAAAATTAAGTTAAAGGGATCAAATATGAAAAAAGAAATCAAAGTAATATTCCTACTATCAAAGGCCAGTAGAGGTGTTGAAGCAAATGAGAGCCATCAGGGATAAATTGTACTAAATTTACTTTTTTTAAAGATAAAAAATTGTGCACCTGTGGTTTGGATGAGCTCTAGGTAGAAAATTTGGCCATGTAAAACTACTTCTAGTGAAGTTTTTTATCAAATAATTTTTTTTCATTGCCATGGTGAGAATTGATCTCATATGACTGCACCTGACCAAAAGTGTCCAGCACAAGTTTGGCCAAACTTGTGCTGGACACTTTTTTGATGGTGATTATCTAGGGTTCAGCTCTTCTTCAGTGCAACTGGTATTTTTTTAAAACATATACACTGGTATTTTATCTTTCTGTTTTATTAATATTTTATCATTTGATCAATTTTTTTTCACCAGTATATTATTATTTTTATTAGTATAGCAAAAAAACATGTGCCAAATGCTTACAGGGTGATGTTAAACCTTTAATAATTTTATTAATTACAGGTAAAAAATTATGAAAATGATTTGTTTTACATAAAATTAATTGATATCTAAAAGAAAAAAAGGAGAAAAAGAAATAGGTTGAATAAAAGGGATTTTATATGAAATTGAAAATTCAAGCTAAATGCCTACTTTCAAGGCTCAGAAGAGGTGTTGGATAAAATGGGAATCATCAGGAATAAAATTGTACTTAATTTGATTTTTTGAAAAACTAAATGAAGTTTTCAACTGATTTTTTTCCAATATTTAGTTGGACACTTTGTCTATATCAAATTACTTCTAGTACCATGATTGACCAAATTAAATCCTTATTTCCATATGCAGAATTGATCCCATATGGCTGGACCAGGCCAAAGGTGTCAACCACAAGTTTGAGAATTCTTCTGGTGGACACTTTTATGATGGACAGTAGTAGGGTGCAAGTCTTCTTTAGTTAATCTAGTATTCCTCATAAACATTTCCAACATATTTTCAGCCAAAAATCAGGTGGAAAGTTTTTCCATATCAAATTACTTCTAATGCCATGATTGACTAAAAATTGATTCTCATTGCCATATAGAGAGTTGATCACATATGACTGGATCTGGAAAAAGTGTCACCACAATTTTTGATAAACTTAAGTTTGAAAATTTTATGATGGAAAGTAATTGCAAGTCTTCTTCATTTCATCAAGTAATCCTCATAAAAATTTCCACCTGTATTTTGGCCAAACTTCAGGTGGACACTTTGGCCATATTAAATTAATTCTAGTTCCATGTTGATAAAAAACTGATACTTATTGCCATATATAGATATTAAACCCATAAGACTGTGCCTTTCCAAAAGTGTCTACCTGAATTATGGCTAAACCTCAGTTGGACACTTTTATGATGCAGAGTAGCTAGGGCAAAAGTATTTTTCAGTTAATTTGGTATTCATAATAAATTTATCCTCCTGAAGTTTAGCCTAACTTCACGTGGACAATTTCGGAAAGCACCAGTTAGTCACTATCCATCAAAAAAGTGTTCACCAAAATTTTGGTTAAACTTGTGGTGGACCCCTTTGATCAGCCACAGTCAGATGAGATCAACTCTTTAGATGGAAATGAGGATGATGTTTTGGTCAATCATGGAAATAGAAGTAGTTTTATGTGGCCAAATTACCCCCCTGAAGGTCAGACAAACCTCACAAGGACACTTTTTAGAAGGGAGTAACTGAGAAAAATCCATTTATCAGAAGGAAAATCTTTTATTGGATAGATGCCAAGGTTTCATACTTGTGTATTATGGTCAGTATTAATTTTGAAAGTGTCTGTCCAAGCAATTTCATTGCCCATCATGACACATTTTGTTTTAAATGTTTCAAACTGTGTGATGCAGTATTAAGGTGTCATATAGCATAATTAAGTTCTATTAAGTGCCCTCCTATGATGCTTAAATTTATAATTTAATATCTTACATAATAATTTTTTTATATATAAATTCATCAATATTTTATTTTATTATCAAATTTAATAGAACAAGTATCGTGAATTATTATATATGCATAAGCTTAGGTTAGATCAATTTGTGCTCAATTTGTGCTCAACAGAGGACCGAAATCAAGTTCTGGTGGATCAACTTGTGCATAATTTGGAATCAGTTGATATTCTGTCTATAATCAATCTGAGAATAAATGTAAATCTAACTCTAATTTACTTATGTTTATAAAGTATTCATAAACCTGGCATAATTAAGGGACACTCTAAATTTCAAGAGAGGGGATCGCTAGCAATTCACCTCTAGATTTCCTGTGGTGTTTGATACACACTTGCAACATTCTCATTTATCACAAAAGTTGCCACATCTGGCAACTTGGCTCTAATTATTGTTTTAGATTACAATTTTTTTTGAATTGATTAGTTACAAGTTCATCCTTCTCACTTTTTACAATGATCTTATAATTTTTTAAAGGTCAAACTGTCGTCCCAGCCTTCTAGTAGCTATTGAATTGCATTCTCACTTAATAAAAGTACTAGGATGATCATTAAAAGATTGACATAGAAATTTTCACCAGTAATTAAACAAATGGATCTTACAAATTTTTTCGATCTTTTATAGGATTTCAAACAAGTTTCTTTCTTAAAAAAAATAAAACACAGGGGTAACTTAGTTCCTGTTATTGTTCTAGATTGGGGAGGGGGATACACATCTGTTAATTTCAAGTTTACCTCTATCTTTGTTTAAGATATTTATGGACAATGTCTCAAAATGTGGACCATTAGTTTGACGTTTAGTTACTATGGCTCAAATTATTACTCAATGTACTCAATGAAAGTATTAGTGCAGTGATTGATAGATCATAAAGAATTTTTTCATCAATAATCTAATAGTTGAAAGCTTGTGATTTCTTATGTTGTTGATATATATTCAAATAAGAAATTTTCTTACAAAAGAAAATCACAAATTTTAAACTTTAAATTTTTATTGTAGATAGATTGCAAAGGATTATACATTCCTTGATTGATAAATCTGAAGATTTATCAATTAAGTCTATATAAATCATGGCTTATCCATAAACATTTTCTAAACATTTTGTTACTTTTGAAATTTTGTATAAGTTTCCTAATGTGGTAAATGTAACATCAGAATATTGTTTGATGATGAAATGATTAAAAGGTGAAAAAAAACAATGTGTTTTTCAGTTGATGAATTATTGCACAGTGGACGAGTTTTTTGGCAGCCAACAAATTCATGCAGTGGTGATGACCACATTTGGGAATGCAGGAAAATGCATCCCCTTTCGTCAATGCTAAGACATAAAAAACATTTTTGTCATGTTTTTTCATGCAGTGATGAGTGAAAGCCTGATATCTGAGTGGGCTTGGCATAAGAGGAGATGTTTGGGATTATCCTTGCTGTTTGAATTACAGTTGGGGAAATTTGGTGATTCCACAATTTTGAAGCATGAGAGATAGTTTTTGAGAGGACAGTGGCCTGAACAAACTTGAGCAAAAGCTGTGGCTTGTGTGCGGGATAGCCTGGATAATAGTTTGAAGGTGGTGAGCGGGGAAAATCTTCCTCTGAGTTTCCTTAGGACATCTGGATTGGGGGTGGTGAGTAGGATAGATTTAAGTGAGGCTGAAGATGGGGGAGGGGGTGAAAAGAAGAGGGCAGAGATGGCTGCTGGTGCTAGGGGGTGAGACCTATTTGCAAGTGAGTTGACTATTGCGTTACCTGGGATGCCCAAATGTGCTGGACACCATCTTAGGGTAATGGAAACAAGTGGGTTTGTATGTTTCAGTTGTGACACTACCTGCATAATGGCATAGAGAGCAGCCGTGTTGTGGGTGGATGGGGGAGATGTGGTGAGACTTTTGATTGTTTCTTGGTTGTCAACAAGTAAGGTGAGAGAGTTTGTAATGTAGTGAAGGGGGTTGTTGATGAAGAGATAGAGACTTAGTAAAATGCCAATCATTTAAGCTTCAAATACTGTATATAATTGGGCATCTCCCAAACAAGAGACAAATGGGAAGTTAAGACTATGGTCATAGGCTGCAGAAAATGTACTTGCTGCAGACTCTGAACCATCAGTGTAAATTAAGTGTGATGAGAGGGGAGAGGACAAAATAGAGGACAGGACATCTCTTTTTTCAGATTCTTTGCAGGATCCAATATCTGTTACAAAGAGGGGGGGAGCCCATAGTGGAAGTGGGATAGGGCATTTTGTGTCAAGGCCAGTGAGGGGGAGATGAGGGGGGAAGGGGTGAGAGAGAATGTTTAGTTGGTGTTGGTGAGATTTGGTAGCTCAGAGGGAGGCAAGATCTCTGGCTAATCTTGCCATGGGGTTTCTCAGCAGGATGGAAAGTAATCAGAGCCAAGCTTTGTAGACAGTGTAGTCAAGGCTTTGCTGGCAAGTGAGTGATGCAGTTTCATGAAGAAGAATACATACAGGGATAGTACGGAAGCAGCCTAATCCTCTTCTCATGGCTCTGTTGTCTACCACCTGAAGCATGCAGGCTGTCTTGGATGCTTTTTTTGGTTTGTGCCATACAATAGCTGCATGACCTTTTCAGGAGTGGATTAGTGATGAAATCAGAAATTTGTATTGGCGGAGTGGGATTCCCCATCCAGGAGAAGCCAGGCAGTGGATTCTGGAGACTGCACAGAGACCAGTGGCAGAAAGGTTGAAGCTATTTGCTTTGTAAGAAAGTGTAGGGTCAAGGAGCACCCCCAGCCATTTGAGGGTAGGGGAGAGAGAGATGTTGCAAGAGTCAAAATGGAGAGTGGGTGGGTTTCTCAGGAGGGGCTGTCTTTTTGTGAGGAGGATCCATTTAGTTTTGGATTCTTCAAAGGCTGCACTGTGTTTTTTGCCCCATGAGAGGACTTCTTCTCCAAGGGTCTCCAGTTTCTTGACAATCCAGTCTGAGTGCTGGCTAGCAGCCAGAAAGATGATGTCATCAATGTAGCCTAATGAGAGGCATGATTGAAAGAGAGAGAGGAGAGAAAGAAGAGTTTAACTGTATGTGATGTAAAGGATGGGAGAGAGTGGGGATCCTTGTGGGAGGCCCTTTGGTTCAAAGGCTGGGGGGGGACATGTAGGAGGAGAATGAGATACTGGTGAGCCGGTCTTTGAGAGAGTTGGTGATGAGTGAGGAGAGGTTGTGAGGGATGGGGAGTGATGATAGGATGGCTGCTAATCTGTCAAGCTTAATGGAATGGAAAGCCTTCTTCACATCTAATGATAGGGCACCCACTACTTTACCTTCTCTCTATCTGTCTTTAGTCCCGGTTGTGAGGCATAGGAGAGCATCTGATGTTGAGTGGGTGGGGTGGCAGCCATATTGTGTTTTGGGGAGGAGATTGCCTGTTTCAAGCAAATAGCATAGTCTTTTTGTGAGAATTGAGTCAAGTAGCTTACCCATTGTGTTGAGTAGGGAAATGGGACAGAAAGCATTGGGAACTGAGTAGTCTTGTTGGTGAGTTTTGGGGATAATTATAGTGTTTTCCTTTTTCCATATCTTTGGGTAGTAGCTGTGTTTGAGGCAGGCTTAGAATATTGGAAGCAGAAGTCTGGTGGTAGTTTGAGGGCCTAGTTGGAGCAGAAGGTTGGGGATCCCATCTGGGCCTGGGGCACACTTCAGTTTTGTGGATTGGAGAATGGAGAGGAATTCATTTTTTTTGAAAGGGGAAGAAGAGGGGATGTCAGAGAGGTCACATGAGATTTTGGCAACTGATGTGCTTTAAAAAAGGAGTCTAGCTTTGAAAAAGTTGTCCCAGATGGGGTTACTATCCTGGGAAACTAAGGGAGGGTTAGTATGAGGGTGTTGGGAGAATAGAGAGTACTTAGCTTTTTTATGGAGTGATTTGGGAGTGACGGTTGCAAATTTTTGGCACCAGTGTTTTTTTTAAGGAATTTGATTTTGGTGTGGAAAGTTTTGCATTCTGCTTTGAACTCAGCTACATTGTGGGGGTCTTGGGAGACTTTGAGTCTTTGCTGGGCCTGATAGCAGGATTGCTTGAGAGGGTCCAGGATACTTCAGTTCCACCAGGCATGGAACAATGAGCTGGGCTGCTGAAGCACAACAAAATAATCCATTAGTTCAATAAAAGAGGAAGTGAGATGTTTGGAAGCCAGTTCAATCTGGATTGAGGAGGTTAAGGGAGGGGGGGAAGGGAGAGAGGAGAGTGCAGAGATGAGTGAAAACTTATCAAACATATTCCAATTTTTGATAAGGGCGGGGAAGGGAAGGGGGTAAGGAGGAGATTGAGAGTGTTGTAACGATTTTTTGATGGTCAGAGAGGTGTAAGAATGAGTCATCCTGGTCTGTGACACATTTGACTATAAGATGTCTATCCTTCTTGTTTAAAAACACTAGGTCTATCACTGATGTGAAATTCCTGGTGTTGCAGAAGGTGGCAACTCCAGACTGGGAGGTGAGGGACATGTTGAGGTAGGACATGGAGTAAAGGAAGGAGGTTGCTTCCAGATGGTTTCTGGTTTGTTTGGAGGGGTCAGACCAGAGATTTTGAAGGAGGTTAGAGTTGGTTAGTAAGAGACATGGAAAGTGTTTGTGGGGGGAGAGAGACAGTACAATGAATGGGAGAGAGGAGAAGGTAGCAGGAGGGTTTTACATGTTAGAAATAAGTAGGGGGAGGGAGTGATGTTTAATAGTAATAGGGTGATGTATTGACTTGGGCTGGGGAGGGAAGAGGGGAGGTGTGGGGGGAGGAGTTTGTTGAAATACAAGCCACATCTTATGGGGAGGGAGGGAGGAGAGTTGGAGGATGGGAGAAAGAGGTTCCAGCCTTTTTCTGGGGCTGGGGAGAGGTGGTCATATGATAGTAATGGCTCTTGTAGTGCTAGGATGTCAAACGTAGTGGTGAGTGGGTCATTGAAGAGAGCGTGGAAGCAGTGGAAGGAGCAGTGACAATTGAGTTGTAATATTTTTATTTGAAAATTGGTATCATTGGGCAGGCGGTGATGTTCCATTATTGGGCAGGTGGATGAGGGAAGGTGAATTGATGTGGGAGGTGAAAGATATTTGTAGCAGTTTAGGGGTCATCTATCAGACCTTGAAGATTGATGGATGCACTCTTCAGAGGGTGGTCATGGGGGAGGGAGTCCATGCAGTGGAAACATACTGGGGAGGTAAGTTTTGGTTTGTCACACAACTTTAAGTTGTGGTGGCCAGCGCAGTTAGAAAATCTTAGAGGGAGGGAGCAATGAATAGCAAGGTGATCTCTTCCCCAGCATTGAAAGCATAGGCTATGTTCCCTATTGATAGCTTCAGTGTGTCTTACTTGACCGTCACATATGAAAGGAAAAGAAGGGGAGGGAGAAGAAAGGAGGTCAGCATCAGCTTTACTAAGAAGATGAAGAATGACTGAGGAGTGATTTTTTCCCCGTCTATCCTCCTCCCGCTTTAACCAAGAGATGTGATAAAGTGAATGGAGGGTGTCAGGCTTTTCAGCTATGAAGCATTCAATGCAAGTTTGATCATTCAGGTCAAAGATGGTTGGAATACTGTGGGAAACCACTGGGAAGGTGGTGGTTTGAATATCATTTCTTGTGGTATCCATTTCTTCCAGGAATTCACTAGTGTTTTTTTTCTTCCTCTCTGTTGATCATGAGTTTTATGTCATTTGAGCGGTGCCTGAATGCACTGCGGATGTGAATGGGAGAGTTTAAAGGTGTGAGTGATATTATTTGTGAGGAGATACGGTTTTTGATGAAGGTGAGTAGTTGAGCATTTTTGTATTTCAGGAGAGCAGGGGATGTGGTGTTTTTTTGATTGATGGGGATATGTTGCATGGCCTGGGGAGAGATGCATTTCTTGGGAAAGTCATTGGTTGTAGCAGATGCAGCAGTTTGGGCAAAGGATTTAGTGGGAGGAAAAGGTTGGTGAGTTGCAGGTAAGGGGCATTTCAGATGGGTAAGAATAGAATCAAATTTTTAATAAATGGATGAGAGATATGGGGAAGGTGATATGGGTGCGGGAGTGGGAGGAGAGTTTTGTTGGCAGGAAGCCTTCTGGAAGAGCGGCAGAAGGGTGGAAGAAAGGGTTCAGATGTCAGCCATGGTTGCGGTGTGGAATGATATCTTGGATCCCTTTCAAGGAGGGTCCTTGAAGGTGCCTATTAGATTGTTGAGGCATGTCATGATCATGACTGGGTCATTGGTGTTTTCGTGGACAAGCAGGCAGGTAGGATGAGCTGATGGGGAGTTTTGGTTCAGAGAAGGTGGTGGAGCGTTAGTAAGGCCAAAGCCAAAGCAAGGCATGAGGGGTTTGTGTATGGAGTCCTCTAGTGAGTTGGTTTGACATGGGGCAGGAGAAGCTGGGGGAGAAATATCCATGGTTGGGGGAAGTGGAGGGAGGGGAGAGCACAAATGAGAGGCAGTAAAGAGAACTTCTGTATGGGCCAGTCTTTCATCCTCAATGGAGTCAGCTGTGTCCTCTCTGAGGTGTGGACCTGGTGAGGGGGGAGGAGATACATACCTCCTCTTCTTGGGAGCGGGATAGGGACATGTGCCAGATTTCAGAGGTGGGGAGGCAGTAGCAGGAGTAGGGATAGGAGTGTTGAAGGGGGGGATTCTTGGGACAGAGGAGGTGCGTGATCTGGAGGCAAGGCAGAAGGCAAATTTTTTGACGTGTCAACGCATGTTGCATGGTGGTTCTGGTCAGATTCCATGCCAGCCAAAGTCATGAATTTACAGCATGTTTCATAAAGCTTGGAAGTTTTTTGAATTTGATTTTGACCATTGTGACACACCAAAACTTAAGCTGCAGTAAAACTAGGTACATAGAGCCTAATTAAGCTCAAAAAAGTTTACCACCATCCCATAACCACCCACCTAACTGAACCCCACCAGTTTCAATACAGAAACCCATCTCCTCCAATCATTAACTGTTTACTCTTTCCAAAAAATGGTTTATTTAAAATATGATCCATATTTCAAAGTCAAGGTAGTGATGGATTCACTTCAAGGAAAATCCCTCAACAACATTAATGACAAGCATTGTTCTTCTATACATGAAAACTCTCTTTGGCACTGGGTAATGTTATACAAAACAACTAAAGCTATTGTGACAGATCCTGCTATGTATCTGAAACGTGGCCACCCCTATGAACTTAAAAATGATCAACATGAATTGCTACTTGAAATGATTCATGAGGAACCAACATCTTATCTCATTGAACTTCAAGCTAGATTACTTTTTCAACATGAAGTTCACGTCTCTCACCCAACTATTTCAAGAGAACTAGTACACCTCCTGCACATGAGCAGGAAAATAACTAAGAATATTCATCCAGAACAGGACCCAACTCAAAAGGCAAGATACATTTCAATAATTGGTTTGATTTATCCTAGCCTCTTGGTTTTCACAGGTGCGTATTTTATTTGAACTACTTTCTCATTTTTTTGGTATTATAAATTAACAAGGCATTAAATGTTGATGAATGTAGAATAGCCCTTGATGCAGCATATTGTAAGAAAGGCTGGACACACAAAAGAAAATGTACTAAACACATTTGTCAAATACAGCCAAAGGTTTGTTACAATATAATACCTGGTGTAAAATTTTGGGGCTGGTTTCAAGTGTAGTAAAAGAGGTGAAAGTAACACACTTTCACTTTGAATTTTTCCTTGAGAAGATTTTGGTGAGTCATTTTTTATTTGTGTTCTTGTGAGCTCAAACATCATAATTGAAACTAATATCAGCTCCCATTCATGAAACCTTTTCCAGGTCCAAACAGCATCTTGGTAATGGACAATGCTGCCTTCAATCATGGGGTCAGAATCTCAGAAATTGTTGAAGCTTGGGTTTGCAAACTTCTATACTTACCTGCTTATTTGCCTGACCTAAACCCAGTTGAGAAAGGGTTCAGTGTACTCAAAAGTCACCTAAGGCACTTTTTAAAAATGAGTGGTGGACCTAACGATCACAAAATAATAGAGGGTTTTGTTAGGGTTATTTTTACAAAATACTTAATGAAACAGCTTTTTTAAGCTTCTGGATATTTAGCTTAATTGTATTGAGTGTTGTTTTTTGTACTAAATTTAAATTTGATAACATAAAAAAGTTCAACATTGAAATAAATAAATAATAATAAAATTAAGCACATCAGTGCAAATTTTCAAACTCATCTACTTCTGTGTGACAAACAAAGTTCAAATAAAGTACAATAGCATTCATTTATTTTTAATTTTCATTCATCACAAGCATACACTAAAGCACATGTTTGTTTTGCCATGGGGAGCAAGAATTATGCAAAAGTCACAAAAAAGTTGTGAAACAATTATTTTTTGAAATTAAGACCCACCTAAGATCTTTAAGTGACAAAAATAATTGTTACTTAACTGTTGTGTAATTGTTGCACCATTGTTGCGCCCCAATACAAAAAAAACATTTATTGTAGTGGTACAAGTGTCTATTTTACAAAATGAACTTGATTCTATTTGCATTTTTTATCTTTTATTTTAATTTAGGTCTGTTAATTTAAATAAAACAATAAGTAATAATAAACTATTTTCTTTTTTTTTGGGAAAGATGTTTAACATATGTTTTACAACATCAGACACATGCACATGCAAATGGGTCTGTAATTCCTGCTCTTGCAAGTTCTTGTACCAAGTAGTCTTGAAATAATGACTAGTGAGTCAAGCCCAAATCTTCAATTCCACTTCTAAAATCTAGATTATTCTGATCTATTTTGGCGTATTTAAAGAAATCTCTCATTGATGATTTGAAATCACTCAGTTCGCCTTCAGAGAATATTGGGGATGCCTTTTATATTGTGGTAATTGTTATTTCTTTGAAGTGCTTAAAGTCATTGTTTATAATATTTCACTCAAAAAATAATTTTCCAGGCTCAGATTTAATTTTTTCAAACTTTGGGACATCACTCTTATCAGATTTTTTTTAGCTTGAGTTGGGGGTTTATTCTTTGAAACATAGAAAAAATACTCTAGATGAATTTTGATTGGAATATATTCATCAGGTTCAGAGTTGATTGGAGGATCGCAAGGAAGATTGATGATAGAGCTGTCACTTGAAGATTGGGTGAGTGAATCATAGTTGTTTCCCATATTTTCTTCATTTTCATGTGATGTTAGATCAGGCAGATAAGGAGAGTTATAGAAATTAAAATTATTTGAATTCCACATTATGTCACTTTCAAAAAAAAAGATTAAGTTAGCTAGTTTCAAAAATTTCATAGAAAATCAAACGTTTACCATTGAAGAAAAAGTGAAACAGATGAGAATCTATAAAAGAAACAAGAAAAAAGATCAAGCAATTCTAAAAAAAGAGGAAAAATAAAAATTAGTGTTTCAGAGAAATTAGAAAGAGAAATAAAGGAATTCGCTGGAAAATTTCATCCAAAAGTTGAAAAAAGAGATTCAGCAACAAAAAAAAAGAAAGAGGTTAAAAATAAAAGGCTTACCTGCTATCCAGAGTGAGTCAACAGGCAGAGAGAGTAAGTTTAAATTGATTGGGGGAGAGGGGGTGCTGTACCGTAACTGGTGGGGTTCAGTTAGGTGGGTAGTTATGGGATGGTGTTCAAATTGTTGTTATGTGTAGTATGATAGCTTAGTGATTGTTAAGTACATAAGTTGTATATAGTCTGTGGTGCAGCTGACGCGTTTAACTCCGGTTCACTCCAGACAAAGCACTGACACTGCTACCATAGATTATGGGCTGTCCCTAATTTGCTACTAGTAGTAATTAAATTTTGTATTTTCCTGGAAAAGTTTTTTTGTGTGCCCTGTGCTTGACTCATGCTAAATTTGTCTCTGATTGGTGTTAAGACCTTTCTCCACCATTTTTTTGGCTAAATCAGATACTTAATTTCATGCCAAGCCCTTTCAAATCATGCCCTTGCCTAGCTGGAAAGCGCCAAACCCTTCTTAACTGTGAACTAGGGATTCTTAATCCGCCTCCAACTTTGAATACCTGCACAAGGCAACAATCGTGCTTGTTTTTGGGCACCCCTTCTTTGCCTACCACTTCTAGCTACAGTGAAAACACTGCTAGCCAACCCACTTCTACTCCACCCAGAATTCTCCCCAAGATTCTCCATTCACATAATATTACACAACCACCACTCCCTTCCTTATTTAAGAATTGTGGTAATACCTCCTGCACCTCCCCACCACATCTCCGTTCTGCTAAACCACCCACCCCTATGACTTTTCAAAACAATTCTGGTTTGCAGTTGCAAAGACAGAGACAAGGTTATACATGTGCCTCGTCTTTGCATCATGTGAGAACCAGTTGTAGGCGCCAGTCAAGTTCTTCCTCATCCCTTAGCAGTAATTCATTTATTTCAGATAATGAGAATGTCACTTTTTTCACTTATAAATGAAAAGATTGTGCAGATGTGATTGATGAAATCATACAAAGAACAAATAAAATGTCTAAATTGAAGGCCAATGGCTCTACCTGGCAAACTTGGGTTAAGAATATCAACATTTTTTTAATGCGTCATGTACATTCAACTAAGTATATATCTAATGTTTATGCCATTAAAAATGATATAACAAAATTTGAAGATGAGATGAGCTGGCATGCAATCTAAAACACCATTGATAAAAAACTTCAAGCTTTCATTGATTTTGGCATTACGAGCTATAACACATTTTTGATTCTGAGCTCCAAGTTTGATAAAGCATCTCAAACTGATTGCATGGCTCCATTTAAATATCTGTTAAATATTAAAACCTTGCCTTTCACAAATGTCATGGAACATGGGGAAAAAGTTAAGTCACTTTTAGAGGCAGTTCAACAATCAGGTTTTGTATTTGGGTTCAATGAAATGGAAGCAGTTTTCACCCAACTCTTATTACTGTTATCAGTTAATCATCTTTTCACTGAAGCAAATTGTCATTTTGAATTTCAAAAAGACATCTCTCAACCCTCTTTTGATAAAATGATGAATGTTCTTCAAAATTCATTTATCAATTCATCCCAATCTTCTTCTTCCTATGCTTCTACCCTTTCCACAGCTTTTGAACTGGCAACTGAACCTGATTCTGTTTTGTCTTTGGCTTTCAAAAATGGCTAAATGGACAGTTAACACCCTGGAAATAAGAAACCTGACTACTCCTGTTTTTACTGCAAATCCTCTGAACAATTCCAAAAACAATTGTCCCTATGATCCCAACAGTAAAGGTTTTAATGTAGCAGTTTGGGGACAACATGAAGGTTTTGCTTGTGACAATTAGGACGCTATGAATCTCATCCAAAAAACACTGAAAAATAGGAAGGGAAAACAGCCAGCTCAAAGCTCCTCAAAACCCCACTTAAACAAAATCAGCTGTAAAGTGCTAGATGTTCTCACTACTGCTTTAAAAGAGTTGGATTTTGGTATTGATAGCTGGACTGAAGAGCAAGATGGTAAAGATTGTCAAGGTGTTTTTGATTCTGGTGCTACACATCATGTCACTGGTGATCTATGTCTTCTCTCTGACTTCAAAAGTTTGGATACTCCTATTCCAGTCAAACCTGCAACGGACTCTGGTGCTGCTTTCATTACTGGTCACAGAAACATGTTCATTAAAGGATGTGATGGAGAATTAGTTGCAATCAAAGGTATTTTCTATTGTGATAGGTCAAAATCCACTCTTATTTCTCCTTTTGATCTTTTAGATAATGGCATTTCTCTTTCTTTTAATCAAAATCATGATTATGTTATTTCAAAAATAAAAAATAAAAAAAATTCTAGCTCTTAAATCTTTTTCTGGTCAAAAATGGATGGTTGATCTAGTTTATCCTTGTGCACTAGAGAGCAATGTTTTTGAAATGAATTATTTTAACTCTTTATCATCTGCTACTCTTCCTGCCCCTTTTGTTCCCTCACCCCCTTCGAAAATTCCTTATCCAACTGAGGAGGTTTCTGACTCAATCATGGATTGGCATTGCCGTCTTGGACACACAGGCACCAGGGTTTTGAGAAGGCTTTCCAAAAAAGGTCTTTGTGAAAATGCACCATCTTATGTTCCTTCATGCAGAATACACTGTGATATTTGTGCTGTGTCAAAAAGCAAAAGGAGGAATACATGCAAGACATCATAGGGCACCCATGAGCTCATGGATCTGGTGGTTTCTGATTTAGTAGGGCCCATGGTTGATGTCACTGATAAGGGTGAAGTTTATGTGGCTACTTTCAGAGAATCCTTCTCAACTTATGGGGAGGTTTTTGTTCTAAAAAAGAAGTTGGATGTTTTTGATGCTTTTATTAACTTCAAAACTCATTTAGAAAACATCACTAATCAATGTCTCAAAATTCTCAGAACTGACAATGGCAAAGAGTACATGAACAAGAAATTCTCTGAATACCTCTCCCAACACGGTATCCTCCATGAACTCTCTATGCCTTATCACCATGAACAGAATGGAATGGCTAAAAGATTCAATGAAACTATTGGTGAAATTGCTAGAACAATCCTTCTTGCTTCAAATCTGCCTTCCACTTTCTGGACTTTTGCTTATTGTTGGGCTTATTTTATTCACCATAAATTACCAAATGATAGAGTTACTGACAGTTCCCCATATCAAATCATTTTCAACAAAAAAGCGGACTTATCACCTGTCAAAATTTCTGGTCAGTGTTTCACTCCGGACGAAGCGCTGACACTGCTACCATAATTGTTTGAGCTTAAATTAGACTCTATGTACCTCGTTTTGCTGCGGCTTAAGTTTTGGTGCGCCACAATGGTCAACAACAAATTCAAAAAACGGCCAAGCTTTATGAAACGTGCTGTACATTCATGATTTTGGCTGGGGATGGGATGCCACACGATTAACTTGTTGGTGTTGGCATTATTTTCAGCCGGATGTGAACTTTCAGCATTCTCATGCCGAGTTCGCTCAACCATTGTTGTCAAGAAAGTAGAGGTTAGATGTGAGAAAGAATAGAACCCGGTAGAATTTTATGGAGCAAATCAATACAGAAAGTGCTGACGAAGGCTCAATGAAGGAGATTGACATTTTTGGAAAAAGTGAGATGAAAGAAGGAGAGGATTGGGCGTCGTGAGTGGGTGGAAGAGCAGCTTGGAATGGGCGTCTGTAGCACTGGCAGGAATTGGAAATCATTGGCACCTTCTCAATACTCACGCTCGGCTCTGCAAGCCTCCAGCAGTAGTAGTTTAGTGAGGGATATTGGGCTTCAATGTGAAAGCTGTAGTGGGACTTGTTGGCTAGCTCATTTACATTTCTTGATCTCTATTTATCGTCCATGGTATACTATCTTTCAATTGTTTGTTGCTGAATCTACGACGCACACTCTTTCATTTTTATTGATCTTTCATTCCGTCATGCTGCCAGACACACCACTGAGTGGTGTGAACTGCGATCTTTCTCCATTTTCTCATACTTCACGCCAAAATATCCACATGGAGCGTCCTCCAGCTCATTTTTCTGGTCGCCGTCGACCTGGTAGTGAGTTGTTCGCAACTCAGCGTCACAGAGTCAGTAGCAGTATTAGTTATCGCAAACCCCAGCAAACATTCCATGGCAATAATTATTCTCCCATTTCTATTCAAGAGGAGCTGTTTTCTCCTCCGTTGTACTCTTCAAAAGGAGATGCTGCTTCACTAGCAACCACCAGCAAAACATCTCCTTTGAGTTCATCCATCCCCTTCTCTCCCAAAATCAGTCTCAAAAGGCGACCCAGACCATTCACATGGCACAGTTCTAGAACAAAACGACCAGAAAATGAACATTCACAATCTGCTGTCCAAACTTCCACCCCCACAGGTCTCGCTGGATTGTTAGAGCAATACGGAGATTTGCTAACATTTATAGCAATGAAAGAACGTAAATGTTTGGATTTACGAGAGGGCTAGTTCAAGTCTTAAAACTTTTTATTAAACATATCATTTTCGTTTAAATGCTCTTGCCCTGTGGTAACCTTTTTTATTTATTTATTTCATCCACAGAGTTGCATCGCGAAGAAGATGATCTCGAAAGGCTAAAGCACCAGTGGGAAGCCATTGTGGCCAATGAAATGTCTTTAGATTCTTTGGATAACTCCAACACTTCAGGCGAAACTTTCTCTAATCCTTCTGGAAGTGCATCATACCGTTTTCCGATTTTAAAACTCTCTTCCCCGTCCACCGGACGCGACTCCAAAACTCGCGGGAAACATCAATCGGTTGTCAACTTTCCACATCGGGCCGTTTCCTTTGCCTCAAATTCTGATAATCACCCAGCTAATGAGGCATACACTCACTCATCTTCGCTTCACGCGCACTATCTAGACCACTGTCATAATGACACTTTCAAATCTGACAATCTTTCTTGGGAGCCAATGTTCAAAGGTCTATCGCCTCATCTATTAGGCTCAATGGCTAAAAGGTGGGTGGGTGGAGTAGGAAAAGCTCTCTGCGAATTAATAAACGACTGTAGTATGACTTCACGCTCTATATGCAACGGTGATGATTCGAAAATCGGACCTGAATTTTCTAGCAATCCCGAGTCCCAGCCCCTCCTGGATGATTTACGTGTAACGATGACTGGCCAAAATCTTTTGCCGAAACTTCCTCAGGCTTTGCCTCAACCTGGTGCAACAATGAAAATCCAATTTTTTAGAAAAACTAAATCCGATTGTGATATTAAACGCCGAGGGCGCCATGCACATGGCCGTGATAGTAGTCTGGGAGAGAGTTTAAGCAGCAACATCACTTGCATCTCTAATACAAGTACTCGCAGCATTTCGAGCCATGTTTCATTCAGCTTTTCGGAGCCAGGTGGCTATCGCTGGTCTAACCGACGAATCACACACAAAGAGCTTCTCGATTCTCGCTCAGATGCTGCTGCTAAAACTTTGAAGAATGATCTTACCACAAATGAGCGGGAAGGACTTTCTGAATGTTCTCTAAGTGTGAAATCGGCGGTGGACGTAGGAAATTGTACAACAAATCCGATATTGGAAAACTTATCTACCCATGATAACACCGCTGAATCATCAGTAGGGAACTGGTCCGACAATCTAACAAAAAAAATAGGAAATTTGACCAAATCTGAAAGGTACGTCCAGAGCAGGTCAATATTAACCATGCCTCTCACAGAGTAGATCAGTGTTTCGCCCAGTTGACATCATTTCTTCATTTCAGTTTTCAACTCTCCAAGAAAGCTACTCTTACTTTGGTCAATTCATTTGAAAAATCTCTAAGTGCAGCACTGAATACTTCTATACATCCCCATGAGCACGATAACTCGCCCTCAACCTTTCATCCAGACTTGAATGACCTAAGCACTCCTTTGCTTATGTGAGCATTTTGATTTATTATAATTAAATCGACTTTGTCCCATCATGTTATTTTTTGTCTTTAGATTCCTGATTTAAAGATTTTCTGCTTCAGGGGGCACGCTTTGATTTAACTTTTAAAAAATCTTGGTTTGTAAGACCGAATGGATATTACCCGAGTCATGATTATTAATTTTTTGACATAGCAAGTCCCTCCAACATTAGTACTAAAAAGTTTTGAGATTTGGATTACCTGTATAGTTGGCATCCCAACACGCTAGACTTACATGCCGGATAAGTTTTTTTGTTCTATGTGATCATTTTACTTCCTCATGTACAAATTATTTATACTATATTATTGCTTACAGCTGGTTTCAGCAAGTTGGCTTATGCGGCTAAGCAAACTTATCTCAATTGCTGTACTACAAGGCAAATATCCTTTGTTTTTCATACTAATTTTTGATTATGAGATATATAGATGGGAGCTATTGTTGGCTTTTATTTTATGATTCCTTGGCTCCCTAATTAGATTTGCAAGTGTTATAATATGAACAAAGTGGCATTTGAATAACTTGGTGGATATGTGAAGAGTCATTTTATTTTTCTATTCAATCATTTAACTTGCTAGCTCAAATCCGCACTTTTTTTTATGCCATTATCACCGCTTGTTTAACAGTGTTGGCATACACCAAAAATGGTGATTTAAATCATTAAGAATTGAGAAGAACATTTAATAAAGATATTTTGTCAGTAAGGAATGAAAAAAAAAAAAAAAAAATGCAATTTGTCTGGGCATTGAAGAAGGATAGTTAAACTAAACTTGTGAGGGAAATTGTCAGCCAGGCTACTAGACTTACCCAGTGAAATAATTAATTATTTACTGGATGAAGCCGCACCTTATCATTTTAATTATTATTTAATTATAATTTAGTTACATTAAAATTAGTTAGAATAAATTAACTAATTACAGAATGTTAAAATTAAAAAATTAAAAATATAATTTTGTCCCTTATATTTTTCTCTAACACCGTGCTCATTTGACAGGTTGGGAAAAAATAAAATTTTATATTAAAAAATAGATATTAAGATAAAATAAGATTTTAATATTCAAATAATATTTAATATATACAAAAAATTCAAATTTCTTATTTAGGATTGACTTCTACAGTAAATATTAAATAAATTGATGTATTTCTGAGATACTCTGTAAATACATCTTTTTGACGCCTTCTTTTTAGAATAACTTTATTATTTGAAAATACTCCTTCTGGAATATTCTTTTCTCTCTCTCTTACTACTGTTTTTAGAATTTGATTGCCGTGCTTTGTCTCTCCTTTGCCTATAAAAGGCCTCTCCTTTTGTTGTCTTTTAATCATTCTTTTTTACCAACTCACTTATTACTACAACTACAAAAGTTAAACACTTATTTCTTATATTTTATATCTTTAGTATTTACAAGGACGTAATTCTAATATATAACTTATATAAATATTTAAATCTACCTCTTATTATTGAGTAAAAGAATCATCCTTGATTGAGAAATACGTACCTAATTATTGAGAGTCAAATAAATCCTTAAAATCTTCATATAACACCGTACCAAAGCTTCTAGACCAAAAGTGAACCTTGACAAAACTTGTGAGGGAAATTGAGAATATGCAAGAGGCAAAGGGTGAGAGGATTAAGGGGGAAGATAATGATCAGATTAGACTTCACCACCAGTCCAAACAGTGGGAGGAGGGGGGGGGGGAGAAAAGAATATTGGCTACTTTATGGTTTATGTGTCACTCTCACAATTTTTATTATTATTATTAGAGATTATCATCCTATCACCCACCATAAAAAAAATTAAAAAAATTAAAAAATAAAAAAAATGTCACCGGACGACCTACGCACAAGGTCGAGGATGTTCCTGGAAGTGAGATGAGGAGGGTAGTTTAGAAACTTCTTCAAAGCACAGAGGAAATGTTTGAGGAAGTGATTCAAAGATGACTCAAAGGGAGAACTACTGCTTCGAGTTATGTTTGAGAAGGATTCTAATATAATTTAAAGGTAATATTAAAATTCTTAAGATCTCATGAAGGGTTGGAAACTCAACAATCAAAGATTTAGGATTTAGAATAGATTATTGAGAAAATAAAGAAAGATACAATAATAATGATTTAATCTTAAAAGATTTTACCACTATTAAATGTAAATACGTTTTATAATTTAATTCTAAGGAATATCGAACCAAAAACCCAACCCCTTTTATATCCTTTACTCCTCCTTGCATTGACCTCATACCCATCCACTATTCCCCACACCACAGACCATTAAAAATACATCCATTACACCTGGACCCTCCTCACTAACATCCCTTAACCCTTTAATCCTCCACTATCCATTCTGTCCATGCTCACTACCCCTTTTAATAATTCACAGACATTTAATAAACCTTTTAGTGCACCATTACATTGACTATTGCGCTGTGCGTCGCTTATTGAAGAAAAGACTGAGACACACTATAGATATTGTCTAATTTAGATTTAGAGTTTAGACTAGCGCTGTCAGCCAGCTGATTTGAAAGTATTAGTAAATATGATAATAAAAACTAAGTAAAGGACATCAGTAACTTACAGAGGATTGTTCAGTAGTGACAATGCCCAAAAGAGGGCGTGAACCAATGTCCCAATTACCCTCCAGTGTGGGAAAATCCTGGAGTGGGAATAAATTTTAATCATTAAAATTAGTATATATTTCTTTCTCACCTGACGTGGGTTTTTCCCTGGGAAAATACATCACATGAGATGTATTGTTCTTTTCTTTTCTATCTTTTTATTTCTTTTTCTCTGGAAACTTTATATTTGTTTCTCTTGTCATTTTTAGTCTCTTTATTTCCATGTCTTTGTTCTTTCTCTTTTGCCCCTGATGGGAATTATTTTATGTAGATAGTCTTTCTTGGGTCTATATAAGGGGGGGAAGATTTGGTGGAAATATCATTCCTTTTTACACACATTTATCCAGTTGCCAATGTTGCCATCTTCTTTATTACTTTATAAGGTGTTACATTTACATCCTCTTATTAGTTATAATTTAAAAGGCCTAAGTTCAAATATTTAATTACCGTGTTGTAAGGGTTTCAACAAATAAAAAAAATCTTCTGATTTAAATTCCCCATTACTTTAGAAGTCACTACCTCTCAAATAACTATTACGCTCTAAATTCTCTATTGATTAGTTATATTACCTTTATATTAGATAATATCTTGTTCAGGTTTACCGTCATATTACTATACCTCTAGTTCACACCCTGACAAGCGCGGTTGAATAGCAAGTACACAAAGGAAAGTCGCAGTTGCTATGGAGAATTGCTTTCTGCGCTTTGAGTATGGATTTAGACCTCTGTATTATTGATTTAGTGAGCTGCTTTTGCCTCAAGTGTCACGTGGCGCATGACAAAAAAAAAAAAAAAATGCATGTGTCACTTTTTTTTTTTTTTTTTTTTTTTAATTTTTTTTTTTTAAATTTTTTTTTTTTAATTCTTCTTTAATTTTTTTTTTTTTTTTTTTTTTTAATTTTTTTTTTTTAATTCTTCTTTAATTTTTTTTAAATTTTTTTTTTAAAATTTTTTTTTTTTAAATTTTTTTTTAAATTTTTTTTTTTTAAATTTTTTTTTAAATTTTTTTTTTTAAATTTTTTTTTAAATTTTTTTTAAAATTTTTTTTTTAAATTTTTTTTAAAATTTTTTAAAATTTTTTTTTTTAAATTTTATTTTTTAAATTTTATTTTTTAAATTTTATTTTTAATTTTATTTAAAATTTAAAATTTTTTTTTTTAAATTTTATTTTAAGACCACCAGTGAATCATTGATTTCGGTTTGGGAAATGGTATCATCAAAACTATTTGGAATTCTTTTAAGGATAATCATCAAACGACCAAAGCTCCTCCTGGTTTGGAATCCTGTCAAGATTTATCGCATTTTGGTTGCTCATTTCAAATCAGTCATAAGTTGATTCAAAGAATCAATAAGGTAAAGAAAGAAGGTAAAGTTATTTGATTTAAAAAAACTTTATCTAGATCCAAAAAGTATGGGGATTAGAGTTGTCATCAAAAATTTTATATTTTTTCATAAATTTTTAATAAATATTTTTTATATATCAATTTGCTCAATTAATGTGATGAGCCAACGACCTTTGGTTGTATAACAGGTAATCATGATAACATTTATTTGTTTCATGAGGTTCCTCTTGCCTTTACCTGTGGAAAGTCCCAAACTTTTGTTTCTAGACTTGGTCTGCATTTTGGCTTGAGGAATTGTCATTACTTTAAACTAGGGAAATCGATATATATTAGATATTTATTTAATAATTTATGTAATAATATTAAATTTAGATGACTTCCACCCCTTACTTCAATAAAATGCAGGGGGGGTATTGCCAAATTTTCAAATCTGACATGTGAAATTGATGACTTGGAAAAATTTTGGTGATACCCACCCCTTGCTTCAATAAAATGCAGGGGAGAGTATTGCCAATTTTTTAAAACAGATATAGAATTTTTTTGACTTGTAAATATTTTGGTGATAACCATCCCTTACTTCAATAAAATCCATGGGGGGTTTTGCCAAAATTTCTTATAAGACTTGTGAAATTCTTTACATGTAAGAATTTTTAAGATACCGGTAAAATGCAGGGGGTAGTAAAGCCAAAGTTTCATATAAGACTTTCAAGATTCATGCAATGAAAGAATTTTGGTGATACCCACCCCTTACTTCAAAAAAATCCAGGGGTGGGGGATCGTCAAACTTTCAAAGGAGACATGAAACTTTTATTTAAAAAAAGAATATTTAACATTAAAATACAAAAATTCAAGTAATGATAGATAGAGTAATGAAATAAAGGAAATTATTGGAAATTTTATGTACAAATAAATATGAACAGTTGAAGTGTGAAAGAAATAAAACAAACTAGTCATCCAACAATTTCTTTAAACTTTCAATTTCCTCAACAGATTTATTAGATTTAACACATTCTATCAAGAAATCTTTCTTTATGGAATTTTCTTCATGATCAAACTTATATTTCATCTGCTCTAATAGGTTTTGATGTTCGAGTGTTTTCTCCTCTTTTTTTGATTTTTCAACACTTAGAGTTAACTCAAACTTCTTCTCCTCCAAATCTTGGGCCCAATCATCCTTCCGTAAAGAGAGCTGGTACTTCCTCTCCTCCAAATCTTGGTCCCGATCATCCTTCCGTAAAGAGAGCCCATACTTCCTCTCTTCCAAATCATGTGCTCTGTCATCCCTCCTTAAAGAGAGTTCATATTTTTTCTTTTCAAAGCTTAGAGTCTCTTTAGTGATTTCAACATGTTCTAGAGTGATAAGAAATATTAACATAAAGTAGAATAAAAGCAGAGTAAAGTATCAAGAGGTATGGTATCACTTACTAGCATCATTTTTCTCCAAAAATTCTTCCATACAAAAAAAGGGGTTTGTGATGAAGTATCACTTTTTTTTCTTCTTTGGGAGAGGAAATTCAGACTTGTTGAAGCCCTTCACTTTTTGTTGGATGTAGTTGGTACATTAATGTCCTCCTCATCATTGTTGCTAGCTTCAGACTCAGATGATGGTGGGTCCTGGGTTTGTTTGTCATCCTTTTTGAAAATAAGAAAAGATAAGTAAATAAAAAAATAATTGGTAAGATAGAAGAAAAAAAACATACCTGAGTTAGATTGGGTTAGTTTATATCACCATAAGTATCTGTGGAAAGGATATCTAGATTTGCGGAATTTAAAACAGTGGAGGCTTGAGTGGAGGAAGAGGATGGGAAAAGATTTGTTTCAACATCATGTTTGGAGATAGGATCTTCTCCATCCTACATGTTTTCAGGATTAACATCTGCTCGCTCTTCAAAACTTGCATCCATCTCTTTAAAGTAAGGACATAAAGAATCAAGTTTATTGTCTATGGATTTGATACCCTTAGTTATATCAATGTCGGTAACCCCCAAACCAGTGGAAGATGAAAGAGCCTTTGCCTTCTTGTATTTGGCTCGGTAATGCTTGAAGCGTTCAGACATCTGTTTAGACAAAAGATCAATCCTTCCCTTGGTCTTATTCCGTAATTCATTTGCCATTAAAAGATAGACATTAACTTTTGATTCTGGGGGCCTTCCTACTTTAGTTGAATACTCAGTACCAAAACAAGAATCATAGTTAGATTTGGTTTTCAGGCAGTTGATAAGAATGAGATGATCATCTTTTTTTAATTGAACAGTCTTAGATTTCTCCGCTGAGTGGGGGAAAGAGGGAGTAGTGGGATTTGAAGAACAACTCAGTGATGGCTGCCTTTGAGAAGATCTAGGACGACAAGGCATGTTAAAATATAAATGAAGATGAAAAGGAGCAGAAACAAGCAGATGAGATGGTGAGGGGTTCTGAGTGGATAGAATGGACAGGATGGGAGAAGAATGTGAGTGTTCAGCAAGGTAGAATCCATATCCAGAGAGTAGTCCAAGATGTGGTTATGGCAGAAAGTATGTCAAGATGTGGTTATGTCAGAAAGTTGTCCAAGATGTGGTTATGAAAAATTGAGTAAAAAAATGTCGGATAAGAGGTGAACATTGACACGTAAAGTGTCTAATAACCCAATTATTAGCAAAAATAATTGCGGAAGATAATTGGGGTATGCAGATTATTTTCCGCAATTAATTTAATTGCGGATCGGTCAACATTGATACCCCCTAATGTAAGTGATGACTTCCAAAGGGGAATTCCAAAGCCCTTTAATAGGCAAGAATACCTCTGAGGCGCCCCAATTGTATATACAAAAATAATATTAATGTGAAACAAACAATTAAAGGAATTTAATTAAAACATACAAAATAAGAGGAAAAATTGAGCCAATAAAGTAAACCCGTGAGTAAGTAACTACTTTCCCACCATAAAGTCCCAAAACAGATAATTAATATAATGAATAACTATGTAAGTATGAAACCTGAGAACTGTGAAAAAGAAAATCTAAAGCAAGTAGTACATATAGCTGAAAAGGGTTTAATTAAAACAAAAGGAATTATTTTCACACTTTAATGTATATAATAAATTTTAATTCAGTATAATGAAAATTAAGTTAATTGTTTTAACTATTTTAATTATTAAGTTAATTGAGACAATTAATTAATTTAATAAAAAAAATTATTTAGAGTGAGAATTTAAATTTATTATATTAAATAAGTATTTTAATTAATTTAGTCATTTTAGTGACACATTAAGGCTCAAGGAAGCACCCAATATTTATGGATAGTATTATATGATAAGCTGTATTTAGTTTATATAAATTTTATTATTTAAATTGTAATTACATTATAAGTTAAATTTATTATTACACTTAGAATATAATTTTAAATAATTAATATATTAATTAAGAAATATTAAATACATACAAAATGTGCCATGATGTTATAGAATATAATATCTTTTTATGTAATAAAAATTTTCTTAATAATAAATATAATTATTATTTTACTTATAAAATATTTATATAGTTTTATTCAATAAGATATTTTATTGTAACTACATAAAATGTATAGAATTACTCCCTTAAATGATTCCAGTAATTTATTATATAATTTACTGGGCTCCTGAGATAGTCTGGCTGACATGTTACTTGTGAGAAAGGGTGTAGATTTGTGTATGATGTATGAAGTGTGAGTGTTAGGATTTGGTTGAGAGGCAGGGACACTACCAACACCATTTATTATGCCACAAGTTGTAACAAATGTGTAACAGTTGTGTAATGGTTGCATAATAAATACATAACAATAATTATTTCCCCTACCAATCAATAATAATTGTTATATATTTTTACACAACTTTTACGCAACTGTTACTCTGTGTGGCGTAACAAAACAATTTGGTAATGGGAGGAGGAGTGCTACAAGTTCTATGCATTTTAAAAAGGCAGAAGAGTGGATATTGCATAAGGGGGTTATATGGGGAAAGCACTGTGGAGCACTCCCCATTGGAAAACTTATCTAGTAATCCAGTTATTCTCTAGTCTCACTGCTGATTGGAATAGTCAACCTGTCTTAGGATAGTGGTAGTCTGCCTTCTTAGGTCTTAAAATTTTGTCTGATCTTAATTGGCACACTAACAAAGAAAAATGAACCTGCTAGAAGGTCCTACTGGTCTAGAAGGTTTTAACGGCGGTCCAATGGCAATGAAAGGTGGAAGTGGTTCAAAATTTCAAAGGGGTATGTAACTTTTAACTTTTATAATTTATTACTCAAGTTAGGGGTAAACATATATAATTATTATTACTTGTAAGGATTAGAATTATGTAGTTGTAAATACTAAAGCAGTAATGGTAGTAATGGAAATTATTGGTTGTATATAATAAATTGTAAGTAAGTAAAGAATGAGGAAAAAACAACCAGAATGGGAGGCCTTATATAGACCAACAGAAGAGAAACTATGGAGTTAAAAATCTATATACAGGAGAATTAGAGAAAAGAAAATTCCACAGTAAGATATTACAAATATTAAGATTGTTCTATTAAGAATGTATCAATATAATTTATTTACTGTATATATCAAATCCTTTGATTTATTTTAAAGTTCCTGTAAATGTCACTTTTTTAAATAAATAAGTTAATTTTTTTTATATATTTATTTTATTTTAACATTGTTTTTCATTTAATTTAACCTATCATTGAGCATGGTGTTAGGAAATGAAAAATATATAAGGGACATTAATATTAATTTTAAATATTTACTAAATTTACTTATTGTAATTAGTTAATTTATTACAAGTAATTTTTAAGTAAATATGTTATAATTAATAATAAAATAAAAATAAAAAAGGCATGGCTTCATCTCAGTAAATAATTAATTATTTTACTTGGTAAGTCTAGCAGCCTGGCTGACACTCCCTCACTCTAAAAAAATAACAAAAAAAATGCTATGATTTTTTCTTTTTATATTTCTTTAGCAGAGTAGGAAGATTAGATATCTCCTTCCCAGGTATCCAAGAATCATATTCAGAAGATTTATTCTTGAATCTCAATAAGTATTCAGTACCTTTTTCAGCAGTAACTATTCTGTCATTTAAAATCTTATCAATTTCTGCTGTCTCAGTGATTTCCTTAGGGGTCTTCTTTGGTACTACCCTCCTTTTGGGAAAAAAATCACAATTGGATGTGTAAGGTTTCAAAAGATATATTGGAAAAACAGGATGTTTTCTTTCATATGGGGAATACAAAGTTTCTTAAACTGCATTATCACCAACCATTCTTCTGACAACAAATGGACCTACAAAATGGGTCTTTCAATTTGTTATTACCTTGTTAATTGAAGTGGACTGTAGAAATCAGTACTTCATAACCCTTTTTAAAAGTTTATTCTTTATGGGATTTGTCCCATCTCTTCTTCTCATATTCAAATGATTTTTCAATACATTTTTGAGCATTATTTCTGCAAAGTTGTTGCATTTGAAGAAAAGATTTTACACCAGGATGTAAATCCAATTTAGGTATTTTATTATTGAGAATTTGGGCAGGAGTATTTGGAACATATCCAAGCCAGAGCTCAAAAGGCTTTCTTTGAGTAACAGAATTAACAGTGCTATTATAAGCAAATTCCAACCCAGGAAGTAGGGTAACCCAATCATGAGTAAATCTGTCATTGTCTTTGTACTCAAAGCAAAAGTCACAATATCTTCTTATCATGTCCTCTAAAGTCTGAATCATTCTTTCAGCTAATACATCAGTTTGGGGGTGATAGGAAGTAGAAATTTTCAGATCACAACCACAAACATCCGTCATAAACATCCAAAATTCAGAAGTAAATTTAGGGTCCCTGTCAGAGATTATGGCCTTAGGAAAACCTGCAGTATTAAACATATGATACCACCATAAAAAGGATAATTCCTTAGTGGAAACATCCTTGTGAGTTGAAATAAATCTACAAATTTTTGTAAATAAATCCACAATAACCCAGAAAGAGTTACTCCCGTCTTATCCAGCTATGTGTAATCCTGTTACAAAATTCACGTTTATGATTTTCCATGGTGCATCAGGAGATTCAATATTTTGCATTAATCCAGCTCTTTTACCAGTCAATATTTTTGATTTTTGGCAAGAATCACAGGATTCAACATATAGTTTGGTGTCTTCAGACATATTAAACCACCAAGCAGTGTTTTTAATTCTGATCATTGTTTCTTCAAGTTCAAAATGTCCAGCCAATATGTCATCATGACAAATTTTCAAGATGCTCTCTTTCATAGAAGGTGGAATAACAATAACATTACTCAACTTTCTTCTATAATATAGATGTTGTTCATCAATTGAAAATTTACCTTTTTCCAAAACTTTTTGGTTCTTTGGTGGAAGGGTTTTAATTAATGCTTGTATTGAAGCATTCTTTGGATCATTTAATATGGTGCATAACTTTTTTAAGTCAGTGTCCTTATCATATGATTCCAGAATAAGCTGTAATAGCTCTTCCTCCATATCAACCACATATATCCCATGAATATGAATATTTTCATCCTCAGGATAATAAGCAGGATTAGAGTCATCATTTGGTAAAGGTAACCTTGATAACATATCCAAATTTGAGTGAACAATACCAGCCATATGAATAATTCTCATTCTCCCTCTGTACTCTTGAACAGCTAACTGCCATCTGAACATATGTCTGTTAGGTGTTTTCAAGTTTAAAAGGGATTTAACTGCACTTCAGTCAGTGACAAGTTCAAATTTCTGGTCATCTAGGTAAAAATGTAGCTTTTCTGAAGCCCACACTACAGCTAAACATTCCAATTGAGTAGCACCATATTTCAATTCACTATTTCTAAAGGTTCTTGAAATATAACAAATTACTAATTCTGATACTTTATCATTCATCACTTGTTTTTGATGGAGGGAATCACCCAGACCAATAAAACTGGCATCTGTATATAAAACAAATGGCTGATTAAAGTCAGGTAAAGCAAGAATAGGTGCTGACATCAAACAGTGTTTCATAGTGTCAAAGGCTCTTTTTCTTTCACTATTCCAGTAAAAAGCAACATCCTTTCAAGTTAATTGGGTAAGGGGTAAAGCTATGACTTCGTATTTTTAATATACTGCCTATAGTATCCACACATTTCCAAAAAACTCTGTAGCTCTCTAACTGTATTAGGAGCCTTCACCTGTTGTATGGCTGCCACTTTGTTTTGGTCAACACATATCTTTAAGCCTGAAACAACATGACCAAGAACCTTTAAAGAATGGAAACCAAATTTACATTTCTTCAAAGCAAGTGTCATATTTATCTCATCCATTTTTTGGAACACTTTACACACGTGGTTGAGATGATCCTCAAATTTTTTTGAGAATATAATGATATCATCAATATAAACCATCAGCCATCCTTCAATTATCTCCTGATGGTATGTGTTATCCATGACTTTTTGAAAAACTGAAGGGGCATTTTTAGGGCCAAATGGCATCCTAACATACTTATAAATATCCATATGAGTAGCAATCATCAGAAAATTCTGAGAATTTTTCTCAACAGGTACCTGGTGATATCCTTTATTACCATCCAAACAGCTGATATATTTAGCACCCTGTAAGGTAGCATGTATAGAGCTAATCCTAGGCAAAGGATAGATATCATCAACATAATAAGTATTTAGTGCTCTATAATCACCACATAACCTGGCTTTATCTTTCTCATAAGAAGATAGGACAGGTGAGATAACACAATATTTAGGTGTTTCAACTACCTTTTCAATAATATTCATTTTTAAAAGGGTAGAGATATTGTCTTCAATATCTTTTTTCTTTGTGGGAGAAGAAGGATAAGGCTTCTTCTTTAAACTAGGTGGTATTTTAGTTAATGGGAAAGATGATGAAAGCTTCATTTCTTCTTTTACCAATTCTAATTCATGTGACCCATGAGCAAAGGCCTTAGGAAAAGATTTTATCAATTAAATGATGGAATCTTTATCCTCACTAGAAAGTTTTTCTTCAAAAGAAGCATTGTCAATTTCAGAAATAAGGGCAGGAATTTCTTTTGTAGATCTTCCTTTATATTGAATTACAGAATGACATGTGCTCAATCCTGGTCTTAATAATTTTTTGGGGGATGAAATTTTAAATTTTCTCTTCCCATTTATCCCCATTGTGAAGCATTGGTTTGAAGGATCCAATTTTATGCCATACTTGGTTAAAATATCATTTCCCACAATGAAAAAACTGCTTAAGTTATCATTTTTCATGACAAAAACTCACATATAGCTCTTACAAAACCATGGTTATATTTGAGAAATACAGTGGCTTTGTATTTACCAATGGAAGACAAAACAGGACCATAACCTCTCCAATTTTCAGAAATGATAGGCATAAGTTAAAATTTATAATCTTGGTCCACTGAAGAAAAGTGCTATTTCAGATACTACACTTCCTACAGCTCCAGAATCTAAGAAAACCTCAATGTTATTTCCATTGATCAAGACTGGGGCCTTGAGAGGGGCAATAATAATTGAGCTTTCCTCAAGGTTTTTTATGATCTCAGAATCCTCTACTGTAAATAAATCATTATTCTCAATATTTACATTATTTAAATAATGAATATTCTCTTCCAGTATTAAAACTTCCTGGTGAGATTCATATGAAATATTTCTGGCACAATCACTTGAAGTATCATCCAGTGCTATTGTGTCATCAGCATGTTCCTCTGTCTGTTCAACATGATTTATCTTCTTTCCACAAAAATGGCCTTTCTGCCAAGGCTTTCTGAATTTGAAGCAGGTGTTTGTTGCATACTTTTTGGGTGCAACAGGGGCAGAAAGTTTACCAACCCTTTCCACAGAATTATGTTGTTAATTGGAGATTTACTCCAATGAAGTTCTAGAATGAATCCTCTAGCATCATACTTGTTGTTTCGAAGGATCTCATTACAAGTATTAATGAAAGAAGAATTTTCTCTTGAGAAATCAGTCCTAGCAACTATTAAGTCTCTCAGAGACATAGGTAATTTATAGAGGATCCTCACCTTCCATAACTCAAACTCCATATTTGGGTCCATTGCCCTCAAGACTTTCACAAGTTTCGTCAGGAACTCAAAAGGTTTTTGAGTAAAAGAGCTATATCTAGTCTCATCATACTGACTTTGTTAAGCTATTCTAAACTTGGAACCACCAAATTGTGCTCTAATTAATTTCTTCCAATCTTTCCATGAGTAGTCATTTTTATCCAAGAGAACAGATTCATACCACATTAGGGGGTATCAATGTTCAGGGATCCGCAATTAGGGATCAGGAATTTTTTTTCCCGGGATCAGACATTATTAATTGCGGAAGATTCTTATCCACTAGCCCCAGGGCTAGTGGATAAGAAATCCACAATAATGCATTATCCCGCCTCTTATACCCCAATTTCCATTCCTAATTCCTGGTCCCAAACTCATCGCATCCATGATGGATTTGCAAGAAAGTCACATGACTCATAATTGCTGATGCCATCCTTAAGTCTTTCCTCACTCTATTCCACTTAATTTTGGTGGCGAACACTTAAGTTTTTTTCTATCTACACAACTCAACTGCACATTTGGCGGTGAATTTCCACTTCCCACTTCCCTCATCACATATCCCTTCCACCGACAACAATGAAGCACCTCTCTACTAGGAAGCTACTTCACTCAACAATGAATTCTATCACTTTTCTTTTAGTTCTTTACTATAAATCTGACTCTGATTTGGAAGATGCTTTAGCTTATATGTGTTTTCTTTCCAAAAAGTGTTACATCATCACCAGGGGGCCAAATCTTTATCATGATCCCCAATATGATCTGGCCTCCATTCTCAACATTCCTCATTTAAGCTTCATGCAGCTTTTTAGAACTTCTCCTGATTCTTTCTTCAAACTTTTTCAACTCATTTCTGAACATCCTATCTTCCATAACAATTCTCATATCAAACAGCGTAATCCTGACATCCAACTTGCTGATGCTCTATGTTGCTTTGGCTCAAATGGAAATGGTGCTGCCATAAGATGTTTGGATAATCTCTTTAACATAGGATATGGTACCGTGATATTATACACCAAGTGCTGTATGATTGCTATCCTTTCCCTCAAGTCTCAAGCTCTTGCTTGGCCAACTCCAGAATAGAAACTTGAATCCTCTCAAGTAATGCAAGCTGAAGGTTTCCCTGTCTGTATAGGTTTTGTTGATGGCACAACCATCCCTTTGAGTCAAAAGCCTGCTCATGATGGAAACCATTATTTTGATTGCAAAAAAAGGTTTCTTCAAAATCTTCTCCAAGTTCTCATCTTTCAAAATCTAACTTTTTATCTTCTTTCTAGATACTCTATTGCCGTTCAACTTGTATGCAATGTCAATAAAAAGTTTATTGCTTTTCACAGTGGCTGCCCTGGATCATGTCATGACTCTTCCGTCTTCCAAAGAATGAGGATTTCTCAATCCCCTGACTCATACTTTGACAAATCTCAGTACCTCCTTGAAGACTCAGCATGTGCAAGTGGAAAGTACATTATACCTGCTTTCCATGGTGCAACTTCAGAAAATGACCCCAAAACTGCCTTTAATTATCACCTTGCACAATCAAGAGTAAAAATTGAACATGCTATAGGTATTTTAAAGGGACAATTTTCTAGTCTTTGGGAGCTCAGAATCCAATTTCAAAAAAAATTGGAGATCAAAACTGCAAATTATTGGATCTTGACTTGCGTAATACTCCACAATATTCTAGCTGATTTAAAGGATGAGTGGAATAATCTTTATGAAGAAGAGGATCCTGAACCACCACCGGCACTCCCCTTCCTTGATTCACAAATCATTCAATCAACCAGCATACGCTCCATTATGATGCCAATTACTCTCCAACATTTCACTTTGCAACACTTTCAATTTTTAATTTTTATGTTTTCATACTTTCCAAATGTCCTCTTTGTGTACTTTATTCACTTGGTTTTGTATTTTGGTTTGTTGCATATTCATTTTTTTTTTGAATTTAAGGTGAATATCTTTTTTTTGGATGGCTCATTGGTTTTCTTTCACCAGCTCAACATGAAATTGCATATTTTCTGAAATCACATATTTTGTCAGTGATTTTTTTTTTCATTCATCCCTCATATCCTTTTCCTATTCTCCTCCAACATCCCTCAGACAAATTGGTTTCATTCATTTTGTCATCTCATCTCTCCAGGTAAGTCATTTTATTCATTTTTTTGATTTTTTAATTACTAATTATAATTTTTTTTGTTTTTTTCTGTTTATTTTATTTTTTTTATCTAAATTTTTTTTGTAAGTGGTTATTTTGGATTTCAATGGTATAATTAACCTTTTTTTCTCTCCCTGTTTACTTTCTTTTTTAGCTCCATCACCCTACTCTTCATCCCTCCTTGGCATGGTCATTATCCCCCCTTTCCCTTATTTCACTTTTTTTTGGCTCCATTTCATTGAAACACATACATTGCACATTCTTTATGCATTTCACTTACTCCATATTCAATTTACCCACAATTCCAACATCAATCTTTCTCACTCTACTTTTCCTACTTTTCAATCAAGGTAAGTTTCATCTCCTTTTTTTCATGCCTATATGATATCTCATTCATTTTATGAAAACTTCATACTTAAATATATGTATGACTCTTACCTGGATTTCAGTGAACTTATAAAACTCCTTTTGATCTCATCTTCATTACCACTTTTCAAGTTTTTGTATAATTTTGAAAATCAGACTCAGAATTAGGGTTAGGTTTATTCAAATCTAATGTTCTTTTTACTGAAGATTCTCCTGAAGGCTACCTTTCATTTACTACAAACAGATTTGAATTTGATTCAGTGGTTGCTGAGATATTGACTGTTAAAGTTGAGCCTTATTTTTCCCAATTTAAATTTTTATTTCATTTTTTTATGTAACAAATTAGGGTTAGGTTTATTTAAATCACATGTCCTTTAACTGAAGATTCTACTAAAGCATATCTTTCCTTTCTCACAAACAGGTTTGATTTAGGCTCAGTGGTTGCTGAGAGTTTGACCTTTGAAGTTAAGCCTTTTTTCCAAATTTCACTTGTCTTATTTCACATTTTTATATTGCATATTTAGAGGATAAGGATTCTGAAACTCTTATATGATTATTATCTAGGCATTTCAATTATATAGGCATATATTCATTGCTCAAGAATATCACTAAAGCTCAAAAAGATGAAGATTTTCGCTTATGGGACACTCTACCTTCCTTTAACTCTTTTCTTGCTTTTTGACTCAAAAAGCTCTGTAATAAAGCATTTGAAAAAATCATGAACTTGCAACCAAAGTTTGAATACCGAATTGGTGTGACTCTGAATGAGAAGATACCAGCCACGAATATCTTTTATTTTCTAATGTTATTATCACTCATTCTGGATTCCACAATAGGATTCATATCAATAGGAATGATGCCAATTTTCTTACTTTTGGTATATTCTCATATATCAATCCAATAACTGGCCACCCAATACCATCTCCAGCTAAAATCAAAGGACATGGTTTATATTTTCCAGACCACCGGTGCATCATTGATTTTGGTTTGGGAAATGGTATCATCAAAACTATTTGGAATTCTTCTAAGGATAATCATCAAGCGACCAAAGCTCCTCCTGGTTTGGAATCCTGTCAAGATTTATCGCATTTTGGTTGCTCATTTCAAATCAGTCATAAGTTGATTCAAAAAATCAATAAGGTAAAGAAAGAAGGTAAAGTTATTTGATTTAAAAAAACTTTATCTAGATCCAAAAAGTATGGGGATTAGAGTTGTCATCGAAAATTTTATATTTTTTTATAAATTTTTAATAAATATTTTTTATATATCAATTTGCTCAATTAATGTGATGAGCCAACGACCTTTGGTTGTATAACAGGTAATCATGATAACATTTATTTGTTTCATGGGGTTCCTCTTGCCTATACCTGTGGAAAGTCCCAAACTTTTGTTTCTCGACTTGGTCTGCATTTTGGCTTGAGGAATTGTCATTACTTTAAACTAGGGAAATTGATATATATTAGATATTTATTTAATAATTTATGTAATAATATTAAATTTAGATGACTTCCACCCCTTACTTCAATAAAATTCAGGGGGGGGGTATTGCCAAATTTTCAAATCTGACATGTGAAATTGATGACTTGGAAAAATTTTGGTGATACCCACCCCTTGCTTCAATAAAATTCAGGGGAGAGTATTGCCAATTTTTTAAAACAGATATAGAATTTTTTTGACTTGTAAATATTTTGGTGATACCCATCCCTTACTTCAATAAAATCCATGGGGGGTTTTGCCAAAATTTCTTATAAGACTTGTGAAATTATTTACATGTAAGAATTTTTGGGATAACGGTAAAATACAGGGGGTAGTAAAGCCAAAGTTTCATATAAGACTTTCAAGATTCATGACATGAAAGAATTTTGGTGATACCCACCCCTTACTTCAAAAAAATCCAGGGGTGGGGGATCGTCAAACTTTCAAAGGAGACATGAAAATTTTATTTAAAAAAAGAATATTTAACATTAAAATACCAAAATTCAAGTAATGATAGATAGAGTAATGAAATAAAGGAAATTATTGTAAATTTTATGTACAAATAAATATGAACAGTTGAAGTGTGAGAGAAATAAAACAAACTAGTCATCCAACAATTTCTTTAAACGTTCAATTTCCTCAACAGATTTATTAGCTTTAACACATTCTATCAAGAAATATTTCCTTATGGAATTTTCTTCATGATCAAACTTATATTTCATCTGCTCTAATAGGTTTTGATGTTCGAGTGTTTTCTCCTCTTTTTTTGATTTTTCAACACTTAGAGTTAACTCAAACTTCTTCTCCTCCAAATCTTGGGCCCGATCATCCTTCCGTAAAGAGAGCTGGTACTTCCTCTCCTCCAAATCTTGGGCCCGATCATCCTTCCGTAAAGAGAGCTCATACTTCCTCTCTTCCAAATCATGTGCTCTGTCATCCCTCCTTAAAGAGAGATCATATTTTTTCTTTTCAAAGCTTAGAGTCTCTTTAGTGATTTCAACATGTTCTAGAGTGACAAGAAATATTAACATAAAGTAGAATAAAAGCAGAGTCAAGTATCAAGAGGTATGGTATCACTTACTAGCATCATTTTTCTCCAAAAATTCTTCCATAGAAAAAAAGGGGTTTGTGATGAAGTATCACTTTTTTTTCTTCTTTGGGAGTGAAAATTCAGACTTGTTGAAGCCCTTCACTTTTTTTTGGATGTAGTTGGTACATTAATGTCCTCCTCATCATTGTCGCTAGCTTCAGACTCAGATGATGGTGGGTCCTGGGTTTGTTTGTCATCCTTTTTAAAAATAAGAAAAGATAAGTAAATAAAAAATAATTGGTAAGATAGAAGAAAAAAAACATACCTGAGTTAGATTGGGTTAGTTTATATCACCATAGGTATCCGTGGAAAAGATATCTAGATTTGTGGAATTTAAAACAGAGGAGGCTTGAGTGGAGGAAGAGGATGGGAAAAGATTTGTTTCAACATCATGTTTGGAGATAGGATCTTCTCCATCCAACATGTTTTCAGGATTAACATCGGCTTGCTCTCCAAAAATTGCATCCATCTCTTTAAAGTAAGGACATAAAGAATCAATTTTATCGTCTATGGATTTGATACCCTTAGTTATATCAATGTCGGTAACCCCAAAACCGGTGGAAGATTAAAGAGCCTTTGCCTTCTTGTATTTGGCTCAGTAATTCTTGAAGCGTTCAGACATCTGTTTAGGCAAAAGATCAATCCTTCCCTTGGTCTTATTCCGTAATTAATTTGCCATTAAAAGATAGCCATTAACTTTTGATTCTGGGGGCCGTCCTACTTTAGTTGAATACTCAGTACCAAAACAAGAATCATAGTTAGATTTGGTTTTCAGGCAGTTGATAAGAATGAGATGATCATCTTTTTTTAATTGAACAGTCTTAGATTTCTCCGCTGAGTGGGGGAAAGAGGGAGTAGTGGGATTTGAAGAACAACTCAGTGATGGCTGCCTTTGAGAAGATCTAGGACGACAAGGCATGTTAAAATATAAATGAAGATGAAAAGGAGCAGAAACAAGCAGATGAGATGGTGAGGGGTTCTGAGTGGATAGAATGGACAGGATGAGACAAGAATGTGAGTGTGCAGCAAGGTAGAAGCCATATCCAGAGAGTAGTCCAAGATGTGGTTATGGCAGAAAGTATGTCAAGATGTGGTTATGACAGAAAGTTGTCCAAGATGTGGTTATGAAAAATTGAGTAAAAAAATGTCGGATAAGAGGTGAACATTGACACGTAAAGTGTCTAATAACCCAATTATTAGCAAAAATAATTGCGGAAGATAATTGGGGTATGCAGATTATTTTCCGCAATTAATTTAATTGCGGATTGGTCAACATTGATACCCCCTAATGTAAGTGATGACTTCCAAAGGGGAATTCCAAAGCCCTTTGATAGGCAAGAATACCTCTGAGGCGCCCCAATTGTATATACAAAAATAATATTAATGTGAAACAAACAATTAAAGGAATTTAATTAAAACATACAAAATAAGAGGAAAAATTGAGCCAATAAAGTAAACCCGTGAGTAAGTAACTACTTTCCCACCATAAAGTCCCAAAACAGATAATTAATATAATGAATAACTATGTAAGTATGAAACCTGAGAACTGTGAAAAAGAAAATCTAAAGCAAGTAGTACATATAGCTGAAAAGGGTTTAATTAAAACAAAAGGAACTATTTTCACACTTTAATGTATATAATAAATTTTAATTCAGTATAAAGAAAATTAATTTAATTGTTTTAACTATTTTAATTATTAATTTAATTGAGACAATTAATTAATTTAATTTAATAAATTATTTATAGTGAGAATTTAAATTTATTATACTAAATAAGTATTTTAATTAATTTAGTCATTTTAGTGACACATTAAGGCTCAAGGAAGCGCCCAATATTTATGGATAGTTTTATATTATAAGCTGTATTTAGTTTATATAAATTTTATTATTTAAATTGTAATTACATTATAAGTTAAATTTATTATTACACTTATAATATAATTTTAAATAATTAATATATTAATTAAGAAATATTAAATACATACAAAATGTGCCATGATGTTATAGAATATAATATCTTTTTATGTAATAAAAATTTTCTTAATAATAAATATAATTATTATTTTACTTATAAAATATTTATATTGTTTCATTCAATAAGATATTTTATTGTGACTACACAAAATGTATAGAATTATTCCCTTAAATTATTCCAGTAATTTATTATATAATTTACTGGGCTCTTGAGATAGTATGGCTGACATGTTGTGAGAAAGGGTGTAGATTTGTGTATGATGTATGAAGTGTGAGTGTTAGGATTCGGTTGAGAGGCAGGGACACTACCAACACCATTTGTTATGCCACAAGTTGTAAAAAATATTTAACAGTTGTGTAATGGTTGCATAATAAATACATAACAATCATTATTTCCCCTACCAATCAATAATAATTGTTATATATTTGTTACACAACTTTTACGCAACTGTTACTCCGTGTGGCGTAACAAAAAGATTTGGTAGTGGGAGGAGGAGTGCTACAAGTGTTATGCATTTTAAAGAGGCAGAAGAGTGGATATTGCATAAGGGGGTTATATGGCGCAAGCACTGTGGAGCACTCCCCATTGGAAAGCTTATCTAGTAATCCAGTTATTCTCTAGTCTCACTGCTGATTGGAATAGTCAACCTGTCTTAGGATAGTGGTAGTCTGCCTTCTTAGGTCTTAAAATTTTGCCAGATCTTAATTGACACACTACCAAAGAACAATGAACCTGCTAGAAGGTCCTACTGGTCTAGAAGGCTTTAACGGCGGTCCAATGGCAATGAAAGGTGGAAGAGGTTCAAAATTTCACAGGGGTATGTAACTTTTAACTTTTATAATTTATTACTCAAGTTAGGGGCAAACATATATAATTATTATTACTTGTAAGGATTAGAATTATGTAGTTGTAAATTCTAAAGCAGTAATGGTAGTAATGGAAATTATTGGTTGAATATAATAAATTGTAAGTAAGTAAAGAATGAGGAAAAAACAACCAGAATGGGAGGCCTTATATAGACCAACAGAAGAGAAACTATGGAGTTAAAAAATCTATATACAGAAGAATTAGAGAAAAGAAAATTCCACAGTAAGATATTACAAATATTAAGATTGTTCTATTAAGAATGTATCAATATAATGTATTTACTGTATATATCAAATCGTTTGATTTATTTTAAAGTTCCTGTAAATGTCACTTTTTTAAATAAATAAGTTAATTTTTTTTATATATTTATTTTATTTTAACATTGATTTTCATTTCATTTAACCTGTCATTGAGCATGGTGTTAGGAAATGAAAAATATATAAGGGACATTAATATTAATTTTAAATATTTACTAAATTTACTTATTGTAATTAGTTAATTTATTACAAATAATTTTTAAGTAAATATGTTATAATTAATAATAAAATAAAAATAAAAAAGGCATGGCTTCATCCCAGTAAATAATTAATTATTTTACTTGGTAAGTGTAGCAGCCTGGCTTACACTCCCTCACTTTAAAAAAATAACAAAAAAAATGCTATGATTTTTTCTTTTTATATTTCTTTAGCAGAGTAGGAAGATTAGATATCTCCTTCCCAGGTATCCAAGAATCATATTCAGAAGATTTATTCTTGAATCTCAATAAGTATTCAGTACCATTTTCAGCAGTAACTATTCTGTCATTTACAATCTTATCAATTTCTGCTGTCTCAGTGATTTCCTTAGGGGTCTTCTTTGGTATTACCCTCCTTTTGGGAAAAAAATCACTATTGGATGTGTAAGGTTTCAAAAGATATATTGGAAAAACAGGATGTTTTCTGTCATATGGAGAGTACAAAGTTACTTCAACTGCATTATCACCAACCATTCTTCTGAAAAAAAATGGACTTACAAAAATGGGTCTTTCAATATGTTATTACCTTGTTAATTGAAGTGGACTGTAGAAATCAGTACTTCATAACCCTTTTTAAAAGTGTATTTTTTTATGGAATTTGTCCCATCTCTTCTTCTCATATTCAAATAATTTTTTAATACATTTTTGAGCATTATTTCTGCAAAATTGTTGCATTTGAAGAAAATATTTTACACCAGGATGTAAATCCAATTTAGGTATTTTATTATTGAGAATTTGGGCAGGAGTATTTGGAGCATATCCAAGCCAGAGCTCAAAAGGCTTTCTTTGAGTAACAGAATGAACAGTGCTATTATAAGCAAATTCCAACCCAGGAAGTAGGGTAACCTAATCATGAGTAAATCTGTCATTGTCTTTGTACTCAAAGCCAAAGGCACAATACCTTCTTATCATGTCCTTTAAAATCTGAATCATTCTTTCAGCTAATAAATCAGTTTGGGGGTGATGGGAAGTAGAAATTTTCAGATCACAACCACAAACATCCGTCAGAAACATCCAAAATTCAGAAGTAAATTTAGGGTCCCTGTCAGAGATTATGGCCTTAGGAAAACCTGCAGTATTAAACATATGATACCACCATAAAAAGGATAATTCCTTAGTGGAAACATCCTTGTGAGTTGAAATAAATCTACAAATTTTTGTAAATAAATCCACAATAACCCAGAAAGAGTTACTTCCGTCTTATCCAGCTATGTGTAATCCTGTTACAAAATTCACGTTTATGATTTTCCATGGTGCATCAGGAGATTCAATATTTTGCATTAATCCAGCTTTTTTACCAGTCAATATTTTTGATTTTTGGCAAGAATCACAGGATTCAACATATAGTTTGGTGTCTTCAGACATATTAAACCACCAAGCAGTGTTTTTAATTCTGATCATTGTTTCTTCAAGTTCAAAATGTCCAGCCAATATGTCATCATGACAAATTTTCAAGATGATCTCTTTTATAGGAGGTGGAATAACAATAACATTACTCAACTTTCTTCTATAATAGAGGTAGCCTTCATAAATTGAAAATTTACCTTTTTCCAAAGCCTTCTGGTACTTTGGTGGAAGGGTTTTAATTAATGCTTGTATTGAAGCATTCTTTGGATCATTTAATATGGTACATAAGTTTTTTAAGTAAGTTTCCTTATCATATGAACCCAGAATGAGCTGTAATAGCTCTTCCTCCATATCAATTACATATATACCATGAATATGAATAATTTCATCTTCAGGAACATATGCAGGATTTGAGTCATCATTTGGAAAAGGTAACCTTGATAACATATTCACATTTGAGTGAACAATACCAGCCCTATGAATTATTGTCATTCTCTCTCTATATTATTGAACAGCCAGCTGCTATCTGAACATATGTCTATTAGGTGTCTTCAAGTTTAGTAGGGATTTAACTGCACTTCAGTCAGTGACAAGTTCAAATTTCTGGTCAAACAGGTAGAAATGTAGCTTCTCCAGAGCCCACACTACTGCTAAAAATTCAAGTTGAGTGTCAACATATTTCAATTCACTTTTTCTCAAGGTTCTTGAAATATAACAAATTACTACTTCTGATAATTTATCATTCATCACTTGTTTCTGATGGAGGGCAGCACCAAGACCAATAAAACTGGCATTGGTGTATAAAACAAATGGTTGATTAAAGTCAGGTGAAGCAAGAGTTTGTGCTGAAATTAAACAATGTTACATAGTGTCAAAAGATCTTTGTATTTCATTGTTCGTGACAAAAGCAACATCTTTCCTAGTCAGTTGGGTAAGGGGTAATGCTATGACTTGGTAATTTTAAATATACTGTCTATAGTATCCACACATTCACAAAAAACTCTGTAGCTCTCTAAATGTGGTAGGAGCCTTCACCTGTTGTATGGCTTCCACTTTGTTTTGGTCAACACATATCTCCAACCCTGAGACAACATGACCAAGCACTTTTAAGGAATGAAAACCAAATTTACATTTTTTCAAAGCAAGTGTCATATTTATTTCATCCATTTTGTGGAACACTTTACACAGGTTGTTGAGATGGTCTTCAAATGTTTTTGAGAATATAATGATATCATCAATATAAACCATCAGCCAACCTTCAATCATCTCCTGATGGAATGTGTTGTTCATAAACTTTTGAAAAACTAAAGGAGCATTTTTGGAGCCAAATAGCATCATAATATACTTATAAACACCCATATGAGTAGCAATCATTATAAAATTGTGGGAATTCTTCTCAACAGGTACCTGTTGATATCCTTTATTTCCATCTAAATGGCAGATATATTTAGCACCTTGTAAGGCAGCATGTATAGAGCTAAGTCTGGGTAAAGGATAGATATCATCTACAGTATAAGTATTTAATTCTCTATAATCACCACATAACCTGGATTTATCTTTCTCATAAAAAATTAGGACAGGTGAGATAACACAATATTTAGGTGTTTCAACTGCCTTTTCAATAATATTCATTTTTAAAAGGTAGATATATTGTCTTCAATATCTTTTTTCTTTGTGGGAGAAGAAGGATAAGGCTTCTTCTTTAAACTAGGTGGTATTTTAGTTAATGGGAAAGATGATGAAAGCTTCATTTCTTCTTTTACCAATTCTAATTCATGTGACCCATGAGCAAAGGCCTTAGGAAAAGATTTTATCAATTAAATGATGGAATCTTTATCCTCACCAGAAATTTTTTCTTCAAAAGAAGCATTGTCAATTTCAGAAACAAGGGCAGGCATTTCATTTGTGGATCTTCCTTTATATTGAATTACAGAATGACATGTGCTCAATCCTGGTCTTAATAATTTTCTGGGGGATGAAATTTTAAATTTTCTCTTCCCATTCATCCCCATTGTGAAGCATTGGTTTGAAGGATCCAATTTTATGCCATACTTGGTTAAAATATCATTTCCCACAATGAAAAAACTGCTTAAGTTATCATTTTTTATGACAAAAACTCACATATAGCTCTTACAAAACCATGATTATATTTGAGAAATACAGTGGCTTTGTATTTACCAATGGGGGACAAAACAGGGCCATAACCTCTCCAATTTTTAGAAATGATAGGCATAAGTTAAAATTTATAATCTTGGTCCACTGAAGAAAAGTGCTATTTCAGAT
Organism: Hemileia vastatrix; assembly: GCA_030280995.1. Taxonomy (NCBI): domain Eukaryota; kingdom Fungi; phylum Basidiomycota; class Pucciniomycetes; order Pucciniales; family Zaghouaniaceae; genus Hemileia; species Hemileia vastatrix. The sequence goes on from JASXTE010000015.1 coordinate 16,195,744, forward strand.
ACTAAACTTCCTACAGCTCCAGAATCTAAGACAACCTCAATGTTATTTCCATTGATCAAGACTGGTGCCTTGAGAGGGGCAATAATAATTGAGCTTTCCTCCAGGTTTTTTATGATCTTAGAATCCTCTACTGTAAATAAATCATTATTCTCAATATTTATATCATTTAAATAATGAATATTCCCTTCCAGTATTAAAACTTCCTGGTGAGATTCATATGAAATATTTTTGGCACAATCACTTGAAGTATCATCCAGTGCTATTGTGTCATCAGCATGTTCCTCTGTCTGTTCAACATGATTTATCTTCTTGTCACAAAAATGGCCTTTCTGCCAAGGCTTTCTGAATTTGAAGCAAGTGTTTTTTGCATACTTTTTGGGTGCAACAGGAGCAGAAAGTTTACCAAACCTTTCCACAGAATTATGTTGGTAACTGGAGGTTTACTCCAATGAAGTTCTAGAATGAATCTTCTAGCATCATACTTGTTGTTTAGAAGGATCTCATTACAAGTATTAATGAAAGAAGAAGGTTCTCTTGAGAAATCAGTCCTAGCAACTATTAAGTCTCTCAGAGACATAGGTAATTTATAGAGGATCCTGTCCTTCCATAACTCAAACTCCATATTTGGGTCCGTTGCCCTCAAGACTTTCACAAGTTTCATCAGGAACTCAATAGGTTTTTGAGTAGAAGAGCTATATCTAGTCTCATCATACTGCTTTTGTTAAGCTATCCTAAACTTGGAACCACCAAATTGTGCTCTAATTAATTTCTTCCAATATTTCCATGAGTAGTCATTTTTATCCAAGAGAACAGATTCATACCAAATTAGGGGGTATCAATGTTCAGGGATCCACAATTAGGGATCAGGAATTTTTTTTCCTGGGATCAGACATTATCAATTGCGGAAGATTCTTATCCACTAGCCCCAGGGCTAGTGGATAAGAAATCCACAATAATGCATTATCCTGCCTCTTATACCCCAATTTCCATTCCTAATTCCTGATCCCAAACTCATCACATCCATGATGGATTTGCAAGAAAGTCACATGACTCATAATTGCTGATGCCATCCTTAAGTCTTTCCTCACTCTATGCCACTTAATTTTGGTGGCGAACACTTAAGTTTTTTTCTATCTACACACCTCAACTGCACATTTGGCGGTGAATTTCCACTTCCGATTTCCCTCATCACATATCCCTTCCACTGACAACAATGAAGCACCTCTCTACTAGGAAGCTTCTTCACTCAACAATGAATTCTATCACTTTTCTTTTAGTTCTTTACTATAAATCTGACTCTGATTTGGAAGATGCTTTAGCTTATATGTGTTTTCTTTCCAAAAAGCGTGACATCATCACCAGGGGGCCAAATTGTTATCATGATCCCCGATATGATCTGGCCTCCATCCTCAACATTCCTCATTTAAACTTCATGCAACTTTTTAGAACTTCTCCCAATTCTTTCTTCAAACTTTATCAACTCTTTTCTGAACATCCTATCTTCCATAACAATTCTCCTAACAAAAAGCGTAATCCTGCCATCCAACTTGCTGTTGCACTATGTCGCTTTGGCTCAAATGGAAACGGTTCTGCTATAAGACGTTTGAATAATCTCTTTATTATAGGATATAGTACCGTGATATTATACACCAAGTGCTGTATGATTGCTATCCTTTCCCTCAAGTCTCAAGCTCTTTCTTGGCCAACTCATGAACAGTGACTTGAATCCTCTCAAGTAATGCAAGCTGAAGGTTTCCCTGGCTGTATAGGTTTTGTTGATGGCACAACCATCCCTTTGAGTCAAAAGCCTGCTCATGATGGCAACCATAATTTTGATCGCAAAAAAAGGTTTCTTCAAAATCTTCTCCAAGTTCTCATCTTTCAAAATCTAACTTTTTATCTTCTTTATAGATACTCTATTGCCGTTCAACTTGTATGCAATGTCAATAAAAAATTTATTGCTTTTCACAGTGGCTGCCCTGGATCATGTCATGACTCTTCTGTCTTCCAAAGAATGAGGATTTCTCAATCCCCTGACTCATACTTTGACAAATCTCAGTACCTCCTTGCAGACTCAGCATATGCAAGTGGAAAGTACATTATACCTGCTTTCCGTGGTGCAACTTCAGGAAATGACCCCAAAACTGCCTTTAATTATCACCTTTCACAATAAAGAGTACAAATTGAACATGCTATAAATATTTTAAAGGGACAATTTTCTAGTCTTTGGGAGCTCAGAATCCAATTTCAAAAAAAATTGAAGATCAAAACTGCAAATCATTGGATCTTGACTTGCGTAATACTCCACAATATTCTAGCTGATTTAAAGGATGAGTGGAATGATCTTTATGAAGAAGAGGATCCTGAACCACCACTGGCACTCCCCTTCCTTGATTCACAAATCATTCAATCAACCGGCATACACTCCATTATAATGCCAATTACTCTCCAACATTTCACTTTGCAACGCTTTTAATTTTTAATTTTTATGTTTTCATACTTTCCAAATGTCCTCTTTGTGTACTTTATTCACTTGGTTTTGTATTTTGGTTTGTTGAATATTCATTTTTTTTTGAATTTACGGTGAATATCTTTTTTTTGGATGGCTCATTGGTTTTCTTTCACCAGCTCAACATGAAATCGCATATTTTGTCAGTGATTTTTTTTTCATTCATCACTTATATCCTTTTCATCCTCTCCTCAAACATCCCTCAGTTTTTTTGGTTGAATTTATTTTCTCAACTCAACTCACCAGGTAGGTCATTTTTTATTCTTTTTTCTTGGTTTTTTATTTTCTAATCATGATTTTTTTTTTTTTGCTTTTTTTTGTTTTTTTTGTTTTTTTGTAAGTGCTTCATTTTTATTTGTTCTAGGGTAAACTAATTTTTTTTGTTTTTTTCTCTTTTTTCTCTTTTTTTTGTTTTTTTTCTCTCCTTCACCTCTCTTTATCATCCTCAAGGCCCCCCTTTTTCCCTCTCTTTACCTGTCTTAATACCCCCTTTTTACCCCCTTCTTAGCTGCCTCAAATCCCCCTTTCCCCCCTCTTTAGGCCCCTATCACCCCCTTCCCCTCTTTTTAGGCGCTTAAAGACTCCCCCCTTCCCCTCTCTTTATGTCCCTCAACCCCCCTTCCCCTCTCTTTAGCCGCCTCAACCCCCCCTTTCCCTCTCTTTAACCACCTCAAACCCCCCCCTTCCCCTCTCTTTAGCCGCCTCAAACCCCCCCTTCCCCCCCACCCACTCCCTTACCTCCTCCTCTACCCCCCCCTTTTTCTTAATGAACGATTGTTATCGATCTTTCATTAACAAGGAGGGGGGGGGGTGGGTAGAGGAGGAGGTAAGGGAGTGGGTGAGGGTAAGGCAAGTGGAAGGGGGGGAGGAAAGATGTTAAGGGGGGGGGAAGGGGGGGGAAGGGGGGGGTTTGAGGCGGCTAAAGAGAGGGGAATTGGGAGGGGTTGGGACGTATAAAGAAGGGTAAAGGGGGGGGATTTGGGGGGTTTTTGAGACAATTAAGCAGGGGGTTTCAGGGGGTTTTTGAGGCAGGCAAGGAGAGGATTTGAGGGGACTTTTGAGGCAAGGAGGGAGGGATTTGTAAGGGGATTTCAAATAAATAAAGGAGGGGAAAAGGGGACATTTATGGGAGATAAAGAGGGGTTACCTACTTTCAAATAAATATAATAAAAAATTTTTATTTGTAAATTTGATTAATTTTTTAATTTTTTTGGCAGTATTATAGAAAAAAAAAATTCTTTCTGTTAAAGACTGTCCCTCTTATTTACAAATCAAAAAAGGTTTATAATTTAATTTTTAATTTTTCTTGTAAATAATTTTTCTGATTTTTTTTTTTATTTAAAATTTTTTTTTTGTTTTTGTTTTTGATTTTGATTTTGATTTTTTTTTTTTTCAGGATCTTGTGAGAAGATTTTTAATAACCAATCTTCAGGTTCACTTTTAATTTTTTTAATTTTTTTTTTTTTGATTTACTTTTTACTGAATTTTTTTTTTTGAATTAATTTTTTTTAAAGGATTTTGCTTTTATTTTGTTTTTAAAAATAAAACCGAAGGTTTTTTTTTTGATAAATTTTTTTTTTGAAAAATTTTTACTGATTTTTTTTTTTCCAATTTTATTTTTTAAATATAAAAACAGCTTTTTTTATTATTAGGTGAGAATTTTTTTAAAAAAAAATTGAGTTGAAATTTTATTGACAATTAATCTTTTTTTCAGATCAAAAAAATGTCTTCTTCTTCAGATTCACCCCTTCTCTCTTATCTTCATCATTATCTTCTTTATCATCTTCATCTTTATCATCTCTATCATCTTCTTCAAAATCAACTTCCATACAATCATTTTCTAAATCATCAAAAAAAATTAATGATAATCAGTCTCATAAGAAGAAAAGATATCTGAAAAAAAAATTCATCATCTAAATCATCAAAAAAATTTAAAGATAATCAGTCTCATCAGAAGAAAAGTTATCTGAAAAAAAAAATTCATCATCTAAATCATCAAAAAAAATTAAAGATAATCAGTCTCATCAGAAGAAAAGATATCTGAAAAAAAATTCTCTGTGAAGGTTATTTTTGTCATATCCCAAACATTTTTTTTCATAAAACTAAAGTAGATAAAAAAAATCAATATCCAAAAAAATTACCAGAAGATATCAAATATCTAACCAATTTTGGTGATGATTGAGTTGTTGCAGTTATAAGTAATACTTATAAGGCTCAATTCATTTTGGAAGTTTATTCATTTGATAGTGTAAAAGATGAAACTTTTAATCAACTATCAGATCTTATCATAACTGTCAGCCAGGCTGTTCCAGGAGCCCAGTAAATAAACATACAATTTATTGGAATTAAACAAAGACATAATGATTGCAGAGTATGCATTTAACATTAATATTATATTACATAATAAATTTATATTAATATTTTATTTATATAAATAAAGTAAATATTATTTTAATTTTAGTATAAGATAATTTAAAGGCATTTAATTATATTCCATAACAAAGGGCACATTGTTTATTTAATAATTATAAATTAATTAATTAAAAACTTATAAGATAATTATATTCAAGTGTTTATCTTATATTGTAATTAATTTAATTAATTAAATTTAATTATTAAAATATACTTTTTCATATACTATTATCCATAATTATTGCCGCTGTTTTTTGGACCCTTAATTGTGTCAATAAAAAATTAAATAAATTATAATACTTATTTTATAAAATAGTATTAAAATTCTCAACTTAATTTAGTAATAAATTAATTACTTGTCTCATTTAAATTAATTATCTAATTACATATTTGGAACAATTAATTAATTTCTTTATACTAAATTAAAATTGATTACATATTTTGTTGCGTCAAAATATTTTTACTTGTTTCACTTAAAAACCCTTAAAGCATACTGTACCATCTTTTTTGAATTATTTTTTCTCATAGTTCCTATGTCTCAGGCTTGTTTAGTTACTCACTATTTTTACTTACTGATTTGGGAATTAGTTGTGGGGAAATTTGGTTCTTATTTGGGGTTTTAATTATTTGTTTCATATTTTTCTCTAAATTGTTATGTTTCACTTATTCTTTTATTTTCTTATTTCATCTTATTATGACTCTTGTATTTACAAATGTAGTGGCGCTTCAGATGACCCATTGCCTATAAAAAGGCCTTGGATAATTCCCTGTAGCCCCATCACTTACTATACAAACAAAATATGAACAAATTGTCAATATAGTATGTTTTATTATTATTTTTATTAGTATTAAAATTCTAATTTAAATTCTATATAACTATTTTAAAGGTTGCCTTAAGTCTGATAGTAATTATAGTGTTTTCCGCGCAGAACCCTTACTTTAAATAATATTGTCATTTAATAAAACCTCATTTTTGTGTCATCCCTCAAGTAACTCGTCGTTACCTCTCTTTAAATAAATCCAATAATTTTATTACTTTATTGTTTCTACTTTCTATAAACCCTTTTTCCCTATTTTCCTTTCCACCTCTTTTTCTTCCCCTTTTCTTTCCTTCTTCTAGACGACTGGCCGACAATATCTCTTTATCAAATGGCTTTGGTTCAATTACCTATAAGGAATACAAATTTGTTGGGTGGTATCATGATTGGATTTGGTTGGAGACCAGGTTTTGTTAAAGGATATTCTCTTGGTATGTCTAATAATTTTTTTTACATTCTTAATATCATTTCACTTATTTCATTTATATAGGCATATATTCGTTGGTCAAGAATATCACTAAAGCTCAAAAAGATGAAGATTTTGGCTTATGGGACACTCTACCTTCCTTTAACTCTTTTCTTGCTTTTAGACTCAAAAAGCTCTGTAATAAAGCATTTGAAAAAAATCATGAACTTGCAACCAAAGTTGGAATACCAAATTGGTGTGACTCCGAATGGGAAGATATCAGCCACGAATATCTTTTATTTTCTAATGTTATTATCACTCATTCTGGATTTCACAATAGGATTCATATCGATAGGAATGATTCCAATTTTCTTACTTTTGGTATATTCTCATATATCAATCCAATAACTGGCCACCCAATACCATCTCCAGCTAAAATCAAAGGACATGGTTTATATTTTCATTGATAAATAAAGAAATTAATTTTGACACAATTTCATCATCTGTGAGTTTATAAGAATTTTTCAGATTATCAATTCTGCAAATGAGCTGTTGCCAGTCTTAGGAAGAGTCACCATCAAATGTTGGATACTGGTCAAGTTTTGGACGATTCTTTTAATTTGAAGTAGTCTCCTTGTTACAAGCTTGTTTCTGAGTGAGAAGGAGCTGTAATTTCTCCAATTGGGCAGTAATCTCATTTTTTATTCCTTCTGTAGATGATCCAGGTACATCATCAATTTTTGATGGAAACTTAGTAGTATCAACAAGCATTTCTGGCACTAACTTTACATTAGATGAACTAGGGACAGGTACACTTGGTGTATCCTGCACAACAGGTTATTTCAAAGAAATGTCAGAAAACTTTTGATCATATTACAATGAATTCAATTTCTCTTCAATGGTTGTTAACCTAGTTTTCACTCTTGGAATACTAGATAAAATCTCATTGATGGTTGCAAAATAAAACTGGTTTTTATTTTTTAAAGATTAATAATGATCAACAAATCTCTTTAAGTTCAACTTATGTCCCTCTAGCTCCTGGAAGTAGATGGACACAGTGTCATGTAATTTAGACAAATCATTCTTGATATTTTTCCATAAAGCAACTTTCTTTTAATGAGTTACTTTTTAATGAAACAAATAATCATAAACTCTCTGTAATTTACTCCTCAATTCTTGACAACCCTGTTCAGTTAAAAAACTATTAAATTTCTGAGTCAATTGCATGTTGTTCATTATATGATTTTGTTTAGCAATAATATCCCTCAAATATTCATCATTAATGTTAGCTACATCTGGAGTATTTCTCAATAGGGAAACAGAATAACTTTCCAGATTCTCATAAAACTCAGTATCAAGTGTCTCATCAATAATAGCCATATCAGGATCAATCATTGAAGTAGCAATCAATACCAAAGTATCAGTTACATTAGAATATTGAGAAATCTTCCTAATACATTTAGCCTCTAATGGTCTCAAAGTATCATCTTCTCTTTCAGAATTACCCAAAGGAACTGAGTCAGTAACAAGAAACGGTACTTGGGATTCAATAGAGGGGCTTACCATGGTTTTGCAAAATTTGGAATTGATTGTTCTTCCTTTTTCTTCCTCCTTGGTATGGATGAGGAGGGGATGGGTTGAATTTTTGGGCTCTTGACGGACCTTCCTGAGTTTCTTGTTGCAGTTTTTGAGCTTGGAGAGAGTCCCACTGAGTGTTTAGCTAGTCCCCCTTCCATTTTTACACTTCTACCATTTCCTGTTAATGAGGAGGCATTTGTGGAGGGGTTTTGCTGCTGGATGAGGTTTCCTGTCAGCCTGTATATCCCCAGGACTGAGTAAAAAGTGCTTATAAGTTATGTTAAACACATGAACTATACATGGGAACAATAAATGAGAGTACACAAACAGTATACATAAGTAAAATTATGATAATACACAAAAAAATGCCATTATAACACCTTATATACACGCATATATCCACCTTTTATAAGTCTTATGTACTTAATATTAAGTTGGAATATGTTAGGGTAATCTTAAGAACCTTAAGTATAAGGCTACATAATTTTTAAGTACACTTAAAGTTGTTATATTAATTGTTTTATGCAAAAAACAAGAAATGCGCTTTATTTCACTTAAAAGTTGACTATATGCGCTATAAAATTGAGAATATCAAAATTGCGCTTTGGCAGATCAATTGGGCTCATTTAGAACTATTGATTTGGCTATTTAAATGCATAAAAATAACACTTTTCAAATTTGGTGTTTTTTATGCCAGAAACGGCTTCTGTGTACTGGCTACATACTGCCTGCTTTTTTCCCGTGTGAATAGCTTCATTTTTAGCAAAGTTAGCTTTTTCACACTATAATTACCCCACATTATACGCCCACTGTGGGGAAACACACTAAAATAGGTGACAGGTGCTTATTTAGTGTCCTAGCTTAATTAATAATGCATTGACCTTGTTTATATGCACTAATTTCATTAATAACCTCACTCTTGGAACCTTATTTCATCACCACGCTTAAATTTGCCTAATTTTAGTCAAGGATTTACCCGTGCAAGCGCCTGCCAAGGACTGCATGTAGTTACCCCACATCTCATGCTCTATTTTAAGTTTTTGGGTGGTTTCTCAGTCAATTTTGGTTATTTTTGGATGGGAATTTCACGTAGTATAATGTCAGGATTAGCCCCTCCATCTCTACTGTAGATCCCCCTTATTATTAAGCTATAATGAACCTTAAAAAGTCTCCTTTAACCTTTTTATAATATTGTTTTCCATGCATATACTCTCTTTTTGTCTTTTCTTTAATTTTGATGGATCTCGCTTATTATTAATAGGATTTTAGTGGTTGTTGCTTGTCTAATTATGTTATTGGTCACTAGGGGCGTTGATGGAGAGGTTTATTACTTGTTTGAAGGCGTCATTAAAATTGTATTGTATGGTACATCAAGGTGTTTATTGAGGAACTTAGTGTGTATAAAAGGAGGAGGTTTTGGGTCTTGTTTTCGGCATTCTTTATCATTTACAATTTACCAATATAACCAAATAAATTACAATACATATCAATTAGTAATTTTATAAGAATTTTGAATAGTATCTGAATTATAAAATCTATTTTTCTACTAACTACAAAGATTGTAAGCCATATATAAAAATAGTGAGAATTATATTACTGAGACCTTTAATTTTGATTATATTTTACTACTTATTGGATTTAGATTACAGTATTCATATAGGACCATTAAAAATCCTCTAGACAACTGACCATTCAAGCCAGTTCACATCCTTGTACTTGACCTTAGCCTGACAATTGGGGACCTTTCCTCAAGAATTCTGTTATAATCCTGTAAGTGAAGATTTCAAAGAAGGTACACGTAAATAATATCCCTATAGAAATATTTGGATAATTACAACAGGTTGGGGTCACTTATATAGTGATTTCAGAAAAAGAAGCCCTGTTATATAATAAAATTGTGATATTGAATCAACAATTTTACCATTAATTTAACATAAAAATTGTTATTAGTGGGAGTCTGTCAATAGACCAATTAAATTTGTGATCTTTGCAGATAATAAACCAATTAAACTGATTAATTGTTTTCTTTTAACAGGACTCTTAATCTTTTCTTTTTATTGGTTTGTAATATTCATTAAATATTTAGAGAGAATCTTACTAACAGTTGTTTTCTTTTAAATATAAAAACATGGCTACATATTGTAGACCAGTTAAATTAAGTGACCACATAAAAAGCATATTTGACTTTTGGCACTTATAGATTCACTTCATACCAATATGTAAGCAATAAAATTGTCTTCAGTGGTATTGATAAATACTGATAAAACTCCTTTTTGAAGTTTTTATATCTAAATTCTCAAATTCTTTAAATTCCACGTGAAAATGTGTAACAACAATGACATTGTAAGTAATAAGGCAAAACCTTATAACTTAAGACCTAGAGCTGAAAGACCTGTTACAGGACATTCAAATGGAGGGCCAGGACTCTCCCATAATCAACAACACTCTGACAATGTCTCTGGAGGAAAGGGAAAAGCTTTTAAAGCAGGTTTCAATAAAGAAGTCAAAAAATACATTACAAGAACAAGTTCACTCCCTATCCACCCTAATGAACACCTTGACAATAAGAGTCAACAACATAGTGGACCAGATCAACAATCTGGAAAAGAGAGCAGCTCAAGGTTTCATAGAAGTCAACCAAGCTCTAGTGGACATAAAGACTCAACCACCAACAGTGGCATCCAACAATTCCATAGCAACACCTCCAGCCCAAGAGGAGGACCAAAAAATTACAGTAAGCAAATGGAAATGGGATTGGTACGCCCAAAATTACAACAATCCTCCTCAACAAGGATCCAGCAGTCACCCTTACAGGGGAAAGCCAAAGAGAGGCAGGGGAAATGGGGTAAGACCTTGGTGAGTCATCCAACTTCTTATGATCAATTGCATCAACCTAACAATGAATTACTTATAGGTAATGAGATTGATAAGGAAATATTGGATATAATTGATAATGATTTAAAGGATTATTCATTTGAAAAAAATATGTTAAACTTGTCTTTGCACAAAGACAATGTAGATAGTTTTATTGATCACCAGGATAATGCTATTAATATTAAAATGGAATCAAATGATGAATCTTCTGAGTTGGACACAGAAAAAATAGAATATTTTTTAAAAGAAAATCCAATGGAATCAAATATAATAAGTAAATTATTATTGAGAATTGAAAAATTGGAAGAGTTCTTAAAAGAGTCAAACAATAATACAGAAAAGGTATTATTACAGCTAACACAATCATTGAGTGCAATGGCCAATAGATTAAAAATTATTGAAAATTCAAATAATGAATTAGTCAATGAGAATAAGGGCTTAAAATCTGAGATTAGAGATTTAGAAAATAAATTAGAACACTCTCAGAATATTATGGCTACCATTGAGGGACGTGTTAAATTATCTTTTTCAAATGTAAATGACACCCTAACTCATGTACCAGTAATACAGGATAGGTTACAAAGAGTGGAAATAGAAGTAGCAAACATGTTGAAAAATACTGAAAGAATAAAAGATAACACTTCTTATGTAGCAAGAGTACCTGTTTTCCTGAAACATGCAAATGAAACACCAATGATGGAACATGAACATAGTATCATGGGCTCTGAGAATAATAAATCAGTAAAAGATGAAATACATGATCATCTTTCTAAAGTAAGTGAATTACTCAATATTCCTCAGGTTAGGGAAGCAAAAACTAGCCAAAAGAACTGGCCTAAGTTAGATCAGTACCCATCTTTTGATGGAGATTCAAAATCTGATTGGCAACAATTCATTCAAAGAATTGATAACTTAAAATTTTCATACAAATTACCTGATGAAGAAATTACTTCAAAGTTAATATCTTTATTTACAGATGTGGCCTTATTATGATTTGAATCTGTATTGAGTGAGGGAATTAATTACTCCTGGAATGAATGGAAGGCACTTATTGAAAGGCAATTTGGTGGCCCAAAATTTAGAATCACTCAACAAAGATTGTATGAAAAGGCCAGATATAATCCAAATGCTGGAGATAAACCTATGGTATTTTTAATGAATTTAATAAAAATCATGAAAGCCATGGATCCAAAAATGGATTATAAAGAGTGGAAAGAAAAGATAATATACAAGTTACCTATATCAGTTAGAGACATTATTGTAGCTAGAACTGAAACCATCAGAGACACCTCTGGGTTCATTAATATATGTAATGAAATATTATTAAACCACAAATATGAAACCAAGTATATTAATTACAGACAAAGTGTTGACGTGGTAAAACCTAGTACAAGTAAATTACCAGTGGAAAAGAAAAAACCTTCAGCTCCCCTTGTCCCTAAAAGACAAGAGAATAACACTTGTTATAAATGTAATGAACCTTGGGTTAAGGGTCACATGTGTAAGAAAAGAATAAATGTTATTGAAACCTCCCAGAATTCTGAAACAAGTAATCATGAAGATGAAAATATGGAATCCAGTGAGGATTCTAAAAGTAATATATCTTACAGTGATGATGAGAATGAGATATTTGTATTAGAACAGGATATAATGTTCCTGAATGATGCTATACCTCATACATATACATCTTTAACTTCCATTGAAGAATCTGAAATAATTAAAGATGTATCTCATTATACTTACAAAGTAACACCTATCAGAGCACCTGTTATTATATGTGGAAGAGAAATGAATGCCATTCTTGACACTGGGGCTGCAGGTAGTGTAGTTTCTATTAATACATTAATGAAACTTGACATTAAGTATAAGGAAAAACTAGAACCTGTTCAGACAAAGAACTGGAGGGGTTTTGGTTCAATATTAAATCCAATTGTCAAATACAAAACTGCTGTATACTTCAAATATAATAATGGATATGTAAGAGCTGTTTGTGAATTTGTATTAATGGATAATAATAATTGTAGTGATTGGTTTATTATTGGCAATGATTTATTGACAAAATTTGAAATTAAACTAGATCCTGCAAACAGTTGTTTCACCATAGGAGTGAATGGTAAGAGAAAATTCAAGATATGTTCTGAAAATTCAGTGTATGCCATTTCTCCTAGAGAAGACCAACTACAAGTTGGAAGAACCACCAATGAAGTGGGTGAATTGGAAAATGAAATCCAAAAGGCCTCTTTCAGTCCTCAACTCTCAAAAATAGAAGAAGAAAATATTTTGAGATTGATTAAATCATATCCTATGGCATTTGCTCATGGTTCAAATGAACTAGGATTGGTCAAAGACCATGAGATGAAAATCTCTTTAAGCTGTAATTTGGATAATATTCCTGGAAGCTTGAAAAAGAAACCTTACCCAGCATCTCCTGCAAAAAGGAAAGATATTGAAGACAATATAAAAATGTTGTTGGAAATGGGTATTGTTGAAAAAGTGGACACAAAACCTAAGTATTGTGTCATTTTACCAGTATTGATCTCTTATGAAAAAGATAAGGCAAGATTATGCGGTGATTATAGAGCTCTTAATACATACACTGTAGATGATATTTACCTTCTACCAAATATTGCTTCTATCCATGCTACTTTACAAGGAGCAAAATATATTTCCTGTCTGGATGGAAACAAGTGTTACAACCAGATTCCTGTGGAAAGGAATTCTCAAAATTACTTATTAATAACCACACATATGGGTGTATATAAGTATGTGAGAATGACATTTGGCCCAAAGAATGTGCCTTCAGTCTTCCAAAAATTGATGGATAGTGTTTTTCATCAGGAAATGGTTGAAGGATGGCTTTTGGTCTTTATTGATGACATCATAGTGTTTTCAAAAACATATGATGAACATTTAAATCACCTGAAAAGAGTCCTTCAAAGAATGGATGAAATTAATATGACAATAGCATTAAAGAAATGTAAATTTGGATTCCAATCTTTGAAAGTACTTGGACATGTTGTATCTGGATTACAAATTTGTGTTGACTAGAATAAGGTGGCAGCAATAAAAAACATTGGTATACCTATGAATGTAAAAGAAATTCAAAGTTTTTTAGGTATGTGTGGATATTATAGACAATATATAAAAAATTACCAATCTATTGCAGCTCCTTTGACAACATTAATCAGGAAAAATGAGGCTTTCATTTGGAATAATGAAAGACAACATGCCTTTAATAAATTAAAGGAATGTTTAATGACAGCTCCAATTTTGGGACTGCCTGATTTCACCTTACCTTTTATCTTGTACACTGATGCAAGCTTCATAGGCTTAGGTGCTGCTTTACAGCAAAAACAGATAATAAATGGAAAATTATCTGAAGTAGTTATCTGTTATATATCCAGAACCTTAAGAAAAACTGAATTAAGGTATGGTTCCACACAGTTAGAATGTTTAGCCATGGTGTGGGCTTTGGAGAAGCTTCATTACTATCTGGAAGACCAGAAGTTTGAACTTATAACAGATTGCAGTGCAGTAAAATCATTGCTAAACATGAAAACACCTAATAGGCACATGTTTAGATGGCAACTAGCTGTACAAGAGTAGAGAGGAAGAATGACAATCATTCACAGAGCAGGAAAATTGCATTCCAATGTGGATTTATTATCTAGAAGTCTTTGCCAAATGATGCTGACAACCCAGCTTATGTACCTGAAAATGAGGTTATAAATATATTTGGGATTTATATAGTGGATTTAGAAGAAGAATTTATGCAAACTATATTTGAAAATTCTTCATCTGATAAAGATTTGTCTAAACTATCTACCATTCTTAATGATCCAACAAATGCCTCCATGAGTGCATTAATTAAAACCTTGCCTCCAAAGTATAAAAATGCATTGGAAAAAGGTAAATTATCAATTGAAGATGGATATACATATTACAGAAAAAAGTTAATTAATGTTATAGTAATACCACCTTCTATGAAAGAGTTAATGTTGAGTACTTGCCATGATGACATCTTAGCTGGTCATTTTGACTTTAACAAAACATTAACCAGAGTTAAAAATACAGCCTGGTGAATAAACATGAAAGAAGATGTACAAAAATACATTGAAACATGTGACTCTTGTCAGAAATCTAAAAGATTAACTGGTAAGAGAGCTGGGTTGTTACAACAAATAGAGCAGCCAAAAGCTCCATGGGAAATTATAAACATGGATTTTGTAACTGGCTTGCAATTAGCAGGAAAAGAAAGTTTCAATTCTTGCTGGGTAATTGTGGATAGATTAAAAAAAATGTGTAAGTTTATCCCTACCCATAAAGAGGTATCTGCAAAAGACTTGGCATTATTATGGTGGACTCAGATGATGAATACTGCTGGTTTCCCCAAAGCCTTAATCTCTGACAGAGATCCTAAATTTACTTCAGAGTTCTGGACATCTTTGATGGAAGTATCAGGTTGTCAATTGAAATTGTCTACAGCACACCATCCACAAACTGATGGGCTGGCTGAGAGAATGATACAAACTCTAGAAGACATGATCAGAAGATATTGTGCCTTTGGATTAGAATACAAAGACAATGAGAAATTTACACATGACTGGGTAACATTAATTCCTGGCCTTGAATTTGCTTATAATAGCACAACTCATTCTGTAACAGAGAAGAAACCATTTAAACTCTGGCTGGGATACGTACCAAATACCCCAGTAAATCATTTAAATAAATTACCAAGGTTAGATATACACCCTGGTACTAAATCCTTTATTCATATGCAACAAATGTGTAGAAAGCATGCTGAAGAATGCATACAAAAAGCATTTGAATATGAAAAGAAAAGGTGGGACAAATCTCATAAAGAATTTGAATTTAAAAAGGGAGATGAAGTCCTCATATCAACACTACATTTTAACTTACAAGGTAATGTTAAATTAAAGGATCCCTTTGTAGGACCTTTTTAAGTAAAAAAAATGGTTGGTAATAATGCAGTGGAAGTCATATTATATGCTCCATATGATAGTAAACATCCAGTTTTCCCTATCTCATTATTGAAACCTTACCATGCAAATGATCCTGACTTATTTCCAAAAAGAAGGGGAAGACCTAAAAAGCAACCTGAAGAAATTGTGGAAAAAGCAGAGATTGAAGAATACTCAAGAAAAGAATCCTTACTAAAGAAAAAGGAACTGAGTATTTACTGAGATTTAAAGGGAAATCAAATGAATTTGATAAATGGATACCTGAAAAAGAAATTTCTAATTTATCCACCCTTCTTAAAAAATTTAAACAGAAAAAAATTTCTGTCCAACCAGCTGAGGGGTTAAAAAACCAGTACTCATATTATTTTATTATGTTTTATTTCTTTAAAGTTTAATCTTTAATGCTACAGAATTATTCTGAATACCTGAAAATTACAAATAAATAAATAAAATGTATAACTTATCATTTTTTTTATTGTTTTTTTTGGGTGGGCGTGTGTCAGCCTGTATATCCCCAGGACTTATTAAAAAGTGCTTATAAGTTAAGTTAAACACATGAACTATACATGGGAACAATAAATGAGAGTACACAAACAGTATACATAAGTAAAATTATGATAATACACAAAAAATGCCATTATAACACCTTATATACAAGCATATATCCACCTTTTATAGGTCTTATGTACTTAATATTAAGTTGGTATATGTTAGGGTAATCTTAAGAACCTAAAGTATAAGGCTACATAACTTTTAAGTACACTTAAAGCTGTTATATTCATTGTTTTACGCAAAAAACAAGAAATGCGCTTTATTTCAATAAAAATTGACTATATGCGCTATAAAATTGAGAATATCGAAATTGCGTTTGACAGATCAATTGGGCTCATTTAGAATTATTGATTTGGCTATTTAAATGCATAAAAATAACACTTTTCAAATTTGGTGTTTTTATGCCAGAAATGGCTTCTGTGTACTGGCCACATACTGCCTGCTTTTTTCCCGTGTGAATAGCTTCATTTTTAGCAAAGTTAGCTTTTTCACACTATAATTACCCCACATTCTACGCCCACTGTGGGGAAACACACTAAAATAGGCAACAGGTGCTTATTTAGTGTCCTAGCTTAATTAATAATGCATTGACCTTGTTTATATGCACTAATTTCATTAATAACCTCACTCTTGGCATCTTATTTCATCACCACGCTTAAATTTGCCTAATTTTAGTCAAGGATTTACCCGTGCAAGCGCCTGCCAAGGACTGCATGTAGTTACCCCACATCTCACGCTCTTTTTTAAGTTTTTGGGTGGTTTCTCAGTCAATTTTGGTTATTTTTGGATGGGAATTTCACATAGTATAATGTCAGGATTAGACCCATTATTTATAAAGTGAATCTTCCTTATTATTAAGCTATTATTAACCTTAAAAACTTCCTCTTTAGTCTTTTATATTATTGTTCAATATGCATGTACTCTCTTTTTGTGTTTTCTTTAATTTTGATGGATCTCGCTTATTATTAATAGGATTTTAGTGGTTGTTGCTTGTCTAATTATGTTATTGGTCACTAGGGGCGTTGATGGAGAGGTCTATTACTTGTTTGAAGGCGTCATTAACATTGTATTGTATGGTACATCAAGGTGTTTATTGAGGAACTTAGTGTGTATAAAAGGAGGAGGTTTTGGGTCTTGTTTTTGACATTCTTTATCATTTACAATTTACCAATATAACCAAATAAATTACAATACATATAAATTAGTACTTTAATAAGAATTTTGAATAGTATCTGAATTATAAAATCTATTTTTCTACCAACTACAAAGATTGTAAGCCATATATAAAAATAGTGAGAATTATATTACTGAGACCTTTAATTTTGATTATATTTTACTACTTATTGGATTTAGATTACAGTATTCATATAGGACCATTAAAAATCTTCTAGACAACTGACCATTCAAGCCAGTTCACATCCTTGTACTTGACCTTAGCCTGACATTTCCTCTTCTCTTGGAGAAAAGTCTTAAAATTTTTTAGCTTTTCTTTTAGCAACTCTACTATTGTTTTTACCCTGAGGTTCTCTGATTTTAACTCCTTGATGTGAGTTGACAGATGGTTGACTTGCTGCTGCAAGGGCATCTTTTTTAATTTGAAGCTTTTTGGAACTTCTTCTGTGGGGATCACTGGGGACTTTGAGTCCAGAGCAGTCTTCTCTATTTTTTATTTCTTCCTCCTGCATCTCTACATCCTGTTTGCTCCAACAATCAATTAATTTGAGCAATTTTAGCAGTCAAAGGAGAACTTACAGAAGTCTCATCATTATCAATTAAGTCCAATTCTTCTTCATGGGCAGAAGTACTTAGATCAGTCATTTCTTGTATAATTTGAACTGAGAGAAAGTAAATATTAATATTTAATCAGTTATTATCTAACTTGTTTCACGAAAAATATAAGAGATAGAAAAAATCTTTTTTTATATGATCAATTATCAGGATTATTAATCAGCTGAAATAATGAAAATATAATGCTTATCAGGACAAAAATCAACTGAAATAATTATTACAATTTTTTAATTAATAAAGGTAATTAAGAGATTGATATTTTATTACCAGGATTCATATAAATCAACTGAAATAATAAAATAATTTATTAATTATCAGGACAAAAGAGTCAACTGGAATAATTAAAACAATTCTTAATTAATTACTAATTTATATATTTATATATAATTATCAGGACTAAGAGTAAACTTAAAATTTAATTACTAGGACTAAATATCAACTGAAATATTTTATTACAATTAATTAGTTAATTTATATATTTGTTATTTTACTACCAGGACTAATTGTCAACTGAAGAAATAAATTAATATTTAAATTATCAGGACAAAAATGTCAACTGAAATAATTAAAAAAAAATATATATATTATAATATATTTAATTTTTATTACTTCTAGGACTAAGAACAAAATTGCTCTATCTTGGTCAACTAGTAAAAAAAATTTATTATATGCCAGACACCTCCCCCTGTAATGTGAGCAATTTAATGCCACTACAGAGTGCTGAGTAAAAGGATGTACATGAAATATGAAATTTGTAGAGTGAGACCTAGAGATAGTAACCGTTATAGTCACTAAAAATGTATAGGGCAATATCCACTATATAAACCTTAAATTTGTGGTGAGGTTATATTTCCAGTCATGGAAAAAAAGGTAAGTCACATGCCTTTTGAAGTTCATCATTTTTTGTTTGTCCACAAAGTCTTATTGGTCCTCATAGTCAATGGTCCCACAGTTTCCTGCAACAAGATATTGATGTGTTGAAAACCATTCAGAAAGGCCCCAAAGTGCTAGAAGGTCCTATTGTTCTAGAAAGATTTGAAAGTAATCAAATGGTGGTGAAAGGTGGAAAAGGCTCAAAATTACAAAGGGTTACATAAATTTTATCTTTTATAATCTAGTACTCAAGTTAGAAGTAAAAATATATTAATATTATTACTTGTAAGGATTTGAATAATGTAGTTGTAAATACTAAAGCAGTAATATTAGTAATGGAAATTATTTATTGTATATAATAAATTGTAAGTAAGTAAAGAATGAAGAAAAAACAACCAGAATGGGAGGCCTTATATAGGAAAAAAGGAGAGAAACCAAGGAGTTAAAGAATCTATATACAGGAGAATGAGAGAAAAGAAAATTCCACAGTAAGATATTGCAAATATAAAGACTTTTCTATTAAGAATGTCTCAATATAATGTAATTACTGTATATATCAAATTATTTGATGTACTTTAAAGTTCCTGTAAATGTCACTTTTAAATAAAATAATATAGATTTAATACTTAGTATTAATATATTTTTATTTCAACTCTAAAATGTCATGAGGATGTTGTCATGGGATAAAAATATGAGGGACATTTAAAATTAAATATTTACTTGATTTTTACTTATTCCAATTAGTTAAGTTAAAAAATAAATAAAATTAATAAAATAAGAAATAAAGGCGTGGCTTCATCCTAGTAATTGATTAATTATTTACTAGGTAAGTCTAGTAGCCTGGCTGACAGAACCCCTCAGGTCAACCTGATGCAGAAACCCTTTCTGCGATGCAAGAGCAAATGGAACACTTACAAGAACAAAACACCAGACTCATGGAATGTCTAGCAGAGGAAAGGCCCTCATACTACGGCCCCAGAGAAGCAGAAATAGATGCCGCTGAAGCTGGGGAACAGGAATGGTCTGTGACACTGCATCACTTCTTAAAGGCCCAAAGATTTTTGTCCCAGAAATAGTTGATGGAAAGCAAGGTCCCTGGGCAGATAAGTACCCATCACAGATAAATCTTTATGTCCTGATCAACCACAATCAGTTACCAGATGAGCAATCAAAAATTGGATTTGCAATCTTTTACCTCACAGACAAGGGGGCACACTGAGAGAGGCCATATACAAAGGAACTCCTTGAAAATGGAGAGTTGGAAACAGATTTCAATCAGTTCATGGCAGAATTTGAATTAGCATTTGGAGCCCCCAATGTGGCCACAACCTCAGAGCATGCTCTAAACAAGTTGTGACAGAAACACTCTGTTGCTGAGTATGTGTCCAAATTCCGGGGCCAAACCAGCTATGTTACAACATGAGGAGAGTGAGACCTCATGTTTCAATTTAGAAATGAGATCTCACAAAAAATCAGGAATGCCCTAATTAGCCACCCTTTTCCAACCTCCCTCCAAGAACTCATAGAACTAGCTATCAAAATAAACAATGAGTTCACACATAAGAAAATGTATGTTTGTAGTGGTGCTTGTCAGTGGAGCAACTATGCCCCATCAGGTGGGGCCACTTCTAGGGACCCAAACCCCATGGACATTGATGCAGTCAACATAATCAGTGCTAATGGGAAGATAAGACTATCTGTTGAGGAATACCAGAGGCGTATGAGTAGAGGGCTGTGCCTGCAATGTGGAAATGGTGGTCATCTAGCAAGGGAGTGTAAGGGTAAGAGCAGGGTTAGTGAGGTGGAGGATAGCACAGGTAGGACACAGGTAAAAGACAGTGCTCAGGAGTGAAGTTTGTTACCTTGCTGAGCAGATTAGAGTGAAAGAATAAGGGGGATTCGGTGGAATAATTTTCAGCGTTTAAGCCACTTGAAGTAAATGATAATAATATTCTACTAAACTTGCCTTTAATGAACCTTGATGCCACAACAAATTCACAAGCCCTACTGGACTGTGGGGCCACAGACTGTTTTATTTCTGACAAGTTTTTACAGAGAAATAAAATGAGAAGTGAAAAATTGGACCACCCTAGCATCTAATTATTTTTGAGGGATCCCCAGATGGAGAAGGAGAAGTAAGAGAAATGTTTTTTTGATGGTTTGGTGTGACAGAAAAGAGTTGCAGCACAGGGCATATGCAACAAACCTGAAGGACAAGTATGACATGGCTGGACCAATATAACCAGCAAATTGATTGGAAGGAAAGGAGTTCTTGGTGCTAAAGTATTGGCCCCCTGGACCATCCTGGAAAGTCTACTGATGTTTTATTATCATCAGTAGACTTTCAACCAGAACTGATGCTTCCTCTTGATTCTAAGCAGCAGGCTGGGGATGGGTCACCAATAGGGAGCACCAAAGAGGGCAATAAAGAAAATGAAGTGTACCAAGGAAAGGAGAAGGTGCAAAAAGGATGCTCAAAGGTAGAAGATGAAAGGGTGGATGGCACAGAGAAGGAATTTGTCTCCTGGCCCACCTGGAGTGTCTCCTGGTGTCTTATTATCATCAGTAGACTTGCCACAAGAGCTGAAACTTTCTCTTGATGCTAAGTTTCAGGGCTTGGAGGGGGCACTGGAGGAGGAGGAGGAACTGGAATGTGACAAGACAGCTTGGAACATATCTGCCAAGATTTCAGCCAAGGCTCAGTCCTTAAAGCCAACAAAAATTTTCAAGGAAATAATCCCTGATGCCTATTGGGAATTCTTACCACTTTTCAAAGATGGAGGAGTCAAAACCCTACCACCCCATGGACCATACAGCTTTGCCATTAAACTGATACCCAGTGCCACTCCTCAATTTAGTTGCATAATCCCATTGTCAATTTTGGAATCAACAGCGCTAAAAGAGATGATTGATGAAAATTAGAAGAATGGTTTCATCAGAGAATCAAAATCTCACTGGGCAGCATCTGTTATCTTTTCAGGAAAAAAGGATGGGTTTCTGAGACTGTGTATAGCATTTCAGAAGATTAAATGCACCAACAGTTAAGAAAAGATACCCCCTTCCACATAATAGTGAGTTGATTGACAGTCTTCAGGGTGCAGAAATTTTCACATCCCTAGATCTCAGGGCAGGCTACCACAACATATGTGTGAAAGAGAGAGATGAACATAAACTGGAATTTTTCACTAACTTTGGTCATTTTTAATGGTTGGTAATTCCATTTTGTCTGTGTAATGTGCCCACCACTTTTCAACATTTCACCAATAGCATCTTCAGAGATAGAATAGGGATAGATGTGGAAGTGTATCTAGATAACATCTTTATTTAATCCAGATCAATGGAGGAACACCAGATATGTGTGAAGGACTTTTGCAGCGTTTGGAACAAGCCCAAGAATGATTGAAACCAGAGAAATTTGTCTTCTTAGTGAGTGAAATCCCCTACCTAGGTATCACCACGGGAAATCTAGGGGTGAATTGCTAGCAATACCCTCTCTTGAAATTTAGAGTGTCCCTTAAATATGCCAGGTTTATGAATACTTTATAAACATAAGTAAATTAGAGTTAGATTTACATTTATTCTCAGATTGATTATAGACAGAATATCAACTGATTCCAAATTATGCACAAGTTGATCCTCCAGAACTTGATTTTGGTCCTCTGATAAGAACAAATTGAGCACAAATTGATCAAACCTAAGCTTATGCATATATAATAATTCAGGATACTTGCTCTATTAAATTTGATAATAAAAAAAATATTGATGAATTTATATAAAAAAATTATTATGTAAGATATTAAATTATAAATTTAGGCATCATAGGAGGGAAGGTAATAGAACTTAATTATACTATGTGACACCTTAATACTGTATCACGCAGTTTGAAACATTTAAAACAAAATGAGTCATGATGGGCAATGAAATTGCTTGGACAGACTCTTTCAAAATTAATACTGACCATAATACAAAAGTATGAAACCTTGGCATCTATCCAATAAAAGATTTTCCTTCTGATAAATGGATTTTTTTGTCTGACCTTCAGGGGGGTAATTTGGCCACATCACACTACTTCTATTTCCATGATTGACCAAAACATCATCCTCATTCCCATATAAAGAGTTGATCTTATCTGACTGTGGCTGATCAAAGGGGTCCACCACAAGTTTAGCCAAAATTTTGGTGAACACTTTTTTGATGGATAGTGACTAACTGGTGCTTTCCGAAATTTTCCACCTCAAGTTAGGATAAACTTCAGGAGGATAAATTTATTAGGGGGTTTCAGTTCTGGCAAATCCGCACTTAAATAAGTGCGGATTTCCAAAACACACTAGCCACAATATTGGTGGATTTCAAAATGAAATAAGTCACTTATTTCACTCAAATCCGCACTTTCTCAACCAAAAGTGCTGATTTCACCATCAAGTCCCATTTCACTGATTTGTCAGCATCATCCCATTCATACGCAGCACTCCGCAGCATAACACTTCATAACTCAAAACATTGTACATCACTTACATCTTCATATCATATCATATAAGAGTTATGCCTTCCTCACTTTCAAATCGTGATAAATTACATAAAGCAATGATTTCATGGCTCTTGAACTGCTCTTGGACTCTGATTGCGATTCTGATTCTGATCTAGAAGAAGATTTTGTCTTTTTATCAAAAATGTCCACGAAACGTTACCTTCTTCCCAGAAAGCCTCAAGTACTTCATACCCCCAAGTACACCATCCAAACACTTCTTAAACTATCTACACCCAGTTTTAGAGAGCTGTTCAGGACTTCTCAAGAATGTTTCCTTAAATTGCTTGAGCTTATTCAGGATCATCCCGTATTTCACAATAATTCTCAAAAAGAACAACAACATCCTTCAATTCAATTGGCCATCACACTATGTCATTTGGGTTCAAATGGTAATGGAGCCGCTTTGAAACGTTTAGAAAATGTCTTTGATTTAGGGTATGGTTCAGTTAACACTTATACCAAACAATGTATCACTGCCATCAACTCCTTGGAATCTCAACTTCTCACCTGGCCAACAAAAGAAGAGCGACTTGAATCATCTCAGGTTATGCAAGCAGAGGGCTTCCCAGGATGTATTGGTTTTGTTGATGGTACTGCTATTCCTTTGAGCCAGAAACCTGCTCAAGGTGGAAACAATTACTTTCAAATTCTCATCAAAAAATTTCACCAAAATATTTACAAGTCAAAAAAATTCTATATCTGTTTTAAAAAATTGGCAATACTCTCCCCTGCATTTTATTGAAGCAAGGGGTGGATATCACCAAAATTTTTCTAAGTCATCAATTTCACATGTCAGATTTGAAAAATTGGCAATAACCCCCCCTGCATTTTATTGAAGTAAGTGGTGAAAGTCATCTAAATTTAATATAATTACGTAAATTATTAAATAAATATCTAATATATATCAATTTCCCTAGTTTAAAGTAATGACAATCCCTTAAGCCAAAATGCAGATCAAATCTAGAAACAAAAGTTTGGGACTTTCCACAAGTATAGGCTAGAGGAACCCCATGAAACAAATAAATGTTATCATGATTACCATTTATACAACACAAGGTCGTGGGCCCATTACTTTAGTTGAGGAAATTGATACATAAAAAATATTTATTAAAAATTTACGAAAAAATATAAAATTTTCGATGACAACTCTAATCCCCATACTTTTTGGATCTAAATAAAGTTTTTTTAAATCTATTAACTTTAACTTCTTTCATTACCTTATTGATTCTTTGAATCAACTTATGACTGATTTGAAATGAGCAACCAAAATGTGTTAAATGTTGACAGGATTCCAAACCAGGAAGAGCTTTGGTCGTTTGATGATTATCCTTAGAAGAATTCCAAATAGTTTCGATGATACCATTTCCCAAACCAAAATCAATGATGCACCGGTGGTCTAGAAAATATTAACCATGTCATTTAATATTAGCTGGAGATGGTATTGGTTGGCCAGTAATAGGTTTGATATATGAGAATATACCAAAAGTAAGAAAATTGGTGTCCTTGGTATCAGTGTGAATTTTATTGTGAAATCCAGAATGAGTGATAATAACATTAGAAAATAAAAGATATTCGTGGCTGATATCTTCCCATTTGGAGTCACACCAATTCGGTATTCCAACTTTGGTTGCAAGTTCATGATTTTTTTCAAATGCTTTATTACAGTGCTTTTTGAGTCGAAGAGCAAGAAAAGAGTTAAAGGAAGGTAGAGTGTCCCATAAGCAAAAATCTTCATCTTTTTGAGCTTTAGTGATATTCTTGAGCAACGAATACATGCCTATATAATTGAAATGCCTAGATAATAATCATATAAGAGTTTCAGAATCCTTATCCTCTAAATATGCAATATAAAAATGTGAAATAAGACAAGTGAAATTCGGAAAAAAGGCTCAACTTCAAAGGTCAAAATCTCAGCAACCACTGAACCTAATTCAATCTGTTTGAGGGAAATAAAAGATATGCTTTAGTAGAATCTTCAGTTAAAGGACATGTGATTTAAATAAACCTAACCCTAATTTGTTACATAAAAAAATGAAATAAAAATTTAAATTGGGAAAAAAAAGGCTCAACTTTAATGGTCAATATATCAGCAACCACTGAATCAAATTCAAATCTGTTTGTGGGAAATGAAAGGTAGCATTCAGGAAAATCTTCAGTAAAAAGAACATTAGATTTGAATAAACCTAACCCTAATTCTGAGTCTGATTTTCAAAATTTTACAAAAACTTGAAAAGTGGTAATGAAGATGAGATCAAAAGGAGTTTTATAAGTTCACTGTTATCCAGATAAGAGTCATACATATATTTAAGTATGAAGTTTTCATAAAAGGAATGAGATATCATATAGGCATGAAAAAAAGGAGATGAAACTTACCTTGATTGAAAAGTAGGAAAAATAGAGTGAGAAAGATTGATGTTGGAATTGTGGGTAAATTGAATATGGAGTAAGTGAAATGCATAAAGAATGTGCAATGTATGTGTTTCAATGAAATGGAGCCAAAAAAAAGTGAAATAAGGGAAAGGGGGGATAATGACCATGCCAAGGAGGGATGAAGAGTAGGGTGATGGAGCTAAAAAAGAAAGTAAAGAGGGAGAGAAAAAAAAGGTTAATTATAACATTGAAATCCAAAATAACCACTTACAAAAAAAATTTAGATAAAAAAAATAAAATAAACAGAAAAAAACAAAAAAAAATTATAATTAGTAATCAAAAAATCAAAAAAAAAGAATAAAGTGACTTACCTGGAGAGATGAGATGACAAAATGAATGAAACCAAATTGTTTGAGGGATGTTGGAGGAGAATAGGAAAAGAATATGAGGGATGAATGAAAAAAATAAATCACTGACAAAATATGCGATTTCATGTTGAGCTGGTGAAAGAAAACCAATGAGCCATCCAAAAAAAAAAATTCACCATAAATTCCAAAAAAATGAATATGCAACAAACCAAAATTCCAATCCAAGTGAATGAAGTACACAAAGAGGACATTCGGAGAGTACAAAATG
This sequence comes from Hemileia vastatrix, assembly GCA_030280995.1. Taxonomy (NCBI): domain Eukaryota; kingdom Fungi; phylum Basidiomycota; class Pucciniomycetes; order Pucciniales; family Zaghouaniaceae; genus Hemileia; species Hemileia vastatrix. Next base: position 16,222,070 of record JASXTE010000015.1, read on the forward strand.
GTATGGAAAAGAAAGGGATGATGTGGCCAACATGTGGTTTTGAAAAAATAATCACGAAAAAATTCTGATTTGAGGTCAGAACTGACACCCATAGAAAAAAGATTAAGAAGTAGAAGAAATAAGTAAAAAAGAATGTAAACATGCCTGGTCAAAATATTGAAAATGTCAGGAAGGGGTGTGTGCCGAGGATTGATGGGTAGGTAGCGAGGAAGGTCAGTGTGTCACATGTGACAGGGATGGGGTAAGAAAGGAAGGGATGTTTTGTGGCCAAAATGTGGTTGTGAAAAAAAACGGGAAAAAAGTGCTGATTTGAGGTCATAACTGACACCCTTTTTTGAAATAAGTGACTTTTTTGCAAAATTTAAGTGCTGATTTGTAAGTGCTGATTTGGTTTGAAATCCGCACTTAAGTTAAGTGCGGATTTGCCAGAACTGACACCCCCTATTATGAATACCAAATTAACTGAAGAATACTTTTGCCCTAGCTACTCTGAATCACAAAAGTGTCCAACTGAGGTTTAGCCATAATTCAGGTAGACACTTTTGGAAAGGCACAGTCTGATGGGTTTAATATCTATATATGGCAATAAGTATCAGTTTTTTATCAACATGGAACTAGAATTAATTTAATATGGCCAAAGTGTCCACCTGAAGTTTGGCCAAAATACAGGTGGAAATTTTTATGAGGATTACTTGATGAAATGAAGAAGACTTGAAATTACTTTCCATCATAAAATTTTCAAACTTAAGTTTATCAAAAATTGTGGTGACACTTTTGCCAGATCCAGTCATATGGGATCAACTCTCTATATGGCAATGAGAATCAATTTTTAGTCAATCATGGCATTAGAAGTAATTTTATATGGAAAAACTTTCCACCTGATTTTTGGCCAAAAATAAGTTGGAAATGTTTATGAGGAATACTAGATTAACTAAAGAAGACTTGCACCCTACTACTGTCCATCATAAAAGTGTCCACCAGAAGAATTCTCAAACTTGTGGTTGACACCTTTGGCCTGGTCCAGCCTTATGGGATCAATTCTGCATATGGAAATGAGGATTTAATTTGGTCAATCATGGTACTAGAAGTCATTTGATATAGATAAAGTGTCCAACTAAATATTGGAAAAAAATCAGTTGAAAAATTCATTTAGTTTTTCAAAAAATCAAATTAAGTAAAATTTTATTCCTGATGATGCCCATTTTATCCAACACCTCTTCTGAGCCTTGAAAGTAGGCATTTAGCTTGAATTTTGTTTCATATAAAATCCCTATTATTCAACCTATTTCTTTTTATCCCTTTTTTTCTTTTAGATATCTATTAATTTTATGTAAAACAAATCATTTTCATAATTTTTTACATGTATTTAATAGAATTATTAAAGGTTTAAAATCACCCTGTAAGAATTTGGCACATGTTTTTTTGCTATACTAATAAAAATAATAATATACTGGCAACAAAAAATTGATCAAATGATAAAATATTAATAAAACAGAAAGATCAAATAACAGTGTATATGTTTTAAAAAAATACCAGTTGCACTGAAGAAGAGCTGCACCCTAGATACTCACCATAAAAGAAGTGTCCAGCACAAGTTTGGCCGAACTTGTGCTGGACACTTTTGGTTGCATGAAGTCATATGAGATAAATTCTCTCTATGGCAATAAAAAAAGATATTTCACTCAATTATTGAAGTAAAGAATGTTTAATATTGTAAAATTGTCCCCTGGATGTCTGTCCAAACCTCAGTTCAAAATTTGTTAGCTATACATAAAAGTAAGTTTAGACCAAGTCTTTACCTAGGGGTCCCCAACTGTCCCAACACCACTTCTGGCTCTTGATGGTAAAAATTTTACTTGTATTTTTTATTTCGTATTTGATCCCATTTATTTTCTTTTTACTTTTCTATTACTCTTTTTAATTTTAAATATCAATTTATTTTTTAAAAACTAAACATATTCATATTTTTTTAACTTTATATAAAAATATTATTAAAGTTGTAACATCACCAATTTTGCATTTGGCATGCAGGTTTTTGCTATACTAGAAACATTAATAATATATATGGTGACAAAAAATTAATTATAAGATAAATATGAATGATAAAAAAAAGTTAAAAACCCAATAGAAATGTGAAAAACAAAAAACTGATGTACTGAGAAACACTTCCACCCTAGCTACTCTCCATCATAAAAGTGTCCAGCACAAGTTTGGCCAAACTTGTGCTGGAAACTTTTGTTCAGGTGCAGTCAGATGGGATCAATTCTCTCTGTGGAAATTAAATTAAAAAAAATGCTAAATAATTACATTAGAAGTAGTTTGGTATGGCTGAATTATCCACCTTGAGTTTTTCCAAACCTCAGGTGAAAAATTTTTTATCGTTAAAAAAAATTAAATTTTATCAAGTTTAGCCCTGATGGAACCCATTTGTTTCAACACCTCTACTGGCTCTTGAAGGCAGGAATTTTTCTTTTTCATATTTGATCTCTTTTACTTTACTTTTTTATCACTCATGTTACATTTGGATATTAATTTGTAATTTTGGAAAAGAAATCATTTTCATATTTTTTTAACATTTTTTAATAATATTATAAAAGGTGTAATATAACATGGCATGCATTTGGTGCACAAGTTTTTTCTGTACTAAGAAAATTAATAAAATTCTAATGAAAAAAAATTAATCAGATAATAAAATATGAATAACACAGAAAGATAAAATACCATTTGACATGTTTTAAAAAAATAACAGTTGCACTGAAGAAGACCTGCACCCTAGCTACTCTCCATCATAAAAGTGTCCAGCACAAGTTTGGCTGAACTTGTTCTGGACACTTTTGGTCAGGTGCAGTCAGATGGGATCAATTCTCTCTATGGAAGTGAAAAAATTATTTGATAAGAAAATTCACTAGATGTAGTTTGATATAGCTGAATTATCCACCTAGAGTTCATCCAAACCACAGGTACACAATTTTTTATCTTTAAAAAATAATCAATTAAGTACAATTTATCCCTGATGGCTCTCATTTGCTTCAACATCTCTACTGGCCTTTGATATTAGCAATAATACTTGGATTTCATTTTTCATATTTGATCGCTTTAAATTAATTTTTTATTCCTCATATTGCTCTTGGATATCAATTAATAAATTTTAAAATAAATTATTTTAATATTTTTATACATTTTTTTAATAATATTATAAAAGGTGTAACATCACTCAGTATGCATTTGGCACACAATTTTTTGCTATACTTATATAATTAATAATATAATTAAGACAAAAAATTAATCAAACAATATGTATGAGTGAGGCACAAAGATAAAATACCAGTAGACATGTTTTTAAGAAATACCAGATGAACTGAAGAAAAATTCTACCCCAGCCGCTCTCCATCATAGAAGTGTCCAGCACAAGTTCGGCCAAACTTGTGCTGGACACTTTTGGTCATGTGCAGTCAGATGGGATCAATTCTCTGTATGGCAACAAAAAATTTTTTTATCAAATTTCACTAGAAGTAGTTTGGTTTAGCTGAATCATCCACCTGCTGTTCTGCCCAATATCAGGTGTATAATTTTTTATCTTTAAAGAAAAGGTCACTTATTACAATTAAGCCCTGATGGCTCCCATTTGCTTTAACACCTCTACTGGCTCTTGATAGCAGGAATTTTAATAGTATTTTTTTCATATTTTAACTCTTTGACTTTTATTTTACTCTTTTATTCCTCTTTTTACTTTTAAATTTCAATTTAATTTTTGTAAAACTAATCCTTTCCATATTTATTTACGTCTATTTTAAAAAAATATTGAAGGTATAACTTCACATGGTATGCATTTGGCACACAAGTTTTTGCTACACTAATAACATTAATAATTTAATGGTGATAAAATATTAATCGGATGATAAATATGAAAGATACAGACTGATAAAATACCAGTAGACATGTTTATGAGAAATACAAGATGAACGAACTGAAGAAAATTTCCACCCAAGCTACTCTCCATCATAAAAGTGTCCAGCACAAGTTCGGCTGAACTTGTGCTGGACACTTTTAGTCACGTGCAGTCAGATGGGATCAATTCTCTATATGGCAACAAAAAAACATTTTTTTATTAAACTTCACTACAAGCAGTTTTGTTTAGCTGAATCATCCACCTGTTGTTCTTCCCAACCTTAGGTGTATAATTTTTTATCTTTAAAAAAAAGGTCACTTATTACAATTTAGCCCTGATGGCTCCCATTTTTTTCAACACTTCTACTGGCTCTTGAGAGCAAGAATTTTACTAGTATTTTGTTTTTCATAATTGATCTCTTTGAGATTAATTTTACCTTTTTATCCCTCATATAGCTTTTGTATATCAATTTATTTTTTGTAAAACAAATCATTTTCATATTTTTTTACCTTTATTTAATAATATTATAAAAGGTGTAACATCACCCGGTATGCATTTGGCACACGAGTTTTTTCTATACTTATAATATTAATAATATAATGGTGACAATAAATTAATCAAATGATATATATGAGTGAGGCACAAAGATCAAGTACCAATGGACATGTTTATAAGAAATACCAGATTAACTGAAGAAAAATTCTACCCTAGCTACTCTCCATCATAAATGTGTCCAGCACAAGTTCGGCCAAACTTGTGCTGGACACTTTTTGTCACATGCAGTCTGGTGTGATCAATTCTCTCTCAATCATTGAACTAGAAGTTGTTTGATATGGCTAAATGGTTATGCTGAAGTTTTTTTAAACCTCAGATTGGCACTTTTTTGTTTTTCAAAAAAGCAATTATAGTCCAAGTTTAGCCTCACTGGTGGACATTTTCCCCAACATGTCTACTTGCTCTTGAGGGCAGTATATTTATTTTAATTTTTTATTTCATATTTGATTCCTTTAATTTTAACTTTTTATCCCTCATATTGCTTTTGTATATCAATTTATTTTTTGTAAAACAAATCATTTTCATATTTTTTTACCTTTATTTAATAATATTATAAAAGGTGTAACATCACCCGGTATGCATTTGGCACACAAGTTTTTGCTATACTTATAATATTAAAACATAATGGTGACAAAAAATCAATCAAATGATAAATATGAGTGAGGCACAAAGATCAAATACCAGTGGACATGTTTATAAGAAATACCAGATGAACTGAAGAAAAATTCCACCCTAGCTAACCCCCATCATAAAAGTGTCCAGCACAAGTTCAGCCAAACTTGTGCTGGACACTTTTGGTCACATGCAGTCTGATGTGATCAATTCTCTCTATTGCAATGAAGATGAATTTTTCTTCAATAATTGCACTATAAGTTATTTGATATGGCAAAATTGTCATCCTGAAGTTTTGGTAAAGCTCCAGTGGATTTTTTTTTATTTTTACAAAAAAGAAATTATAGTCCAAGTTTAGTGCCACTGGTGGGCGTTCACCCCATCATGTCTACTTGCTCTTGATGGGAGGAATTTCTCTTTAATTTTTTATTTCATATTTGATCCCTTTAATTTTACCTTTTTATCCCTCATATTGCTTTTGGATATCAATTTATTTTTTGTAAAACAAATCATTTTCATATTTTTTTACCTTTATTTAATAATATTATAAAAGGTGTAACATCACCTGGTATGCATTTGGCACACGAGTTTTTGCTATACTTATAATATTAATAACATAATGGTGACAAAAATCAATCAAATGATAAATATGAGTGAGGCACAAAGGTCAAATACGAATTAATCAATAGTTCTTTTTAATATTATAAATTTTTTGATTAAATAAAATGGTAATAATGAATTATATTTTTCATCCACAATTCCACTCTAATGATTCCCACTGCACAAAAAGGGTTCACTTGGTCCTTTCTTTACTGCTTGTGCATATATTTTATTGCCCACAGTACTACAATTTTTTGTAGTGATTATCCCACATCTGATTCAGGAATATTTTTAAACAATATAAGTTTTTTTTACAAAAGACCTTATCATATCCAATATCCCACAAAAAATACAACCTGTTTTTGTATTAAAGCCCGTTAATTATTAAGAAATTGTTAAAATAATTAGATTAGACCCTGGCACAGCTAGATCCATACCAACCGACCTAAAGTCTTTTCAATATTGAAAACAATTAAATAAAATTATGATATCATACTAAATTATGGGCACCAACCATAATTCAGCACTTCTCATTTGCTCTGCTACAAAATGAGTGCATGTAGCATTTTTCTAACGTCGGACTGTTTTTCTTCCTTCCCTCACACCTTTAGTCCAGAATGAAAATTTAGTATGAGTTTTGGTCAAAATGGTTTGCCAGTGTTATCTGTATGCAATATGAATTCATATTGCATATTTCTATTTATGCATAAAATATACTTGTTAAGCATCATTTTTTTTGCATTTTTCAATCATTATGCATATTTATGCATATTCATATGCATATTCAATATACAGATTTATATGCATATTAATATATTTTATTCATATACGTATATGCACCTTTTTTTTGCATATTCAATATGCATATTTTTATGCATATTTTATGCATATTTTTATGCATATTTTTTATGCATATTCAATATGCATATTCAATATGCATATTTTTATGCATATTTTTTATGCATGTTTATTCTTCATAGTCATTATGCATACACTTTGGATAGGCAATTCACATCAATTTTTAGCATGCAATAAGTATCCACCATGCAAATTCAAATGCATATGCATCTATATCATACATGCAATATATATTCAAGTTTAATATTTGAATATTAAGGTATGCTAAGTGATGTTGTTCAACCTTTTGCCAAACCTGAGATTAACTGATGTTCAATGTGGTTCTTAAGCTCTGCTCAAGGAGGGATTGTTCTGGATTCAATCTGTGACAGTTTATTTTTTCAATGTTTTTTCATCTGATTTAAAAACATCTTTCTGACAGTTTCAGGATGGTTTCCCAACAGTTTCCTGACAAATTCCTAATAGTTTTAAAAAGAGGGAACTGCTAGCAGTTCACCCCCAGATTTCCCGTGGTGTATGATTATCTCATAGAATAGGGTGCAAATGGACCAGGAAAAAGTAAAGGAAGTAACAGAATGGCCAACATCAGCGTCAGTAAAGGAGCTCCAGTCATTTTTAGGCTTTGCAAATTTTTACCTCCGTTTTATTGAAAATTACTTCCACATCTGCCAACCATCACACAACCTCAAAAAAAAGAGGCCAAACTTACCTGGAAAAATAGCCAACAAGATGCATATGACTATCTGAAAAGACAATTTGTGACAGCCCCTATTTTTGCAATCCCTGATTTATTAAAGCCATTTTTTCTGGAATGTGACTGCTCAGATTTTGCACTAGATGTAGTATTATCCCAATACAACACTGAAAATGTCTTTCACCCAGTAGCATATTTTTCACAAACACTTCTAGGTGCTGAAATAAACTATGAAATATATGATAAGGAGTTATTGGCACTAGTAGAGGTGGTGTGCACATGGTGTCTCTATTTGGAAGGAGGGCCTCAACAGTTACAAGTTATTATTTATACAGATCATAAAAACTTATAAAACTTCCAAACTACAAATAATTTGATGCTCCAACAAGCACACTGGGAAGAACTTCTGAGTAGCATTAATTTTTTTGTTACATTATGGCATGGGAAGAAAAGTGGCAAACCCAATCTGCTATCATGACGTCCTGACTTACTCCCAGCACCAGACCAGCTACATACTTTTGGCCCAAATTTATTGAAGGGAGACCTTGAAGAGGGGGTAATCATAGATGAGGTGGAACTAGTGGATGAGAAGTTGATAGAATAGGTAAGAAGGGGGCAGAAAAAAGATGAGGGAGTGCAGGAGTTGGTGAAGGCGCTGTTATCAAAGGAGGTATTGGTAAGGAAAGGATTGGAGGAGTATCACCTGGAAGGGGAAGTGCTGTATTGGAATAGGAGGATAATGTTCCAAATGATGAAGAACTCAAAAGGCAGGTGGTCAAATCAAGACATTATTCCCCAATTGAAAGACAGCCATGACCACTGAAGACTGTGGAGTTGGTAAATCACAACTTTTACTGGAAGTACAGGAAGGTGTACATCCAGCACTATGTAGTGGCATGTGACTATTTCCAGAGAAAAAAGGTCAGTCCAACCGAAACACCATTGAACCGATTGAGAATTTTCAAGCAGCCATGGAAGGAGCTCTCCTACAATCTTATAGTGGATTTACCCAAGTAAAATGGGAAGAATACAATCCTCAAAGTAGTTGAAGTTTACACCAAGATGGGGCACTTTATCCCCACCACTACAAAAGCCACATCAGTGGGTATTTCAGACTTAATGGTGGCACATTTCTGGAAATTACATGGATTTCCAGAAGGTATAGTATCAGATAGGGGAAGTACTTTTAACTCTAAGTTGTTGAAAGCAATGTATGAGAAACTGAACATTAAGCCCATATTGTCAAAAGCATGGCATCTACAAACTGATGGGAAATCTGAGATATTGAACAAGGCAATTGAACAATACCTATGCAACTTCATTAAATATCAGAAATATTATTGGGTACAGCTTTTACCACTTTCTGAATTCTTGTACAATAACAGACACATGCTGCAACAGGCATGTAACCATTCTATGCTAACTATGAATATCACCCTAAATTCTCAATTGGTACCCCATCCACGTTAAAAGTCCTAGAATCCAAAGAGCAGATTCAGAAAGTTCTGAGTATACATCAAGAATTGGAGGCAGCACTTAATTTATCCCAGAAAGCAATGAAATTTCATTGTGATTAAGGAAAGACCCAAAATCATGCACTACAGGTAGATGAAAAGGCTTTACTAAGCTCACGTTTCCTTTCTACATTGCACCCCAGCACTAAATTAGATCACAAGAAAGTGGGAACATTCAAAGTCAAGTGAAAAGTATCCGACTCCACTTATGAGCTGGAGTTACCAATCTTAATGAGGAAAGTACATCCAGTTTTCAACATCTCATTTCTCACAGAGCACAAAGAAGATAGAATTCCAGGACACCCCAAAGAGCCACCAGCGTCAATGCAGGTGTGAAATGAAGAGGAATTCAAGGTGGAAAAGATTGTTTCTAAGAGGATGTACAGGGGATAGGTTCAGTACTTGGTGTATTGGAAAGGTTATGGGGTTGGAGGTAGGTCTTGGAAACCAGTGGAAAATTTGGTGAATGCAAAGTAAAAATCGCAGGAGTTTGAGAAAGAGCACATGGAGCAGGAGGGGTAAAATAGGGGGTAATGTTAGGATTTGGTTGCAAGGTGGGGAGGAGGAGCGCTACAGATGCTATGCATTGTAAAGAGGCTGAGAAGTGGATATTTCATAAGGGGGCTATATGGGGCAAGTGCTCTGGAGCGCTCCTCATTGGACAACTTCTATAGTAATCTAATTAATCTCTTGTCTCACTGCTAAAAGTAGCATAGTCAGTCCCACCCTCCCTCACTGTTGGTAGCCCCAACATAGTCAGACTAATTTTTCTCACTGCTGTACCCAGAATAGTCTGTCCCATTAAGGCTAGCTTTAGAGCTAGCAGTAGTATGCCTTCCTAGGTCTTAAAATTATGTAACTGTAGAGAGATACTTTGTTTCCCAAGGTAAAAATTCTGAATTTCCTAAGAATGATACATAAATACATGAGGATCATTCTTAGCGATAAGTTTTATTTATATTCACATAAGTTCTGAGAGTGAATCTGGAGGTAGAAAAGTAATAAATAGTACCCTGAATGTAAATTTAAAATAGTATATTAATTGAGTAATTAATTATTACTATAGTAGCAACTTGAAAAATACAATTATTTCTAGATTTTTGAGAATTTATTGGGAAACCATATAATTCATGTATGATGTTGGTTACATATTTACTTTGAAGAAGAGTAATGAGTTATAAAACTGATTATTAGATTTAATGTATGAAGGATAAGATACACTTCCCTCCCTAAAATCCCCTCCCCTTTTATAGCCAGAATAATTTAGAGCACACCATCAAGAGTACATATATAGTAAGGGGTTTGATATTATAGAAACAAAATAGAAAAAGGTTAATATTTCAAATAATAGATACATAAAATATTAAATCAATAGAAAGGGTTTAAATAATAGAAAAAAAATCTGATTGTAGATACAAATCAATTTATTATAGAATGAACAGTTATCATTTCACACCACTATGGCAAAAAAAATTTCCACCCAAATAGAAGTTCTCATTTCAAAAATACTATGAGACACAAACTCACATCCAAGGAATATTTCTAATGACCAAAAATAATATGAATAAAAATGCCTATCCAAGGAATATTTCTCATGTCAATCAAAAATTGGATTTTTGATTCCCACTCAGGTACTATTTGAAGTTAACTAAAAAATAATTTACTGTAAAGTGAGATTCAAATCTAATTCATAATTTTTGAGCACTACATACCTTTAAGTAATTTTATAATGGCAAAATTTCTTAGTTATTTCTGTCCTTATACTTAAAAACTGGGTGAATTAAGTAAGATCTAGTCATCTTATATTTTTTACCCAATTAAAATTATTATATGTAGATAGTATCACACAGATACACTGGTTTTAGAATATAGATAATCACATAAACTTTGTTACCTAATATATTTTTTCCAGTGTAACTGTGTCATTAACCAGTGTGTGACATTGGCTCTCACAATTTTTCATGTTTCATTGCAAGACATTGCCACCCAAAAGGTAAATAAGTGACAGTTTTCCCATAGTTTCACCTTCTGCCAATTACAATACTTTAACCAAGGAGTAAGGGCTACAACTTAATCAATCCAATATTCATTTCAAGAGACTTGGGTTCCACAGCTTAATTAGACCCCTATTATCCCTTTAAATTTTGGAAATGGATATTGTCTTCTACAAGGTCAAACCCATGAAAACATATAAAATGATAGCTGCTCTGATCACCAAGCCAAGAAGGAATTTCTAAGAATTTGGTTTTTCAATTAATCCATGCAAGTTGAAATAAAGTAGTTTTTCTAGATTGAGAGACATAACTGATGATTAAAGTTGAAACAATGAATACAACTAATACAATAGGGGGTGTCAGTTCTGGTAAATCTGCACTTAACTTAAGTGCAGATTTCAAATAAAATCAACACTTAAAGTTTGCAAAAAAGTCACTTATTTCAAGAATGGGTGTCAGTTATGACTTCAAATCAGCACTTCGTTCCTGATTTTTTTTCACAACCACATTTTGGCCACATCATCCCTTCCTTGCCCACTCCATCCCTGTCACATGAGACACCCAGACCTCAATCTTCTCATCAATCCTTGGCACACACCCCTCACTAAGATTTGAAACATTTTATTGTGACATTTAAACCAGGAATGTTTTTTTCCTTCTTTTCTTATGTTTTAAACCTCTTAATTTCTTTTCTTGTAACATCAAAGTTTCATAATTCATCCCAGAAAAACCAAGACTCAAAAGGCAACTCAAAAAGAGCTTCATCACAAAGGTCTTTCCATAATGCAACACCTCACCTGAGAAATTAATGTCTGGGCAGCTAAAAAAGAAGATTATCTCATCATTACCATATTACTCAAAATTGAATCAAATTATTATGAGTTTTTTGGAAGTGAGAAGTCAACCCAAATCAGATGTCCACCTTCATCAAAGACCAATGCCTTTTTGTTGATGGCAAAGGAAGTAAAAAATAAAAAAAAGGGATAATCAACTTCAATCCTAAGTGAATGAAGGAGAGGTTCAAAATTTATAAGTCAAATGATAAAAAGGCTCATTTTTCTTCCACTTGCACTGGTTTTGGTATTGATGATTATGATTTAGAGAATGGAATTACAGCTGTTTCCAAAAAACTCAATGTCATGTGTCTTCTCTATGGGTAAATCAATATTCTTTTTGGCTCCCAGTTTAATAGTTAATTTTAATCTTACCAAAATAGCTATATCATGAGATTCTGATAACACCATTTGTCCTTTCTTGACTCCAAAATATTGTACTTTTTGAATTTCTACTCATCACCAACATAATTTTATCACCTCACCACCAATTTGCATTTCTAAATAAATCTGAGTAAACAAAATTCTTTATCTTCTTGAAAGATTTGGCAATAACCACACCTGCATTCTATTTCAGCAAAGGTTGGGTATCACCAAATTTTTCTAATTCATCAATTTTCAATGTCAGATTTGAAAATTTGGCAATACCCTCCCATGACTTTTATTGAAGTAAGGAATGGAAATCACCAAAATTTAATATAATTCCATAAATTAATAAATTAATAAATAAGATAAATTAAATTTACTAGTTTTAAAGTAATAAAAATTCCTCAAGCCAAAATGCAGATCATGTCAGCTAGGCTACAAGACTTACCCAGTAAATAATTAATTATTTACTAGGATGGAGCCACACCATTTATTTCTAATCTTATTTAATTTTACTTAATTTTTAATTCACTTATAATACTTTAACTAATTAAATATGTAAAACAAGTAATTAATTAAATTTAATGTTCCCCATTTTGTATTCCTTGACAGAGTCCTCATGAAAGCTGAAAGGTAAACTAAAAATATAAAAATACTATATATTAAAATCAAATATTTTTAATTTTATTTTAAATTTGGCATGTATAGAAACTTAAAATAAAATCAAATAAATTATAATTAAAATTGACATATACAGATAAATACTGTATATGAGTACATTCTCTATAGAACAAATTTAATTATTAGAAATTTCTATCATTGAAATTATTCTTTCTCTCATACTCACGTATATAGAATTTTCGATATTTTGCCATAAAGCAACTTTCTTTTCATGAGTTACTTTGAAATGAAACAAATCATCAGAAACTCTCTGTAACTAACTCTTCAATGCTTGATAACCCTATTCAGTTAACAAACTTTTATATTTCTGAGTAAATTGCATGTTGTTAATTATATGATTTTTTTTAGTAATAATATCTCTCAAATATTCATCATTAATTTTTGCTACATCTGGAGTGTTTCTCAATAAAGAAACAAAGTAACTTTTCAGATTCTCATAAAACTCAGTATCAAGTGTCTCATCAATAATAGCCATATCAGGATTTATCATTGAAGTAGCAATGAAAACTAATGGATTAGATATATTAGAATATTGAGTTATTTGTCTACTCTTATTAGCCTCTACTGGTCTCACAGTTTCATCTCCTCTTCCAGAATTACCTGAAGGAACTGAATCAGCAGCAAGAAATGGTACTTGAGATTCAATAGAGGGGATTACCAAGTCTTGGGCAAGATCTGAATATTGTTTTTTTATTTTCTGCCTCCTTGATAAGGGTTAGGAGGTGTGGGGTTGAATTGACTGGGTCTTGACGGACATGCCTTAGGCATTTGAGGCTGCTGTTGTTGAGACAGATAATCCCACTGGGTGTTTAACCTATCCCAATGCCACTTTGATACTCCACCTTTTCTGGTTTCTGGGGAGCCAATTGTGGAAGATCCCTGGGGGGAGGAGGTCTCCTCTTCTCTTGAAGAAAGGCATCTATTTTTCTTACCTTTTCTTCTAGTGAGTCTGTTCTTGCTCTCAGTCTTAAGTTCTCTGTCCTCAGTTCCTTTATGTGGATGGAGAGATTCTTTACTTGCTGAGGTGAAGGCATCTTTTTTATTTTGAAACCTTTTGGAAGTCCTTCTGGGGGGTTAATAGAAGGCTTTTGTTCCAGAGCATTTGTCTCCACTAGTATTTCCACTTCCTCTATTACCACATCCTGATTGGTCCAATAATTGATTAATTTGATCCAATTTTGTAGTCAAGGGAGAACTTACAGAAGTGGCTTCATCATAATCAATTAAATCCAATTCCTCCTCACAGCCAAAAGAAGCACCTTGATCAGTGATATTGTAATTTTAACATGAACTGAGGTAAAGAAATATTAAGATATATTAGTTTTATTTTTGCTTTATTAAAAAAAATAATAATAATAAATTTAAAATATAAAAATTTTCAGGACAAAAATCAACTGAAATAATAATCACAATTTAATTAATTCAAGATAATTTTATAACCAGGATTAAAAGAAATCAACTCAAGTAATAAAATTGATTTTTAATTAACAATTTAAATTTTGATAATTATCAGGATTAAAATCAACTGAAGGAATTTAATTACCAGGACTTAATGTCAACTGAAAATAATTTAATTACCAGGACTTATTTTCAACTGAAATAATTTTAATTACCAGAACTTATTGTCAACTGAAATAATTTTAATTACCAGGACTTAATGTCAACTGAAATAATTTAATATAATTGATTTAATTAATTTATAATATTATTAATCTACTTCCAGGACAATTTGTCAAATGAAGCAATAATATAAAATTCTAATTATCAGGACAAAAGTCAACTGTAATAATTAAAAAAATAATATAATTAATTTAATTTTTATCACTTCTAGGACTAAGAACAAAATAGTTCTATCTTTGTCAACTAGAAAAATAAAAAATTCTAATTTACCAGACACCTCCCCCTGTAAAATGAGCAAATTAATGCCACTTACAGAGTGCTGAGTAAAAAGAAATACATAAACTATGAAAAGTGCAAAGTGACCCACAAATAGTAATCAATATAATTACCACAAATATATATGACTATTGTCAATCTATAAGCTTAATTTTTGGAGCGTGGTTTGATTCCCACTCGCAGCAAAAAATAAGACATGTGACAGATGACGTTTGTGCTTTTTTTCGTCCACTCTTCCCTGTAGGTACCTCAAGATCGAAGTTCCCTCAGTCTCTGGCCTCAAGTTATTGATGCGCCATTGACTATTCGGAAAGGGTCCCAAGTGTCAATGGGTCTTTGGTCTAGAAGGTTCAATAGGAGGTCCAACAGGGCATTTAATTTAAATATTGGACTTTTAAAGTCAAGGTACATAGTTTTATTTCTTTGATTAATATACTCAATATATATGAGGTAGGGGTTTAAAATATTATTATGATTTATATTTTAGAATTACCGTAATTTTAATACTAAAATTATAAAAAATAGTAATAAGTATTGTATCTAATAGATATGTTATAAAAATGGTAAGTAAAAATAATGAGTTTTAAAAGTACAAAAGAGAGAGCCTCTTATAGGCAAAAGGTAAGAGATAACACACGGAATTAACAACATCCAATAAGAGAGTGTGAGAGAAACAACTTAGTAAAAAGAGAGTATGTGAATATAAAAAAGATATACTAAAATGATGCATCAATAAAAGGTATCATATTTATTTGATATAAATCTTGAGTTCCCTTAGATTGTCACACTTAGTATAGAACATTTGATTAAAAATGTTATTTTAACTGAATTTTAAATTTCTTAATAAAGAAATTTTAATTTTTTAGATTTTTAATATTTTAATAATATTTTTATTCCCTTTTCAACTTTATTATTAAACACGGTGTTAGGGAGTGAAAATATACAGGAAATTTATTAATTTTTATTAATTACTGAATTTACTTATTGTACTTAGCTAGTTAGTTGTAAGTAATACATAAGTAAATAATAGATAATTAATCATTAATAAGAATTAAAAAAGGCGTGGCTTCATCTCAGTAAGATAATTAATTATTTTACTGGATAAGTCTAGTAGCCTGGCTGACACCAAGAATTAGCTCTATCCGTGCTTCCTTACAAGATGCTAGATATATAAACTTTTTGGATAGTAATAAGGAGTATCACCAGGTACCAGTTGAGAAGAATTCACAGAATTTTCAAATGATTGCTACTCATATGGGTATTTACAATTATTTTTAATACTGCTGGTTTCCCAAAGGTCATAATCTCTGACAGAGACCCTAAATTTACTTCTGAATTTTGGTTGTCTCTGATAAATGTTAGTGGTTGTGATATGAAGCTTTCTACTTCCCATCACCCCCAGACTATTGGATTAGCTGAGAGAATGATTCAAGCTTTAGAGGACATGATAAGAAGGTATTGTGCCTTTGGCCTTGAGTACAAAGACAATGACAGGTTCACTCAAGATTGGGTCACCTTAATTCCTGGTTTGGAATTCGCTTATAGTAGCACTGTTTATTCTGTATTTCAGAGAGAGCATTTTCAGCTCTGGCTTTGATATCTTCCAAATACCCCTGCCTGAATTCTATTTTAATAATATACCTAAATAAAATTTACATCCTGGTGTGAAATCTTTTTTTCAAATGCAACAAATTTGCAGAAGTCATTCTCAAAAATGTATTGAAAAATCTTTCAAATATGAGAAGAAGAGGTAGGGTAAATCCCATAAAGAATACAGTTTTAAGAAGGGTGATAAATTACTGATTTCTACAGTCCACTTTAATTTAAAAGAACCTTTGTAGACAATCCTATAGTACTAGCTATAGGCCTTGACCAAGGGAGTTGGAGAAAAACCAGAGAGAAAATCCCCTGTCCCTTTAAAAAAATAAAGTGAAATTTACCTGCTACAGTAAATTGGTTCCTGTTTGCTAAAGCCACTTTTCCAACACACTTGACTGCCTGATCAGCCAGGAAAGTAGTCTCCAGACAGACTACCAAACCAAAGAACTGAAATGTAGACCAACATTCAACCCAGAGAAAGCAATGATACTTGATGTAGGTTGCAAATCCAAACCAGAGACAGAAATAATACTTGATATAGCTTGCAAGACTATACCAGAGAAACCAGTTGCCAAGTTAATTTAAATGAAGAACTCAACTTGCAACAAACACAGCCAATTGCGGCCAAAAAACAGTGAAAAATGAGTGAGGAACAATTAAATCACCTCCGGATGGTTGTATGATAATTAAAGTTGCCCCAAACTGTCTTATTCACTATGTACACACAAACCACTATCTAAAAGCCCATGCACACCAACAAATTTGGCATTCTTGAATGCCAAATTGCATAAAACCCGTCTAGAAACACTTCCCAGCCTTCTAGCACCAAGGCGGATGGTCTGCCTGAGGTGGCCAAACCACCCTGAGGCCAGAAAACCACCAAAAATCTCCAAAAATACCCAAAATACTAAGAAAAATCTACTAAAACTACTAAAACCTTTAAAACACATAGTTAGGCTATAACAGAATTGTGACATAAAATGTAGAGAAACCTTAGCTCAATCTAATGGTACTAAGCACTTAACCCTAAGACTTAAGGTTAGCCCGTAAAACACAAAAAACAAAATTAAACAGCTATCTATTTAAATGAAAAATGCAAAATTATCCCCTTAATAATTAGAATCTTAAAAATTTCAACAAGACGTAAAATATAGAGAAAACGGGGGCTATCTAATGGTAGTACCCACAACCCTGAATTCCCAAAATTTGCTGAATAAATCCAGATAAACACCCAATTATTAAACAATGACATTTAAGACATATCAAAACAATGCCAAATAGACCTACAAAGGACTCAGCCAATGTTGGAAGACCACATCCTCCCTCCAAGAGAGAATGTCAAAATTCTCCTACATCACAACCACAATGTTCAGCTTTCTTTCAAAATCTGCTACTGACATGGGTCCTTTCCAATGCTGCATTGACAACAATCTCATCTGTACCATCACACCACCGGCTCATCCCTACAGAACCTCCTGTGATGCCTGTCACTCTAGGAAGAATACTTGTTTCAGACCTGGCCCATTTTCCTCTTCAAAATATTCTCCTCCTCCTCAACCTGATCCACCTTCTACCAGCAACAAAAGATTCAAACCATCCATCCTGATCCCCAGACTGGTCAAAAAATTACACCCTTCAAAAAAGAGTGTAACCTAGCTACAGCCACTAGCTCTACCATCCCTGGTCCTTCAGATGGTAAGCCCAATACTTCTTCATACTGAAATTCAATCTGACAAATTTCCAGTACATTTCAATCCTGACAGTGATTATGACAATAGGGGGTATCAAAGTTAGAAATTGTAATTATTTAAAAGGTATTTCACAACACAAAAAGAAAGCCAAAAACTTGACATTAATTCTCAGTAAAAAGTTTTTTTAGGGGCACAATATGGCATACTATCATGGTTTATTTGGTCGAAAAAAGAGGTATTTTGAAATGGGGGACTTCTAACTTTGATACCCCCTAATGTGGCAACCATTGAAGCACCCCCACCTAATCCATTGCCCACCATCAAAGACAAATTCCATCAACATTCTTCTCAACAGAAGCATCTCATTCTAAATTACTTCCAATCCTTTCCTTCCAGGAATCCACAGGACCTCGAGAAAAGGAAGAACCTCATTCACCAGTTCAAAGCCAATGCTGAACATTTTGTTACATCTCTTGATTATTTTCTGTAATTGTTTCTTTCTTGAAAATCTCTATTTAAAAATAAACAAAATAAAATATTTTCCTCAGTTTAAAGTCTTGGGGGACTAATCTTCAGTTTTAAGTCTTAGGGGACTAACAGCCCTCATATTATAGTCTTTGGGGACTGAAAAAACCCTCAGCTTATAGTCTTGGAGGACTCCAAAACCTGAATTAAAAAGACAGAACCAGAGATCAAAACAATAAAGACCAAAGAAACAAACTAACATTCTGGGGTAACTGTTCTACAGAGCAGCCAGCTCATCAGTTACCCCCACACTTGCCTTAACAAAATTCAGAGACTGCCCCTTGAATGCCCTCGGCCAAAATCACACCAACTCCCATTATCAGTATATAGTACTGAAGAACTCAACCATTAAACCTTCCTCAGTTTATAGTCTTGGGGGACTATACCATTTTTCAGTTTAAAGTCTTGATGGACTGACCACAGTGTTCAGTTTAAAGTCTTGAGGGACTAACCCAGTGTTCAGTTTAAAGTCTTAACAGACTACCCCAGTGTTCAGTCTAAAGTCTTGACAGACTAAAGAACCCACAGATGATTCAAATTCTTGAAATAAAATTGTAATCAGCCAGTTTAAAGTCTTGGAGGACTAGTAGATCCAAAAAAGTATTACCCAAATTTTTGATAAAATCTTGAAAACAAGCCAGTTTAAAGTCTTAGAGGACTAAAAGATCCACAGTAGTTACCAAAATAAAAATCTTGAAGCAATCTTAAAAAATAACCAGCCAGTTTTAAGTCTGGGAGGACTAACAGAATATCTTGAAGTATTATCCAAAAGTTCTTGAGTTCCACAAGACCCTTCATCCTGTCTAAAAAAAATAACAAAATCTTATCCCACAGCCGATTGATGAGCTGATCCCCTTATACCATACCCACATCCAAGTGCACCTTGATGTGGATACACCTTTAAATAATTTTTAAATGGATTGAGATAAAAAATAAATTAAGAAAATTAATATCAATAAGGAAAAGATGAAATAAATAGAAATCAAAGAAAAAAATAATAAAAAATGAGATAGAGATAAAAAAGAAAATAGAATTTCCTGGCAAATTGATGAGCCTTTCCCCACCAATGCTTGCCCACATCCAGGTGACCCTGATATGGTGACACCATATAATATAATTTGTGATTTTTCCACTTGTAAAACCTATTAACCCCATAAAAAACTAAAAGAAAAAAAAGAGAAAAAAAGAAAAAAATCTAAAACTACTATCTAACACAACCATAGACACAAAATTAAAGAAAAGAAAATGAAAAGGCTGGCTCCATAGAAAGTCCAGTCTAAGGAGATGATCACTGGGTGGGCTCACACTAATAATGAAAAATGATGGGAGACCACCAGTAATCCACCACCAATCCAAATAGACAAAATAATCCAGTCCCAAGCCATTAATCCAGTTTAAAGTCATAGTGGACTTGAAACCTAAATAACAAAACCAGAACTAGGATTCAACTAGGACAAAAAAAATACTTGAAACAGACATTATGAGGTAACTGTTCTACAGAGCATCCAGCTCATAAGTTACCCCCACACTTTCCAAAATAAAATCTAGAAGCCCCCCCTTTGTAACTTCTAACAAAAATACAACATCCATCACAAGAAACCAAAACCAAAAAGCATGAATAGTCTGGCACTTGAAGACCAAAAGAATTTCCAGTTTAAAGTCATAGAGGACTAAAACCTGTGAAGAGAAACCAATACTAGGGTTCAACCAAATTAAGAGAAGGGGTTAGAAACAGAAAATCTGGAGTAACTGTTGATAGAGAAGCCAGTCCATCAGTTACCCCCACACTTGCCAAAATCAAATCTAGAAGCTCTACCCATGGGTACCTTCTAGAAAAAAGTTTATAACAAAACAGATGCACAGAATTACTAAAATCTAAAATTAAAGAATGTTCCATAATTTATCCTCATTGCAGAGTCAATCTTCTTCACTTCTAGTGCTTCTTGGGTAAAATCTCTTTATCTGATCAGCAGCCACTCTCTTCTTTAAGATTGCACCATCTAAATCCTCCAAAACATAAGAACCTCCAGACACCTGAGATCTGACTTACTAAGGTCCATTCCATCTGTCAGAAAACATTTTTTCCCACTGACTCTCCAAACTTCTATTATACACCAAAACCAAACAACCAGATTTCTAGGGATTCCTGAGTTTATGAGCCAACTTCTTGTCCCAGTATCAGACTGATTGATTTCTTATCTTCATCATTCTAGAGTATGCCTTCTCTTGACATTACTCTCTACGTTCCAACTGTTGCATCTTGGAACAGAGCAAATCTTCTGTTGAGCACACATCATCCAAATCAATTCTAAGATAAAGACAGCTTCCAAATCCACTGGTATAACAGCTTTCTTCCCAAAAATTAATCATAAGGGGAATAGCCAGTTGTCCTTTTTACAGTGACCCTATCATCAAATAACACCAAGTGTAAATAATGCCTCCATTTTTCAGCACTATCTCCACACATTTTCACCAAAGCATTCTTGATAAATTGATAGCCTCTTTCAGCCATGCCTTCAGCTTCAGGATAATAAGGTGTATCCACTCTTACTTTAAAACCAATACTTGCCACAGCTTCTTTAAATTTGGCTCCAAACTCTGACCCACCATCAACAGTCACCAACTTCATCAACCCATACCTAAACACCCATTCCTTCTTTAAAAATTCTGCCACATTTTTGGAAGTCAAATTAACCAGCAGCACCGCCTCTACCCAACCAGACAAATCATTGCTGGCAACAATCAAGTATATATACCTGCCCTCTTTGATATGGACAGAATCCAGACTAACTCTTCCAAAGACAATTGACTCTCCAGTAGCACAGCCAACCTCTTTATGCTTCAAGTGACTTCTTCTTTGAAATTCTTCACAAGATTGAACCCAACCCTGCACAGCAAACTTCATACCTGGCCACCAAAATCTATCTTCCACTCTTCTATAAGTCTCCTCAAAGCCTCTATGACCAAGGTCTTCATGCAAAGACTTCAATACCAACCTTTGACCCTTCTTCTGATTCACCACTACCTGAGGATTTGGATACCTCCTCCTCATCAACCTCCTTCCTGACACATAGAATCCAGGACTCTTCTTCTTGATTGCTACCCAAGTATCATCATCACAAATATCTGGCCTCTCCAAGGTTAAAAGATATTCAACCATAATAAAATAAAACACAGTCTGACCCCAGGTCTCATCTTCGAAATCAAAAAAAACTACATCTAAGGGTACAAACCTGTCATAAAAATATCCAGTGTACACATGAGCAACACAACAAGCCCATCCAGGACACTAATCCCTAAACTTTGGTACATCCTTTTCATTCCACTGAATCTTAAGAGAATTCAGTTCATCCACAAAAATGCCATTTTCCAATTTTGAGCCATCACAAACAACAGCCCCATCTTCATCAACAAAAGCATCTTGCTCACCAGAATCAAGATTAGAACCAGCCAGTTTAACCTCTTGGTGGAGGAGAGAACAATCTTCCAGTTTAGCCTCATGGAGGAGGAATGAAAAATCTTCACCACACTTTGTGCTGGTTCTAACCACTGGGACATCTTCATCAAATTCTTCAGAGTCTGAATCTTCATCTGTGGGTGTTCTCCTTGATAATCCATCTGGAATCGTGAAAGATTTTCCAGAATTGTGTACCAGGTCAAAAGAAAAATGCTGAATAAATGACACCCAGCTAGTCATTGGAGCATTTGGAAGACTAGGGTAATTGATCATTTGAACCAGAGATTTCGCATCCACCTGCAGCTCAAAATTCTGCCCCCAAAAAACAGTTTGCAGCTTCTTAATAACTTTTGCTACACTACACAATTCCAACTTGGGTTGAGAATATCTAGATTCATCCTCAAGTAACACCATGGACTCATACCTTACTGCCTGACCCTTCAAGTATTATCCTCCTGAGACAACACATCACCAGCAGCAATATAGCTTGAGTCCACTGCCAGATAAATCTTTCCAGCTCCCACTCCATAATCCAACTTATGAAGAATAATATTATCACCTACCACCTTCTTCATCTTCTGAAAAGCCTCTTTACACTCTTCAGACCATTCCCACTCTTCATCTGTCCTGTTCAACCTTCTCAAAGGTGAAGCCATCAAAGAAAAATCTTTAATAAGAATCCTGACATATGCACAAACCCACAAAAATCCCCTGACTTCAGTAGTATTTTTAGGCCTTGGCCATGACTGAATTTTATTGACCTTCTTCTTTTCCATAATCCTTCACTCCTTACATACGACATGACCCAGAATTTCCAGAGCAGGAACAAAACAACAAAACTTTGACCCAGAAATGGTAAAACCAGCCTCTTCAATCCTAAACAATACTCTCTCTAGAGTAATTGCATATTCCCAAACAAATCTCCTTATACCTGGGTTCTCCTTCAGCACCTCATTTCCATAATAAGTGGTGGGTCCTTTAATTCCACCATCATCAATAAAAATACCAGCATTAGTAGGAACCTCATCCTGAAAAATCCAAGCCATCTGTGCTTGATATACTGCCACTGAATTAGTTGCTCCTTGAGGCAACCTAGTGAGCTGAAATCTTCCTAAATGAGTCTCAAAAGTTGTGAGAGGCCTTGAATCTGTATGAAGTTCCTTTTCAACATAACCACCCATAATATCACCCAAACCATAACACACCCTTCCAGCAAAAGCTTCAACAAAATCCTCTGCACTTGGTGGCATACCAGCGTCCTTGATAGTGACTCTATTCAAGGCTCTAAGATCATGAACCACCCTCAACTTTCCATTCTGCTTCTTTACACAGAAAACCGGAATTGAGTAACTGGATTTCGATTGTTTGTATAACCCAGTCCTGACTCTTTCCCTAACAATCTACACAAAATCCTCTCTGATAGCAGCTGGAATTAGAATAGGTTTGATTTGACAAGGTTCATTACAAACCACAGGAATCAAGTAAGGTTCCCTATAAGAGTGCTTCAACACACCACTTTCCTCCTCAACAAAAGCCACAGCTTTTTCCATTGGCACAATAACGTGCATCAAAAAATTCATTTCTTCTTCACACAACCACCCATCACACCCAAAATTAACAACTTTCAACCTTTCCACAGTAACCCTAGCAGTTTCCACAAAATCCGGATGATTCTTCAACAGAGGAGTACAGTATGGATCTCTTGACAAAGGAGGTCTCTTCAAAGGAGGATTCAAACCTACAGGCATAGGCTCATTGACAGTCCTAATCTTCTGTGCTACCTTCTTATACTTTGCTGCTCTGCCTTCAACTTGAGGAATCTTCAGGAAGTCTTCACCACCAGACCTGGAATAAAAACCAAGGGTTTCCCCATTGCTCACATGTGTGGCCAAGGTAATGTTTTTGAAAGGTGTAGAAGAAACCCTAGTTGTGCACAATTGGGAGGACTTAATTTTAGACCCCAATCACACCACTCCACAACTTTTCCGCAATTCCACATCTTCATCCTCACTTTCATCTTCTAAATTTTCAAATCCTGATTCATCTTCTGAATCACATCTTCTAAAATTTTTCAGCTTATCTTCATGCAGGAGGCTCAAAAATTGATCTTTCTGATCTTCTTTCTGTAACTTTTTTTGCAGTTTAACCTCATGCTAAAGGCCCAAAAATTGATCTTGCTGATCTTCTTCTTTTAAATATTTGTGCAGTTTAACCTCATGCCAGAGGCCCAAAAATTGATCTTGATGATCTCCACAAAAATAATTCTCTTCTTCTTTCTTGATTTTCTTCAGATTTTTTTCTTGATTTTCTTCAGTTATCTTAAAATTTTTTTCTTCTTTTCTTAAGTCTTCTTCTATCCTAAAACAGTAACGAGGGGTCTCCCAATTCTCAGAGAAGTGTACAAGGTAATGTTTTTGAAAGATGTAGAAAAATCCCTAGCGGTGCACAATTGGGAGGACTTACTTTTAGACTCCAATCTCACCACTCCACAGCTTTTCTGCATATCCTTCAGTAAAGATATATAAACAATCTTCTTTTTTGAGCTTGAATTAAAAATAATTAAAATCTTGAGAGAGAAAAGAGACTTGAGAAAAAACATGAAGAATACTTGCAGAGAAGAGAAACATTAAAAAGAGAAAGTTTAAAATCCACTTGGTCTATCTCCAAGGGAGCTGACCTACTACAACCTGGGATTTCCTCATCTTGGGGAGAGGATGTAGCATTAGGGAGATCAGCCATAATCACTCTAAAAAATACAGACTCTCACTAGAGCCTGAGCCACACTCCAAAAAATTAGAGGCGGCACCCACTTATTTTCTTCTCCTACAACAATGCATGCACTGGCACATTGAAGACAAGCCAGGACTGGTCTCCCAACCATCATCTCCAGGAGATGAAAGCCTCATGTGAAGTCTTCTTTAATATTCACCAGTCAAATCCAAACTGATAACCAATTCTTCCCTGGAAATCAATCAAGAATGTTCCACACAAAAAAGCTTTTAAATTACCTTTGGCAATGTAAAAATGAACCTTCCCTGAGGCTCCACCGACATCCAGCTTCACAAATTCAGCTGTTACTATCAACTCAGTGACATGGCCACCAATCCCTCTTAAATTTTTACCAATTACCGTCTTGATGGGGAGGCCCAGATGAGTATCCTCAAACAAAGAAATCAGGTTAATCTGAGAACCTGAATAAACGAATTCCCTAGCCTCCCTGCCATTCAGAGTGAAATTGACATAACCCAGAGGTGCATAAAAATGAGTCTCCAAACCCTCACCAAAAGTTTAGCAGAATCACAAATGTATTCCACCTCCCCAGAAAAAACCCTTCTCCTGGTCAACAATCTTTTCTGTCTATCAGCAAACACAGGACTGATAGCATACAACTCCCTTAATAAAAGAGACATCTGACCCTGACTCATCCTTTCCAGAACAAAGTCCATAACATTAGATAGGCCAGAAACTACTGGCCTCTCAAAGTGAGCCCTTGGCTTCACTACCTTGGTCCTAGAAATCTCCTGAGGACTAGAACCACCAACAGATTTACCATCAACAGGAATCAAACCAGATCCCTCACCAGAACCTCTAACTCCAGAGGGCTTTGGAAATGAAGCCACAGGGACATCCTCCTCAGAGTCAGAATCAACATCCATAGGCATTGGCTCACCATTCATGCCCAATGCACCAAAACTAGGGAGGCCCATATCAGCAATACCCTTCTGCATCTTGTACAGCTCCTCTTTGCTGTACTTCTTCCTAGCTGCACTCAGCTTAGTATCTGCCTTTGAAGCCTTAGGCTTTGAATGGGCCTGAGAACTGCTCTTAGGCCTTCCCACCTTTCCCGCTTCTACATCATAAACACCAGCCAAGCATTCACCACTTTACTGTCCACCACAAAAATACAACTCCAATCCACCAAAGGAGATAGAAAATGAGACCTTATTAACCTCCTTCCTTTTTACCTTGACATCAACATCTACCTTATCAGAAGACTTCCCCTGATTGGGAATCTCTTCAAAACTTGGCCTCCTCTGATTGTTACCACTCCTTCTCCTGACCAAATCAACAGGTGTCTGCCCCTCACTGGGCTTCACAAATGAACCATCAGGAAATTGAACACCCTGCCATCAAACTCCACCTTTCCCTCTGAAACATCTCTGTTCAGAGCCCAAAAATGATTGGACTTGTTCCCCCTTCTGCTGCAATAAGAGCAGACCCAAGGATCACTCCTACCAGCCCTCCTATCAAAATCTCTAGGCTGAGAAGGAGATTTATTGGCCTTCTTAGCCTCACAAACAAAAATATGTAGCTGTTTTATCAGATTGGCCAACTGCTCCACCACTGGCCCCCTCTCCTGTTTGGGAACCTTCACCATATTCTTCTCTTCCTTCTGCACTCTATTATCCTCTTCATCCAAAGCCTCACTTGCTCTGCTGACATATTTGGCACACCCCTCCTGATAGGTGTCCACAGACAATAACTTAAAATTGGCCTCCACAGCCTCCTTTACCTTTTCCAAGGCAGGAAACTTCTGATCCCCATTGGAAGGAGTCTTCATCAAGTCCTTCCTTGACAGATCCTTCAACAAATCCATCCTGAAATCTCTAGCCAAGGCAGAACAAATAAAATCCTTGGCAGCATTTTCATGTGCCAGCTCCTCCACTTCCACCAAATATTCAACCACAGGATCAAACTGTAGCAGAACCTTCCTGTAACTGTGCAAGTTACCAACACCACCATAAGACTTCCATTCACTGAAAACCTTGTTCAGATCCACCATAGTGAACCTGACACCCCATCTATCCACCATCTCCCTACACTATAACTTCCATTCCCTCTTCTTGTAGCCAGACATGGCCACAACCTCCTTCTACACTGACCTATCACCAATGAAGAAAATAATCTGCTTCACCATGTCAAGGTAAGAAGCACCATCCACACCAGCAGAAGTTTCATACTTCACAAGAAACCACTACACATCTTCACCATTAAACTTGGTACCATCCCAAGTTTTAATCCTAACACACTCCCTAACCATCACAGCAGGAGAACCTTCCCCCCCACTGACAGTCACCACAGGAATAGAAGACCCAGAAGCAATTAAGAGACAACAGAGATTCAAAAGAACTAGCAGGTTCACACCCCACGTTGTAGACAATCCTATAGTACTAGCTATAGGCCTTGACCAAGGGAGTTGGAGAAAAACCAGAGAGAAAATCCCCTGTCCCTTTAGAAAAATAGAGTGACATTTACTTGCTAAAGTAAGTTGGTTCCTGTTTTGCTAAATCACCCTTTCCAACAAACTTGACTGCTTGATGAGCCAAGAAAGTAGTCACCAGACAGACTACCAGACCAAAGAACTGAAATTTAGACCAATGTCCACACCAGAGACAGCAAAGATACTTGATGTATGCTGCAAATCCACACCAGAGACAGAACTAATACTTGCTATAGCTTGCAAGACTATAACAGAGAAAACAGTTGCCAAAGTTAAGTTAAATGAAGAGCTCACTTGCAACAAACACAGCCACATTGTGGCCAAAAAACAGTGAAAACTGAGTGAGGAACAAGGATATCACCTCCAGATGGTTGTATGATAATTAAGGTTGCCCCAAACTGTCTTATTCACTATGTACACACAGACCACTATCTAAGAGCCCATGCTCACCAACGAATTTGGCACCTGTACCAGCCAAATTGAATAAAAACCCTCCAGAAGCGCTCCCCAACCTTCTAAAACAGAGGCAGGCGGGCCGCCCAACGTTGGAGGTGCCGCCTGAAGCGGCCCAGCCTCCCTGAAGCCAGAAAACCAATAAAAACAACTTATCTACTTAGAAAAATTAGCTACAACTACTAAAACCTTTAAAACACGGAATTTCACTATAACAAAATTGAGACATGAAATATAGAGAAAAATTAGCCTTATCCAATGGTACTAAGCAATTAACCCTAAGACTTAAGGATAGCCCGTAAAACACAAAAAAATAAATTAAACAGCTATCTTTTAAGAATGAAAAATGAGGAAATGATCCCTTAAAACTTAGAATATGAAAATTGTCTTAAAAACATAAAATATAGAGAAAAACCAGGTCTATCCAATGATAGTATCCACATACCCGCAGACCCAATATCCACGGAATAAAACCAGAAAAATACCAAATTCCTTAACAGATGTCAATTGAGACATGCACAAACAGCACCAAATCACACAACAAAGGCCCCTGACAATGTTGGAAGAATGTAGAAAATCCTATAGTACTAGCTATAGGCCTTGACCAAAGGAGTTGGAGAATACCCAGAGAGAAAATCCCCTGTCCCTTTAGAAAAAAAAAGTGAAATTTACCTGCTACAGTAAATTGGTTCCTGTTTGCTAAAGCCCCTTTTTGAACACACTTGACTGCCTGATCAGCCAAGAAATTAGTCCCCAGACAGACTACCAAACCAAAGAACTGAAATGTAGACCAAGGTCCACACCAGAGAAAGCAATGATACTTGATGTAGGTTGAAAATCCACACCAGAGACAGCAATAATAATTGATATACCTTCCAAGACTATACCAGAGAAGCCAGTTGCCAAGTTAATTTAAATGAAGAACTCACCTTGCAACAAACACAGCCTATTGTGGCCAAAAAACAGTGAAAACTGAGTGAGGAACAATGATATCACCTCCAGATAGTTGTATGATAATTAAAGTTTCCCCAAACTGTCTTATTCACTATGTACACACAGACCACTATCTAAAAGCCCAGGCACACCAACAAATTTGGTGTTCTTGAGCGCCAAATTGCATAAAACCGCTCTTGAAACACTTCCCAGCCTTCTAGCACCAAGGTGGGCAGTTGACCTGAGGCAGCTGGACCACTACTACAACAACTTAAACCTTTAAAACACATAATTAGGCTATGACAATATTGAGACATAAAATGTATAGAAAAAATAGCTCATTCTAATGGTACCAAGCACCTAACTTTAATATTTAATGTTAGCCTGTAAAACACAAAAAACAAAATTAAACAGCTATCTTTTTAAATGAAAAATGAGAAATTATTCCTTTAATACTTAATATCTGAAAAATGTCATCAAGACATATAATATAGAGAAAAAACAAGGTTATCCAATGGTTGTACCCGAATCCCTGCAGTCCCATTTTTTTCTGAATAAATCCATAAAAACACGCAATCATTAAACAATGTCATTTAAGACATATCAATACAATGCCAAATAGACCACCAAAGGGCTCCACTAATGTTGGAAGACCACACCGTTTGTGGGTCCATTTGTTGTAAGAAGAATGTTTGGTGATAATGAAGTTGAAGTTATCCTGTATTATCCATATTACAGGATACTTCCTGTTTTTTTAATATCTCATTTGAAGCCTTACACATCTAATAGTGATTTATTCTTAAAAAGGAGAGGAAGACCAAAGAATATCCCTATTGAAATCACTGAAACAGCAGAAATTGATATGATTCTAAGTGACAGAATAATCACTTCTGAAAAAGGTACTGAATACTTATTGAGACTCAAGAATTAATCTTCTGAATATGACTCTTGGATACCTGGGAAAGAGATATCTTCTCAGCCAGGCTATCTCAAGAGTCCAGTAATTTATACAATAAATTACTGTAAAAATATAGAGGAATAACTTTATGTAAATACAAAAAATTATTTTAATAAAATTATAAATATTTTGTGAATGAATAAAATAAATATTATACTTAATTTTATTATTAAATAAATTGTATTACATAAACAAATATAATATTCTATAATATCATGCCGTGATTTATATGTATAAATAAATTATTCAAAATTATATTATAAGTGTAAATTTAACTTACACAGTAGTTACAATTTTAATAATAACATTTATATAAACTAAATACAACTTATCATATAATAATATCCATCAATATTTGGTGCTTCCTTGACCCTTAATTGTGTCACCAATATTACTAAATTAATTTAATATGATTAAATTTAAATTCTCATGTTAAAAAATTCCTGTATTAATTTAATTAGTTTTTCAATTAATTTAATAGTTAATTTACTTGAAATAGTTAAATTACTATTGCTTATACTGAATGAAGATTATTTAAAAGCATAAAAATAATTCCTTTTATTTTAATTATACTTTTTTCAGCTATTTGTATTCCTTCTTTAGGTTTCTTTCTCACAGTTCTCATTTTTCATACTCACGTAGTTAATTGTTATATTAATTCTATTATCTTTTAGAAATTACTGATGGGAAAAAGATTTGTTTATTCACGGATTTATTTTTTATGTTTTTAATTAGTTCTTTTAATCAATTTTTTCACATCATTTTACTTTTTTTTGTAAATACTATTGGAACGCTCCAGAATGTCCTCTTGCCTATAAAAGGGCTTTAGAAGTCTCTCTGGTAGCTCATCACTTACTATACACTCACTTATCATATTTTAAATATATTACTTTTATTTATTATTTTTTATTAGTTCTATATATCTAATTAAAATACTATCTAAATAACTATAGGCTGTTTTAAGTCTATTATTACTATCATTGACAGCTGCGCATTGAATAATAACTATTAATTATAATATACTGCAATATAAATAAGTCTTTACAGTTTTTGTCAACTCTTCAAAATTCTCTCGTCGTACTCTCTTCTCAATTACAAATATTTTATTTTTATTATTTATAATACTATTATATTATAATATTCCTACTCTCTTGTCCTTTTTCCTTTTCTTTTCCTCCATCCTTCTAAACGTCCAGCTGATATATCTAACCTTCCTGCTCTACTTAAGAATGATAAAAGGAAAAAATCATAGAATTTTTTTATTTTTTATTTAGAGTGAGGAAGTGTCAGCCAGGCTACTAGACTCTCCCAGTAAATAATTAATTATTTACTAGAATGGAGCCACACCATTTTTTTCTAATTTTATTTTATTTTATTTACTTTGTAATTTACTTATAATAATTTAACTAATTAAATAAGTAAAACAAGTAATTAATTAAATTGAATGTTCCCCATTTTTTACTCCTTGACAGCATCCTCATGACAACTGAAAGGTCAACTAAAGCTATAAAAATACTATATATTAAAATCAAATATATTTCATTTTATTTTTACTTTGGCATGTAAAGAAACTTAAAAGAATCAAATAAATTATAATTATAATTGATATATATAGATAAATACTGTATATGAGTAAATTTATTATAGAAAAACATAAATACTTAGAAATTTCTATCATTGGAATTATTCTTTCTCTCATACTCATGTATATAAAATTCCTGACTGCGTATTTTCTCTCCTTTTTGCCTATATAAGGCCTCTCATTGTGTCTATTTTATTTAATCACTTATTTACTTACTCTACAATCTTATTTTATATGCAATAAATCATCTATTACTACCCATATTATCTTAGTGTTTATATTTTGCATAATTCTAATCTTTTAAATTAATAATAAGCCAATTATTTACCTTCTTACTTGAGTAATACTTTATAAAGAAATATGAATACACACACACTTGAAATCTTGAGCCTTCCTACACCTATTGTCAGCCAGGCTGTTCCAGGAGCCCAGTAAATATATATACAAATTTATTGAAATTAAAAGAGGACATAGTAATTGCAACTTATGTATTTACATTAAACCTATATTACATAATATATTATATAAATATTTTATTTTATAAGTAAAACAAATTTTATATTAATTTTATTATCATATAAATTAAGTATACATCAATTTAATTATCATACTCCATATAAAGGGACACATTTTTATGTATTTGATAAATTAATAATTAATTACATTTTTATAATATAATTACATCCTTTTAATTATCTTATATTGTAATTACATTAATTATTTAATTTAAATATGTAAATAAACCTTTTCATATAAACTATTATCCATAATAAGTGGCGCTTTCTTGACCCTTAATTGTGTCAGTGAAATATTAAATAAATAAAATAACTTATACAATAAAATAGTATTCAAATTATCAATTTAAATTAATTATTTTTTTCAATTAAACTAGTTATTTAATTACATAGTTAAAACAATTAATTAATTTTTTCTTTATACTGAATTAAATTTTATTACATACTTTGTTGTGTCAAAAAATTTTATTTGTTTCACTTAAAAACTGTGAAAATACATTGTAATACCTTTTTTGAATTATTCTTTCCTAAAGTTCTTATGTCACAGGGTTGTTTAGTTAATCATTATATTAATTAACTGATTTGGGGATTAACGGTGTGAAATTTATTTTATTAAATGTGAATTAATTATTTGTTTCATATTTTTCTCTCAATCACTATGTTAAAGTTCTTTTCTTTTATCTTCTTGTTTTATCTCATTACTATTTTGTATATACTCATTTGTAGTGCTTCAGAGGTCCCATTACCTATAAAAAGGCCTTTGGTTAACCCCTTTTGCTGAATCACTTACTTCCTCATCTTATTGTTAAATAATACAAAATATTTTATTATTTGTAGTGGCGCCTCAGTTCCCTTAAATATTAAATACAATTTAAAAGGTTGTTTTAAGAATATTTAATTAATTTTAGTTGATAATTGAGCAGAGAGAAAGATAAAAGACTTACTAGTATAACCCGTTCACCCCTCCTCATCTTTTTTGTCTATTAGTCCCGTTACTTTATTGTCCAGCTCTTTCTTTTCATCTATCTTCTTCTTTCCCTTATTCTTCTCCTTGTCCTTCTTCTTCTTCCTTTCTTTTTCACCTTCTTCTAGACGAGCCGGCCAACACCTATCATCACTTTTGGACCACTGGAAATACTTCTGAACCAAAAAGCCACCTTCTGACAGATCAAGTCTAGAAACTAAGTTTGGAAGCTTCAACAGGTATCAACCAGACAAACCCCATGAAAAATTTAATGCTATCATTATTACCGTTTATACAACACAAGGTTGTTGGCTCATTACTTTAGTTTAGTATATTTAAATATCAGATTTATTTATTAAAAATTTATGAAATGAATAAAAAATATTTGATGACTTTACAAATCCCTAAACCTTTTTTATCTACCAAAATGTTTTTAAATTTATTAATTTTACTTCTTTTTTTACCTTTTTGATTTGTTGGACTAATTTTTGACTAATCTCATAAGCAAAGTAAAAATTAGTGAAGGGTTAGACATATGAAAATGTTAATAAAAAGATAAAAACACACCTTGATTAAAGGGCAGAATAATAAGTAAAGTTAAAGGTACTTTGTGGAATCTGGAAAGATAAATGCATGATGTAAAATTTATGATATGCATTATGAAATAAATAAAAGTGAAAGTTGGAAAAAAGGCTCAACTTTAAAGGTTAATATCTCAGCAACCACTGAAGCAAATTCTAATTGGTTTACTGGAAAATAAAGATAGCCTTAAAAAGTATCTTTAGGTAAAATGAAAGTAGATTTGAATAAACCTAACCTTAATTCTGGCTTTGATTTTTGAAATTGAACAAAAACTAGAGAAGTCATGATGAAAATTCAAACACAAGGAAGATAAAAGCATAGATAATCATAGGAATCCTGAAGGTTAAATTCATGATGTAAGCGTTATGGTATGCATTATGAAATAAATAAAAGATTAATTGGGAAACAAAGGCTCAAATTTAAAGTTTAATATCTCAGCAACCTATGAACCAAATTCAAATTGGTTTTCTGGAAATTAAGGAAAAACTTCATATGTATCTTTGGATAAAATGAAAGTAGATTTGAATAAACCTAACCCTAGATTGGGCTCTGATTTTCAAAATTGCACAAACACTTGAAAAGTGATGATGAGAGTTTCAACAAGAGGGAGATAAAAGCCTAGATAATCATAGGAGTCTGGAAGTATAAATTCATGATGTAAACATTATGATATGGATTATGAAATAAATAAAAGTGAAATTGGGAAAAAAAGTCTCAACTTCAAAGGTCAATCTTTCAGAAACCATATAACCAAATTCAAATCATTTTGTGAGAAATGAAAGGAAGTCTTCAGGAGAGTATTCAGTAAAAAGGAAATTAGATTCAGATAAACCTAACCCTAATTCTGAGTCTGATTATCAAAATTTTACAAAAACTTGGAAAGTGGTGATGGAGAGGAGAACAAGGAGAGTTTAATAATTCTACTGTTATCCAGATAAGAGGCATGCATATATTTAAGTATGAAATTTTCATAGAAGGAAAGAGATATCATATAGGCATGAAAAAAGGAGATGAAACTGACCTTGATTGAATAGTATGAAAAATAGAGTGAGAATGATTGATGTTGGAATTTGGGGGAAGTTGAATATGGAGTAAGTGAAATGCATAAAGAATGTGTAATGTATGTGTTTTAATGACATGGAACCAGAAAAAAGTGAAACAGAGGAAAGGGGGAATAATGACCATTCCAATGAGGAATAAAGAGTAGGGTGATGGAGCTAAAAAAGAAAGAAAAGAGGAAGAGAAAAAACTGTTAAATTTACCATAAAAATAAAAAATAACCACTTACAAAAAAAATTATAATTAGCAATCAAAAAATCAAAAAAATGAATAAAATGACTTGGATAGATGAGATGAGAGAATAAATAAAACCATATTGTTTGAGGGATTTTTGAGAAGAGGAGGAAAGGATATGAGGAATGAATAAAAAAAAGAAACAGTGAAAAATTATGCAATTCCAGAAAATATGCAATTTTATGTTGAGCTGGTGAATGAAAACAAATGAGACATCCAAAAAAGAGACATTCAGCATAAATTCAAAATAATAATGATTGTGCAAAAAACAAAAATACCAAACCAAGTGAAAAAAGCACAAGATTTAAACATTTGGAGAGTATAAAAAAATTAAAAGAGTTGGTTTCAAAATGTTGGAGGGTGATTGACATAATGACAGAGCGTATGCTGATGAAAATAATGTTTTGTGATTCAAGGGAGGGGAGAGCTGGTGCAGGTTTGGGATCCTCTTCTTCATAAAGATCATTGAAAAGATATATAAGCTAAAGTGTATTCCAAAACCAATTCAGAATCAGAGTCAGCATCTAAAGATAAAGTGATAGCATTCATAGCTGAGTGAATTTGCTTCCTAGTAGAGATGTGCTTCATTATTGTTGGTAGAAGGTTTAGGTGATGAGTGGGAAGTGAGAAGTAGGAATTTTCCACCAAATGAGCAGGTGCGGTGTGTAGATAGAAAAAAATGTTATGTTTTTTCCACCAAAATTAAGTAGAATAGAGTGAAGAGATGCATAAGGATGAGAAAAATTGTTATGTGTTTGCCACCAAATTTAAGTAGCATAGAGTGAAGAGACACATTAGGATGGTATCAGAAAATATATGTCATTTGACTTTCTTACAAATCAATCATGGATGTGATGAGTTTGGTATCAGGAATTAAGAGCAGAAATTGGGGTATAAGAGGTAGAATAATGCATTATTGTGCAATCCTTTTCTACTAGCCCCAGGGCTAGTGGATAAAATAATCCAAAATAAATAATGTCTGGTCCTGGCAAAAAAAAATTTCATGTTCCCATATTATGGATCTCTGAAC
This sequence comes from Hemileia vastatrix, assembly GCA_030280995.1. Lineage (NCBI taxonomy): Eukaryota > Fungi > Basidiomycota > Pucciniomycetes > Pucciniales > Zaghouaniaceae > Hemileia > Hemileia vastatrix. The sequence goes on from JASXTE010000015.1 coordinate 16,257,365, forward strand.
ATTGATACCCCATTTTAATTGGGACTAAATACTAGGCATCATTATTTTCAACTAATAATAGGGGGTGTCAGTTCTGGAAAATCCGCACTTAAATAAGTGCAGATTTCCAAAACACACTAGCCCCAATACTGGTGGATTTCAAAATGAAATAAGTCACTTATTTCACTCAAATCCGCACTTTCTCAACCATAAGTGCTGATTTCACCATCAAGTCCCATTTCACTGATTTGTCACCATCATCCCATTCATACGCAGAACTCCACAGCATAACACTTCATAACTCAAAAAATTGTACATCACTTACATCTTCATATTATATCATATAAGAGTTATGTCTTCCTCACTTTCAAATTGTGATAAATTACATGAAGCAATGACTTTCATGGCTCTTGAACTGCTCTTGGACTCTGATTCCGATTCTGATTCTGATCTAGAAGAAGATTTTGTATTTTTATCAAAAATGGCCTCAAAATGTTACCTTCTTCCCAGAAAGCCTTAAGTACTTCATACCCCCAAGTACACCATCCAAACACTTCTTAACCTATCTACACCCAGTTTTAGACAGCTGTTCAGGACTTCTCAGGAATGTTTCCTTAAATTTCTTGAGCTTATTCAGGATCATCCCATATTTCACAATAATTCTCAAAAAGAACAACCACATCCTTCAATTCAATTTGCTGTCACACTATGTCGTTTGGGTTCAAATGGTAATGGAGCCGCTTTGAAACGTTTAGAAAATGTCTTTGATTTAGGGTATGGTTCAGTTAACACTTATACCAAACAATGTATCACTGCCATCAACTCCTTGGAATCTCAACTTCTCACCTGGCCAACAAAAGAAGAGCGACTTGAATCATCTCAGGTTATGCAAGCAGAGGGCTTCCCAGGATGTATTGGTTTTGTTGATGGTACTACTATTCCTTTGAGCCAGAAACCTGCTCAAGGTGGAAACAATTACTTTCACATCCTCCTCGAAAATTTTCACCAAAATATTTACAAGTCAAAAAAATTCTATATCTGTTTTAAAAAATTGGCAATACTCTCCCCTGCATTTTATTGAAGCAAGGGGTGGATATCACCAAAATTTTTCTAAGTCATCAATTTCACATGTCAGATTTGAAAATTTGGCAATACCCCCCCTGCATTTTATTGAAGTAAGTGGTGGAAGTCATCTAAATTTAATATAATTACATAAATTATTAAAAAAATATCTAATATATATCAATTTCCCTAGTTTAAATAAATGACAATCCCTCAAGCCAAAATGCAGATCAAATCTAGAAACAAAAGTTTGGGACTTTCCACAGGTATAGGCTAGAGGAACCCCATGAAACAAATAAATGTTATCATGATTACCTTTTATACAACACAAGTTCGTGGGCCCATTACTTTAGTTGAGGAAATTGATACATAAAAAATATTTATTAAAAATTTATGAAAAAATATAATATTTTTGACAACAGCTCTAATCCCCATACTTTTTGGATCTAGATAAAGTTTTTTTAAATCGATTAACTTTACCTTCTTTCATTACCTTATTGATTCTTTGAATCAACTTATGACTGATTTGAAATGAGCAACCAAAATGTGTTAAATCTTGACAGGATTCCAAACCAGAAGGAGCTTTGGTTGTTTGATGATTATCCTTAGAAGAATTCCAAATAGTTTTGATGATACCATTTCCCAAACCAAAATTAATGATGCACCGGTGGTCTGGAAAATATAAACCATGTCCTTTGATTTTAGCTGGAGATGGTATTGGTTGGCCAGTTATTGGATTGATATATGAGAATATACCAAAAGTAAGAAAATTGGCATCATTCCTATTGATATGAATCCTATTGTGGAATCCAGAATGAGTGATAATAACATTAGAAAATAAAAGATATTTGTGGCTGATATATTCCCATTTGGAGTCACACCAATTCGGTATTCCAACTTTGGTTGAGAGTACATGATTTTTTTCAAATGCTTTATTACAGTGCTTTTTGAGTCGAAGAGTAAGAAAAGAGTTAAAGGAAGGTAGAGTGTCCCACAAGCAAAAATCTTCATCTTTTTGAGCTTTAGTGATATTAGTGAGCAACGAATATATGCCTAGATAATAATCATATAAGATTTTCAGAATCCTTATCCTCTAAATATGCAATATAAAAATGTGAAATAAGACAAGTGAAATTTGGAAAAAAGGCTCAACTTCAAAGGTCAAAATCTCAGCAACCACTGAACCTAATTCAAACCTGTTTGTGGGAAATGAGAGATAGGCTTTAGTAGAATCTTCAGTTAAAGGACATGTGATTTAAATAAACCTAACCCTAATTAGTTACATAAACAAATGAAATAAAAATTTAAATTGGGAAAAAAAAGGCTCAACTTTAACGGTCAATATCTCAGCAACCACTGAATAAAATTCAAATCTGTTTGTAGGAAATGAAATTTAGCCTTCAGGAGAATCTTCAGTAAAAAGAGAATTAGATTTGAATAAACCTAACCCTAATTCCAAGTCTGATTTTTAAAATTTTACAAAAACTTGAAAAGTGGTAATGAAGATGAGATCAAAAGGAGTTTTATAAGTTCACTGTTATCCAGATAAGAGTCATACATATATTTAAGTATGAAGTTTTCATAAAAGGAATGAGATATCATATAGGCATGAAAAAAAGGAGATGAAACTTACCTTGAATGAAAAGTAGGAAAAATAGAGTGAGAAAGATTGATGTTGGAATTGTGGGGAAATTGAATATGGAGTAAGTGAAATGCATAAAGAATGTGAAATGTATGTGTTTCAATGAAATGGAGCCAAAAAAAAGTGAAATAAGGGAAAGGGGGGATAATGACCATGCCAAGGAGGGATGAAGAGTAGGGTGATGGAGCTAAAAAAGAAAGTAAAGAGGGAGAGAAAAAAAAGGTTAATTAAACCATTGAAATCCAAAATAACCACTTACAAAAAAAATTTAGATAAAAAAAATAAAAAAAACAAAAAAAAACAAAAAAAATTATAATTAGTAATCAAAAAAATCAAAAAAAAGAATAAAGTGACTTACCTGAAGAGATGAGATGGAAAAATGAATGAAACCAAATTGTTTGAGGGATGTTGGAGGATAATAGGAAAAGGATATGAGGGATGAATGAAAAAAAAAATCACTGACAAAATATGTGATTTCATGTTGAGCTGGTGAAAGATAACCAATGAGCCATCCAAAAAAAAGATTTTCATCATAAATTCCAAAAAAAGATGAATATGCAACAAACCAAAATACCAACCCGAGTGAATGAACTACACAAAGAGGAAATTTGGAGAGTACAAAATGGTATGGGAAAGAAAGGGATAATGTGGCCAACATGTGGTTTTGAAAAAAAAATCACGAAAAAAGTACTGATTTGAGGTCAGAACTGACACCCATTTTTGAAATAAGTGACTTTTTTGCAAAATTTAAGTGCTGATTTTTAAGTGCTGATTTGGTTTGAAATCTGCACTTAAGTTAAGTGCGGATTTGCCAGAACTGACACCCCCTAATATCAATTATTAATGACAATAAAATTAATAGGGGGTATCAATGTTCAGAAATCCACAATTAGGGATCAGAATTATTTTTTCAAGAATCAGACATTATTAATTTTGAATTTTTTTATCCACTAGCCCCAGGGCTAGTAGATAAGGATTGCACAATAATGCATTATCCCACATCTTATACCCCAATTTCTGTTCCTAATTCCTGATACCAAACTCATCACATCCATGATTGATTTTTAAGTAAGTCACATGAAAAATAATTTTGGATGCTATCCTTATGTGTCTATTCACTCTATGCTACTTGAGTTTGGTGGCAAACACATAAAAATTTTTCTCATCCTTATGCGTCTCATCACTCTATTCTACTTGATTTTGGTGGCAAACACTTAACATTTTTTTCTATCTACACACAAAACCTGCTCATTTGGTGGCAAATTCCCACTTCCCACCAATCATCTAAACCTTCTACCAACAAAAATGAAGAACCTCTCTACTAGGAAGCAACTTCACTCAGCTATGAATGCTATCACTTTATCTTTAGATGCTGACTCTGATTCTGGCTTGGGTTTGGAATACACTTTAGCTTATATGTCTTTTTAATAATCTTTATGAAGAAGAGGATTTCTGTCAGCCAGGCTATACCAGGAGCCCATTAAATGATATGTTGATTTATTGGACCTGAAAGAGGGCGTAAGAATTGCATTTGATGTATATTAATTAATATTTTATTGCATAATAAACTTATATAAGTATCTTATTAAATATAAGTGTTATATTAATTTTATTGTTATATAAATTATTTATAAATTTAAATTAAGCATAATATATTCTATATTCTACAACTAATTGCACATTTTTATGTATTTAATAATTATAAATTAATAATTAATTAATAACAAAAATATATTATAATTATGTGTAAAATTGACTTATAATGTAATTAAATTTATATATTAAATAAAACTCTTCATATATTATCAAACAATAATATTGGGCGCTTTTTTGACCCTTAATTGTGTCAGTAAAATTATTAAATAAATAATAACACTTATTTAATAACATAGTATTAAAATCCCCACTTTAAATTACAATTATCATTAAATTAATTATATTTTTCAATTAAAATAATTATTGAGTTAACTACTTATTTAAAACAATTAATTAAAATTTCCTTAAACTGAATTGAATTGATTACATGAATTTTTGGTGTGAAAATAATTCTATTTGTTTTACTTAAACACTTTACATGCCATTATAATGTCTGTTTTGGATTATTGTTCTCATGTTTCAAACTTACTTGGTTACTAATTATTTTAATTAAGTGTTTTTGTGAAATTATGGTGGGAAAATTAGTTAATTTCTCACGGTTTTTGTCAAGGTACGCTTTTGGTCTAGAAGATTTGGTACGGAGGTTTTAAGGATTATAAAGGTTTTAAATGGACTCTCAAGGATTTGTACGTATTTGTTAATCTAAGTGATTTATTACTCAAATAAAAGAGGTAGATTTTAATATTTTTATAGTCTATTGATTATAATTACGCTATTGTAAATACTAATGTGATAAAATATAAAATATAAGTTTGTGTTGTAATACGTGTTAATAAAAGTAAGGTGATAAAAGAATGGTGTGAAAAGTACAAAATCAGAGGCCTTTTTATAGGCAAAATATGAGAAAATAAAATGTAAGGAATTTACACCGTCCACTGTGAGTGTGAGAGAAAAGAATGACAAGAAAAAAGAGTACATAAATGACATAATAAAGTAATGAATTTGTCAGGCTAAGTCCAAGTCCAGAGACGTGAATAGATTGCTGGTCTAGTGTCTAGAAGATTTAAAAAAGGTCTCAAATGAATACAATGGTATAAAACAAGCAAGTAGTAGAATAAAATCAATTATAAGGCTCAGTAATTTACTCTCACTTATTATAATTGGTATTACAAGGCTTATTGTTGTGCAGAAAAATAGATGTAATATATTTAGAATACTATTCAAAGACTCTCTAAAGTACTAATGAAATGTAAGATAAATTGTATTGGTTATATTGTAATTGTAATTGTATAAATGATAAATTGAATGTAGAAAATATGACCAAAAACCCCTTCCTTTTATACCCAATAATTCCCCAATGATGCCCCTTGATGATTCCAATCCTATACACGGCCAAATGCGCCTCAAAATAACTAATAGACCTGTCCAAAAACGTAAGGTATGACCAATGACAACCAAAGAATAATATCACACGCCAAAATCCTGAAATAATAGGGATAATCCATCACAAATAAAGAATAACCCAAAAAAGAGTGTATATGCGTGTAATATCTATTTTTAATAGACTAAAAATAAAGAAAAGGTACTAAATATAACACATTATTAAGGGGGATTAACAGTATAAATGTTAGAGTTAATTATTACAAATTTATACGTGAAATCCCTGTCCAAAAATAAGCATTATTGACTGAGAAACCACTGAAAAACCTAATTTGATGCGTGTAAGGGCTGATCCCTGTATGCAGACTCTTGGCAGGCCTAACCACGGGTAAATCCTTGACTAAATAGGCAATTTTTAAGCATGGTAGCATAATTGGGCGCCAAGACTGATTTAACTAATGTAATTAGTGCATTTAATAAGGTTAATTCACATTGAAACTAAATTAAGACACTAAATAAGCGTCCCTTGCCTATTTTAGTGTGTTTCCACATATAGTGCATGTATGTGGGGTAATTTTAACGTGAAAAATACTTAATTTTCTAAAAATGAAGCTATTCACACGGGAAAAATGCAGGCAGTATGTAGCCACTGCACATAGGCCATTTCTGGCATAAAAAACACCAAATTTAAAAAGTGTTATTTTTACACTTTTAAATAGCCAGATCAATTGTTCCAAATAAGGCAAATTGATCTGTCAAGGCGCATTTTTATTATCTTAACATTTATAGCGCATATATCCAACTTTTAGTGATATTAAGCGCATTTATCAATTATTTCAATAAAATAATAGAAAAATTAGCTTTATGTGTACTTAAAATTATGTAGGCTTATGGCTTAGGTTCTTAAGGTTACCCTAACATATTCTAACTTAATATTAAGTACATAAGACTTAAATAAGGTGGATATATGCGTGTATATAATGCTTTATAATGGCATATATTTGTATTAAATCAATTTTTTATACAATTATCTATTGTTCCCATGTATGCTACATATGTTTGACATAATTTGTTAGTAATTTTACTCAGTCCTGAGAATATTCAGGCTGACACTTGCCCACCCAAAAAAAACAATAAAAAAAATGATAAGTTATACATTTTTATTTATTTATTTGTAATTTTCAGGTATTCAGATTAATTCTGTAGCATTAAAGATTATACTTTAAAGAAATAAAACATAATTAAATATTATGAGTACTGGTTTTTTAACCCCTCAGCTTGTTGGACAGAAATTCATTTCTGTTTAAATTTTTTAATAAGGGTGGATAAATTAGAAATTTCTTTTTCAGGTATCCATTTATCAAACTCATTTGATTTCCCTTTAAATATCAGTAAATACTCAGTTCCTTTTTCTTTAGTAAGGAGTCTTTTCTTGAGTATTTTTTAAATATCTGCTTTTTCCACAATTTCTTCAGGTTACTTTTTAGGCCTTCCCCTTCTTTTTGGAAATAAGTCAGGATCATTTGCATGGTAAGGTTTCAATAATGAGATAGGGAAAACTGGATGTTTCCTATCATATGGAGCATATAATATGACTTCCACTGCATTATTACCAACCATTTTATTTACTACAAAAGGTCCTACAAAGGGATCTTTTAATTTAACATTACCTTGTAAGTTAAAATGTAGTGTTGATATGAGGACTTCATCTCCCTTTTTGAATTCAAATTCTTTATGAGATTTGTCCCACCTTTTCTTTTCATATTCAAATGCTTTTTGTATGAATTCTTCTGCATGCTTTCTACACATTTGTTGCATATGAATAAAAGATTTGGTACCAGGATGTATGTCCAACCTTGGAAATTTATTTAAAAGATTCACTGGTGTATTTGGAACATACCCCAGCCAGAGCTGAAAAGGTTTTCTCTCTGTTACAGAATGAGTTGTGCTATTATAAGCAAATTCTAAGCCAGGAATTAAAGTTACCCAGTCATGTGTGAATTTCTCATTGTCTTTGTATTCTAAACCAAAGGCACAATATCTTCTGATCATGTCCTCCAGAGTCTGTATCATTCTCTCAGCCAGTCCATCAGTTTGTGGATGGTGTGCTGTAGACAATTTCAACTGACACCCTGAAACCTCCATTAAGGATGTCCAGAATTCTGAAGTAAATTGTCAGCCTTTATATCTCCAGGACTGAGTAAAAAGTGATTATAAGTTATGTTAAACACATGAACTATACATGGGAATAATAAATAAGAGTACACAAATAGTATACATAAGTAAAATTATGATAATACACAAAAAAATGCCATTATAACACCTTATATACACCCATATATCCACCTTTTATAGGTCTTATGTACTTAATATTAAGTTGGGATATGTTAGGGTAATCTTAAGAACCTTAAGTATAAGGCTGCATAATTTTTAAGTACACTTAAAGCTGTTATATTCATTGTTTTATGCAAAAAACAAGAAATGTGCTTTATTTCACTTAAAAGTTGACTATATGCGCTATAAAATTGACAATATCAAAATTGCGCTTTGACAGATCAATTGGGCTCATTTAGAACTATTGATTTGGCTATTTAAATGCATAAAAATAACACTTTTCAAATTTGGTGTTTTTTATGCCAGAAATGGCTTCTGTGTACTGGCCACATACTGCCTGCTTTTTTCCCGTGTGAATAGCTTCATTTTTAGCAAAGTTAGCTTTTTCACACTATAATTACCCCACATTCTACGCCCACTGTGGGGAAACACACTAAAATAGGCGACAGGCGCTTATTTAGTGTCCTAGCTTAATTAATAATGCATTGACCTTGTTTATATGAACTAATTTCATTAATAACCTCACTCTTGGCACTTTATTTCATCACCACGCTTAAATTCTCCTAATTTTAGTCAAGGATTTACCCGTGCAAGCGCCTGCCAAGGACTGCATGTAGTTACCCCACATCTCACGCTCTTTTTTAAGTTTTTGGGTGGTTTCTCAGTCAATTTTGGTTATTTTTGAATGGGAATTTCACGTAGTATAATGTCAGGATTAGCCCCTCCATTTCTACTGTAGATCCCCCTTATTATTAAGCTATAATTAACCTTAAAAAGTATCCTTTAACCTTGTTATAATATTGTTTTCCACGCATATACTCTCTTTTTGTCTTTTCTTTAATTTTGATGGATCTCCCTTATTATTACAGTATTTTGGCGGTTGTTACTTGTCTAATTATGTCATGGGTCACTAGGGATGTTGATGGGCAAGTCTATTAGTTGTGTTGAGGCGTCATTAAATGTGTCTTGGATGGTATATCAAGGGATTTATTGGGGAACTCAGTGTGTATAAAAGGAGGAGGTTTTTGGGTCTTGTTTCTACATTCTTTATCATTACAATTTAAACCAATATAACCAAACCAATTACAATACATATCAATTAGTACTTTTATAAGACTTTTGAATAGTATCTGAATTTATATAATCTATTTTTCTACCAACTATAAAGATTGTAAGCCATATATAAGAATAGTGAGAATTATATTACTGAGACCTTTATATTTGATTATATTTTACACCTTAGTGGATTAGAACTACAGTATTCATATAGGACCATTAAAATCTTCTAGACAACTGACTATTCAAGCTAGTTCATGTCCTTGTACTTGACCTTAGCCTGACAATTGGGGACCTTTCCTCAAGAATTCTGTTATAATCCTGTAAGTGAAATTTTCAAAAGAAGGTGCACGTAAATAATATCCCTATAGAAATATTTGGATAATTACAACAGGTTGGGGTCACTTATATAGTGATTTCAGTAAAAGAAGCCCTGTTATATTATAAAATTGTGATATTGAATCAACAATTTTACCACTAATTTAACTTATAATTGTTATTAGTGGGTCTGTCAATAGACCGATTAAATTTGAGATCTTTGCAGATAAAATTTTTACCACTAATTTAACATATAATTGTTCTTAGTGGGAGTCTGTCAATAGACCAATTAAATTTGTGATCTTTGCAGATAATAAACCAATTAAACTGATTAATTGTTTTCTTTTAAAGGACTCTTAATCTTTTCTTTTATTGGTTTGTAAAATTCATTAAATATTTAGAAAGAATCATACTGACAGTTGTTTTCTTTTGAATATAAAAACACGGCTACATATTGTAGACCAGTTAAATCAAGTGACCACATAAAAGCATATTTGACTTTTGGCACTTAAATATTCACTTCATACCAATAAGTAAGCAATAAAATTGTCTTCAGTGGTATTGATAAATACTGATAAAACTCCTTTTTGAAGTTTTCATATCTAAACTTTCAATTCTTTAAATTCCACGTAAAAATGTGTGACAACAATGACATTGTAAGTAATAAGGTAAAACCTTATAACTTAAGACCTAGAGCTGAAAGACCTGTTACAGGACATTCAAATGGAGGGCCAGGACTCTCCCATAATCAACAACACTCCGTCAATGTCTCTGGAGGAAAGGGAAAAGCTTTTAAAGCAGGTTTCAATAAAGAAAACAAAAAATACTTTACAAGAACAAGTTCACTCCCTATCCACCCTACTGAACACCTTGACAATAAGAGTCAACAATATAGTGGACCAGATCAACAATCTGGAAAAGAGAGCAGCTCAAGGTTTCATAGAAGTCAACCAAGCTCTAGTGGACATAAAGACTCAACCACCAACAGTGGCACCCAACAATTCCATAGCAACACCTCCAGCCCAAGAGGAGGACCAAAAAATTACTGTAAGCAAATGGAAATGGGATTGGTACGCCCAAAACTACAACAATCCTCAACAGCAGGGCTCCAGCAGTCACCCTTACAGGGGAAAGGCAAGGAGAGGCAGGGGAAGTGGGATAAGACCTTGGTAAGTCATCCAACTTCTTATGATCAATTATATCAACCTGAAAATAAATTACTTATAGGTAATGAGATTGATAAGGAAATATTGGATATTATTGATAAGGATTTAAAGGATTATTCATTTGAACAGAATATGTTAAACTTGTCTTTACATGAGGACAATGTAAATAGTTTTATTGATCACCAGGAAAATACTATTAATATGAAAATGGAATCAAATGAATTAAATCTTGACCCTGATAATGAGTCTTCTGAATTGGACACGGAAAAAATAGAATATTTTTTAAAAGAGAATCCAATGGAATCAAAAATAATAAGTAAATTATTATTGAGAATTGAAAAATTGGAAGAGTTCTCAAAAGAGTCAAACATTAATACAGAAAATGTATTATTACAACTAACACAATCATTGAGTACCACAGCCAATAAATTAAAAATTATTGAAAATTCAAATAATGAATTAATCAATGAGAATAAAAGATTAAAATCTGAGATTAGAAATTTAGAAAGTAAATTAGAACATTCTCAAAATATTATGGCCACCATAGAGGGACGTGTAAAATTGTCTTTTTCAAATGTAAATGATACTTTAACTCATGTACCTGTAATAAAATATAGGTTACAAAGAGTAGAAATTGAAGTAGCTAACATTTTGAAAAATACTGAAACAATAAAGGATAATACCTCTTATGTAGAAAGAGTACCAGTTTTTATGAAACACTCTGATGATAAACCAATGATGGAACATGAACATAGTGTCATGGGCTCTGAGAGTATAAAATCAGTAAAAGATGAAATTAATGATCATCTTTCTAAAGTGAGTGAATTACTCAATATTCCTCAGGTTAGGGAAGCAAAAACTAGCCAAAAGAACTGGCCTAAGTTAGATCAGTACCCTTCTTTTGACGGGGATTCAAAATCTGATTGGCAACAATTCATACAAAGAATTGATAACTTAAAATTTTCATACAAATTACCTGATAAAGAAATTACTTCAAAGTTAATATCTTTATTTACAGATGTGGCCTTATTATGGTTTGAATCTGTATTGAGTGAGGGAATTAATTACTCCTGGAATGAATGGAAGGCACTAATTGAAAGGCAATTTGGTGGCCCAAAATTTAGAATCACTCAACAAAGACTGTATGAAAGGGCCAGATATAATCCAAATGCTGGAGATAAACCCATGGTCTTCTTAATGAATTTAATAAAAATCATGAAAGCTATGGATCCAAAAATGGATTATGAAGAGTGGAAAGAAAAAATAATATACAAGTTGCCTATATCAGTTAGAGACATTATTGTAGCTAGAACTGAGACTGTCAGAGACACCTCTGGATTCATTAATATATGCAATGAGATATTATTAAACCACAAGTATGAAACCAAGTATAGTAATTACAGACAAAGTGTTGAAGTGGTAAAACCTACTACAAGTAAGTTACCAGTGGAAAAGAAAAAACCTTCAGCTCCCCTTGTCCCTAAGAGACAAGAAAATAACACTTGTTACAAATGTAATGAACCTTGGGTTAAAGGTCACACGTGTAAGAAAAGAATAAATGTTATTGAAACCTCACAGAATTCTGAACCTAGTAATCATGAAGATGAGAATGTGGAATCCAGTGAGGATTGCAAGAGTAACATATCTTACAGTGATGATGAAAATGAGATATTTGTATTAGAACAGGATATAATGTTCCTGAATGATGCTATACCTCATACAGACACATCTTTAACTTCTATAGAGGAAGCTGAAATAATTAAAGATGTATCTCATGATACTTACAAAATAACACCTATCAGAGCACCTATTATCATATGTGGAAAAGAAATGAATGCCATTCTTGACACTGGGGCTGCAGGTAGTGTAGTTTCACTTAATGCATTAATGAAACTTGATAGTAAGTACCAGGAAAAACTAGAACCTGTTCAGACAAAGAACTGGAGGGGTTTTGGTTCAGTATTAAATCCAATTGGCAAATACAAAACTGCTGTATTCTTTAAATATAATAATGGATATGTTAGAGCAGTTTGTGAATTTGTAGTAATGGATAATAATAATTGTAGTGATTGGTTTATTATTGGCAATGATTTATTGACAAAATTTGGCATTAAACTAGATCCTGCAAACAGTTGTTTCACCATAGGGATGAATGGTAAAAGAAAATTCAAAATATGTTCTGAAAATTCAGTATATACCATTTCTCCTAGAGAAGAACAACTGCAAGGTGGAAGAACCACCAATGAAGTGGGTGAATTGGAAAATGAAATCCAAAAGGCCTCTTTCAGTCCTCAACTCTCAAAAATTGAACAAGAAGATATTTTGAGATTGATTAAATCATATCCTATGGCATTTGCTCATGGCTCAAATGAACTAGGATTGGTCAAAGACCATGAGATGAAAATCTCTTTAAGCTGTGATCTGGATAATATTCCTGGCAGTTTAAAAAAGAAACCTTACCCAGCATCTCCTGCAAAAAGGAAAGATATTGAAGACAATATAAAATTGTTGTTGGAAATGGGTATTGTTGAAAAAGTGGACACAACACCTAAGTATTGTGTCATTTCACCAGTATTAATCTCTTATGAAAAAGATAAGGCAAGATTATGCGGTGATTATAGAGCTCTGAATACATATACAGTAGATGATATTTACCCTCTACCAAGGATAGCTTCTATCCATGCTACCTTACAAGGAGCAAAATATATTTCCTGTCTGGATGGGAACAAGGGTTACCACCAGATTCCTGTGGAAAGAAATTCTCAAAATTACTTATTAATAACCACACATATGGGTATATATAAGTATGTGAGAATGCCATTTGGCCCAAAGAATGCCCCTTCAGTCTTCCAAAAATTGATGGATAGTGTTTTTCATCAGGAAATGGTTGAAGGATGGCTATTGGTCTATATTGATGACATCATAGTGTTTTCAAAAACATATGATGAACATTTAAATCACCTGAAAAGAGTCTTTCAAAAAATGGATGAAATTAATATGACTATTGCATTAAAGAAATGTAAGTTCGGATTTCAATCCTTGAAAGTACTTGGACATGTTGTATCTGGATTACAAATTTGTGTTGACCAGAATAAAGTGGCAGCAATTAAAAACATTGGGATACCTAAAAATGTAAAAGAGGTTCAAAGTTTTTTGGGTATGTGTGGATATTATAGACAATATATTAAAAATTACCAATCCATTGCAGCCCCTTTAACAACATTAATCAGGAAGAATGAAACTTTCATTTGGAATAATGAAAGACAGCACGCCTTTAACAAATAAAAGGAATGTTTAATGTCAGCTCCAATATTGGGACTGCCAGATTTCACCCTACCTTTTATCTTGTACACTGATGCAAGTTTCATATGTTTGGGTGCTGCTTTACAGCAAAAACAGATAATAAATGGAAAATTATCTGAAGTAGTTATCTGTTATATATCCAGAACCTTAAGAAAGACAGAATTAAGGTATGGTGCCACACAGCTAGAATGTTTAGCTGTGGTGTGGGCTTTGGAGAAACTTCATTACTATCTGGAAGACCAGAAGTTTGAACTTATAACAGATTGCAGTGCAGTAAAATCATTACTAAACATGAAAACACCTAATAGGCACATGTTTAGATGGCAACTAGCTGTACAAGAGTACAGAGGAAGAATGACAATCACTCACAGAGCAGGAACATTGCATTCAAATGTGGATTTATTATCCAGAAGTCCTTTGCCAAATGATGCTGACAACCCAGCTTATGTACCTGAAAATGAGGTTATACATATATTTGGGATTTATATAGTGGATTTAGAAGAAGAGTTTATGCAAACTATATTGGAAAATTATTCATCTGATAAAGATTTGTCTAAGCTATCTACCATTCTTAATGATCCAACAAATGCCTCCATGAGTGCATTAATTAAAACCTTGCCTCCAAAGTATAAAAATGCGTTGGAAAAAGGTAAACTATCAATTGAAGATGGATATATATATTACAGGAAAAAGTTAAGCAATGTAATAGTAATACCACCTTCTATGAAAGAGTTAATGTTGAGTACTTGTCATGATGACATCTTAGCTGGTCATTTTGACTTTAACAAAACATTAACCAGAGTTAAAAATACAGCCTGGTGGATAAACATGAAAGAGGATGTACAAAAATACATTGAAACATGTGACTCTTGTCAGAAATCTAAAAGATTAACTGGGAAGAGAGCTGGGTTGTTACAACAAATAGAGCAGCCAAAAGCTCCATGGGAAATTATAAACATGGATTTTGTAACTGGCTTTCCATTAGCAGGAAAAGAAAGTTTCAATTCTTGCTGGGTAATAGTGGATAGATTAACAAAAATGTGTAAGTTTATCCCTACCCATAAAGAGGTATCTGCTAAAGACTTGGCGTTACTATGGTGGACTCAGATGATGAATACTGCTGGGTTCCCCAAAGCCATAATCTCTGACAGAGATCCTAAATTTACTTCAGATTTCTGGACATCTTTGATGGACGTATCAGGTTGTCAATTAAAATTGTCTACAGCACACCATCCACAAACTGATGGGCTGGCTGAGAGGATGATACAAACTCTAGAAGACATGATCAGAAGATATTGTGCCTTTGGATTAGAATACAAAGACAATGAGAAATTCACACATGACTGGGTAACATTAATTCCTGGCCTTGAATTTGCTTATAACAGCACAACTCATTCTGTAACAGAGAAGAAACCATTTGAACTCTGGCTGGGATATGTACCAAATACCCCAGTAAATCTTCTAAATAAACTACCAAGGTTGGATATACACCCTGGCACTAAATCCTTTATTCATATGCAACAAATGTGTAGAAAGCATGCAGAAGAATGCATCCAAAAAGCATTTGAATATGAAAAGAAAAGGTGGGACAAATCTCATAAAGAATTTGAATTTAAAAAGGGAGATGAAGTCCTCATATCAACACTACATTTTAACTTACAAGGTAATGTTAAATTAAAGGATCCCTTTGTAGGACCTTTTGTAGTAAATAAAATGGTTGGGAATAATGCAGTGGAAGTCATATTATATGCTCCATATGATAGGAAACATCCAGTTTTCCCTATCTCATTATTGAAACCTTACCATGCAAATGATCCTGACTTATTTCCAAATAGAAGGGGAAGGCCTAAAAAGCAACCTGAAGAAATTGTGGAAAAAGCAGAGATTGAAAAAATACTCAAGAAAAGAATCCTTACTAAAGAAAAAGGAACTGAGTATTTACTAAGATTTAAAGGGAAATCAAATGAATTTGATAAATGGATACCTGAAAAAGAAATTTCTAATTTATCCACCCTTCTTAAAAAATTTAAACAGAAATAAATTTCTGTTCAACCAGCTGAGGGGTTAAAAAACCAGTACTCATAATATTTTATTATGTTTTATTTCTTTAAAGTTGAATCTTTAATGCTACAGATTTATTCTGAATACCTGAAAATTACAAATTAAATAAAATAAAATGTATAACTTATCATTTTTTTTTATTGTTTTTTTTGGGTGGGCGAGTGTCAGCCTGTATATCTCCAGTACTGAGTAGAAAGTGATTATAAGTTATGTTAAACACATGAACTATACATGGGAATAATAAATAAGAGTACACAAATAGTATACATAAGTAAAATTATGATAATACACAAAAAAATGCCATTATAACACCTTATATACACGCATATATCCACCTTTTATAGGTCTTATGTACTTAATATTAAGTTGGGATATGTGAGGGTAATCTTAAGAACCTTAAGTATAAGGCTGCATAATTTTTAAGTACACTTAAAGCTGTTATATTCATTGTTTTATGCAAAAAACAAGAAATGTGCTTTATTTCACTTAAAAGTTGACTATATGCGCTATAAAATTGACAATATCAAAATTGCGCTTTGACAGATCAATTGGGCTCATTTAGAACTATTGATTTGGCTATTTAAATGCATAAAAATAACACTTTTCAAATTTGGTGTTTTTTATGCCAGAAATGGCTTCTGTGTACTGGCCACATACTGCCTGCTTTTTTCCCGTGTGAATAGCTTCATTTTTAGCAAAGTTAGCTTTTTCACACTATAATTACCCCACATTCTACGCCCACTGTGGGGAAACACACTAAAATAGGCGACAGGCGCTTATTTAGTGTCCTAGCTTAATTAATAATGCATTGACCTTGTTTATATGAACTAATTTCATTAATAACCTCACTCTTGGCACTTTATTTCATCACCACGCTTAAATTCTCCTAATTTTAGTCAAGGATTTACCCGTGCAAGCGCCTGCCAAGGACTGCATGTAGTTACCCCACATCTCACGCTCTTTTTTAAGTTTTTGGGTGGTTTCTCAGTCAATTTTGGTTATTTTTGAATGGGAATTTCACGTAGTATAATGTCAGGATTAGCCCCTCCATTTCTACTTTAGATCCCCCTTATTATTAAGCTATAATTAACCTTAAAAAGTCTCCTTTAACCTTGATATAATATTGTTTTCCACGCATATACTCTCTCTTTGTCTTTTCTTTAATTTTGATGGATCTCCCTTATTATTACAGTATTTTGGCGGTTGTTACTTGTCTAATTATGTCATGGGTCACTAGGGATGTTGATGGGAAAGTCTATTAGTTGTGTTGAGGCGTCATTAAATGTGTATTGGATGGTATATCAAGGGATTTATTGGGGAACTCAGTGTGTATAAAAGGAGGAGGTTTTTGGGTCTTGTTTCAACATTCTTTATCATTACAATTTAAACCAATATAACCAAACCAATTACAATACATATCAATTAGTACTTTTATAAGACTTTTGAATAGTATCTGAATTTATATAATCTATTTTTCTACCAACTATAAAGATTGTAAGCCATATATAAGAATAGTGAGAATTATATTACTGAGACCTTTATATTTGATTATATTTTACAACTTAGTGGATTAGAACTACAGTATTCATATAGGACCATTAAAATCTTCTAGACAACTGACTATTCAAGCTAGTTCACGTCCTTGTACTTGACCTCAGCCTGACATAAATTTAGGGTCTCTGTCAGATATAATGGCTTTGGGGAACCCAGCAGTGTTCATCATTTGAGTCCACCAAATTAAGGCCAAGTCTTTTGCAGATACCTCTTTATGGGTTGGAAGAAATCTACACATTTTTGTAAGTCTATCCACTATTACCCAGCAAGAATTGAAAATTTCTTTTCCTGCTAATGGCAAACCAGTAAAAAAGTCCATGTTTATAATTTCCCATGGAGCTTTTGGTTGCTCTATTTGTTGTAACAACCCAGCTCTCTTACCTTTCAATCTTTTAGATTTTTGGCAAGAGTCACATGTGTCAATGTATTTTTGTACATCATCCTTCATGTTTATCCACCAGGCTGTGTTTTTAACTCTAGTTAATGTTTTATTGTAATCAAAATGACCAGCTAAGATATCATCGTGACAAGTACTTAACATTAACTCTTTCATATATGTAGGTATAACTATTACATTACTTAGCTTTTTCTGTAATATATGTATCCATCTTCAATTGAAAATTTACCTTTTTCCAATGCATTCTTATGCTTTGGAGGTAAGGTTTTTATTAATGCACTCATTGAGGCATTTGTTGGATCATTTAAGATGGTTGAAAGTTTAGACAAGTCTTTATCAGATGAATAATTATCTAATATTGTTTGCATAAACTCATCTTCTAAATCCACTATATAAATCCCATATATATGTATTACCTCATTCTCATGCACATAATCTGGGTTGTCAGTATCATTTGGCAAAGGGCTTCTAGATAACAAATCCACATTAGAATGCAATGTACCTGCTCTATGAGTGATTGTCATTCTTCCTCTGTACTCTTGTTCAGCTAGTTGCCATCTAAACATGTGTCTATTAGGTGTTTTCATGTTTAATAATGATTTCACTTCACTGCAATCTGTTATTAACTCAAACTTCTGTTCTTCCAGATAGTAATGAAGTTTTTCCAAGGCCCACACAATGGCTAAACATTCCAGTTGTGTAGCACCATACCTTAATTCAGTTTTCCTTAAGGTTCTGGATATATAACAGATAACTACTTCAGACAATTTACCACTAATTATCTGCTTCTGCTGTAAAGCAGCACCTAACCCTGTAAAGCTTGCATCATTATACAAGATAAAAGGGAGGCTAAAATCTGGAAGTCCCAAGATTGGAGCTGACATTAAACATTCCTTTAATTTATCAAAGGCCTGTTGTCTTTTATTATTCCAAATGAAAGCTTCATTCTTCCTGATTAATGTTGTTAAAGGGGCTGCAATTGTTTGGTAGTTCTTGATATACTGCCTATAATATCCGCACATACCCAGAAAGCTTTGTATATCTTTCACATTTTTAGGTATATCAATATTTTTTATTGCTGCCACCTTGTTCTGATCCACACAAATTTGTAAGCCAGATACAAAATGTCCAAGTACTTTCAAGGATTGAAATCCAAACTTACATTTTTTCAATGCTATTGTCTTGTTAATTTCATCCATTTTTTGAAATACTCTTTTCAGGTGATTTAAATGCTCATCATATGTCTTTGAAAACACTATGATGTCATCAATATATACTAAGAGCCATCCTTCAACCATTTCCTGATGAAAAACACTATCCATAAATTTTTGGAAGACTGAAGGGGCATTTTTAGGTCCAAAAGGCACTCTCACATACTTATATATCCCCATATGTGTGGTGATCAGTAAGTAATTCTGAGAACTCTTTTCTACTGGAATCTGGTGGTAACCTTTTTTTCCATCCAGACATGAAATATATTTTGCTCCTTGTAAGGTAGCATGGATAGAAGCTATCCTGGGAAGAGGGTAAATATCATCCACTGTGAATGTATTTAGAGCTCTATAATCACCACATAACCTTGCCTTATCTTTTTCATAAGAGATTAAAACTGGTGATATTACACAATATTTAGGAGTTGTGTCTACTTTCTCAACAATACCCATTTCCAACAACAATTTAATGTTGTCTTCAATGTCTTTCCTTTTTGCAGGAGAAGCTGGGTAAGGTTTCTTTTTTAAGCTTCCAGGAATATTATCCAGGTCACAACTTAAGGATATTTTCATTTCATGGTCTTTGACCAATCCTAGCTCATTTGAACCGTGTGCAAATGCCCTAGGATAATATTTTATCAATCTCAATATATTGTCTACTTCAATATTTGAGAGTTGAGGACTAAATGAGGCTTTTTGGATTTCATTTTCCAACACAAGCATCTCAGAAGTGGGTCTTCCACTTTGTTGTTCTTCCTTTGGAGCAATGGTATAAACAGAATTTTCAGAGCAAATCTTGAATTTTCTCTTCCCATTTACTCCAATAGTGAAGCAACTATTTGCAGGATCTAGTTTAATACCAAATTTGGTCAATAAGTCATTGCAAATGATAAACCAATCACTACAATTAATATTATCCATGACTACAAATTCACATACTGCACTTACAAATCCATTATGATATTTGAAGAATACAGCAGTTTTGTATTTTCCAATTGGACTTAATACTGAACCAAAACATCTCCAGTTCTTTGTCTGTACAGGTTCTAGTTTTTCTTTGTACTTACTATCCAGTTTCATTAATGTATTAACAGAAACTACACTACCAGCAGCCCCAGTGTCAAGAATAGCATTTATTTCTTTTCCACATATTATAACAGG
Source organism: Hemileia vastatrix (assembly GCA_030280995.1). NCBI lineage: Eukaryota > Fungi > Basidiomycota > Pucciniomycetes > Pucciniales > Zaghouaniaceae > Hemileia > Hemileia vastatrix. The sequence continues at coordinate 16,277,585 of JASXTE010000015.1, forward strand.
TGCTCTAATAGGCATGATTTTGTAAGTATCATGATCTACATCTTTAATTATCTCAGCTTCCTCAATGGAAGTTAAAGATGTATCATTGGAAGGTATTGTATCATTCAGGAACATAATATCCTGTTCTAATACCAATACTTCATTCTCTTCATCACTTTAAGAAATGTTACTTTTACAATCCTCACTAGACTCATCATTTTCATCTTCATGATTACTGGGTTCAGAATCTTGTGAGTTTTCAATAACATTTATTCTTTTCTTACAGGAATTACCTTTAACCCAAGGTTCACTACATTTATAGTAAGTGTTACTTTCTTGTTTCTTTGGAACAAGAGGAGCAATAGGTCTTTTCCTTTCTACTGGTAACTTACTTGTAGTAGGTTTTACTACCTCAACATTTTTCTTATAAGTGTTGTACCTTGTCTCATATCTGTGGATTAATAATATTTCATTGCATATATTGATAAAACCAGAAGTATCTCTAATGGTTTCAGTTCTAGCTACAATAATGTCTCTGACTGATATAGGCAATTTATATATTATTTTTTCTTTCCACACATCAAAATCCATTTTTGGATCCATGGCTTTCATGATTTTTATCAAATTCATTAAAAAGACCATTGGTTTTTCTCCACTACTTGGAGTATATCTTGATTTTTCATACAATCTTTGTTGAGTGATTCTGAATTTTGGACCACCAAAATGTCTTTCAATTCGTGCCTTCCATTCATTCCAAGAGTAATTAATCCACTCACTCAATACAGATTCAAGCCATAATAAGGCCACATCTGTAAATAAAGATATAAGATTTGATGTAATTTCTTCATCAGGTAACTTGTATGAAAATTTTAAGTTATCAATTCTTTGTATGAATTGTTGCCAATCAGATTTTGAATCCCCATCAAAGGTAGGGTACTGATCTAACTTAGGCCAGTTTTTCTGGTTAGTTTTTACTTCCTTAACCTGAGGAATATTAAGTAATTCACTTACTTTTGACAGATGATCATTTATCTCATCCTTTACTGATTTGTGACTCTCAGAACTTATATCACTATTTTCTTTCTCAATCAATGATTTATCAAATGATTCTCTCTTATTTACTGGTGTATGGTTTTTATAAGAGGTGTTTACATGCTTACTGTCATTATTTTTCAATATGTTAGCTACTTCTATTTCTAGTATCTGCAATCTATTTTGCAAAGCAGGTACATGTGAAAGAGTATCATTTAAATTGGAAAAAGACAATTTTACCGGTCCCTCAATAATAGCCATAGTATTTTGAGATTGATCCAGCTTACTGTGTAACTGCTCAATATCAGATTTTAATTTGATATTTTCATTTAACAAATCATCATTTGACTTTTCAATGAACTTAACTTTATTGGCTGTGTGAGTCAAAGATTTAGTGAGGTTTAGTATTACCTCCTCCATGTCAGTTGAAGACTCCTTGGAATATTCTTCTAACTTTTCGATTCTCAATAACAATTTATTTATTATAGAAGATATCATAGGGTTTTCTTTCATAAAACCATTTATTTCTAACTCAGAAGTGCTATCAAGATTATATGGGTCAAGATTTGATTCATTTGTTTCAATTTTTATATTTTTATTATCACCATTATCAATAAAGCTATGTACAATGTCATCCTTTAAAGATAAATTCAAATCACTATTATCAAATGAATAATCCTGAATATCATTATCAATCAACCTTAATACCTCATTATCACTTATAAGTAATTCATTGCCAGTATTATATTGTTGAACATTAGAAGGTGGATGACTTACCAAGGTATTATTCCACTTCCTCTTCCCCTTTTTCCCTTTCCCCTGTAAGGGTGATGGCTGGACTTTTGATGAGGGTTGCTGTTGTAGTTCTGGGCATACCAGTCCCATTTCCATTTGCTTACAGTTATCATCTGCTCTTCTCCTGGATCTTGAGAAGGAGCTGGATGATTGTTTGAGGGAGTTGTTACTGGTTTCACCTGTGCCCTTAGGTCTGTTATTTGTTGGTTGACCTCCATGAAAGTTTGGCCTGCCCTTTTCTCTAAATTCATAAGCTCCTCTTCCATTTTGTTGACCTTTACTGTCAAGCTGTTGTGTAATTGAGATAGGGAGTGAATTTGTTCTTGAAGGGTATTTTTTGATTTTTTAATCTTTACAAGGTTGAGAAGCCTTTCTTTCTCCTCCAGACTCATATGAGGAGTGTTTCTGGGGGAGGTTTCCTCCATGGTGATGTCCTGCAACAAATTTATTAGTTCTTGGTCTCAAGTCATAAGGTTTTGCCTTATTACTTACAATGTCAACGTTTTCACTCATTTTTATAAGTGAAAGTTGGACCAAAGGTTTGAGAAATGTGATTCAAACTACAAAAGAGTTTTATCAGTACTTTATAACTCTACTTAAGGAAATTAAATTGCTTAATAGTAGGTTTTAAGTGGATAAAATAAGTGCCAAAAGTCAAATATGCTTTTATGTGGTCACTTAATTGGAGTGGTCTACAATATGTAGCCGTGTTTTTGTATTTTAAAAAGAAAATTTTCAGTAATAGTCTTTTCAAAATCAAAAAAAATTTTAATGAAAAAACCAGAAAAAGGGATTAAAAGTCCTGTAAACAGAGAATCAATTAATCAGTTTTTATTAATTGGTTTATTATTATCTGCAAAGAACACAATTTTAATTGGTCTATTGACAGACTCCCACTAAGAACACTTTTTTGTTCAATTAGTGGTAAAATTGTTGATTCAATATCACAATTTTATTATATATATAACTGGGCTTCTTTTTATGAAATCACTAAATTTTTAGTGACCCAACCCTTTGTAATTATAATCCAGATATTATATATAAGGATTTCTAATCACTCAAGCCTCAATTAATTTTTATTTTTACTTACTTGAATAACCACTTGATTTCTTGAGGAAAGGATCCCAGTTTTCAGGCTAAGTCCAAGTCCAGAGACGTGAATAGCTTGCTGGTCTAGTGTCTAGAAGATTTAAAAAAGCTCCCAAATGAATACAATGGTATAAAATAAGCAAGTAGTAGAATAAAATCAATTATAAGGCTCAGTAATTTACTCTCACTTATTATAATTGGTATTACAAGGCTTATTGTTGTGCAGAAAAATAGATGTAATATATTTAAAATACTATTCAAAGAATCTCTAAAGTACTAATGAAATTTAAGATAAATTTTATTGGTTATATTGTAATTGTAATTGTATAAATGATAAATTGAATGTAGAAAATATGACCAAAAACCCCCTCCTTTTATACCCAATAATTCTCCAATGATGCCCCTTGATGATTCCAATCCTATACACGGCCAAATGCGCCTCAGAATAACTAATAGACCTGTCCAACAACATAAGGTATGACCAATGACAACCAAAGAATAATATCACACGCCAAAATCCTGAAATAATAGGGATAATCCATCACAAATAAAGAATAACCCAAAAAAGAGTGTATATGCGTGTAATATCTATTTTTAATAGACTAAAAATAAAGAAAAGGTACTAAATATAACACATTATTAAGGGGGATGAACAGTAGAAATGTTAGAGTTAATTATTACAAATTTATACGTGAAATCCCTGTCCAAAAATAAGCATTATTGACTGAGAAACCACTGAAAAACCTAATTTGATGCGTGTAAGGGCTGATCCCTGTATGCAGACTCTTGGCAGGCCTAACCACGGGTAAATCCTTGACTAAATAGGCAATTTTTAAGCATGGTAGCATAATTGGGCGCCAAGACTGATGTAACTAATGTAATTAGTGCATTTAATAAGGTTAATTCACATTGAAACTAAATTAAGACACTAAATAAGTGTCCCTCGCCTATTTTAGTGTGTTTCCACATATAGTGCATGTATGTGGGGTAATTTTAGCGTGAAAAATACTAACTTTGCTAAAAATGAAGCTATTCACACGGGAAAAATGCAGGCAGTATGTAGCCACTGCACAGAGGCCATTTCTGGCATAAAAAACACCAAATTTAAAAAGTGTTATTTTTACACTTTTAAATAGCCAGATCAATTGTTCCAAACAAGGCAAATTGATCTGTCAAGGCGCATTTTTATTATCTTAACATTTATAGCGCATATATCCAACTTTTAGTGATATTAAGCGCATTTATCAATTATTTCAATAAAATAATAGAAAAATTAGCTTTATGTGTACTTAAAATTATGTAGGCTTATGGCTAAGGTTCTTAAGGTTACCCTAACATATTCTAACTTAATATTAAGTACATAAGACTTAAATAAGGTGGATATATGCGTGTATATAATGCTTTATAATGGCATATATTTGTATTAAATCAATTTTTATACAGTTATTTATAGTTCCCATGTATGCTACATATGTTTGACATAATTTGTTAGTAATTTTACTCAGTCCTGAGAATATTCAGGCTGACAAAATTAGTACGTCAACAAGGGCATCAAATTTATTAGCAACAAAGTTTGAACAATTATTACACAATAAATAATCAATTACATTACTTTCACGGGATTACAGATCTCTCACTGAGGTAATATAATTGTTTTAAAAATTTCATATTATAAATTTATTATTAATTTTACTCCCTTTGACATATAATTTTGAGCACGGTGTTAGGGAGTAAAATTGTAAGGGACATTTTATTTATATTATTTATTTATACTACTTATTGTACTTAACTTTAGTTAATTGTAAGTACTACTTAAGTAAATAAATAAATAATTATTATTAAGAAGAAAGGTGTGGCTTCAACTCAGTAAAATAATTAATTATTTTACCAGGTAAGTCTAGTAGCCTGGCTGAAAGTTTTAGTTGAATGTCTCATGTTTTTCTCTCAGTCTCCATGTTTTAGTTCTATTATTTTTAATGTCTAGTTTCATGTTATTCCTTTTTGTAATAACTAAATTGTGACGCTTCAGAGAGTCCTTTGCCTATAAAAGGCTTTGGAATATCCCCTGTAGCTGCATCACTTATTATACACTCACTGTTAAAACATATTTTTTAAATATAATACATTTATTTTTATTTTTATTAGTATTATAATTCTAATCTAAATTCTATATAAATATCTAAGGTAACAATAAGTCTATTAATAAATTTAATTTTGAACTGCGCATTAAAACTTATTAAAAAAATTATTATTCTATTTGAATTGAACCTCCCGTTGTGTCTCTACTCAAGCAATTGTCGTTGTATTCCTTTATTTTTCTCTATTACTTTTTTTAAAGCTACCAAATCATTATAAAAATCCAATTTATTATTTCCCTATTCCTTTACTCCTTTTCCTCCTTCTTCTAGATGACCAGCCAATAATTGGAGGCCTTTGCAAATGACGATGACAATGCGCCACCTTGCGACAAACAACATTGCGCATGGACCACCCAAGCTAAAAAGGAAATTTTTTGCTGCGACCGTGTTTCGAACTTGGGTTTGACCTTTAGGGTTTATATTAGATTAATTAATATATTATTTTGAATTGATTTTATGATCACTATAGTAATTTAACCTTTGCACCTCTCACTTATATTATTAAGTTTTTATTGCAATAACAGTGATTGTGGATTAATTGCTGATAAATGAGTGTAAGTGTTCGATTTTTTTTTTAAAATTATTTTTATTATTTATAGTTGACCATAATAGAGTAATACTCTTAGTCCTAGAGGATAATTTAGTTTTAATAAATTATTAAATTAATTTTATTAAAATATTTTTGATTTATTGGTTGACCATAATAGTACTCAGTACTTAGTCCCAATTTGCCAATTTATAATTTTTGGTATTATTATTTTGGTTGACTTATAAAACCATTTTTGGTTGGTCTTTCTTATTATAATTATTGTTATTTCTTAATAAACAATTGTATTTACATATATTTGTATTACATTTTTTGTTAATTAATTAATTTTGAGTAAAAATTTAAAATTTTTGTTTTGTTAAAAATTCAATTATTTATCTTTTATTTTGAAAATAACAATTTGAATCATTAAATTAATTTTGATTCTTTGTTCACAGTTTCAATGTCCAGTAGTTTGGCTAACAGCATGGATAACTTACATGTGGATGAGATTTAATTGGATGGTGACACTGAATCTGTAGGTTCTTCTAAATTAACTTACAAAATTTATTCAGCTGACAAAAAACCTTCATGAGGTGGAAATGGCAGGAGAAGTGGAAAACCCCCCTCACCAAACACCTCTGAAAGAAGTAAAACCTCCAATAAATCAGGAAAATCAACTAAAAGGTATAAAAATAAAAAAGATACTACTGACTCAACAAGTAAACAACCTGTCAGCCAGGCTGTCCCAGGAGCCAAGTAATAAACATACAATTTTATTGGAGTTAATAAATGAAATAATAATTGTAGATTATGTGTATATATTAAATTTATATTACATAATAAATTATATTAAAATATTATTTTATAATTAAAATAAATTTTATACTAATTTTATTATCATATAAATTAAGTATACATTAAAATAATTATTATATTCCATATAAAAGAGGTGTTATGTGTATTTAATGAATAATTAATTAATTACAAGTTTATAATATAATTATATCTTATTAAATTATCTTATATTGTAATTACATTAATTTTCAAATTTAAATATATAAATTAACCCTTTTCATATTCAAAATTATCCATAATAATTGACAGTGTTTTTTGACCCTTATTTGTGTTGAATATTAAATGCATTATAATAATTACAATTAATTTAAAATTCTAAATTTGGTTCAGTAGATAAATTAATTACTTTTTTCAACTAGTTATTACATAGTCAAAACAATTCATTAATTTTCTACAGACTAATACAAAAATTGATTACAATATTTTGTTGCGTCAAAACATTCCATTTGCTTCACTTAAAAAATCTATAAAAAATATTTTTATATTTGATTGGATTACTTTTTCACATGGTTCTCATGTCTCAGAGATTGTTTAATTACTCACTATATTACTTAAATGATTTGGGAAATGGTTGCGTTAAAATTGTGTTCTTAATTGGGATTTTAATTACTTGTTTCATCTTTTTCTCTCCATTGTTATGTTTCAATTATTTTTTTTATCTTTTTGTTTCATCCTATTATTATTTTGTATATACTCAGTGATAGCGCCTCATTGGTCCCTTTGCCTATAAAAGGCCTTGTGTTATCTCATTTATCCTCATCACTTACTATACAAACAAAATCTGAACAAATTGTCAATATAATATATTTTATTATTATTTTTATTAGTATTAAATATCTAATTTAAATTCTATATAACTATTTACAGGTTGCTTTAAGTCTGATAGTAATTATAGTTTTTTCTGCGCAGAACCCTTACTTTAAATAATATTGTCATTTAATAAAACCTCATTTTTGTGTCATCCCTCAAGTAACTCGTCGTTGCCTCTCTTTAAATAAATTATTTTATTTCTTTATTTTTTTTACCTCCTATAAACCCTTCTTTCCTATTCCCCTTTTCCTCCTCTTCTTCTTTCTTTTTTTCTTCTATCTTCTAGACGACCAACCGACAAGTGGGAACCTTTCCAAACAATGACGACGATCAATACTTGCGACGAACGACATAGCGCATGGACCACCCAGAAAAAAAGAAACTTTTGCCGCGACCGTGTTTTGAACTTGGGTTTGATCTATTAGGTTTATATTAAATTAATTCATTTATTATTTTGAAGTGATTTTCCAATCACTATAGTAAGTTAACCTTTGCACCTCTCACTCAGATTACTATATTTTTACTGCAATAACAGTGTTTGTCAGCCTGGCTATTCCAGGAGTCCAGTAAATGATATATAAATTATAAAACCTTAAAGAGTGGGTAAGAATTGTATTTAATGAATATAACTTAATATTTGATTGCATAATGAAATTATATAAGTATTTTATTATATACAAGTGTTACATTAAATTTATTGGTTATATATATTTTTATATACAGTTAAATTGAACATAATATAATATATTCTACAAATAATGGCGCATTTTTATGTATTTAATAATTATAAATTTATATTTAATTAATTGAAAAAACATATATTATAATTATAAGTTTAAAATTGACTTATAATATATTTAAATTAATTATTTAAATTTATATATTAAATAACACCTCTCATATAATACTAAAAAATAATTAATGACGCTTCTTTAGACCCTTAATTGTGTTAGAAAAAACAAATAAATTAATTTATACTAAATTGAGATTAATTACATGATTTGTTGCGTCAAAGTATTTTTTGTTTCACTTAAAATATCCTTTAATCAGATTGTACCATCTGTTTGGAATTATTTTTCTCATAGTTCCTATGTTCCAATCTTGTTTAGTTATTCACTATTTTCACTTACTGATTTGGGAATTAATGGCGGGAAAATTGGTTTCTTAATTGGGGTTTTAATTAATTGTTTCATGTTTTTCTCTATATTGTTATGTTTCATTTACTCTTTTGATATATTTGTTTTATTCCATTCTAATCATTGTATTTACAAAGATAGTAGCGCTTCAGAGGACCCATTGCCTATAAAAGGGCCTTGGATAATCCCCTGTAGCCTCATCACTTATTACACACTCAACAAATTAAATAACCATTTTATTACGTTTATATTTTTTTTATTAGTAATACAAATCTAATTTAAATTCTATACAACAAATCAAAGGTTGCTTTAAGTCTAATAGTAATTTAAATTGTTTGCCGCGCAGTACCCTTACATTTAATAATATTATTGTTTATAAAATCTAAGTTTTTGTCACCTCTCAAAGTTGCTCACCGTTGTCTCCCTCTCAAATAAATTATATATATATTTTTGGTTTATTTCTTTATTTTCCTTTGTCCTCCTCCTTCTCTCCTCCTTTTTCTCCTATTTTTCTTACCTCTTCTAGACGACTGACCGACAGTGTTTGTGGCTTAATTGCTGATTCACTGAGTGTAAGTGTTCATTATTTTTTAATTTTTTTTTTCCTAGTTGACCATTATAAAGTGTTTAATTCCTCTTAGTCCTAGAGGAAATTAACATTATTATTAATAAAAATTGAATTATTAAATTAATTTTTTATTATTATTAATTTTTGTTTAATTTTGGTTGACTTAAATAGTACTTTGTACTTAGTCCCATAAATTGCCATATTTAATTTTGGAAATTTAATTAATTAGTTGAAAATAACTTAATTGTTTATTCCCAATTTTCTTTACAGTCCATATTTTTAATTATTTTTTATAAATATTAATTTATATTAAAAAATTTATTTTTATAATTTAATTAATAAGTTTTTTTTTTAATATTTTGAGCAAATTATTAACTGAATTTTATTAATTTTTTTTTAAGAAATTAATTAATCTTCCCACTATTATGTCCAACAATTTGGCTGAGAAAATGGATAACATGCAAGTGGATGAAATTGAAATTGATTATGATGCTGATACTGTGAGTTCTTCTAAATTTGAACATAAAAAATCTTATTCTAACAAGAAAAATTCACATAATTCAGGTGTGGAAATGACAGGAGAAGTAAACAAATCCTACCCCCTTCCCCCAGCACAACAGAAGGAAGTAAAACCTTCAGTACCTCAAGAAGGTCTTCCAAAAGGATTCAAAATAAAAAAACTTCCTCTGCCCCAGCAAATCAGCAATCTGTCCAGTCACATCAAAGAACTGAAAACAGAAAACATGAAATATAAGGCAAAAGTAGACACCTTGTGGGATCAAGTTCAGGAACTCAGGAACCAAAATCAGGCCCAGGCCCCTCCTCAGTTGCCTCCCAATCAGCCTCAGTTTCAGGCTCAACCTTCACAGCCCCCCAGCTCCTCCATCCAAAATCAAAGTACTATGGAAGTAGAGCAATGGAAATGGGATTATCTAATGAGTCACTACCAGCAGAATGTGCAACATCCTCCTCATCATCAGCCTGGCCCATCCAGAACACCCAATTTCCATCCACCTCCTCATCCTTACCAACAAGGCAGGAGAAAGAAGGCCCAAGCCCAATCCCAAACTCAGTCTCAGGGAAAGTTTCCTCCTCTGCCATGGTAAGTAATTTGGTTGATAGTCACTTGGGAATGTTTTCTAATAAGACTTCTTCTGCAGGTAATATTATTGAGAATGGTGAAAGAACAGTTAAACCTGTTTAAAGACAGCTTCCTGTAACTAGCAGCCCTATTGATGTAATTAGCAAATTGTCATTTGATGAACCTCTACATTTGACTTCTACTTCTTTAATTAATCCTTCTCTTGCAATTAAGAATGATTCTGTTTCCCCTGAAGTATATGAATTAATTGAGAAAACTTCTGAAGAAATATTAAAAGATACCCTTGATTTTAATGTTGTGAAAGACAAACATTTGAGAGATGTGTTAATCCATGAGAATGATAGATTAAACAATCTGCACTTGCGATGTAAAGTAAAATCTTCTGTACAGGATACAGCTTATTTTAAAATCAAAGAAACCTTGAATATTGTTCTTAGCCAAAAAAAACAAAAAAGGAGTGACCATAGATCTATCTCAGATAGGAATATCAATCTACATAAGACCTTGAGTGAATTAAAACACCTTATTGAAGAAAATTATTCATTAAAAAGTGAAATAAAATCTCTACAAAATGAGTTTAAAAAGCTAAAGAATGATTTCCATGCACGAAGTGCCAAACACACATTTTCTGAGGACAGAAATTTTCTATCTCTTGCAAAAGTGAATGACCAGATTTCTGAAATTCCAAGGATAAGAAACTATGTGTATGACCTGCAGGAAAAATTCTCAACCTTAACCATCAATAATGGTATTAATGAGAATGCTGTCCATAAGCTGCAAAAAAATAAAGAAAAAGAACCTGAGCAGAGTTCCTCCTTTCTTCCTCATATTTCAACCATTAAACAAACTGACAATGAGTCTGTAAAATCTTTTGCTACTAGCGAAAAATCTTGTGATGGTCATGCACCAGCTGTTTCTGTAAATAATGAAATTTCTGAACACCTGGCTAAACTCCAGGAATTATTAATGATGAATAATTCAAACCAAAAAATGAACCATCCCAGTAGTCAGAAAAATTGGCCTAAGTTAGACCAATATCCTACCTTTGATGGTGATTCTTCATCTGATTGGCAACACTTTATCCAAAGAATTGATAATTTAAAGAGTTCTTATAAACTACCTGATGAGGAAATTGTTTCTATGCTAATTTCTTTATTTTCCAATGTAACCTTGATGTGGTATGAATCTGTCCTTTTAGATAACAATCATTATACATGGAATGATTGGAAATCCTTGATTGAGAATCAGTTTGGTGGTTCAAAATTCAGGTTAGCTCAGAAAAGACTGTATGAGAATACTAGATATGTATCCTCCTCTGTTGAAAAGCCCATTGTTTTTCTTATGAAAGTAACAAAAATCCTAAGAGAAATTGATCCAAAGATGGATTATGATATTTGGAGAGATAAAATCTTGTATAAATTACCAAATTCTCTTAGAGATTTGATGGTGGCTAGAACTGAGCATGTGAGGGAAAATTCTTCTTTCATTAATATCTGTAATGATGTACTACTCAACCATAGATATGAACCAAAGAATTACCTTGGTAAATCTTAAAATGATCAGAATAAACCTTCTACAAAACTCCGAGAAAAATCTGGTAAACCCTCTGCCCCAGTTGCACCTAAAAAATATGCAACAAATACTTGTTATAAATGTAACAAACCATGGTAAAAGGGTCATGTTTGTGACAAGAAAATTCATCTTTTGAACAAAATGAAGACACTGATAGAGCTGAAATTCATGTCAATAATTCTTCTAGTGATTGTGAAAGTAATATCTCCTATGGCAATGACTCTGTTAAAGATGTTTTAATGTTAGAACAGGATTTCCATTATTTAGATAATATATCTGAAGAATGTGTATTGGATTTATCTTTAGTGGAAAATGCTGAAATAATTAAAGATATTACTAACAATTCTATAGCCATATCCCCCTTGAAAGCACCTGTTATCATTAATGGTAAAAATGTTGATGTAGTTCTTGACTCTGGTGCTGGAGGAAGTGTAGTCTCTGAAAAGGCTTTAGCTTCAGTAGATAAGGATTATTTGAGTAAATTATTACCTATAAATTCTGAAAAATGGAGAGGGTATGGTTCTACCTTATTTCCTATTGGCAAACACAAAACCTCTGTATTCTTCAAATATAATGGTGCTTTTTTCAGAGCTATTTGTGAATTTGTTGTCATGCAAAATGATAATTTAAGCAATTGGTTTATTATGGGTAATGATATTTTAACCATGTTTGGTGTGAAATTGGACCCAGCAAATTAATGCTTCACCTTGGGATTGAATGGCAAAAGGAAATTCAAAATTTCCTCCTCTAGAAAACCTTCTGGGCATCTGTTAAAGTCTTGTAACTCACTAATCCAGTGTAAAGGAAGACCAAAAATTGAAATGGATGATTTTTTAAATGAAATAAATACTGCTTCTTTTGGTGATCAGTTAACTAGTGAATAAAAGGATCCTATAATTGCCTCAACTACCTCTTTCCCTATGGCTTTTGCTCATGGTTCTCATGTCTTAGGAATTTTTCAGGAAGAAATGAAAATTACCTTATCCTGTAACTTGAGTGATATCCCTCCTAGTCTTAAGAAAAAACCAAATCCTGCTTCTCCAACTAAAAGAAAGGATATTGAAGATAATATTGCCACATTATTAAAAATGAACATCATTGAGAAAGTGGATGTCACCCCCAAATATTGTGTCATCTCCCCGGTCTTGATTTCTTATGAAAAAGATAAAGCTAGATTATGTGGTGATTACAGAGCATTGAACACTTATACTGTTGATGATATCTATCCTTTACCCAGAATTAATTCAATACATGCTACCTTGCAAGGTGCAAAATTTATTAGTTGTCTGGATGGTAATAAAGGATATCATCAAGTTCCAGTTGAGAAAAATTCTCAAAACCTTTTGCTTATTGCTACTCATATGGGAATATATAAGTATGTTAGGATGCCATTTGGCCCTAAAAATGCTCCTTCGGTTTTTTAAAAAGTCATGGATAACACTTTCCATAAAGAAATAATTGAAGGATGGCTCATGGTTTATATTGATGACATTATAATTTTTTCTAAAACTTTTTATGAACATATGATTCACTTAAATAAAGTTTTCTAAAAAATGGATGAAATCAATATGACCTTGTTCTTAAAAAAGTGTAAATTTGGTTTTCAATCCTTGAAAGTCCTTGGCCATGTTTTGTCAGGCTTACAAATTTGTGTAGACCAAAACAAAGTTGCTGCCATTCAAAATGTGAAAGCACCAACTTCTGTAAGAGAAATCCAAAGTTTTTTGGGTATGTGTGGCTATTATAGACAATATATTAAAAATTATCAGGTCATAGCCTTTCCTCTTACAAAACTGACCAGAAAAGATGTTGCCTTTCTATGGAATAATGACTGTCAAAAAGCTTTTGATACATTAAAGAGTTGCTTAATGACAGCCCCTATATTGGCTCTTCCAGATTTCAACAAACCATTTGTCCTATACACAGATTCTAGCTTTGCTGGTCTAGGTGCTGCCCTTCACCAGAAACAAATTATAAATGATAAATACTCAGAGGTTGTAATTTGTTATATTTCAAGAACCTTGAAAAATAGTGAATTGAAATATGGTGCCACTCAATTAGAGTGCTTAGCAGTTGTTTGGGCTCTTGAGAAACTTCATTACTATCTAGATGACCAAAGGTTTGAATTGGTAACTGACTGTAGTGCTGTAAAGTCCCTCTTAAACCTGAAAACACCTAACAGACATATGTTCAGGCGGCAACTTGCTGTTCAAGAATACAGAGGACGGATGAAAATTATCCATAGGGCTGGAAATGTTCACTCCAATGTTGATATGCTCTCCAGATTGCCTCTGCAAAATAATGACTCAAATCCTGCTTATGTACCTGAAGATTATACTGTTCATATCCATGGTATATTTATAGTTGATATGGAAAAGGATTTATTACAATTAATTTTGGATTCATATGATAAGGATTCTGATTAAAATAAATTAGTTACTATCTTGAATGATCCTAAAAATGCTTCTATTCAGGCATTGATTAAAACTCTTCCTGCTAATTATCAGAATGCTTTAATTAAGGGAAAGTTTTCTATTGAAAATGGATATATTTATTATAAAAGAAAGCTTACTAATGTAGTTGTAATTTCTCCTTCTATGAAAGAAATTATCCTCAAAATTTGTCATGATGAAATATTAGCTGGTCATTTTGATCTTGAGAAGACACTGATTAGACTCAAAAACACTGCTTGGTGGGCTAATATGTCTGAAGATGCAAAATTATATGTTGAATCTTGTGATTCATTCCAGAAATCCAAAAGAATGACTGGTAAGAGAGCAGGGTTATTACAGCAAATTAAAGCACCTGATACTCCCTGGCAAATCATTAATATGGATATTGTCACTGGTCTTCCTATTGCAGGTAAAGAAAATTATAATTCTTTTTGGGTAATAGTTGATATATTTACTAAAATGTGCAAATTTGTTCCCACCCATAAAGATGTCTCCACCAAAGACTTGGCTTTCTTATGGTGGTGTAAAATGTTCAATATAGTTGGATTCCCTAGAGCCATTATATCTGACAGAGATCCAAAATTTACATCTGAATTCTGAATGTCTCTAATGGATATATGTGGTTGTGAATTAAAATTATCTACTGCTCACCATCCCCAAACTGATGGTCTAGCTGAAAGAATGATTCAATCTCTAGAGGATATGATTAGAAGGTATTGTGCCTTTGGATTGGAATATAAAGACAATGACAGATTTACTCATGAATGGGTCACCTTATTACCTGGTCTTGAATTTGCTTATAATAGCACTGTTCACTCTGTTACTCAAAAGAAGCCTTTTGAGCTTTGGCTAGGTTATGTCCCTCATACTCCTGCTCAAATACTCAATAGTAAATTGCCTAAATTGGAATTACACCCTGGTGTCAAATCTTTTGTTCAAATGCAACAACTGTGCAGAAAACATGCTCAATCTTGTATTGATAAAGCATTTGAATATGAGAAGAAGAGATGGGATAAATCCCATAAAGAACACACATTTAAAGAGGGTGATAAATTGTTGATATATACTGTCCTCTTCAGTTTACAGGGTAACAACAAATTAAAAGATCCTTTTTTGGGTCCTTTTGTTGTGAAAAAAATGATTGGAGATAATGCAGTTGAAGTTGTGTTATACTCTCCATATGATAGAAAACATCCTGTTTTCCCCATTTCCCTGTTAAAACCTTATACTTCCAACCGTGACTTATTTCCAAAAAGAAGAGGTAGACCTAAGAAAAACCCTCAGGAAGTCACAGAAACTGCAGAAATTGATAAAATTCTCAATGATAGAATTATCACTTCTGAAAGAGGTACTGAGTATTTATTGAGATTTAAAAATAAGTCATCTGAATATCATGCATGGATACCTGGTAAATAAATTTTAAACCTTCCTACTCTATTAAAAAAGTATAAAAAGAAAAAATCATAGATTTTTTTATTGTTTTTTTGGAGTGAGGGAGTGTCAGCCAGGCTGTCCCAAGAGCCAAGTAATAAACATACAATTTTATTGGAGTTAATAAATGACATAATAATTGCAGATTATGTGTATATATTAAATTTATATTACATAATAAATTATATTAAAATATTATCACTACGCAATATAGGGGGTGGACTTGCTAGCAAGTCCCCAACCTGAACTCAGGCACAACTCAGATGGAACTCAGACTGAACTCATACTGAACTCATATTGAACTCTACTTGAAGACCCACCTAAAACTGTTCTGCTGAGTGGTGTTTATCCCTGATTGTATGGTTCCTTTGTCAATAGCTCAATGTGTGTTCAATCTGTGGTGAACTTGAGTCCAAGGTTGCGGACTTGCTAAGAAGTCCGCCCCCCATATTGCGTGGTGTATTTTATAATTAAAATAAATTTTATACTAATTTTATTATCATATAAATTAAGTATACATTAAAATAATTATTATATTCCATATAAAAGAGGTGTTATGTGTATTTAATGAATAATTAATTAATTACATGTTGATAATATAATTATATCTTATTAAATTATCTTATATTGTAATTGCATTAATTTTCAAATTTAAATATATAAATTAACCCTTTTCATATTCAAAATTATCAATAATAATTGACAGTGTTTTTTGACCCTTATTTGTGTTGAATATTAAATGCATTATAATAATTATAATTAATTTAAAATTCTAAATTTGGTTCAGTAGATAAATTAATTACTTGTTTCAACTAGTTATTACATAGTCAAAACAATTCATTAATTTTCTACAGACTAATACAAAAATTGATTACAATATTTTTTGCGTCAAAACATTCCATTTGCTTCACTTAAAAAATCTATAAAAAATATTGTTATACTTGATTGGATTACTTTTTCACATGGTTCTCATGTCTCAGAGATTGTTTGATTACTCACTATATTACTTAAATGATTTGTGAAATGGTTGCATGAAAATTGTGTTCTTAATTGGGATTTTAATTACTTGTTTCATCTTTTTCTCTCCATTGTTATGTTTCAATTATTTTCTTTTATCTTTTTGTTTCATCCTATTATTATTTTGTATATACTCAGTGATAGCACCTCATTGGTCCCTTTGCCTATAAAAGGCCTTGTGTTATCTCATTTATCCTCATCACTTACTATACAAACCAAATCTGAACAAATTGTCAATATAATATATTTTATTATTATTTTTATTAGTATTAAATTCCTAATTTAAATTCTATATAACTCTTTACAGGTTGCTTTAAGTCTGATAGTAATTATGGTGTTTTCCGCGCAGAGCCCTTACTTTAAATAATATTGACATTTAATAAAACCTCATTTTTGTGTCATCCCTCAAGTAACTAGTCATTGCCTCTCTTTAAATAAATTATTTTATTTCTTTATTTCTTTTACCTCCTATAAACACTTCTTTCCTATTCCCCTTTTCCTCCTCTTCTTCTTTCTTTTTTTTCTTCCTTCTTCTAGACGACCAACCAACACAACCTGTCCAGTCACATCAAAGAACTAAGAGCAGAAAGTATGAAGTACATGGCAAGAGTAGACACACTCTGGAAGCAGATGCAGGAATTATTAAATCCCAAACAGGCTCAAACTCCTCATTTCCCAGCCTCCAAGCCTCAGCCTAAACCTCAGCCCAATCAGGTACCCAGCTCCTTCACGCAAAATCAAAGCACTCTGCAGGTGAAGCAGTGGAAATGGGATTATTTGATGAGCCATTAACAATAGAATTTTCAGAAACCAACACCTCAACACCCTGGACCATCCAGGACACCTACCTACCATCCATCTCCTTAGCCCCATCCTTATCAAGAGGCAGAAGAAATAAGGCACAGGGGAACTTTCTTCCATTGCCATGGTAAGTAATTTTTTTGATAAACATGTTGGTATGTATAATAACAAATCTTCTTCAGGTAATATTGTGGATCCTGGTGAAGAACAGTTAAACCCTTAAAAAGACAAATTCCTTTAATGAGTAGCCCCAATGATTTAATTAGCAAATTATCATTTGATGAACCTTGACATTTTACTTCTACTTCTATAATTAATCCTTCTCTTGAAATTAAGTATGATTCTGTTTCCCCTGAAGTCTATACTTGAATTGAGAAAACTTCTGAAGAAATATTGAAAGTTAATTTTGATTTTAATGTTGTAAAGAAAAACATTTGAGAAGTGTGTTAATACATGAGAGTGATTGATTAAATAATTTGCACTTGCATTGTAAAGTAACTTCTTCTGTACAAGATACAGCTTATTTTAAAA
This sequence comes from Hemileia vastatrix, assembly GCA_030280995.1. Lineage (NCBI taxonomy): Eukaryota > Fungi > Basidiomycota > Pucciniomycetes > Pucciniales > Zaghouaniaceae > Hemileia > Hemileia vastatrix. Next base: position 16,295,423 of record JASXTE010000015.1, read on the forward strand.
TTAAAGAAACTTTGAATATTGTTCTTAGCCAACAAAAACAAATAAGGAGTGACCATAGATCTATCTCAGATAGGAATATCAATCTACATAAAACCTTGATTGAATTGATACCCCTTGTTGAGGAAAATTATTCATTAAAAAGTGAAATTAAATCTCTAAAAAATGAGTTTAAAAAGGTAAAAAATGATTTCCATTCACTGAGTGCCAGACACACAGTTTCTGAGGACAGAAATGTTTTATCTCTTGCAAAAGTAAATGAACAGATTTCTGAAATTCCAAGGATAAGAAACTATGTGACTGACCTGCAGGAAAAATTTTCAACCTTTACCATCAATAATTATGTTATAAATGAGAATGCTTCCCATAAGATGCATAAAAATAAAAGAAAAGAACCTGAACAGAGTTCCTCTTTTCTTCCTCATATTTCATCCATTAAACAAACTGAAAATGAGTCTGTAAAATCTTTTGCTACTAGCAAAAAATCTTGTGATGTTCATGTACCAGCTGTTTCTGTAAATAATGAATTTTCTGAACACCTGGAAAAACTTCAGGAATTATTAATGATAGATGATTTAAACCAAAGGATGGACCATCCCAGTAGTCAGAAAAATTTGCCTAAATTGGACCAATATCCTACCTTTTATGGTGATTCTTCATCTGATTGGCAACACTTTATCCAAAGAATTGATAATTTAAAGAGTTCTTATAAACTACCTGATGAGGAAATTGTTTCTAAGCTAATTTCTTTATTTTCCAATGTATCCTGGATGTGGTATGAATCTGTCCTTTTAGATAACAATCATTATACATGGAATGATTGGAAATCCTTGATTGAGAATCAGTTTTGGGGTTCAAAATTCAGGTTGGCTCAGCAGAGACTGTATGAGAATACTAGATATGTATCCTCCTCTGTTTTAAAACCCATTGTTTTTCTTATGAAAGTAACAAAAATCCTGAGAGAAATTGATCCAAAGATGGATTATGATATTTGGAGAGATAAAATCTTGTATAAATTACCAAATTCTCTTTAGATTTAATTGTAGCTAGAACTGAGAATGTGAGAGAACACTCTTCTTTCATTAACATCTGTAATGAGGTACTGCTCAACCATAGATATGAACCAAAAAATTTACTTTGTAAATCTTATCATGATCAAATTAAATCCTCTACAAAGCCACCAGAAAAACCTGGTAAACCCTCTTCCCCAGTTGCGCCTAAAAAATATGCAACAAATACTTGTTATAAATGTAACAAACCATGGCAAAAGGGTCATGTTTGTGACAAGAAAATTCATCTTGTTGAACAAAATGAAGACACTGATGAGGCTGAAATTGATGTCAATAATTCTTCTAGTGACTGTGAAATTAATATCTCCTATGACAATGACTCCTTTAAAGATGTTTTAATGTTGGAACAGGATGTCCATTATTTAGATAATATATATGAAAAATGTGTATTGGATTTATTTTCAGTGTAAAATGCTGAAATAATTAAAGATATTGCTAACAATTCTATAGCCATATCCCCTTTGAAAGCACCTGTTATCATTAATGGTAAAAATGTTGATGTAGTTCTTGACTCTGGTGCTGGAGGAAGTGTAGTGTCTGAAAGAGCTTTAGCTTCTGTAGATAAGGATTATTTAAGTAAATTACTACCTGTAACTTCTGGAAAATGAAGAGGGTATGGTTCCACCTTAATTCCTATTGGCAAATACAAAACCTCTGTATTCTTCAAATATAATGGTGATTTTGTCAGAGCTATTTGTGAATTTGTTGTCATGAAAAATGATAATTTAAGCAATTGGTTTGTTATGGTTAATGAGATTTTGTCCATGTTTGGTGTGAATTTGAACCCAGAAAATAATTTCTTCACCTTGGGATTGAATGGCAAAAGAAAATTCAAAATTTCCTCCCCTAGAAAACCTTCTGGGCATCTGTTAAAGTCTTTAAACTCACTGATTCAGTGTAAAGGAAGACCAAAAATTGAAATGGATGATTTTTTAAATGAAATAAATACTGCTTCTTTTGGTGATCAGTTAACTAGTGAACAAAAGGATCCTATAATTGCCTCAATTACCTCTTTCCCTATGGCTTTGCTCATGGTTTTCATGCCTTAGGAAGTGTTCAGGAAGAAATGAAAATTACCTTATCCTGTAACTTGAGTGATATTCTGTCAGGCTAAGGTCAAGTACATGGACGTGAATTAGCTTGAATGGTCAGTTGTCTAGAAGATTTTAATGGTCTTATATGAATACTGTAATCTAAATCCAATAAGTAGTAAAATATAATCAAAATTAAAGGTCTCAGTAATATAACTCTCACTATCTTTATATATGGCTTACAATCTTTGTAGTTGGTAGAAAAATAGATTTTTATAATTCAGATACTATTCAAAAGTCTTATAAAAGTACTAATTGATATGTATTGTAATTTATTTGGTTATATTGGTAAATTGTAAATGATAAAGAATGCAGAAAACAAGACCAAAAACCCCCTCCTTTAATACACATTAAGTTCCCCAATAAACACCTTGATGTACCATCCAATACAATGTTAATGACGCCTTCAAACAAGTAATAGACCTCTCCATCAACGCCCCTAGTGACCAATAACATTATTAAACAAACAACAACCACTAAAATCCTATTAATAATAAGGGAGATCCATCAAAATTAAAGAAAAGACAAAAAGAGAGTATATGCGTGAAAAAAATATTATAACAAGGTTAAAGGAGACTTTTTAAGGTTAAGTATAGCTTAATCATAAGGGGGATATACAGTAGAGATGGAGGGGCTAATCCTGACATTATACTACATGAAATTCCCATTCAAAAATAACCAAAATTGACTGAGAAACCACCCAAAAACTTAAAAAAGAGCGTGAAATGTGGGGTAACTACATGCAGTCCTTGGCAGGCGCTTGCACAGGTAAATACTTGACTAAAATTAGGCAAATTTAAGCGTGGTGATGAAATAAGGTGCCAAGAGTGAGGTTATTAATGAAATTAGTGCATATAAACAAGGTCAATGCATTATTAATTAAGCTAGGACACTAAATAAGCGCCTGTCGCCTATTTTAGTGTGTTTCCTCACAGTGGGTGTAGAATGTGGGGTAATTATAGTGTGAAAATGCTAACTTTGCTAAAAATGATGCTATTCACACGAGAAAAAAGCAGGCAGTATGTAGCCAGTACACAGAAGCCATTCTGGCATAAACAACACCAAATTTGAAAAGTGTTATTTTTATGCATTTAAATAGCCAAATCAATAGTTCTAAATGAGCTCAATTGATCTGTCAAAGCGCAATTTTGATATTCTCAAATTTATAGCACATATAGTCAATTTTTAAGTGAAATAAAGCGCATTTCTTGTTTTTTGTGAAAAACATTGAATATAACAGCTTTAAGTGTACTTAAAAATTTTGTAGCCTTTTACTTAAGGTTCTTAAGATTACCCTAACATATTACAACTTAATATTAAGTACATAAGACTTATAAAAGGTGGATATATGCGTGTATATAAGTTGTTATAATGGCATTTTTTGTGTATTATCATAATTTTACTTATGTATACTGTTTGTGTACTCTCATTTATTGTTCCCATTTATAGTTCATGTGTTTAACATAACTTATAAGCACTTTTTACTCAGTCCTGGGGATATACAGGCTGACATATTCCCCCTAGTGTTAAGGAAAAACCATATCCTGCTTCTCCAACAAAAAGAGAGGATATTGAAGATAATATTGCCACATTATTAAAAATGAATATCATTGAGAAAGTGGATGTCACCCCCAAATATTGTGTAATCTCCCCAGTCTTAATTTCTTGTGAAAAAGATAAGGCTATATTATGTGGAAATTACAGAGCATTAAAAAATTATAATGTTGATGATATTTATCCTTTACCCCGAATTAATTCAATACATGCTACCTTGCAAGGTGAAAAACTTATTAGTTGTCTGGATGGTAATAAAGGGTATCATCAAGTTCCAGTTGAGAAAAATTCTCAAAATTTTTTGCTTATTGATACTATTATGGGAATATATAAGTATATTAGAATGCCATTTGGCCTTAAAAATGCCCCTTCAGTTTTTCAAAAAGTCATTGATAACACTTCTCATCAGGAAATAATTGAGGGATGCCTCATGGTGTATATTGATGATAGCATAGTTTTTTTCTAAAACTATTGATGAAAATATGGTTCATTTAAATAGGGTTTTCCAAAAAATGGATGTAATCAATATGAACTTGTCCTTGAAAAAGTGTAAATTTGGTTTTCAATCTTTGAAAATCATTGGCCATGTTGTGTCAGGCCTACAAATTTGTGTAGACCACAACAAAGTTGCTGCAATTCAAATTGTAAAGGCACAACTTCTGTAAGAGAAATCCAATGTTTTTTGGGTATGTGTGGCTATTATAGACAATATATTAAAAATTATTAGGTCATAGCCTTGCCTCTTACCAAACTAACTAGGAAAGATGTTGCATTCATCTGGAATATTGACTGTCAAAAAGCTTTTTATACATTAAAATGTTGCTTAATGACAGCCCCTATCTTATCTCTTCCAGATTTAAACAAACCATTTTTCCTGTATACAGATGCTAGCTTTGTTGGTCTGGGTGCTGCCCTCCACCAGAAACAAATTATTAATAATAAATCCTCAGAGGTTGTAATTTGTTATATTTCAAGAACCTTGAGAAATAGTGTCAGACTAAGGTCAAGTACAAGGACGTGAACTAGCTTGAATAGTCAGTTTTCTAGAAGATTTTAATGGTCCTATATGAATACTGTAGTTTTAATCCACTAAGTTGTAAAATATAATCAAATATAAAGGTCTCAGTAATATAAATCTCACTATTCTTATATATGGTTTACAATCTTTGTAGTTGGTAGAAAAATAGATTATTTAATTCAGATACTATTCAAAAGTCTTATAAAAGTACTAATTGATATGTATTGTAATTTATTTGGTTATATTGGTTGAATTGTAATGATAAAGAATGAAGAAATACAACCCAAAAACCTCCTCCTTTTATACACACTGAGTTCCCCAATGATTCCCTTGATGTACCACCCAATACACAGTTAATGACGCCTCTAAACAACTAATAGACATGCCCATCAACATTCCCAGTAACCCATGACATAATTAGAAGAGTAACAACCGCCAAAATCCTGTAATAATAAGGGAAATCCATCAAAATTAAAGAAAAAGACAAAAAGAGAGTATATACGTATAAAACAATAATATTAAAGAATAAAGGAGATTTTTTTAAGGTTAATAATAGCTTAATAATAAGGGGGATTGACTGTAGAAATAATGGGGCTAATCCTGACATTATACTACGTGAAATTCCCATTCAAAAATAACCAAAATTGACTGAGAAACCACCCAAAAACTTAAAAAAGAGCGTGAGATGTGGGGTAACTACATGCAGTTCTTGGCAGGCGCTTGCACGGGTAAATCCTTGACTAAAATTAGGCGAATTTAAGCGTGGTGATGAAATAAAGTGCCAAGAGTGAGGTTATTAATGAAATTAGTGCATATAAACAAGGTCAATGCATTATTAATTAAGCTAGGACACTAAATAAGCGCCTGTCGCCTATTTTAGTGTGTTTCCCCACAGTAGGCGTAGAATGTGGGGTAATTATAGTGTGAAAAAGCTAACTTTGCTAAAAATGAAGCTATTCACACGGGAAAAAAGCAGGCAGTATGTGGCCAGTACACAGAAGCCATTTCTGGCATAAAAAACACCAAATTTGAAAAGTGTTATTTTTATGCATTTAAATAGCCAAATCAATAGTTCTAAATGAGCTCAATTGATCTGTCAAAGCGCAATTTTGATATTCTCAATTTTATAGCGCATATAGTCAACTTTTAAGTGAAATAAAGCGCATTTCTTGTTTTTTGCCTAAAACAATGAATATAACAGCTTTAAGTGTACTTAAAAATTATGTAGCCTTATACTTAAGGTTCTTAAGATTACCCTAACATATTCCGACTTAATAATAAGTACATAAGACCTATAAAAGGTGGATATATGCATGTATATAAGGTGTTATAATGGCATTTTTTGTGTATTATCATAATTTTACTTATGTATACTATTTGTGTACTCTTATTTATTATTCCCATGCATAGTTCATGTGTTTAACATAACTTATAATTACTTTTTACTCAGTCCTGGAGATATACAGGCTGACAAATAGTGAATTGAAATATGGTGCCACTCAATTAGAGTGCTTAGCAGTTGTTTGGAATTTTGAGAAGCTTCATTACTATCTAGATGACCAAAAGTTTGAATTGGTAACTAACTGTAGTGCTTTGAAGTCCCTCTTAAACCTGAAAACACCTAATAGACATATGTTCAGGTTTCAACTTGCTGTTCAAGAATACAGAGGACGGATGAAAATTATCCATAGGGCTGGATATGTTCACTCCAATGTTTATATGCTGTCCAGATTTCCTCTGCCAAGTAATGACTCCAATCCTGCTTATGTACCTGAAGATGATACTGTTCATATCCATGGTATATTTATAGTTGATATGGAAGAAGACTTATTAAAATTAATACTGGATTCATATGATAAGGTTTCTGATTTAAATAAATTAGTTACTATCTTAAATGATCCTAAGAATTCTTAAATTCAAGCATTGATTAAAACTCTTCCTGTAAAGTATCAAAATGCTTTGATTAAAGGAAAGTTTTCTATTTAAGATGGTTATATATATTATAGAAGAAATCTTACTAATGTAATTATGATTCCTCCTTCTATGAAAGAAATTATCCTCAAACTTTGTCATGATGACATATTAGCTGGTCATTTTGATCTTGAAAAAACATTGATTAGAATCAAAAACACTGCTTGGTGGGCTAATATGTCTGAAGATATAAAATTATATGTTGAATCTTGTGATTCCTTCCAGAAATCTAAAAGGTGGACAGGTAAAAGAGCAGGGTTATTACAACATATTAAAGCACCTGATGCTCCTTGGCAAACCATTAACATGTATTTTGTCACTGGTCTTCCTGTAGCAGGTAAAGACAGTTATAACTCTTGTTGGGTAATAGTGGATATATTCACAAAAATGTGCAAGTTTATTCCCACCCACAAAGATGTATCCACAAAGGAATCAGCTTTCTTATGGTGGACTTACATGTTTAATATTATTGTATTTCCAAAAGCCATTATCTCTGATAGAGATCCAAAATTTACTTCTGAGTTTTGGTCCTCTTTGATGGATATTTTTGGCTGTGAGTTAAAGTTGTCTACAACTCACCATCCTCAGACTGATGTTCTAGCTGAGAAAATGATTCAAACTCTGGAAGATATGATTAGAGGGTATTGTGCCTTTGGATTAGAATGTAAAGAAAATGACATATTTACTCATGACTGGGTCACTCTATTACCTGGTCTTGAATTTGTATACAATAGTACTGTTCATTCTGTCACAGAGAAAAATCCTTTTGAGCTTTGGTTAGGTTATGTCCCAAACACTCCTGCTCAGATTCTCAATAATAAATTACCTAAGTTGGAACTACACCCTGGTGTAAAATCTTTTATGCAAATGCAACAGCTATGCAGAAAACATTCTCAAAGCTATATTGATTAATAATTGAATATGAAAAGAAAAGATGGGATAAATTCCATAAAGAATACACATTTAACAAGGGTGATGATGTGTTTATATCTACTGTTCATTTCAATTTACAAGGTAACAACAAATTAAAAGATCCTTTTGTAAGACCATTTGTTGTTAAAAGAATGCTTGGAGATAATGCAGTAGAAGTTTTATTGTATTCTCCATATGATAGGAAACATCCTGTTTTTCCCATTTCTTTGCTTAAGCCTTATACTTCCAACAGTGACTTATTTCCCAAAAGAAGGGGAAGACCTAAGAAACACCCTCAGGAAGTCACAGAAACTGCAGAAATTGATAAAATTCTCAATGATAGAATTATCACTTCTGAAAGAGGTACTGAATATTTATTGAGATATAAGAACAAATCATCTGAACATGATGCATGGATACCTGGCAAGGAGATTTTCAAATCTTCCTACTCTGTTAAAAAAGTACAAAAATAAAAAATCTTAGCATTTTCTTTATTGTTTTTTTAGAGTGAGGGAGTGTCAGCCAGGCTATACCAGGAGCCCAGTAAATGATATGTTGATTTATTGGACCTGAAAGAAAGCGTAAGAATTTCATTTGATGTATATAAATTAATATTTTATTGCATAATAAACTTATATAAGTATCTTATTAAATATAAGTGTTATATTAATTTTATTGTTATATAAATTATTTATACATTTAAATTAAGCATAATATATTTTATATTCTACAAATAATGGCGCATTTTTATGTATTTAATAATTATAAATTAATAATTAATTAATTACAAACATATATTATAATTATATGTGTAAAATTGACTTATAATGTTATTAAATTAATCAATTAAATTTATATATTAAATAAAACTTTTCATATATTATTAAACAATAATATTGGGCGCTTTTTTTACCCTTAATTGTGTCAGAAAAATTATTAAATAAATTATAACACTTATTTAATAACATAGTATTAAAATCCCCACTTTAAATTACAAATATCATTAAATTAATTATATGTTTCATTTAAACTAATTATTGAATGAACTACATAGTTAAAACAATTAATTAAAATTGCCTTAAACTGGAATGAATTGATTACATGAATTTTTGGGCGTGAAAATAATTCTATTTGTTTTACTTAAACCCTTTACATGTCACTATAATGTCTGTTTTAAATTATTTTACTCATTTTTCTCATGTTTCAAACTTACTTGGTTACTAATTATTTTAATTAAGTGTTTTTGTGAAATTATGGTGGGAAAATTAGTTACTTACTCACGGGTTTAGTTGAATGTCTCATGTTTTTCTCTCAGTCTCCATGTTTAATTCTATTCTTTTTAATGTCTAGTTTCATGTTATTCCTTTTTTTAATTACTACATTGTGACGCTTCAGTGAGTCCTTTGGCTATAAAAGGCTTTGGATTATCCTCTGTAGCTGCATCACTTATTATACACTCACCATTAAATCATATTTTTTAAATATAATACATTTATTTTTATTTTTATTAGTACTATAATTCTAATCTAAATTCTATATAAATATCTAAGGTTGCAATAATTCTATTAATAAATATAATTTTGAACTGCACATTAAAACTTATTAAAATAATTATTATTCTATTTGAATTGAACCTCCCGTTGTGTCTCTACTCAAGCAATTGTCATTGTATTCCTTTATTTTTCTCTATTACTGTTTTTAAAGCTACCAAATCATTATAAAAATCCAATTTATTATTTCCCTATTCTTTCACTCCTTTTACTCCTTCTTCTATACAACCGGCCAATAATCCCAAACCTGCACCAGCTCTCCTCTTCCTTTAACCACTAAAAATTCTTTTTGCCAGCATACACTCTGTCATTATCCCAATCAAAATCCAAAATTTTGAAACAAAACTCTTTTAATTTTTTTATACTCTCCAAATGTTCAAATTTTGTGCTTTACTCACTTGGTTTGGTATTTTTGTTTTTTGAATGATCATTGATATTTTGAATTTATGCTGAATGTCTCTTTTTTGGATGTCTCATTTGTTTTCATTCACCAGCTCAACATAAAATTGCATAATTTTTCACTGTTTCTTTTTTCATTCATCTCTCATATCCTTTCCTCCTCACCTCAAACATGCCTCAAACAATATGGTTTTATTTATTTTCTCATCTCATCTCTTCAAGTAAGTCATTCTATTCATTTTTTTGATTGCTAATTATAATTTTTTTTATTTTATTATTATTTTTATATAATTTTTTTTATTTTTATGGTAAAGTTAACATTTTTTTCTCTGCCTCTTTTTATTTCATTTTTAACTCCATCACCCTACTCTTCATCCCTCATTAGAATGGTTATCATTTCCCTTTTCCCCTATTTCACTTTTTTTTAGTTCCATGTCATTCAAAAACATACATTGCACATGTTTTATTCATTTCACTTATTCCGCATTCAATTTCCCCCAAATTCCAACATTAATCTATCTCACTCTATATTTCCTACTTTTCAATCAAGGTAAGTCTCATCTCCTTGTTTTCATGCCTATTTTATATCTCTTTCCTTCTATGAAAATATCATACTTAAAAATATGCATGACTCTTATCTGGATAGCAGCGGACTTATTAAACTCTTCGTTTTCTCATCTCCATTGTCAGACAGGCTGCTAGACTTACCCTGTTGGTCAGTTGTCTAGTAGAGGGAAAGAAAAGGGGTAAAAAAGAAGAGAAACAAATAGGAAAAGATACTAAAGGTAAATAGAAAGATAAAAGTAATACTAGAAATAATTTATTTAAAATGAAGCAACGACGAGTGAGTTGGGAGATAAACAATTTGAGGTTTTATTTAATATTAATATTATTAAGTAAGAGTTCTGCGCGGCAAACACTATAATTCCTATCAGACTTAAGGCAACCTTTAATTTTTTATTGAGAATTTCTTATTAGATTGTAGTACTAATAAAAAATAATAATAAACGTGATAAAATTATCTTTTAAATTGTTGAGTGTATAGTTAGTGATGATGCTACAGGGGATTATACAAGGCCCTTTAATAGGCAATGGGTCCTCTGAAGTGCCACTATGTTTGTAAATACAATATTTAGAATAGAATAAAACAAATATATCAAAGAGTAAATGAAACATAACAATGTAGAGAAAAACATGAAACAAATAATTAAAACCCCAATTAAGAATCCAATTTTCCCGCCATTAATTCCCAAATCAGTAAGTAAAAATAGTGAATAACTAAACAAGATTGGAACATAGGAACTATGAGAAAAATAATTCCAAACAGATGGTACAGTCTGATTTAAGGATATTTTAAGTGAAACAAAAAATATTTTGACGCAACAAAACATGTAATTAATCTCAATTTAGTATAAATTAATTAATTGGTTTTTCCTGACAAAATTAAGGGTCAAAAGAAGCATCATTAATTATTGTTATGTATTATATGAAAGGTGTTATTTAATATATAAATTTAAATAATTAATTTAAATATATTATAAGTCAATTTTACACTTATAATTATAATATATGTTTTTCAATTAATTAAATATAAATTTATAATTATTAAATACATAAAAATGCGCCATTATTTGTAGAATATATTATATTATGTTCAATTTAACTGTATATAAAAATTTATATAACCAATAAATTTAATGTAACACTTGTATATAATAAAATACTTATATAATTTTATTATGCAATAAAATATTAATTTATATTAATTAAATACAATTCTTACCCACTCTTTCAGGTTTTATAAGTTACATATCATTTACTGGACTCCTGGAATAGCCTGGCTGACACTCCCTCACTCTAAAAAAAACAATAAAAAAAATGCTAAGATTTTTTCTTTTTGTAATTTTTCAACAGAGTAGGCAGATTTGAAATTTCCTTGCCAGGTATCCATGCATCATGTTCAGATGATTTGTTCTTATATCTCAATAAATATTCAGTACCTCTTTCAGAAGTGATAATTCTATCATTGAGAATTTTATCAATTTCTGCTGTTTCTGTGACTTCCTGAAGGTTCTTCTTAGGTCTTCCTCTTCTTTTTGGAAATAAGTCACTGTTGGAAGTATAAGGCTTAAGCAAAGAAATGGGAAAGACAGGATGTTTCCTATCATATGGAGAATACAATACAACTTCTACCGCATTATCACCAACCATTCTTTTAACAACAAATGGTCCTACAAAAGGATCTTTTAATTTGTGGTTACCTTGTAAATTGAAATGGACATTAGATATCAACACTTCATCACCCTTGTTAAATGTGTATTCTTTATGTGATTTATCCCATCTTTTCTTTTCATATTCAAATGCTTTATCAATACAACTCTGAGCATGTTTTCTGCATAGCTGTTGCATTTGCATAAAATATTTTACACCAGGGTGTAGTTCCAACTTAGGTAATTTATTATTGAGAATCTGAGCAGGAGTGTTTGGGACATAACCTAACCAAAGCTAAAAAGGCTTTTTCTCAGTGACAGAATGAACAGTGCTATTATATGCAAATTCAAGACTAGGCAAAATAGTGACCCAATCATGAGTAAATCTGTCATTGTCTTTATGTTCTAAACCAAAGGCACTATACCTTCTAATCATATCTTCCAGATTTTGAATCATTCTTTCAGCTAGACCATCAATCTGAGGATGGTGAGCTGTAGACAATTTTAACTCACAGCCACACATATCCATCAAAGAGGTCCAAAACTCAGAAGTTAATTTTGGATCCCTATCAGAGATAATGGCTTTTGGAAAACCAATAATATTAAACATGTAAGACCACCATAAGAAGGCTAATTCTTTGGTGGAACATCTTTGTGGGTTGGAATAAATTTTCACATTTTTGTGAATCTATCTACTATTACCCAACAAGAGTTAAAGCTGTCTTTACCTGCAACAGGAAGACCAGTTGCAAAATCCATATTAATGTTTTTCCAGGGAGCACTAGGTGCTTCAATATGCTGTAATAACCGTGCTCTCTTACCTGTTAATCTTTTAGATTTATGGCAGGAATCACAAGATTCAACATATAATTTTATATCTTCAGACATATTAGCCCACCAAGCAGTGTTTTTGATTCTAATCAATGTTTTTTCAAGATCAAAATGACCAGCTAATATGTCATCATGACAAAGTTTGAGGATAGTTTCTTTCATCGAAGGAGGAATTACAATTACATTGGTAAGCTTCCTTTTATAATATATATAACCATCTTCAATAGAGAACTTTCCTTTATTTGAAGCATTTTGGTACTTTGAAGGAAGAGTTTTTGTTACTGCTTGAATTGAAGCATACTTAGGATAATTTAAGATAGTAACCAATTTATTTAAATCAGAATCTTTATCATATGAATCCAGTATTAACTGTAATAACTCCTCTTCCATATCAACTATAAATATACCATGGATATGAACAGTATCATCTTCAGGTACATAAGCAGGATTTGAGTCATTATTTGGAAGAGGCAATCTGGAGAGCATATCAACATTAGAGTGAACATTTCCAGCTCTATGGATAATTGTCATCCTTCCTCTGTATTCTTGAACAGCCAGTTGCCACCTGAACATATGTCTATTAGGTGTCTTTAGGTTTAAGAGAGACTTCACAGCACTACAGTCAGTTACCAACTCAAATTTTTGGTCATCCAAATAGTAATGAAGTTTCTCAAGAGCCCAAACAACTGCTAAGCACTCCAATTGAGTGGCACCATATTTCAATTCACTATTTCTTAAGGTTCTTGAAATATAACAAATTACAACCTCTGACGATTTATCATTAATAATTTGCTTTTGGTGAAGGGCAGCACCCAGACCAATAAAGCTAGCATCTGTATAAAGGACAAATGGCTTGTTAAAATCTGGAAGAGCCAATATAGGGGCTGTCATTAAGCAACTTTTTAATGTATCAAAAGCTTTTTGACAGTCATTATTCCAGAGAAAAGCAACATTTTTTCTGGTCAGTTTTGTAAGAGGCAAGGCTATGACCTGATAATTTTTAATATATTGTCTATAATAGCCACACATACCCAAAAAACTTTGGATTTCTCTTACAGAAGTTGGTGCTTTCACATTTTGAATGGCAGCAACTTTATTATGGTCTACACAAATTTGTAAGCCTGACACAACATGGCCAAGGACTTTCAAAGATTGAAAACCAAATTTACACTTTTTTAAAGATAAGGTCATATTGATATCATCCATTTTTTGGAAAACTCTATTCAAGTGAATCATATGCTCATCAAAAGTTTTAGAAAAAACAATAATATCCTCAATATAAACCATGAGCCAACCTTTAATAATTTCCTGATGGAAAGTGTTATCCATAACCTTTTGAAAAACTGAAGGAGCATTTTTAGGGCGAAATAGCATCCTAACATACTTATATATTCCCATATGAGTAGCAATAAGCAAAAATTTTTGAGAATTTTTCTCAACTGGAACTTGATGATAACCTTTATTACCATACAGACAACTAATAAATTTTGCACCTTGCAAGGTAGCATGTATTGAATTAATTCTGGGTAAAGGATAAATATCATCAACAGTATAAGTATTTAAAGCTCTGTAATCTCAACATAATCTAGCTTTATCTTTTTCATATGAAATCAAGACTGGGGAGATGACACAATATTTGGGGCTGACATCCACTTTCTCAATGATATTCATTTTCAATAATGTTTCAATATTATCTTCAATATCTTTTCTTTTTGATGAAGAAGCAGGATATGGTTTTTTCTTAAGGGAAGGAGGAATATCACTCAAATTACAGGATAAGATAATTTTCATCTCTTCCTGAACAATTCCAAAGACATGAGAACCATGAGCAAAAGCCATAGGGAAAGAGGTAATAGAGGCAACAATAGAATCCTTTTGTTCACTAGTCAACTGATCACCAAAAGAAGCGGTATTTATTTCATGTAATAAATCATCCATTTCAGTTGTTGTTCTACCTTTACACTGGATCAGTGAGTTACAAGATTTCAACAAATGCGCAGAAGTTCTAGGAGAAGAAATTTTGAATTTTCTTTTCCCATTCATTCCTAAGGTAAAGCAATTATTTGCTGGGTCCAGTTTCACACCAAACATGGTTAAAATATCATTTCCCATAATAAACCAATTGCTCAAATTATCATTTTTCATGACAACAAACTCACAAATAGCTCTGACAAAAGCACCATTATATTTGAAGAATACAGAGGTTTTTTATTTGCCAATAGGAAATAAGGTAGAACCATACCCTGTCCATTTTTCAGAAGTTATAGGTAAAAATTTACTCAAATATTCCTTATCCACTGAAGCCAAAGCTTTTTCAGATACTACACTTCCTCCAGCACCAGAATCAAGAACTACATCAACATTTTTACCATTAATGATAACAGGTGCCTTTAAAGGGGATATAGGAATAGAATTGTTAGTAATATCTTTAATTATCTCAGCATTTTCTGCTGAAGATAAATTCAATACACAATCTTCAGATATATTATTTAAATAATGGACATCATGTTCTAACATTAAAACATCTTTAACAGATTCATTGTCATAGGAGATATTACTTTCACAGTCACTGGAAGAATTATTGACATCAAGTTCAACTTCATCAGTGTCTTCATTTTGTTTAAAAAGATGAATTTTCTTGTCACAAACATGACCCTTCTGCCACGGTTTGTTACATTTATAACAAGTATTTGTTGCATATTGTTTAGGTGCAACTGGGGCAGAGGGTTTACCAGATTTTTCTGGGAGCTTTATAGAAGGTTTATTCTGATCATTATAAGATTTACCAAGGTAATTCTTTGGTTCATATCTATGGTTGAGCAGTACTTCATTACAGATATTAATGAAAGAAGAATTTTCCCTTACATGCTCAGTTCTAGCAACAATCAAATCCCTAAGAGAATTTGGTAATTTATACAAGATTTTATCTCTCCAAATATCATAATCCATCTTTGGATCAATTGCTCTAAGGATTTTAGTTATTTTCATCAGAAAAACAATGGGCTTTTCAACAGAGGAGGATACATATCTAGTATTCTCATACAGTCTCTGCTGAGCTAACCTGAATTTTGAACCACCAAACTGATTCTCAATCAAGGATTTCCAATCATTCCATGTATAATGATTTTTATCTAAAAGGACAGATTCATACCACATCAAGGCTACATTGGAAAATAAAGAAATTATCTTAGAAACAATTTCCTCATCAGGTAGTTTATAAGATCTCTTTAAATTATCAATTCTTTAGATAAAGTGTTGCCAATCAGATGAAGAATCACCATCAAAGGTAGGATATTGGTCTAACTTAGGCCAATTTTTCTGACTACTGGGATGGTCAACTTTTTGGTTTGAATTATTTATTATTATAAATTCCTGAAGTTTAGCCAGGTGTTCAGAAATTTCATTATTTACAGAAACAGCTGGTGCATGACCATCACAAGATTTTTTGCTAGTAGCAAAAGATTTTACAGACTCATTGTCAGTTTGTTTAATGGTTGAAATATGAGGAAGAAAGGATGAACTTTGCTCAGGTTTTTTCCCTTTATTTTTGTGCAGCTTATTTACAGAAATCTCATTTAATTCATTATTGATGGTTAGGGTTGAGAACTTTTCCTGCAGGTCAGACACGTAGTTTCTTATTCTTGGAATTTCAGACATCTGGTCATTTACTTTTGCAAGAGATAGAACATTTCTGTCCTCAGAAACTGAGTGTTTGGTACTTAGTGCATGGAAATCATTTTTTAGCTTCTTAAACTCATTTTGCAGAGATTTTATTTCATTCTTGAATGAATAATTTTCCTCAATAAGGGGTTTCAATTCACTCAAGGTCTTATGTAGACTGATATTTCTATCTGAGATAGCTCTATGGTCACTTCTTATTTGTTTTTGTTGACTAAGAACAATATTCAACGTTTCTTTGATTTTTAATTAAGCTGTATCTTGCACAGAAGAACTCACTTTACATTGCAAGTGTAAATTATTTAATCTATCATTTTCATGGATTAACACATCTCTCACATGTTTGTCTTTCACAATATTAAAATCAAGGGAATCTTTCAATTTTTCCTCAGAAGTTTTTTCAATTAAGGTATAGATTTCAGGGGGAACAGAATCATTTTTAATTGCAAGAGAAGGATTAATTAAAGATGTAGAAGTTAAATGTAAAGGTTCATCAAATGACAATTTGCTAATTACATCAATAGGGCTATTAGTTACAGGAAGCTGTCTTTTAACAGGTTTAACTGTTCTTTCACCATGTTCAATAATATTACCTGCAGAAAAAGATTTATTAGAAAACATACCCAAGTGACTATCAACCAAATTACTTACCATGGCAGAGGAGGAAACTTCCCCTGGGGCTGGGTTTGGGATTGTGTTTGGGCCTTCTTTCTCCTGCCTTGTTGGTAGGGATGAGGAGGTGGATGGAAATTGGGTGTTCTGGATGGGCCAGGCTGATGATGAGGAGGGTGTTGCACATTCTGTTGGTAGTGACTCATTAGATAATCCCATTTCCATTGCTCTACTTCCATAGTATTTGGATTTTGGATGGTTGAGCTGGGTGGCTGTGAAGGTTGAGCCTGAAACTGAGGCTGATTGGGAGGCAACTGAGGAGGGGCCTGGGCCTGAATCTGGTTCCTGAGTTCTTGAACCTGATCCCACAAGGTGTCTACCTTTGCTTTGTACGTCATATTTTCTGTCTTCAACTCTTTTATATGACTGGATAGGTTGCTGATTTTTTGTGGCAGAGGAAGCTTTTTTATTTTGAAGCCTTTTGGAAGACATTCTTGAGGAACTAGAGGCTTTACTTCCTTCTGTGGTACTGGGGGAAGGGGGTTTGGTTTGTTTGCATTTCCTGTCATTTCCACATCCTGCAGTATGTGAATTCTTTGTGTTAGCATAAGATTTTTTATGTCCAACTTTAGAAGAACTTACAGTGTCTGCATCATAGTCAATTTCTATTTCACCCACTTGCATTTATCCATTTTTTCGGCCAAATTGTTGGAGATACTAGTGGGAAGATTTTAATTTACTTCTTATTTTTAAAAAAATAATAAAAGTTAGTCAATAATTGCTCCAAATAATAAAAAAAAACTTTATTAATTAAATTTTAGAAAAAAAAAATTTCAATATAAAGTAATAATTGTAAAATATTAATTTTAAAAAAAATGGATTGCAAGGTTAAATTGGGAATAACAATCAAGTTAATTCAACCAATTAATTACCAATATTAAATATGGCAATATATTTGGGACTAAGCACAAAGTACTTTTAAGTCAACCAAAATTAACAATAATTAATAATAAAAATAAATTATATTAATAATTCAATTTGTATTAATAAAAAATGTTAATTCTTCTAGGACTAAGAGGATTTAACACTCTATAATGGTCAACTAGGAAAAAAAATTTTAATAATTGAACACTTACACTCAGTGAATCAGCAATTAAGCCACAATCACTCTTATTGCAGTAAAAATATAGTAATATGAGTGAGAGGTGCAAAGGTGAACTTACTATAGTGATCGAAAAATCATTTCAAAATGATATAAGAATTAATATATTATAAACCTAAGAAATCGAACCCAAGTTCAAAACACAGTCGCGGCAAAATTTTTGTTTTTGCTAGGTGGTCCGTGCGTTTTGTCGTTCGTCGCCAGGCTCGATCGTCGTCGTCGTTTGGAAAGGTCCCCAATTTTCGGTCAGTTGTCTAGAAGAGGGAAAGAAAAGGGGCAAAAAAGAAGAGAAAAAAATAGGAAAAGATACTAAAGGTAAATAGAAAGATAAAAGTAATACTAGAAATAATTTATTTAAAATGAAGCAACGACGAGTGAGTTGGGAGATAAACAATTTGAGGTTTTATTTAATATTAATATTTTTTAAGTAAGAGTTCTGCGCGGAAAACACTATAATTCCTATCAGACTTAAGGCAACCTTTAATTTGTTATTGAGAATTTTTAATTAGATTGTAGTACTAATAAAAAATAATAATAAACGTGATAAAATTATCTTTTAAATTGTTGAGTGTATAGTTAGTGATGATGCTACAGGGGATTATACAAGGCCCTTTAATAGGCAATGGGTCCTCTGAAGCGCCACTATGTTTGTAAATACAATAGTTAGAATAGAATGAAACAAATATATCAAAGAGTAAATGAAACATAACAATGTAGAGAAAAACATGAAACAAATAATTAAAACCCCAATTAAGAATCCAATTTTCCCGCCATTAATTCCCAAATCAGTAAGTAAAAATAGTGAATAACTAAACAAGATTGGAACATAGGAACTATGAGAAAAATAATTCCAAACAGATGGTACAGTCTGATTTAAGGATATTTTAAGTGAAACAAAAAATATTTTGACGCAACAAAACATGTAATTAATCTCAATTTAGTATAAATTAATTAATTGGTTTTTCCTGACACAATTAAGGGTCAAAAGAAGCATCATTAATTATTGTTTAGTATTATATGAAAGGTGTTATTTAATATATGAATTTAAATAATTAATTTAAATATATTATAAGTCAATTTTACACTTATAATTATAATATATGTTTTTCAATTAATTAAATATAAATTTATAATTATTAAATACATAAAAATGCGCCATTATTTGTAGAATATATTATATTATGTTCAATTTAACTGTATATAAAAATTTATATAACCAATAAATTAATATAACACTTGTATATAATAAAATACTTATATAATTTTATTATGCAATAAAATATTAATTTATATTCATTAAATACAATTCTTACCCACTCTTTCAGGTTTTATAAGTTACATATCATTTACTGGACTCCTTGAATAGCCTGGCTGACATACCCAGTAAAATGATTAATTATTTACTGGGATGAAGCCACATCTTTCTTTCTCATATATTATTATTAATTATAATGTATTTACTTTGAATTTACTTGTAATAAATTAACTAGTTACAAAACAGTAAAATTAGTAAATAATTAAAATTAATATAAAATGTCCCTTATATTTTTATCTCCTAAAACTGTGCTCAATGACAGGTTAAGAGAGATAAATATTAATATTAAAAATAAAATCTAATATTTAAATAAAGTTAATATTGAAATAAAAATAAGTGTATACAAGAAATTCAAATTACTTATTTAAAAATGAAAATTACAGTAATTTTTTAAATAAACCAATTTATTTCTGAAATATACAGTAAATACATATTTTTAACACATTCTTTATAGAAAAACCTTATCATTTAAAAATATCTTCTGGAATATTCTTTTTCTTCTTTTATACACCTGTATATAGTATTTTTATTCAATGCTTTGTCTCTCTTTTGCCTGTATAAGGTCTCCCCTTTTCTGGTTGTTTGCATCATCAAATTACTAACTTATTTTATTTTATTATTTACTTATTAAATCAAGAAATTATTAATACTATTTATTATTTTAGAATTTACAACAACATATTTCAAATTTTAAATTAAAATAATAATTATAAAATTTTTTGCCTCATTTAATTGATTAATTAAATTAAAAGATACATTAATACATACCCTGACTTGAGATCTCCAAAATACACCTGTCATTTCCATTGGACGTCCATTAAATTTTTCTAGACCATTAGGACCCTTTGACACTTGGCGGCCTTTCAAAATTGTGGATCGCACATAGATATCATGAAGCTGGGAAACCAGGGAGCATCAACGACAAGGTACCAGTATGACAAGTAGACAACAAAAACTATGAATGTCATTGACCATGTGAATTAACTTTTTCTGCAACTGGGAATTGAACCACACTCCAAAACTTAGGCTCATATATTGACAATAGTCATATATATTTGTGGGTTAATTTGTTAATTCCATTGTACATGTATATCTTTTTTACTCAGCACTCTGTAAGTGGCATTAACTTGCTCAATTTACAGGGGGAAGTGCCTGGTAAATAAAATATTTTTTTTCCTAGTTGATCAATATAGAACTATATTGTTCTTAGTCCTAGAAGTGATACAAAAAATAAATAAATTATATTAAATTTTTTTAATTATTTCAGTTGACTTCTGTCCTAATAATTAAAATTTTGTATTATTTTTTCAGTTGACAAATTGTCCTGGAAGTAAATTAATAATATTAAAAATTAATTAAATCAATTATATTAAATTATTTCAGTTGACATTAAGTCCTGGTAATAAAAATTATTTCAGTTGACAATAAGTCCTGGTAATTAAAATTATTTCAGTTGAAAATAAGTCCTGGTAATTAAATTATTTTCAGTTGAAATTAAGTCCTGGTAATTAAATTCCTTCAGTTGATTTTAATCCTGATAATTATCAAAATATTACTAATTATTAAATCATTTTATTATTTCAGTTGATTTATTTTAAATCCTGGTTATAAAATTATTATAAAATTAATTAATAAAAATTGTGATTATCATTTCAGATGATTTTTTGTCCTGATAGACATTATATTTTAGTCATTCCAATTGATTAAAAAATTTTGATAATTACTTATATAATAAAAAAAATTTTTATCCTTATTTTTCTTTAAATAAAGTAAAAATAATAACTGATTAAATTTTAATATTTCTTTCTCTCATTTCAGGTTAATTACAACTATGATGGATCAAGGTGTTTCTGCTGGCTGTTATGAGGAACTGGATTTAATTGATTATGATGAAGCTTCTTCTGTATGTTCTCCTTTGACAACAAAACTGACTCAAATTAATCAATTACTGGACCAATCAGGATGTAGAAATGCAGGAGAATAAAATATTAGTGGAGAAAACTGCTCAAGATCAAAAGCCTTCTATCAACCCCCTAGAAGAGCTTCCAAAAGACTTCAAAATAAAAAATATGCCCTTGAATCAGAAAGTCAAAAATCTCTCCACTCACATCAAGGAGTTGAGGTCAGAAAACCTCAAGCTGAGGCCAAAAACAGACTCTCTAGAAGATAAGGTAAGAAAAATAGAGTCCTTCCTTCAAGAGAAGAAGAAACCTCCGCCTCCAAAAGCCCTTCCATGATTGGCCCCCAGCAACAAGAAAAGGTGGAAGTCTCAAAGTGGCAGTGGGATTATCTGTCCCAAAAACAACAGCAACAAGCATGTCAGCCTGTATATCCCCAGGACTGAGTAAAAATTACTTATAAGTTATGTTAAAAACATGAACTATACATGGGAATAATAATTAAGAGTACACAAATGGTATACATAAGTAAATTTATGATAATATACAAAATATGCCATTATAACACCTTATATACATGCATATATCCACCTTTTATAAGTCTTAGGTACTTAATATTAAGTTGGAATGTGTTAGGTTAATCTTAAGAGCCTTAAGTATAAGTCTACATTATTTATAAGTACACTTAAAGCTGTTATTTTCACTGTTTTATGAAAAAAACAAGAAATGCGCTTTATTTCACTTAAAAGTTGACTATATGTGCCATAAATTTGAGAATATCAAAATGTGCTTTGACAGTTCAATTTTTCCCATTTAGGACTATTGATTTGGCTATTTAAATGCATAAAAGTAACACTTTTCAAATTTGGTGTTTTTTATGCCAGAAATGGCTTTTGTGTACTGGCCACATACTGCCTGCTTTTTTCCGATGTGAATAGCTTCATTTTTAACAAAATTATCTTTTTCACACTATAATTACACCACATTCTACACCCACTGTGGGGAAACACACTAAAATAGGCAACAGGCGCTTATTTAGTGTCCTAGCTTAATTAATAATACATTGACCTTGTTTATATGCACTAATTTCATTAATAACTTTACTCTTGGCATCTTATTTCATCACCACGCTAAAATTAGCCTAAATTTAGTCAAGGATTTACCCGTGAAAGCGCCTACCAAGGACTGCATGTAGTTACCCC
The DNA here is from genome assembly GCA_030280995.1 of Hemileia vastatrix. Classification (NCBI taxonomy): domain Eukaryota; kingdom Fungi; phylum Basidiomycota; class Pucciniomycetes; order Pucciniales; family Zaghouaniaceae; genus Hemileia; species Hemileia vastatrix. Next base: position 16,317,893 of record JASXTE010000015.1, read on the forward strand.
ACATCCCACACTCTTTTTTGAGTTTTTGGGTGGTTTCTCAGTCAATATTGGGTATTTTTGAATGGGAATTTCACATAGTATAATGTCAGGATTAGACCCATTATTTATAAAGTGAATCTTCCTTATTATTAAGCTATTATTAACCTTAAAAACTTCCTCTTTAGTCTTTTATATTATTGTTCAATATGCATGTACTCTCTTTTTATCTTATTCTTTAATTTTGATGGATTTTCCTTATTAATACAGGATTTTCGCAGTTGTTACTCTTCTAATTATGTCATGGGTTACTGGGAATTTTGATGGGCATGTATATTAGTTTTTTGGAGGCTTCATTAACTGTGTATTGGGTGGTACATCAAGGGAATCATTGGGGAACTCAGTGTGTATAAAAGGAGGAGGTTTTGGGTCTTGTTTCTACATTCTTTATCAATACAATTTAACCAATATAACCAAATAAATTACAATACATATCAATTAGTACTTTTATAAGACTTTTGAATAGTATCTGAATTATAAAATCTATTTTTCTACCAACTAAAATAATTGTAAGCCATATATAAAAAAAGTGAGAATTATATTACTGAGACCTTTAATTTTTATTATATTTTACTACTTGTTGGATTTAAACTACAGTATTCATATAGGACCATTAAAATATTCTAGAAAACTGTCCATTCAAACTAGTTCACGTCTTTGTACTTGACCTCAGCCTGGAAATTGGGGACCTTTCCTCAAGAATTCTGTTATAATCCAGTAAGTAAAAATTTCAAAGAATGTACACCTAAATAAAATCCCTATAGAAATATTTGGATAATTACAACAGGTTGGGGTCACTTATATCATTATTTCAGAAAAATAAACCCTGTTATATAATAAAATTGTGATATTGAATCAACAATTTTACCACTAATTTAACATATAATTTTTATTAGTGGGTCTGTCAATAGACCAATTAAATTTGTGATCCTTGCAGATAAAATTTTTACCACTAATTTAACATAAAATTGTTCTTAGTGGGAGTCTGTCAATAGACCAATTAAATTTGTGATCTTTGCAGATGATAACTAATTAAACTGATTAATTATTTTTTTAACAGGACTCTTAATCCCCTTTTTTTGGTTTGTAAAATTCATTTAATATTTAGAAAGAATCTTACTGACAAATTTTCTTTTTTAAATATAAAAACATGGCTACATATTGTAGACCAGTTAAATCAAGTGACCACATAAAAGCATATTTTACTTTTTGCACTTCTAAATTCACTTTCTACCTACAAGTAAGCAATAAAATTGTCTTCAGTGTTATTAATAAGTACTGATAAAACTCCTTTTTGAAGTTTTAAAAATCTCAAATTTCAATTCTTTGATTAAATTCCACCTAAAAATGTGTGACAACAATGATGTTTTCAAGGGTTCCTTTAGGTCTAGAAGATTTATTCGAGGTTTATATGAGGTTTTTTAAGTGGTTATTGGACTTTCAAGGCAAGGTATGTATTTTCTTAATCTAATTGATTACTTTACTCAATTTTAAGAAGAGGTAAATTTTAATATTATTATAAAATATATCTTTTAGAACTATGGTGATGTAAATACTAATGATTATAAAGTATAGTAATTAATTTTTTTAACTAAAGTGTTATAAAAAATTTTAAAGTAAGTAAGGAATGAATCAAAAAGACAAAAAGGAAAGGCCTTTTATAGGCAAAATGTGAGAAAATAAAACATGGAATTTGTCAGGCTAAGGTCAAGTACAAAGACGTGAACTAGCTTGAATAGTCAGTTGTCTAGAAGGTTTAAATGGTCCTATATGAATACTGTAGTATAAATCCAATAAGCAGTAAAATATAATCAAAATTCAAAGGTCTCAGTAATATAATTCTCACTAGTTTTATATATGGCTTACAATCTTTGTAGTTGGTAGAAAAATAGATTTTATAATTCAGATACTATTCAAAAGTCTTATAAAAGTACTAATTGATATGTATTGTAATTGGTTTGGTTATATTGGTTTAAATTGTAATGATAAAGAATGAAGAAATACAACCCAAAAACCTCCTCCTTTTATACACACTGAGTTCCCCAATAATTCCCTTGATGTACCACCCAATACACAGTTAATCACGCCTCTAAACAACTAATAGACATTCCCATCAACATTCCCAGTGACCCATGACATAATTAGAAGAGTAATAACCGTCAAAATCCTGAAATAACAAGGGAAATCCATCAAAATTAAAGAAAAAGACAAAAAGAGAGTATATGCGTATAGAACAATAATATTAAGGACTAAAGGAGACTTTTTAAGGTTAATAATAGCTTAATAATAAGGGGGATTTACTGTAGAAATAATGGGGCTAATCCTGACATTATACTATGTGAAATTCCCATTCAAAAATAACCAAAATTGACTGAGAAACCACCCAAAAACTTAAAAAAGAGCGTGAGATGTGGGGTAACTACATGCAGTTCTTGGCAGGCGCTTGCATGGGTAAATCCTTGACTAAAATTAGGCGAGTTTAAGCGTGGTGATGAAATAAAGTGCCAAGAGTGAGGTTATTAATGAAATTAGTGCATATAAACAGGGTCAATGCATTATTAATTAAGCTAGGACACTAAATAAGCGCCTGTCGCCTATTTTAGTGTGTTTCCCCACAGTGGGCGTAGAATGTGGGGTAATTATAGTGTGAAAAAGCTAACTTTGCTAAAAATGAAGCTACTCACACGGGAAAAAAGCAGGCAGTATGTGGCCAGTACACAGAAGCCATTTCTGGCATAAAAAACACCAAATTTGAAAAGTGTTATTTTTATGCATTTAACTAGCCAAATCAATAGTTCTGAATGAGCCCAATTGATCTGTCAAAGCGCAATTTTGATATTCTCAATTTTATAGCGCATATAGTCAACTTTTAAGTGAAATAAAGCGCATTTCTTGTTTTTTGCATAAAACAATGAATATAACAGCTTTAAGTGTACTTAAAAATTATGCAGCCTTATACTTAAGGTTCTTAAGATTACCCTAACATATCCCAACTTAATATTAAGTACATAAGACCTATAAAAGGTGGATATATGCGTGTATATAAGGTGTTATAATGGCATTTTTTGTGTATTATCATAATTTTACTTATGTATACTATTTGTGTATTCTTATTTATTATTCCCATGTATAGTTCATGTGTTTAACATAACTTATAAGTACTTTTTACTCAGTCCTGGAGATATACAGGCTGACAGAATTACCACCCCCTAGTACAAAAGTATGAGAGGGAAAACTTAAATAAAGAGAGTATGTAAAATAATAAGAGTAAGTCTAAATAGTGCATAAATAAAAGTATTTATTTTATTTGAAATAAAACTAAGAACCCTTTAGTCCGTCACTTTTTGGTGTAAGAACATTTGATTTGAAATATAGAATCAATAAAATCTAATTAAAGAAATTTGAAAAAGTATTTTTTTTCTTTTTATAAATTTATATATTTTTTAATACTAATTTTTATTCCCATCTCATCTGTATTATTGAGCACGGTGTTTGGGAGTAAAAATATATGTGGGACATTTACTTATTTTTATTAATTAATTACTTAGTGTACTTAGTTAGTTAATTGTAATTAATACATAAGTATTTAATAATTAATTATTAATAAGGATCTAAAAGGCGTGGCTTCACCTCAGTAAGATAATTAATTATTTTACTGGGTAAGTCTAGTAGCCTGGCTGACACTCCCTCACTCTAAAAAAAAAACAATAAAAAAAATGCTATGATTTTTTCTTTTTATACTTTTTTAATAGAGTAGGAAGATTAGATATCTCCTTCCCAGATATCCAAGAATCATATTCAGATGATTTATTCTTGAATCTCAATAAGTATTCTATACCTTTTTCAGCAGTGACTAATCTGTCATTCAGAATTTTTTCAATTTCTGCTGTTTCAGTGATTTCATTTGGGGTTTTCTTTGGTCTTCCCCTCCTTTTTGGAAAAAAATCACTATTGGATCTGTAAGGTTTCAGAAGAGATATTGGAAAAACAGGATGTTTTCTGTCATATGGAGAATACAAAATAACCTCAACTGCATTATCTCGAATCATTCTTATGAAAACAAATGGACCAACAAATGGGTCTTTCAATTTTTGATTACCTTGTAAATTGAAGTGGACTGTAGAAATCAACACTTCATCACCCTTTTTAAAAGTGTATTCTTTATGGGATTTATCCCATCTCTTCTTCTCATATTCAAATGATTTTTCAATACATTTTTGAGCATGATTCCTGAAAAGTTGTTGCATTTGAAGAAAAGATTTTACGCCAGGATGTATATCCAATTTAGGTATTTTATTATTGAGAATTTGGGCAGGAGTATTTGGAACATATCCAAGCCAGAGCTCAAAAGGCTTTCTTTGAGTAACAGAATGAACAATGCTATTATGAGCAAATTCCAACCCAGGAAGTAAGGTAACCCAATCATGAGTGCATCTTTCATTATCTTTATACTCAAGGCTAAAGACAAAATATCTTCTAATCATGTCCTCTACAGTCTGAATCATTCTTTCAGCTAAGCCACCAGTCTGTGGATGATGGGTAGTAGAAAGTTTCAGATCACAACCACAAACATGCATATGAGACATCTAAAATTCAGAAGTAAATTTAGGGTCTCTTTCAGAGATTATGGCTTTAGGAAAACCAGCAGTATTAAACATATGAGACCACCATAAGAAAGCTAATTCTTTAGTGGAAACATCCTTGTGGGTAGGGATAAATTTACACATTTTTGTGAATCTGTCCACAATAACCCAACAAGAGTTATAACTGTCTTTACCAGAAATAGGTAATCCTGTTACAAAATCCATGTTTATTATTTGCCATGGCACATCAGGAGGTTCAATATGTTGCATTAATCCAGCTCTCTTACCAGTTAATCTTTTTGATTTTTGGCAAGAATCACAAGATTCAACATATAATTTGGTGTCCTCAGACATATCAACCCACCAAGCAGTGTTCTTAATTCTGATCATTGTTTTGTCAAGATCAAAATGTCCAGCTAATATGTCATCATGACAAATTTTCAAGATGATTTCTTTCATAGAAGGAGGAATAAAAATCACATTACTCAACTTTCTTCTATAATATAGATATCCTTCATCAATTGAAAATTTAACTTTTTCCAAAGATTTTTGGTAATTTGGTGGAAGGGTTTTATTTAATGCTTGTATTGAAGAATTCTTTGGATCATTTGATATGGTGCATAACTTTTTTAAGTCAGTGTCCTTATCATATGAATCTAGAATAAGCTGCAATAGCTCTTCCTCCATATCAACCACATATATCCTATGAATAAGAATAATTTCATCTTCAGGATCATAAGCAGGATTAGAGTCATCATTTGGTAAAGGTAACCTTGATAACATGTCCACATTTGAGTGAAAAATACCAGCCCTATGAATAATTGTCATTCTCCCTCTGTACTCTTGAACAGCTAACTGCCATCTGAACATATGTCAGTTAGGTGTTTTCAAATTTAAGAGGGATTTAACTGCACTGCAGTCAGTGACAAGTTCAAATTTCTGGTCATCTAGGTAGTAATGTAGCTTTTCTAGAGCCCATACTACAGCTAAACATTCCAATTGAGTAGCACCATATTTCAATTCACTATTTCTCAAGGTTCTTGAAATATAACAAATTACTACTTCTGATACTTTATCATTCATCACTTGTTTTTGATGGAGAGCAGCACCGAGACCAGTAAAACTGGCATCAGTATATAAAACAAGTGGCTGATTAAAGTTAGGTAAAGCAAGGATAGGTGCTGACATCAAACAGTGTTTCATAGTGTCAAAAGCTCTTTGTCTTTCAGTATTCCAGACAAAAGCAACATCCTTTCTAGTTAATTGGGTAAGGGGTAAAGCTATGACTTGTTAATTTTTAATATACTGTCTATAGTATCCACACATCCCCAAAAAACTCTGTAGCTCTCTAACTGTATTAGGAGCCTTCACCTGTTGTATGGCTGCCACTTTGTTTTGGTCAACACATATCTTTAAGCCTGAAACAACATGACCAAGAACCTTTAAAGAATGGAAACCAAATTTACATTTCTTCAAAGCAAGTGTCATATTTATCTCATCCATTTTTTGGAACACTTTACACACGTGGTTGAGATGATCCTCAAATTTTTTTGAGAATATAATGATATCATCAATATAAACCATCAGCCATCCTTCAATTATCTCCTGATGGTATGTGTTATCCATGACTTTTTGAAAAACTGAAGGGGCATTTTTAGGGCCAAATGGCATCCTAACATACTTATAAATATCCATATGAGTAGCAATCATCAGAAAATTCTGAGAATTTTTCTCAACAGGTACCTGGTGATATCCTTTATTACCATCCAAACAGCTGATATATTTAGCACCCTGTAAGGTAGCATGTATAGAGCTAATCCTAGGCAAAGGATAGATATCATCAACATAATAAGTATTTAGTGCTCTATAATCACCACATAACCTGGCTTTATCTTTCTCATAAGAAGATAGGACAGGTGAGATAACACAATATTTAGGTTTTTCAACTACCTTTTCAATAATATTCATTTTTAAAAGGGTAGAGATATTGTCTTCAATATCTTTTCTCTTTGTGGGAGGAGCAGGATAAGGCTTCTTCTTTAAACTAGGTGGTATATCAGTTAATGGACAAGACAATGAAAGTTTCATTTCCTCCTTAACTAATCCTAGTTCATGTGACCCATGAGCAAAGGCCATAGGAAAAGACTTTATCAAGTTAATGATGGAATCTTTATCCTCACCAGAAAGTTGTTCTCCAAAAGAAGAATTCTCAATTTCAGACATAAGGGCATGCATTTTTTTTGTAGATCTTCCTTTATATTGAACTACATAATTACATGTGTTCAATTCTGGTTTTAATAATTTTTTGGAGGAAGAAATCTTAAATTTCCTCTTCCCATTCTTCCCCATTGTGAAACATTGGTTTGAGGGATCCAATTTTATGCCATATTTGGTTAAAATATCATTCCCTACAATAAACCAATTGCTTAAGTTATCATTTTTCATGACAACAAAATCACAAATAGCTCTTAAAAAACCATGGTTACATTTAAAAAACACTGTGGCTTTGTACTTACCAATGGGGGACAAAAACAGAGCCATAACCTCTCCGATTTTCAGAAATGATAGGCATCAGTTTTGATTTATAGTCTTGATCCACTGAAGCAAGTGCTCTTTCAGAAACTACACTTCCTCCAGCTCCAGAATCCAGAACAACTTCAATGCTTGTTCCATTAATCAAGACTGGTGCCTTGAGAGGGGCAATAACAATTGAGTTATCCTCAATGTTCTTTATGATATCAGCATCTTCCACTGTAGATAAAGCATTATTATCAATATCAATAGTATTTAAATAATGAATATCCTCTTCCAGCATCAAGATTTCTTGTTGAGATTCATATGAAATATTGCTAGCACAATCACTTGACGTATCATCCAGTGCTACTGTGTCATCAGCATGCTCCTATGTTTGTTCTACAAGATTTATCTTCTTGTCACAAACATGGCCTTTCTGCCAAGGCTTGTTGCACTTGAAGCAATTGTGTGTTGCATACTTTTTTGGTGCAACAGGGGCAGAAGTTTTACCAACCTTTTCCAGAGGTTTCTGTTGGTAAGTGGAGGGTTTCTCCAAAGGGGTCCTAGGAATGAATCTTCTGGCATCATACTTGTTTTTTAGAAGGATCTCATTACAAGTATTAATGAAAGAAGAGGGTTCTCTAAAGAACTCAGTCCTAGCCACTATCAAGTCTCTCAGAGAAATTGGTAATTTATAAAGGATCCTGTCCTTCCATAACTCTAACTCCATATTTGGGTCCATTTCCCTTAATATTTTAACAAGTTTCATTAAGAACTCAATAGTTTTATCAGTAGAAGAGCTATATCTAGTTTCCTCATACTGACTTTGTTGAGCCATTCTGAACTTGGAGCCACCAAATTGTGCTTTAATCAATTTCTTCCAATCCTCCCATGAGTAGTCATTCCCATCCAGGAGAACAGATTCATACCACATTAGGGCAACATTAGTAAACAAAGAAATAAACTTGGACACAATTTCCTCATCTGGGAGTTTGTAAGAATTTTTTAAGTTATCAATTCTGCAAATAAATTGTTGCCAATCAGAGAAATAATCACCATCAAATGTTGGGTACTGGTCAAGTTTTGGCCAATTCTTTTGATTTGAAGGAGTCTCCTTAGTACAAGCTTGTTTCTGAGTAAGGAGCAGCTGTAACTTCTCTAGTTGTGCAGTAATCTCATTGTTTAATCCCTCTGTTAAAGGTCCTGGTGCATCATTAATTTTAATAGAAACTCATGGGTATAAACATGTATTTCTGGAACTAATTTGCTTTTAGATGAACTAGCCACAGGTAACTCTGGAGCATCCTGTACTATTTGTTCCTTCAAAGAAATCTCAGAATACTTTTGATCAATAAACAATGAGTTCAATTTCTCCTCAATGATTGTTAGTCTAGTTTTCAATCTTGGAAGACTAGATAAACTCTCATTGATTGTTGCAAAAGATAACTGATTCTTATTTTGAAAAGATGAAAAATGGTCATTCAATCTTTTCAGATTCATCATATCTATCTCCACCTCCTGGCAACAGGCAGATACAGTATCTTTCAGTTTAGACAAATAATTTTTGATATTTTGCCATAAAGCAACTTTCTTTTCATGGGTTGCTTTGTAATGAGACGATTCATCAGAGACTCTCTGTGATTCACTTCTTAATGCTTGATAACCCTGTTCAGTTAACAAACTATTATATTTCTGAGTCAATTGCATGTTGTTCATTATATGGTTTTGTTTGGAAATAATATTTCTCAAATATTCATCATTGATGTTAGCTACATCTGGAGTGTCTCTCAGTAAGGAAACAGAGTAACTTTCCAGCATCTCATAAAACTCAGGTTCAAGTGTCTCATCAATAATAGCCATATCCGGATTTATCATTGAAGTAGAAATCAGAACTAAAGGATTAGATACATTTGAAATTTGAGTAATTTGTCTACTGTTCTCTAGAGGTCTCACAGTCTCATCTGCTCTTCCATAATTACCTGAGGGAACTTAATTAGTTACAAGAAATGGTACTTGTGAATCAATAGAGGGGCTTAACAAGGTTTTCTGAGCAAGATCATATTTTTTTTTCTTCTTCTTCCTCCTTGATAGGGGTGAGGAGGTGTTGGGTTGACTTGGTTGTGTCTGGATGGACCTGCTTGGGGTGTCTGTTGGTTTTGAGCCAGGTAATCCCACTGAGTGTTCAGCCAATCCCACTGCCACTTGGATACTTCCACCTTCTCTGGCTGCTGGGGAGCCAATTGCTGAAGATCCCTGTGGGGAGGAGGTTTCCTCTTCTCTTGAAGAAAAGCATTTATTTTTCTTAACTTTTCTTCTAGAGCATCTACCTTTGACCTCAATTTCAAGTTTTCTATCCTTAGTTCCTTTATATGTGTTGAAAGGTTCTTTACTTGTTTAGGTAATGGCATCTTTTTTATCATGAAGCCTTTTGGAAGTCCTTCTGGGGGGTTTATAATAGGTTTCTGTTCTTGAGTTTCCACCAGAACTTCCACTTCCTTAATTTCTACATCCTGATTGGCGCAATGATTGATTAATTTGAGATAATTTTCTAGTTAAATGGGAACTTACAGAAGTAGCCTCATCATAATCAATCAAATCCAATTCTTCTCCACGTGCAGCAGAGATACCTTGATCAGTCATTTCTAGTTTTTACTGCAATGAGAGAGGGAGAAAATAAGATGAATTAATTTATATTTTTACTTTATATTTAATAGAAAAATAATAAAATAAAATTTTCAGGATAAAATCAACTAAAATAATAATCAATTTATTAATTAAAAACATTTTAAAACCAGGATTATAATATAATCAACTGAAGAAACAAATTAAAATTATTTATTAACAATTTTATGAGAATTATTATCAGGATTTTTAAATCAACTGAATACTTAACTCCAGGACTTAATTTCAACTGAAATAATTAAATATGAATTTTTATAAAATTTTATTTTCAGGACAATTTGTCAACTGAAACAAATAAAATTAAATTTATCAGGACAAAAGTCAACTGAATATTATAATAATTAATTTTTAAAATATAATTTTTATTACTTCTAGGACTAAGAACAAAATTGCTCTATTATTATCAACTAGGAAAAATAAAAAAAATAATTATAAAAATAATTCCAATTTACTTGACACCTCCCCCTGTAAAATGAGAAAATTAATGCCATTTACAGAGTGCTGAGTAAAAGGAAATACGTAAAGTATGAAGAGTGCAAAATGACCCACTAATAGTAATTTCAATAATTACCACAAAATATACAACGTTAAGTCAATATATGAACCTAAATTTTAGAGCGCGGTTCGATTCCCGTTTGCAGCAAAAAATTTTGTCAAGTGATTTATGACATTTGTTGTTTTGTCGTTCACTCTTCCTTACAGGTACCTCAATGGTGATGGTCCCACGGCCTCCGGTCGTCAAGATATTGATGCGCCGTTGTGGTCTTCCAAAATTGGCAGGGGCCTTTGTTGTGTGATTTGGCGCTGTTTGTGCATGTCTTAATTGACATCTGTTAAGGAATTGGGTATTTTTCTGGTTTTATTTTGTGTATATTGGGTCTGCGGGTATGTGGGTACTATCATTGGATAGCCCCAGTTTTTCTCTATATTTTATGTCTTGTAGACATTTTTCATATTCTAACTTTTAAGGGGTCATTTCCTCATTCTTCATTTATAAAAGATAGCTGTTTGATTTTGTTTTTTGTGTTTTATGGGCTAACCTTAAGTCTTAGGATTAAGTGCTTAGTACCATTGGATAGAGCTAATTTTTCTCTATATTTCATGTCTCAATGTTGTTATAGTGAAATTCCATGTTTTAAAGGTTTTAGTAGTTGTAGCTAATTTTTCTAAGTAGATTAGTTGTTTTTATTGGTTTTCTGGCTTCAGGGAGGCCGGGCCACTTCAGGCTTTGTAGACAATCCTATAGTACTAGCTATAGGCCTTGACCAAGGGAGTTGGAGAAAAACCAGAGAGAAAATCCCCTGTCCCTTTAGAAAAATAGAGTGAGATTTGCTTGCTAAAGTAAGTTGGTTCCTGTTTTGCTAAAGCTCCTGTTTAACACACTTGACTGCTTGATGAGCCAAGAAAGTAGTCCCCAGATAGACTACCAGACCAAAGAACTGAAATGTAGAACAAAGTCCACACCAGAGACAGCAAAGATACTTGATGTAGGCTGCAAATCCACACCAGAGACAGCAATAATACTTGCTATAGCTTGCAAGACTATAACAGAGAAAACAGTTGCCAAAGTTAAGTTAAATGAAGAACTCACTTGCAACAAACCCAGCCAATTGTGGCCAGAAAACAGTGAAAACTGAGAGAGGAACAATGATATCACCTCCGGATGGTTGTATGATGATTAAGGTTGCCCCAAACTGTCTTATTCACTATGTACACACAGACCACTAACTAAGAGCCCCTGCGCACCCACCTATCTGGCGCCTGTACCTGCCAAATTGCATAAAAACCCCTCCTGAAGCGCTCCCCAACCTCCTAAAACAGAGGCGGGCGGGCCGCCTGACGTCGGAGATGCCGCCTGAAGCGGCCCGGCCTCCCTGAAGCCAGAAAACCAATAAAAACCACTAATCTACTTAGAAAAATTAGCTACAACTACTAAAACCTTTAAAACACAGAATTTCACTATAACAACATTGAGACATAAAATATAGAGAAAAATTAGCTCTATCCAATGGCACTATGCACTTAACCCTAAGACTTAAGGTTAGCCCGTAAAACACAAAAAACAAAATTAAACAGCAATCTTTTATAAATGAAAAATAAGGAAATGACCCCTTAAAACTCAGAATATAAAAAATGTCTTCAAGACATAAAATATAGAGAAAAACCAAGGCTATCCAATGATAGTACCCACATACCCGCAGACCCAATATCCACGGAATAAAACCAGAAAAATACCCAACTCCTTAATAGATGTCAATTAAGACATGCACAAACAGCGCCAAATCACACAACAAAGGTCCCTTCCAATGTTGAAAGACCACAGCCGCACCTCCAACGTTGGGCGGCCCGCCCACCTCTGTTCTAGAAGGTTGGGGAACGCTTCAGGAGGGTTTTTTATTCAATTTGGTGGGTGTGCATGGGCTCTTAGATAGTGGTCTGTGTGTACATAGTGAATAAGACAGTTTGGGGCAACCTTAATTATCATTCAACCATCCGGAGGTGATATCCTTGTTCCTCACTCAGTTTTCACTGTTTTCTGGCCACAATTTGGCTGTGTTTGTTGCAAGTGAGTTCTTCATTTAACTTAACTTTGGCAACTGTTTTCTCTGTTATAGTCTTGCAAGCTATAGCAAGTATTATTGCTGTCTCTGGTGTGGATTTGCAGCCTACATCAAGTATCATTGCTTTCTCTGGTGTGGACATTGGTCTACATTTCAGTTCTTTGGTCTGGTAGTCTGTCTGGTGACTACTTTCTTGGCTCATCAAGCAGTCAAGTGTGTTGAAAAGGGGCTTTAGAAAAACAGGAACCAACTTACTTTAGCAAGTAAATCTCACTCTATTTTTCTAAAGGGACAGGGGATTTTCTCTCTGGTTTTTCTCCAACTCCCTTGGTCAAGGCCTATAGCTATTACTATAGGATTGTCTACATTTCTGGTGCCCAAAGTGGGGTAGAACTTGCTAGTTCTTTGAAATCTCTGTTTTCTTTGGTTGGCTCTTTTTGGTGTTTTGCTCTGGAGGAATGGCTTCTGGTTCCTCTATTCCTGTGGTGACTGTCAGTGGGGGGGGATGGTCCTCCTGCTGTGATGGTTAGGGAGTGTGTGAGGATTAAAACTTGGGACGGTACCAAGTTTAATGGGGAGGATGTCAAGTGGTTTCTGGAGAAATATGAAACTGCTGCTGGAGTGGATGGTGCTTCCTACCTGGACATGGTGAAGCAGATTATCTTCTTCATTGGTGATAGGGCAGTGGAGAAGGAGATTGTGGCCATGTCTGGCTACAAGAAGAGGGATTGGAAATTGTTGTGTAGGGAGATAGTGAATAGATGGGGTGTCAGGTTCACTATTGTGGATCTGAACAAGGTTGTCAGTGAATGGCAATCTTATGGTGGTGTTGGTAACTTGCATAGTTACAGGAAGTTTCTGCTACAGTTTGACCCTGTGGTGGAATATTTGGTGGAAGTGGAGGAGCTGGCACATGAAAATGCTTCCAAGGATGTTTTTTGGTCTGCCCTGGCTGGAGATGTCAGGATGGATGTGTTGAAGAAGTTTTTAAGAAAGGAATTGATGAAGACTCTTTCTAATGGGGACCAGAATTTGCCTGCCTTGGATAAGGTGAAGGAGGCTGTTGAGGCCCATTTGAAGTTATTGGCTGTGGACACCTATCAGGAGGGGTGTGCCAAGTATCTCAGCAAAGTTAGTGAGGCTTTGGCTGAAGAGGAAGTTAGAGAGAAGAAGGAGGAGAAGAATTTTGTGCAGGTTCCCAAACAGGAGAGGGACCCAATGTGGAGCAGTTGGCTGATCTTACAAAGCAGCTGCATATTTTGTTCAGGAGGCTAAGAAGGTCAACAAGGCACCTTCTCAGCCTAGAGATTTTAATAGGAGGGCTGGTAGGAGTGATCCTTGGGTCTGCTCTTATTGCAGAAGGAGGGGGCACAGGTCCAATGATTGTTGGGCATTGAACAGGGATGTGTCTGAAGGAAAGGTGGAGTTTGATGGCAGGGTTATCAAGTTCCCTGATGGTTCTTTTGTTAAGCTCAGTGAGGGGAAGGCTCCTGTTGATTTGGTCAGGAGAAGGGGAGATAACAATTAAAGGAGGCCAAGGTTTGAGGATATTCCTAATCAAGGGAGGTCTTCTGGTAAGGAGGATGAGGATACCAAGGGAAAGGGGAAGAAGGTCAATTAAGTCTCTTTTTCTACTTACTTTGGTGGTTTGGAGTTGTATTCTTGTGGTGGGCAGTCAAGTGGTGAATGCTTGGCTGGTGTTTATGATGTGGAAGCAGGGAAGGTGGGAAGGCCTAAGAGCAGTTCTCAGGCCCAACCAAAGCCAAATGCTTTAAAGATGGATCCTAAGCTGAGTGCAGCTAGGAAGAGGTACAGCAAAGAGGAGCTGTACAAGATGCAGAAGGGTATGGCTGAAATGGGCCCCCCTAGTTTTGGAGCATTGGACATGCATGGTGAGCCAATGCCAATGTAGGTGGATTCTGACTCTGAGGAGGATGTTCCTTTGGCTTCATTGCCAAAGCCTGCTGGAGTTAGAGGTTCTGGTGAGGGATCTGGTTTGGTTCCTGTTAATGGTAAACCTGTTGGTGGTGCTGGTCCTCAAGAAGCTTCTAGGACCAAGGTGGTGAAGCCAAGGGCTCACTTTGAGAGGCCAGTAGTTTCTGGTCAAGTTAATGTTATGGACTCTGTCCTGGAAAGGATGAATAAGGGTCAGGTTTCCCTATCTTAAGGGGAATTGTATGCTATCAGTCCAGGGTTGGCTGATAGACAGAAAAAGTTGTTGACCAGGAGAAGAGTTTCTTCTGGGGAGTTAGAATACATTTTTGATTCTGCTGAAATGTTTGGTGAGGGGTTGGAAACTCATTTTTCTGCTCCTCTGGGATATGTCAATGTCACTCTGAATGGCAGGGAGTTAAGGGCATTGGTGGATTCAGGTTCTCAGATAAACCTGATTTCTTTGTTTGAGGCAACTCATATGGGCCTCCCCATCAAAACTTGTATTGGTGAAAATTTGAGAGGGATCGGTGCTCATGTCACTGAATTGGTTGGAAATTCAGAGTTTGTGAAGTTAGATGTTGGCGGAGCCTTAGGGAAGGTTCATTTTTACATTGCTAAAGGTAATGTAAAAGAAGCTTTAGGTGGGCCATTCTTGATGGATTTTCAGGCAAGAATTGGTTATCAATTTGATTTGGGAATCAGTTTGGAGTTGACTGGTGAAGATGAAAGGAGGCTTCACATGAGGTTATCATCCCCGCGAGAGGATGGTTGGGTGACCAGGCCTGGTTTATCTTCAATGTGCCAGTGCATGGACTGCTGCAGGAGAAGGAAGGAAGTGGGTGCTGCCTCTGGTTTTTTGGAGTGTGGCTCAGGCTCTATTGAGAGTCTGTCTTTTTTAGAGTAATGAGGGCTGATCACCCTAGTGCTACAACCTCTCCCCAAGATGAGGAAATCTCAGGTTGTAGTAGGTCAGCTCCCTTGGAAATATACCAAGTGGATTTTCAACTTTCTCTTTTTAATGTTTCTCTTCTCTGCAAGTATTCATCAATTTTTTTATCAAGTCTCTGTTCTCTATCAAGATTCTTAATTATTTTTAATTCAAGCTCAAGGAAGAAGATTGGTTATATATCTTTATTGAAAGATATGCAGAAACATTTTGGGGCGGTGAGATTGGGGTCTAAAAGTAAGTCCTCCCAATTGTGCACCGCTAGGGTTTCTTCTACACCTTTTAAAAACATTACCTGGGCCACACCTGTGAGCATTGGGGAAACCCCTGGTTATTTTTGTAGGTCAGAAGAAAGCTCAAGAAAAGAAGATAAAAATTTCAAGATAATTCAAGAAAATCAAGAAAAAAATCTGAAGATAATGAAGAAAGAAGATTCAAAACATTGTTGTGAAGATCATCAAGATTGATTTTTGGGCCTCCAGCATGAGGTTAAACTGCAGAAAATTATGAAGAAAGAAGATCATCAAGATCAATTTTTGGGCCTCCAGCATGAGGTTAAACTGAAAATTTTAAAAGATTTTATTCTGAAGATGAATCAAGATTTGAAGATTTGGAAGACAGAAGTGGAGATGAAGATTTGGAATTGTGGAAAAGTTTTGGAGTGGTGAGATTGGGGTCTAAAAGTAAGTCCTCCCAATTGGGCACTGCTAGGGTTTCTTCTACACCTTTCAAAAACATTACCTTGGCCACACATGTGAGCAATGCGAAAACCCTTGGTTTTTGTTCCAGGTCTGGTGGTGAAGCTTTCCTGAAGATCCCTCAAGTTGAAGATGGAGCGGCAAAGTATAAGAAGGTAGCGCAGAAGATTAGGCCTGTCAATGAGCCTATCCCAGTGGGTTTTAATCTGCCCATGAAGAGACCTCCTTTGTCAAGAGATCCGTACTTTACTCCTTTGGTGAAGAACCCTCCAGAATTTGTAGAGACGGCTAGGGTGACTGTGGAAAGGTTGAAAGTTGTTAATTTTGGTCCTGATGGGTGGTTGTCTGAAGAAGAAAAGAAGTTGTTGTTGCACGTTATTGTGCTAAGGGAAAAGGCTGTGGCTTTTGTTGAGGAGAAAAGGGGTGTGTTGAAGCACTCTTATGGGGAACCTTACTTGATTCTGGTGGTTTGTCATGAACCTTGGCAAATCAAACCTATTCCGATTCCAGCCACTATTACAGAGGATTTTGTGGAGATTGTTAGGGAAAGAGTCAGGACTGGGTTATACAAACAATCAACATGCAGCTACTCAAGTCCGGTTTTCTGTGTAAAGAAGCAGAATAATAAGTTAAGGGTGGTTCATGATCTTAGAGCCTTGAATAGAGTCACTATCAAGGACGCTGGTATACCACCAAGTGCAGAGGATTTTGTTGACTTTTTCTGGAAGGGTGTGTTATGGTTTGGGAGATATTATGGGTGGCTATGATGAGAGGGAACTCCATACGGATTCAAGGCCTCTCACAACTTTTGAGACTCCTTTGGGAAGATTTCAGCTCACCAGGTTGCCTCAGGGAGCAACTAATTCAGTGGTGGTATATCAAGCACAAATGGCTTGGATTTTACAGGATGAGGTTCCTACTCATGCTGGTATTTTTATTGATGATGGTGGAATTAAAGGACCATCCACTGATTATGGTAATGAGGTGTTAGTGGAGAGCCCTGGCATACGGAGGTTTGTGTGGGAATATGGAATAACTTTAGAGAGAGTATTGTTTAGGATTGAAGAGGCTGGTTTGACCATTTAAGGGTCAAAATTCTGTTGTTGTGTTCCTGATTTTGAAATTCTGGGTCATGTGGTATGTAAAGAGGGATGGATTATGGAAAAGAAGAAGATTAATAAAATTCAGTCATGGCCAAGGCCTAAAAATAATACTGAATTCAGGGGATTTTTGGGTGTATGTGTATATGTCAGGATTTTTATTAAGGATTTTTCTTTGTTGGCTTCACCTTTAAGGAAGTTGACCAGAAAAGATGCAGATTGGGAATGGACTGAAGAGTGTGAAGAGGCTTTTCAGAAGTTGAAAAATGTTGTTGGTGAAGATATGGTTCTTCACAAGTTGGATTATGGTGTTGGTGCTGGAAAAATTTATCTGGAAGTGGACTCAAGTCATATTGCTGCTGGTGCTGTTTTGTCTCAGGAAGATAAAACTGGGAGGGTCAGGCCAGTAAGATATGAGTCTGTGGTGTTTAATGAGGTGGAATCTAGGTATTCTCAACCTAAGTTGGAATTGTGTGGTGTAGCAAAAATTTTAAAGAAGCTTCAGATGGTTTTTTGGGGGCAGCATTTTGAGCTGCAGGTGGATCCAAAATCTTTGGTTCAGATGATCAATACACCTAGTCTTCCAAATGCTCCAATGACTAGGTGGGTGGCATTTATTCAACATTATTCTTTTGACCTGGTACACAAACCAGGTAAAACTTTTACTATGCCTGATGGATTATCAAGGAGGCCACCTACAGATGAAGATTCTGAGGCTGAAGAGTTAGATGAAGATGTTCCAGTGGTTAGGGCCAGCACAAAGGGTGCTGAAGATTTTTCTGACCTCCCCCAAGAGGCTAAACTGGCTGGATCTGATCTTGATTCTGGTGATCAGGATGTTTTTGTTGATGAAGATGGAGTTGTTGTTTGGGACAGCTCAAATTTGGAAAAGGGTGTTTTTGTTAGTGAACTGGATTCTCACAAGATTCAGTGGAAAGAGAAGGACGTGCCAAAATTTAAGAATTGGTGTCCTGGTTGGGCTGCTCAATTGGCTCATGTTCACACTGGTGATTTTCATGATAGAATTGTACCCTTGGATGTTATTTTGTTGGATTTTGAAGATGAGACCTGGGGTCAGTCGGATTTTATTTTATTTTGGTGGAATATCTGTTGACCTTGGAGAGGCCAGATAGTTGTGATGATGATACTTGGTTGGCAATCAAGAAGAAGAGTCCTGGATTTTATGTGTCAGAAAGAAGGTTGATGAGGAGAAGGCATCCTAATCCTCAATTGGTGGTGACTCAGAAGAAGGTCAAGAATTTGTTTTGAAGTCTTTGCATGAAGACCTTGGTCATAGAGGCTTTGGGGAGACTTATAGAAGAGTAGCAGACAGATTTTGGTGGCCAGGTATGAAGTTGGCTGTGCAAAGTTGGGTTCAATCTTGTGAAGAATGTCAAAGAAGAAGTCATTTGAAACCTAAAAAGGTGGGCCGTGCTACTGGTGAATCAACTGTTTTTGGAAGGGTCAGTCTGGATGCTGTCCATATCAAAGAGGGCAGGTATAAATACTTGATTGTTGCTAGGGATGATTTTTCTGGTTGGGTTGAGGCAGTGCCTCTGGTTAATTTTACTGCCAAGAATGTGGCAGAGTTTTTGAAGAAGGAGTGGATTTATAGGTATGGGTTGATGAAGTTGGTGACTGTTGATGGCGGGCAAGAGTTTGGTGCCAAATTTAAAGAAGCTGTGGCTAGTATTGGTTCTAAAGTTAGAGTGGCTACACCATATTATCCTGAAGCTGAAGGCATCGTTGAATGAGGTCATCAAGTTATCAAGAATGCTTTGGTGAAGATGTGCGGAGATAGTTCTGAAAAGTGGAGGCATTATTTACCCTTGGTGTTATTTGCTGATAGGGTCACTGTGAAGTGGACAACTGGCTATTCTCCTTATGAGTTATATTTGGTCAGAAAGCTGTTCTACCAATGGACTTGGAAGCTGTCTCTTATCTTGGAATTGATTGGGATGACGTGCACTCAACAGAAGATTTGCTCTGTGCCAGGATGCAACAGTTGGAATGTAGAGAGGAATGTCAAGAGAAGGCATACTCTAGAATGATGAAGATTAGGAATCAATCAGTCAGGTACTGGGACAAGAGGTTGGCTCATAGACTCAGGTATCCCTTGAAACCTGGTTGTTTGGTTTTGGTGTATAATAGAAGTTTGGAGAGTCAGTGGGGAAAAATGTTTGCTGACAGATGGAATGTACATTACAGAGTCAGATCTCAGGTGTCTGGAGGTTCTTATGTTTTGGAAGAGTTGGATGGTGCAGTCTTGAAAAAGAGAGTGGCTGCAGACCAGGTGAAGAGGTTTTATCCCAGAGGCACTAGGCATGTAGAAGATTAACTCCGCAATGAGGATAAACTATGGAATTTTTTTATGTTTTATTTTTTTTTTTGGTGTTGCAGAGAAACTTTTGTGTTGGAAACGTTTTGTTAGGAGGTACCCATGGGTGGGGCTTCTAGATTTGATCTTGGAAAGTGTAGGGGTAACTGATGGGCTGGTTGCTCTATCAACAATTACCCCAGATTGTCTGTTTCCAACCCTTTCTCTTAATTTGGTTGAACCCTAGTATTGGTTTCTTTTCACAGGTTTTAGTACTCTATGACTTTAAACTGGAATTTCCTTTGTTTTTCATGTGCTGGACTCCTCATTCTTTTTGGTTTTGGTTTATTGTGTTGGATGTTGTGTTTTTGTTAGAAGGTACCCAGGGGGGCTTCTAGATTTTATTTTGGAAAGTGTGGGGGTGACTGATGGGCTGGATGCTCTATCAACAGTTACCCCAGATTGTCTGTTTCCAACCCTTTCTCTTAATTTGGTTGAACCCTAGTATTGGTTTCTTTTCACAGGTTTTAGTCCTCTATGACTTTAAACTGGAATTTCCTTTGGTTCCCATGTGCTGGACTCTTTATTCTTATTGGTTTTGGTTTATTGTGTTGTATTTTGTGTTTTTGTTAGAAGGTACCCAGGGGGGGCTTCTAGATTTTATTTTGGCAAGTGTGGGGGTAACTGATGAGCTGGCTGCTCTGTAGAACAGTTACCCCAGAATGTCTGTCTCAAGTCTTTTGTTTTTCCTAGTTGAATTCTAGTTCTGTTTTTTATTATTCAGGTTTCAAGTCCACTATGACTTTAAACTGGTTTTGGACTGGCTCTTTATCTTTAGTTCTTTCAGATTGGTGGTGGATCACTGGTGGTCTCCCATCTTTTTTACTTATTGGAGGGAGCCCACCCAAAGATCATTTCTATGGACCGGACTTTCTCTTATTGGACCATCTATGGAGCTGGACTGTCTTTGATTTTGCAGTTTTGTTTTTGCTAGATAGCAGTTTTAGATTATTTTCTTTTTTTCTCTTTTTTTCTTTTAATTTTTTATGGGGGTTGTTTAAAATTATAAAATCAAAAATATAGGGTGTTACCACATCAGGGTCACCTGGATGTGGGGAACGGCTCATCAATTGGCCGGGCAATGCTATTTTCTCTTTTTTTATATATTATTTATTTCATTTGTTTTTGTGTTTCATTATTTTTATTATCTTCTGAATTTCTAAATATTTTGATTTTTGTTTTCTGTTAATCATTTAAAATATTTAATTGTGTATCCACATCAAGGTGCACTTGGATGTGGGTAAGGTATCAGGGGATCAGCTAATCAATTGGCTGGGGGATACCATTTCTATTATTTTTTATATTATGTTTTATTTCATTTATTTTATTTCATTTTATTTATTAATTTTTAATTTTAGTATATTAGTAGATACATTAAAAAAAAATTCTGAAATTATTTTTATTAATTGTTTTATATTATTATTATGTTTCTAATCTTTTTGCAGGAGCTCATTGTCTGGATGATGAAGCTTCTGGAGGCTATTCCGGATTGTGATGACGTTTTTGTTTTTTGTTGGGATTGTGGGTAGCACTGTGTTCTTTGAAGTGCATCCTGCTGGAGAGATGATAGGGATTGTAATGATCAGGAATTGGATTATAGGGAAGTTCAGAGGAGGGAGAAGATGAGGCAGGAATCGAGTGCTGGAGGGTGTGCTTAATGATCCTAGACATCTTCCAGTGGTCGTCCAGTAGGCTCTTTCTCAGGGATTTTTCAAAGTCATTCAAAGGTCCATGGAGGGCAAAGGCTTTCAGCATGTTGGAACACATGGTGCTTAGGTGTTGTTTCATGTCTCCATAATCCAGGGTCAAAGAAGTTTCAAGAGGTTGGCCAACTCCAATAGTTGATTCAGGAGGAGGGGTGCCAACTAGACAAGATGAATTGGATCAGTAATTATTTTTCTTGAAGAAATGGGATGAATTAATTTGGTACTTACAGATTGGAAGCTCATCAAATTTGTAAGCAGCCGGAATTTGGATCTCTGAAGATTTTGGAATGGTCATAGTGGGTGGATCAACCAGGGAAATATATGGATTCTCTTGGTCTTCCTCTGAAAGATTTTGAGAAGGTGAACTAGGAGGCTGATGTTCCTGGGGCCTAGTTGGAGCAGTGGGATTGTTGTTGTTGTTTTGGTTGTTATTTCTGTTGGATTCAGCTGGAGGAGGTGCTGGTGATGGAGTACCAGGGTTGTTAAAAGATGGAGCAGGAGAGGGTGATTTGGAAGCGGATTGATCTCTTCTGGATGGAGCTTTTGAAGGGATGGAACTGTCAGAAGAATAGTTGGCTGACAGAGGAGAGGTGTAGTTTTGTTGTCTTAGCTGGGGACAAAGTTGTTGCTTGGGTGCAGTGTTGGGTGCTCTGGTTTCTTCTTGGGGTTCTCTGGCAGGTCTCCTAGAAGTTTGAGAAAATTTGGAGTTTTTGAACCTTGGAAGGGTTGGCTGCATTGCTCTGGGAGCCGTGGGAGGTGATTGCGTAGAGTTGTTTTTGTTGATTGATTGAATTTGGCTGTTTTCCGGTTGTTTTTGGAGGTTTTGAGCCTGATTTTCACTGTCTAGTGAGGCAGGCGGGCCGCCTGGACGCGTTCTAGAAGCCTGGGAGCGGATCTTGAAGCTTTTGGAGCTAATTTGGCAGAGATAAAAGCAGTTTCTTGGGAAGCTAAGGCTGGTCTTTTGGGAAGATTTCTGGAAGCTGAGCTTCTGGATCTTCTGGAAGGTGCTGAAGATAAAGAGGAAGAAGAAGGACCTAGCTCTGGGGATCTGGTAGGGGATCTGGAGATGTATTTATGAGAAGGTGAAGGAGGAGGAATAGGGTAGTTGGCATCTCTGTCACATTTTTCTTTTTGGAGTAGCAAGAATCACAAGCCCTGTTGTAGAATTTGGCTTCAGGAGTTGGAAGAGTGAAGGTGAAAGGTCTGCACATGTGGATGCACTGTTTGCAGGCATAGTCTTTGGGAGCAGTGAAGCAAGGAAGAGTAGAAGGGTTAACATCAGGAGATCCAGCCATGATCTGTGGTGAGAAAAGATGATGGAAAGGGATAGGAGGAGATTTTTTGTCAGTGACGGGTAGATGATGAAGTGAAGGTGAAAGTTCAGCAGGTTGGCTGTAGAGGTGTTCTGTATGAAATTGGCTGTGTCTATTTTATGCAAAATTCCGTCAGTCCATCAAGACTTTAAGCTGAAATCTGGTTTCTGTTAGTCCTCCAAGACTCTAAACTGGCTGGTTTCAAGTTTATCAAGACTAGTCCGTCAAGACTTTAAACTAAACACTGTGTTAGTCCCCCAAGACTTTAAACTGAGGATTTTTGGTTTTTGAGTCCCCCAAGACTATAAACTGAGGAATGAGTTTTGTTGTTGGAGTTGGTTTTGAAAGATTGGTGGAGGGTATCCACAGGGGGAGCCTCCGAATTTAGCAAAGGCAAGTTTGAGGGTAATTGATGGGCTGGCTGCTCTATTTATAATTACCCCAGAATGTTAGTTTTTTCTCTGTGTCTTATTGCTGTTGATCTCTGGTTCTGGGTTTATGATTTAGGTTTTTGAGTCCCCCAAGACTTTAAACTGAGAGTTTTTGAGTCCCCCAAGACTATAAAATGAGGATGGTCCCCCAAGACTTAAAACTTAGGGTTGTTTTGTGGTTACATCCTATAGAGGGTGTGGTCAATTTTTCTTTTCTGAATCAAACTCAAGTACTAGTGGAATTACAGAGGGAATCAAGAGATGAAATTAAGTGTTCAGAATTAGCCTTGAACTGGTGAATGAGGTGTCTTCTGTTCTCAATGTCCTTTGGATCTCTAGAAGGAGTGGATTGGAAGTAGTGAAGCAGAAGTTGTTTCTGTTGAGATATGTGTTGTTGGAACTTGGCCTTGATAGTGGGCAAGTGGTTTGGTGTTGGTGGTGCAATGGATCCTACATTGTCATCATCACTATCAGAAGATGGAGGAACTGAGAAGTCATCAGTTTTAAAGTTGAAGGAAGAAAAGAAAGTTCTTTACCATCAGATGGACCAGGGATGGTGGAACTAGTTGTCTTATAGGTTTTGGCACTCTTCTGGGAAGGGTGAAGCTTTTTGATTAATCTGGGTATATGGATGGATGGCCTAGATCTTTTGGTGCTGGCAGAAGATGGACCAGGTTGAGGGGGAGGTGAATCTGTTGCAGAAGATAATAGACCAGGTCTGTAGCAGGTCTTCTTTCTGGATTGGCAGACATCACAGGACATTCTGTATGGGTGGACAGGAGGTGTGATGGTGCAGATTAAATTATTGTCAATGCAGTATTGGCAAGGACTTATTTCAGAGGCAGATTTGGGAAGAAGGTTGAACATGGTGGTTTGGTGAAGAAAGAATGTGGACATTCTCAATTGGAGGGAGGATGTGGTCTTCCAACATTGGCAGGGGCCTTTGTTGTGTGAATTGGCCCTGTTTGTGCATTTCTTAATTGACATCTGTTAAGGAATTGGGTATTAATCTGGTTATATTCTGTGGATATTGGGTCTGCAGGTATGTGGGTACTATCATTGGATAGCCCCAGTTTTTCTCTATATTTTAGGTCTTGTAGACATTTTTCATATTCTAAGTTTAAAGGGGTCATTTCCTCATTTTTCATTTATAAAAGATAGCTGTTTAATTTTGTTTTTTGTGTTTTATGGACTAACCTTAAGTCTTAGGGTTAAGTGCTTAGTACCACTGGATAGGGCTAATTTTTCTCTATATTTCATGTCTCAATGTTGTTATAGTAAAATTCCATGTTTTAAAGGTTTTAGTAGTTGTAGCTAATTTTTCTAAGTAGATTAGTTGTTTTTATTGGTTTTCTGGCTTCAGGGAGGCCAGGCCGCTTCAGGCGGCACCTCTGACGTTGGGTGGCCTGCCCGCCTCTGTTTTAGGAGGTTGGGGAGCGCTTCAGGAGGGTTTTTTATTCAATTTTGTGGGTACAGGTGCCAGATTGGTGGGTGCGCATGGGCTCTTAGATAGTGGTCTGTGTGTACATAGTGAATAAGACAGTTTGGGGCAACCTTAATTATCATTCAACCATCCAGAGGTGATATCCTTGTTCCTCACTCAGTTTTCACTGTTTTCTGGCCACAATTTGGCTGTGTTTGTTGCAAGTGAGTTCTTCATTTAACTTAACTTTGGCAACTGTTTTCTCTGTTATAGTCTTGCAAGCTATAGCAAGTATTATTTCTGTCTCTGGTGTGGATTTGCAGCCTACATCAAGTATCATTGCTTTCTCTGGTGTGCACATTGGTCTACATTTCAGTTCTTTGGTCTGGTAGTCTGTCTGGTGACTACTTTCTTGGCTCATCAAGCATTCAAGTGTGTTGAAAAGGGGCTTTAGAAAAACAGGAACCAACTTACTTTAGCAAGTAAATCTCACTCTATTTTTCTAAAGGGACAGGGGATTTTCTCTCTGGTTTTTCTCCAACTCCCTTGGTCAAGGCCTATAGCTAGTACTATAGGATTGTCTACACCGTCAACGATTCGGAAAGGCTCCCAATTGTCAAGGGGTCCTTTTAGTCTAGAAGATTTATTCGAGGTTTATACCAGGTTTTTTAAGTGGTTATTGGGCTTTCAAGGCAAGTTACGTATTTTCTTAATCTAATTGATTACTTTACTCAATTTTAAGAAGAGGTAAATTTTAATATTATTATAAAATATATCTTTTAGAACTACAGTGATGTAAATACTAATGATTATAAAGTATAGTAATAAATTTTTTTAAATAAAGTGTTATAAAAAAATTTTAAAGTTAGTAAGGAATGAATCAAAAAGACAAAAAGGAAAGGCCTTTTATAGGCAAAATGTGAGAAAATAAAACACAGAATTACCACCCCCTTGTACAAGAGTATGAGAGGGAAAACTTAAATAAAGAGAGTATGTGAAATATTTAAGAGTAAGTCTAAATAGTGCGTAAATAAAAGTATTCATTTTTTTTGAAATAAAACTATGAACCCTTTAGTCCATCACTTTTTAGTGTAAGAACATTTGATTTGAAATATAGAATCAATAAAATCTAATTAAAGGAATTTGAAAAAGTATTTTTTTTCTTTTTATAAATTTATATATTTTTATAATACTAATTTTTATTCCCATCTCATCTGTATTATTGAGCATGGTGTTTGGGAGTAAAAATATATGCAGGAAAATTACTTATTTTTATTAATTAATTACTTAGTGTACTTAGTTAGTTAATTGTAATTAATACATAAGTATTTAATAATTAATTATTAATAAAGATCTAAAAGGTGTGGCTTCACCTCAGTAAGATAATTAATTATTTTACTGGGTAAGTCTAGTAGCCTGGCTGACATAAATAGTCTTAGCCTTCTTTTATTTGGCTAAATTTATAAACCACAGGAATCAAGTAAGGTTCCCCATAAGAGTGTTTCAACACACCCCTCTCCTCTTCAACAAATACTACTACTTTCCCCCTCAGCACAATAACGTGCAACAACAACTTCTTTTCCTCATCAGAATCCATCCATAAGTACCAAAATTAACAACTTTCAACCTTTCCAGAGTCACCCTAGCAGTTTCCACAAAATCAGGAGGATTCTTCACCAGAGGAGTAAAGTACCGATCTCTTGACAAAGGAGGTCTCTTCAAAGGAGGATTCAAACCTACAGGCATAGGCTCATTGAAAGGCATAATCTTCTGTGCTACCTTCTTATACTTTGAAGCTCCAGCTTCAACTTGAGGGAACTTCAGGACATCTTCACCACCAGACCTGGAACAAAAACTAAGGGTTCCCCCATTGCTCACATGTGTGGCCAAGGTCATGTTTTTGAAAGGTGTAGAAGAAACCCTAGCCGTGCAAAATTGGGAGGACTTACTTTTATTCCCCAATCTCACCACTTTAAAAATTTTCTGCAATTCCACATCTTCATCTTCACTTCCATCTTCTAAATCTTCAAATCTTGATTCATCTTCTGAATCACATCTTCTAAAATTGTGCAGTTTATCCTCATGCCAGAGGCCAAAAAATTGATCTTGCTGATCTTCTTTCTGCAAAATTTTGTGCAGTTTAACCACATTCTGGAGGCCAATTATTTTCATAAAGATCATCAAGATCAATTTTTGGGCCTCCAGCAAGAGGTTAAACTGCATAAGTTTTTGAAGAAAGAAGATCAGAAAGATCAATTTTTGGCCTCCAGAATGTGGTTAAACTGCACAAAATTTTGCAGAAAGAAGATCAGCAAGATCAATTTTTTGGCCTCTGGCATGAGGATAAACTGCACAATTTTAGAAGATGTGATTCAGAAGATGAATCAAGATTTGAAGATTTAGAAGATGGAAGTGAAGATGAAGATGTGGAATTGCAGAAAATTTTTAAAGTGGTGAGATTGGGGAATAAAAGTAAGTCCTCCCAATTTTGCACGGCTAGGGTTTCTTCTACACCTTTCAAAAACATGACCTTGGCCACACATGTGAGCAATGGGGGAACCCTTAGTTTTTGTTCCAGGTCTGGTGGTGAAGATGTCCTGAAGTTCCCTCAAGTTGAAGCTGGAGCTTCAAACTATAAGAAGGTAGCACAGAAGATTATGCCTTTCAATGAGCCTATGCCTGTAGGTTTGAATCCTCCTTTGAAGAGACCTCCTTTGTCAAGAGATCGGTACTTTACTCCTCTGGTGAAGAATCCTCCTGATTTTGCGGAAACTGCTAGGGTGACTCTGGAAAGGTTGAAAGTTGTTAATTTTGGTACTTATGGATGGATTCTGATGAGGAAAAGAAGTTGTTGTTTCACGTTATTGTGCTGAGGGAGAAAGTAGTAGTATTTGTTGAAGAGGAGAGGGGTGTGTTGAAACACTCTTATGGGGAACCTTACTTGATTCCTGTGGTTTATAATGAACCTTGAAAAATCAAACCTTTTCCAATTCCAGCTGCTATTTGGGATGATTTTGTAGATATTGTTAGGGAAATATTCAGGACTGGTTTATACAAACAATTGAAATCTAGTTACTCAAGTCTGGTTTTCTGTGTAAAGAAGCAGAATGGGTAGCTTAGGGTGGTGCATTTACTTAGAGCCTTGAATAGAGTCACTATCAAAGATTCTGGAATGCCGCCAAGTGTGGAAGACTTGTGGAAGCTTTTGCTGAAAGGGTGTGTTATGGTTTTGGTGATATTATGGGTGGATATGATGAAAAGGAACTTCACACTGATTCACGGCCACTTACAAAGTTTGAGACTTCTCTGGGAGTATTTTAACTCACTAGGTTGCCTCTAGGAGCAACTAATTCAGTAGCGGTATATCAAGCACAAATGGCTTAGATTTTACACAATGCGGTTCCTACTCATGCTGGTATTCTTATTGCTGATGGTAAATTTAAAGGAGCCTCCACTGATTATGGAAATGCAGTGCTGAAGGAGAACCCTGGTATAAGGAGATATGTTTGGGAATATGCAATTACTCTAGAGAGAGTATTGTTTAGGATTGAAGAGGCTGGTTTGGCCATTTATGGTTCAAAGTTTTGTTGCTGTGTTCCTGCTTTGGAAATTCTGGGTCATGTTGTATGTAAGGAGGGAAGGATTATGGCAAAGAAGAGAGTCAATAAAATTCAGTCATGGCCAAGGCCTAAAAATACTACTGAAGTCAGGGGATTTTTGGGGGTTTGTGTGTACGTCAGAATTTTTATTAAAGATTATTCTTTGTTGGCTTCACCTTTGAGAAGGTTGATCAGGAAAGATGCAAAGTTGGAATGGACTGAAGAGTGTGAAGAGGCTTTTCAGAAGCTGAAAAAGGTGGTGGCTGAAGATATTACTCTTTACAAGTTGGATTATGGTGTTGGTGCTGGAAAAATTTATCTGGAAGTGGACTCAAGTTATATTGCAGCTGGTGCTATGGTTTCTCAGGAACATAAAACTGGGAGTGTAAGGCCAGAAAGGTATGAGTCTGTGGTATTTTATGAGGTTGAATCTAGATATTCTCAACCCAAGTTAGAATTGTGTGGTGTAGAAAAAATTTTGAAGAAGCTACAAACTGTTTTGTGGTGGCAGTATTATGAGCTGCAGGTGGATGCGAAATCTCTGGTTCAAATGATCAATACACCTGGTCTTCTAAATGCTCCAATGACAAGTTGGGTGGCATTTATTCAGCATTTCTCTTTTGACCTGGTACACAAACCTGGAAAATATTTTACAATTCCAGATGAATTATCAAGGAGACCATCCACAGATGAAGATTCAGACTCTTAAGAATTTGATGAAGATGTCCCAGTGGTTAGAACCAGCACACAGTGTGGTAAAGATTTTTCTCTCCTCCTTATGAGGCTAAACTGGATGATTGCTCTCTCCTCCACCAAGAGGTTAAACTGGCTGGTTCTGATCTTGATTCTGGTAATCAGGATGTTTTTGTTGATGAAGATGGGGCCATTGTTTGGGATGGCTCAAAATTGGAAAAGATGTTTTTATTGGTGAACTGGATACTCTTAAAATTAAGTGCAAGGAAAAGGATGTACCAAAGTTTAAGGATTGGTGTCCTGGATGGGCTGGTCATGTTACTCATGTGTACACTGGAGTTTTTGATTTTAGGATTGTACCTTTGGATTTTGTTTTGTTGGATTTTGAAGATGAGACCTGTGGTCAGACTTGGTTTTATTTTGTTATGGTTGAATATCTGTTAACCTTGAAAAGGCCAGATATTTGTGATGATGATACTTGGGTGGCAACCAAGAAGAAGAGTCCTAGATTCTATGAGTCAGGAAGGTGGTTGATGAGGAGGAGACATCCATTTCCTCAAGTAGTGGTGACTCAGAAGAAGGGTCAAGAGTTGGTATTGAAGTCCTTGCATGATGACCTTGGTAATAAAGGCTTTGGGGAGACTTATAGAAGAGTAGCAGATAGATTTTGATGGCCAGGTATGAAGTTGGCTGTGCTGGGTTGGGTTCAATCTTGTGAAGAATGTCAAAGAAGGAGTCACTTGAAACCTAAAGAGGTTGGCCCTGCTACTGGTGAAACAACTGTGTTTGGAAGAGTCAGTCTGGATGCTGTCCATATCAAAGAGGGCAGGTATAAATACTTGATTTTTTCCAGGGATGATTTGTCTGGTTGAGTTGAGGCGGTGCCTCTGGTTAATTTGACTTCAAAAAATGTGGCAGAATTTTTGAAAAGGGAATGGGTTTTTATGTATGGGTTGATGAAGTTGCTGACTCTTTATTGTGGGCCAGAGTTTGGAGCTGAATTTAAAGAAGCTGTCGCAAGTATTGATACTAAAGTCAGAGTGGCTACACCTTATTATCCTGAAGCTGAAGGCATGGTTGAAAGAGGCCATAAAGTTATCAAGAATGCTTTGGTGAAAATGTGTGGAGATAGTGCTGAAAAATTGAGGCATTATATACCTTTGGTGTTGTTTGCTGATAGGGTCACTGTGAAAAGGACAACTGGATATTCCCCTTATGAATTAATGTTTTGGCAGAAAGCTGTTCTACCAGTGGATTTGGAAGCTGTCTCTTATCTTGGAATGGATTGGGATGATGTATTCTCAACAGAATATTTGCTCTGTTCCAGGATGCAACAGTTAGAACATAGAGAGGAATGTCAAGAGAAGGTATAATCTATAATGATGAAGATAAGAAATCAATCAGTAAGATACTGGGACAAGAAGTTGGCTCATAGACTCAGGAATCCCTTGAAACCTCGTTGTTTGGTTTTGGTGTATAATAGAACTTTAGAGAGTCAGTGGGGAAAAATGTTTGCTGAAAGATGGAATGGACCTTACAGAGTCAGATCTCAGGTGTCTGGAGGTTTTAATGTTTTGGAGAAGTTAGATGGTGTAGTCTTAAAGAAGACAGTGGCTGCTGATCAGTTGAAGAGATTGTACACAAGAGGCACTAGAAGTGAAGAAGATTTCTTCCGCAATGAGGATAAACTATGGACCATTCTTTAATTTTGGATTTTGGTGATGCTGTGCATCTGTTTTGTTGGAAACTTTTTTTGTTAGAAGGTACCCATTGGTGGGGCTTCTAGATTTTATTTTGGCAAGTGTGGAGGTAACTTATGGGCTGGCTGCTCTATCAACAGTTACCCCAAATTGTCTGTTTCCAACCCCTTCTCTTTATTTGGTTGAAACCTAGTATTGGTTTCTTTTCACAGGTTTTAGTCCTCTATGACTTTAAACTGGAAATTATTTTGGTCTAAGTGCTGGACTCTTCACGCTTATTTGTTTTGGGTTATTGTGTTGGAAGTTGTGTTTTGTTAGAAGGTACCCAGGGGGGATTCTAGAATTTATTTTGGTAGTTGTGGGTATAACTGATGAGCTGGCGGATCTGTGGAACAGTTACCCCAAAATGTCTGTTTCAGGTATTTTTTTTGTCCTAGTTGAATCATAGTTCTGGTTTTTGTTATTCAGGTTTCAAGTCCACTATGACTTTAAACTGGCTTTTTTGGTCTATTTGGTGTGGTGGTGGATCACTGGTGGCCTCCCATCATTTTTACTTATTGTAGGGAGCCCACCCAGTGATCATTTTGTTGGACTGGACTTTTTCTTCTTATTTTCTTTTATTTTGTCTCTATGGTTGTGTTAGATAGTAGTTTTAGATTATTTTCTTTTTTCTCTTTTTTTCTTTTAATTTTTTTGGGGGGTTATTAGGATATAAAAGCGGAAAAATCACAAATTGTATTATATGGTGTAACCACATCAGGATCCCCTGGATGTGGGCAAGGATTGGTGGGGAAAGGCTCATCAATTGGCTGGGCAATGCTATTTTCTTTTTTTTGTCTATCTCATTTTTTATCATTTTATTTAATTTCTATTTATTTCATATTTTCATTATTTATATAATTTTTCTTGATTTATATTATCTCAATTCATTTAAAAATTATTTAAAGGTTTATCCACATCAAGGTGCACTTGGATGTGGGTAAGTTATCCAATTGGCTGGGGGATACCATTTGTCGGTCAGTCGTCTAGAAGAAGGTAAGAAAAATAGGAGAAAAGGAGGAGAGAAGGAGGAGGACAAGGGAATATAAAAGAAATAAATTACAATAATATATTTAATTTATTTAAGAGGGAAACAACGGCGAGCAACTTTGAGAGATGACAAAAACTTAGAATTTATTAATAATAATACTATTTAATGTAAGGGTTCTGCGCGGCAAACACTTTAATTACTATCAGACTTAAAGCAACCTTTAATTTGTTATATAGACTTTTAATTAGAATTGTATTACAAATAAAAAAAAATATAAACATAGTAAAATAGTATTTAATTTGTTGAGTGTATAATAAGTGATGGTGCTACAGGGGATTATCCAAGGCCCTTTTATAGGCAATGGGTCCTCTGAAGCGCCACTATGTTTGTAAATACAATAGTTAGAATAGAATATTTTCTGGGAGCTTTATATAAGGTTTATTCTGATCATTATAAGATTTACCAAGGAAATTCTTTGGTTCATATCTATGGTTGAGCAGTACTTCATTACAGATATTAATGAAAGAAGAATTTTCCCTTACATGCTCAGTTCTAGCAACAATCAAATCCCTAAGAGAATTTGGTAATTTATACAAGATTTTATCTCTCCAAATATCATAATCCATCTTTGGATCAATTGCTCTAAGGATTTTAGTTATTTTCATCAGAAAAACAATGGGCTTTTCAACAGAGGAGGATACATATCTAGCATTCTCATACAGTCTCTGCTGAGCTAACCTGAATTTTGAACCACCAAACTGATTCTCAATCAAGGATTTGTAATCATTCCATGTATAATGATTGTTATCTAAAAGGACAGATTCATACCACATCAAGGCTACATTGGAAAATAAAGAAATTAGCTTAGAAACAATTTCCTCATCAGGTAGTTTATAAGATCTCTTTAAATTATCAATTCTTTAGATAAAGTGTTGCCAATCAGAGGAAGAATCACCATCAAAGGTAGGATATTTGTCTAACTTAGGCCAATTTTTCTGACTACTGAGATGGTCCATTTTTTGGTTTGAATCATTCATTATTAATAATTCCTGAAGTTTAGCCAGGTGTTCAGAAATTTCATTATTTACAGAAACAGCTGGTGCATGAGCATCACAAGATTTTTTGCTAGTAGCAAAAGATTTTACAGACTCATTGTCAGTTTATTTAATGGTTGAAATATGAGGAAGAAAGGATGAACTTTGCTCAGGTTTTTTCCCTTTATTTTTATGCAGCTTATTTACAGAAATCTCATTTAATTCATTATTGATGGTTAAGGTTGAGAACTTTTCCTGCAGGTCAGACACATAGTTTCTTATTCTTGGAATTTCAGACATCTGGTCATTTACTTTTGCAAGAGATAGAACATTTCTGTCCTCAGAAACTGAGTGTTTGGTACTTAGTGCATGGAAATCATTTTTTAGCTTCTTAAACTCATTTTGCAGAGATTTTATTTCATTCTTGAATGAATAATTTTCCTCGATAAGGGGTTTCAATTCACTCAAGGTCTTATGTAGACTGATATTTCTATCTGAGATAGCTCTATGGTCACTTCTTATTTGTTTTTGTTGACTAAGAACAATATTCAACGTTTCTTTGATTTTTAAATAATCTGTATCTTGTACAGAAGAACTCACTTTACATTGCAAGTGTAAATTATTTAATCTATCATTTTCATGGATTAACACATCTCTCACATGTTTGTCATTCACAATATTAAAATCAAGGGTATCTTTCAATATTTCCTCAGAAGTTTTTTCAATTAAGGTATAGATTTCAGGGGGAACAGAATCATTTTTAATTGAAAGAGAAGGATTAATTAAAGATGTAGAAGTTAAATGTAAAGGTTCATCAAATGACAATTTGCTAATTACATCAATAGGGCTACTAGTTACAGGAAGCTGTCTTTTAACAGGTTTAACTGTTCTTTCACCATGTTCAATAATATTACCTGCAGAAGAAGATTTATTAGAAAACATACCCAAGTGACTATCAACCAAATTACTTACCATGGCAGAGGAGGAAACTTCCCCTGGGACTGGGTTTGGGATTGTGCTTGGGCCTTCTTTCTCCTGCCTTGTTTGTAGAGATGAGGAGTTGGATGGAAATTGGGTGTTCTGGATGGGCCAGGCTGATGATGAGGAGGGTGTTGCACATTCTGTTGGTAGTGACTCATTAGATAATCCCATTTCCATTGCTCTACTTCCATAGTATTTGGATTTTGGATGGTTGAGCTGGGTGGCTGTGAAGGTTGAGCCTGAAACTGAGGCTGATTGGGAGGCAACTAAGGAGGGGCCTGGGCCTGAATCTGGCTCCTGATTTCTTGGACCTGATCCCACAATGTGTCTACCTTTGCTTTGTACATCATATTTTCTGTCTTCAACTCTTTTATATGACTGGATAGGTTGCTGATTTGTTGTGGAAGAGGAAGCTTTTTTATCTTGAAGCCTTTTGGAAGACCTTCTTGAGGCACTAGAGGCTTTACTTCCTTTTGTGGTACTGGGGGAAGGGTGTTTGGTTTGTTTGCATTTCCTGTCATTTCCACATCCTGCAGTATGTGAATTCTTTGTTTTAGTATAAGATTTTTTATGACCAACTTTAGAAGAACTTACAGTGTCAGCATCATAGTCAATTTCTATTTTATCCACTTGCATGTTATCCATTTTTTCTGCCAAATTGTTGGACATACTAGTGGGAAGATTTTAATTTACTTCTTATTTTTTTAAAAAAAATTAATAAAAGTTACTCAATAATCGCTCCAAATAATAAAAAAATTTTATTAATTAAATTATAGAAAGAAAATTTTCAATATAAAGTAATAATAAAAAATTAATTTAAAAAAATGGATTGCAAGGTTAAATTGGGAATAACAATCAAGTTAATTCAACCAATTAATTACCAATATTAAATATGGCAATATATTTGGGACTAAGCACAAAGTACTTTTAAGTCAACCAAAATTAACAATAATTAATAATAATAAAAAATTAAATTAATAATTCAATTTGTATTAATAAAAAATGTTAATTCTTCTAGGACTAAGAGGATTTAACACTCTATAATGGTCAACTAGGAAAAAAAAATATTTAATAATTGAACACTTACACTCAGTGAATCAGCAATTAAGCCACAATCACTGTTATTGCAGTAAAAATAAAGTAATATGAGTGAGAGGTGCAAAGGTGAACTTACTATAGTGATCGAAAAATCACTTCAAAATAATATAAAAATTAATATAATATAAACCTGAGAAATCGAACCGAAGTTCGAAACACAGTCACGGCAAAAGTTTCTTTTTTTGCTAGGTGGTCTGTGCGTTTTGTCGTTTGTCGTCGTCGTTTGGAAAGACCCCCAGTTGTCGGTCAGTCGTCTAGAAGAAGGTAAGAAAAATAGGAGAAAAGGAGGAGAGAAGGAGGAGGACAAGGGAATATAAAAGAAATAAATTACAATAATATATTTTATTTATTTAAGAGGGAAACAATGGCGAGCAACTTTGAGAGATGACAAAAACTTAGAATTTATTAATAATTATACTATTTAATGTAAGGGTTCTGCGCAGCAAACACTTTAATTACTATCAGACTTAAAGCAACCTTGAATTTGTTATATAGACTTTTAATTAGAATTGTATTACTAATAAAAAAAATATAAAAGTAGTAAAATTGTCGGTCATTTGTCTAGAAGAAGGTAAGGAAAAGAGGAGAAAAGGAGGAGAAAAGGAGTAGGACAAGGGAAAAATAAAAGAAATAAATTATAATAAAATATTTAATACATTTAAAAGGAAAACAACGGCGAGCAACCTTGAGAGATGACAAAAACTTATGATTTATTAATAATAATACTATTTAATGTAAGGGTTCTGCGCGGCAAACACTTTTAATTACTATCAGACTTAAAGCAACCTTTAAATTGTTATATAGAATTTTAATTAGAATTATATTACTAATAAAAAAAATATAAACGTAGTAAAATAGTATTAAATTTATGGAGTGTATAATAAGTGATGAGGCTACAGGGGATTATCCAAGGCCCTTTTATAGGCAATGGGTCCTCTGAAGCGCTACTATATTTGTAAATACAATGATTAGAATAGAATAAAACAAATATATCAAAGAGTAAATGAAACATAACAATGTAGAGAAAAACATGAAACAAATAGTTAAAACCCCAATTAAGAATCCAATTTCCCCGCCATAAATTCCCAAATCAGTAAGTAAAAATAGTGAATAACTAAACAAGATTGGAACATAGGAACTATGAGAAAAATAATTCCAAACAGATGGTACAGTCTTATTTAAGGATATTTTTAAGTGAAACAAAAAAATACTTTGACACAACAAAACATGTAATTAATCTCAATTTAGTATAAATTAATTAATTGGTTTTTCCTGACACAATTAAGGTTCAAAAGAAGCGTCATTAATTATTGTTTAGTATTATATGAAAGGTGTTATTTAATATATAAATTTATATAATTAATTTAAATATATTTTAAGTCAATTTTACACTTATAATTATAATATATGTTTTTTCAATTAATTAAATATAAATTTATAATTATTAAATACATAAAAATGTGCCATGATTTGTAGAATATATTATATTATGTTCAATTTAACTGTATATAAAAAATTATATAACCAATAAATTTAATGTAATACTTGTATATAATAAAATACTTATATAATTTTATTATGCAATAAAATATTAAGTTATATTCATTAAATACAATTCTTACCCACTCTTTTAGGTTTTATAAGTTACATATCATTTACTGGACTCCTGGAATAGCCTGGCTGACACTCCCTCACTCTAAAAAAAACAATAAAAAAAATGCTAAGATTTTTTCTTTTTGTATTTTTTCAACAGAGTAGGTAGATTTGAAATTTCCTTGCCAGGTATCCATGCATCATGTTCAGATGATTTGTTCTTATATCTCAATAAATATTCAGTACCTCTTTCAGAAGTGATAATTCTATCATTGAGAATTTTATCAATTTCTGCTGTTTCTGTGACTTCCTGAGGGTTCTTCTTAGGTCTTCCTCTTCTTTTTGGAAATAAGTCACTGTTGGAAGTATAAGGCTTAAGCAAAGAAATGGGAAAAACAGGATGTTTCCTATCATATGGAGAATACAATACAACTTCTACTGCATTATCACCAACCATTCTTTTAACAACAAATGGTCCTACAAAAGGATCTTTTAATTTGTGGTTACCTTGTAAATTGAAATGGACAGTAGAGATCAACACTTCATCACCCTTGTTAAATGTGTATTCTTTATGGGATTTATCCCATCTTTTCTTTTCATATTCAAATGCTTTATCAATACAACTCTGAGCATGTTTTCTGCATAGCTGTTGCATTTGCATAAAAGATTTTACACCAGGGTGTAGTTCCAACTTAGGTAATTTATTATTGAGAATCTGAGCAGGAGTATTTGGGACATAACCTAACCAAATCTCAAAAGGTTTTTTCTCAGTGACAGAATGAACAGTGCTATTATATGCAAATTCAAGACCAGGCAAAAGAGTGACCCAATCATGAGTAAATCTGTCATTGTCTTTATATTCTAAACCAAAGGTGTCAGCCTAAATATCCATAGGACTGAGTATTTCTTATGCTTAAAATAAGATAACCTTAACTAGATTAAGCTTATATCTTAAAAATAAGGTTAAAATAATAATATATATTATTTTATTATATATATATATAATTATTATTCTATTATATAATTTATAATAGTTTAAATAGCTTATCCATGGCCTAATAATACTTATTAAGGTGTTAATGGAGTCATAATATACTTATCTTAAGTGATATGAAGTAATTATTGACATACATAAGCTTATATGTATACATAAATCTCATATTCAGTGAAATATGCAGTATATTATGTATATTTAGGTATATAAGTGGGTTTTAGCCCCTTAATAGCCTATAACCTTTGTTTTTCTGCTTATTTTAGGTCATATGGACGAAATCAGTGGATTCACAACGACTACAGAAGCATAGACACCTATATCAGGCGCATACACCCAGTTTGGACAACTAAAATTACTTCCTTGGATGGTTATTCACAGATTTATGGGTTGAAAAGATGTTTTTGGGTTAATGTGGATGCTTGGGGATGTTATTTGGGGCTTGGACATTTTATTTGTTTCCTTTATATGCTTTTAGTTTCATTAAATCTCTTTTTGATCATTTATTTTACCTGTTTCTTTATGGTATCCGCTTTTATCTGGGTTTTCTATTTATGGTATGACTCTGTGTTATTATTAATAGTGATGGAGGGTCCTTACTGGAGGTCTGGGTGTTGAAACTGCTTGAAGTGGACGCCATGGGGAGGTGATGGGCCCTCACAGTGCTGTAATTGCCGGGGATAGCAGTGACATCATCTGGATTGAAGGTCTGTGCACTCCAGTGGATTTGGGTATAAGTAAGGAGGGATTTTGACGGTTTATTATCATCATTCAATTACTACACTTCAAACAAACACTTCAATACAATTATTAGTATTCAGAAATATATTATAAATCCCTTATAAATTGATATTATCTTTATAAAAGCTATAACTATATTTTATTCTTCTATTTTCCACCACTAGCACGCATTTAAATCCAAGTATTGTGAGTTTTATTTGAGTATAACTATTCTATTAATCTTCCCCTGAGGTTTAATCACTAAATCATTTATTAATAAGTAGTAGGACCATAAAATAACACTATTATATCATACTTATATACTAGACTATACTGACAATTGGGGGTCTTTCCTTATATTTTACTTATTATTTAGTATAAGCCTTGGGACGTTATTTTTACCTTAGTACAACTCAAAATTAACCAAATATTTGGGTCTGCTGCATAATAGTGGGTCATCATAGCTCATTGATTGCGGAAAAGAACCCTTATAATAATTGTACTAATTTTTTATCATAAAAATTAGATATTTACAGTAGTAACTGTACCCAATATAAACCCAATTTCACTTGGTATTTGGACACCAATATAACACCCAATTAAATTGGTATTTGGCTAAAGCTTGGTATGCTAATTATTCACCCTTATAGAGGTCTAGTTAAACTTATTATTATATTTTTAACAGATTTTTTCGAATTTTTCTTATATTTTATTTAAATAAATAAAGATATAAATTCAGGGTAAGCTCCATTGCTTTTTTATTAGTAATATAATTGCTAATATTATTTGTCTACTAATTCAACAGAGTTTTTTCCTTTTTTAGACGTAAAATATTGTTATTCTGAACAATATGAGTGCTCCCCAGGATAGTGTAAGTGAACAGCCTGCTTATAATACCAGGTCTAAAGCTAATAAAAACTTTCCAGGACATCACCATGGAGGGACAACAGTACCCCCAGCCAGAAAGCATGAGTATAGAGGAAAAGGACGCCCTCTTAAAAAAGATAACTATCAAAAAGACATCTCCTCCTCTTCAGGATCAACTGTCCCACCTGGCCAAACAGGTTCTGAAGCTAGAGGAATCAAAATCTCTCATGTTCAAAGAAGTAGAGCAGTTGCAAAACAATTGCAAGGTAGGATTTCAGCAGATGAATCAGGCAATGGCAGAATTAAAGGGAGGCCAGCCCAGTCAATCAAATCAGCAACCCCCTATCCAAGGAGGGTCCACTCACTTCCAGGAGAAAATCCTGGTAGACAAATGGAAATGGGACTGGTTTCACCAACAGTGGACAAGCCACAGTTGCAACAGGGATCCGCCCCCTCATCTGACTTCCTCAGCTCACCCTTACAAGGGAAAAAAGCGCCAGAAATCAGGACTGGCAACCATCCCTTGGTAAGTAACTTACCCTCTCAGATTAGACATAATACTGATAATTACAATATAGGTAATTCTATTGATGTTAAATCTGTACAACAAATAGAGGAGAATTTAAGAAATTTAGGTTTTAGAGTAGATACACCTGACTTGTCTTTTGTCCATAATAACAGTACTATATACAATGATAATACAGTTAATCCTCAGTTGCAACCACCTACTAGTGAGATGAGAAGTTCACAGGAGAGTGAGAGAATTGAAAAGGAGGACATGGAATATTTTAACAATAATCCAACTTTCCATAGAATTGTTTCACATTGTGGAATAGAATGACTGATTGTGAGGAACAGACAGTTAAGCTCACTAGTGATACAATTTCATCCTTAACATTGAACATTTCTCAATTAGCAACACGTAATAAAGAATTAGAGAAAGAAAATTTGTCTCTAACTCTTAAATATGATTCATTGAGTAATAAATATAATGACCTTTCAAACAAATTTTGTGAGTTAGAAAAATTATATGAAACACAATTATTAAAGACTGAATCAAGAACAAAGTTATCTTTTGCACAGACAAATCAAAGTGTCTCTGAGTTGCTACAAAGATTAACTAAAGTTGAGATTGAAACTGCCAATCTACTAATGAACCAGGATAATCATAAGTATAATCAATATAATAATAATCCTTTCATTGGCAAAAGTGAATCTCATTCCTTCCCTATACCACCACAATTAAAACCATCTGGTGGTAGTGTCAAATCTGAAAATGTAAGTCACAAATCCGTGCAGGAAGAAATACAAGACCATTTATCAAAAGTGAATGAGTTGTTGAATTTACCTAAGATTAGTGAGATAAAATCCAATCAGAAGAACTGGCCTAAAATAGATCAGTACCCAACTTATGATGGGGAAGCCAGCTCTGATTGGCAACATTTTATTCAAAGAAT
The DNA here is from genome assembly GCA_030280995.1 of Hemileia vastatrix. NCBI lineage: Eukaryota > Fungi > Basidiomycota > Pucciniomycetes > Pucciniales > Zaghouaniaceae > Hemileia > Hemileia vastatrix. Next base: position 16,357,961 of record JASXTE010000015.1, read on the forward strand.
TGACAACTTGAAATTCTCATATAAGTTACCAGATGAAGAGATAACATCAAAATTAATTTCTTTATTTAAGGATGTTGCTTTATTATGGTTTGAAGCTGTCTTAAGTGAGGGTAGAGACTACTCTTGGGCTGAATGGAAACAACTTATTGAAAAACAATTTGGAGGTTCTAAATTCAGGCTTACTCAGCAGAGACTGTATGAGAAGACTAGGTATAATCCGTTGAATGGTGACAAACCTATGGTATTTTTAATGAATTTAAACAAAATATTAAAAGCCATTGAGCCTCATATGGATTTTAACTTATGGAAAGATAAGAAAATATACAAATTACCTATATCTGTCAGAGACATTGTTGTAGCTAGAACATTAAATGTCACTGAATATTCTGACTTTATTAATATTTGCAATGAAATATTATTAAACCATAAGTATGAATCAAGGTATTCCACTTATAAGCAAAATGTTGAACCTGTAAAAACTCAGAATTCAAAAACACTTCAGGAGAAGCAGAAAAAACCTACTGCACCTGTAGTACCTAAAAAGTATGAAACAAATACTTGTTATAAGTGTAACAAACCTTGGGTCAAAGGTCACAAATGTGAGAAAAACATAAATATTGTTGAAAATCAACGTGAATCTGAAACTGAAACTGAAAAAAGTAAAGAATCAAGTGATTATGACAGCAATATCTCATATAGTGATGAAAATGAAGTCTGTATGTTGGAAGATGATTTGCCCATCTTTGAAAATCCAATATTAAATATGGACTCAAATGAATCTTTAATGAATTTTGAGGATGCTGAAATCATTAAGGATATACAAGCTGATAACTTTAGAATGACACCTATCACGGTTCCAGCTATCATTTCTGGTGAAAATGTTAATATAGTATTGGACACAGGAGCTGCTGGTTCAGTTGTTTCCACTAATACATTACAGAAAATTGATAGTGAATATAAGTTTAAGCTTGAACCACTTCAGAATAAAAATTGGAGAGGTTTTGGATCAGTACTACACCCCATTGGTAAATACAAAGCTGCTTTTTTCTTTAAACACCAACATGGTTATGTAAGGGTAACTTGTGACTTTGTAGTAATGGATAATACAAATTGTAGTAACTGTTTTATCATTGGAAATGATATTCTGACTAAATTTGGTGTAAAATTAGACCCTGCTAATAACAATTTTACAATTGGCATGAATGGTAAAAGGAAATTTAAAATAAATTCTTTTAACACAGTCTTACACATTGAGTCAGTAACAAATTCCCCGTCTAAAGGAAGAGAATCCAATGAGTTGGAACTTCTGGAAACAGAAATTTCAAAAGCATCATTTGGCACTCAGATAAGTGAAACTGAGAAAGATAATATTTTGGAATTAATTAAAGCTTTTCCAATGGCTTTTGCACATGGTACAAATGAACTTGGCCTTGTAAAAAATCATGAAATGAAAATTAGTTTAACCTGTGACATGGATAATATTCCTGCTAGTCTTAAAAAGAAACCATACCCTGCTTCACCAATGAAGAGGAAAGACATAGAGGATAATATTAAGATGTTATTAAAAATGAACATTCTTGAGAAGGTTGAAACTACACCAAAATATTGTGTAATATCACCAGTGCTGATTTCTTATGAACAAGATAAAGCAAGACTGTGCGGTGATTATAGAGCATTAAATACATTTACAGTAGATGATATTTATCCCTTGCCAAGGATTGCCTCTATACATGCTACCCTTAAAGGTGCTAAATATATAAGTTGCCTAGATGGAAATAAAGGGTACCATCAAATTCCTGTTGAAAAGAATTCACAGAACTTTTTGTTGATAACAACACACATGGGAATTTATAAGTATGTCAGAATGCCATTTGGACCAAAAAATGCTCCATCAGTATTTCAGAAGTTAATGGATATAACATTCCATAATGAAATGATTGAGGGATGGTTAATGGTATACATTGATGACATCATAGTGTTCTCTAAAACTTTTGATGAACACTTAATCCATTTAAGGAAAGTATTTCAAAAAATGGATGAAATAAAAATGACCCTTGCATTGAAAAAATGTAAATTTGGGTTTGAATCTTTAAAAGTGCTTGGTCATATTGTATCTGGCTTACAAATATGTGTAGACCAAAATAAAGTGGCTGCAATAAAAAATATTGGCATTCCTCAAAATGTGAAGGATGTACAATCTTTTCTTGGAATGTGTGGTTATTATAGACAATATATAAAAAACTACCAATCAATTGCTGCACCACTGACCACACTGATAAAGAAATCAGAAGCTTTCATTTGGAATAATGAAAGACAACAAGCTTTTAATAAGTTGAAAGAATGTTTAATGACAGCTCCTATCTTGGGATTACCAGATTTCCAATTACCTTTTGTATTATATACAGATGCAAGTTTTATTGGACTGGGTGCTGCTTTGCATCAAAAACAACTTATTGAAGGTAAAATGTCAGAAGTAGTAATCTGCTATATTTCACGTACTCTGAGAAGTGGTGAATTGAAATATGGTGCTACTCAACTTGAATGTTTGGCAGTAGTATGGGCTCTTGAAAAGCTACATTATTACCTTGAAGACCAAAAATTTGAGTTAATAACTGACTGTAGTGCAGTTAAGTCACTCTTAAACATGAAAACTCCTAATAGACACATGTTTAGATGGCAATTAGCTGTACAAGAATACAGAGGATGGATGACTATTACACATAGAGCAGGAACCTTGCACTCTAATGTAGATCTGTTATCTAGAGTACCTCTGCCTAATAATGATGATAATCCTGCTTATGTTCCTGAGTCAGAGATTATTAACATTTATGGCATTTATATTGTAGATCTTGAGGATGAATTTATGCAATCAATTCTTGATAATTATAATTCAGATCCTGACTTAAGTAAATTAACTACAATATTAAATGATCCATCTAATGCTTCAATGAATGTTTTCATAAAAGCATTACCAAATAAGTATAAAGAGGCATTAGAGAAAGGAAAATTTTCCATTGAGGATGGTTTTATATATTACAGGAAAAAATTAAGTAATGTAATTGTAATTCCCCCTTCAATGAAGGAGTTAATGTTAAGTATATGTCATGATGATATATTAGCAGGTCATTTTGACTACCATAAAACATTAACCAAAGTAAAAAACACAGCTTGGTGGATTAACATGTCTGAGGATGTTCAGATATATGTTGAAACATGTGATTCTTGTCAAAAATCTAAAAGATTAACAGGAAAAAGAGCTGGTTTATTACAACAAATTGAGCAACCAAAAGCTCCATGGGAAATCATTAACATGGACTTTGTAACAGGTTTGCCAATAGCAGGGCATAAGAGTTATAACTCCTGCTGGGTAATTGTAGATATATTTACAAAGATGTGTAAATTTATTCCTACCCACAAAGAGGTTTCTGCAAAGGACTTTGCTTTTTTATGGTGGACACAAATGTTGAATACAGCAGGTTTCCCCAAAGCAATAGTTTCTGACAGAGATCCTAAATTTACTTCTGAGTTCTGGATGTCACTTATGGATGTTTCAGGGTGTCAATTAAAACTTTCTACAGCACACCATCCACAAACTGATGGGCTAGCAGAAAGAATGATACAAACCTTAGAAGATATGATAAGAAGATACTGTGCTTTTGGTCTTAATTTTAAAGACAATGACAAATTCACGCATGATTGGGTAACCCTTATCCCAGGTTTAGAATTTGCATATAATAGTACAGTACATTCTGTCACTGGCAAAAAGCCATTTGAGTTATGGTTGGGTTATGTACCTAATACCCCTGCTAAAACTCTTAATAAGTTACCTAGATTGGATATTCATCCAGGTACTAAATCTTTTCTTCAGATGCAGGAATTATGCAGAAAACATGCTCAAGAATGTATAAATAAGGCTTTTGAGTATGAAAAGAAAAGATGGGATAAAGCCCATAAAGAACAAATGTTCAAAGAGGGTGATGAAGTCCTTATTTCAATGCTACATTTCAATTTAAATGGTAATGTTAAATTGAAGGATCCATTCATTGGACCATTTGTAGTTAAAAAGATGGTTGGTAATAATGCTGTTGAAGTTATTCTATATGCACCTTATGATAGAAAACATCCAGTATTTCCTATTTCTCTTATAAAACCATACCACTCTAATGATACTGCTCTATTTCCAAGAAGATCAGGAAGGCATAAACAGCAACCTGAAGAAATAGTGGAAAAAGCAGAAATTGAAAAGATACTTAAAAAGAGACACCTTACTAAAGAAAAGGGAGTTGAGTATCTATTAAGATTTAAAAATAAATCAAGTGAATATGACCAGTGGATTCCAGAAAATGAAATCTCTGATCTTAAAAATCTCTTGAAAAAATTTAAATCTAAATAATACTGTTCATTCAGTATATGTATTATAAAAATTATTTTTTTATTTTATTATTTCATTCCTTAAGATTAATTAAAATGTCTTAACATTTTTTTTATTGTTTTTTTTGGGGTGAGGGAGTGTCAGCCTAAATATCCATAGGACTGAGTATTTCTTATGCTTAAAATAAGATAACCTTAACTAGATTAAGCTTATATCTTAAAAATAAGGTTAAAATAATAATATATATTATTTTATTATATATATATATAATTATTATTCTATTATATAATTTATAATAGTTTAAATAGCTTATCCATGGCCTAATAATACTTATTAAGGTGTTAATGGAGTCATAATATACTTATCTTAAGTGATATGAAGTAATTATTGACATACATAAGCTTATATGTATACATAAATCTCATATTCAGTGAAATATGCAGTATATTATGTATATTTAGGTATATAAGTGGGTTTTAGCCCCTTAATAGCCTATAACCTTTGTTTTTCTGCTTATTTTAGGTCATATGGACGGAATCAGTGGATTCACAACGCCTACAGAAGCATAGACACCTATATCAGGCGCATACACCCAGTTTGGACAACTAAAATTACTTCCTTGGATGGTTATTCACGGATTTATGGGTTGAAAAGATGTTTTTGGGTTAATGTGGATGCTTGGGGATGTTATTGGGGGCTTGGACATTTTATTTGTTTCCTTTATATGCTTTTAGTTTCATTAAATCTCTTTTTGATCATTTATTTTACCTGTTTCTTTATGGTATCCGCTTTTATCTGGGTTTTCTATTTATGGTATGACTCTGTGTTATTATTAATAGTGATGGAGGGTCCTTACTGGAGGTCTGGGTGTTGAAACTGCTTGAAGTGGACGCCATGGGGAGGTGATGGGCCCTCACAGTGCTGTAATTGCCGGGGATAGCAGTGACATCATCTGGATTGAAGGTCTGTGCACTCCAGTGGATTTGGGTATAAGTAAGGAGGGATTTTGACGGTTTATTATCATCATTCAATTACTACACTTCAAACAAACACTTCAATACAATTATTAGTATTCAGAAATATATTATAAAGCCCTTATAAATTGATATTATCTTTATAAAAGCTATAACTATATTTTATTCTTCTATTTTCCACCACTAGCACGCATTTAAATCCAAGTATTGTGAGTTTTATTTAATTATAACTATTCTATTAATCTTCCCCTGAGGTTTAATCACTAAATCATTTATTAATAAGTAGTAGGACCATAAAATAACACTATTATATCATACTTATATACTAGACTATACTGACAAAAGGCACAATACCTTCTAATCATATCTTCCAGAGTTTGAATCATTCTTTCAGCTAGACCATTAGTCTGAGGATGATGAGCTGTAGACAATTTTAACTCACAGCCACAAATATCCATCAAAGAGGTCCAAAACTCAGAAGTGAATTTTGGATCCCTATCAGAGATAATGGCTTTTGGAAAACCAATAATATCAAACATGTAAGACCACCATAAGAAATCTAATTCTTTGGTGGATACATCTTTGTGGGTTGGAATAAATTTGCACATTTTTGTGAATCTATCAACTATTACCCAACAAGAGTTAAAGCTGTCTTTACCTGCAACAGGAAGACCAGTGACAAAATCCATATTAATGATTTGCCAGGGAGCACTAGGTGCTTCAATATGTTGTAATAACCCTGCTCTCTTACCTGTTAACCTTTTAGATTTTTGGCAGGAATCAAAAGATTCAACATATAATTTTGTGTCTTCAGACATATTAGCCCACCATGCAGTGTTTTTGATTCTAATCAATGATTTTTCAAGATCAAAAAGACCAGCTAATATGTCATCATGACAAAGTTTGAGGATAGTTTCTTTCATTGAAGGATGAATAACAATTACATTGGTAAGCTTCCTTCTATAATATATATAACCATCTTCAATAGAGAACTTTCCTTTATTTAAAGCATTTTGGTACTTTGCAGGAAGAGTTTTTATTAATGCTTGAATTGAAGCATTCTTAGGATCATTCAAAATAGTAACCAATTTATTTAAATCAGAATCTTTATCATATGAATCCAGTATTAACTGTAATAACTCCTCTTCCATATCAACTATAAATATACCATGGATATGAACAGTATCATCTTCAGGTACATAAGCAGGATTGGAGTCATTATTTGGCAGAGGCAATCTGGAGAGCATATCAACATTAGAGTGAACATTTCCAGCTCTATGGATAATTGTCATCCTTCCTCTGTATTCTTGAACAGCCAGTTGCCACCTGAACATATGTCTGTTAGGTGTCTTGAGGTTTAAGAGAGACTTCACAGCACTACAGTCAGTTACCAACTCAAATTTTTGGTCATCCAAATAGTAATGAAGTTTCTCAAGAGCCCAAACAACTGCTAAGCACTCCAATTGAGTGGCACCATATTTCAATTCACTATTTCTTAAGGTTCTTGAAATATAACAAATTACAACCTCTGAGGATTTATCATTAATAATTTGCTTTTGGTGAAGGGCAGCACCCAGACCAATAAAGCTAGCATCTGTATAAAGGACAAATGGCTTGTTAAAATCTGGAAGAGCCAATATAGGGGCTGTCATTAAGCAACTTTTTAATATATCAAAAGCTTTCTGACAGTCATCATTCCAGAGAAAAGCAACATCTTTTCTGGTCAGTTTTGTAAGAGGCAAGGCTATGACCTGATAATTTTTAATATATTGTCTATAATAGCCACACATACCCAAAAAACTTTGGATTTCTCTTACAGAAGTTGGTGCTTTCACATTTTGAATGGCAGCAACTTTATTATGGTCTACACAAATTTGTAAGCCTGACACAACATGGCCAAGGACTTTCAAAGATTGAAAACCAAATTTACACTTTTTTAAAGATAAGGTCATATTGATTTCATCCATTTTTTGGAAAACTCTATTCAAGTGAATCAAATGTTCATCAAAAGTTTTAGAAAAAACAATAATATCATCAATATAAACCATGAGCCAACCTTCAATAATTTCTTGATGGAAAGTGTTATCCATGACTTTTTGGAAAACTGAAGGAGCATTTTTAGGGCCAAATGGCATCCTAACATACTTATATATTCCCATATGAGTAGCAATAAGCAAAAAATTTTGAGAATTTTTCTCAACTGGAACTTGATGATAACCTTTATTACCGTCCAGAAAACTAATAAATTTTGCACCTTGCAAGGTAGCATGTATTGAATTAATTCTGGGTAAAGGATAAATATCATCAACAGTATAAGTATTTAAAGCTCTGTAATCTCCACATAATCTAGCTTTATCTTTTTCATAAGAAATCAAGACTGGGGAGATGACACAATATTTGGGGGTGACATCCACTTTCTCAATGATATTCATTTTCAATAATGTTTCAATATTATCTTCAATATCTTTTCTTTTTGATGAAGAAGCAGGATATGGTTTTTTCTTAAGGGAAGGAGGAATATCACTCAAATTACAGGATAAGATAATTTTCATCTCTTCCTGAACAATTCCCAAGACATGAGAACCATGATCAAAAGCTATAGGGAAAGAGGTAATAGAGGCAACAATAGAATCCTTTTGTTCACTAGTCAACTGATCACCAAAAGAAGCGGTATTTATTTCATGTAATAAATCATCCATTTCAGTTGTTGTTCTACCTTTACATTGGATTAGTGAGTTACAAGATTTCAACAAATGCCCAGAAGTTCTAGGAGAAGAAATTTTGAATTTTCTTTTCCCATTCATTCCTAAGGTAAAGCATTTATTTGCTGGGTCCAGTTTCACACCAAACATGGTTAAAATATCATTTCCATAATAAACCAATTGCTCAAATTATCATTTTTCATAACAACAAACTCACAAATAGCTCTGACAAAACCACCATTATATTTGAAGAATACAGAGGTTTTGTATTTGCCAATAGGAAATAAGGTAGAGCCATACCCTCTCCATTTTTCAGAAGTTATAGGTAATAATTTACTCAAATATTCCTTATCCACTGAAGCCAAAGCTTTTTCAGATACTACACTTCCTCCAGCACCAGAATCAAGAACTACATCAACATTTTTACCATTAATGATAACAGGTGCCTTTAAAGGGGATATAGGAATAGAATTGTTAGTAATATCTTTAATTATCTCAGCATTTTCTACTGAAGATAAATTCAATACACAATCTTCAGATATATTATTTAAATAATGGATATCATGTTCCAACATTAAAACATCTTTAACAGATTCATTGTTATAGGAGATATTACTTTCACAGTCACTGGAAGAATTATTGACATCAAGTTCAACTTCATCAGTGTCTTCATTTTGTTTAAAAAGATGAATTTTCTTGTCACAAACATGACCCTTCTGCCACGGTTTGTTACATTTATAACAAGTATTTTTTGCATATTGTTTAGGTGCAACTGGGGCAGAGGGTTTACCAGATTTTTCTGGGAGCTTTATAGAAGGTTTATTCTGATCATTATAAGATTTACCAAGGTAATTCTTTGGTTCATATCTATGGTTGAGCAGTACTTCATTACAGATATTAATGAAAGAAGAATTTTCCCTTACATGCTCAGTTCTAGCAACAATCAAATCCCTAAGAGAATTTGGTAATTTATACAAGATTTTATCTATCCAAATATCATAATCCATCTTTGGATCAATTGCTCTAAGGATTTTAGTTATTTTCATCAGAAAAACAATGGGCTTTTCAACAGAGGAGGATACATATCTAGTATTCTCATACAGTCTCTGCTGAGCTAACCTGAATTTTGAACCACCAAACTGATTCTCAATCAGGGATTTCCAATCATTCCATGTATAATGATTGTTATCTAAAAGGTCAGATTCATACCACATCAAGGCTACATTGGAAAATAAAGAAATTAGCTTAGAAACAATTTCCTCATCAGGTAGTTTATAAGATCTCTTTAAATTATCAATTCTTTGGATAAATTGTTGCCAATCAGAGGAAGAATCACCATCAAAGGTAGGATATTTGTCTAACTTAGGCCAATTTTTCTGACTACTGGGATGGTCCATTTTTTGGTTTGAATTATTCATTATTTATAATTCCTGAAGTTTAGCCAGGTGTTCAGAAATTTCATTATTTACAGAAACAGCTGGTGCATGACCATCACAAGATTTTTTGCTAGTAGCAAAAGATTTTACAGACTCATTGTCAGTTTGTTTAATGGTTGAAATATGAGGAAGAAAGGATGAACTTTGCTCAGGTTTTTTCCCTTTATTTTTATGCAGCTTATTTACAGAAATCTCATTTAATTCATTATTGATGGTTAAGGTTGAGAACTTTTCCTGCAGGTCAGACACATAGTTTCTTATTCTTGGAATTTCAGACATCTGGTCATTTACTTTTGCAAGAGATAGAACATTTCTGTCCTCAGAAACTGAGTGTTTGGTACTTAGTGCATGGAAATCATTTTTTAGCTTCTTAAACTCATTTTGCAGAGATTTTATTTCATTCTTGAATGAATAATTTTCCTCGATAAGGGGTTTCAATTCACTCAAGGTCTTATGTAGACTGATATTTCTATCTGAGATAGCTCTATGGTCACTTCTTATTTGTTTTTGTTGACTAAGAACAATATTCAAGGTTTCTTTGATTTTTAAATAATCTGTATCTTGTACAGAAGAACTCAATTTACATTGCAAGTGTAAATTATTTAATCTATCATTTTCATGGATTAACACATCTCTCACATGTTTGTCTTTCACAATATTAAAATCAAGGGTATCTTTCAATATTTCCTCAGAAGTTTTTTCAATTAAGGTATAGATTTCAGGGGGAACAGAATCATTTTTAATTGAAAGAGAAGGATTAATTAAAGATGTAGAAGTTAAATGTAAAGGTTCATCAAATGACAATTTGCTAATTACATCAATAGGGCTATTAGTTACAGGAAGCTGTCTTTTAACAGGTTTAACTGTTCTTTCACCATGTTCAATAATATTACCTGCAGAAAAAGATATTTTAGAAAACATACCCAAGTGACTATCAACCAAATTACTTACCATGGCAGAGGAGGAAACTTCCCCTGGGACTGGGTTTGGGATTGTGCTTGGGCCTTCTTTCTCCTGCCTTGCTGGTAGGGATGAGGAGGTGGATGGAAATTGGGTGTTCTGGATGGGCCAGGCTGATGAGGAGGAGGGTGTTGCACATTCTGTTTGTAGTGACTCATTAGATAATCCCATTTCCATTGCTCTACTTCCATAGTATTTGGATTTTGGATGGTTGAGCTGGGTGGCTGTGAAGGTTGAGCCTGAAACTGAGGCTGATTGGGAGGCAACTGAGGAGGGGCCTGGGCCTGAATCTGGTTCCTGAGTTCTTGGACCTGATCCCACAAGGTGTCTACCATTGCTTTGTACGTCATATTTTCTGTCTTCAACTCTTTTATATGACTGGATAGGTTGCTGATTTGTTGTGGCAGAGGAAGCTTTTTTATTTTGAAGCCTTTTGGAAGACCTTCTTGAGGCACTAGAGGCTTTACTTCCTTCTGTGGTACTGGGGGAAGGGGGTTTGGTTTGTTTGCATTTCCTGTCATTTCCACATCCTGCAGTATGTGAATTCTTTGTGTTAGCATAAGATTTTTTATGACCCACTTTAGAAGAACTTACAGTGTCAGCATCATAGTCAATTTCTATTTCATCCACTTGCATGTTATCCATTTTTTCTGCCAAATTGTTGGACATACTAGTGGGAAGATTTTAATTTACTTCTTATTTTTTTAAAAAAAATTATTAAAAGTTAGTCAATAATCGCTCCAAATAATAAAAAAAAATTTTTAATTAAATTATAGAAAAAAAATTTTCAATATAAAGTAATAATAAAAAATTAATTTAAAAAAATGGATTGCAAGGTTAAATTGGGAATGACAATCAAGTTAATTCAACCAATTAATTACCAATATTAAATATGGCAATATATTTGGGACTAAGCACAAAGTACTTTTAAGTCAACCAAAATTAACAATAATTAATAATAATAAAAATTAAATTAATAATTCAATTTGTATTAATAAAAAATGTTAATTATTCGAGGACTAAGAGGATTTAACACTCTATAATGGTCAACTATGAAAAAAATATTTAATAATTGAACACTTACACTCAGTGAATCAGCAATTAAGCCACAATCACTGTTATTGCAGTAAAAATATAGTAATATGAGTGAGAGGTGCTGTCGGCCGGTCGTCTAGAAGAAGGAGAAAAATAGAAGAAGGAATGAGAGGAGGAGAAGGAGGAAAGGAGTATGGGTAATAAAAAAAATAAAATTTAATAAAATTATTTAATTTATTGAGAGAAAAACAACGATAAGTGAGCTGGGAGGTGACAACAACTTGGTTTTCTTAATATTAATATTATTTAAGTAAGAGTTCTGCGCGGCAACCAAAATAATTACTATCAGACTTAAAGCAACCTTTAAATTGTTATATAAAATTTTAATTAGAATTTTATTACTAATAAAAAGAATATAAACGTAATATAAAAATTGTATTTAAATTGTTGAGTGTATAATAAGTGATGAGGCTACAGGGGATTATCCAAGGCCCTTTTATAGGCAATGGGTCCTCTGAAGCGCTACTCTCTTTGTAAATACAATGATTAGACTGGAATAAAACAAATATATCAAAAGAGTAAATGAAACATAACAATATAGAGAAAAACATGAAACAAATAATTAAAATCCCAATTAAGAATCCAATTTCCCCGCCATTAATCCCCAAATCAGTAAGTGACAATAGTAAATAACTAAACAAGAGTGGAAACATAGGAACTATGAGAAATATAATTCCCAACAGATGGTACATCCTGATTAGAGGACATTTTAAGTGAAACAAAAAATAATTTGACGCAACAAAACAAGCAATTAATCTCAATTTAGTTCAAATTAATTTATTTGTTTTTTCTAACACAATTAAGGGTCAAAAGAAGCGTCCTTAATAATTGTTTAGTATCATATGAGAGGTATTAGTTAATATATAAATTTAAGTAATTAATTTAAATATATTATAGATCAAATTTACACTTGTAATTATAATATATGTTTTTTTAATTAATTAAATATAAATTTATAATTATTAAATACATAAAAAATGCGCCATTATTTATAGAATATATTATATTATGCTCAATTTAATTGTATATAAAAATATATATAACCAATAAATTTAATGTAACATTTGTATATAATAAAATTCTTATATAATTTCATTATGTTAATAAAATATTAAGTTATATTCATTAAATACAAGTCTTACCCATTCTTTAAGGTTTTATAATTTATATATCATTTACTGGACTCCTGGAATAGCCTTGCTGACACTCCCTCACTCTAAAAAAAACAATAAAAAAAATGCTAAGATTTTTTCTTTTTGTATTTTTTCAACAGAGCAGGCAGATTTGAAATTTCTTTGCCAGGTATCCATGCATCATGTTCAGATGATTTGTTCTTATATCTCAATAAATATTCAGTACCTCTTTCAGAAGTGATAATTCTATCATTGAGAATTTTATCAATTTCTGCTGTTTCTGTGACTTCCTGAGGGTTCTTCTTAGGTCTTCCTCTTCTTTTTGGAAATAAGTCACTGTTGGAAGTATAAGGTTTAAGCAAAGAAATGGGAAAGACAGGATGTTTCCTATCATATGGAGAATACAATACAACTTCTACTGCATTATCACCAACCATTCTTTTAACAACAAATGGTCCTACAAAAGGATCTTTTAATTTGTGGTTACCTTGTAAATTGAAATGGACAGTAGAGATCAACACTTCATCACCCTTGTTAAATGTGTATTCTTTATGGGATTTATCCCATCTTTTCTTTTCATATTCAAATGCTTTATCAATACAACTCTGAGCATGTTTTCTGCATAGCTGTTGCATTTGCATAAAAGATTTTACACCAGGGTGTAGTTCCAACTTAGGTAATTTATTATTGAGAATTTGAGCAGGAGTGTTTGGGACATAACCTAACCAAAGCTCAAAAGGCTTTTTCTCAGTGACAGAATGAACAGTGCTATTATATGCAAATTCAAGACCAGGCAAAAGAGTGACCCAATCATGAGTAAATCTGTCATTGTCTTTATATTCTAAACCAAAGGCACAATACCTTCTAATCATATCTTCCAGAGTTTGAATCATTCTTTCAGCTAGACCATCAGTCTGAGGATGGTGAGCTGTAGACAATTTTAACTCACAGCCACAAATATCCATCAAAGAGGTCCAAAACTCAGAAGTGAATTTTGGATCCCTATCAGAGATAATGGCTTTTTGAAAACCAATAATATTAAACATGTGAGACCACCATAAGAAAGCTAATTCCTTGGTGGATACATCTTTGTGGGTTGGAATAAATTTGCACATTTTTGTGAATCTATCAACTATTACCCAACAAGAGTTAAAGCTGTCTTTACCTGCAACAGGAAGACCAGTGACAAAATCCATATTAATGATTTGCCAGGGAGCACTAGGTGCTTCAATATGTTGTAATAACCCTGCTCTCTTACCTGTTAACCTTTTAGATTTTTGGCAGGAATCACAAGATTCAACATATAATTTTGTGTCTTCAGACATATTAGCCCACCATGCAGTGTTTTTGATTCTAATCAATGTTTTTTCAAGATCAAAATGACCAGCTAATATGTCATCATGACAAAGTTTGAGGATAGTTTCTTTCATTGAAGGAGGAATAACAATTACATTGGTAAGCTTCCTTCTATAATAAATATAACCATCTTCAATAGAAAACTTTCCTTTATTTAAAGCATTTTGGTATTTTGCAGGAAGAGTTTTTATTAATGCTTGAATTGAAGCATTCTTAGGATCATTCAAAATAGTAACTAATTTATTTAAGTCAGAATCTTTATCATATGAATCCAGTATTAACTGTAATAACTCTTCTTCCATATCAACTATAAATATACCATGTATATGAACAGTGTCATCCTCAGGTACATAAGCAGGATTGGAGTCATTATTTGGCAGAGGCAATCTGGAGAGCATATCAACATTAGAGTGAACATTTCCAGCTCTGTGGATAATAGTCATCCTTCCTCTGTATTCCTGAACAGCAAGTTGCCACCTGAACATATGTCTGTTAGGTGTTTTGAGGTTTAAGAGAGATTTCACAGCACTACAGTCAGTTACCAACTCAAATTTTTGGTCATCCAAGTAGTAATGAAGTTTCTCAAGAGCCCAAACAACTGCTAAGCACTCCAATTGAGTGGCACCATATTTCAATTCACTATTTCTTAAGGTTCTTGAAATATAACAAATTACAACCTCTGAGGATTTATCATTAATAATTTGCTTTTGGTGAAGGGCAGCACCCAGACCAATAAAGCTAGCATCTGTATAAAGTACAAATGGCTTGTTAAAATCTGGGAGAGCCAATATAGGGGCTGTCATTAAGCAATTTTTCAATGTATTAAAAGCTTTCTGACAGTCATCATTCCAGAGAAAAGCAACATCTTTTCTGGTTAGTTTTGTAAGAGGCAAGGCTATGACCTGATAATTTTTAATATATTGTCTATAATAGCCACACATACCTAAAAAACTTTGGATTTCTCTTACAGAAGTTGGTGCTTTCACATTTTGAATGGCAGCAACTTTATTATGGTCTACACAAATTTGTAAGCCTGACACAACATGGCCAAGGACTTTCAAAGATTGAAAACCAAATTTACACTTTTTTAAAGATAAGGTCATATTGATATCATCCATTTTTTGGAAAACTCTATTTAAATGAATCATATGTTCATCAAAAGTTTTAGAAAAAACAATAATATCATCAATATAAACCATGAGCCAACATTCAATAATTTCTTGATGGAAAGTGTTATCCATGACTTTTTGGAAAACTGAAGGAGCATTTTTAGGGCCAAATGGCATCCTAACATACTTATATATTCCCATATGAGTAGCAATAAGCAAAAAATTTTGAGAATTTTTCTCAACTGGAACTTGATGATAACCTTTATTACCGTCCAGAAAACTAATAAATTTTGCACCTTGCAAGGTAGCATGTATTGAATTAATTCTGGGTAAAGGATAAATATCATCAACAGTATAAGTATTTAAAGCTCTGTTATCTCCACATAATCTAGCTTTATCTTTTTCATAAGAAATTAAGACTGGGGAGATGACACAATATTTGGGGGTGACATCCACTTTTTCAATGATATTCATTTTCAATAATGTTTCAATATTATCTTCAATATCTTTTCTTTTTGATGGAGAAGCAGGATATGGTTTTTTCTTAAGGGAAGGAGGAATATCACCCAAATTACAGGATAAGGTAATTTTCATCTCTTCCTGAACAATTCCCAAGACATGAGAACCATGAGCAAAAGCCATAGGGAAAGAGGTAATAGAGGCAACAATAGAATCCTTTTGTTCATTAGTCAAATGATCACCAAAAGAAGCGGTATTTATTTCATGTAATAAATCATCCATTTCAGTTGTTGTTCTACCTTTACATTGGGTCAGTGAGTTACAAGATTTTAACAAATGCCCAGAAGGTTTAGGAGAAGAAATTTTGAATTTTCTTTTCCCATTCATTCCTAAGGTAAAGCAATTATTTGCTGGGTCTAGTTTCACACCAAACATGGTTAAAATATCATTTCCCATAATAAACCAATTGCTCAAATTATCATTTTTCATGACAACAAACTCACAAATAGCTCTGACAAAACCACCATTATATTTGAAGAATACAGAGGTTTTGTATTTGCCAATAGGAAATAAGGTAGAACCATACCCTCTCCATTTTTCAGAAGTTATAGGCAATAATTTACTCAAATATTCCTTATCCACTGAAGCCAAAGCTTTTTCAGATACTACACTTCCTCCAGCACCAGAATCAAGAACTACATCAACATTTTTACCATTAATGATAACAGGTGCCTTTAAAGGGGATATAGGAATAGAATTGTTAGTAATATCTTTAATTATTTCAGCATTTTCTACTGAAGATAAATTCAATACACAATCTTCAGATATATTATTTAAATAATGGACATCATGTTCTAACATTAAAACATCTTTAACAGATTCATTGTCATAGGAGATATTACTTTCACAGTCACTGGAAGAATTATTGACATCAAGTTCAATTTCATCAGTGTCTTCATTTTGTTCAACAAGATGAATTTTCTTGTCACAAACATGACCCTTCTGCCAAGGTTTGTTACATTTATAACAAGTATTTGTTGCATACTTTTTAGGTGCAACTGGGGCAGAGGGTTTACCAGATTTTTCTGGGAGCTTTATAGAAGGTTTATTCTGATCATTATAAGATTTACTAAGGTAATTCTTTGGTTCATATCTATGGTTGAGTAGTACTTCATTACAGATATTAATGAAAGAAGAATTTTCCCTTACATGCTCAGTTCTAGCAACAATCAAATCCCTAAGAGAATTTGGTAATTTATACAAGATTTTATCTCTCCAAATATCATAATCCATCTTTGGATCAATTGCTCTAAGGATTTTAGTTATTTTCATCAGAAAAACAATGGGCTTTTCAACAGAGGAGGATACATATCTAGTATTCTCATACAGTCTTTGCTGAGCTAACCTGAATTTTGAACCACCAAACTGATTCTCAATCAAGGATTTCCAATCATTCCATGTATAATGATTGTTATCTAAGAGGACAGATTCATACCACATCAAGGCTACATTGGAAAATAAAGAAATTAGCTTAGAAACAATTTCCTCATCAGGTAGTTTATAAGATCTCTTTAAATTATCAATTCTTTGGATAAAGTGTTGCCAATCAGAGGAAGAATCACCATCAAAGGTAGGATATTGGTCTAACTTAGGCCAATTTTTCTGACTACTGGGATGGTCCACTTTTTGGTTTGAATTATTCATTAGTAATAATTCCTGAAGTTTAGCCAGGTGTTCAGAAATTTCATTATTTACAGAAACAGCTGCTGCATGACCATCACAAGATTTTTTGCTAGTAGCAAAAGATTTTACAGACTCATTGTCAGTTTGTTTAATGGTTGAAATATGAGGAAGAAAGGATGAACTTTGTTCAGGTTTTTTCCCTTTATTTTTATGCAGCTTACTGGCAGAAATCTCATTTAATTCATTATTGATGGTTAAGGTTGAGAACTTTTCCTGTAGGTCAGACACATAGTTTCTTATTCTTGGAATTTCAGACATCTGGTCATTCACTTTTGCAAGAGATAGAACATTTCTGTCCTCAGAAACTGAGTGTTTGGTACTTAGTGCATGGAAGTCATTTTTTAGTTTCTTCAACTCATTTTGTAGAGATTTTATTTCATTTTTGAATGAATAATTTTCCTCAATAAGGGGTTTCAATTCACTCAATGTCTTATGCAGATTGATATTTCTATCTGAGATAGCTCTATGGTCACTTCTTATTTGTTTTTGTTGACTAAGAACAATATTCAAGGTTTCTTTGATTTTTAAATAAGCTGTATCTTGTACAGAAGAACTCACTCTACATTGTAAGTGTAAATTATTTAATCTATCATTTTCATGGATTAACACATCTCTCACATGTTTGTCTTTCACAATATTAAAATCAAGGGTATCTTTCAAAATTTCCTCAGAAGTTTTTTCAATTAAGTTATAGATTTCAGGGGGAACAGAATCATTTTTAATTGCAAGAGAAGGATTAATTAAAGATGTAGAAGTTAAATGTAAAGGTTCATCAAATGACAATTTGCTAATTACATCAATAGGGCTACTAGTTACAGGAAGCTGTCTTTTAACAGGTTTAACTGTTCTTTCACCATGTTCAATAATATTACCTGCAGAAGAAGATTTATTAGAAAACATACCCAAGTGACTATCAACCAAATTACTTACCATGGCAGAGGAGGAAACTTCCCCTGGGACTGGTTTTGGGATTGTGCTTGGGCCTTCTTTCTCCTGCTTTGTTGGTAGGGATGAGGAGGTGGATGGAAATTGGGTGTTCTGGATGGGCCAGGCTGATGATGGGGAGGGTGTTGCACATTCTGTTGGTAGTGACTCATTAGATAATCCCATTTCCATAGCTCTACTTCCATAGTATTTGGATTTTGGATGGTTGAGCTGGGTGGCTGTGAAGGTTGAGCCTGAAATTGAAGCTGATTGGGAGGCAATTGAGGAGGGGCCTGGGCCTGAATCTGGTTCCTGAGTTCTTGGACCTGATCCCACAATGTGTCTACCTTTGCTTTGTACGTCATATTTTCTGTCTTCAACTCTTTTATATGACTGGAGAGGTTGCTGATTTGTTGTGGCAGAGGAAGCTTTTTTATTTTGAAGCCTTTTGGAAGACCTTCTTGAGGCACTAGAGGCTTTACTTCCTTCTGTGGTACTGGGGGAAGGGGGTTTGGTTTGTTTGCATTTCCTGTCATTTCCACATCCTGCAGTATGTGAATTCTTTGTGTTAACATAAGATTTTTTATGACCAACTTTAGAAGAACTTACAGTGTCAGCATCATAGTCAATTTCTATTTCATCCACTTGCATGTTATCCATTTTTTCTGTCAAATTGTTGGACATACTAGTGGGAAGATTAATATTTTACTTTGTACTTTATAAAAAAATAATCAAAGTTAGTTAATAATTTGCTCCAAATAATATAAAAAAATTTTTTAATTAATTAAATTATAGAAAAAATAACTTTCAATATAAAGTAATAATTAAAAAATTAATTTTTTTTAAAAAAAAAAATGGATTGCAAGTTTAAATTGGGAATAACAAGTTAGTTAATTCAACCAATTAATTACCAATATTAAATATGGCAATATATTGGGACTAAGCACAATGTACTTTTAAGTCAACCAAAAATTAACAATAATTAATAAAAAAAAAATTAAATTAATAATTCAATTTGTATTAATAATAATGTCAATTCTTCTAGGACTAAGAGGATTTAACACTCTATAATGGTCAACTAGGAAAAAAAAATTTTTATAAAAATTGAACACTTACACTCAGTGAATCAGCAATTAAGCCACAATCACTGTTATTGCAATAAAAATATAGTAATATGAGTGAGAGGCGCAAAGGTGAACTTACTATAGTGATCGAAAAATCACTTCAAAATAATATAAAAATTAATATTATATAAACCTAATATGTCGAACCCAAGTTCG
Organism: Hemileia vastatrix; assembly: GCA_030280995.1. Taxonomy (NCBI): domain Eukaryota; kingdom Fungi; phylum Basidiomycota; class Pucciniomycetes; order Pucciniales; family Zaghouaniaceae; genus Hemileia; species Hemileia vastatrix. The sequence goes on from JASXTE010000015.1 coordinate 16,377,504, forward strand.
AAACACAGTCGCGGCAAAAGTTTCGTTTTGCTAGGTGGTCCGTGCGTTTTGTCGTTCGTCGCCAGGCTTCGATCGTCGTCGTCGTTTGGAAAGGCCCTCAGTTGTCGGCCGGTCGTCTAGAAGAAGGAGAAAAATAGAAGAAGGAATGAGAGGAGGAGAAGGAGGAAAGGAGTATGGGTAATAAAAAAAATAAAATTTAATAAAATTATTTAATTTATTGAGAGAAAAACAACGATAAGTGAGCTGGGAGGTGACAACAACTTGGTTTTCTTAATATTAATATTATTTAAGTAAGAGTTCTGCGCGGCAACCAAAATAATTACTATCAGACTTAAAGCAACCTTTAAATTGTTATATAAAATTTTAATTAGAATTTTATTACTAATAAAAAGAATATAAACGTAATATAAAAATTGTATTTAAATTGTTGAGTGTATAATAAGTGATGAGGCTACAGGGGATTATCCAAGGCCCTTTTATAGGCAATGGGTCCTCTGAAGCGCTAATCTCTTTGTAAATACAATGATTAGACTGGAATAAAACAAATATATCAAAAGAGTAAATGAAACATAACAATATAGAGAAAAACATGAAACAAATAATTAAAATCCCAATTAAGAATCCAATTTCCCCGCCATTAATCCCCAAATCAGTAAGTGACAATAGTAAATAACTAAACAAGAGTGGAAACATAGGAACTATGAGAAATATAATTCCCAACAGATGGTACATCCTGATTAGAGGACATTTTAAGTGAAACAAAAAATAATTTGACGCAACAAAACAAGCAATTAATCTCAATTTAGTTCAAATTAATTTATTTGTTTTTTCTAACACAATTAAGGGTCAAAAGAAGCGTCCTTAATAATTGTTTAGTATCATATGAGAGGTATTAGTTAATATATAAATTTAAGTAATTAATTTAAATATATTATAAATCAAATTTACACTTGTAATTATAATATATGTTTTTTTAATTAATTAAATATAAATTTATAATTATTAAATACATAAAAAATGCGCCATTATTTATAGAATATATTATATTATGCTCAATTTAATTGTATATAAAAATATATATAACCAATAAATTTAATGTAACATTTGTATATAATAAAATTCTTATATAATTTCATTATGTTAATAAAATATTAAGTTATATTCATTAAATACAAGTCTTACCCATTCTTTAAGGTTTTATAATTTATATATCATTTACTGGACTCCTGGAATAGCCTGGCTGACAGGTGCAAAGGTGAACTTACTATAGTGATCAAAAAATCACTTCAAAATAATATAAAAATTAATATAATATAAACCTAAGAAATCGAACCCAAGTTTGAAACACAGTCGCGGCAAAAGTTTTGTTTTTGCTAGGTGGTCCGTGTGTTTTGTCGTTTGTCGCCAGGCTCGATTGTCGTCGTCATTTGGAAAGGCCCCCAGTTGTCGGTCAGTTGTCTAGAAGAAGGTAAGGAAAAGAGGAGAAAAGGAGGAGGACAAGGGAAAAATAAAAGAAATAAATTATAATAAAATATTTAATTTATTTAAAAGGAAAACAACGGCGAGCAACCTTGAGAGATGACAAAAACTTATGATTTATTAATAATAATACTATTTAATGTAAGGGTTCTGCGCGGCAAACACTTTTAATTACTATCAGACTTAAAGCAACCTTTAAATTGTTATATAGAATTTTAATTAGAATTATATTACTAATAAAAAAATATAAACGTAGTAAAATAGTATTTAATTTATGGAGTGTATAATAAGTGATGAGGCTACAGGGGATTATCCAAGGCCCTTTTATAGGCAATGGGTCCTCTGAAGCGCTACTATATTTGTAAATACAATGATTAGAATAGAATAAAACAAATATATCAAAGAGTAAATGAAACATAACAATGTAGAGAAAAACATGAAACAAATAATTAAAACCCCAATTATGAATCCAATTTCCCCGCCATTAATTCCCAAATCAGTAAGTAAAACTAGTGAATAACTAAACAAGATTGGAACATAGGAACTATGAGAAAAATAATTACAAACAGATGGTACAGTCTGATTTAAGGATATTTTTAAGTGAAACAAAAAAATACTTTGATGCAACAAAACATGTAATTAATCTCAATTTAGTATAAATTAAATAATTGGTTTTTCCTGACACAATTAAGGGTCAAAAGAAGCGTCATTAATTATTGTTTAGTATTATATGAAAGGTGTTATTTAATATATAAATTTAAATAATTAATTTAAATATTTTATAAGTCAATTTTACACTTATAATTATAATATATGTTTTTTCAATTAATTAAATATAAATTTATAATTATTAAATACATAAAAATGCGCCATGATTTGTAGAATATATTATATTATGTTCAATTTAACTGTATATAAAAATTTATATAACCAATAAATTTAATGTAACACTTGTATATAATAAAATACTTATATAATTTTATTATGCAATAAAATATTAAGTTATATTCATTAAATACAATTCTTACCCACTCTTTCAGGTTTTATAAGTTACATATCATTTACTGGACTCCTGGAATAGCCTGGCTGACAAAAATAGTATTTAATTTGTTGAGTGTATAATAAGTGATGATGCTACAGGGGATATTCCAAGGCCCTTTTATAGGCAATGGGTCCTCTGAAGCGCCACTATGTTTGTAAATACAATAGTTAGAATAGAATAAAACAATTATATCAAAGAGTAAATGAAACATAACAATGTAGAGAAAAACATGAAACAAATAATTAAAACCCCAATTAAGAATCCAATTTTCCCGCCATTAATTCCTAAATCAGTAAGTAAAAATAGTGAATAACTAAACAAGATTGGAACATAGGAACTATGAGAAAAATAATTCCAAACAGATGGTACAGTCTGATTTAAGGATATTTTAAGAGAAACAAAAAATACTTTGACGCAACAAAACATGTAATTAATCTCAATTTAGTATAAATTAATTAATTGGTTTTTCCTGACACAATTAAAGGTCAAAAGAAGCGTCATTAATTATTGTTTAGTATTATATGAAAGGTGTTATTTAATATATAAATTTAAATAATTAATTTAAATATATTATAAGTCAATTTTACACTTATAATTATCATATATGTTTTTCAATTAATTAAATATAAATTTATAATTATTAAATACATAAAAATGAGCCATTATTTGTAGAATATATTATATTATGTTCAATTTAACTGTATATAAAAATTTATATAACCAATAAATTTAATGTAACACTTGTATATAATAAAATACTTATATAATTTTATTATGCAATAAAATATTAAGTTATATTCATTAAATACAATTCTTACCCACTCTTTCAGGTTTTATAAGTTACATATCATTTACTGGACTGCTGGAATAGCCTGGCTGACACCATTTGTAATTATTATTTATCTCATCTTATTATTATTATTCATTTCATTTTATTTTTTAGCTCTCATATTTTTGGGTAATTTTGTTAATTTATTTTCAGGTTTTTTTTTAGTATCTTAGTAGTTTAAATAAAAAAATAAAAAATAAATAAAGTAAAAATAAAAAAAAGACAAAAATAAAAATAAAAATAAAAATAAAAATAAAAATAAAAATAAAAATAAAAATAAAAATAAAAATAAAAATAAAAATAAAAATAAAAATAAAAATAAAAATAAAAATAAAAATAAAAATAAAAATAAAAATAAAAATAAAAATAAAAATAAAAATAAAAATAAAAATAAAAATAAAAATAAAATCAAAAATAAAAATAAAAATAAAAATAAAAATAAAAATAAAAATAAAAATAAAAATAAAAATAAAAATAAAAATAAAAATAAAAATAAAAATAAAAATGAAAATGAAAATAAAAATAAAAATAAAAATAAAAATAAAAATAAAAATAAAAATAAAAATAAAAATAAAAATAAAAATAAAAATAAAAATAAAAATAAAAATAAAAATAAAAATAAAAATAAAAATAAAAATAAAAATAAAAATAAAAATAAAAATAAAAATAAAAATAAAAATAAAAATAAAAATAAAAATAAAAATAAAAATAAAAATAAAAATAAAAATAAAAATAAAAATAAAAATAAAAATAAAAATAAAAATAAAAATAAAAATAAAAATAAAAATAAAAATAAAAATAAAAATAAAAATAAAAATAAAAATAAAAATAAAAATAAAAATAAAAATAAAAATAAAAATAAAAATAAAAATAAAAATAAAAATAAAAATAAAAATAAAAATAAAAATAAAAATAAAAATAAAAATAAAAATAAAAATAAAAATAAAAATAAAAATAAAAATAAAAATAAAAATAAAAATAAAAATAAAAATAAAAATAAAAATAAAAATAAAAATAAAAATAAAAATAAAAATAAAAATAAAAATAAAAATAAAAATAAAAATAAACATAAAATTAAAATTAAAATTAAAAGCTAAAATAAATAAAATATAAAAAAATAAAAAAAGATAAAGTAATGTGAAAAGTAATATAACATAATATAAATTAAAAAATTAAAATTATAATCACAAAATTAAATGAAATTAAGTTAAATTGGTAAATAAAACATAATGAAATGAAATAAAAGTTAGTGTTATCTTTCCATCAAAAAATTTAAACAACTACTTAAAGTTAGTCTTATATAATCATTCAAAATGTTGGTGTTATCTCATCCTTCAAAATGTAAAGCCTATACGTTTATAATGGATATTAATTTTAAATGTTAGGGTTTGAATGCCATCATTTTTGTGCTAGATCTAACCTTTAGAGATTTTTTTAGGGCTAGCATCTTTGTTTCATTTTAGATTTTTAGTTAAATTAACTTATGTAATTTATTTATATTATAGTATCCTAAAATTTCCATAATTTAATATAGTTTAAATTAATTATATTGCATTACACTTTTAATTTATTATTTTATAGTAAATTATATTATATTGTATTATAAAAAATCCTAGAAGAATTTTTACTTAACCTTTAGTCCCGAGAAGACACTGGTTACAAAAGTTTTAATAAGAACCAGTGCGAGAATTTATGAATACGAGAGAAAATCAAACTCGATTAAATCGCATGAAATGAGAGCCTATCTAAGCTAATAATTATGTGCTTAAGCGATCGGCTTTTCACAGCTTGAGCAATATTATTATTGTACCGGATGGTGTCCAGGCGACTGGTGATAGATGAACAACAAGTCCATCAATTGCCTGGCACTGCAAGTATCTACGGAAGACAATCTTGTAGCTTCTAACTTTGATCTCTTGCTTAAACTTTGGCCCAGGACATTACCGCACCATCTTCTTTCCTACTGATTCGCGCAAATGTCGCTAAATTCCAAGTATTGCTAAAATCAGACTCCCTATACGCCTGGCCGCGTTGGGATGAGCAAACTCACCCCTTCTTGGATATGGACCATGCTTGCTCGAATTAAAAAAGACCCAGCGTGATTTGGCTGAAATGTGCCCGAAATTTACTGCGCCCAGATAAAATATTTTAAAATTAGCGAAGCAGCTAAAATTCTTTAATTTCTTAATTACATTAAACAAGAATATTTGTTCATCCCTATGGGACACAATAAAAAAGAGCTCAATTTCTACGCTTCCTCAATCCCCTTTCTACGAGCAACATTTTACCAAGTTTTTAATGTTTTTAATCTACTTTGATAACATGATTATCCGTATTTCACAAACAAATTTGCGAACGTATTATAAGAAATGGGCAAAAGTATTGAGGTATTGATTGGTTTATTGAAGGGTATTAAAGCTAAAAATCCCTCACTAAAAATGGACTATTTTACTATCAAATCAGCCATGATTATTTCTTCGTAAATGACACATCTTGCTCCAAAAACCCTTTTGTTTTGATGATTAAAGTTGAGTTTGTAGTTTTATTTTTGTGGCGAATTACCTTTAATGAATGGAGGACTTCTAACTATGATACTCTATATTGTTGATATTCGATCTATGCATAGATTGAAGTTTTTGCCCGCCTGTGGCATTCCTGGCCACTCTCAATATCAATCGTACCAAAATTACAAACTTTGATACAACTGGGCACGGGACTGCAATAACGGCAGTGACAGAATGACACCTAGTAAATTAACGGAAAAGCAATAATATCTCATATGAGTAGGAGATGAAGCAGGTACACTTAAAAAAACAAAGTTTAAAAAATTCACAAGAGCTTAGGCCTTCAATCAACACAAACACCCGTGTATTAAATCAATAAACTGCGATGTGATGATCCTACCATTCACCTAGTTAGTTTAAAGGCATTCAGTCAGGAAAGGGTGGACGGTTCTTTTTTCTGCTAGTAATTAAACTCTCTGGCTGATTAAAAAAGTATAAAGGTGTGGGCTGAGGTCATATAAATCCCTCTTGCTAGTCAAAGTTTTTAAATATATCATTTTTCACAGTAACCCTGTTTTGCAATGAGTCGTTCCCCTCCGGACGCTCGTTAATTCCATAAAATTTATTGTGTAGCCACCTTTCACTCATACCCTTTTGAGGAGTATAATTATTTTTTTCAGTCCTCGGTCTCCATATCTCACTTTTGGACATATATAAAGGTGGTCAAATTAATCAGATTCCATACTTTCTCACTTTCGAAGTCTTTTTGTGGTCAAAATGAAATTAAGAACTCGAATTTTCGTTGGTGTGGCTATTTCTATCGCCTTGAGCTATAGCGCCTCCGGGTCTCCTACAGCAAATACTTTTGAAGTAGTTGGTACAACTGGAGTCTCGGCTCAACAGTTTTTTGTTGGCGGTTTGAATAAGGTATGTAACCTTTCATTTTTACAAGCTATTATTTTAATTTCTTAACTCTTCCTGTTTATCATTTTAGATTTATATTCTCGATAAAGTTGAGAATAATCCTACTCGCATTGCAGGTACAAACAAACCTGCTTGGGCAACTGAATATGATATTCGGAGTAAGTAAATTTATAGTGATAATGATATTTCTAACTACTCTAATAATAAGCCAACTGACTTGATTCCTATTTGAAATTAGCAAATCAATTTCGAACCATGCCGTAAGTCAGCATATTGTGTTAAAAATATTTCATAAAATTTTTAGACAGCCTTTTTTTTGGCCTTTTAAAGTGTCGCCTCAAATACTTTTTGTGCAGGAGGTTCTGTGCTTGGAAACGGTACATGGTTATCAGCGGGGGGAAACAAAGCTGTTACATGGGGAGGATTAGATGGTACTAATCTTGCCGGGCCATATTATAATGATGATGGAGCAAAAAGTATTCGACTACTCGATCCATGTGATAATGATGAGAATTGTCAATGGGTTGTTAACCCCGGTGGTGCGCTTATGCAAGCTAAACGTTGGTATCCTACGATAGAAACCGTAGAAGATGGAAGTGCTATAATTGTTAGTATTTTATCATTGTTTGTTATAAAATTAATTTCATCAATCTCAAAATTTGTACGCAGATTGGTGGGTGTACAGACGGCGGATATGTTAACGATGCTGGACAAAACATTCCCACCATTGAATATTTTCCTTCTAAGGGGCCAGCAGTTGGATTGAATATTCTCACAACAACATTACCCGCCAATTTGTACACATTAACTTGGCTTCTTCCGTCTGGAAATTTGTTTCTGCAAACAAATTTGGGGACTGAAATTTTTGATTATAAGAAAGGAGTGGAATACCCTCTTCCAAACATGCCTCATGCCGTGCGGACATATCCAGCTTCAGCAGCCACAGCAATGCTTCCATTAACACCCATGAACAATGTATGTTTTTATGTTTTCATGAATAAAGACCCATTCTGATACATCATAACAAATGTGGCCTGGTATTCAGTACACTGCTACTATATTGTTTTGCGGAGGAACAAATCTACAGCCCGATCAATGGGTGACAAATTGGAACATAGCTGCGTGAGTTCATCCGCTCATCCATTCGCTAATCCATCCCTTTGTAGAACTACTAACTAATTGTTATAAACAGCTACCCCGCCGACAACTCATGTGTGAAAATGTCTCCCGATGTTTCAACTGAGTGGGAAGAGGAAGATTACTTACCTGAAGGCCGAGTTATGGGTAGCTTTGTTTTCTTGCCGGACGGTAGATTGTGGCTTGGAAACGGTATTTCACGGGGTACGGCTGGATATGGAAATACCAGTTGGGCCATTGGCCAAGCTTTTGGTACTGATCCTATATATGCGCCTGCTTACTATGATCCCAAGGCGTCTAAAGGTCGAAAGTGGTCACGGCCGATGGCAAATGCTACAGTTCCAAGATTATATCATTCAGTTGCTTCTCTCCTCTCAGATGGATCTATAATGACTGCTGGTTCCAATGTAAATCATTACATTTGGTATTTGAAATACTTGAATATTGACAAGCTCTTTACTTCGATATAGCCCAATGCTGATTACATTGCACCCGGGACAAAAGGCTATCCTTGGGTGACAGAGTATCGGGCAGAAAAGTGTTAGTTATATTTATAATTAGGCAACAGATTTTTTTTACTGAAAGTCTTGTTTTTGGACAGTTTATCCTGATTACTACACTAAAACGCGTCCCAAGCCCAGTGGTTTGCCAAGCCAACTCAGCTATGGGGGTGACTATTTCAACGTATCATTGTCTGCTTCAGACGTTGGCGACAAAGCAAACTTAGACAACACTTTTATTTCAATTGTGCGAGTTGGTTACTCTACCCATGCGATGAACATGGGGCAAAGGTTTCTCCAGTTAAACAATACTTACTCAATTAACGATGACGGTTCAGCTATTTTGCATGTTTCTCAAATGCCACCTTGTGTTGGTTGCTTTCCTCCAGGGCCAGCTTTTATGTTCACCGTTGTCAAGGGCGTCCCTTCTATTGCTAGTATGGTGATGATTGGAACTGGGAAGCTAGGTACACAACCGGTTAAGCCAGCTGCCCCGCTCCCCGGAACTTTGGCTAGTTGGTCGGGTACCACCTCTTCAAGTTCAGGATCCATATCGAAAAAATCTTCAGCTACAAGACCTATCGCTACTTTAAATACCTTAACATTAGCGTTTCTCGGAGTTTATGCGAGTTTGATGTTAAGATAGTAGCTCGAAAAGATCAAAGAAGCGTCACGAAATAGGTATATCATGTACCATTTGGTTGAATAATTATCAACTTCCAGTCTCGGACATGTTTAATTTTTCTTCATTTTTTCACTAATGTCAGCAGTATACTCAATTTAATGAAGTCTAAAAAACATTTTTTTTGTGTTTGTTTATTTATTATATTGGGATGCATTTGAAATGCAAAGCGAGCTTTCTAACTGAGCTTCTCTACTATGTGCACTCAAATTTGTAGCTAGACTTTCATTTTTTCATTTCCTTTTTGAGGAAATATTAACCGATTAATATTTGCTTACTTTTTTGTTTAACAGGGCACGTGGCTTGTAATATATTCTATAAATCTGATTAAGCACTAGCATAACTTAATTAAATGTGTTGCCTGGTAAGCTAGGCATCAATTGATGAAATTGATGAATTTAATTAAGGATTTATTTCATGGTCCATGGACCACTAGAACGTTACTGGGACCTCCTTGAAAGTCCACCGGTTTCTCAACTCAAGTTGAACTCAAATTCGACACCATTTCTAATAAAAGATTAATTTTTTTTTCCATGCCAAGAAAAGAACCAGTGCTGAAAACACCATAAGAATATTGTCGGTCAGTCGTCTAGAAGATATAAGAGAAGAGGGAAGAAAAGAGAGGAGGACAAGAAGGAAATAATAGTTTAGAAATAAAAGAAATAAAAACAATTAAAATTATTTAATTTATTTGAGAGAAGGCAACGACGAGTGATCTGAGAGGTGACAACAAATTGGTTTTATTAATATTAATATTATTTAAGTAAGAGTTCTGCGCGGCAAACACTATAATTACTATCAGACTTAAGGCAACCTTTAAATTGTTATTTAGAATTTTTAATTAGAATTTAATACTAATAAAAATAATAATAAGCGTAATAAATTTATTTTTAAATTGTTGAGTGTGTAATCAGTGATGAGGCTACAGGGGATTATCCAAGGCCCTTTTATAGGCAATGGGTCCTCTGAAGCGCTACTATATTTGTAAATACAATGATTAGAATGGAATAAAACAAATATATCAAAAGAGTAAATGAAACATAACAATATAGAGAAAAACATGAAACAAATAATTAAAAGCCCAATTAAGAATCCAATTTCCCCGCCATTAATTCCCAAATCAGTAAGTGACAATAGTGAATAACTAAACAAGATTGGAACATAGGAACTATGAGAAATATAATTCCAAACAGATGGTACAATCTGATTAAAGGATATTTTAAGTGAAACAAAAAAATACTTTGACGCAACAAAACATGTAATTAATCTCAATTTAGTATAAATTAATTTATTTGTTTTTTTTTTTTTCTAACACAATTAAGGGTCAAAAGAAGCGTCATTAATTATTGTTTAGTTTTATATGAGAGGTGTTATTTAATATATAAATTTAAATAATTAATTTAAATATATTATAAATCAATTTTACACTTGTAATTATAATATATGTTTTTTAATTAATTAAATATAAATTTATAATTATTAAATACATAAAAATGCGCCATTATTTGTAGAATATATTATATTATGCTCAATTTAATTGTATATAAAAATATATATATAACCAATAAATTTAATGTAACACTTGTATATAATAAAATTCTTATATAATTTCATTATGCAATAAAATATTAAGTTATATTCATTAAATACAAGTCTTACCCACTCTTTAAGGTTTTATAATTTATATATCATTTACTGGACTCCTGGAATAGCCTGGCTGACAAATATGTTTGGAATGTGGGGGAATGATAATAATAGTTTTTAACGGGATACTAAATGACCATACTAGCAGACTTGATTGGAATTACTTGATTCACACCAGGCATGTTATTTTTTTCTCCATGCTTGATTATGCCCCAACTATGTATATAGATTAAAGCTAGGCAACAAGAATCCATAAATTCAAAGTATAAAATCACCAAAACATGCTCAATGTCAGCCTGATTCTGTGAGAATATATTTTTATGAGTAAACCATCAATTGTACAACTTGTGGGTTGATACAGCTGATGTAAAAAAGCTTGCGGTTTTTTCAAAAATCATTTGTTTTTTCGGCCCATCCATCCCACCCAAACCAAATATGCATAATGACCGCTTGCCCCCCCTCCAGCACGCACTTTTGCCCTCCCACCCTTTCCTAATAAAACTTGCATGCTCACTTCTATTCTCTTTTCATACTTTTCTCATCCCTTTCATATTTTTAGAGTTATGATTTTCCCTTGCTTCTCACAGACTCCCAATTCCTTGTTTCTCTCCTTTGCTGCTTGGACAAATCCTCAATTTTTTCATATCCCTGGATCTTCTGTTTCTTCAAAATCAGCTTGATCTGTTGTCCATGCCCCTTGCTATTGGTAAGTTCTTTGCAGTATTTATACTGCTTTGGAAATTTCTAACATGTGTTTTCTTTCCTTCTGTCTAAACCAACAGTGCTTTGCTTTTTTTTCTTTATTTTTTGTTCCTTTCTACACTTCAATATCTTGGTATCTTTCTTTTTTATTTTAATATTTGTTTTCATCTATTGAAGTGTTATTTCTTTAGCATTCCCTAATTTTTTTTTGCTTCCAAAAATTGGCCTTCCTCCTCATCCTAGCTCCTACAAGCTCAGTAAGTCTTTACTTTTTTATAATTATGTAGTCACACAACTGACTGATCACCTTCCCTTTTCTCTGGAAGATGTCTTCTTTTATTATGGATCTCCCCCCTGTGCATAATGGAGACTTTTCCGGCTCTTATCATCCTGAAGATGATTAAATTGATCACTCTGAACATATGGACACACTTGACAACCCAGATGAAGACCCACCTTGCACCTCCATAATAGTCAAATTCACTTTTTTTCTTAATGACCAATCAACTTCAATATCCTCAAACAAGGCCAAATCTTCTCCCAATTTAAACACAACTAGGTGTTCCAGAGTCACCTCTGACCCAGAAAAACTTTCTTTTGAATGGCAACTCAAGAACACAAACCTTGATGAGTTTAAGAAGTGTGCTCTAGTCACAATCAAAGATGATGAAGATGAGGATCTTGCTGTCTTTGCTGAACATCAAGAAAAGAATGGAAACATTACCTGGCTATTATCAGTCAATAATGGATGAGAATGGTCCCCAAGGCAGAAAAAGAAGTTAGTATGTGATGAATCATTAGAAAATCTTATGGAGTTTGTACATGGTTGCCCTATAAATTCTCAAGTCACTTGCCATTTACTTCAAAGAGATCCTAAGTTTGCTGCCCATGAAAGTATTTTTAATTTTTTTGTGCAGTTTATGTAACTAACTATTTATATTTTTCTAAATACAGAAATCTGAATTGTACATCAAGCTTAAATGCACTCACTCTTCTTTGGACCATGAAGACAGTGAAGATGACAACTTTCATACTTCATCAAGTGCATTTTCAAATAAGAAGCACTATGAGATACTACCAGTGTCAGTATTGTCTAGTATATAAGTATGATTTAATAGTATTTATTAATAGTCCTACTACTTATTGATGAATGATTTAGTTATTAAACCTCAGGGGAAGACTAATAAAATAGTTATACTCAAATAAAACTCACAATACTTGGATTTTAAATGCGTGCTAGTGGTGGAAAATAGATAAATAGAATATAGTTATAGCTTTTATAATGATAATATCAATGTATAAAGGATTTATAATATATTCCTAAATGCTAATAATTGTATTTAAAGGTTTGATTGAATTGTAGTAAGTAAGTGATGATGAATAACCCGTCAAATCCCTCCTTACTTATACCAAAATCCCATGGAGTGCACAGACCTTCAATCCAGATGATGTCACTTCTATCCCCAGAAATTACAGAACTTTGAGAGTCAATAACCTCCCCATGGCGTCCAATTCAAGCATATTCAACACCCAGACCTCCAGTAAGGACCTTCCATCACAATTAATGCTAACACAGACCCAAACCATAATTAGAAAATCCAGATAAAAGCGGATACCATAAAGAAACAGGTAAAATAACTAATCCAAAAGGAATAAAATGAAACCCAAAGCATATAAAGGAAAAAAATGAAGTGTCCAAGCCCCCAATAACATCCCCAAGCATCCATATTAACCCAGCTATGACCTCCCAACCCATAAATCCGTGAATATCCATCCAAGGAAGCAGATTAAGTTGTCCAAACTGAGTATATGCGCCTGAAATAGGTGTCTATGCTTCTGTAGGCGTTGTGAATCCTCTGATTATGTCCATATGACCTAAAATAATCAGAAAAACAAAGGTTATAGGCTATTAAGAGGCTAAAACCTACTTATAGACCTAAATATACATAATATACTGCATATTTCACTGAATATGAGCTTTATGTATTCATTTAAGCTTATGTATGTCAATAATTACTTAATATCACTTATGATAAGTATATTATGACTCAATTAAAACCTTAATAAGTATTATTAGTCTATGGATAAGCTATTTAAACTACTATAAGTTATATAATAGTGTAATAATTATATATATATGTATTATAATCATATATATAACTGTTTTAACCTTATTTTTAAGATATAAGCTTAATGTACTTAAGGTTATCTTATTTTAAGTATAAGAAATACTCATTCCTAGGGATATCTAGACTGAAAACCAGAGATCATGGCAGCTCATGGACCTCAAGAACATCTTAGCAAATCTGCCAAAGCACCAGTCTATTTAAATCCTGAAACCCCAAATGAGTTATTTATTATTACTATGGCAAAAGCTGACATTTGGGCTAATATTATTGTAATTGTTTATTTTTATTGACCATTTTGAATTTTTTCTTTATATTTATTATTTTCTCTTTTCTCTTTCTGACCAGCAACAAAAAAATAGGGATGCCTCTGTCACTTGCCCTCCAAAATCTCCAGTCTTCAAATTTCAGACAGCAAACAATATTCCAAGCACTCAAGCCCCTGTCTCACTGAACACTGGTTTTTATGGAAATTTAGGTTCACATATAAATTCTATGAGCTGGTCCACACCTGCTATGTGGTCTTTTGGTTTCTTGATGCTTATAAATCATTTGTGGGGATCACAAGCAATGCAATCATATCAAGGCATTCCTCCTTTTAGTTACGATTCTCGACCTATTGTTGCAGCCTTGGGATCTGGAATCATTAAAGGTAACCTCTCATCTGGTGATGGATCAGAAGATGAAGCATTGGTTGAAGAATTTTTATGTTTTGCTGATGTTGATAGCACTGACCCTGACATTTTAAACCCTTTGAAAAAGCTGGTTATGTCATGATAGACATATTTAAAAGAATTTCCTCTTTCAGATTTTATTGAAGCTGGTGTCCCACTTGGTCCTGCCAGTGCTTTAGTATGAGAAGCACCTAAATTTAATCATCACTTGAGAGTCAAGAAGAGTGGGTAGGTTAAATTTTCCACTTCTAATATTTAAAATTAATAAATAAAATAAAATAAGGGGAATCAAAAACATAAATAAAAAAATGGAATTTGTGATTATGTTTCTTGTACATATTAGATTAAGAGATTATCTGTTATATGATGGAATAAAAAATACATTAAATGTGAGCCAAAGTTTATGGGAATATAATCATGATTAAATGAACAATATATGGAGTCAATTGAGTGATTAATGGAGTCATTTCATGACTTCAAGTTCAGAGAAACTTCTTCTGCAATTTTTTTTTGGTTTTTCATAAGTTTTGCTTGTTTTCAGCAATCAAAATTAATAAGAATTCAAAAACGCAAAATTTCTCAAGTAAAATTTCATGTCCACAGAAAAAAAAACAATTTATTTCAAGCCTATCAAATATCTAACAATTATACATTCTTATCTACATAGGCACTTCCACAGAAAAGATTGTGGATCAAACTAGGAGTAAATTTTAACTTCACATAAGCCTCAATGATATCCCTATCTTCAGCCCCACCTTTCAAGTTACCATATTTACAAAGGTTGGATTTCAAAATACTGAACCCCTTTTCAATGGGCTTTAGGTCAGGTGAATAAGCTGGTAAGTAAACTAGCCTACACCCCCTACTAGAGACAATATCTATTACATGTCCATTGTGATAAATAAGATCATTATCTAGGACTAAAACTCTTGATGTACCTGGGTAAGGATGCATCATTTTGATCTAAAAAAACATTAGATTAAATATAAAATAAAAAAATAAAGTTAAGAAAAATAGGAACTTACCAAGATGTGTTCCAAGTAATACTTAAAGTCCAAATAGGCTACATTTTCAGTCTTCACAGAGACAGAAACTAATCCTGAAAGTGAGATTGAAGGGATCACATTGAAACAATGAGTTGCACACTTTTTTGGTATATGTGAGGTTTGTTTCCCAACTTCTTCCCAGCCATGAGTGCTCCTTACACCATCAAGGGATATTCCACTCTCATCTAAATAATACAAAATAAAAAACAAACAGTAAGATAAAAAAATAAGAGCACAAAAAACCTTACCTGTGAAAATCAAACTTTGGAGATCAAAATGAGCCATCAGTGAGATGTATTTATTTTGTTCATGCAGATTTTAATTTGCATGCACTTTTTGGATGGTTTTTCATGACATGTTCAAACGTAAATGTAACTCATTAGCAATAGTCTTGATAGAAACAGAAATTTTTTGATTTTGTGTCAAGTCAATTTGAAGCTCCATCAAGTACTTTGTTGGCTTGGATTCAATCATGACCTTCAACAGTTCTTGTGCTTCATCTTCCAATTCAAGGGGTTGGCCACGCTTCAAGTAAGATTTGGGATTGACAACAACAGCATGTGTGTTCTGATATAATTGCTTTTAACATAGTAGGTAATCAGGACTGACCAAGGAGCCATGCATACTGTTGATTTGAGTGAGGTACTTCCCATCCAATGCATCTCTCACCACATGGAGCTTAAAGACTGCTTGATACTTTTGAAACACCATCAAAAGCAATATGAGCACAAAAAATAAAATAATAAGTTTGAATTACTAAAATAAATATAAAAAATAAAAAATAATTGGCTTACCTCTTGAAAATGTGGGAAAATAGCCAAAAAAAATGCAAAGCACTACTGGTTTAGGCTGAAGGAAATAAAACACATGTTAGAGATTTCCAAAGCAGTATAAATACTGTGAAGAGCTTACCAATAGCAAGGGGAACAGAAAACAGATCAAGCTTATTTTGAAGAAACAGAAGATCCAGGGATATGAAAAAATTGAGGATTTGTCCAAGGGGAGAAGGAGAGAAACAGGGAATTGGGAGTCTGTGAGAAAGCAAGGGAAAATAATAACTCTAAAAATATGAAAGTGATGAGAAAAGTACAAAAAGAGAAGAGAAGTGAGCAGCATTCAAGTTTTATTGGGCAAGGATGGGAGGGCAAAAGTGCATGCTGGAGGGGGGGCAAGCGGGCATTATGCATATTGGGTTTGGGTGGGATGGGTTGGCCAAAAAAATATTTAAAAAAAAACTGCAAGCTTTTTTACATCAGCTGTAGATGTTTTTTTTTACTTGACATGAAATCTTGTCAAATAATTTTTATCCATTCAAATATGTAGAATTTTCTTGAGCATGTACAGAATCAGGAACAAAATATCAGCTGCATTTTTGAAGAAAATTTGTTTTAACACATTTTCCAAATTTTATTCTCCTAACCACCATCACCTCTGTAATGTTGTTTAAAAAAAGCCACATAGATTATTTCCATCTTTCTCTTTAAGAAAGCAGTCTTTCAAAGTGATTTTTATCATACTTACATTTCAAACTACTTTTACCTCTCCTAGAAAAAAGGTGAATTTTTGATAGAAGGGTTGAATCCCGATCTTTGATTTAATTCAGTTTTAACTTTGCTGAAAAACTTCTCCAAATTACACACACTTAAAAGTGAGCACACCAGTTTGTTTGTCATTAAATCTATTTTTTTTTTGAATCATAAATTAATTCAGGGATTTGTACCTACTAGAAGTTGTTATGTATTTTTATGGTGCCATCTTTTGCTTGTGGTTTTCTTACTTCTATCACCAAAAAAAAATCCAAAGCACCTGTGATTAAGTCCCCCTCCTTGATTTTAGTTTAGTTCAGATTTAACTTATAATGAATCATGCTTTCCTTCATTTCATTCTTACCCTATCATTCTAAGCCTTAATTATAATTATATTTGTTGGAACAACCTCTTTTCTTTTCAATTATATTTATTTAATTCAACATACACCAGAAAAAAAGGCTGCAACTTACTAGCAGGTGCAAATCCCCAATTGAAATACCATAGTTTAGTCAGAGATAGGCACCTGCTAACAGGTGTCAATATCCAATTGAACTACCATAGTTCAGTTAGGGACAGGCACCTGCTAACAAATGTCAATACCCAATTGAACTACCATAGTTTCAGTAAGGGATAGGCACCTGCTAATAGGTGTCAGATTTTGTTTTCTTGTGATAAGTAATGATTAATACATAATTTTTTGATACAACTGTGAATCACTAGTAAAATTATATTTACAGGGTATATATTGGCTGGTTATTCTAGAAGAAGGAGAAGAGGAGGAGAAGAGGAGAAAGGAAAGGGGAAAGGAACAAATTTAGAGAGAAATGAAGAGAATAGAGGGAAAAGGACTAAAAAATAAGGCAACAATGAGATACTGGACTTAATCAAAATAATGACAATGGTGAACTGAGTTACAATAGTAAGTAGTTTGTATTCTCTCTGCTTAAATTTCAACAACTAATAATTAAAAATCTTAAAGCAACCTTCAACTTTATTTAATATTTAAGGGTACAGAAGCGCCACAACAAATAATAAAAAAAATATAATATTTAAAATATTGTAAATAATGTAAGTGATAGAGCTGAAGGGGATTACCCAAGGCCCATTTTATAGGTAAGGGGTCCTCTGAAGTGCCAAAAATTTGTAAGTACAAAATGATAATAGAATGAAACAAGAATATAAAATATTAATAATGAAACCTGGATATTGAGAGAAAAATATGAAACAAATAATTAAATCCTAAAATAAGAAGTAATTTTCCCATAATAAATTCCCAATCCTAGTTAATTAAAATATTAAGTAACTACATAAATTTGTAACAATGGAAACTGTGAGTAATTTAACCAAAATAGTAATTACAATGTGCCTTAAAATGGTTTTAATTGAACCAATGCAAATATGTCATTTTGACGCAACATTTATGTAATCAATTCAATCCAAAACAGAAATAAATAAATTGTTTTAAATATTACATTTAATTAATAACTAATATAAGTTTGAACAAGTAATTATTTTAATGAATTACTTATTCAAAATAAGAATTTTAATTTATTTTATAGAGTAAGTGTTTTAAAATATTTAATACATTTTCTGACACAATTAAGGGTCAAAAAACACCCAATATTTATGGATTATAACATGTGAGAAGGTTTATTTAATATATAAATTTAATTAATTAAATTTTAATTATAATTCAATTTTACAATTGAAATTATAATATATTTTTGTAATTAATTAATCATTAATTTATTAATAACAAATACATAAAAATGCACAATGATTTATAGAATATATATTATGTTTGATGTAAGTGTAAAAATAATTTATTTAATAATAAAATTAATATAATATTCATTTCACTTATTTTTAATAAAATGATTATATAACTTTATCATGTAATAAAATATTATTTCAACTACATAAAATACATCACTTTATTTCCTCCAATAGAGTATTATACCTTTTAATGGGCTCCTGAGACATCCTGGCTGACAGTATATGTCAGAGTGTGACTAGAGCTGTATAAAAAAACCCTGAGAAGTTCTAATGAATTAAGGTATGTATAGAAACCAGAAGGAAGTATCCAGCACTTTTATGCATATCAAAAACTATCCCAGCATCTTCATCATTTTTTTCATGAACCACCAACATCACAATCACCATGTTTACCAGACTTTTGGGGATAATTTTCTTTTCATCTTTCAGTGTGTATTTTTATTTTTATTTTTTTTCAAAAATGAAGGATTTATTAGCTAAAAAATAAAATTGAAATTTTTGGCTGTTGTCATCATTTATGGAATTGTCTCACAATAACAACAGCTATCTTACAGCTGATCAAAAGCTCAAAATAGTTGACATGGCTTATGGTGTTGCAAATTCAGCTCAAATTGGGCATCATTATGGCATTCCTTGCACCACTGAAGGGTATTTTGAAAAAAATTCAAGATGGAGGGAATGCTTGAAACATCACAGCACAGTGGTTCCTCAGAAAAAATGACAAAACACAGCATAAGAGAACTATTGAAAACACTCAAAAAACATTGACAGGAACAATTGGGGAAACTTTCCGAGTCTCTAACTATAAACATTTGTCCCCAAACAGCTTGAAAACATGAGAAAAAGCTTGGATACTTTCAATGAGTGTCTCCCAAGAAGCCCTTTCTCAATAAAACTCATCAAATTAAATGTTGAAACTTTATTGTGAACATTTGCACTGGACTGTTAAATATTTTAAAAGAATTATTTTTTCTGATGAGGCTTATTTAGAAGTTGGAAAGCCTAAACGTTCAAATTTTGTCTGGTGGAAGAAATATCAGCATTTTAACAAGTCTTGCCTCCAAGCCACCTTTAGGAGTGGGTGCTTGTCATTAATGATTTGGGGGGAATTTTTCAATTCCACTAGATGCCCCTTTGTCTTCTTACCTCGAAATCAACATGAATCAAAAATTGAATTTTGAATGTGTACTTAGAATCCCTTCTTCCCCGGCTCAATAAATTCAATCAAAGAAAAAAGATCACCTTTATGGAAGAAAATTCTCCTATTCATAATTCAAATCTAACTTGTGATTTTAAAAAATCTGTTAATTTAAAGTGAATTGAAAATTGGCCTCCTCAGTCACAAGAGCTAAACCCAATTGAGAATGTCTGGAAGAAGTTAAAGAAAAAAATGCAATAATTGTATCACCCTCAAAACTTGGATGAAATGAAA
This sequence comes from Hemileia vastatrix, assembly GCA_030280995.1. Taxonomy (NCBI): domain Eukaryota; kingdom Fungi; phylum Basidiomycota; class Pucciniomycetes; order Pucciniales; family Zaghouaniaceae; genus Hemileia; species Hemileia vastatrix. Next base: position 16,397,530 of record JASXTE010000015.1, read on the forward strand.
GAATCTGTCTCTCAAGATTGGGAAGACATCCCACAAAGGTTTTTTACTAATATTATTTATTCAATTTCAGCAAGAATGCAAACAGTGGTGGATTCTTTGTGTCAGCCAGGATATATTGAGAGGCAGGTAAAGTCTTATGTTAAGTTACAATAAGAAAAAATTGTATTTTAATTATATACAAATTAAATATTAAATTAAAATATAAATATAAAACAATATGTTTTAAATAAATTGTTATATTAATTTTATTATTATATATACTGTATATAAATTCAAATACAATATAAAATTATATTGTATAAAAAGATTAGTTTTTTTATGCACTTAATGATTATAAATTTATAATTAATTAATAACAAAATATTATGTCAGCCAGGCTACTAGACTTACCCAGTGAAATAATTAATTATTTACTGGGATGAAGCCACAGCTTTTTATTTCTTATTTTATTATTAATTATCTTATATTTACTTTATTATTACTTGTAATAAATTAACTAATTACAATAATTAAATTTAGTAAATATTTAAAATTAATAATAATGTCCCTCATATTTTTATTCCCTAACACCGTGCTCAATAACAGGTTGGAAGAGAAATAAAAATATATTAATACTAAATTTTAAGAATTCCAATTTCTTTATTTAAATAGTTAAAATTCTATTAATACAAAAATTTAATTCAAATTATTTTATACTAAGTGTGACATTTAAAAGTGAACTTTAAAATATATCAAATAATTTGATATATAGTAAAATATATTTTATTGATACATCCTTATAGCAAACTTATGTTATTTGAAATTTCTTATTTTTGGAAAAGTTTTTCTCTTTCACTCCTGTATGTAGACTTGTTTCCTCAATGTGCTCTTGCTCTCCTTTTTGTCTATAAAAGGCCTTCCTTTTTGTGCTGTTTTCTTTATTCATTACTACTTATATTTTATTATATACAACCAATAACAATCCCATTACCACTATAACTGGTTTATTCATTACAATTTGCGTAATTCAAATCTTTTGAAGTAATAATAAAATATTCCCTTACCTTCTAATTGAGTAATAAATCATATAAGATAAAAATCTACATACCTTGATTTAAATCCTTGAGTTGTCCACCTTCACCACCATTTGGACTGCCGTAAAATCTTCTAGACCTTTAGGACCCCTTTACAGTTGGGAGCCCTTCCAAATGGTCATTGACACACCATTATCTTGATGCTGGAAACTAAGAAACCTTTGACTACAAGGACCAATAAGCTCTGGTACACAACTGAAAATTTTGAACGTCATCAGGCATGTGACTTACCTTTTTTTCTGCAACTGATAATCAAACCTCACTCCCAATTTAAGGTTTATATAGGTGTATTTGTCCTATATAGTTCTAGTGACTATACCAGCTACTATCTGTTGGTCTCACTCCTCTTATTTCATCTTTCACATATATATTTTTACTCAACACTCTGTAGTGGAATTAAATTTTTCACATTACAGGGGGAGGTTCCTGGTAAATAATTTTTTTTCCTGGTTGACTAAGATAGAGCAATATTTTTCTTAGTCCTAGAGGTAATAAAATTGATTTAATAAATTATATTATTTTTTAATTATTTCAGCTGACATTGTCCTGATAATTAAACTTTTATTTTATTGTTTCAGTTGAAAATTTTCCTGGAGGTAAAATAATAAAAATATAAATTACTTAAAATATTTATATTAAATTACTTCAGTTGAAATTAAGTCCAGGTAATAAAATTTTCAGCTGACTCATAATCCTGATAATTATATATCAATATATATATTAGTAATTAATTGAGACTCGTATTAATTATTCCATCTGACTCTTTGTCCTGGTAATTAATAAATTATTTTATTTTTTCAGTTGATTTATTTTAAATCCTGGAAATAAAATAAAAATATCTTAATTAATTTAATTAATTAAAGTTGTGATTATTATTTCAGTTGATTTTTTGTCCTGATAAATATTATATTTTCATTATTCCAGTCGATTAAAAATCCTGATAATTGATTATATCCTTGAAATATTTTTTTATTTTTTCTCTTATTTTTCTTTCAACAAAGTAAAATAATAACTGATAAATTTTAATATTTATTTCTCCTATTTAAAGTTTTATAGAACAATGACTCATCAAAGTGCTTCTGCTGCCTGTGATGAGGAACTAGACTTGAATGATTATGATGAGAATTCTGTAAGCTCTCCTTTGACTACAAAACTTGCTCAAATTCATCAACTTTTGGACCAATAAGGATGTGGAAATTCAAGAAGTAGAAATAAAAGTGGAAAAGACTGATATGGATCAAAAGACCCCAGTGAACCCCCCAGAAGAGCTTTAAAGAGGCTTCAAAATTAAAAAGATGCCCTTGAAGCAGTAATTCAGCAACCTCATGACTTACATCAAGGAGTTGAAAGCAGAGAACCTCAAGCTAATATCAAGGGTAGAAATTCTAGAAGAAAAGGTAAGAAATGTAGAAATCTTTCTTCAAGAGAAGAAGAAACCTCTTACAGTAGCAAAAACCCTTCCACAGTTGGATCCTCAACCACAGGAAAAGGTGGAAGTTTCAAAATGGCAGTGGGACTTGCTCAAAACTCAGTGGGACTCCCTCCAAGCTCAAAAGATGCAACAAGCAACTCAGGAAGGTACCTGCAGACCTCAACAGTTCAACCCAACACCTCCTCATCCCTACCAAGGAGGAAGGAAAAGAAAAAACAATCACCACACAATATGGGGGGCGGACTTGCTAGTGAGTCCGCAACCTTGGACCCAAACTCACAACAGATTGAACACACATTGAGCTATTGATAAAGGAACCATACAATCAGGAATGAACACCACTCAGCAGAACAGTTTTAGGTGGGTGTTCAAGTAGAGTTCAGTTTGGGTTCAGTATGAGTTCAGTCTGAGTTCCATCTGAGTTCCATCTCAGTTCAGGTTGAGGACTTGCTAGCAAGTCCACCCCCTATATTGCGTAGTGAATCAACTCCAAATTTTGAAAAAGCCATGGTAAGCCCCTCCATTTAATCTCAAGTGTAATTTCTTGTTACTGATTCAGTTCCTTCAGGTAATTCTGGAAGAGGAGATGATACCTTGAGACTAGTAGAGGAGGGCTCTAGTAGAAATATTACTCAATATTCTAATGTAACTACTCCTTTAGTATTAATTGCTACTTCAATGATTAACCCTTATATGGCCATTATAGATGTAACAATTGATCCTGAAGTTGATGAGAGTCTGGAAAATTACTCTGTTTCTATGTTGAGAAATACTCCTGATGTAGCTACCATTAATGATGAATATTTGAGAGATATTATTACCAAACAAAATCATATAATGAAAAACCTTCAATTGACTCAAAAATTTAACAGTCTGTTAACTGAACAAGGTTACCAGTCAGTGAGAGGTGAATTACAGATAATTTCTGATGATTTATATAATTACAAAGTAACTCATGAGAAGAAAGTTTCTTTGTGGTAAAATGTCAAGAATTATTTGTCCAAGTTACAAGATACTGTGTCTATCTGTTGTCAGGAAGTAGAGGGACATAATTTGAGCTTTAGAGTTTAAGTGACCATTACACAACTCTGAAAAACCAGAATCAATTATCTTTTGAAACTATCAATGAGACATTATCCAGTATTCCAAGAGTGAAAACTAGACTAATGAAAATTGAAGAACAGTTGAACTCATTGTTAAATGACCAAAAGTATTCTTTCACCTCTTTGAAAAAAACTGTTGCACAAGATAATCCAATTGTACCTGAGCCAAGTTCTTCTAAAGTAAAATTAGTGCCAGAAATTCCTGTAGATATTCCTGAGTTTCCATCAAAAATTGATGATGAACCTTGTTCATCTACAGAAGGTTTAAACAATGAGATTACTGCACACTTATAGAATTTACAGCTTCTTATCACTAAAAAGCAAGTTTGTAACAGGAAAACAGCCTCAAATTAAAATAATTGGCCAAAACTTGACCAATACCCAACATTTGATGGTGATTCTTCCTCTGATTGGCAGCAATTTATTTGCAGAATTGATAACCTGAAGAATTCTTACAAACTTCCAGATGAAGAAATTGTGTCAAAATTGATTTATTTATTTTCAAATGTTGCCCTAATGTTTTATGAATCTGTCCTTTTAGATAAGGATGACTAATCCTGGGAAGATTGGAAGAAATTGATTAAAGCACAGTTTGGTGGTTCAAAGTTTAGGTTATCCCAGCAAAGGAAGTATGAGGAAGCTAGATATAGCTTTTATTCTACAGAAAAACCTCTTAAGTTCCTAATGAAACTTGTAAAGATCCTGAGAGAAATGGACCCTAATATGGATTTTGAATTATGGAAGGACACAATCCTCTATATATTGCCTATGTCTCTGAGAGACTTAATAGTTGCTAGGACTCAGTTCTCAAGAGAACCCTCTTCTTTTATTAATACTTGTAATGAGGTCCTTTTAGATAACAAGTATGATTCTAGAAGGTTAATACCTAAATCTTCATTGGAGAAAACCTCTAATTGACAGCAGAAACCTCCTAAAAAGTTGGTAAACCTTCTGCCCCTGTTGCACCAAAAAAGTATGCAACAAACACTTGCTTTAAATGCAGCAAGCCTTGGCAGAAAGGCCATGTTTGTGACAAGAAAATAAATCTTGTTGAAAAAAACAGAGGAACATTCTGATTACACAGTTACAATGGATGATACTTCAAGTGATTGTGCCAGCAATATTTCTTATGAATCTCACCAGGAAATTTTAATGCTAGAAGAAGATATTCAGTATTTGAATACTAATGACATTGAGAATGAATATTTATCTACAGTAGAAGATTCTGAGATCATAAGAATTCTTGAAGACAGCTCAATAATTATTGCCTCTCTCAAGGCACCAGTCTTGATTAATGGAAAGAAAATTAAGGTTGGTTTAGATTCTGTAGCTGGAGGAAGTGTAGTATCTGAAAAATAACTTGCTTCAGTGGATCAGAATTATAAATCAAAACTTATACCTATCATTTCTGAAAATTTGAGAGGTTATGGCTCTGTTTTGTCCCCCATTGGTAAATACAATGCTACAGTATTTATTAAATATAGCCATGGCTTTTTAAGAGCTATGTGTGACTTTGTGGCTATGAAAAATGATAACTCAAGTAGTTGGTTCATTGTGGGAAATGAAATTTCAACCAATTATGGCATTTAATTGGATCCCTCAAACCAATGCTTCACAATGGGGTTTAATGGGAAGAGAAAATTTAAAATTTCTTCCCCCCAAAAAATTATTAACACAAGGATTGAACACATGTCAATCTGTAGTTCAATATAAAGGAAGATCTACAAAAGAAATGCCTGCCCTTCTATATGAAATTTACACAGCTTCTTTTGGAGAGAAACTTTCTGGTGAGGAAAAAGATTCCATCATTCATTAATAAACTCTTTTCCCATGGCCTTTGCTCATGGGTCATATGAATTAGTATTTGTAAAAGAGGAAATAAAGCTCAAATTATATTTCTAATTAACTGAAATACCACCTAGTTTAAAGGAAGAAGCCTTATCCTGCTTCTCCCACAAAGAGAAAAGATATTTAGGACAATATCTCTACCATTTTGAGAATGAATATTATTGAAAAGGTAGTTGAAACACCTAAATACTGCCCTTCTATATGAAATTTACACAGCTTCTTTTGGAGAGAAACTTTCTGGTGAGGAAAAAGATTCCATCATTCATTAATAAACTCTTTTCCCATGGCCTTTGCTCATGGGTCATATGAATTAGTATTTGTAAAAGAGGAAATAAAGCTCAAATTATCTTTCTAATTAACTGAAATACCACCTAGTTTAAAGGAAGAAGCCTTATCCTGCTTCTCCCACAAAGAGAAAAGATATTTAGGACAATATCTCTACCATTTTGAGAATGAATATTATTGAAAAGGTAGTTGAAACACCTAAATATTGTGTTATCACACCTGTCCTAATTTCTTATGAGAAAGAAAAAGCCAGTTTATGTGGTGATTATAGAGCATTAAACACTTATACTGTAGATGATATCTATCCTTTACCAAGAATTAGCTCTATCCATGCTACCTTACAGGATGCTAAATATATTAGCTGTTTATATTGTAATAAAGAATATTACCAGGTACCTTTTGAGAAGAATTAACAGAATTTTCTAATGATTGCTACTCATATGGGTCTTTATAAGTATATTAGGATGCCATTTTGCCCAAAAATGCCCCTTCAGTTTTTCAGAAAGTTATGGATAACACATTTCATCAAGAAATAATTGAAGGATGGCTGATGGTTTACATTGATTATATCATCATACTCTCTAAAATAATTGAGGACCATATTAATTGCCTGCATAAAGTCTTCCATAAGATGGATGAGATTAAAATGACACCTGCCTTGAAAAAATGCAAATTTGGTTTTCATTACCTGAAAGTGCTTGGTCATGTTGTCTCAGGATTACAGATATGTGTTGACCAGATCAAAGTGGCAGCCATAAAACAGGTAAAAGCTCCTACTAAAGTTAGAGAGCTCCAAAGATTTTTGGGAATGTGAGGATACTATAGACAGTATATCAAAAATTATCAGGTCATAGAATTACCCCTAACCGATTTAACTAGGAAAGATGTTGCTTTTGTCTGTAACAGTGAAAGACAAAGAGCTTTTGACACTATGAAACATTGTTTTATGTCAGCACCAATTCTTGCTTTGCCTGACTTTAATCAACCATTTCTTTTATACACTGATGCCAGTTATTTTGGCCTTGGTGCTGCTCTTCATCAAAAAAAAGTGATCAATGATAAAATATCAGAAGTAGTAATTTGTTATATTTCATGAACCTTGAGAAATAGTGAACTAAAATATGGTGCCACTCAAATAGAGTTTTTAGAAGTAGTTTGGGCTCTAGAGAAGCTAAATTATTATCTGGATGACTAGAAATTTGAACATGTCACTGACTGAAGTGCAGTGAAATCCCTCTTGAACTTGAAGACACCTAACAGACATATGTTCAGATGGCAATTAGCTTTTCAAGAATATTGAGGGAGGATGACAATAATTCATAGGGCTGTTTTTGTTCATTCAAATGTGGATATGTTATCAAGGTTACCTTTGCAAAATGATGACTTAAATCCTGCATATGATGTTGAGGATGAAATAGTTCACATTCATGGGATATATGTGGTTGATGTGGAGGAAGAGCTATTACAGCCTATTCTGGATTCATATTTAAAGAGACTGACTTAAAAAAGTTATGTACCATATTAAATGATTCTAAGAATAGTTAAATACAAGAAATAATAAAAAACTTTCCACCAAAGTATCAGATTGCTCTGGAAAAAGGTAAATTTTCAATTGATGAAGGATATCTTTATTATAGAAGAAAATTGAGTAATTTTATTGATATTCCTCCTTCTATGAAAGAGATTATCTTTAAAATTTGTCATGATGACATATGGACTTGACATTTTGATCTTGAAAAAACAATGTTCAGAATTAAGAACACCGCTTGGTGGGTTAATATGTCTGAGGACACCAAACTATATGTTGAATCCTGTGATTCTTTCCAGAAATCAAAAAGATTAACTAGAAAAAGAGCTGGATTAATGCAAATTATCAACGATTCTGATGAGCCATGGAAAATAGTAAACATGGACTCTGTAACAGGATTGCCCATTGCTGGGAAAGACATTTATAACTCTTGCTGGGTTATTGTGGACAGATTCACAAAAATGTGTAAATTTATCCCTATTCACAAGGATTTTTTAACTAAAGAATTAGCTTTCTTGTGGTGGTCTCATATGTTTAATAATTCTGGTTTTACAAAGGCCATGATCTCTGAAAGAGACCCTAAATTTACTTCTGAATTCTGGATGTCTCTGATGGATGTTTGTGGTTGTGATCTGAAGCTTTCTACTGCCCATCACCCCCAGACTGATGAATTAGCTGAATGAATGATTCAGACTTGAGAGGAAATGATAAGAAGGTATTGTGCCTTTAGCCTTTAGTACAAATACAATGACAGGTTCACTCATGATTGGGTCACCTTACTTCCTGGTTTGGAATTTGCTTATAATAGCACTCTTCATTCTGTTACTCAAAGAAAGCCTTTTGAGCTCTGGCTTGGATATGTTCCAAATATTCCTGCCCAAATTCTCAATAATAAAATACCTAAATTGGATTTACATCCTGGTGTAAAATATTTTCTTCAAATGCAAAAACTATGCAGAAGTCATGCTCAAAAATGTATTGAAAAATATGTTGAATATGTGAAGAAGAGGTTGGACAAATTCAATAAAGAATACACTTTTAAGAAGGGTAATGAAGTACTTATTTCTACAGTCCACTTCAATTTACAAGGTAATAAAATATTAAAAGACCCATTTGTAGGTCCATTTGTTGTCAGAAGAATGGTTGGTGATAATGCAGTTGAAGTTATCCTGTACTCTCCATATGACAGGAAACATCCTGTCTTTCCAATATCTCTTTTGAAACATTACACATCCAATAGTGATTTATTTTCCAAAAAGTAGGGGAAGAAAAATGAAGACTCCTATTGAAATCACTGAAACAGCAGAAATCAATAAGATTCTCAATGACAGAATAATCACTTCTGAAAAAGGTGTGAATACTTATAGAGATTTAAGAATAAATCTTCTGAATATGATTATTGGATACCTGGGAAAGAGATATCTAACCTTCCTTCTCTACTGAAATAATATAAAAAGAAAAAATCATGGCATTATTTTATTGTTTTTTTAGAGTGAGGGAGTGTCAGCCAGGCTGCTAGGCTTACCAAGTAAAATAAGTAATTATTTACTGGGATGAAGCCACACCTTTTTATTTCTTATTTTATTATTAAATATATTATATTTGTCAGGCTAGGGTCAAGTACAAGGACGTGAACTAGCTTGAATAGTCAGTTGTCTAGAAGATTTAAATGGTCCTATATGAATACTGTAGTTCTAATCCACTAAGTTGTAAAATATAATCAAATATAAAGGTCTCAGTAATAAAATTCTCACTATTCTTATATATGGCTTACAATCTTTATAGTTGGTAGAAAAATAGATTATATAAATTCAGATACTATTCAAAAGTCTTATAAAAGTACTAATTGATATGTATTGTAATTTGGTTTGGTTATATTGGTTAATTGTAATGATAAAGAATGAAGAAATACAACCCAAAAACCTCCTCCTTTTATACACACTGAGTTCCCCAATGATTCCCTTGATGTACCACCCAATACACAGTTAATGACGCCTCTAAACAACTAATAGACATGCCCATCAACATTCCCAGTAACTCATGACATAATTAGAAGAGTAATAACCGCCAAAATCCTGAAATAATAAGGGAAATCCATCAAAATTAAAGAAAAAGACAAAAAGAGAGTATATGCGTATAAAACAATAATATTAAGGACTAAAGGAGACTTTTTAAGGTTAATAATAGCTTAATAATAAGGGGGATTGACTGTAGAAATAATGGGGCTAATCCTGACATTATACTACGTGAAATTCCCATTCAAAAATAACCAAAATTGACTGAGAAACCACCCAAAAACTTAAAAAAGAGCGTGAGATGTGGGGTAACTACATGCAGTTCTTGGCAGGCGCTTGCACGGGTAAATCCTTGACTAAAATTAGGCGAATTTAAGCGTGGTGATGAAATAAAGTGCCAAGAGTGAGGTTATTAATGAAATTAGTGCATATAAACAAGGTCAATGCATTATTAATTAAGCTAGGACACTAAATAAGCGCCTGTCGCCTATTTTAGTGTGTTTCCCCACAGTGGGCGTAGAATGTGGGGTAATTATAGTGTGAAAAAGCTAACTTTGCTAAAAATGAAGCTATTCACACGGGAAAAAAGCAGGCAGTATGTGGCCAGTACACAGAAGCCATTTCTGGCATAAAAAACACCAAATTTGAAAAGTGTTATTTTTATGCATTTAAATAGCCAAATCAATAGTTCTAAATGAGCCCAATTGATCTGTCAAAGCGCAATTTTGATATTCTCAATTTTATAGCGCATATAGTCAACTTTTAAGTGAAATAAAGCGCATTTCTTGTTTTTTGCATAAAACAATGAATATAACAGCTTTAAGTGTACTTAAAAATTATGTAGCCTTATACTTAAGGTTCTTAAGATTACCCTAACATATTCCAACTTAATATTAAGTACATAAGACCTATAAAAGGTGGATATATGCGTGTATATAAGGTGTTATAATGGCATTTTTTTGTGTATTATCATAATTTTACTTATGTATACTATTTGTGTACTCTTATTTATTATTCCCATGTATAGTTCATGTGTTTAACATAACTTATAAGTACTTTTTACTCAGTCCTGGAGATATACAGGCTGACACTCGCCCACCCAAAAAAAACAATAAAAAAAATGATAAGTTATACATTTTATTTTATTTAATTTGTAATTTTTCAGGTATTCAGAATAAATCTGTAGCATTAAAGATTCAACTTTAAAGAAATAAAACATAATAAAATATTATGAGTACTGGTTTTTTTTAACCCCTCAGCTGGTTGAACAGAAATTTATTTCTGTTTAAATTTTTTAAGAAGGGTGGATAAATTAGAAATTTCTTTTTCAGGTATCCATTTATCAAATTCATTTGATTTCCCTTTAAATCTTAGTAAATACTCAGTTCCTTTTTCTTTAGTAAGGATTCTTTTCTTGAGTATTTTTTCAATCTCTGCTTTTTCCACAATTTCTTCAGGTTGCTTTTTAGGCCTTCCCCTTCTTTTTGGAAATAAGTCAGGATCATTTGCATGGTAAGGTTTCAATAATGAGATAGGGAAAACTGGATGTTTCCTATCATATGGAGCATATAATATGACTTCCACTGCATTATTCCCAACCATTTTATTTACTACAAAAGGTCCTACAAAGGGATCCTTTAATTTAACATTACCTTGTAAGTTAAAATGTAGTGTTGATATGAGGACTTCATCTCCCTTTTTAAATTCAAATTCTTTATGAGATTTGTCCCACCTTTTCTTTTCATATTCAAATGCTTTTTGGATGCATTCTTCTGCATGCTTTCTACACATTTGTTGCATATGAATAAAGGATTTAGTGCCAGGGTGTATATCCAACCTTGGTAGTTTATTTAAATGATTTACTGGGGTATTTGGTACATATCCCAGCCAGAGTTCAAATGGTTTCTTCTCTGTTACAGAATGAGTTGTGCTGTTATAAGCAAATTCAAGGCCAGGAATTAATGTTACCCAGTCATGTGTGAATTTCTCATTGTCTTTGTATTCTAATCCAAAGGCACAATATCTTCTGATCATGTCTTCTAGAGTTTGTATCATCCTCTCAGCCAGCCCATCAGTTTGTGGATGGTGTGCTGTAGACAATTTTAATTGACAACCTGATACTTCCATCAAAGATGTCCAGAACTCTGAAGTAAATTTAGGATCTCTGTCAGAGATTATGGCTTTGGGGAACCCAGCAGTATTCATCATCTGAGTCCACCATAGTAACGCCAAGTCTTTAGCAGATACCTCTTTATGGGTAGGGATAAACTTACACATTTTTGTTAATCTATCCACTATTACCCAGCAAGAATTGAAACTTTCTTTTCCTGCTAATGGCAAGCCAGTTACAAAATCCATGTTTATAATTTCCCATGGAGCTTTTGGCTGCTCTATTTGTTGTAACAACCCAGCTCTCTTCCCAGTTAATCTTTTAGATTTCTGACAAGAGTCACATGTTTCAATGTATTTTTGTACATCCTCTTTCATGTTTATCCACCAGGCTGTATTTTTAACTCTGGTTAATGTTTTGTTAAAGTCAAAATGACCAGCTAAGATGTCATCATGACAAGTACTCAACATTAACTCTTTCATAGAAGGTGGTATTACTATTACATTGCTTAACTTTTTCCTGTAATATATATATCCATCTTCAATTGATAGTTTACCTTTTTCCAACGCATTTTTATACTTTGGAGGCAAGGTTTTAATTAATGCACTCATGGAGGCATTTGTTGGATCATTAAGAATGGTAGATAGTTTAGACAAATCTTTATCAGATGAATAATTTTCCAATATAGTTTGCATAAACTCTTCTTCTAAATCCACTATATAAATCCCAAATATATGTATAACCTCATTTTCAGGTACATAAGCTGGGTTGTCAGCATCATTTGGCAAAGGACTTCTGGATAATAAATCCACATTTGAATGCAATGTTCCTGCTCTGTGAGTGATTGTCATTCTTCCTCTGTACTCTTGTACAGCTAGTTGCCATCTAAACATGTGCCTATTAGGTGTTTTCATGTTTAGTAATGATTTTACTGCACTGCAATCTGTTATAAGTTCAAACTTCTGGTCTTCCAGATAGTAATGAAGTTTCTCCAAAGCCCACACCACGGCTAAACATTCTAGCTGTGTGGCACCATACCTTAATTCTGTTTTTCTTAAGGTTCTGGATATATAACAGATAACTACTTCAGATAATTTTCCATTTATTATCTGTTTCTGCTGTAAAGCAGCACCCAAACCTATGAAACTTGCATCAGTGTACAAGATAAAAGGTAGGGTGAAATCTGGCAGTCCCAATATTGGAGCTGACATTAAACATTCCTTTAATTTGTTAAAGGCGTGCTGTCTTTCATTATTCCAAATGAAAGCTTCATTCTTCCTGATTAATGTTGTTAAAGGGGCTGCAATGGATTGGTAATTTTTAATATATTGTCTATAATATCCACACATACCTAAAAAACTTTGAACCTCTTTTACATTTTTAGGTATCCCAATGTTTTTAATTGCTGCCACTTTATTCTGGTCAACACAAATTTGTAATCCAGATACAACATGTCCAAGTACTTTCAAGGATTGAAATCCAAACTTACATTTCTTTAATGCAATAGTCATATTAATTTCATCCATTTTTTGAAAGACTCTTTTCAGGTGATTTAAATGTTCATCATATGTTTTTGAAAACACTATGATGTCATCAATATAGACCAATAGCCATCCTTCAACCATTTCCTGATGAAAAACACTATCCATCAATTTTTGGAAGACTGAAGGGGCATTCTTTGGGCCAAATGGCATTCTCACATACTTATATATACCCATATGTGTGGTTATTAATAAGTAATTTTGAGAATTTCTTTCCACAGGAATCTGGTGGTAACCCTTGTTCCCATCCAGACAGGAAATATATTTTGCTCCTTGTAAGGTAGCATGGATAGAAGCTATCCTTGGTAGAGGGTAAATATCATCTACTGTATATGTATTCAGAGCTCTATAATCACCGCATAATCTTGCCTTATCTTTTTCATAAGAGATTAATACTGGTGAAATGACACAATACTTAGGTGTTGTGTCCACTTTTTCAACAATACCCATTTCCAACAACAATTTTATATTGTCTTCAATATCTTTCCTTTTTGCAGGAGATGCTGGGTAAGGTTTCTTTTTTAAACTGCCAGGAATATTATCCAGATCACAGCTTAAAGAGATTTTCATCTCATGGTCTTTGACCAATCCTAGTTCATTTGAGCCATGAGCAAATGCCATAGGATATGATTTAATCAATCTCAAAATATCTTCTTGTTCAATTTTTGAGAGTTGAGGACTGAAAGAGGCCTTTTGGATTTCATTTTCCAATTCACCCACTTCATTGGTGGTTCTTCCACCTTGCAGTTGTTCTTCTCTAGGAGAAATGGTATATACTGAATTTTCAGAACATATTTTGAATTTTCTTTTACCATTCACCCCTATGGTGAAACAACTGTTTGCAGGATCTAGTTTAATGCCAAATTTTGTCAATAAATCATTGCCAATAATAAACCAATCACTACAATTATTATTATCCATTACTACAAATTCACAAACTGCTCTAACATATCCATTATTATATTTAAAGAATACAGCAGTTTTGTATTTGCCAATTGGATTTAATACTGAACCAAAACCCCTCCAGTTCTTTGTCTGAACAGGTTCTAGTTTTTCCTGGTACTTACTATCAAGTTTCATTAATGCATTAAGTGAAACTACACTACCTGCAGCCCCAGTGTCAAGAATGGCATTCATTTCTTTTCCACATATGATAATAGGTGCTCTGATAGGTGTTATTTTGTAAGTATCATGAGATACATCTTTAATTATTTCAGCTTCCTCTATAGAAGTTAAAGATGTGTCTGTATGAGGTATAGCATCATTCAGGAACATTATATCCTGTTCTAATACAAATATCTCATTTTCATCATCACTGTAAGATATGTTACTCTTGCAATCCTCACTGGATTCCACATTCTCATCTTCATGATTACTAGGTTCAGAATTCTGTGAGGTTTCAATAACATTTATTCTTTTCTTACACGTGTGACCTTTAACCCAAGGTTCATTACATTTGTAACAAGTGTTATTTTCTTGTCTCTTAGGGACAAGGGGAGCTGAAGGTTTTTTCTTTTCCACTGGTAATTTACTTGTAGTAGGTTTTACCACGTCAACACTTTGTCTGTAATTACTATACTTGGTTTCATATTTGTGGTTTAATAATATCTCATTGCATATATTAATGAATCCAGAGGTGTCTCTGACAGTTTCAGTTCTAGCAACAATAATGTCTCTAACTGATATAGGCAACTTGTATATTATTTTTTCTTTCCACTCTTCATAATCCATTTTTGGATCCATAGCTTTCATGATTTTTATTAAATTCATTAAGAAGACCATGGGTTTTTCTCCAGCATTTGGATTATATCTGGCCCTTTCATACAGTCTTTGTTGAGTGATTCTAAATTTTGGGCCACCAAATTGCCTTTCAATTAGTGCCTTCCATTCATTCCAGGAGTAATTAATTCCCTCACTCAATACAGATTCAAACCATAATAAGGCCACATCTGTAAATAAAGATATTAACTTTGAAGTAATTTCTTCATCAGGTAATTTGTATGAAAATTTTAGGTTATCAATTCTTTGTATGAATTGTTGCCAATCAGATTTTGAATCCCCGTCAAAAGAAGGGTACTGATCTAACTTAGGCCAGTTCTTTTGGCTAGTTTTTGCTTCCCTAACCTGAGGAATATTGAGTAATTCACTTACTTTAGAAAGATGATCATTTATTTCATCTTTTACTGATTTTATATTCTCAGAGCCCATGACACTATGTTCATGTTCCATCATTGGTTTATCCTCAGAGTGTTTCATAAAAACTGGTACTCTTTCTACATAAGAGGTATTATCCTTTATTGTTTCAGTATTTTTCAAAATGTTAGCTACTTCAATTTCTACTCTTTGTAACCTATCTTTTATTACAGGTACTTGAGTCAAAGTATCATTTACATTTGAAAAAGACAATTTTACACGTCCCTCTATGGTAGCCATAATATTCTGAGAGTGTTCTAATTTATTTTCTAAATTTCTAATCTCAGATTTTAATCTTTTATTCTCATTGATTAATTCATTATTTGAATTTTCAATAATTTTTAATTTATTGGCTGTGGTACTCAATGATTGTGTTAGCTGTAATAATACATTTTCTGTATTAATGTTTGACTCTTTTGAGAACTCTTCCAATTTTTCAATTCTTAATAATAATTTACTTATTATTTTTGATTCCATTGGATTCTCTTTTAAAAAATATTCTATTTTTTCCATGTCCAATTCAGAAGACTCATTTTCAGGGTCAAGATTTAATTCATTTGATTCCATTTTTATATTAATAGTATTTTCCTGGTGGTCAATAAAACTATTTACATTGTCCTCATGTAAAGACAAGTTTAACATATTCTGTTCAAATGAATAATCCTTTAAATCCTTATCAATAATATCCAATATTTCCTTATCAATCTCATTACCTATAAGTGATTTATTTTCAGGTTGATATAATTGATCATAAGAAGTTGGATGACTTACCAAGGTCTTATCCCACTTCCCCTGCCTCTCCTTGCCTTTCCCCTGTAAGGGTGACTGCTGGAGCCCTGCTGTTGAGGATTGTTGTAGTTTTGGGCGTACCAATCCCATTTCCATTTGCTTACTGTAATTTTTTGGTCCTCCTCTTGGGCTGGAGGTGTTGCTATGGAATTGTTGGGTGCCACTGTTGGTGGTTGAGTCTTTATGTCCACTAGAGCTTGGTTGACCTCTATGAAACCTTGAGCTGCTCTCTTTTCCAGATTGTTGATCTGGTCCACTATATTGTTGACTCTTATTGTTAAGGTGTTCAGTAGGGTGGATAGGGAGTGAACTTGTTCTTGTAAAGTATTTTTTGTTTTCTTTATTGAAACCTGCTTTAAAAGCTTTTCCCTTTCCTCCAGAGACATTGACGGAGTGTTTTTGATTATGGGAGAGTCCTGGCCCTCCATTTGAATGTCCTGTAACAAGTCTTTCAGCTCTAGGTCTTAAGTTATAAGGTTTTACCTTATTACTTACAATGTCATTGTTGTCACACATTTTTACGTGGAATTTAAAGAATTGAAAGTTTAGATATGAAAACTTCAAAAAGGAGTTTTATCAGTATTTATCAATACCACTGAAGACAATTTTATTGCTTACTTATTGGTATGAAGTGAATATTTAAGTGCCAAAAGTCAAATATGCTTTTATGTGGTCACTTGATTTAACTGGTCTACAATATGTAGCCGTGTTTTTATATTCAAAAGAAAACAACTGTCAGTATGATTCTTTCTCAATATTTAATGAATTTTACAAACCAATAAAAGAAAAGATTAAGAGTCCTGTTAAAAGAAAACAATTAATCAGTTTAATTGGTTTATTATCTGCAAAGATCACAAATTTAATTGGTCTATTGACAGACTCCCACTAAGAACAATTATATGTTAAATTAGTGGTAAAAATTTTATCTGCAAAGATCTCAAATTTAATTGGTCTATTGACAGACCCACTAATAACAATTATAAGTTAAATTAGTGGTAAAATTGTTGATTCAATATCACAATTTTATAATATAACAGGGCTTCTTTTTCTGAAATCACTATATAAGTGACCCCAACCTGTTGTAATTATCCAAATATTTCTATAGGGATATTATTTACGTGCACCTTCTCTTGAAAATTTCACTTACAGGATTATAACAGAATTCTTGAGGAAAGGCCCCCAATTGTCAGGCTAGGGTCAAGTACAAGGACGTGAACTAGCTTGAATAGTCAGTTGTCTAGAAGATTTAAATGGTCCTATATGAATACTGTAGTTCTAATCCACTAAGTTGTAAAATATAATCAAATATAAAGGTCTCAGTAATAAAATTCTCACTATTCTTATATATGGCTTACAATCTTTATAGTTGGTAGAAAAATAGATTATATAAATTCAGATACTATTCAAAAGTCTTATAAAAGTACTAATTGATATGTATTGTAATTTGGTTTGGTTATATTGGTTAATTGTAATGATAAAGAATGAAGAAATACAACCCAAAAACCTCCTCCTTTTATACACACTGAGTTCCCCAATGATTCCCTTGATGTACCACCCAATACACAGTTAATGACGCCTCTAAACAACTAATAGACATGCCCATCAACATTCCCAGTAACTCATGACATAATTAGAAGAGTAATAACCGCCAAAATCCTGAAATAATAAGGGAAATCCATCAAAATTAAAGAAAAAGACAAAAAGAGAGTATATGCGTATAAAACAATAATATTAAGGACTAAAGGAGACTTTTTAAGGTTAATAATAGCTTAATAATAAGGGGGATTGACTGTAGAAATAATGGGGCTAATCCTGACATTATACTACGTGAAATTCCCATTCAAAAATAACCAAAATTGACTGAGAAACCACCCAAAAACTTAAAAAAGAGCGTGAGATGTGGGGTAACTACATGCAGTTCTTGGCAGGCGCTTGCACGGGTAAATCCTTGACTAAAATTAGGCGAATTTAAGCGTGGTGATGAAATAAAGTGCCAAGAGTGAGGTTATTAATGAAATTAGTGCATATAAACAAGGTCAATGCATTATTAATTAAGCTAGGACACTAAATAAGCGCCTGTCGCCTATTTTAGTGTGTTTCCCCACAGTGGGCGTAGAATGTGGGGTAATTATAGTGTGAAAAAGCTAACTTTGCTAAAAATGAAGCTATTCACACGGGAAAAAAGCAGGCAGTATGTGGCCAGTACACAGAAGCCATTTCTGGCATAAAAAACACCAAATTTGAAAAGTGTTATTTTTATGCATTTAAATAGCCAAATCAATAGTTCTAAATGAGCCCAATTGATCTGTCAAAGCGCAATTTTGATATTCTCAATTTTATAGCGCATATAGTCAACTTTTAAGTGAAATAAAGCGCATTTCTTGTTTTTTGCATAAAACAATGAATATAACAGCTTTAAGTGTACTTAAAAATTATGTAGCCTTATACTTAAGGTTCTTAAGATTACCCTAACATATTCCAACTTAATATTAAGTACATAAGACCTATAAAAGGTGGATATATGCGTGTATATAAGGTGTTATAATGGCATTTTTTTGTGTATTATCATAATTTTACTTATGTATACTATTTGTGTACTCTTATTTATTATTCCCATGTATAGTTCATGTGTTTAACATAACTTATAAGTACTTTTTACTCAGTCCTGGAGATATACAGGCTGACACTCGCCCACCCAAAAAAAACAATAAAAAAAATGATAAGTTATACATTTTATTTTATTTAATTTGTAATTTTTCAGGTATTCAGAATAAATCTGTAGCATTAAAGATTCAACTTTAAAGAAATAAAACATAATAAAATATTATGAGTACTGGTTTTTTTTAACCCCTCAGCTGGTTGAACAGAAATTTATTTCTGTTTAAATTTTTTAAGAAGGGTGGATAAATTAGAAATTTCTTTTTCAGGTATCCATTTATCAAATTCATTTGATTTCCCTTTAAATCTTAGTAAATACTCAGTTCCTTTTTCTTTAGTAAGGATTCTTTTCTTGAGTATTTTTTCAATCTCTGCTTTTTCCACAATTTCTTCAGGTTGCTTTTTAGGCCTTCCCCTTCTTTTTGGAAATAAGTCAGGATCATTTGCATGGTAAGGTTTCAATAATGAGATAGGGAAAACTGGATGTTTCCTATCATATGGAGCATATAATATGACTTCCACTGCATTATTCCCAACCATTTTATTTACTACAAAAGGTCCTACAAAGGGATCCTTTAATTTAACATTACCTTGTAAGTTAAAATGTAGTGTTGATATGAGGACTTCATCTCCCTTTTTAAATTCAAATTCTTTATGAGATTTGTCCCACCTTTTCTTTTCATATTCAAATGCTTTTTGGATGCATTCTTCTGCATGCTTTCTACACATTTGTTGCATATGAATAAAGGATTTAGTGCCAGGGTGTATATCCAACCTTGGTAGTTTATTTAAATGATTTACTGGGGTATTTGGTACATATCCCAGCCAGAGTTCAAATGGTTTCTTCTCTGTTACAGAATGAGTTGTGCTGTTATAAGCAAATTCAAGGCCAGGAATTAATGTTACCCAGTCATGTGTGAATTTCTCATTGTCTTTGTATTCTAATCCAAAGGCACAATATCTTCTGATCATGTCTTCTAGAGTTTGTATCATCCTCTCAGCCAGCCCATCAGTTTGTGGATGGTGTGCTGTAGACAATTTTAATTGACAACCTGATACTTCCATCAAAGATGTCCAGAACTCTGAAGTAAATTTAGGATCTCTGTCAGAGATTATGGCTTTGGGGAACCCAGCAGTATTCATCATCTGAGTCCACCATAGTAACGCCAAGTCTTTAGCAGATACCTCTTTATGGGTAGGGATAAACTTACACATTTTTGTTAATCTATCCACTATTACCCAGCAAGAATTGAAACTTTCTTTTCCTGCTAATGGCAAGCCAGTTACAAAATCCATGTTTATAATTTCCCATGGAGCTTTTGGCTGCTCTATTTGTTGTAACAACCCAGCTCTCTTCCCAGTTAATCTTTTAGATTTCTGACAAGAGTCACATGTTTCAATGTATTTTTGTACATCCTCTTTCATGTTTATCCACCAGGCTGTATTTTTAACTCTGGTTAATGTTTTGTTAAAGTCAAAATGACCAGCTAAGATGTCATCATGACAAGTACTCAACATTAACTCTTTCATAGAAGGTGGTATTACTATTACATTGCTTAACTTTTTCCTGTAATATATATATCCATCTTCAATTGATAGTTTACCTTTTTCCAACGCATTTTTATACTTTGGAGGCAAGGTTTTAATTAATGCACTCATGGAGGCATTTGTTGGATCATTAAGAATGGTAGATAGTTTAGACAAATCTTTATCAGATGAATAATTTTCCAATATAGTTTGCATAAACTCTTCTTCTAAATCCACTATATAAATCCCAAATATATGTATAACCTCATTTTCAGGTACATAAGCTGGGTTGTCAGCATCATTTGGCAAAGGACTTCTGGATAATAAATCCACATTTGAATGCAATGTTCCTGCTCTGTGAGTGATTGTCATTCTTCCTCTGTACTCTTGTACAGCTAGTTGCCATCTAAACATGTGCCTATTAGGTGTTTTCATGTTTAGTAATGATTTTACTGCACTGCAATCTGTTATAAGTTCAAACTTCTGGTCTTCCAGATAGTAATGAAGTTTCTCCAAAGCCCACACCACGGCTAAACATTCTAGCTGTGTGGCACCATACCTTAATTCTGTTTTTCTTAAGGTTCTGGATATATAACAGATAACTACTTCAGATAATTTTCCATTTATTATCTGTTTCTGCTGTAAAGCAGCACCCAAACCTATGAAACTTGCATCAGTGTACAAGATAAAAGGTAGGGTGAAATCTGGCAGTCCCAATATTGGAGCTGACATTAAACATTCCTTTAATTTGTTAAAGGCGTGCTGTCTTTCATTATTCCAAATGAAAGCTTCATTCTTCCTGATTAATGTTGTTAAAGGGGCTGCAATGGATTGGTAATTTTTAATATATTGTCTATAATATCCACACATACCTAAAAAACTTTGAACCTCTTTTACATTTTTAGGTATCCCAATGTTTTTAATTGCTGCCACTTTATTCTGGTCAACACAAATTTGTAATCCAGATACAACATGTCCAAGTACTTTCAAGGATTGAAATCCAAACTTACATTTCTTTAATGCAATAGTCATATTAATTTCATCCATTTTTTGAAAGACTCTTTTCAGGTGATTTAAATGTTCATCATATGTTTTTGAAAACACTATGATGTCATCAATATAGACCAATAGCCATCCTTCAACCATTTCCTGATGAAAAACACTATCCATCAATTTTTGGAAGACTGAAGGGGCATTCTTTGGGCCAAATGGCATTCTCACATACTTATATATACCCATATGTGTGGTTATTAATAAGTAATTTTGAGAATTTCTTTCCACAGGAATCTGGTGGTAACCCTTGTTCCCATCCAGACAGGAAATATATTTTGCTCCTTGTAAGGTAGCATGGATAGAAGCTATCCTTGGTAGAGGGTAAATATCATCTACTGTATATGTATTCAGAGCTCTATAATCACCGCATAATCTTGCCTTATCTTTTTCATAAGAGATTAATACTGGTGAAATGACACAATACTTAGGTGTTGTGTCCACTTTTTCAACAATACCCATTTCCAACAACAATTTTATATTGTCTTCAATATCTTTCCTTTTTGCAGGAGATGCTGGGTAAGGTTTCTTTTTTAAACTGCCAGGAATATTATCCAGATCACAGCTTAAAGAGATTTTCATCTCATGGTCTTTGACCAATCCTAGTTCATTTGAGCCATGAGCAAATGCCATAGGATATGATTTAATCAATCTCAAAATATCTTCTTGTTCAATTTTTGAGAGTTGAGGACTGAAAGAGGCCTTTTGGATTTCATTTTCCAATTCACCCACTTCATTGGTGGTTCTTCCACCTTGCAGTTGTTCTTCTCTAGGAGAAATGGTATATACTGAATTTTCAGAACATATTTTGAATTTTCTTTTACCATTCACCCCTATGGTGAAACAACTGTTTGCAGGATCTAGTTTAATGCCAAATTTTGTCAATAAATCATTGCCAATAATAAACCAATCACTACAATTATTATTATCCATTACTACAAATTCACAAACTGCTCTAACATATCCATTATTATATTTAAAGAATACAGCAGTTTTGTATTTGCCAATTGGATTTAATACTGAACCAAAACCCCTCCAGTTCTTTGTCTGAACAGGTTCTAGTTTTTCCTGGTACTTACTATCAAGTTTCATTAATGCATTAAGTGAAACTACACTACCTGCAGCCCCAGTGTCAAGAATGGCATTCATTTCTTTTCCACATATGATAATAGGTGCTCTGATAGGTGTTATTTTGTAAGTATCATGAGATACATCTTTAATTATTTCAGCTTCCTCTATAGAAGTTAAAGATGTGTCTGTATGAGGTATAGCATCATTCAGGAACATTATATCCTGTTCTAATACAAATATCTCATTTTCATCATCACTGTAAGATATGTTACTCTTGCAATCCTCACTGGATTCCACATTCTCATCTTCATGATTACTAGGTTCAGAATTCTGTGAGGTTTCAATAACATTTATTCTTTTCTTACACGTGTGACCTTTAACCCAAGGTTCATTACATTTGTAACAAGTGTTATTTTCTTGTCTCTTAGGGACAAGGGGAGCTGAAGGTTTTTTCTTTTCCACTGGTAATTTACTTGTAGTAGGTTTTACCACGTCAACACTTTGTCTGTAATTACTATACTTGGTTTCATATTTGTGGTTTAATAATATCTCATTGCATATATTAATGAATCCAGAGGTGTCTCTGACAGTTTCAGTTCTAGCAACAATAATGTCTCTAACTGATATAGGCAACTTGTATATTATTTTTTCTTTCCACTCTTCATAATCCATTTTTGGATCCATAGCTTTCATGATTTTTATTAAATTCATTAAGAAGACCATGGGTTTTTCTCCAGCATTTGGATTATATCTGGCCCTTTCATACAGTCTTTGTTGAGTGATTCTAAATTTTGGGCCACCAAATTGCCTTTCAATTAGTGCCTTCCATTCATTCCAGGAGTAATTAATTCCCTCACTCAATACAGATTCAAACCATAATAAGGCCACATCTGTAAATAAAGATATTAACTTTGAAGTAATTTCTTCATCAGGTAATTTGTATGAAAATTTTAGGTTATCAATTCTTTGTATGAATTGTTGCCAATCAGATTTTGAATCCCCGTCAAAAGAAGGGTACTGATCTAACTTAGGCCAGTTCTTTTGGCTAGTTTTTGCTTCCCTAACCTGAGGAATATTGAGTAATTCACTTACTTTAGAAAGATGATCATTTATTTCATCTTTTACTGATTTTATATTCTCAGAGCCCATGACACTATGTTCATGTTCCATCATTGGTTTATCCTCAGAGTGTTTCATAAAAACTGGTACTCTTTCTACATAAGAGGTATTATCCTTTATTGTTTCAGTATTTTTCAAAATGTTAGCTACTTCAATTTCTACTCTTTGTAACCTATCTTTTATTACAGGTACTTGAGTCAAAGTATCATTTACATTTGAAAAAGACAATTTTACACGTCCCTCTATGGTAGCCATAATATTCTGAGAGTGTTCTAATTTATTTTCTAAATTTCTAATCTCAGATTTTAATCTTTTATTCTCATTGATTAATTCATTATTTGAATTTTCAATAATTTTTAATTTATTGGCTGTGGTACTCAATGATTGTGTTAGCTGTAATAATACATTTTCTGTATTAATGTTTGACTCTTTTGAGAACTCTTCCAATTTTTCAATTCTTAATAATAATTTACTTATTATTTTTGATTCCATTGGATTCTCTTTTAAAAAATATTCTATTTTTTCCATGTCCAATTCAGAAGACTCATTTTCAGGGTCAAGATTTAATTCATTTGATTCCATTTTTATATTAATAGTATTTTCCTGGTGGTCAATAAAACTATTTACATTGTCCTCATGTAAAGACAAGTTTAACATATTCTGTTCAAATGAATAATCCTTTAAATCCTTATCAATAATATCCAATATTTCCTTATCAATCTCATTACCTATAAGTGATTTATTTTCAGGTTGATATAATTGATCATAAGAAGTTGGATGACTTACCAAGGTCTTATCCCACTTCCCCTGCCTCTCCTTGCCTTTCCCCTGTAAGGGTGACTGCTGGAGCCCTGCTGTTGAGGATTGTTGTAGTTTTGGGCGTACCAATCCCATTTCCATTTGCTTACTGTAATTTTTTGGTCCTCCTCTTGGGCTGGAGGTGTTGCTATGGAATTGTTGGGTGCCACTGTTGGTGGTTGAGTCTTTATGTCCACTAGAGCTTGGTTGACCTCTATGAAACCTTGAGCTGCTCTCTTTTCCAGATTGTTGATCTGGTCCACTATATTGTTGACTCTTATTGTTAAGGTGTTCAGTAGGGTGGATAGGGAGTGAACTTGTTCTTGTAAAGTATTTTTTGTTTTCTTTATTGAAACCTGCTTTAAAAGCTTTTCCCTTTCCTCCAGAGACATTGACGGAGTGTTTTTGATTATGGGAGAGTCCTGGCCCTCCATTTGAATGTCCTGTAACAAGTCTTTCAGCTCTAGGTCTTAAGTTATAAGGTTTTACCTTATTACTTACAATGTCATTGTTGTCACACATTTTTACGTGGAATTTAAAGAATTGAAAGTTTAGATATGAAAACTTCAAAAAGGAGTTTTATCAGTATTTATCAATACCACTGAAGACAATTTTATTGCTTACTTATTGGTATGAAGTGAATATTTAAGTGCCAAAAGTCAAATATGCTTTTATGTGGTCACTTGATTTAACTGGTCTACAATATGTAGCCGTGTTTTTATATTCAAAAGAAAACAACTGTCAGTATGATTCTTTCTCAATATTTAATGAATTTTACAAACCAATAAAAGAAAAGATTAAGAGTCCTGTTAAAAGAAAACAATTAATCAGTTTAATTGGTTTATTATCTGCAAAGATCACAAATTTAATTGGTCTATTGACAGACTCCCACTAAGAACAATTATATGTTAAATTAGTGGTAAAAATTTTATCTGCAAAGATCTCAAATTTAATTGGTCTATTGACAGACCCACTAATAACAATTATAAGTTAAATTAGTGGTAAAATTGTTGATTCAATATCACAATTTTATAATATAACAGGGCTTCTTTTTCTGAAATCACTATATAAGTGACCCCAACCTGTTGTAATTATCCAAATATTTCTATAGGGATATTATTTACGTGCACCTTCTCTTGAAAATTTCACTTACAGGATTATAACAGAATTCTTGAGGAAAGGCCCCCAATTGTCAGGCTAGGGTCAAGTACAAGGACGTGAACTAGCTTGAATAGTCAGTTGTCTAGAAGATTTAAATGGTCCTATATGAATACTGTAGTTCTAATCCACTAAGTTGTAAAATATAATCAAATATAAAGGTCTCAGTAATAAAATTCTCACTATTCTTATATATGGCTTACAATCTTTATAGTTGGTAGAAAAATAGATTATATAAATTCAGATACTATTCAAAAGTCTTATAAAAGTACTAATTGATATGTATTGTAATTTGGTTTGGTTATATTGGTTAATTGTAATGATAAAGAATGAAGAAATACAACCCAAAAACCTCCTCCTTTTATACACACTGAGTTCCCCAATGATTCCCTTGATGTACCACCCAATACACAGTTAATGACGCCTCTAAACAACTAATAGACATGCCCATCAACATTCCCAGTAACTCATGACATAATTAGAAGAGTAATAACCGCCAAAATCCTGAAATAATAAGGGAAATCCATCAAAATTAAAGAAAAAGACAAAAAGAGAGTATATGCGTATAAAACAATAATATTAAGGACTAAAGGAGACTTTTTAAGGTTAATAATAGCTTAATAATAAGGGGGATTGACTGTAGAAATAATGGGGCTAATCCTGACATTATACTACGTGAAATTCCCATTCAAAAATAACCAAAATTGACTGAGAAACCACCCAAAAACTTAAAAAAGAGCGTGAGATGTGGGGTAACTACATGCAGTTCTTGGCAGGCGCTTGCACGGGTAAATCCTTGACTAAAATTAGGCGAATTTAAGCGTGGTGATGAAATAAAGTGCCAAGAGTGAGGTTATTAATGAAATTAGTGCATATAAACAAGGTCAATGCATTATTAATTAAGCTAGGACACTAAATAAGCGCCTGTCGCCTATTTTAGTGTGTTTCCCCACAGTGGGCGTAGAATGTGGGGTAATTATAGTGTGAAAAAGCTAACTTTGCTAAAAATGAAGCTATTCACACAGGAAAAAAGCAGGCAGTATGTGGCCAGTACACAGAAGCCATTTCTGGCATAAAAAACACCAAATTTGAAAAGTGTTATTTTTATGCATTTAAATAGCCAAATCAATAGTTCTAAATGAGCCCAATTGATCTGTCAAAGCGCAATTTTGATATTCTCAATTTTATAGCGCATATAGTCAACTTTTAAGTGAAATAAAGCGCATTTCTTGTTTTTTGCATAAAACAATGAATATAACAGCTTTAAGTGTACTTAAAAATTATGTAGCCTTATACTTAAGGTTCTTAAGATTACCCTAACATATTCCAACTTAATATTAAGTACATAAGACCTATAAAAGGTGGATATATGCGTGTATATAAGGTGTTATAATGGCATTTTTTTGTGTATTATCATAATTTTACTTATGTATACTATTTGTGTACTCTTATTTATTATTCCCATGTATAGTTCATGTGTTTAACATAACTTATAAGTACTTTTTACTCAGTCCTGGAGATATACAGGCTGACAATATTTGCTTTATTATTACTTGTAATAAATTAACTAATTAAAATAAGTAAATTTAGTGAATATTTAAAATTAATATTAATGTCCTTCATATTTTTATTCCCAAACACCGTGCCCAATAACAGGTTTGAAGATAAATAAAAATATATTAATACTAAATTTTAAGAATTCAAATTTCTTTATTCAAAAAGTTAAAATTATATTAATACACAAATGTAATTCAAATTATTTTATACCAAGTGTGACATTTAAAAGTGAACTTTAAAATATAACAAATAATTTGATATATAGTAAAATATATTTTATTGACGCTGTAGACAATCCTATAGTACTAGCTATAGCCTTGACCAAGGGTGTTGGAGTAAAACTGGGGATGAAAACCCCTGTCCCTTTGAGAAATACCATATGAGATTTATTTGCTACAGAAAATTAGAGACTGTTACTATACCCCTTCCAACACACTTCTTGACTGCTTAACAAGTCAAGACAGTAGCCAATTTCAGACCACTGAGAACCAAAGAACCAGAAACCTGAAATGCAGAAAGATCCACACCAGAAAAACAAAACACTGTGCACTTGTTGCACAGAAAACAGCAATAATATTTGATGCAGGTTGCAAACCTACACAAGAGAAACCAGTTGCCAAAGTTGAGTTAAATGAAGAACTAAAATTGTAACAAACACAGCCAATTGTGGCCAAAAAACAGTGAAAACTGAGAGAGAAACAATGATATAACCCTCAGATGGTTGTATGATAATTAAAGTTGCCCCAAACTGTCTTTTTCATTATGTACACACAGACCACTATCTAAGAGCCCATGCCTACCAACAAATTTGGTGTTCTTGACTTCCAAATTGCATAACACCCCTCTAGAAACGCTTCCCAGCCTTCTAGCACTGAAGCAGGAGGTCTGCCCAATGCCGGGAGGTCCGCCTGAGGTGGCAGGACCACCCTGAAGCCATAAAACCACTGAAAACCTCCAAAAATACCCAAAATACTTAGAAAAATCTACTACAACTACTAAAACCTTTAAAACACGTAATTAGGCTATAACAACATTGGGAAATTAAATGTAGATAAAAATTAGCTCATTCTAACGGTACTAAGCACTTAAACCTAAGACTTAAGGTTAGCCCATAAAACACAAAAATCAAAATTAAACAGCTATCTTTTTAAATGAAAAATGAGAAATTATACCCTTAATACTTAAAATCTGAAAAATTTCATCAAGACATAAAATATAGAGAAAACCCAGGGCTAACCAATGGTAGTACTCACATCCCTGTAGTCTCAATATTCCCTGAATAAATCCAGAAAAACACCTCACTATTAAACAATGCAATTTAAGAAATAACAAAACAACATCAAATAGACCAACAAAGGGCTCCACCAATGTTGGAAGACCACAACGCATCCTTATAGCACACTTTTTTTATTTTAATTTTCTTATTTTTGGAAAAAAATTTCTCTTACACTTCTGTATGTAGGCTTGTTATCTCTGTGTGCTCTCTCTCTCCTTTTTGCCTATAGAAGGCCTTCCATTTTGTGCTGTTTTCTTCATTCATTACTACTTATATTTTTATTATATACAACAAATAACAATCCTATTACTACTATAACTGGTTTATTCATTACAATTTTTCTAATTTAAATACTTTTAAGTAATAATAAAATGTTCCCTTATCTTTTATTTCATTAATAAATAACCTAAGATAAAATTCTATGTACCTTGATTCAAATCCCTTATTTATCCACCTTCACCATCGTTTGGACTGCATTAAAATCTTCTACACCTTTAGGACCCCTTGTCATATTTTAATTAATAACATCAACTTATAATGTAATCAATTAATTAATTAATAATATAGATTTAATCATAAAAATAAAAATACTTTACAAATTTATTGAGCTCTCCATTTTTCTCACAATTGGACCAATACAATAAATTAAAATAAATAATTAAATAAATACATTAAAAAAGTTAAATCTTTATTTAAAACATAAGTGTTTAATTTTAATAAAACTGATTTTATGAAAATACTTGTTTAATTAAAAAATTATTACACTAGTAAATTTTTTTAATTTGCTCACTCAATATTGTTTTAAACTATATTAGTTAGATATAAAGAATTGTACATCCCAAATAGTATGAGATATCTTTGTTTCATTAAAAAAATAGGAGTTTTACAATACATAAAAGTTTAAAATGTTTGTAATTACTATAGCTTCATTTTTTCTGTTGTTGATCAAACTATTATCCTATTTCATCTATTACATTGTTGCAGGGTTTAAAGTAATGGATACATTGTGTTCTTATATTTTGTTTTGGTAAATGGTTATGTAGAAACCCTTAATTCACTTTAACACTTCATTTAATTTGTTTCCTTTCTTTTGTGCACTTATTAACGTCTCAGAGGGCCTCATTTTCTTATTCAAAGGCTTTGGTTTCTCAATTTTCAGTCCTTGTTACTTACATTAATTTAAAATTCATATATAACATTTTTGTTACAGTTTCTAAGTATTTTTCTATCAAATTTATTACTGTGTGTAAAATACATAAATTGAGAAAATTAACTATATACAAGGTTTCTTTAAGAGCAGCTTAATTTTTTTATTTTGTTTTGATATAGCAGAGAGAAATAAAATTTCATACTTGATTAAAATAAACCCTTTATGTCCAATAGTTGCATTTGAAAGTCCTTATTTTCTTTATTAGTTGTAGTTATTCTTTTATTTTATTCTCTATGTTTTCTTGTCTCCTCTTCTTATTCTGTTTTTGTTGTGTTCTTCTTCCTTCTTCTAGACGACCTTCTGACAATTGGGGGCCTTTCCTAATATCAACATTTTTGACTTTTTGGACAAACAACTTGGTGTGTGGACTACCCTTGCACAAAAAAATGAACTTTTGTCACAACTGTGATTCAAATTGGGGATTTAGACTAAAGGTTTATATACACTTAAAATATTATATATTTCAATGTGATTTTTGATAACTATAGTAAGGTTACCTTTACTCCTAAAAAATTTAACTTTGAGCTTTTATTGAAATAACAGTGTCATTGGCTATTTTTGCTGAGTCACTGCATGTAAGTAATCAAAAAAATTATTTTTTTCCTAGTTGACAATAATAGAGTAATTCTCTAATTCCTAGAAGATCAGTATTTTTTGATTAATTATTGTTAATAATTGATAATATTGGTTGAAAGTAATAACACTAAGTGTTTAGTCCCATATAATTTTTTCTGGTTATTATTTTAATAATATAATCAAATTAAATAAATTGAAATCAAATTTTGCTTTGATTATTGTTTTATAGCATAAATAAAAATCATTGTAAATTTAAATTTGTTCCTCACATTTTTGAATTAAAATATTAATTACATATTTTTATTTTAACTCATAAATTTTAATTTAAATCATTGTAAATTGACTTTGATTCTTTCAAGATACAGATTTTATGTCTAGAAATTTAACTGATAGCATGGATAATCTACATTTTTATGAAATAGAGGTAGATGTTGATGTCAAATCTGTAGGTTCTTCAAAATTAACTTATAAAGATTCATCAGCTGACAGAAAGCCATCAAATTCTTCAGGACATAGAAATTTCAGAAGATATGATAATCCATCCTCCCCCAGCAATTGAGAAAAAAGCCAAGCCTCTAATAAATCTGGGAAATCTTTTAAAAATATAAAAATAAAAAAGATCCCTCTGGAACAGCAGGTACACAACCTGTCAGTTCATATAAAGGAACTGAAAGTAAAAAATATGAAGTAAAAAGCCAGAGTCAATACACTTTGGGATCAGATGCAAGAGCTGTTAAAGAACAGCCAAGATCATCATCAGCCTATGCATCAAAACACACATCAGCCCCAAAAAACCTTAAAGACTATGGAGGTAGAACAGTGGAAATAGGATTATATCACAAATCATTACCAGAGGAATGTGAAACCTCCTCTAGATCATCAAACTGGTCCATCCAGGACTCACAGTTACCATCCTCAACCTGTACATCCTTACCAGGGAAGCAGAAAAAAGAAGCCTCAGGATCAGGGGGAATTTTCTCCTCTGCCATAGTAAGTAACCTTTTTGATAAGCATGTTAGTATGTATAATCCTAAATCTTCCTCTTCAAGTTATATTTTTGAGAGTAGTGAGAGAACTGTACACCAGAAAAAAAATAGGAACACCTGACAGCAGGTGCCAATCCCTATCTTTGACTTAACTCAATTTCAGCTCAGCTGTTATTCTTCTGAAAAGACTGTGCAATAAACAATGAGAACACCATACTTTGAAACATCAAATCAAATTTACTCCTAAAGCAAAACTGGATTTAGGTATAGGCACCTTCTAGCAGGTGCCACTTGATTTTTTGTGGTAGTAAACCCTCTTAAAAAAATTCCTGTTATGAGTAGTCCAAATGATGTAATCAGTAAATGGTCATTTGATGAGCATTTACCTTCAACTATAACTTTTTTGTAAATCCCTCTCTTGAAATTAAAAATGATTCTTTTTCACCTGAAATTTTTGTCTTACTTGAGCAAACTTCTGAAGAGATTTTAAAAGATTCTCCTGATTTCAGTGTTATAAAAGACAAAGTCTTGAGAGATTTATTGAAGCATGAGAATGAAAGCTTAAATAATTTACATTTACATTGTAAAGTGAGTGCTTCTATACAAGATAAAGCTTATTTTAAATTAAAGGAGACCTTGAATCATATACTTGCTCAACATAAAACTATAAAAAATGATCACCAAGCAGTTTCAGATAAAAATCAACATCTGAATAAAGTTATTAGTGAATTAAAACCCCTCATACACCACACAATATGGGGGGCGGACTTGCTAGCAAGTCCGCAACCTTGGACCCAAACTCACCATAGATTGAACACACATTGAGCTATTGATAAAGGAACCATACAATCAGGGATGAACACCACTCAGCAGAACAGTTTTAGGTGGGTGTTCAAGTAGAGTTCAGTATGGGTTCAGTCTGAGTTCAGTCTGAGTTCCATCTGAGTTCCATCTGAGTTCAGGTTGAGGACTTGCTAGCAAGTCCACCCCCTATATTGCGTAGTGATATATGAGAAAAATTCATTAAAAAATGATAATAAAACTTTACACTGTGAATTTAAGAAATTGAAAATTGATTTCCAAGCTTTGAGTAAAAAATTCTCAGTAGAAGAAGACAGAAATGTTTTATCCCTTACAAAAATTAATGATAAACTTTCATATATTCCCAAGTTAAGAATAAATTTATCTAGTCTTGAGGAAAAAATTTCTACATTACCAGTTATTCCTGATGAACATTATAATGTGGTAAAAATTCTACTACTAGAAATAAAGGTAAACAGCCTGAACAAAGAGTCTCTTCTTTTAATGTGGCCATAAATCAATCTGACAATGAGTCTAATAGATCTTTTGTGACAAACAAAAAATTTAATACTCATGATGAACCAGCTGTTTCTTTTAACAATGAAATTTCCAAACACCTTTTTAGGCTTCAGGAGTTGATTATTATGAATAGTTCCAATCTTAAAGTTGAAAAGCCCAGTAGCAATAAGGATTGGCCTAAACTTGACCAATATCCTACCTTTGATGGTGATTCTTCATCTTATTGGAAACACTTTATGCAAAGAATTGATATTTTAAAAAGCTTTTATAAACTACCAGATGAAGAAATTGTTCCTAAATTAATTTCTTTATTTTCCAATATAGCCCTGATGTGGTATGAATCTTTTTAATTGGATAAAAATCACTATACATAGAATGAGTGGAAGGCATTAATTGAAAATTAATTTGGTGGCTCAAAGTTCAGGCTGGAAAAACAGAGATTTTATGAGAATTCTAAATATATATCCTCCTCTTCTGAAAAACCTACTTTTTTCCTTATTAAAATAACAAAAATTCTTAGAGCTATAGATCCAAAAATGGATTATGATATTTGAAGAGACAAAATTCTCTATAAATTACAAAACTCTCTCAGAGATTTTATTGTAACTAGAACTGAGCATTTAAGAGAAAATTCTTCTTTTATTAATACCTGTAATGAATTATTACTCATCCATAGATATGAGCCAATGAATTATCCTTAAAATCTTACAATGATCAGCAGAGACTTTCATCAAAACTCCCAGAAAAACCTGGTAAACCCTCTGCCCCAGTTGTACCAAGAAATGTGCAATAAACACTTGTTTTAAATGTAAAAAAGCATGGCAGAAAGAACATGTTTGTTACAAGAAAATTCACCTTGTTGAACAAACTGAAGAAAGTGAAAATAATGCAGTTTACCTTAGTGATTCCTCTAGTGAGTGTGATAGTAATATCTCTAATGAAAACGATTCTTCACTTGAAGTTCTAATGTTGGAAAAAGATGTCCAATATTTATATAATTTATCTGAAGTTTGTAACTTGGATTTATCTTCAGTAGAGAATGCTGAGATAGTAAAAGATATTACTGACAGTTCTATTTTAATCTCCCCCTTGAAAGCACCAGTTATCATAAATGTTAAAAATAATGAGGTTGTTCTTGAATCTGGTACTGAATGTAGTGTAGTGTCTGAAAAAGCACTTGCTTCAGTAGATAAAGATTATCATAGTAAATTATTACCGATGACATCTGAAAAATGGAGAGGTTATGGTTCTTTTTTATGTCCCATTGGAAAGTACAAAGCCACTCTATTATTTAAATATAATTATGGCTTTGTCAGAGCTGTTTGTGGATTTGTTGTGATGAAACATGATAGCTTAAGCAATTAGTTTACTATGGGAAATGACATTTTAACCATTTTTGGTATCAAATTGGATCCAGAAAAAAATTGTTTCACATTGGGAATGAATAGGAAAAGAGAATTTAAAATTTCTTCCTCTAAAAAATCTTCTGCACATCTCTTAAAAACTTGTAATGCATTGATTCAATATAAAGAAAGACCAACAGAAAAAATTGATAATTTATTATCTGAAATTAATACTGCTTCATTTGGTAAGAAATTAACTGATGAACAAAAAGGATCTATAATTTCCTTGATTACATATTTTCCTATGGATTTTTCTCATTGATCACATGAATTAGGAGTTTTTAATGAAGAAATGAAAATTTCTTTATCCTGTAACTTGAATGAGATTCCTCCTAGCCTTGATAAAAAACCATATCCTGCTTCTCCAACAAAGAGAAAAAATATTGAGGATAATATCACTACCCTCTTGAAAATGAAATTTATTGAGAAGGTTGATGTTACCCCAAAATATTGTGTCATCTCCCCTGTCTTAATCTCTTATTAAAAAGATAAAGCTAGATTGTGTGGGGATTATAGAGCACTAAATACTTATACAGTGGCTGATATTTATCCTTTACCCAGAATAAACTCAATACATGCTACCTTGAAAGGTGAAAAATTTATTAGTTTCCTGGATGGTAATAAGGGCTATCACCAAATTCCTTTTGAAAAGAATTATCAGAATTTCTTACTAAGTACTACACACATGGGAATATATAAGTATTTTAGAATGCCATTTGGCCCTTAAAATGCTCCTTCAGTCTTTCTTAAAGTGATGGATAATACTTTTCATCAAGAAATAATTGAAGGATGGTTAATGGTCTATATTGATGATATAATAATTTTTTCTAAATGCTTTGATGAGCACATGAATCACTTGAATAGAGTCTTTCAGAAAATGGATGATATTAACATGACTTTATCTTTAAAAAAGTGTGAATTTGGCTTTCAATCCTTGAAAGTCCTAGTTCATGTTGTTTCAGGTTTAAAAATTTGTGTGGATAAAAATAAAATTGCTGCAATTCAAAAAGTGAAAGAACCAGTTTTTGTTAGAGAAATTCAAAGTTTTTTGGGAACAGGTGGCTATTATAGACAATATATAAAAAATTATCAAGTCATAGGCTTACCTCTTACTAAATTAACCAGAAAGGATGTGGCTTTTATCTAGAATGATGAATCACAGAGAGCCTTTATTACATTAAAAAATAATTTTAATTTCTGCTCCAATTTTGGCTCTCCCAGATTTCAATAAACCTTTTGTACTTTACACAGATGCAAGTTTTGTTGTACTGGGAGCTGCTCTCCACCAAAAACAAATTATTAATGACAAAAATTCAGAAGTAAGAATTTGTTATTTTTCAAGAACCTTAAGAAAGAGTGAATTGAATTATTTTGCCACTTAATTAGAGTGTTTAGCAGTCTTATGAGCTTTGGAGAAGCTTCATTGTTACTTGGATGACTGAAAATTTGAACTGGTTACTGATTTTAGTGTAGTAAAATCTCTATTAAACTGAAAAACATCAAACAGATGTATGTTTAGGTGACAACTGGCTGTCCAAGAATACAGAGGAAGAATTAAAATCACTCACAGAGCTAGAAATATTCTTTCCAATGTAGATATTTTTTCTAGATTACCTCTGACAAATGATGACTCCAAACCAGCTTATGTACCTGAAGATGATACAATTCATATAGAGGGTATACATATTGTTGATATGGAAGATGATTTATTACAATTAATTCTGGATTCATATGAAAAATATTCTGACTTAAATAAACTAGTTACAATCTTAAACAATCCAAAAAAAGCTTCAATTCATGCATTAATAAATACTCTCCCTCCAAAGTACCGAAATGCTTTGAATAAAGAAAAGTTTTCAATTGATGATGGTTATATTTATTACAAGAGAAAACTTACTAATGTTATTGAAATTTCTCCTTCCATGAAAGAAACCATATTAAAGCTTTGTCATGATGACATATTGGCAGGTCATTTTGATCTAGAAAAGACCATGGTCAGAATAAAAAATACTGCATGGTGGGCTAATATGGCTGAAGACACAAAATTTTATGTTGAATCTTCTGATTATTGCCACAAATCCAAAAAATTAACAGGCAAAAGGTCAGGATTAATGTAACATATTTAAGTACCTTATGCTCCATGGAAAATAAATAATAGGGGGTTTCAGTTCTGGAAAATCAGCACTCACAAATCAGCACTTATTTAAGTGCAGATTTCCAAAACACACTAGCCCCAACACTGGTGTATTTTAAAATGAAATAAGTCACTTATTTCACTCAAATCCATACTTTCTCAACCAAAAGTGCTGATTTCACCATAAAGTTCCATTTCACTGATTTGTCAGCATCATCCCATTCATACACAGAACTCTTCAGTATAACACTTCATAACTTAAAACATCCTATATCATTTACATTTTTATACCATATAAGAGCCATGCCTTCCTCACTCTTAAATCGTAATAAGCTACATCAAGCAATGACCTTCATAGCTCTTGATCTCCTCTTGGACTCTTATTGCAATTCTGATTCTGATCTTGAAGATCTTCTTTTTTTATCAAAAGTGGTCAGGAAATGTTACCTTCTTCCAAGAAAGCCTCAAGTACACCATCAAAACACTTCTTAAACTATCTGTACCCAGTTAGAGACAGTTTTTCAGGACTTCTCAGGAATTTTTCCTTAGAATTGTTATTCTTATTTGCACATTGACTTTGATTTTGTATTTTATGTTATAGTCTCTTTTTTCAAGTCTCTTTGTTTTGCTTCATCATCTCAACATGAAATCACATACTTTCTGAAATCAAATAATTTTTCAGTCATTCTTTTTATTCTTTCATCACTTATATCCATTTCCTCCTCTCTTCTTTCATCCCTCAAATAATTTGAAGTCAATTTTTTTCTCAACTCATCTCTCCAGGTAAGTCATTTTTTCATTTTTACTTATATATTTTCTGATTAATTTTTGTTTTGTTTTTTGTATCTAAATTATTTTAGTAAGTGTTATTTTTTTGATTTTAAAGGTAAAATTAACCTTTTTCCTTCTTTCCCTCTTTTCTTTCTTTTTTTAGCTCCATCATCCTACTCTTCATCCCTCCTTGTCTTGGTCATTATTCCCCTTTCTCCTCTTTCACTTTTTTTAGCTCCATGTCATTGAAGCACATGCATTGCACATTCTTTAAGCATTTAACTTGCTCCATATTTAATTTCTCCCAAATTCCAACTTCACTCTTTCTCACTCTATTATTCCTACCTTTCAATTAAGGTAAGTTTAATCTCCTTTTTTTCATGTCTATATAATATCTCAATCTTTCTATGAAAATTTCATACTTAAATATATGTAGGACTCATATCTGGATAAAAGTGGACTTATATAACTCCTCATGTTGTCATTTTTATTATCACTTTTCAAGTTATTGTAAAATTTTTAAAATCAGACTTGGAATTAGAGTTAGCTTTATTCAAATCTAACATCCTTTTAGCTGAAGATTCTCCCTGAAGGCGGTTATTAATTTCAAACAAAACAGATTTGAATTTGATTCAGTGGTTGCTGAGATATTGACCTTTAAACTTGAGCTTTTTTTCCCAATTTTGCTTTTTTTACTTTTTTTTATACAACAAATTAGGTTTAGGTTAATTTTAATTGCATGTACCTTAACTGAAGATTCTACTGAAGCCTATCTTTCATTTCCTATGAACAGGTTAGAATTAGGTTCAGTTTTTTCTGAGATTTTGACTTTTTAAGTTGAGCCTTTTTTTCTTAGTTTCACTTATCTTATTTGACATTTTTATTATGCATAATTAGAGAATAAGGATTCTGAAACTGTTATCCAAGGATTATCTGGGCTTTTATCTCCCTCTTTTTGGAATTTCAGTTATCACTTTTCAAGCTTTTGTGAAATTTTGAAAAGAAGAGACAGAATTAGGGTTATGTTTATTTGAATCAACTTTCCTTTTAGCTGAAGATACCTCTGAAGCCTATCTTTCATTTACAGCAAACCAATTTGAATTTGTTCAAGTGGTTGCTGAGATATTGACCTTTAAAGTTTAGCCTTTATTTTCAAATTTAACTTTTATTTATTTCATAATTCATATCATAAAGTTTACATCATGCATTTATCCTTCCAGATTTCTATGATTATCTAGGGTTTTATCTCCCTCTTGTTGGAATTTTTATTATCAGTTTTCAAGTTTCTGTGCAATTTTGAAAATAAGAGTCAGTATTAGGGTTAGTTTTACTCAAATCTACTGTTCTGTTAGCTGAAGATACTTCAGAAACCTATCTTTCATTTCCAGAAAACTAATTAGAATTTGGTTCAGTGGTTTCTGAGATATTGATCTTTAAAGGTAAGCCTTTTTTTCCCAATTTCACATCTATTTTTTTCATAATGCATAAAATAACTTTTACATTATGCATTTATCCTTCCAGATTCCTCAAACTACCTTTCTCTTTACTTATTATTCTGTCCTTACATCAAAGTGTGTTTTCTTCTTTTTTTTTACCATTTTCATATGTCTAACCCTTCACTCAATTTTGCTTCTCTTATCAGATCAGTCAAAAGTTAGTCCAACAAATCAATAAGGTTAAAAAAGTAGGTAAAATATATAAATT
The DNA here is from genome assembly GCA_030280995.1 of Hemileia vastatrix. Taxonomy (NCBI): domain Eukaryota; kingdom Fungi; phylum Basidiomycota; class Pucciniomycetes; order Pucciniales; family Zaghouaniaceae; genus Hemileia; species Hemileia vastatrix. The sequence goes on from JASXTE010000015.1 coordinate 16,435,765, forward strand.
TACAAACCTTTAGCTAGATAAAAAAAGTTTGAGGATTTGTAAAGTCATCAAATATTTTTTATTCTTTCATAAATTTTTAATAAATAAATCTGACATTTCAATTTACTAAACTAAAGTAATGAGACAATGACCTTGTGTTTTATAAAAGGTAATCATGATAACATTAATTTGTTTCTTGGGGTTCATCTTTCCTATACCTGTGGAAAGTCCCAAACTTAGTTTCTAGACTTGGTCTGCATTTTAGCTTGAGGAATTGTCATTACTTTAAAACTAGTAGATTTGAGATATCTTATTTACTTATTTATGGAATTATATTAAATTTTGGAGATTTTCACCCCTTACTTTAATAAAATGCAGGGGAGGATATTTCCAAATTTTCAAATCTGACATGTGAAATTGATGACTTAGAAAAGTTTTGGTGATACCCACCCCTTGCTTCAATAAATTTCAGGGGAGGGTATCGCCAAATTTACAAAAAAGATATAGATTTTTGTTGACTTAGCTGTATTTATAAAAGTAAATTTAATGATTTGAATGTAAAGAGGAAAAAATTTATGAGTTTTTCAAATTTTTGCTAAAAAAAATCATCTAGAATCAAGACCTTAAAAAAGTCAGCACATATGAAATTATCACCAAAAAGAAATAAAACAAAACTAATTTAACCAAACAAACAATTAATCAATTAAATAATTTAAGTATTTTTTTAATGTCATCATAAGATTGGCCATTTTTTATACATTCTGTAATGAATTCTTTTTTTTAAAACTTTCTTGTTTTTCCAATTCACAACTGGCCATTTCTCTTTGAAATTCACGGTCTTTTGTTTTCTCCAAGTGAAGGTGAGCTCTTTCCATCTCCTCTGCCTCAAATTTAGCCTTTTCAAAATTTCATTGAAGCAAAAAAAAATTTTCCTTTAAATCTAAGGACTTTTTATCTTTCATGAGCATATGATCCAACTTCATCTTCTCAAAGTTAAGGGCATTTTTTGCAATAGAGGATTTTGCTGAGAAAATTGAATAGTAAAAAAATAAACATGTTATTGAAAAAGATATATAGTGACTGAATCTTATTTATATCTTTTTTTCTCAAAATAATCATCAAGGAAGGATAAATAGGTGGTTGAAGTATTAACACATTTTAAAAGATGGTTCAAGCTCATTGAAGTTGAAGCCCAATGCTTTAGTTTGGAGTTTGAGCTAGAGGGTCCAGGAAGTTCATCTAAAGCAGCTTGTAAAGCATAATTGTCATTTCGAGAATTGTTATTATTTTTAGAAATTTTAGTTTGAGTAGGAGGAGACTAGAAAATATATAATGAGCAATATAGCAAAGAATTTAAGAAAAAAGAGAAAGTAAAAATACATTAAAATTTTGTGGCTCTGAGGACTCAGATCTACTCCAAAGTAATTGTTATGCTTGATAGTCAGGATCATCTTCAGGTGAACTATGGTTAGAAGCTGGAGGGTATTGATGTCCATGAGATTCAAGTGTGTTGGGAGGATTATTGGCATGTTGATATCTAGAGGGAATATCCTTAGTAGTATATTATATAAACCAAGGTTTGACATCAACTTGGGAACCAAAAAGATTATCCATTTCCTCATAGAAAGTGTCAGTGTGTGCTAGTATCTAAGTATTATTTAATAGTTAATTTTAATGGTGCCACTACTTATTGTTAAATGATTTAGTGATTAAACCTCAGGGGAAGAATAATAAAATAGTTATTATCAATGTAAACTCACAATACTTGGATTTTTATGTGTGCTAGTGGTGGAAAATAGATAAATAAAATATAGTTATAGCTTATATAAAGATAATATCAATTTATAAATGCTTTATAATATAATTATATATGATAATACTTGTTTAATGGTGTTTATTTGGTGTGTAGTAAGTAAGTCATGTCTAATGACCCATCAAATCCTCCCTTACTTATACCAAAATCCACTGGAGTGCACAGACCTTCAATCCAGATGATGTCACTTCTATCCCCAGCAATTACAGCACTTTGAGGGCCCATCACCTCCCCATGGAGTTCACTTCAAGCAGTTTCAACACTCAGACCTCCAGTAAGGACCCTCCATAATAATTAACAATACCACAGACCCATACCATAAATAGAATAAACAGATAACAGTGGATACCATAAAGAAACAGGTAAAATAACTCATCCAAAGAGTATATAATAAAAACCAAAGCATGAAAAGGAGCAAAATTAACTTTCCAAGACCTCAATAACATCCCCAAGCATCCATATTAACCCAGTAATGATATCCCAAGCCATAAATCCATGAAAATCCATCAAAGGAAGCAGATTAAGTTGTCCAAACGGGATATATGCACCTGAAAAAGGTGTATATGCTTTTTTACGTGTTGTTAGTCCACTGAATACGTCCATATGACCTATAATAAGAAGAAAAATAAAGGTTATAGGCTATTAAGAGGTTAAAACCCACTTATAGACCTAAATATACAAAATATAACTACATATTTCACTGAATATGAGGTTTATGTATACATTTAAGCTTATGTATGTCTATAACTACTTAATATCACTTAAGATAAGTATATTATGACTCCATTAACACCTTAATAAGTATTATTAGGCTATGGATAAGCTATTTAAACTATTACAAGTCACATAATAGTGTAATAATTATATATATATGTTTATAACCATATATATAAGTATTTTAACCTTAATTTAAACTTATAAGCTTAATGTAATTAATTTTATCTTTATTTAAACATAAGCATTACTCAGTCCTGGGTATACCTAGGCTGTCAGAAAGGACACATGACATTGAGCTTTTCAGAAACAGTAATAATTCCTATCTCCAAATCATCATCATCAATACAAAAGCCAGAGGAAGTGGAAGTGAAGTGAGCTTTTTTATATTTGGATTTGTAAATTTTGAAACTCTCCTTCATTTGCTTAGAATTTATTTCAATTCTCCCTTTTGTTTCCTTTTTTACTTCATTTTCCATAAACAAGAAGCCATTGACCTTTGATGAAGGTGTATGTCCAGTTTGAGTGGACTTCTCACATCCAAAACATGCATCATAATTTTATTTAATTTTGAGGAATTTTATGATGATGAAATTATCTTCCTTTTTTAGCTGTCCAGACTTTGATTTCTCCAGTGAGGGGCTTGCATTACCGGATGAACTTTGTGATATAGCATTTTTTAAGTTGCCTTTTGATTGTGGGATTTTCCTGGAGGCATTATGAGTCTGGTATGTTATGAGAAAAGAGGTTGACAGGTTGAAAATATAAAAAAAGAAGGGAAAAAAATGCCTAGTTAAAAAGTTGCAATAAAATGTTTCAAATCTCAGTGAGAAGTGTGTGCTGAGGATTGATGAGGGGATAGAGGTCTGCATGTTTCATGTTACATGGATGCTGTGGCCAACAACATGTGGTTGTGAAAAAAAAAATAGGAAAAAGTGCTGATTTGAAGTCATAACTGACACCAATTTTTGAAATAAGTGACTTTTTTTCAAAATTTAAGTGCTGATTTGCTTTGAATTCCACACTTAAGTTAAGCGCAGATTTTTCAGAACTGAAACCCCCTAATATGAGTTTTGTCACTGGTCTTTCTGTAGCAGAAAAAGACAGTTATAATTCATGTTGGGTAATAGTGGATAGATTCACCAAAATGTGAAAATTTATTCCAACCAATAAAGATTTTTCCACCAAAGATTTAGCTTTCTTGTGGTGGTCATACATGTTTAACATTATTGCTTTCCAAAAATCCATTTTCTCTGACAGAGACCAAAAATTTACATCTGAATTTCGGATGTCTTTAATGAATATATGTGGCTGTGAGTTAAAATTATCTTCTGCTCACCATCCACACACTGATGGTTTAGTTGAGAGAATGATTCAAACTCTAGAAGATATGATTAGAAGATATTTTACCTTTGGATTAGAATATAAAGACAATGACAGATTATGTCAATAAGTCCTAATGGTCTAGAAGAGTTTAACAGAGGTTCAATGGTGGTGAGGGGTGGATTCTCAAGGATTTCAAAGTAAAGGTACATAGAATTTTATCTTTATGATTTATTACTCATATAAAAGGTATAAATATATTATTATTATTATTACATAGATGGTTTATAATTACAAAATTGTCAATATTAATGCAACAATAGTAGCAATAAAAATGTTATTGGTTGTATTTAAAAAAATGTAAGTAAAGAAAAGATGATTCAAAGCAACCAAAATGGGAGGCCTTATATAGGCAAAAGGGAGAGAAACAATGGAGCTAAAAAATCCTATATACAGGAGTATGAGAGAAAAGAAAAATCCAGAATAAAATATTGCAAATATTAAGGTTGTTCTAAAAAGAGTGTATTAATATAATGTATTTATTGTATATGTCAAATTATTTAATTTATTTCAAAGTTTCTGTAAATGTCACTTTTAAATAAATAATTTGAATTTTTATTTATTTATTTTAGTATTAATTTTTATTTAGCCTCTCACCTGTGATGAGGATGTTGTTAGGGAATAAAAATATGAGAGAGATCAAATTTAAATATTTATTTAATTTAATAATTCCCGTTAGTTAAATTATTGTAAGTAAGTTATAAAGTAAACATAATAAATAAAATAAGAATAAAGGTGTGGCTCCATCCTAGTAAATAATTGATTAATTACTGGGTAAGTCTAGTAGCCTGGCTGACAGATTAGCACATGACTGGGTTACTCTATTACCAGGCCTTGAATTTGCTTATACTAGTACTATACATTCTGTCACTGAAAGAAAACGTTTTGAGATCTGGCTAGGTTATGCCCCAAATACTCCTGCTCAAATTCTCAATAACAAATTATAAAAGTTGGAACTTCATCCTGGTGTTAAATCTTTTATGCAAATGCAAAAACTATGAAGAAAACATTCTCAAAGTTGTCTTAATATGGCATTTGAATATGAGTAGAGAAGAGGAGATAAATCCCATGAATAATACGCATTTAAAAAGGGTGATTAAGTATTTATATCTACTTTCAATGGGTCCTGACAGTATGGAAGGTTTTCATGGCTGTCCAATGGCGAGGAAAGGTGGAGAACTCAAGAATTCCAAAGCAGGTACATTGTAGACAATCCTATAGTGCTAGCTATAGGCCTTGACCAAGGGAGTTGGAGAAAATCCCAAAAGAATAACCTCTTTCCCTTTATAAAAACAAGTGAGATTTACCTGTTTCAGAAAATTAAAGATCTGTTTGCTAGACCCTCTAATTAAACACTCTTGACCTCCTTAAAAGTGAAGATAATAGTCCCAGACAGACTACCAGAAAGAGTTGAAATGAACAGTAATATATTCCAACAAAAAACAAGCCAATGAGACAGTGAGGAACAGAGAGGTGATGAGTAAACAGATAAGATGATTCCATAAAATTCTTCCCACACTCACATCATACAGCCAGATAGCACACCACCCTGACCAATTCCTAGCCCAAAATCCAGCTTCCCTGGCCTTTTTTCATGCATAAAAGTGCATATTAGTGCTTCACCAACACCCAGGTGGGCCCCCCACTTCAAGGCAGGCGGCCGCTTCTAGGCCCTAAAACACCCATAATGTCAGCCAGACTGTTACAGGAGCCCAGTAAATAAACATAAAAATTTATTGGAATTAAAAGAGGACATAATAATTGCAGCTTATGTATTTACATTAAATTTATATTACATAATATATTATATAAATATTTTATTTTATAAGTAAAATAAATTTTATATTAATTTTATTATCATATAAATTAAGTATACATCAATTTAATTATCATATTCTATATAAAGGGACACATTTTTATGTATTTAATAAATAGTTAATTAATTACATTTTTATAATATAATTACATCCTTTTAATTATCTTATATTGTAATTACATTAATTATTTAATTTAAATATGTAACTAAACCTTTTCATATAAGATATTATCCATGATTAGTGGCTCTTTTTTAACCCTTAATTGTGTCAATGAATTATTAAATAAATTAAAACACTTATTTAATAAAATAGTATTCAAATTCTCAATTTAAATTAGCAATATCATTAAATTAATTAATGTTTCATTTAAACTAGTTATTTAATTACATATTTAAAAAAATTAATTAATTTTTCTTCACACTAAATTAAATTTGATTACATACTTTGTTGTGTCAAACATTTTATTTTTTTCACTTGAAAGCCCTGAAAACTCATTGTAATACCTGTTTTGAACTATTTTTTATCATAGTTCTAATGTCTCAGGTTTGTTTAGTTACTCATTTTAATTAACTGATTTTGGAACTTATGGTGGGAAAATTAGTTTCTTAATTGGGATTTAATTATTTGTTTCATATATTTTTCTCTCAATTACTATGTTTCAATTATTTTCTTTTATCTTCTTATTTTATCTTATTACTATTTTGTATATACTCATTTGTAGAGCTTCAGAGTTCCCCTTGCCTATAAAAAGGCCTTGGGTAATCCCCTTCAGCCTGATCACTTACTGACTCATCATATTTTAATTATTACATTATATTTCATTATTTCTTGTGGAGGGTCAGTCCCCTTAAATATTAAATAAGATTATAAGGTTGATTTAAGAATATTCAAATATTTAGAAGTTGATAATTGAGCAGAGAGAAATTAATAGTACTTACTAGTATAACTACTCATTCCCACTTCCACCATGTCTATTAGACCAAATATTTCATTGTCCAGTTCCTTTTATTCCTCTCTTTTTCCTTCAATTTCACTCTTATTATTTCAAATCTACCTTTCCCGCATCCTTTTCACCTTCTTCTAGACAAGCCGGAAAACAATTGGAGGCCTTTCAATACGACAATGATTGACTTGGTAAACTTTTGGACAAACAACAAAACACACAGATCACCTTGCACAAAAAGTAAAATTTTTTAGCAACCATAAATCAAACCGGGGATCTAACTTTTAGGTTTATATATATTTAAAAGTTATATAATTTGTGGGTAATTTAACAATCACTACTGTAAGTTGACCTTTGCTCCTATCAACTCTTATAATAGATTTTTTATTGCAATAACAGTGATTGTGGCCTAGTGCTGAGTCACTGAGTGTAAGTGTTCAATAAATTTATAATTTTTTTCCTAGTTGACTATTATAGAGTGTTAATACCTCTTAGTCCTAGAAGAATTTCACAAAATTTTAATATTAATATTTAAATTATTAAATTAATTTTTATTATTATTAATTTTGTTGATTTTTGGTTGAATATAATAGTACTCTGTACTTAGTCCCAGTAATTTCCATATACAAATTTGGTAATTTTATTGTTGCTTGACATTAAAACTTAATTTTTTAGTCCCAATAATAAATTTTATTCTTATATAATTGTCTTCATTTAATTATATTAAATAAATACTTTATATTAAACATATTATGTAATTCTTTTTATGAATAAAAATATTTTGATATTAATTTTTATTATTATTTTGGTCTCATAAAACTAAAAAATATAATTAATTAAAGGAATTATTTAATTAATCTTCCCACTTACATGACTAGCAAGTTTACTGAGAGCATGGATAACCTTTAAGTGGATGAAATTGATGTTAATTGTGAAGCTGATTCTGTAAGCTCTTCAAAATTAATTTATAAAACATCAATGGCTGATAATAAACTTTCTCATTCTACAGGACATATAAATTTCAGGAGGGATGGAGGCAATAAGCCCCCTTCCCCCAACCATTCAGAAAGAAGTCAAACATCTGGTCAATCAGGAAAATCCTCTAAAAGGTATAAAAATAAAAAAGATTTCTCTAAACCAGAAAGTCAACAATTTGTCCAGCCAAATCAAGTAGCTGAGAGCAGAAAGTATGAAATACAAGGCAAGAGTGGACACCCTTTGGTCCCAGATGCAAGAGCTTCTATCTCAAAAGCAGGTTCATCCTCCTCCCATGTCATCAACTCAGCCTCAGCCCCCTCAAACTCCCACCTCCTTCTAGCAAAAACAAAATACTCTGGAAGAAGATCAATGGAAATGGGATTATCTCATGAGTCACTATCAACAGAATGTGCAACATCACCCTCATCATCAGCCTGGCCCATCCAGAACACCCAATTTTCATCCTCCTCCTCATCGTTACCAACAAAGCAGGAGAAAGAAGGCCCAAGCCCAAACTCAAACCTAGGGGAGGTTTCCTCCTCTGCCATGGTAAGTAGTTTGGTTGATAAAAATTTTGGAGAATATTCTAATAAGCCTTCTTCTTCAGGTAATCTTATTGAGAGTGGTGAAAGAACAGTTAAACCTGTTAAAAGACAGCTTCCTGTAATTAGTAGCCCTAATGATGTTTTAAGTAAACTTTCTTTTGATGAACCATTAAATTTAACCTCTACCTCCTTAATTAATCCTACTCTTCCTACTAAGAATTATTCTTTTGCTCCTGAAATTTATGTTTTACTTGAAAAAACTTCTGAAGAAATATTGAGAGACTCTCCTGATTTTAATGTTATCAAAGACAAAACTTTGAGAGAATTGTTAAAACATGAGATTGATAGATTATATAATTTGCATTTACATTGCAAAGTAAGTTCTTCTGTTCAATACACAGATTATTTCAGATTAAAAGACACATTAAATAATGTCCTTGCTCAACATAAGTCTATTAAAATTGATCACAGATCACTTTCAGATAAATATATTCACCTACGCAAAGTTATTGATGATCTAAAACCTCTTCTGGATTAAAATACTTCTTTAAAGAATGACAATAAGCTTCTGCATAGTGAATTCAGAAAATTGAAAATTGATTTCCAAAATTTAAGTAATTAATGATTTATAGATGAGGACAGATATGTTCTATCTATTGCTAGGATTAATGATCAACTATCTTGTATTCCTGATTTAAGAAATAAATTGTCTGACCTTGAGAAAAAAATTTCTAAATTACAGGCTGTTCACAATACTCATTTTCATGAGTTAAGAAATTATTCTAAAACTGCTGTTAATCATAAAAATAAACAGCCTGAACAGGGTGTTTCTTCTCTCCCTTGTAATGTACCAATTTTTCCAGCTGAAAATTATTCTATAAAATCTGTTACATTAAATAAAAATAATTTTGATGCTCACAATGAGCCATCTACTTCTGTAAATAATGAAATATCTGAAAACATTTCAAGATTTCAAGAATTGATAACCTTGAATAGTTCAAACCTTAAAACTGGCTATCCTGGTAGTAATAAAAATTGGCCTAAATTGGACCAATATCTTACCTTTGATGGTGATTCTTCATCTGATTGGCAACACTTTATCCAAAGAAATGATAATTTAAAAAGATCTTATAAACTTCCAGATGAGGAAATTGTTTCTAAGTTAATTTCTTTATTTTCCAATATAGCCTTGATGTGGTATGAATCTTTTTTGTTAGATAACAACCATTATACATGGAATGAATGGAAAACTTTGATTGAGAAACAGTTTGGTGGTTCAAAATTCAGGTTGTCTCAGCAAAGACTGTATGAAAATACTAAATATGTATCCTCCTCTGTTGAAAACCCCATTTCTTTTTTTATTAAATTAACAAAACTCCTGAGAGCAATTGATCCAAAGATGGATTATTATATTTGGAGAGATAAAATCCTGTATTAATTACCAAACTCTCTTAGAGATTTAATTGTAGCTAGAACTGAGCATGTGAGGGAACATTCTTCTTTCATTAATATCTTTAATTAAGTACTGCTAAACCATAGATATGAGCCAAAAAAATACCTTGGAAAATATTACCATGATCAAAATAAACCGTCTATAAAGCCCCCAGAAAAATCTGGTAAACCCTCTGCCCCAGTTGCACCTAAAAAATATGCAACAAATACTTGTTTTAAATGTAAAAAATCATGGAAAAAGGGTCATGTTTGTGATGAGAAAATTCATCTTGTTGAACAAAATGAAGACACTGATGATGCTGAAATTGATATCAATAATTCTTCTAGTGACTGTGAAAGTAATATCTCCTATGACAATGAATCTCTTAAAGATGTTTTAATGTTGGAACAGGATGTCCAATATTTAGATAATATATATGAAAAATCTGTATTGGATTTATCTTCAGTGGAAAATTCTGAAATAATCAAAGATATTGCTAACAATTCTATATCCATATCCCCTTTGAAGGCACCTGTTATCATTAATGGTAAAAATGTTGAGGTAGTTCTTGACTCTGGTGCTAGAGGAAGTGTAGTGTCTGAAAAATCACTAGCTTCAGTGGATAAGGATTATTTGAGTGGATTACTACCTATAACATCTGAAAAATGGAGAGGGTTTGGTTCTATTTTGTGTCCTCTTGGCAAATACAAAACCTCTGTATTCTTCAAATATAATGTTGTTTTTGTCAGAGCTATTTGTGAATTTTTTGTCATGAAGAATGATAATTTAAGCAATTGGTTTATTATGGGTAATGATATTTTAACCATGTTTGGTGTGAAATTAGACCCAGCTAATAATTGCTTCACCTTGGGATTGAATGGCAAAAGAAAATTCAAAATTTCCTCCCCTAGAAAACCTTCTGCGCATCTGTTAAAGTCTTGTAACTCATTGGTCCAGTGTAAAGGCAGAACAACAAGTGAAATGGATAATTTATTGAATGAAATAAATACAGCTTCTTTTGGTGATCAGTTAACTAGTGAACAAAAGGATTCTATAATTGCCTCAATTACCTCTTTCCCTATGGCTTTTGCTCATGGTTCTCATGTCTTAGGAATTGTTCAGGATGAAATGAAAATTACTTTATCCTGTAACTTGAGTGATATTCCTCCTAGTCTTAAGAAAAACCCATATCCTGCTTCTCCAACAAAAAGAAAGGATATTGAAGATACTATTTCCACATTATTAAAAATGGATACCATTGAGAAAGTGGATGTCACCCCCAAATATTGTGTCATCTCCCCAGTCTTGATTTCTTATGTGAAGGATAAGGCTAGATTATGTGGAAATTACAGAGCATTAAACACTTATACTGTTGATGATATTTATCCTTTACCCAGAATTAATTCAATACATGCTACCTTGCAAGGTGCAAAATTTATTATTTGTCTGGATGGTAATAAAGGGTATCATCAAATTCCGGTAGAGAAAAATTCTCAAATATTTTTACTTATTGTTACTCATATGGGAATATATAAGTATGTTGGAATGCCATTTGGACCTAAAAATTCCCCTTCAGTTTTTTAAAAAGTCATGGATAACACTTTCCATCAGGAAATAATTGAGGGATGGCTCATGGTGTAAATTGATGATATTATAGTTTTTTCTAAAACTTTTGATGAACATATGATTCACTTAAATAGATTTTTTCCAAAAATGGATGAAATCAATATGACCTTGTCCTTGAAAAAGTGTAAATTTGGTTTTCAATCCTTGAAAGTCCTTGACCATGTTGTTTCAGGCCTTCAAATTTTTGTAGACCACAACAAAGTTTCTGCAATTCAAAATGTAATGGAACCAACTTCTGTAAGATAAATCCAAATTTTTTTGGGTATGTGTGGCTATTATAGACAATATATTAAAAATTATCAGGTCATAGCCTTGCCTCTTACCAAACTAACTAGAAAAGATGTTGCATTTATCTGGAATATTGACTGTCAAAAAGCTTTTGATGCATTAAAATGTTGTTTAATGACAGCCCCTATCTTGGCTCTTCCAGATTTCAACAAACCTTTTGTCCTGTACACAGATGCTAGCTTTGTTGGTCTGGGTGCTTCCCTTCACCAGATTAAATTGGTAACTAAATGTAGTGCTGTGAAGTCCCTCTTAAACCTAAAAACACCAAATAGACATATTTTTAATTGGAAACTTGCTGTTAAAGAATACAGAGGAAGAATGACAATTATCCATAGGGCTGGAAGTTTTCACTCATTTGTTATATTTCAAGAACCTTAAGAAATAGTGAATTGAAATATGGTGCCACTCAATTGGAGTGCTTAGCAGTTTTTTGGGCTCTTGAGAAACTTCATTACTATTTTCATGACCAAAATTTGAGTTGGTAACTGACTGTAGTGCTGTGAAGTCTCTCTTAAACCTAAAGACACCAAACAGACATATGTTCAGGTGGCAACTTGCTGTTCAAGAATACAGAGGAAGGATGACAATTATCCATAGAGCTGGAAATTTTCACTCTAATGTTGATATGCTCTCCAGATTGCCTCTGCCAAATAATGACTCAAATCCTGCTTATGTACCTGAAGATGATACTGTTCATATCCATGGTATATTTATAGTTGATATGGAAGAGGAGTTATTACAGTTAATACTGGATTCATATGATAAAGATTCTGATTTAAATAAATTGGTTACTATCTTAAATGATCCTAAGAATGCTTCAATTCAAGAATTGATTAAAACTCTTTGTGCAAAGTATCAAAATGCTTTGATTAAGGGAAAGTTTTCTATTGAAGATGGTTATATTTATTATGGAGGAAAGCTTTCTAATGTAATTGTAATTCTTCCTTGTATGAAAGAAACTATCCTCAAGCTTTGTCATGATGACATATTAGCTGGTCATTTTGATCTTGAAAAAACAATGATTAGAATCAAATTCACTTCTTGGTGGGCTAATATGTCTGAGGATACAAAATTATATGTTGAATCTTGTGATTCCTACCAGAAATATAAAAGGTTGAAAGGTAAAAGAGCAGGGTTATTACAACATATTAAAGCACCTGATTCTCCCTGGCAAATCATTAATATGGATTTTGTCACTGGTCTTCCTGTAGCAGGCAAAGACAGTTATAATTCTTGTTGGGTAATAATGGATAGATTTACTAAAATTTTCAAATTTATTCCCACACACAAGGATGTCTCCACCAAAGACTAACCTTTCTTATAGTGGTCTTATATGTTCAATATAGTTGGATTCCCTAGAGCCATTATATCTGACAGAGTTCACAAATTTATATCTGAATTCTAGATTTCTTTAATAAATATATGTGGTTGTGAATTAAAATTATCTACTGCTCACCATCCCCAGACTGATGGTCTAGCTGAGAGAATGATTCAAACTCTAGAGGATATGATTAGAAGGTATTGTGCCTTTGGCTTGGAATATAAAGATAATGACAGATTTACTCATGACTGGGTTACCTTGCTCCCAGGTCTTGAATTTGCTTATAATAGCACTGTTCACTCTGTTACTCAAAAGAAGCCTTTTGAGCTTTGGCTATGTTATGTCCCTAATACTCCTACTCAAATACTCAATAGTAAATTTACTAAATTAGAATTACACCCTGGTGTCAAATCTTTTGTTCAAATGCAACAACTGTGCAGGAAACATGCTCAGAATTGTATTAATAAAACATTTGAATATGAAAAGAAAAGATGGGATAAATCCCATAAGGAGCGCACATTTAATGAAGGTGATGAAGTGTTTATATCTACTGTCCATTTCAATTTACAGGGTAACAACAAATTTAAATATCCTTTTGTAGGGCCTTTTCTTGTTAAAAGAATGATTGGAGATAATGCAGTTGAAGTTGTGTTATACTCTCCATATGATAGAAAACATCCTGTATTATTCATTTCCCTGCTGAAACCTTATACTTCCAACAGTGATTTATTCCCTAAAAGAAGAGGAAGACCTAAGAAAAATCCTCAAGAAATCACTGAAACTGCAGAAATTGATATAATTCTGAATGATAAAATTGTCACTTCTGAAAAAGGTGTTGATTATTTGCTAAGATATAAAAATAAGTCATCTGAATATGATGCATGGATACCTGGTAAAGAAATTTCAAACCTTCCTACTCTGTTAAAAAAGTATAAAAAGAAAAAATCATAGCAATATAAATTTAATGTAAATACATAAGCTGCAATTATTATGTCCTCTTTTAATTCCAATAAATTTGTATTTTTATTTACTGGGCTCCTGGAACAGCCTGGCTGACACTCCCTCACTCTAAAAAAAACAATAAAAAAAATGCTATGATTTTTTCTTTTTATACTTTTTTAACAGAGTAGGAAGGTTTGAAATTTCCTTACCAGGTATCCATGCATCATATTCAGATGACTTATTTTTATATCTTAGCAAAAACTCAACACCTTTTTCAGAAGTGACAATTTTATCATTCAGAATTTTATCAATTTCTGCAGTTTCAGTGATTTCTTGAGGATTTTTCTTAGGTCTTCCTCTTCTTTTAGGGAATAAATCACTGTTGGAAGTATAAGGTTTCAGCAGGGAAATGGATAATACAGGATGTTTTCTATCATATGGAGAGTATAACACAACTTCAACTGCATTATCTCCAATCATTCTTTTAACAAGAAAAGGCCCTACAAAAGTATCTTTCAATTTGTTGTTACCCTGTAAATTGAAATGGACAGTAGATATAAACACTTCATCACCTTCATTAAATGTGCGCTACTAATGGGATTTATCCCATCTTTTCTTTTCATATTCAAATGTTTTATCAATACAATTCTGAGCATGTTTCCTGCACAGTTGTTGCATTTGAACAAAAGATTTGACACCAGGGTGTAATTCTAATTTAGTAAATTTACTATTGAGTATTTGAGCTGGAGTATTAGGGACATAACCTAGCTAAAGCTCAAAAGGCTTCTTTTGAGTAACAGAGTGAACAGTGCTATTATAAGAAAATTCAAGAAATGGGAGCAAGGTAACCCAGTCATGAGTAAATCTGTCATTATCTTTATATTCCAAGCCAAAGGCACAATACCTTCTAATCATATCCTCTAGAGTTTGAATCATTCTCTCAGCTAGACCATCAGTCTGGGGATGGTGAGCAGTAGATAATTTTAATTCACAACCACATATATTTATTAAAGAAATCCAGAATTCAGATATAAATTTGTGATCTCTGTTAGATATAATGGCTCTAGGGAATCCAACTATATTGAACATATAAGACCACCATAAGAAAGCTTAGTCTCTGGTGGATACATCCTTGTGTGTGGGAATAAATTTGAAAATTCTAGTAAATCTATCCATTATTACCCAACAAGAATTATAACTGTCTTTACCTGCTACAGGAAGACCAGTGACAAAATCCATATTAATGATTTGCCAGGGAGCATCAGGTGCTTTAATATGTTGTAATAACCCTGCTCTTTTACCTTTCAACCTTTTATATTTCTGGTAGGAATCACAAGATTCAACATATAATTTTGTATCTTCAGACATATGAGCCCACCATGCAGTGAATTTGATTCTAATCATTGTTTTTTCAAGATCAAAATGACCAGCTAATATGTCAACATGACAAAGCTTGAGGATAGTTTCTTTCATATAAGGAGGAATTACAATTACATTAGAAAGCTTTCTTCTATAATAAATATAACCATCTTCAATAGAAAACTTTCCCTTAATCAAAGCATTTTGATACTTTGCACAAAGAGTTTTAATTAATTCTTGAATTGAAGCATTCTTAGGATCATTTAAGATAGTAACTATTTTATTTAAATCAGAGTCTTTATCATATGAATCCAGAATTAATTGTAATAACTCCTCTTTCATATCAACTATATATATACCATGGATATGAACAGTATCATCTTCAGGTACATAGGCAGGATTGGAGTCATTATTTGGCAGAGGCAATCTGGACAGCATATGTCAGTGTATCTAGTATTTAAGTATGATATAATAGTATTTATTTATGGTCCTACTACTTATTGATAAATGATTTAGTGATTAAACCTCAGGGGAAGACTAATAAAATAGTTATACTCAAATAAAACTCACAATACTTGGATTTAAATGCATGCTAGTGGTGGAAAATAGATGAATAAAATATAGTTATAGCTTATATAAAGATATTATCAATTTATAATGGCTTTATAATATATTTCTAAATGCTAATAATTGTATTGTAGTGTTTGTTTGATTTTTAGTAAGTGAATGATGATAAATAACTGTCAAAATCCCTCCTTACTTATACCCAAATCCCCTGGAGTGCACAGACCTTCAATCAAGATGATGTCACTGCTATCCCCGGCAATTACAGAACTGTGAGGGCCCATCACCTCCCCATGGCGTCCACTTCAAGAAGATTCAACATCCAGACCTCCAGTAAGGACCCTCCATCACAATTAATGATAACACAGACCCAAAACATAATTAGAAAATCCAGATAAAAGCGGATACCATAAAGAAACAGGTAAAATAAGCAATCCAATTGAGATTTAATGAAACCCAAAGCATATAAAGGAGAAAAATGAAGTGTCCAAGCCCCCAATAACATCCCCAAGCATCCAAATTAACTCAGCAATGACCTTCCAACCTATAAATATGTGAATATCCATCTAAGGAAGCAGATTAAGTTGTCCAAACTGAGTGTATGCGCCTGATATAGATGTCTATGCTTCTGTAGGCCTTGTGAATCAACTGATTTTGTCTATATGACCTAAATTAAGCAGAAAAACAAAGGTTATAGGCTATTAAGAGTCTATAACCCACTTATAGACCTAAATATACATAATATACTGCATATTTCACTGAATATGAGCTTTATGTATACATTTAAGCTTATGTATGTCAATAATTACTTAATATCACTTAAGATAAGTATATTATGACTTCATTAACACCTTAATAAGCATTATTAGGCTATGGATAAGCTATTTAAACTACTATAAGTTATATAATAGTGTAATAATTATATATATATGAATAATAATCATATATATAATTATTTTAACCTTATTTTTAAGAGATAAGCTTAATTTATTTAAGGTTATATTATTTTAAGCATAGGAAATACTCAGTCCTAGGGATATCTAGGCTGACAGCATATCAACATCAGAGTGAACATTTCCAGCCCTATGGATAATTGTCATTCTTCCTCTGTGTTCTTGAACAGCAAGTTGCCACCTAAACATATGTCTATTTGGTGCTTTTAGGTTTAAGAGGGACTTCACAGCACTACAGTCAGTTAACAATTCAAAATTTTTGTCATCCAGGTAGTAATAAAGCTTCTCAAGAGCCCAAATAACTTCTAAGCACTCTAATTGAGTGTCACCATATTTCAATTCACTATTTCTCAAGGTTCTTGAAATATAACAAATTACAACCTCTGAATATTTATAATTAATAATTTGTTTCTGGTGAAGGGCAGCACCCAGACCAAAAAAGCTAGCATCTGTGTACAGGAAAAAAGGTTTGTTGAAATCTGGAAGAGCTGAGATAGGGGCTGTCATTAAACAACATTTTAATGCATCAAAAGATTTTTGACAGTCAATATTCCAGATAAAGCAACATCTTTTCTAGTTAGTTTGGTAAGAGGCAAAGCTATTACCTGATAATTTTTAATATATTGTCTATAATAGCCACACATACCCAAAAAAATTTGGAATTCTCTTACAGAAGTTGGTTCCTTTACATTTTGAATTGCAGAAACTTTTTTGTGGTCTACACAAATTTTTAGGCCTGAAACGACATGGCCAAGGACTTTCAAAGATTGAAAGCCAAATTTACACTTTTTCAAGGACAAGGTCATATTGATTTCATCCATTTTTTGAAAAACTCTGTTTAAGTGAATCATATGTTCATCAAAAGTTTTAGAAAAAACTATAATATCATCAATTTACACCATGAGCCATCCCTCAATTATTTCCTGATGGAAAGTGTTATCCATGACTTTTTGAAAAAATGAAGGGGAATTTTTAGGGCCAAATGGCATTCTAAAATACTTATATATTCCAATATGAGTAGCAATAAGTTAAATTTTTTAAGAATTTTTCTCAACCGGAATTTGATGATACCTTTATTACCATCCAGACAAATAATAAATTTTGCACCTTGCAAGGTAACATGTATTGAATTAATTCTGGGTAAAGGATAAATATCATCAACAGTATAAGTGTTTAATGCTCTGTAATCTCCACATAATCTAGCCTTATCCTTCACATAAGAAATCAAGACTGGGGAGATGACACAATATTTGGGGGTGACATCCACTTTCTCAATGGTATCCATTTTTAATAATGTGGCAATATTATCTTCAATATCCTTTCTTTTTTTTGGAGAAGCAGGATATCGGTTTTTCTTAAGACTAGGAGGAATATCACTCAAGTTACAGGATAAAGTAATTTTCATTTCATCCTGAACAATTCCTAAGACATGAGAACCATGAGCAAAAGCCATAGGGAAAGAGGTGATTGAGGCAATTATAGAATCCTTTTGTTCACTAGTTAACTGATCACCAAAAGAAGCTGTATTTATTTCATTCAATAAATTATCCATTTCACTTGTTGTTCTGCCTTTACACTGGACCAATGAGTTACAAGACTTTAACAGATGCGCAGAAGGTTTTCTAGGGGAGGAAATTTTGAATTTTCTTTTGCCATTCAATCCCAAGGTGAAGCAATTATTAGCTGGGTCTAATTTCACACCAAACATGGTTAAAATATCATTACCCATAATAAACCAATTGCTTAAATTATCATTCTTCATGACAAAAAATTCACAAATAGCTCTGACAAAAACAACATTATATTTGAAGAATACAGAGGTTTTGTATTTGCCAAGAGGACACAAAATAGAACCAAACCCTCTCCATTTTTCAGATGTTATAGGTAGTAATCTACTCAAATAATCCTTATCCACTGAAGCTAGTGATTTTTCAGACACTACACTTCCTCTAGCACCAGAGTCAAGAACTACCTCAACATTTTTACCATTAATGATAACAGGTGCCTTCAAAGGGGATATGGATATAGAATTGTTAGCAATATCTTTGATTATTTCAGAATTTTCCACTGAAGATAAATCCAATACAGATTTTTCATATATATTATCTAAATATTGGACATCCTGTTCCAACATTAAAACATCTTTAAGAGATTCATTGTCATAGGAGATATTACTTTCACAGTCACTAGAAGAATTATTGATATCAATTTCAGCATCATCAGTGTCTTCATTTTGTTCAACAAGATGAATTTTCTCGTCACAAACATGACCCTTTTTCCATGATTTTTTACATTTAAAACAAGTATTTGTTGCATATTTTTTAGGTGCAACTGGGGCAGAGGGTTTACCAGATTTTTCTGGGGGCTTTATAGACGGTTTATTTTGATCATGGTAATATTTTCCAAGGTATTTTTTTGGCTCATATCTATGGTTTAGCAGTACTTAATTAAAGATATTAATGAAAGAAGAATGTTCCCTCACATGCTCAGTTCTAGCTACAATTAAATCTCTAAGAGAGTTTGGTAATTAATACAGGATTTTATCTCTCCAAATATAATAATCCATCTTTGGATTAATTGCTCTCAGGAGTTTTGTTAATTTCAAAAGAAAAGAAATGGGTTTTTCAACAGATGAGGATATATATTTAGTATTTTCATTCAGTCTTTGCTGAGCCAACCTGAATTTTGAACCACCAAAATGTTTCTCAATCAAAGTTTTCCATTCATTCCATGTATAATGGTTGTTATCTAACAAAACAGATTCATACCACATCAAGGCTATATTTGAAAATAAAGAAATTAACTTAGAAACAATTTCCTCATCTTCAAGTTTATAAGATCTTTTTAAATTATCATTTCTTTGGATAAAGTGTTGCCAATCAGATGAAGAATCACCATCAAAGGTAAGATATTGGTCCAATTTAGGCCAATTTTTATTACTACCAGTATAGCCAGTTTTAAGGTTTGAACTATTCAAGGTTATCAATTCTTGAAATCTTGAAAGGTTTTCAGATATTTCATTATTTACAGAAGTAGATGGCTCATTGTGAGCATCAAAATTATTTTTATTTGATGTAACAGATTTTATAGAATAATTTTCAGCTGGAAAAATTGGTACATTACAAGGGAGAGAAGAAACACCCTGTTCAGGCTGTTTATTTTTATGATTAACAGCAGGTTGAGAAATATTTTTTAACTCATGAAAATGAGTATTGTGAACAGCCTGTAATTTAGAAATTTTTTTCTCAAGGTCAGACAATTTATTTCTTAAATCAGGAATACAAGATAGTTGATCATTAATCCTAGCAATAGATAGAACATATCTGTCCTCATCTATAAATCATTATTTACTTAAATTTTGGAAATCAATTTTCAATTTTCTGAATTCACTATGCAGAAGCTTGTTGTTATTCTTTAAAGAAGTATTTTAATCCAGAAGAGGTTTTAGATCATCAATAACTTTGCGTAGGTGACTATATTTATCTGAAAGTGATCTGTGATCAATTTTAATAGACTTATGTTGAGCAAGGACATTATTTAATGTGTCTTTTAATCTGAAATAAGCTGTGTCTTGAACAGAAGAACTAACTTTGCAATTTAAATGCAAATTATTTAATCTATCAATCTCATGTTTTAAAAATTCTCTCAAAGGTTTGTCTTTGATAACATTAAAATCAGGAGAGTCTCTCAATATTTCTTCAGAAGTTTTTTCAAGTAAAACATAAATTTCAGGAGCAACAGAATCATTCTTAGTATGAAGAGTAGGATTAATTAAGGAGGTAGAGGTTAAATTTAATGGTTCATCAAAAGAAAGTTTACTTAAAACATCATTAGGGCTACTAGTGTCAGCCAGGCTATTCCAGGAGTCCGGTAAATGATATGTAACTTATAAGACCTGAAAGAGGGGGTAAGAATTGTATTTAATGTATATAAATTAATATTTTATTGCATAATAAAATTATATAAGTATTTTATTACATACAAGTGTTATATTAATTTTATTGGTTATATAAATTTTTTATATACATTTAAATTTAACATAATATAATATATTCTACAAATAATGTCGCATTTTTTATGTATTTAATAATTATAAATTTATATTTAATTAATTAAAAACATATATTATAATTATTAGTGTAAAATTTACTTATAATATAATTAAATTAATTAATTATATTTATATATTAAATATCATTTCTTATACTATTAAACAATAAATAATGACGCTTCTTTTGACCTATAATTGTGTCAGGAAAAACTAATTAATACTGAATTGAAATAAATTACATATTTGTTGCGTCAGAATATTTTTTTTTTCACTTAAAAATCCTTAAATCAGACTGTACCATCTGTTTTGAATGATTTTTCTCATAGTTCCTATGTTCCAGGCTTGTTTAGTTATTCACTATTTTTACTTACTGATTTGGGAATTAATGGCGGGAAAATTGGATTCTTAATTGGGGTTTTTAATTATTTGTTTCATATATTTCTCTACATTGTTATGTTTCACTTATTCTTTGATATACTTGTTTTATTCTATTATAATTATTGTATTTACAAATATAGTGGCGCTTCATAGGACCCATTGCCTATAAAAGGGCCTTGGATAATCCCTTGTAGCCTCATCACTTATTACACACTCAACAATTTAAAGATAAATTTATTACGCTTATTATTATTTTTATTAGTATTAAATTCTAATTAAAAATTCTTAATAACAATTTAAAGGTTGCCTTAAGTCTGATAGTAATTATATTGTTTGCCGCGCAGAAACTCTTACTTAAATAATATTAATATTAATAAAACCAATTTTGTTGTCACCTCTCAAATCACTCGTCGTTGCTTTCTCTCAAATAAATCAAATAATCTCAATTGTTTTTATTTCTTTTATTTCTAAACTACTATCTCCTTCTTGTCCTCCTCTCTTTTCTTCCCTCTTATCTTATCTCTTCTAGACGACTGACCGACAACTAGTTACAGGAAGCTGTCTTTTACAGGTTTAACTGTTCTTTCACCACTCTCAATAAAATTACCTGTTGAATAGGGCTTTATAGAATATACTCCAAAATTTTTATAAACCAAACTGCTTACCATGGCAGAGGAGGAAACTTCCCATGGGTTTGAGTTTGGGCTTGGGCCTTCTTTCTCCTGCTTTGTTGGTAAGGATGAGGAGGAGGATGAAAATTGGGTGTTCTGGATGGGCCAGGCTGATGATGAGGGGGATGTTTCACATTCTGTTGATAGTGGCTCATGAGATAATCCCTTTTCTATTGTTCTACTTCCAGAGTATTTGGTTTTTCTGGAAGGAGGTGGGAGTTTGAGGGGGCTGAGGCTGAGTTGATGACATGGGAGGAGGATGAACCTGCTTTTGAGATAGAACTCTTGCATCTGGGAACAAAGGGTGTCCACTTGTGCCTTGTATTTCATACTTTCTGCTCTCAGCTCCTTGATGTTGCTTGACATATTGTTGACTTTCTGGTTTAGAGGAATCTTTTTTATTTTTATACATTTTAGAGGATTTTCCTGATTGGCCAGAGGTTTGACTTCTTTCTGAATGGTTGGGGGAAGGGGGCTTATTGCCTCCACCCCTCCTGAAATTTCTATGTCCTGTAGAATGAGAAGGTCTATTATCAGCCATTGACTTTTTATAAATTAATTTTGAAGAGCTTACAGAATCAGCTTCACAATCAACATCAATTTCATCCACTTGAAGGTTATCCATGCTCTCAGTCAACTTGCTATTCATGTAAGTGGGAAGATTAATTAAATAATTCCTTTAAATAATTATATTTATTAGTTTTATGAGACCAAAATAATAATAAAAAAATTTATATCAAAATATTTTTATAAAAAGAAATACAAAATATTTTAAATATAAAGTATTTATTTAATATAATCTTATAAAGACACCTATATAAGAATAAAATTTATTATTGGGACTAAACAATTAAGTTTTAATGTCAACCAACAATAAAATTACCAAATATGCATATGGCAATTACTGGGACTAAGTACAGAGTACTATTATATTCAACCAAAAATCAACAAAATTAATAATAATAAAAATTAATTTAATAATTTAAATATTAATATTAAAATTTTGTGAAATTTTTCTAGGACTAAGAGGTATTAACACTCTATAATAGTCAACTAGAAAAAAAAGTATAAATTTATTGAACACTTACACTCAGTGACTCAGCACTAGGCCACAATCACTGTTATTGCAATAAAAAATCTTATATAGATGATAGGAGCAAAGGTCAACTTAAAGTAGTGATTGTTAAATCACCCACAAAGTATATAACTTTTAAATATATATAAACCTAAAAATAAGATCCCCAGTTCAATTCACGGTTGTGGAAAAAGTGCACTTTTTGGGCGAGGTGGTCTGTGCACTTTGTTGTTTGTCCAAAAGTTTGCCAATTCAATTGTTGTTGTATTGAAAGGCCTCCAATTGTTGGCAGGCTTGTCTAGAAGAAGGGGAAAGGAAACTGGAAAGGGAGATATTAAAGGATAAGAGTAAAATGGAGGGAAAAAGAGAGGAATAGAAGGGACTGGACAATGAAATAATTGGTCTAATAGACAATGTGTATGCTGTGGTACGCACCTTGCAGGTAGTTTGATTTTGGACCAATCAGCTTGCATATTCCAGGAAGAACAAAGGGGATTCATAGCGCAGTAGGAATCGCTAAACTAAAATGCGTGTTTGTGTGTTTAAAGGAAAAAAGGAAATAGAAGTGCGGAAGAGGATTCAGAGTCTGTGCGCTTGGAGTTTGCAGCAGGATGCGCCACATAATTTGGAATTGTGTGTTATTGATTTAGGACTGCAAGCTCTGAACAATATGGACTTGTATTTTCCAATAATCGTGTATTACGCACTAAGGAAGGCATTATGGCTTAAGGAAAGGCTCAAGTGCAAAGTATACTGCACCGCGGCTATTGTAGTAACTTACTGAAACAGGTGATATAGGAGGTTAAATAGTTGAAAATTAAAGTGACTAGGATCAGTGTTAGAAGGAGTCAAACTTGGAAGTAGCGTTGAAAGAATCAAAGGTACATTCAGGGGTGCACATGTCAAGGTGTCAAGCATGAGTGAAACAAGTTAATACTAGTTTTAGTAAGGATAGGGTACATTTTAGGCACTGTAGTTGTTACAAGAAGTGTACGTAGTTTACTAATAGATTAGTTACTGTTTTAATAATGTAGAGCTAGAGTCAGCACTGGAGATCCACTAGTGAACTGTTTTTAGAGAGCTGGAAAAATATAAAGAGGGTATCACATCTAGTAATAAAAAGAGGACAATTTGACGAATATTTAGCTAATATACGAGTAGTTTATAATTGTGAAGTCAAAGATATTAGAATTTTCTGCAATCAATTGTTTGAGAGTATATAGATTCAAAGAATTAACTATTATTAGAGTTATTTTTTTGCTATAATAAGGCATATTCAAAGAGAGTGCTTCAAGAGGGAGTAGCTGTGGATATTAGCGCTTGTTAAGAATAGAAATATCTGGATAGTAATACTTGTTTTTTTGATCTTTTAAAAACTCAGTTCTCAACTTATAAACTTTCTAATCACATATTGGTGTTACACATTATTGCGCTGTCTTTAAAAATAAGAGTGGCAGGCGCTTCTTTTTAGAGATTGAAAAGAAGAACCAACCCATCTTGCATTGTGTCTACTGCTTAGTACTTTAGAACTCTCTACAATTGGTGTCCCAACAGTGGCTTAATTGTAAATATTATTTTGATTAGATCATTTAGTTTTCAGGGTTTTGTCAAGAGGACAAGATCAAGCCGGCGCTTCAGTGGAAGAGTCGTAGGGTCTACAACAAGTGGATCAATAGCCATTATCAGAGGATAGTGTAGGGCTGTATTGTGAATATATTTGGGTTTAATTACCAAGTGTGTGTTTATTATTTTGTGATCTCTGTTTTGATTTTATAAATTAGAAATGGATCCTACTGCGACTACATCTAAGGGATGTCAGGAGAAGGTTAAAACACCTAATTTGACGGTGTTTTTGCCACAAACGGTAACTAAAACAATTAGATGTAAAGATGAAAGTTTGCATTTCACGGGTATTAATACCAAGAAGTTCTTACGAAAGTTTGAACAAGCGGCAGAAGTGCATGGAGCGGCCAAGTATGATATGGTGCGTCAAGTGGTCTTCTTTGTCTCTAATGAGTGCAAAGACAATTTAGAGGATTTAAAGGGGCATGAAGAGCGCAATTGGTCAGTGCCAAAAGAACAAATGCTCAAGAGATGGCCAAAGGTTACCCAGCAAACTAAGTATATGATAAAAGATCTGGATGTCTTGGTAAAAAGGGTTAAAGCTAAAGAGGGTGTTTGAGACCCTAGGGAATTTAAAAGTTTTAGAGAGGATTTTGATCAAACAGTGGAATATTTTTCAGTAATGAAGATTTTAGTGATGCTAATGCATCTTTACCTTGGTTTTGTGAAGCGCTAGTGCCAGAAGTGAAAGACTGGGCAAAGAGGCGCTTGGATAATGAAGGAAAGCTAGTCAAAAAGAGGGACGGTAATTATAAGTACCCTGGATTAGAAGAAGTAGAAATGGCAGTGGAAGCAGAAATGAAGCTGGGCCAAGTTGAGCGTCGCGCAGCTAGAGTTGCTTTGGATAATGAGGAGATGGAAGAAGATGCGTCTGGCATTCAATTTCCTCCTCAGATGTTGTCTCCTAAAGTAAAATTTTTCACTAAGGAGCCGGATTCAGTTAAGGCAAGGATTGACAAGCTGGAGAAGAAAATAAATGAAGCGGCAAAAGCAGAAGAATTGTTTAGGCCCAAGAGTTCTCCTCAACCATTGCGCTTTGCTACTATGGTATGTTATTATTGTAATAAAGAGGGACATACTAGGGTGAGGTGTAATGCGCTTCAAAAAGATAAAGAAGAGAGGGTAGTTTATGAGGATGGAACTACGCTAATGTTGGAAGATGGGACTAAGCTTGTCAAAGACAAGGATTGAGGGATGCGAGCCATTGTTATCCATCATATTAATAAAAAGTCTATGGAGGGCAGGTCGAGTAAGGGCAAGGAGCCTGAAACCAAAGAGAAAGGCAAGGATGCAAAGTCAGTCAATTTTGCAGTTACTTGCGCAGTATTGGATCTTAAAGTAAAAGAAGGAGCGGTTGTAGAGCCACTTACTGAAGCACTTTTGGAGATGTTTGCAGCAAAGCACAAGAAAATAGCCCCACCTACAATTAGTAGGCCGAGAAGAGCTGGCGCTAGGTATGAAAATACAGATGATATGGAGGAAGTAGGGTATACTACTAGAGATAATACACCTGCGCCTATGGAGGATGTTGAAATGGATGGTATGGAACCAATTGGTTATGGTGTGGATCATCAGGTAGAAGATAAAACAATGATGATGGAGGAGTCAGAGTTAGTGCAGCAAAGAGTGGTACCTGTTGAAGGAATGCCAGAGACAAGGCGCAATACTCCAAAGAATCCACCTGGAAGAGAAAAGGCTGGTGAAAAGATGACTCAACCTAAATGGAGGATTCAGCGCCCGGTTCACTCGGATTTTCCTAAGGCATCTGAGGATTTAGTTGCGCAATGTTTGAATACTACAGTTTCTGTTCCATTGGGGGTGCTGACAGCAGTAGCACTGCATGTAGCGATTGGAATTGTGGATAAGTGCAGGAAGCAAAGGGTTGCTAATTGCGCTGAGTTTGATGTTGGAGAGCAGTCATTTCAGCCAGTAGTTGGATTACCTAGGGCTTCACATTATGCAGGACCCTTATGGTATTTAATGATCACTGTAAATGGTAAGCAAATTAGAGCGTTAGTGGATACAGGTTCACAAATCAATGTGGTGTCAGTAGATGATGCTGTAGAGTTAGGTCTTCCTGTTAAAGATGGTGAGGGTACTGTTGCAGGAACTGGTGGAGGTAGTTTACCTGTTATAGGTTTAGCGGAGTACATATGCACTAGAGTTGCGGGAGCGACAAGGGATATACATTTTTATGTTCCAATGGGTGTAGTTAAACCAGTTTTAGGCACGCAATTTTTAATGGATTATTCTGCAACTATTGGTTATTGTTTAAATAAGACTATTGGAATAAGGATTATGGGTGATGATGGTATTCCAGTAACAGCAGTCTTAGTAGCGCCTAAGGATGGTGGCTGGGAAACTAAGTACTCTGGAGCTGCACAATTAGAGAAAGAAAGAGATTTTTATGGGGGATTCTCAGATGATGAGATAGGGAAACCACCAGGAAGGCACCAAAATTTTCATTAGGGACTGGCATTTTAGGTGTTACTATCTCCCAGGATGAGAGGAACCCGGATAGTGACCAGTAAGTCCAACAAGAAGGGATACATAAAGCGGTACTTCATAGGTGTTTTGGGAATACTACAGTAGAATTTATTATACCTAAGCTTTTTAATTTCTTTGATTTTGGATTTTGTTATACTTATATTAAAAAGAAAGACAAAAACATGATTTAGGTGTATCCCGTAGTTATATTAGAAAGGGTTTGATTTTAAGTAATGAAGAAGCAGCAAGCACTGTTTAGTTTCCAAGTATAAACCAGTGGCTTTCAAGGTTAAACCAGTAAATTTACCGATGCCAGATTTGAATCCTCCTTTTCAGAGGCCGGCGCTGTCTAGGAATCCTTATGATACTCCTTTAACAAATTTTTCACCTGAATTTGCGCCTACTAGTAAAATCACAATGGAAAGTCTTCTTATGGTTAATTTTGGACCAGAGGATTGGTTGTTGCAGGAAGAAAAGAAGTTATTATTAAAAGTTATGGTTCTCAGAGAAAAGGCTATTGCGTTTTCTGAAGAGGAAAGAGGTTTGTTGAAACACTCTAATGGTAAACCTTATATTGTTCCAGTTATACCTCATGCCCCCTGGCAAAAGAAGGCTTTTCCAATACCAGTGGCTATAAGAGAAGAATATACGGAACTAATTAGGGGAAGGTTAAGGTCTGGCTTGTATGAACAGTCTATGTCTAGTTATTCAAGTCCAGTGTTTTGTGTCATTAAACATAATGGTAAATTAAGGGTTGTTCATGATCTTAGGGAGATGAACAAGGTTATGGTAAAGGATGCAGGAATGTTGCCAACACCAGAGGAGTTTGTGAATTCTTTTGCGGGACGTGCATGTTACGGATTAGGTGATAGTATGGGAGGATACGATGAGTGCAAATTGGAAAAATCATCCAGACCTATGACAAAGTTTGAAACCCCACGGGGGCGCTTCAGGTTGAAAAGGTTACCGCAGGGCGCAACAAAGTCTGTGGCGGTATACCAAGCACAGATGATGTGGATATTGCACAATGAAATTCCAGATCATGTGGGAATTTTCATTGATGATGGCGGTATAAAAGGACCAGCCAGCGATTACAATGGGGAAGTGTTAGAGGAGAATCCATATATTAGATGGTTTGTTTGGGAATATGTGATTACTCTGGAAAGAGTGCTATTCAGGATAGAAGAGGCAGGATTAAAAAGCTCCGGATCCAAATTTGCTCGTTGTGTTCCAGCACTAGATATAGTGGGACATGTGGTATGCAAGGAAGGGAGGATCATTGTGGAAAAACAGAAGAATAAGGTGCTTACATGTCTGAGGCCAAGAAATACTATGGAAGTTAGAGGATTTTTAGGCATTTGTACATATGTAAGAATGTTTATTTGAGATTTTGCTTTGTTGTCTTCACCTATAAGGCACTCAATGAGAAAAGATGTTGTATGGGATTGGACGGAGGAATGTGATGAGTCATTTGAGTTTTTGAAAAGGATTTTAGGAAAAGATATTCTTTTGAAGAAATTGGAGTATGGACCAGGCACTGGGAAAATTACTCTAGCGGTGGATTCTAGTGTGTCCGCAGTGGGCGCAGTTTTGATGCAGGAGGATGAGGAAGGTAATGATAGACCTGTCCTTTATGAATCTAAGACTTTTACTAGAGTAGAGTCTAGGTACTCCCAGTCTAAGCTGGAGTTATGCGGAGTAGCAAAGATTCTTAAGAAGCTGCAATGGATGCTTTGGGGGCAACATTTTGAGTTGCAGGTTGATGCGCTATCATTGGTGAAAATGATTAGTAGCCCAAGTTTACCAGATGTGCCCATGACAAGGTGGGTAGTGCAGATTAATTTATTTTCTTTTGATTTGGTCCACAAGCCAGGAAGAACTTTCACTATGCCAGATTCATTATCTAGAAGACTGCCATGTGAAGAATACTTGGACACCAAAGAATTTGAAGAAGATAAGAGATGGGTAAACGGCATAGATTATTGTTATGAAAAATTTGGCAAGTTTGTCCGCGATGACAATAAACTAGCAGGCAAGGTCGTCCGTGATGACAATTAACTAGTTGCGCGGAATGTCTGTAAAGACATAAGGCTAGATGTTGATGATGCGCAGGATGTTTGCAAAGGTAGTCTTCAACTGGATTTAGGGAACATTGAAGCTAACGTAGCAACAAGGAGTGCGCTAGGCAAGGCAGTGGAAGATTTAGATGACAAAGATGATTCAAGGGGAAGTCAAGATAGTAGCACTCATCCCAAAGATGGGGAGTATTCTGAAGATGACGCATCTACTGATGAGGGAGTAGAGTTATTAAGACTCTATCTGGAAGGCAGTAGTAGACCAGATTTTTGTGATAAAAAGGTTTGGCACAATATTGAAATGCGCGCTAAAGGCTATTTTATAAAAGATGGGAAGTTATGGAAGGATCAAGCTTTGTTTCCTCAGTTAGTTGTTCAAACTAGGAAAAGGAAGGAAACAATACTCAGGGAGTTACATGAGAATTTAGGACATAGAGGTCAAGACAAGACGTATTGCAGAGTTAGGGAGAGATTCTGGTGGCCCAATATGAAGAATGAAGTAAGAGATTGTGTCAAATCTTGTCCTGAATGTCAGCACAGGAGGTACAGAAAGCCAAAAGAGAAAGCTAGAGCGACGGGTGAAGGTACTGTTTTTGGTAGGGCCAGTTTAGACGCAGTTCATATAAAAGAAGGACGCTTTAAATACTTGGTAGTAGCCAGGGATGATCTATCAGGATGGGTTGAAGCAGTGCCATTGGTAAATCTTAAGGTGAGTAATGTAGCTGAGTTCTTGAAAAAAGAATGGGTTTATAGGTACAGGGTAATGAAGATGGTGACTGTAGATGGTGGTGCTTAATTTTCTGGAGAATTCCAAGAAGTAGTTAAAGGTATTGGAGCAAGGCTATGAGTTGCAACACCATATTATCCTGAAGCAGAGGGGATGGTAGAAAGAGGGCATCAAGTTATAAAGAATGCGCTAGTTGAATTATGTGGGAATAATGGGGTGAAGTGGAAGAACTACTTGCCATTAGTTTTGTTTGCAGACAGGATTCCAGTTAAAAGGACAACAGGGTTTTCACTGTATGAACTTATGTTTGATCAAAGGGCGGTATTACCTATTGATCTAGAGGCTGGATCTTTTCTAGGATGTGACTGGGATCAAGTGTGCTTGACTGAAGATTTAATTCTAGCGAGGGTAGCACAGCTTGAAAGAAAGGACGAGTTTGTGGAGAAGGCATATGATAGAATGATGCAGATCTGGGACAAGTCAGTTAAATATTGGGATGAGTGTTTAGCGCATAGGTTAAGGAAGTCGTTGAACCCAGGAGATTTGGTTTTGGTTTATAATATAAGTTTAGAAAGCCAATGGGGGAAGATGTTTGCTGAAAGATGGAACGGTTCTTATAGGATTAGAAAGCAGATAACTGGGGGGTCTTACTTACTGGAGGAACTGGATGGTACTGAATGGAAGCGGCATGTGGTGGCAGATCAGATCAAAAGGTTCTACCCAAGGGGTGTTCCAGTGATACAAGATAACCTCCATAATGAGGAAAAACTACCATAATGACCTCCAGGAAGAGTTTAAACTAACAATTTATGTTAAGCTTGGTTTTTCTAAGAGAACTCACAGGAGGCTTTGACACAGTTGTGACGGATAGAGGGTACTAACTGGAAGTTAGGTGCACTAAGGCTGAACAGGAAACTGGCATAAGCGCTCAGATGAGGGAACAGAGGAAAATGAAATCTTATATTTTCATTGTTCAAGGGGACATGACAAGATAGGCAATTGGATTAAAGGAGGCGCATATCATGTAAATGCAAAAGACGCTGGGAATTTAGCTAATGTGTTAACTAACCAGGATTTGAATAATGATTTATAGATGGGGGCGCTCTAACTGTTTGATTCTTTTTTACATTGTGTATTTTTGTATTGTAGTAAAGGAAGTAAAGTTTTATGATTTTTTTTAGGGTTTACAGTCTTTTAAAGAAAGTAGAGGGAGCAAAGTTAGGCTCTCTAAATTTAGAAGACAGGTGTATTAAAATAGTGCCGTGTCTAAAATGATTATTTAAAGGCATAGCATGAAAAATCTATGAAGACTATGTACAGGAATAATGGACAGAGAAGGCTCATATGGAGGGCGCTAGTGGACTATTCAGTATTGGGGTGAAAGCTATTAGGATATCCTTTCCAGTCTTCAGGCATGACAAAAGGAGGAGGATCGGCGGGGAATCCAAGAATAGTTGATGAACTGATTTTGTTCATTAGTTGACCTATCATTTCTATATGGTTGTAGTGGGATTCAATTTCAGAGTCAGAAAATCTGGTGCATTATAGTAGGATAGATACATAGTGTCATATATAAGACAAAGTCTGGAAAACATTCGCATGGAATGGACAAAAGGTAAAGGAATAGGAACCCATCCCAGAGAGATGGATTCATTGAAGCCTGAAAAAGAGTCAGCGGGTAAAGGAAGCGTAAGTATAATAAAAGGTACTTACTTGATAATAAATTTTGTGGGCACGCTGATGGCGAAGAAATGGTAATTGCATCAGGAGCAGCTGTAGTGGAGCCTGAGTGCATGGAAGCATTAGAGCTTGGAGTGGAAGAAGGCGGAGTGCTAGGCTGGATAGATATTTTGCACCTGGGAAAAGTAGGAAGCGATGGCGACTCATAAGGAATGTTGTTATTGGCTGAAGAATTGGGTCTAGCAGGACTAGTAGTTGTAATTATGGGGGCGCTACTGGTGGAACTAGGAGGAAAGTGAATATAGTTAGTAGGCTGAGGAGTATTATGGTTCAGAGAGATATTGCAAGTTTTGTGGTATCTAAAGCAGTTGTCCCAGGCAGGTCTAAAGGAGGCATACCCCCGAGGTCTAGAAAATGTAAAATGAAAGTTGTGGCATTCACAAAATGAGGATGCTTGATCTTTGGGAACTGTGCAATATTGAGTCATGATGTTTGGATGAAGGTAATCCGGGTTATTAGATGAGCTATTTATAGGTTAATAATGGCATTATGGAAAAGACATCAGTCGCGCAATAACTGACATGAGCACTGAATGGTTTCTAAGAAGGATGTGAAGAATCTTCATCAACGAAGAAAAAAATGAGGGACCTAAGGAAAGGCAAATCCGTTGCAGTCAAGAGAAAGTCATACGCTGCGAATATCTGAAGATTTCAAGGGATTGCATGCATATATGATGCAGGGGATGTATTTGCTGCTATAGGGAGTAGCGCAGATCTGAGATTTATTATATGTTTATCGTTTCACTTTTCATCGGCACTTAGTAGTAAGGTGCGCTGTTTGGAAAAAGGATGATTTTTTGGGGGGGCAACTCATCTTGCAGTTGTTGGGCTCTCACAAGGGACTTAGGGTCAAGCAGAATTAAAGAGAAAGAAAAATTATTATTACATTTTTTACAAAACTATATAAAATTTTTAAGGAATATATAAAAAAGATTTTTTTTAGTATTCTGTGTCATCATAGATAGGGACGCAGAAGCCCCAGTCCTAAAAAGCCTCTTGCATTTTTTGCTGCAAGGTGGTGACTAGCTGTTTTCTTTTTTCATACTTGGTGCGAGTATAGACTGGGACCGCCTTGAGAAATTTTTTGACAGCAACTATCATATTGTTCATAAAATGCATGGTTGCATTGTATGGTGTGCAGGTAATGTGCTCTGAAAATTCCCAGTTTTGAGCCATGGCGGGCTCTTCTTCTTCTTCGTCTTCGGCATGCCAATCATCCGGGATGATAGCGTCAAAGACTGGTTGAAGGGTAGTCCAGTCAGGACTCGGTGAGTGCGGAGTGCACTCAGGAATTGGATTGGTATCCCAGATGGGATCTTCTTCCAAGGCAGGAAGAAAAGGGGAGCTTTAGGCGGCAGAAGCAATGAAGCGTAAGGCGTGGCTGGCACATTCTAAGAGAGAAAAGAGATTATGTTAGCGTTTAAAAAAAAAAAAAAAAAAAGAACTTACTGTACTCTCCTCTGAAAAGAGAGAATTTGGAATGGAGGCAACACTACTAGGTGTAGGTGCGTGGTGATTAACCTTGTTTTGCTTGTTGCCAGGTGGAGTTGAAGATGTAGGTGCAGGGCACTTGATGGCCAACTGACTCATTATATTCAAGGTTGAAGCGTTGGGATCCAGGCATGCAACAGTGGGCGGCCCATTGTAACTACATTTCTTCTTGCCTTGTTTAAAGTAATCTCATTACTAAAAAAGAAAAAATAGAAGATTAGTAATAGGGAGAAAGTATGGAAAACAAAAGAAGAAAAAAGACTTACAGTAAAGAAAATGTTGCCACAGCGGGCTTTTGAGAAATGACAGGGAGTTATGCCATTCTCGATGCAGCGGGTGCATCTTGTCCCACCCATCAGTGTAGTAACTGGCATCACAGGTGGAGCAGCAGCAGGATGGGTACGCACAAACTGCCGGATAGCGTCCACAACGTTGGCGGTATTTTCGGTATTAATGGTATTATTTCTAGTATTCATTGAAGAAAAAAAAATTATGAAGAAAAGAGGATTGTAATAAATAAGAGCAGATGGAAGAAGATGGAGGAGGAAGACGCTGCAAGACGCAGGATATTTATAGGCTCCTGGGGAAAGTCGCAAGTAGAGGGAGGATGTGGTACGCGCCTCGCAGGTAGTTTGATTTTAGACCAATCAGCTCGCATAGTCCAGGAAGAACAAAGGGGATTCATAGCGCAGTAGGAAGTGATAAACTATAATGCGTGTTTGTGTGTTTCAAGGACAAATTGAAATAGAAGTGTGGAAGAGGATTCAGGGTCTTTGCGCTCGGATTTTGAAGCAGTATGCGCCGCATAATGGGGAATTGTGTGTTATTGATTTAGGACTGCAAGCGCTGAACAATATGGACTTGTATTTTCCAATAATCGTGTATTACGCACTAAGGAAGGCATTATGGCTTAAATAAAGGCTCATGTGCAAAGTATACTGCACCGCGGCTAGTGTGGTAACTTACTGAAACAGGTGATATAGGAGGTTAACTAGTTAAAAATCAAAGCAACTAGGATCAGTGTTGGAAGGAGTCAAACTTGGAAGTAGCGCTGAAACAAACAAAGGTAAATTCAGGGGCGCGCATGTCAAGATGTCAAGCATGAGTGAAACAAGTTAATACTAGTTTTAGTAAGGATAGGTTACGTTTTAGGCACTGTAGTTGTTACAAGCAGTGTACGTAGTTTACTAATAGATTAGTTACTGTTTTACTAATTTAGCGCTAGAGTCAGCGCTGGAGATCCACTAGAGAACTGTGTTTAGAGTGCTGGAAAAATATAAAGAGGGTATCAAATCTAGTAATAAAAAGAGGATGATTTGACGAATAGTTAGTTAACATACAAGTAGTTAATAATTGTGAAGTCAAAGATATTAGAATTTTCTGCAATCAATTGTTTGAGAGTATATAGATTCAAAGAATTAACTATTATTAGAGTTATTTTATTTCTATAATAAGGCATATTCAAAGAGAGCACTTCAAAAGGGAGTAGCTGTGGATATTAGCGCTTGTTAAGAATAGAAATATCCGGATAGTAATACTTGTTTTTTCTATCTTTTAAAAACTCAGTTCTCAACTTATAAATATTCTAATCACATATTGGTGTTACACATTATTGCGCTGTCTTTAAAAATAAGAGTGGCAGGCGCTTCTTTTTAGAAATTGAAAATAAGAACCAACCCATCTCGCATTGTGTCTACTGCTTAGTACTTTAGAACTCTCTACAACGTGGGATAGAGTAGTTATACTAGTAAGTACTATTTATTTCTCTCTGCTCAATTATCAACTTCTAAATATTTAAATATTCTTAAAACAACCTTTATAATTTTATTTAATATTTAAGGGGACTGACGCGCCACAAGAAATAATAAAATATAATTTGATATTTAAGTATGATGAGTAAGTAAGTGATGAGGCTAAAGGGGATTACCCAAGGCCTTTTTATAGGCAAGGGGACCTCTGAAGCGCTACAAATGAGTATATACAAAATAGTAATAAGATAGAACAAGAAGATAAAAGATAATAATTGAAACATAGTAATTGAGAGAAAAATATATGAAACAAATAATTAAATCCCAATTAAGAAACTAATTTTCCCACCATAAATTCCCAAATCAGTTAATTAAAATAATGAGTAACTAAACAACCTTGTGACATAAGAACTATGAGAAAAAATAATTCAAAACAAGTATTAAAATGTGTTTTCAGGGTTTTTCAGTGAAACAAATAAAATGATTTGACACAACAAAGTATGTAATCACATTTAATTTAGGGTAAATGAAAATTAATTAATTGTTTTAACTATTTAATCAAATAACTAGTTTAAATGAAACAAATAATTAATTTAATTATATTGCTAATTTAAATTGAGAATTTGAATACTACTTTATTAAATAGTTGTTTTAATTTATTTAATATTTCATTGACACAATTAAGGGTCAAAAAGGCGCCACTAATTATGGATAATATTTTATATGAAAAGGTTTATTTACACATTTAAATTAAATAATTAATGTAATTACAATATAAGATAATTAAAAGGATGTAATTATATTATAAAAATGTAATTAATTATTTATTTATTAAATACATAAAAATGTGTCCCTTTATATGAATATGATAATTAAATTGATGTATAATTAATTTATATGATAATAAAATTAATATAAAATTTATTTTACTTATAAAATAAAATATTTATATAATATATTATGTAATATAAATTTAATGTAAATACATAAGCTGCAATTATTATGTCCTCTTTTAATTCCAATAAATTTGTATGTTTATTTACTGGGCTCCTGGAACAGCCTGGCTGACACTACTCATCATATTTTAAATACATTATATTTTATTTTATTTACATTTTTAGTTACTCTTCAGCCTTCTTAAATATTAAAATAAAGTCTAAGGGTTGCTTTAAGAATATTAAAATATTTAGAGGTGATAATTGAGCAGAGAGAAATTAATAGTACCTACTAGTATAACTACTCTATGCCACATCCACCTTGTCTATAAGACCAACTATTTCATTTTCTTGTTCCTTTTATTCCTCTCTTTTTCCTTCCATTTTACTCTTATCATTTAAAATCTCCCTTTCCAGCTTCCTTTTCACCTTCTTCTAGACAAGCCAGCCGACACTACTAGACTTATCCAGTAAAATAATTATTTATCTTACTGAGATGAAGCCACACCTTTTTAATTCTTATTAATAATTAATTATCTTATATTTACTTATGTATTACTTACAATAAACCAACTAAGTACAATAAGTAAATTTAGTAATTAATTAAAATTAATAATGTCCCGTATATTTTTACTCCCTAACACTGTGCTCAATAATAAGATAAAAATGGAATAAAAATATTATTAAAATACTAAAGTCTAAAAAAATTCAAATCTCTTTATTAAGAAATTTAAAATTAAATTAAATTAACATTTTAATTCAAATGTTCTATACTAAGTGTGACAATTAAAGGGAACTCTAAAATTATTTCAAATAATGTGATACCTTTTTATTGATGCATCATTTTAGTATACCTTTTTTTATGTTCACCTTCTTTCTTTTCAATAAGTTTTTCTCTCACACTCCCTTATTGATAGTTGTTAACTCCGTGTATTACCTCTCACCTTTTGTCTATAAAAGGCCCTCTCTTTTTGTGCTTTTTAACTCATTCTTTTACTTACCAATTTTATAACATATCTATTAGATAATTACTTATTACTATTTTTTATAAGTTTAGTATTTACATCAACGTTATTCTAAAATATAAATAATAATAATATTTTAAACCCTTACCTCTTGAATTTTGAGTAAAGTAAACAAAAGAAATAAATTATACATACCTTGACTTTAAAAGTCCACTAAACCACTTAAACACCCCATTTGACCTCCATTTGAACATTCTAGACTAAGAGACCCCTCAACAATTCCTTATCCACTAGCCCCAGGGATAGTGGATAACATTCTTCCGCAATTAACAATGTCTGATCCTGGGAAAAAAATTGCTGATACCTAATTGCAGATCCCTGAACATTGATACCCCCTATTAGGGGGTATGAAAGTTGGAAATATGTAGTTATTCAAAAGGTATTTCACAACACAAAAAGAGAGCCACAAACTTTACATTAATCCTTAGTAAAAAGGTGTTTTGGGGGCACAATATGGCATATTTTAAAAAATAATCATGGCTGATTTGGTTGAAAAAAGAGGTATTGTAAAATGGAAGATTTCTAACTTTGATACCCCCTATTAAGTATTTTATTTCTCTTTAACCTGTCATTGAGCATGGTGTTAGAAATAAAAATAAAATAAAAATAAAAATATAAAGGACATTTATTATTAAATTTAATTATTTACTAACTTTACTTTTTTGTAACTAGTTAATTTATTACAAGTAAGTTTAAAGTAAATATTATAATTAATATTTATAAGAAATAAAAAGGCGTGGCTTCTTCCAGTAAATAATTAATTTTTTTGCTGGGTAAGTCTAGCAGCCTGGCTGACAGCTTTTGTCAGCCAGGCTACTAGACTTACCCAGTGAAATAATTAATTATTTACTGGATGAAGCCGCACCTTATCATTTTTAATTATTATTTAATTATAATTTAGTTACATTAAAATTAGTTATAATAAATTAACTAATTACAGAATGTTAAAATTAAAAAATTTATTAATTAAATAAATAATTAAAATTAAAATTATAATTTTGTCCCTTATATTTTTCTCTAACACCGTGCTCATTTGACAGGTTGGGAAAAAATAAAATTTTATATTAAAAAATAAATACAAAGATAAAATAAGATTTAAATATTCAAATAATATTAAATATATACAAAAAAATCAAATTTCTTATTTAGGATTGACTTTTACAGTAAATATTAAAAATATTGATGTATTTCTGACATACTCTGTAAATACATCTTTTTGACGCCTTCTTTTTAGAATAACTTTATTATTTGAAATACTCTTTCTGGAATGTTCTTTTCTCTCTCTTTTCCTACTGTTTTTAGAATTTGATTGCCGTGCTTTGTCTCTCCTTTGCCTATAAAAGGCCTCTCTTTTTGTTGTCTTTTAATCATTCTTTTTACCAACTCACTTATAACAACAACTACAACAGTTAAAAACTTATTTCTTATATTTTATATCTTTAGTATTTACAGAAGACGTAATTCTAATCTATAACTTATATAATTATTTAAATATACCTCTTATCTTTGAGTAAAAGAATCATCCTTGATTGAGAAAATACGTACCTAATTATTGAGAGTCAAATAAATCCTTAAAATCTTCATATAACACCGTACCAAAGCTTCTAGACCAAAAGTGAACCTTAACAGCTTTGGTTCTTATAATTTTAACTCCTTTATCTAATCCTACTAGGTGAATGTTATTGATTATATCCACACACACCCCTTGTCAGCCAGGCTACTAGACTTACCCAGTAAAAAAATTGATTATCTTACTGAGGTGAAGCCACACCTTTTAAATCCTTATTAATAATTAATTATTTATTAACTACTTATGTATTACTTACAACTAACTAGCTAAGTACACTAAGTAATGTAGATAATTAATAAAAATAAGTACTTTTCCCATACATATTTTACTCCCTAACACCGTGCTCAATAATACAGATGAGAGGGAAAAAATAGTATTAAAATATAATAAAAATCTAAAAAATTCAAATTCCTTTATTAAGAAATTTAAATTTCCGTTGAATCTACATTTTAAATCAAATTTTTTGTACTGAATGTGACAATCTAAGGGAACTCAAGTTTTATTTCAAATAAAATTGATATCCTTCTTGACGTACCATTTAGTATAGTTTTTATTATTTCACATACTCTCTTTATTTAGTTTTCTTCTCTCACACCCTTGTATCAGGTGGTGTTAATTCTGTGTTTTTATTTCTCACATTTTGCCTATAAAAGGGCCCTCTCTTTTTGTACTTTTGAGACCATTTCTTACTTACTTATAAATCTTACAATATATCAATTAAAATCCTTTATTTCTATAATTTATAACATTAATACTTACATCAACATAATTCTAAGCTATAATTTATATTAATATTTGAATTCACCTTTTATAACTTGAGTAAAACAATCAGAAAGATTAAGTAATACGTACTTGCCTTTTGAAAGTCCATTAAACCCCTTAGAAACCTCGTAGAACCTTCAGCTAAATCTTCTACACCAAGAGACCCATTGACAATTGGGGGCCTTCCTGAATCATTGACGGCGCATTGTTAATTGAGGCCAGATATTGAAGGGACCATCGCCATTCGAGGTACCTGTAAGGACAAGTGAATGACAAAACAACGAATGTCATAGATCACATGACAAAAAAATTTTTCTGCGAACAGGAATCAAACCACACTCCAAAACTTAGGTTCATATATTGACTAAATGTCGTATATTTTGTTGTAATTATTGAAATTACTATTCATGGGCCACTTTGCACTCTTCATTCTCTATGTATTTCCTTTTACTCAGCACTCTGTAAGTGGCATTAATTTGCTCATTTTACAGGGGGGGTGTCTGGTAACTTGTAATTATTATTTTTTTTTCCTAGTTGAAAATAATAGAGCAATTGTGTTCTTAGTCCTAGAAGTAATAAAAATTATATTTTAAAATTAATTATTATAATTTTCAGTTGACTTTTGTCCTGATAAATTAAATTTTATTTGTTCCAGTTGACAAATTTTCCTGACAATAAAATTTTTATATAATTAATAAAATTCATATTTAATTATTTCAATTGACATAAAGTCCTGGTATTTAATTATTCAGTTGATTTAAAATCCTGATAATAATTATCATAAAATTGTAAATAAAAAATTTGAATTTATTTCTTCTGTTGATTATTTTATAATCCTGACTTTAAATTGTTTTGAATTAATAAATTGATTATTATTTTAGTTGATTTTTATCCTAAAAAGATTTTTATTTTTTATTAATTCTTTCAAATAAAATGTAAAAATAAAAAGCTAATTAATCTTATTTTCTCCCTCTCTCATTTCAGTTAAATTTAAAAAATGACTGACCAAGGTGTTTCTGCTGCACGTGAAGAGGAACTGGACTTAATTGATTATGATGAGGCTACCTCTGTGAGTTCTCCTTTAACAAGAAAATTATCTCAAATTAATCAATCATTGCCCCAAAAAGGATGTGGAGATGGAGGAAGTAGAAATCCTGGTAGAAACAACTCAGGATCAGAAACCTGTAATAAACCCCCCAGAAGAACTTCCAAAAGGTTTCAGAATAAAAATATGCCACTACCTCAACAGGTAAAGAATCTGTCAACACACATAAAGGAACTAAGGACAGAAAACTTGAGAGTGAGGGCAAGAGTAGATGCTCTGGAGGAAAAGGTAAGAAAGATAGATGCCTTTCTTCAAGAGAAGAGGAAACCTCATCCCCCCAGGGATCATCAACAATTGGCTCCCCAGCAGCCAGAGAAAGTTGAAGTATCCAAGTGGCAGTGGGATTGTATAAACACTCTGTGGGATTACCTATCTCAAAATCAGCATCAGTTGCCTCAAGCAGGTCCGTGAAGACCCAGCCAAGTCAACCCCACACCTCCTCACCCCTATCAAGGAGGCAGAAGAAGAAAAAACAATATTGTCTTGCCCAGAAAACCTTGGTAAGCCCCTCTATTGATTCTCAAGTGCCATTTCTTGTAGCTGATTCTGTTCCTTCAGGTAAATCTGAGAGGAAAGATGAAACCTTGAGACCAGTAGAGGCTGGGAGTGGTAGACAAATCACTCATGTATCTAATCCTTTACTTTTAATTGTTACTTCAATGATTAATCCTGATATGGCTGTGATTTATGAAACTATTGATCCTGAGTTTTGTCAGCCTAAATGTCCTTAGGACTGAGTATTTCTTATGCTTAAAATAAGATAACCTTAATTAGATTAAGCTTATATCTTAAAAATAAGGTTAAAATAATAATATATATTATTTTATTATATATATATATAATTATTATTCTATTATATAATTTATAATAGTTTAAATAGCTTATCCATGGCCTAATAATACTTATTAAGGTGTTAATGGAGTCATAATATACTTATCTTAAGTGATATGAAGTAATTATTGACATACATAAGCTTATATGTATACATAAATCTCATATTCAGTGAAATATGCAGTATATTATGTATATTTAGGTATATAAGTGGGTTTTAGCCCCTTAATAGCCTATAACCTTTGTTTTTCTGCTTATTTTAGGTCATATGGACGAAATCAGTGGATTCACAACGCCTACAGAAGCATAGACACCTATATCAGGCGCATACACCCAGTTTGGACAACTAAAATTACTTCCTTGGATGGTTATTCACGGATTTATGGGTTGGAAAGATGTTTTTGGGTTAATGTGGATGCTTGGGGATGTTATTGGGGGCTTGGACATTTTTTTTGTTTCCTTTATATGCTTTTAGTTTCATTAAATCTCTTTTTGATCATTTATTTTACCTGTTTCTTTATGGTATCCGCTTTTATCTGGGATTTCTATTTATGGTATGACTCTGTGTTATTATTAATAGTGATGGAGGGTCCTTACTGGAGGTCTGGGTGTTGAAACTGCTTGAATTGGACGCCATGGGGAGGTGATGGGCCCTCACAGTGCTGTAATTGCCGGGGATAGCAGTGACATCATCTGGATTGAAGGTCTGTGCACTCCAGTGGATTTGGGTATAAGTAAGAAGGGATTTTGACGGTTTATTATCATCATTCAATTACTACACTTCAAACAAACATTACACTACAATTATTAACATTCAGAAATATATTATAAAGCCCTTATAAATTGATTTTATCTTTATAAAAGCTATAACTATATTTTATTCTTCTATTTTCCACCACTAGCACGCATTTAAATCCAAGTATTGTGAGTTTAATTTGAGTATAACTATTCTATTAGTCTTCCCCTGAGGTTTAATCACTAAATCATTTATTAATAAGTAGTAGGACCATAAAATAATACTATTATATCATACTTATATACTAGACTGTACTGACAATTGGGGGTCTTTCCTTATATTTTACTTATTATTTAGTATAAGCCTTGGGACGTGATTTTTACCTTAGTACAACTCAAAATTAACCAAATATTTGGGTCTACTGCATATTAGTGGGTCATCATAACTCATTGATTGCGGAAAAGAACCCTTATAATAATTGTACTAATTTTTTATCATAAAAATTAGATATTTACAGTAGTAACTGTACCCAATATAAACCCAATTTCACTTGGTATTTGGACACCAATATAACACCCAATTAAATTGGTATTTGGCTAAAGCTTGGTAAGCTAATTATTCACCCTTATAGAGGTCTAGTTAAACTTATTATTATATTTTTAACAGATTTTTTCGAATTTGTCTTATATTTTATTTAAATAAATAAAGATATCAATTCAGGGTAAGCTCCATTGCTTTTTTATTAGTAATATAATTACTAATATCTTTTGTCTACTAATTCCACAGAGTTTTTTCCTTTTGTAGACGTAAAATATTGTTATTCTGAACAATATGAGTGCTCCCCAGGATAGTGTAAGTGAACAGCCTGCTTATAATACCAGGTCTAAAGCTAATAAAAACTTTCCAGGACATCACCATGGAGGGACAACAGTACCCCCAGCCAGAAAGCATGAGTATAGAGGAAAAGGACGCCCTCTTAAAAAAGATAACTATCAAAAAGACGTCTCCTCCTCTTCAGGATCAACTGTCCCACCTGGCCAAACAGGTTCTGAAGCTAGAGGAATCAAAATCTCTCATGTTCAAAGAGGTAGAGCAGTTGCAAAACAATTGCAAGGTAGGATTTCAGCAGATGAATCAGGCAATGGCAGAATTAAAGGGAGGCCAGCCCAATCAATCAAATCAGCAACCCCATACCCAAGGAGGGTCCACTCACTCCCAGGAGAAAATCCTGGTAGACAAATGGAAATGGGACTGGTTTCACCAACAGTGGACAAGCCACAGTTGCAACAGGGATCCACCCCCTCATCTGACTTCCTCAGCTCACCCTTACAAGGGAAAAAAGCACCAAAAATCAGGACTGGCAACCATCCCTTGGTAAGTAACTTACCCTCTCAGATTAGACATAATGCTGATAATTACAATATAGGTAATTCTATTGATGTTAAATCTGTACAACAAATAGAGGAGGATTTAAGAAATTTAGGTTTTAGAGTAGATACACCTGACTTGTCTTTTGTCCATAATAACAGTACTATATACAATGATAATACAGTTAATCCTCAGTTGCAACCACCTACTAGTGAGATGAGAAGTTCACAGGAGAGTGAGAGAATTGAAAAGGAGGACATGGAATATTTTAACAATAATCCAACTGTCCATAGAATTGTTTCAGCATTGTGGAATAGAATGACTGATTGTGAGGAACAGACAGTTAAGCTCACTAGTGATACAATTTCATCCTTGACATTGAACATTTCTCAATTAGCAACACATAATAAAGAATTAGAGAAAGAACATTTGTCTCTAACTCTTAAATATGATTCATTGAGTAATAAATATAATGACCTTTCAAACAAATTTTGTGAGTTAGAAAAATTATATGAAATACATTTATTAAAAACTGAATCAAGAACAAAGTTATCTTTTGCACAGACAAATCAAAGTGTCTCTGAGTTGCTACAAAGATTAACTAAAGTTGAGATTGAAACTGCCAATCTACTAATGAACCAGGATAATCATAAGTATAATCAATA
This sequence comes from Hemileia vastatrix, assembly GCA_030280995.1. NCBI lineage: Eukaryota > Fungi > Basidiomycota > Pucciniomycetes > Pucciniales > Zaghouaniaceae > Hemileia > Hemileia vastatrix. The sequence continues at coordinate 16,479,484 of JASXTE010000015.1, forward strand.
TAATAATAATCCTTTCATTGGCAAAAGTGAATCTCATTCCTTCCCTGTACCACCACAATTAAAACCATCTGGTGGTAGTGTCAAATCTGAAAATGTAAGTCACAAATCCGTGCAGGAAGAAATACAAGACCATTTATCAAAATTGAATGAGTTGTTGAATTTACCTAAGATTAGTGAGATAAAATCCAATCAGAAGAACTGGCCTAAGATAGATCAGTACCCAACTTATGATGGGGAAGCCAGCTCTGATTGGCAACATTTTATTCAAAGAATTGACAACTTGAAATTCTCATATAAGTTACCAGATGAAGAGATAACATCAAAATTAATTTCTTTATTTAAGGATGTTGCTTTATTATGGTTTGAAGCTGTCTTAAGTGAGGGTAGAGACTACTCTTGGGCTGAATGGAAACAACTTATTGAAAAACAATTTGGAGGTTCTAAATTCAGGCTTACTCAGCAGAGACTGTATGAGAAGACTAGGTATAATCCGTTGAATGGTGACAAACCTATGGTATTTTTAATGAATTTAAACAAAATATTAAAAGCCATTGAGCCTCATATGGATTTTAACTTATGGAAAGATAAGATAATATACAAATTACCTATATCTGTCAGAGACATTGTTGTAGCTAGAACATTAAATGTTACTGAATATTCTGACTTTATTAATATTTGCAATGAAATATTATTAAACCATAAGTATGAATCAAGGTATTCCACTTATAAGCAAAATGTTGAACCTGTAAAAACTCAGAATTCAAAAACACTTCAGGAGAAGCAGAAAAAACCTACTGCACCTGTAGTACCTAAAAAGTATGAAACAAATACTTGTTATAAGTGTAACAAACCTTGGGTCAAAGGTCACAAATGTGAGAAAAACATAAATATTGTTGAAAATCAACGTGAATCTGAAACTGAAACTGAAAAAAGTAAAGAATCAAGTGATTATGACAGCAATATCTCATATAGTGATGAAAATGAAGTCTGTATGTTGGAAGATGATTTGTCCATCTTTGAAAATCCAATATTAAATATGGAATCAAATGAATCTTTAATGAATTTTGAGGATGCTGAAATCATTAAGGATATACAAGCTGATAACTTTAGAATGACACCTATCACGGTTCCAGCTATCATTTCTGGTGAAAATGTTAATATAGTATTGGACACAGGAGCTGCTGGTTCAGTTGTTTCCACTAATACATTACAGAAAATTGATAGTGAATATAAGTTTAAGCTTGAACCACTTCAGAATAAAAATTGGAGAGGTTTTGGATCAGTACTACACCCCATTGGTAAATACAAAGCTGCTGTTTTCTTTAAACACCAACATGGTTATGTAAGGGTAACTTGTGACTTTGTAGTAATGGATAATACAAATTGTAGTAACTGTTTTATCATTGGAAATGATATTCTGACTAAATTTGGTGTAAAATTAGACCCTGCTAATAACAATTTTACAATTGGCATGAATGGTAAAAAAAAATTTAAAATAAATTCTTTTAACAAAGTCTTACACATTGAGTCAGTAACAAATTCCCCGTCTAAAGGAAGAGAATCCAATGAGATGGAACTTCTGGAAACAGAAATTTCAAAAGCATCATTTGGCACTCAGATAAGTGAAACTGAGAAAGATAATATTTTGGAATTAATTGAAGCTTTTCCAATGGCTTTTGCACATGGTACAAATGAACTTGGCCTTGTAAAAGATCATGAAATGAAAATTAGTTTAACCTGTGATATGGATAATATTCCTGCTAGTCTTAAAAAGAAACCATACCCTGCTTCACCAATGAAGAGGAAAGACATAGAGGATAATGTTAAGATGTTATTAAAAATGAACATTCTTGAGAAGGTTGAAACTACACCAAAATATTGTGTAATATCACCAGTGCTGATTTCTTATGAACAAGATAAAGCAAGACTGTGCGGTGATTATAGAGCATTAAATACATTTACAGTAGATGATATTTATCCCTTGCCAAGGATTGCCTCTATACATGCTACCCTTAAAGGTGCAAAATATATAAGTTGCCTAGATGGAAATAAAGGTTACCATCAAATTCCTGTTGAAAAGAATTCACAGAACTTTTTGTTGATAACAACACACATGGGAATTTATAAGTATGTCAGAATGCCATTTGGACCAAAAAATGCTCCATCAGTATTTCAGAAGTTAATGGATATAACATTCCATAATGAAATGATTGAGGGATGGTTAATGGTATACATTGATGACATCATAGTGTTCTCTAAAACTTTTGATGAACACTTAATCAATTTAAGGAAAGTATTTCAGAAAATGGATGAAATAAAAATGACCCTTGCATTGAAAAAATGTAAATTTGGGTTTGAATCTTTAAAAGTGCTTGGTCATATTGTATCTGGCTTACAAATATGTGTAGACCAAAATAAAGTGGCTGCAATAAAGAATATTGGCATTCCTCAAAATGTGAAGGATGTACAATCTTTTCTTGAAATGTGTGGTTATTATAGACAATATATAAAAAACTACCAATCAATTGCTGCACCACTGACCACACTGATAAAGAAATCAGAAGCTTTCATTTGGAATAATGAAAGACAACAAGCTTTTAATAAGTTGAAAGAATGTTTAATGACAGCTCCTATCTTGGGATTACCAGATTTCCAATTACCTTTTGTATTATATACAGATGCAAGTTTTATTGGACTGGGTGCTGCTTTGCATCAAAAACAACTTATTGAAGGTAAAATGTCAGAAGTAGTAATCTGCTATATTTCACGTACTCTGAGAAGTGGTGAATTGAAATATGGTGCTACTCAACTTGAATGTTTGGCAGTAGTATGGGCTCTTGAAAAGCTACATTATTACCTTGAAGACCAAAAATTTGAGTTAATAACTGACTGTAGTGCAGTTAAGTCACTCTTAAACATGAAAACTCCTAATAGACACATGTTTAGATGGCAATTAGCTGTACAAGAATACAGAGGACGGATGACTATTACACATAGAGCAGGAACCTTGCACTCTAATGTAGATCTGTTATCTAGAGTACCTCTGCCTAATAATGATGATAATCCTGCTTATGTTCCTGAGTCAGAGATTATTAACATTTATGGCATTTATATTGTAGATCTTGAGGATGAATTTATGCAATCAATTCTTGATAATTATAATTCAGATCCTGACTTAAGTAAATTAACTACAATATTAAATGATCCATCTAATGCTTCAATGAATGTTTTAATAAAAACATTACCAATTAAGTATAAAGAGGCATTAGAAAGAGGAAAATTTTCCATTGAGGATGGTTTTATATATTACAGGAAAAAATTAAGTAATGTGATTGTAATTCCCACTTCAATGAAGGAGTTAATGTTAAGTATATGTCATGATGATATATTAGCAGGTCATTTTGACTACCATAAAACATTAACCAGAGTAAAAAACACAGCTTGGTGGATTAACATGTCTGAGGATGTTCAGAAATATGTTGAAACATGTGATTCTTGTCAAAAATCTAAAAGATTAACAGGAAAAAGAGCTGGTTTATTACAACAAATTGAGCAACCAAAAGCTCCATGGGAAATCATTAACATGGACTTTGTAACAGGTTTGCCAATAGCAGGGCATAAGAGTTATAACTCCTGATGGGTAATTGTAGATAGATTTACAAAGATGTGTAAATTTATTCCTACCCACAAAGAGGTTTCTGCAAAGGACTTAGCTTTTTTATGGTGGACACAAATGTTAAATACAGCAGGTTTCCCCAAAGCAATAGTTTCTGACAGAGATCCTAAATTTACTTCTGAGTTCTGGACGTCACTTATGGATGTTTCAGGGTGTCAATTAAAACTTTCTACAGCACACCATCCACAAACTGATGGGCTAGCAGAAAGAATGATACAAACCTTAGAAGATATGATAAGAAGATACTGTGCTTTTGGTCTTAATTTTAAAGACAATGACAAATTCACGCATGATTGGGTAACCCTTATCCCAGGTTTAGAATTTGCATATAATAGTACAGTACATTCTGTCACTGGCAAAAAGCCATTTGAGTTATGGTTGGGTTATGTACCTAATACCCCTGCTAAAACTCTTAATAAGTTACCTAGATTGGATATTCATCCAGGTACTAAATCTTTTCTTCAAATGCAGGAATTATGCAGAAAACATGCTCAAGAATGTATAAATAAGGCTTTTGAGTATGAAAAGAAAAGATGGGATAAAGCCCATAAAGAACAAATGTTCAAAGAGGGTGATGAAGTCCTTATTTCAACGCTACATTTCAATTTAAATTGTAATGTTAAATTGAAGGATCCATTCATTGGACCATTTGTAGTTAAAAAGATGGTTGGTAATAATGCTGTTGAGGTTATTCTATATGCACCTTATGATAGAAAACATCCAGTATTTCCTATTTCTCTTATAAAACCATACCATTCTAATGATACTGCTCTCTTTCCAAGAAGATCAGGAAGGCATAAACAGCAACCTGAAGAAATAGTGGAAAAAGCAGAATTGAAAAGATACTTAAAAAGAGACACCTTACTAAAGAAAAGGGAGTTGAGTATCTATTAAGATTTAAAAATAAATCAAGTGAATATGACCAGTGGATTCCAGAACATGAAATCTCTGATCTTAAAAATCTCTTGAAAAAATTTAAATCTAAATAATACTGTTCATTCAGTATATGTATTATAAAAAATTTTTTATTTTATTATTTCATTCCTTAAGATTAATTAAAATGTCTTAACATTTTTTTTTATTGTTTTTTTGGGGTGAGGGAGTGTCAGCCTAAATATCCTTAGGACTGAGTATTTCTTATGCTTAAAATAAGATAACCTTAATTAGATTAAGCTTATATCTTAAAAATAAGGTTAAAATAATAATATATATTATTTTATTATATATATATATAATTATTATTCTATTATATAATTTATAATAGTTTAAATAGCTTATCCATGGCCTAATAATACTTATTAAGGTGTTAATGGAGTCATAATATACTTATCTTAAGTGATATGAAGTAATTATTGACATACATAAGCTTATATGTATACATAAATCTCATATTCAGTGAAATATGCAGTATATTATGTATATTTAGGTATATAAGTGGGTTTTAGCCCCTTAATAGCCTATAACCTTTGTTTTTCTGCTTATTTTAGGTCATATGGACGAAATCAGTGGATTCACAACGCCTACAGAAGCATAGACACCTATATCAGGCGCATACACCCAGTTTGGACAACTAAAATTACTTCCTTGGATGGTTATTCACGGATTTATGGGTTGGAAAGATGTTTTTGGGTTAATGTGGATGCTTGGGGATGTTATTGGGGGCTTGGACATTTTTTTTGTTTCCTTTATATGCTTTTAGTTTCATTAAATCTCTTTTTGATCATTTATTTTACCTGTTTCTTTATGGTATCCGCTTTTATCTGGGATTTCTATTTATGGTATGACTCTGTGTTATTATTAATAGTGATGGAGGGTCCTTACTGGAGGTCTGGGTGTTGAAACTGCTTGAAGTGGACGCCATGGGGAGGTGATGGGCCCTCACAGTGCTGTAATTGCCGGGGATAGCAGTGACATCATCTGGATTGAAGGTCTGTGCACTCCAGTGGATTTGGGTATAAGTAAGAAGGGATTTTGACGGTTTATTATCATCATTCAATTACTACACTTCAAACAAACATTACACTACAATTATTAACATTCAGAAATATATTATAAAGCCCTTATAAATTGATATTATCTTTATAAAAGCTATAACTATATTTTATTCTTCTATTTTCCACCACTAGCACGCATTTAAATCCAAGTATTGTGAGTTTAATTTGAGTATAACTATTCTATTATTCTTCCCCTGAGGTTTAATCACTAAATCATTTATTAATAAGTAGTAGGACCATAAAATAATACTATTATATCATACTTATATACTAGACTCTACTGACAAGTTTTATGAGAATCTGGAAAGTTACTCTGTCTCTTTACTGAGAAACACTCCAGATGTAGCAAAGATTAATGATGAGTATTTGAGAGATATTATTGCAAAGCAGAATCATATTATGAAAAATATGCAATTAACTCAGAAGTTTAATGGTTTATTAACTGAGAAAGGGTATCAATCATCAAGGAGTAAATTGCATAAAGTCTCTGATGATTTGTTTAATTATAAAGCAACTCATGAAAAGAAGGTTGCTTTGTGGCAAAATATTAAAAATGATTTGTCCAAATTAAAAGACACTGTATCTATCTGTTTCCAGGAGCTGGAGATAGATAAGATGAATCTGAAGAGATTGAATGACCATTATTCATCTTTTCAAAATAAAAATCAGTTGTCTTTTGCAACCATCGATGAGAGTTTATCTAGTCTTCCAAGAGTGAAAACAAGATTAACAACCATTGAAGAGAAATTGAACTCATTGTTGAATTACCAAACATATTCTGACATTTCTTTAAAAGAACATATAGTGCAGGATGCTCAAATATTACTTGTGGCTAGTTCATCTAAAGTAAAAATAGTTCCAGAGATACCTGTTAATACCACTGAGTTTCCATCAAAAATTGATGATGCACCAGGATCTTCAACAGAGAGATTGAAAAATGAGATTACTGCCCAATTGGAGAGGTTACAGCTGCTTCTTACTCAGAAACAAGCTAGTACTAAGGAGACTCCTTCAAATCAAAAGAATTGGCCAAAACTTGACCAATATCCAACATTTGATGGTGATTCTTCTTCTCATTGGCAACAATTCATTTGCAGAGTTGATAACTTAAAAAACTCTTACAAACTCCCAGATGAGGAAATTGTGTCTATGTTAATATCTCTATTTATCAATGTATCCCTAATGTGGTATGAATCTGTCCTCTTAGATGAGAATGATTACTCATGGGAAGATTCGAAAAAATTAGTTAAAGCACAATTTGGGGGCTCCAAGTTTAGGATAGCTCAACAAAGGCAGTATGAGGAAACTAAATATAGTTCTTCTACTGATAAACCTATTGAGTTCTTAATGAAACTTGTAAAAATCTTAAGAGATATGGACCCAAAAATGGAGTTTGAGTTATGGAAGGACAGGATCCTTTATAAATTGCCAATGTCTTTAAGAGACTTGATTGTGGCTAGGACTGAGTTCACCAGAGAACCTTCTTCTTTCATCAATACTTTTAATGAGTTTCTTCTAAACAAAAAGTATGATGCCAGAAGATTCATTCCTAGAACCACTTGGAAGAAACCCTCAAATTACCAACAGAAACCTCTGGAAAAGGTTGGAAAGCCTTCTGCCCCTGTTGCACCTAAAAAGTATGCAACAAACACTTGCTTCAAGTGCAAAAATACTTGGCAGAAAGGCCATGTTTGTGACAAGAAGATAAATATTGTAGAACAAACAGAGGAGCATGCTGTTGACAGAGTAGCACTGGATGATACGTCAAGTTATTGTGCCAGCAATATTTCATATGAATCTCAACAAGAAATCTTGATGCTGGAAAAGGATATCCATTATTTAAATACTATTGATATTGATAATAATGATTATCTACAGTTGAAGATGCTGATATAATAAAGAACATTTGGGATAGCTCAATTGTTATTGCCCCTCTCAAGGCACGAGTCTTGATTAATGGAACCAGCATTGAAGTTGTTCTGGATTCTGGAGCTGGGGGAAGTGTAGTATCTGAAAGAGCACTTGCTTCAGTGGATCAAGACTATAAATCAAAACTTATGCCTATCATTTCTGAAAATTGGAGAGGTTATGGCTCTGTTTTGTCCCCCATTGGTAAATACAAAGCCACAGTGTTTTTTAAATATAACCATGGGTTTGTAAGAGCTATTTATGATTTTGTTGTCATGAAAAATGATAACTTGAGCAAGTGGTTTATTGTAGGGAATGATATTTTAACCAAGTATGGCATAAAATTGGATCCCTCAAACCAATGTTTCACAATGGGGATGAATGGGAAGAGAAAATTTAAGATTTCTTCATCCAAAAAATTATTAAAACCAGAATTGAACAAATGTAATTCTGTAGTTCAATATAAAGGAAGATCTACAAAAGAAATGAATGCCCTTATATCTGAGATGGACAATGCCTCTTTTGGAGAACAACTTTCTGGTGAGGATAAAGATTCCATCATTAACTTGATAAAGTCTTTTCCTACGACCTTTGCTCATGGGTCACATGAACTGGGATTAGTTAAAGAAGAAATGAAACTTTCATTGTCTTGTCCATTAACTGATATACCACCTAGTTTAAAGAAGAAGCCTTATCCTGCTTCTCCCACAAAGAGAAAAGATATTGAATACAATATCTCTACCCTTTTAAAAATGAATATTATTGAAAAGGTAGTTGAAACACCTAAATATTGTGTTATCTCACCTGTCCTAATTTCTTATGAGAAAGATAAAGCCAGGTTTTGTGGTGATTATAGAGCACTAAATACTTATACTGTTGATGATATCTACCCTTTACCTAGAATTAGCTCTATACATGCTACTTTACAGGGTGCTAAATATATCAGCTGTTTGGATGGTAACAAGGGATATCACCAGGTACCTGTTGAGAAAATTTCTCAGATTTTTCTGATGATTTCTACTCATATGGGTATTTATAAGTATGTTAAGATGCCATTAGGCCCTAAAAATGCCCCTTCAGTTTTCCAAAAAGTCATGGATAGCACATTCCATCAAGAGATAAATGAAGGATGGCTGATGTTTATAATGATGATATCATTATATTCTCAAACACATTTGAGGACCATCTTAACCACCTGTGTAAAGTGTTCCAGAAAATGGATGAATTAAATATGACACTTTCTTTGGAGAAATGTAAATTTGGTTTCCATTCTTTAAAAGTTCTTGGTCATGTTGTTTCAGGCTTACAGATATGTGTTGACCAAAACAAAGTGGCAGCCATACAACAGGTGAAGGCTCCTACTACAGTTACGGAGCTCCAGAGTTTTTTTGGGAATGTGTGGATACTATAGACAGTACATTAAAAATTACCAAGTCATAGCTTTACCCCTTACCCAATTAACTAAAAAGGATGTTGCTTTTTTCTGGAATAGTGAAAGACAAAGAGACTTTGACACTATGAAACACTGTTTGATGTCAGCACCAATTCTTGCTTTACCTGACTTTAATCAACCATTTGTTCTGTACACTGATGCCAGTTTTATTGGTCTTGGTGCTGCCCTCCATCAAAAACAAGTTATAAATGATAAAGTATCAGAAGTAGTAATTTGTTATATTTCAAGAACCTTAAGGAATAGTGAATTTAAATATGGTGCTACTTAATTCGAATGTTTAGCTGTAGTGTGGGCTCTAGAGAAGCTACATTATTACCTAGATGACCAGAAATTTGAACTTGTCACTGACTGCAGTGCAGTTAAATCCCTTTTAAACCTGAAAACACCAAACAGACATATGTTCAGATGGCAGTTGGCTGTTCAAGAATACAGAGGGAGAATGACAATTATTCAAAGGGATGGTATTGTTCACTCAAATGTGGATATGTTATCAAATTTACCTTTACCAAATGATGACTCTAATCCTGCTTATGATCCTGAGGATGAAATTATTCATATTCATGGAATATATGTGGTTGATATGGAGGAAGAGCTATTACAGCTTATTCTGGTTTCATATGATAAGGACACTGACTTGAAAAAGTTATGCACCATATTAAATGATGCAAAGAATGCTTCAATACAAGCATTAATTAAAACCCTTCCACCAAAGTACCAGAAGGCTTTGGAAAAAGGTAAATTTTCTATAGATGAAGGATGTCAGCCAGGCTACTAGACTTACCCAGTAAAATAATTAATTATCTTACTGAGGTGAAGCCACGCCTTTTAGATCCTTATTAATAATTAATTATTTATTAAATACTTATGTATTAATTACAATTAACTAACTAAGTACACTAAGTAATTAATTAATAAAAATAAGTAATTGTCCCACATATAATTTTACTCCCAAACACCATGCTCAATAATACAGATGAGATGGGAATAAAATTAGTATTAAAAAATATAAAATTATAAAAAGAAAAATACTTTTCAAATTCCTTTATTTAGATTTTATTGATTCAATATTTCAAATCAAATGTTCTTGCACTAAAATGTGACGGACCAAAGGGTTCATAGTTTTATTTCAAATAAAATAAATAATTTTATTTACGCACTATTTAGTCTTACTCTGATTATTTCAAATACTCTCTTTATTTAAGTTTTTTCCTCTCACACTCTTGTACTAGGAGATGTAAATTCCGTGTTCTATTTTCTCACATATTGCCTATAAAAGGCCCTTCCTTTTTGTCTTTTTGATTCATTCCTTATTTACTTTACCAATTTTTATAACATATTAGTTAAAACAAATTTATTACTATTCTTTACAATATTAGTAATTACAAAACCATGATTCTAACAATATAAATTTTAATAATACTTTAAAACACCTCTTAAATTTTGAGTAAAACAATAGAAAAAAGATTAAGAAAATACGTACTTGCTTTTTGAAAGACCATTAAGCCACTTGGAATCCATGTAGAACCTTTGAATAAATCTTCTAGACTAAGAGACCCCTTGAAAATTGGAGGCCTTCCTAAATTGTTGACGGTGCATCAATATCTTGAGGACCGGAGACTGTGGGACCATCGCCATTGAGGTGGTACCTGTAAGGACAAGTGAACGACAAAACAACAAACGTCATAGATCACGTGACAAAAATTTTTGCTGCAAACGGGAATTAAACCGCGCTCAAAAAGTTAAGTTCATATATTGTTTAAATGTCGTATATTTTGTGGTAATTATTGAAATTACTATTTGTGGGTCACTTTGCACTCTTCATTCTCTACGTATTTCCTTTTACTCAGCACTCTGTAAAAGGCATTAATTTTCTCATTTTACAGGGGGAGGTGTCTGGTAACTTGGAATTATTATTTTTTATTATTTATTTTTTTTATTTTTCCTAGTTGACAATGATAGAGCAATTGTGTTCTTAGTCCTAGAAGTAATAAAAATTATATTTTAAAATTAATTATTATAATATTCAGTTGACTTTTGTCCTGATAAATTAAATTTTATTTGTTCCAGTTGACAAATCGTCCTGACAATAAAATTTTTATATAATTAATAAAATTCATATTTAATTATTTCAGTTGACATTAAGTCCTGGTAATTAATTATTTTTTTCAGTTGATTTAAAATCCTGATAAATAATTATCATAAAATTGTTAATAAAAAATTTAAATTTATTTCTTCAGTTGATTATTATATCCTGGTTTTAAATTGTTTTGAATTAATAAATTGACTATTATTTTAGTTGATTTTATCCTGAAAAATTTTATTTTATTTTTTTTCTTTTGAAATAAAAGTAAAAATATAAACTAATTTATCTTATTTTCTCCCACTCTCATTGCAGTATAAATTAGAAATGACTGATCAAGGTATCTCTGCTGCACGTGAAGAGGAACTGGACTTAATTGATTATGATGAGGCTACTTCTGTAAGTTCCCAATTAACTAGAAAATTATCTTAAATTAATCAATAATTGCCCCAATCAGGATGTAGAGATGGAGGAAGTAGAAATTTTGGTGGAAACAACTCAGGAACAGAAACCTATAATAAAACCCCCAGAAGGACTTCCAAAAGGCTTCAAGATAAAAAAGATGCCATTACCTCAACAAGTATAGAGCCTGTCAACACACATAAAGGAGTTAAGGACAGAAAACTTGAAATTGAGGTCAAGAGTAGATGCTCAAGATTAAAAGGTAAGAAAAATAGATGTTTCTCTTCAAGGGAAGAGGAAACCCCCTCCCCTCAGGGATCTTCATCAATTGGCTCCCCAGCAGCCAGAGAAAGTGGAAGTATCCAAGTGGCAGTGGGATTTGCTGAACACTCAGTGGGATTACCTGTCTCAAAATCAACTGACGCCCCAAGCAGGTCCATCAAGACACAGCCAAGTAAAACCCACACCTCCTCACCCCTATCAAGGAGGAAGAAGAAGAAAAAACAATATGATCTTGCCCAGCAAACCTTGGTAAGCCTCTCTATTGATTCTCAAGTACCATTTCTTCTAACTAATTCAGTTCCCTCAGGTAATTATGGAAGAGGAGATGAGCCTGTGAGACCTCTAGAGAGCAGTAGACAAATTACTCAAATTTCAAATGTATCTAATCCTTTAGTTCTGATTGCTACTTCAATGATAAATCCTGATATGGCCATTATTGATGAGACACTTGAACCTGAGTTTTATGATATGCTAGAAAGTTACTCTGCTTCCTTACTGAGAAACACTCCAGATGTAGCTAACATCAATGATGAATATTGGAGAAATATTATTGCCAAACAAAACCATATAAGTAACAACATGCAATTGACTCAGAAATATAATAGTTTGTTAACTGAGCAGGGTTATCAAGCATTAAGAAGTGAATCACAGAGAGTCTCTGATGAATTGTCTCATTACAAAGCAACCCATGAAAAGAAAGTTGCTTTATGGCAAAATATCAAAAATGATTTTTCTAAACTGAAAGATACTGTATCTTCCTGTTGCCAGGAGGTGGAGATAGATAAGATGAATCTGAAAAGATTGAATGACCATTTTTCATCTTTTCAAAATAAGAATCAGTTATCTTTTGCAACAATCAATGAGAGTTTATCTATTCTTCCAAGATTGAAAACTAGACTAAAAACCATTGAGGAGAAATTGAACTCATTGTTTATTGATCAAAAATATTCTGAGATTTCTTTGAAGGAACAAATAGTACAGGATGCTCCAGAGTTACCTGTGGCTAGTTCATCTAAAAGTAAATTAGTTCCAGAAATAAATGTTGATACCCCTGAGTTTCCATTAAACATTAATGATGCACCAGTACCTTTAACAGAGGGATTAAACAATGAGATTACTGCACAACTAGAGAAGTTACAGCTGCTCCTTACTCAGAAAAAAGCTTGTACTAAGGAGACTCCTTCAAATCAAAAGAATTGGCCAAAACTTGACCAGTATCCAACATTTGATGGTGATTCTTCTTCTGATTGGCAGAAATTCATTTGCAGAATTGATAACTTAATAAATTCTTACAAACTCCCAGATGAGGAAATTGTGTCTAAGTTAATTTCTTTGTTTACAAATTTAGCACTAATGTGGTATTAATCTGTTCTCTTGGATCAGAATGACTACTCATGGGAAGATTGGAAGAAATTGATTAAAGCACAATTTGGTGGCTCCAAATTTAGGATGGCTCAACAAAGGCAGTATGAGGAAACTAGATATAGCTCCCTAACTGATAAACCTATTGAGTTCTTAATGAAAATTGTAAAAATTCTTGAGGGAAATTGACCAAAATATGGAGTTTGAGTTATGGAAGGACAGGATCCTCTATAAATTTCCAATGTCTTTGAGAGACTGGATAGTGGATAGGACTGAGTTCTCCAGAGAACCCTCTTCTTTCATTAATACTTGTATTGAGATCCTTCTAAACAACAAGTATGACTCCAGAAGATTCATTTCTAGGACCCCTTTGGAGAAATCCTCCACTTACCAACAGAAACCTCTGGAAAAGGTTGGTAAACCTTCTGTCCCTGTTGCACCAAAAAAGTATGCAACAAACACTTGCTTCAAGTGCAACAATACTTGGAAGAAAGGCCATGTTTGTGACAAGAAGATAAATCTTGTAGAACAAACAGAGGAGCATGCTGTTGACAGAGTAGCACTGGATGATACGTCAAGTTATTGTGCCAGCAATATTTCATATGAATCTCAACAAGAAATCTTGATGCTGGAAGAGGATATTCATTATTTAAATACTATTAATATTGATAATAATACTTTATCTACTGTTGAAGATGCTGAGATCATAAAGAACATTGAGGATAGCTCAATTTTTATTGCCCCTCTCAAGGCACCAGTCTTGATTAATAAAACCAGCATTGAAGTTGATCTGGATTCTGAAGCTGGAGGAAGTGTAGTATCTGAAAGAGCAATTGCTTCAGTGGATCAAGACTATAAATCAAAACTTATGCCTGTCATTTCTGAAAATTGGAGAGGTTATGGCTCTGTTTTGTCCCCCATTGGTATATACAAAGGCACAGTGTTTTCTAAATATAACCATGGGTTTGTAAGAGCTATTTATGATTTTGTTGTAATGAAAAATGATAACTTAAGCAATTGGTTTATTGTAGGGAATGATATTTTAACCAAGTATGGCATGAAATTGGATCCCTCAAATCAATGTTTCACAATGGGGATAAATGGGAAGAGAAAATTTAAGTTTTCCTCCCCCAAAAAATTATTAAAACCAGAATTGAACACATGTAATTCTGTGGTTTAATATAAAGGAAGATCTAAAAAAGAAATGCTTGCCCTTATGTCTGAAATTGACAATGCCTCTTTTGGAGAACAACTTTCTGGTAAGGATAAAGATTCCATCATTAAATTGATAAAATCTTTTTCTATGGCCTTTGCTCATGGGTCACATGAACTAGGATTAGTTAAAGAAGAGATGAAACTTTCATTATCTTGTCCATTAACTGACATACCACCTAGTTTAAAGAAGAATCTTTATTCTGCTTCTCCCACAAAGAGAAAAGATATTGAGGATAATATCTCTACCCTTTTAAAAATGAATATTATTTAAAAGGTAGTTGAGTCACCTAAATATTGTGTTATCTCACCTGTCCTAATTTCTTATGAGAAAGATAAAGCCAGGTTATGTGGTGATTATAGAGCATTGAATACTTATACTGCTGATGATATCTATCCTTTACCTAGAATAAGCTCTATCCATGATACCTTACAAGGTGCTAAATATATAAGCTGTTTTGATGGTAACAAGGGATATTGCCAGGTACCTGTTGAGAAGAATTCCCAGAATTTTTTGATGATTGCTACTCATATGGGTATTTATAAGTATGTTAGAATGCCATTTGGCCCTAAAAATTCCCCTTCGGTTTTTTAAAAAGTTATGGATAACACATTCCATCAGGAGATAATTGAAGGATGGCTGATGGTTTATATTGATGATATCATTATATTCTTAAAAACATTTGAGGACCATCTTAACCACCTGTGTAAAGTGTTTCACAAAATAGATGAAATGAATATGACACTTTCTTTGAAGAAATGTAAATTTGGGTTTCATTCCTTAAAAGTGCTTGGTCACGTTGTTTCAGGGTTATAGATATGTGTTGACCAAAACAAAGTGGTAGCCATGCAACAGGTGGAGGCTCCTACCACAGTTAGAGAGCTCCAGAGTTTTTTGGGAATGTGTGGATACTATAGACAGTATATTAAAAATTACCAAGTCATAGCATTACACCTTACCCAACTGACTAGAAAGGATGTTGCTTTTGTCTGGAATAGTGAAAGACAGAGAGCTTTTGACACTATGAAACACTGTTTGATGTCAGCACCAATTCTTGCTTTACCTGACTTTAATAAACCATTTGTTCTGTACACTGATGCCAGTTTTATTGGTCTTGATGCTGCCCTCCATCAAAAACAAGTGATGAATGATAAAGTATCAGACGTAGTAATTTGTTATATTTCAAGAACCTTGAGAAATAGTGAATTGAAATATGGTTCCACTCAGCTTGAATGTTTAGCCGTAGTGTGGGCTCTAGAAAAGCTACATTATTACCTAGATGACCAGAAATTTGAACTTGTCACTGACTGCAGTGCAGCTAAATCCCTTTTAAACTTGAAAACATCTAACAGACATATGTTCAGATGGCAGTTAGCTGTTCAGGAATACAGAGGGAGAATGACAATTACTCATAGGGCTGGTATTGTTCACTCAAATGTGGATATGTTATCAAGGTTACCTTTACCAAATGATGACTCTGATCCTGCTTATGATCCTGAGGATGAAATTATTCATATTCATGGGATATATGTGGTTGATATGGAAAAAAAGCTATTACAGCTTATTCTGGATTCATATGATAAGGACATTGACTTAAAAAATTTATGCTCCATATTAAATGATGCAAAGAATGCTTCAATACAAGCATTAATTAAAACCCTTCCACCAAAGTACCAAAAAGCTTTGGAAAAAGGTAAATTTTCAATTGATGAAGGATATCTATATTATAGAAGAAAGTTGAGTAATGTTATTGTTATTCCTCCTTCTATGAAAGAAATAATCTTGAAAATTTGTCATGATGACATATTAGCTGGACATTTTGATCTTGAAAAAAAAATGATCAGAATTAAAAACACTGCTTGGTGGGTTAATATGTCTGAAGACACCAAATTATATGTTGAATCTTGTGATTCTTGCCAAAAATCAAAATGATTAACTGGTAAAAGAGAGGGATTAATGCAACATATTGAACCTCCTGATGCACCATGGCAGATAATAAACATGGATTTTTGTAACAGGATTACCTATTGCTGGAAAAGACAGTTATAACTCTTGTTGGGTTATTGTGGATAGATTCACTAAAATGTGTAAATTTATCCCTACTCACAAGGATGTTTCCACTAAAGAATTAACTCTCTTATGGTGGTCTCATATGTTTAATACTTCTGGATTTCCTAAAGCCATAATCTCTGACAGAGACCCTAAATTTACTTCTGAATTTTGGATGTCTCTGATGGATGTTTGTGGTTGTGATCTGAAACTATCTACTGCCCATCACCCTCAGACTGATGGACCAGCTGAAAGAATGATTCAGACACTAGAGGACATGATAAGAAGGTACTGTGCCTTTGGCCTTGAGTATAAAGACAATGACAGATTCACTCATGATTGGGTTACCTTACTTCTTGGGTTAGAATTTGCCTATAATGGCACTATTCATTCTGTTACTCAAAGAAAGCCTTTTGAGCTCTGGCTTGGATATGTTCCAAATACTACTACCCAAATTCTCAATAACAAACTACCTAAATTGGATATACAACCTGGTGTAAAATCTTTTCTTCAAATGCAAAAACTTTGCAGAAATCATGCTCAAAAATTTATTGAAAAATCATTTGAATATGAGAAGAAGAGATGGGACAAATCCCATAAAGGAAACACTTTTAAAAAGGGTGATGAAGTGTTGATTTCTACATTCCACTTCAATTTACAAGGTAATAACAAATTGAAGGACCCATTTGTTGGTCCATTTGTTGTCAGAAGAATGATTGGAGACAATGCAGTTGAGGTTATTTTGTATTCTCCATATGACAGAAAACATCCTGTTTTTCCAATATCTCTTCTGAAATTTACACATCTAATAGTGATTTATTTCCAAAAAGGAGGGGAAGACCAAAGAAAACCCCAAATGAAATCACTGAAACAGCAGAAATTGAAATTATTCTGAATGACAGATAAGTCACTGCTGAAAAAGGTACAGAATACTTATTGAGATTCAAGAATAAATCATCTGAATATGATTCTTGGATACCTGGGAAGGAGATATCTAATCTTCCTACTCTACTAAAAAAGTATGAAAAGAAAAAATCATAGCATTTTTTTTATTGTTTTTTTTTAGAGTGAGGGAGTGTCAGCCAGGCTACTAGACTTACCCAGTGAAATAATTAATTATTTACTGGATGAAGCCACACCTTATTATTTTAATTATTTAATTATAAATTATTTACATTAAAATTACCTATAATAAATTAACTAATTACAGAATGGTAAAATTAATGAATAATTAAAATTAAATATAAAAATGTCCCTTATATTTTTATTCTCTAACACCATGCTCATTGAAAGGTTGAAAGAAATAAAAATTTATATTAAAAATAGATTTAAAATTAAAATAAAAATAAATATATACACAAAATTAAAATTTCTTATTTAGAATTGACCTTTACAGTGAATATTAAATAAATTAATGTATTCCTGACATACTCTGTAAATACATCTTTTTGACGCCTTCTTTTTAGAACAACTTTATTATTTGAAAATACTCCTTCTGGAATATTCCTTTTTCTCTCTCTCTCTCATACTACTGTTTTTAGAATTATATTGCTGCGCTTTGTCTCTCCTTTGCCTATATAAAGCCTCTCTTTTTGGTTGTTTTTTAATCATTCCATTACTTATCCATTTTATTATAACTATTTAAAATCCATTTATTACTATCTATTAGTGACTTAGTATTTACATCCATGTAATTCTAACATATTAATTATAATAATGATTTAAATCTTTACCTCTGTCTATTGAGTAAACATTCTATAAGATAAGGAAATACGTACCCAAGTTTGAATCCCATAAATCCCGTTGTTACTGCCATTGGACCTCCTTAAAAAACCTTCTAGACTTGAAAGACCCCTTGACACTTTTCCTATTTTTCTCTTCCTCTTCTCTATTTTCTCCACCTTCTTCTCCTTCTTCTAGACGACCGGCTTAAAGGTAGTAATACTTATTTTAAATAAATATATTATAATTTTATGAGACTCACCGTTGTGTCAAAACCCAAGAAGTTCTCGTCGCCTTATTTTTTCTAAAATAATTATATTAATTTATTAGTTCATTTCTCTACCTTCTAAGCCTTTTCCTATTTTTCCTCCTCCTCCTCTCTGTTCTCTCCATCTTCTTCTCCTTCTTCTAGACGACCGGCTTACAAGTTTCATGCCCATTGGGCCATTGATCCTGGCAATAAATAAATAAATAGGTGAGAGTTTTCAACATATGAAAGGCGGTGATGCGGAACAATATACATAAACACCTTGTATATCTTCTATGGAATTTAAATGTTTTCATCAAAAAATAATAAAATTTATTGAGTGAGGATATCCACATTCAATACTCATGTGTTAAAGTAGATCAGTTCTCAGTAGAGTTTTCGGTGCTACTCGTTCGTCCACCCATTTTTTATTTCTATTCTTGATATTTTTTACTGTCTACCCTGTTTACAAGCACATATATCATTCATTCATTTTTTCATTTGGATCGTTTCTTGAGCTCGGTCACCGAGCTTCTTTCATGACTCACCATGATTGGTGGCCCTTGTAAAGTCTCCTATTCTCAGATATCGCAACATGTTAATTCGTTGAAAGTAATGGAATGCGATGGAATTTTCTGTAGTGTACTGAGTACTGGCTTCCAGACTCTCACGGTTTCCACTCTCTCTGTTCTCCCTTCTTCTGTACCATGCGGCATGTACTTCCCTTTCCCGAGAGCTGCCTGCTCAAAAACTAATAACACTACGCACCAAGTGAGATATCCCTGATGGGGATATCCAGCGCGAGTTGGGGATATTGTAACACTTCGCACCAAGTAAGATATCCCCGATGGGGATATCCAGCGGGATTTGGGGATATTTGAGGGAGGGACATAAAGGCAGAAAAATAAATCTAAGAAAAGTAAGTGCATAGAAAATAAGGGCAAGAAAAGTAAGTGTAAGAAACACTACGCACCAAGTAAGATATCCCTGATGGGGATATCCGGCGCGAGTTAGGTATATTATAGTGAGAGACATAAGGATAGAAAAATATGTGCAAGAAAAATATGTGTGAGATAAATATTTTCCAGGAAAATATGTGCGAAAAAAAGATGTGAGGATAATAAATTTAAGAAAAATATCTTGCAACCATGGGAAACTGTGTTTTGTACTTTTGTTTTTTCCGAAAAAAAGATTTTTTATTTCATTTTTTATTTTTTTCTGTTTTTTTACAATTTTTTTTTGAAAAAAAATATTCTCATGGTCACAAATGATTTTTCTTACACTTACGTTTCTCGCACTTATTTTTCGTGCACTTACTTTTCTTACATATATTTTTCTGACCTTATGTCCCTCCCTAAAATATCCCTAACTCGTGCTGGATATCCCCATCAGGGATATCTTACTAGGTGCGTAGTGTAAGAAGGGACATAAGGATAGAAAAATATGTGTAAGAAAAATATGTGCGAGAAAAATATGTGAGAAAGATAAGTGTAAGAAAAATATCTGCAACCGTGGG
The DNA here is from genome assembly GCA_030280995.1 of Hemileia vastatrix. NCBI lineage: Eukaryota > Fungi > Basidiomycota > Pucciniomycetes > Pucciniales > Zaghouaniaceae > Hemileia > Hemileia vastatrix. Next base: position 16,499,388 of record JASXTE010000015.1, read on the forward strand.
AAATTTTGTTTTTTAATTTTACTTTTCTCAAAAGAAATGATTTTTTGTTTCATTTATTATTTTTTTCTGTTTTTTTACAATATTTTTTTGAAAAAAAAAATTCTCCTGGTCGCAAATGATTTTTCCTACACTTACTTTTCTCGCACTTATTTTTCTTGCACTTACTTTTCTTACATTTATTTTTCTGACTTTATGACCCTCCCTAAAATATCCCTAACTCACGCTGGATATCCCCATCCGGGATATCTTACTTGGTGCATTGTGTAAAGGGCTACTCATGCCCACTGAAAACTAATCACTGCCTAATTAAATATCTTACTTCTTCATGCCCCTCTGCCGGGTGAGATTGTACGAAATTAAAAAAAAAAAAAGAAACTTCCCTAAGTCACATAAATGACGTGATCTACCCATCTACATAGCTTCTATCATTCATTGCCTCCTCGTGATGATACTAGTTCATAAAAATTGAATTGATTTTTGTCGTCATTATTTCGTATCGTCATCAGCCATCACATGCTTTACTTGTGTTTCCATTCAAATATTCTTCTTCCTTTGGCCGCTTTCTCTTTTGATATATTCAATTCCTTAATGATTTTCACTTCGCTTGCCCTTTCTCCAATGGCTATAAACCCCCCCCCCCCCACCCTGTTTTTCCCTTTCCACCCAGTCCTCACATCTACATATCTCAAAAGCATTCTGATTCACCTCTTAAAATTTTTGATTGGAATAATTATCATGAACTCAACATCTTTCAACAGTTTTAGAGGCCCTAGATCTTCTTCATCATCTCCACCGATACCTTCATCCTTTCCAGCTTCAATCATATCTGCTGCATCGCCTGCTATTTCTCCTGTTTTACTGGCTGTTTCTCCTTCCATTTTACCTCCTGTTTCTCCTTCTATTTTACCTGTCTTTTCTCCTTCTGTTTTGCCTGTAGTTTCTTCACCTTCGCTTTGCCTTCTATTTTGCCTGCTATTTCATCTGCTATCTCGCAAGCTATCTTAACTGCTATTTTACCAGCAGTTTCCTCATCTCCGCTCCCTTCCCCTCGTATGCTGCTACCAGCAGCAGATATTACCGCCCAGCACGGTAAAATACCTTATTTCAATGGCAACCGGGGAATTTCCCTCCCAATCAGCATCTCTGCCCGGTCCTTCCCGTCTTCCACCTCCTGCTGCTGCCTCTCAAGCTATGATATCTGCTGCTGCTGCCCTTGCGGCTCTTCCACAGATCCCTTGGACTGTGTTGCCTCCATCTCCTGTGGTGGAGTCGTCGCCTCCTTCAATTTCTCCCGGGACCGTGTTGTTCCCGTCCCCTGCCATTTTGAGATTATTCTCGTCCTCCCAGTCCGCTGCCGTTGAAAGATCCATCCTGTCCTCTCCATCCCCTGGAACCGTTCTCCATTCTTCCCCCTCACAGGTGTTATTAACACCTGTGCCAATTCAATCCTCGCGCAATGGTGCCACGACTTCGAAGGATTTACTCTCCTCTTCAATAGCTGGGAATAATCCCATTTCAAACTCCTCGCCCACACCCAGTGCCCGATCTAATGCAAGCTAGCTCAGCAGCTATAGATCTATTGGGATATACCGCGGAAAAGCTTACTCTGATTTTTTTTTCAAGAGAGGGAGAAGAGATGATGAAGAAAATCCTCATCCGCTACAAAGATCGCGCCTCGAAGCAGAGACTTTTGGGAGTGTCATCTTTGAGAATGGACAACGCCGATTTTCTGCACGATTGGCGTCACAATCGTCAAAGCCCAACTACCAATCAATGGTATCGGCTGGTCGTCGAAGTCTCGTGCCATCCAAGAGTCGTAAGACCCTCGCAGCCTCAAGGAGAGACTATCGGGAGCATCGTCTTTGAAGATTGACAATGCCGATTTTCGGCAAGATTGGCGTCAAAATCATCAAAGCTCACCTACCATTTAATGGTATAGACTAATCAAGGAAGTCTTGTGCCATCCAGGAGTTGTAAGACACTTTCAGCCCCAAGCAAAGACTAATGGGAGTGTTGTCTTTGAGGATGGACAACGCCGATTTTCGGCACGATGGGCACCAACATCATCTAAGCCCAACTACCAGTTAATAGCAGGAGAAAGACATTTTTTCTCCCAAATTAAATGTAAATGTTTATCTTTTGCACTGAAGCCTCAGTGATTTTATCAACTGGGCTGATTTTAAAGAATATCTGCCAATCAACGTTAGAAGAAAAAAAAAACTTTGCTCCTCTCCTGTGCTGAGATTCCTGCCCGAGAGTTTATTGGGTTTAGATTGATTTATTGTTATTATTATGTCCAGTTATATATATACATTTTTGTCAATGGGAATTCTGTTCATTTGTTTTATTTCTGCTTGCACATAAGCACTTTAGATCTGTAAAAAAAATAAAGCTATAGGTTTATAGGTTTTGTGAACTAAAGGACTGAGGACAGAAAGAAGATTCGGACAAGAGATAAGGGACAAAAGCTAAGGAGAAAATTGGTGAAATTATGATGAGACAAATAAGTAAATAGAATTAACAAGTAGAAAGAAAGTATTGGAGGAGGGGGGAACTCATGCGAATGCCTGTAGAGAAATTATTGAGTAGTAATGAGAATATAGTAGAATGTACTAATGGTTACTAGAAAGTTATGTATATAGCTCTCATAGAGTGTATAAAGAGCATATGATATGATGAGTAATGCAGAACTGGTTAGTTACCCGATAGTGCCACCATCTTTACGACCATGATTAATATCATCAGGTTAGATTAGCACCAAGTTTAGTATAAATCAGTAACTTATAACATATATATATATATATATATAATGAAAGAAACATGAGTAATATCTAGTATACTATTCAACAGTCTGAAAATCATTAGGAAATCTACAAGAATTGACTAAAAAAGTGGCAGCATGTGAAATAGTTGGTAAAGGAGATAGAAGAGCATGACTGTAATGACGCCGAATATGAATATTATGAATATGAATACAAAGATTAATTCGCTGGGGAATATATCATCATACTATGACCTTATATATACAAAGATACGGGATTAAAGCTTCCGAGAGTACCAAAGTAATTTATTAATAAACTTATGAATGTGGAGAAGTGTGAAGAATAGAAACTACAAATGTGGAGAATAGAACTTATGCAAAAAGGTTTTTTTTTAAAGATTGTGGGGAAGACTGTACAAAATATAAAGAGTGAAATAAACAATATTCGATGGTTACAATAATGATTCATGTCCCCTTATCTTGTAATACTACTGGGAGAGGAAAGTGAGGACGCAAGGAATGAAAATTTCGTAATAAATGATCAAAGATAGAAGGAATATCAGAGAGAGGGACCCATATAATTTCATCTGAATTTACTCCTATGCTTAAAAGATATTCGTGTCTTGTTCCTATAATTCTATAGTCCAAAATAGAATGAAGCTGTAAATTCCCAAAAATAGTATGTGAAAAGAGAAGGGATGGAGTTGGTTCCAAAGAACATGGAGGATAAGTAGCTGGTTCATTGGAAGTTCGGAAAGTGTTAGTTAGTGGGTCTTTATAGGGAGATAATAAATTAACATTAAAGACAGGATGTAAATGTGATAGTTCTGGCGGTAATTCCAATCGATATGCCATGTTACCAATAGGTTCCACCACACAAAAAGGACCTATTCTTTGGAAAGCAAGTTTTAAAGATTTTTGGTCAGTTTTAATATATTTATGAAGAAGGAGTACCAAATCCCCCTGATTAAATTTAAAGGAAGGCCTTGAGTGTTTGTTATATCCCCTAGCCTGTGCTGCTTTTGCCAAAGCTAATGCCTGAACTAATTCTTGGTGAACAGCATGTAAATGCTCGGTAAATTCTTGGACAGGAGGAAAGGCAGAGAAACCGTCTGATATTTCAAACCGGGGGTGATAACCATATAAAGAAAAAAAAGGAGATTTCTTTGTAAAGAATGACATAGCATTGTTAAAAGAAAATTCAGCAAGAGCCAGCCATGCTGCCCAATCATCTTGTCTGTATGATACAAAATTCCGGAGGTAAGCTTCTAGAGTCTGATTAGTTCTCTCCGTTTGCCCATCTGTTTGGGGGTGATAGGCCGTGGATGGAGCTAATTTAATAGGGGGTGTCAGTTCTGGCAAATCCGCACTTAAATAAGTGCGGATTTCCAAAACACACTAGCCCCAATACTGGTGGATTTCAAAATGAAACAAGTCACTTATTTCACTCAAATCCGCACTTTCTCAACCAAAAGTGCTGATTTCACCATCAAGTCCCATTTCACTGATTTGTCAGCATCATCCCATTCATACGCAGCACTCCGCAGCATAACACTTCATAACTCAAAACATCGTACATCACTTACATCTTCATATCATATCATATAAGAGTTATGCCTTCCTCACTTTCAAATCGTGATAAATTACATAAAGCAATGAATTTCATGGCTCTTGAACTGCTCTTGGACTCTGATTGCAATTCTGATTCTGATCTAGAAGAAGATTTTGTCTTTTTATCAAAAATGGCCACGAAAAGTTACCTTCTTCCCAGAAAGCCTCAAGTACTTCATACCCCCAAGTACACCATCCAAACACTTCTTAAACTATCTACACCCAGTTTTAGACAGCTGTTCAGGACTTCTCAGGAATGTTTCCTTAAATTTCTTGAGCTTATTCAGGATCATCCCATATTTCACAATAATTCTCAAAAAGAACAACAACATCCTTCAATTCAATTGGCCATCACACTATGTCATTTGGGTTCAAATGGTAATGGAGCCACTTTGAAACGTTTAGAAAATGTCTTTGATTTAGGGTATGGTTCAGTTAACACTTATACCAAACAATGTATCACTGCCATCAACTCCTTGTAATCTCAACTTCTCATCTGGCCAACAAAAGAAGAGCGACTTGAATCATCTCAGGTTATGCAAGCAGAGGGCTTCCCAGGATGTATTGGTTTTGTTGATGGTACTGCTATTCCTTTGAGCCAGAAACCTGCTCAAGGTTGAAACAATTACTTTCACATTCTCGTCAAAAATTTTCACCAAAATATTTACAAGTCAAAAAAATTCCATATCTGTTTTAAAAAATTTGCAATACTCTCCCCTGCATTTCATTGAAGCAAGGGGTGGATATCACCAAAATTTTTCTAAGTTATCAATTTCACATGTCAGATTTGAAAATTTGGCAATACCCCCCCCCCCCCCTGCATTTTATTGAAGTAAGTGGTGGAAGTCATCTAAATTTAATATAATTACATAAATTATTAAATAAATATCTAATATATATCAATTTCCCTAGTTTAAAGTAATGACAATCCCTCAGCCAAAATGCAGATCAAATCTAGAAACAAAATTTTGGGACTTTCCACAGGTATAGGCTAGAGGAACCCCATGAAACAAATAAATGTTATCATGATTACCATTTATACAACACAAGGTCGTGGGCCCATTACTTTAGTTGAGGAAATTGATACATAAAAAATATTTATTAAAAATTCACAAAAAATATAAAATTTTTGATGACAACTCTAATCCCCATACTTTTTGGATCTAAATAAAGTTTTTTTAAATCGATTAACTTTACCTTCTTTCATTACCTTATTGATTCTTTGAATCAACTTATGACTGATTTGAAATGAGCAACCAAAATGTGTTAAATCTTGACAGGATTCCAAACCAGGAGGAGCTTTGGTCGTTTGATGATTATCCTTAGAAGAATTCCAAATAGTTTCAATGATACCATTTCCCAAACCAAAATCAATGATGCACCGGTGGTCTGGAAAATATAAACCATGTCATTTGATTTTAGCTGGAGATGGTATTGGTTGGCCAGTAATCGGTTTGATATATGAGAATATACCAAAAGTAAGAAAATTGGTGTCCTTGGTATCGGTGTGAATTTTATTGTGAAATCCAGAATGAGTGATAATAACATTAGAAAATAAAAGATATTCGTGGCTGATATCTTCCCATTCGGAGTCACACCAATTCGGTATTCCTACTTTGGTTGCAGGTTCATGATTTTTTTCAAATGCTTTATTACAGTGCTTTTTGAGTCAAAGAGCAAGAAAAGAGTTAAAGGAAGGTAGAGTGTCCCATAAGCAAAAATCTTCATCTTTTTGAGCTTTAGTGATATTCTTGAGCAACGGATACATGCCTAGATAATAATCATATAAGAGTTTCAGAATCCTTATCCTCTAAATATGCAATATAAAAATGTGAAATAAGACAAGTGAAATTTGGAAAAAAGGCTCAACTTCAAAGGTCAAAATCTCAGCAACCACTGAACCTAATTCAAACCTGTTTGTGGGAAATAAAAGATATTCTTTAGTAGAATCTTCAGTTAAAGGACATGTGATTTAAATAAACCTAACCCTAATTTGTTACATAAAAAAATGAAATAAAAATTTAAATTGGGAAAAAAAAGGCTCAACTTTAACAGTCAATATCTCAGCAACCACTGAATCAAATTCAAATCTGTTTGTGGGAAATGAAAGGTAGCCTTCAGGAGAATCTTCAGTAAAAAGAACATTAGATTTGAATAAACCTAACCCTAATTGCGAGTCTGATTTTCAAAATTTTACAAAAACTTGAAAAGTGGTAATGAAGATGAGATCAAAAGGAGTTTTATAAGTTCACTTTTATCCAGATAAGAGTCATACATATATTTAAGTATGAACTTTTCATAAATGGAATGAGATATCATATAGGCATGAAAAAAAGGAGATGAAACTTACCTTGATTGAAAAGTAGGAAAAATAGAGTGAGAAAGATTGATGTTGGAATTGTGGGGAAATTGAATATGGAGTAAGTGAAATGCATAAAGAATGTGCAATGTATGTGTTTCAATGAAATGGAGCCAAAAAAAAGTGAAATAAGGGAAAGGGGGGATAATGACCATGCCAAGGAGGGATGAAGAGTAGGGTGATGGAGCTAAAAAAGAAAGTAAAGAGGGAGAGAAAAAAAAGGTTAATTATACCATTGAAATCCAAAATAACCACGTACAAAAAAAATTTAGATAAAAAAATAAAATAAACAGAAAAAAACAAAAAAAATATAATTAGTAATCAAAAAATCAAAAAAAAAAGAATAAAGTGACTTACCTGGAGAGATGAGATGACAAAATGAATGAAACCAAATTGTTTGAGGGATGTTGGAGGAGAATAGGAAAAGGATATGAGGGATGAATGAAAAAAAAAATCACTGACAAAATATGCGATTTCAGAAAATATGTGATTTCATGTTGAGCTGGTGAAAGAAAACCAATGAGCCATCCAAAAAAAAAAATTTTCACCGTAAATTCCAAAAAAAATGAATATGCAACAAACCAAAATACCAACCCAAGTGAATGAAGTACACAAAGAGGACATTTGGAGAGTACAAAATGGTATAGGAAAGAAAGGGATGATGTGGCCAACATGTGGTTTTGAAAAAAAAAATCACAAAAAAAGTGCTGATTTGAGGTCAGAACTGACACCCATAGAAAAAAGATTAAGAAGTAGAAGAAATAAGTAAAAAAGAATGTAAACATGCCTGGTCAAAATATTGAAAATGTCAGGAAGGGGTGTGTGCCGAGGATTGATGGGTAGGTAGCAAGGAAGGTCAGTGTGTCACATGTGACAGGGATGGGGTAAGAAAGGAAGGGATGTTTTGTGGCCAAAATGTGGTTGTGAAAAAAAACGGGAAAAAAGTGCTGATTTGAGGTCATAACTGACACCCTTTTTTGAAATAAGTGACTTTTTTGCAAAATTTAAGTGCTGATTTGTAAGTGCTGATTTGGTTTGAAATCCGCACTTAAGTTAAGTGCGGATTTGCCAGAACTGACACCCCCTAATGTGAAGCCTAGAATATAATTGTTTCATGAAGTTAGAGATAAAATTAGCTCCGTGGTCAGTGACAATTTTATCTGGGAGGCCATGGTATCTAAAAATTTGGTCTAAGAAAATATTAGCAATTTGGGCTGAGGAGATAGATTCTTTGCAAGGAATAAAGTGAGCAGCTTTTGAAAAATGATCAACAATAACTAAGATAGAGTCAAACCCTTCAGATCGAGGCAGTTTGACAATAAAATCCATACCAATAGTGGACCAAGGACGAGAAGGGATTTCCAAAGGCTGGAGGGGCCCCTGACGTCTGTGTCTATCAATTATATTTTGTTGGCAGACATCACAAGAATGGACGTAGTCGAGAACATCTGATTTAAGGGAAGGCCAAAGATAAGTACGGGTAAGTAATTCAATAGTCCAACCCGATCCCAAGTGTCCGGCGGAAGGAGAATCATGAAACTGGGATAGGAGAGAAGGTCCAATAGAAGGTGGAGCATAAAGACGGTCTCTATACCACCATTTATTTTCTTGGAAAGAAAGCAAAGGATCATCCTTCTCGGCCTCTGTCATTTTGGAATAAGAGGAAGAAAGGGCAGAATTGTCATGAGGTTTGGCAAAGAACGCATTAAGTGCCGCCACGGTGACACCTTTAGATAATGAAAAGGGAGTCAATAGAGTTTGAAGTGTTTGATCAGAAGGAGAATAGAAATCAGGTCTTCGAGAAGGTCCATCGGCTGGGTTTTTAGAACCTGGAGTGTGGATAATATTAAAATGGAAGGAGCTAAGGAAGGAAGCCCATCGTTGTTGACGGGGAGTGAGGTGTTGATTACTCATAAAGTATCAGAGGTTGCCATGGTCAGATAAAACCAAGGTAGGATTAGGAGTTTAAATTAGCCAATATTCCCAAATAGTGAATGCCTCAACAATGGAAAGAAGTTCCTGATTGTGGACTGGCCATTTTTGTTCTGTTTCCGTAAGTTTCCTAGAATGAAAAGCCACTGGAGATAAATTATTATCGGAGTTAGGTTGGGATAAAATTATTGCCAATGCAAACCCAGAGCAGTCAACTTGTAAAACTCTGGGCAGATCAAAATTAATATGTCTCAATAACGTGGCCTTAGAGAAGGCAGATTTAATGTTAGCAAAAGATTCAAGGAACTTGGGAGAGGATAATGGTAAAGGATCAGTTAGACGGGTGGCTTCGGTCATAGGTAATGCCAAAGCTGCAAAATTAGGGATAAATTTCCTATAAAAGTTAGTAAAACCCAAAAATTTTTTAACATGTTTGGTTGTACTAGGAACTGGCCAATTAGTAATAGTATCTACTCAGTCTGAGCTAATTTCTAAACCATCACCTGAAACAATGAACCCTAGAAATGGAACTGTTTTTTGAAAGAAAGAACATTTAGTAGGAGAGATGAAGAGGTTTTCGCACTTCAACATATTATAAGCATGCTGTAAATGGAGTAAGTGATTATTAAAGGTATCAGAAAAAATAATTATGTCGTCAATATAAACACAACAATATATATCTAAGCCGTCACGCAAAACCCATTGAACAAATCGCTGAAAGGCAGATGGGGAATTACATAAACCGAATGGCATTACTAAGTATTCAAACAAGCCCCAAGGAGTGCGAAAAGCTGTTTTCCATTCATGGCCAGGGGAAATTTGGAGGAGGTTAAATGCCGATTTTAAATCCAGCTTGGAGAAGATTTTCTTCCCTTGAAGCAAAGTAAAAAGTTGGGGAATGGAAGGAAGGGGAAAACAATCTTTGACCGTGATATCATTAATGAAACGGTAATCAACGCAAGGTCTAGGCGCCTTAGGTGGTTGCAAAACAAAGAATATAGGGGAGGCCACCGGGGAAGAGGATTGACAGATCAATCCCTTCTTAAGAAGATCGTCCACATACTCCTTCATCAAGGAATTCTGATGAGGAGGAAGAGGATATGTCCTCGGATTTGGCAATTTTGCCTCTGAGTCCAAATTGATCTGAAGATCGAAATTGGGACCACTTGGGGGTAAAAATTTTAAAGAAGGAGACTGGAAGAGAGTGGAGAAATAAGAAACAGAGGAAGGAAGAGTAGAACATGACACATTACTTGGAATTGAGGAGATCATAGTGGGAGAAGATGGAAAGAATAGGCAGGAATCAAGATAAGAAAGTGAAATCTTATTTTCGTGAAGCCAAGGAGTACCCAAAATAAGCATGGGCTTTCCCAAACTTGCCACATTCAAGGTGAAAGACATGGCTTGATGGACAGGATGAGTTTTAATCAATCCTTGCCCGGAGATTTGAGAAGTGATTGGTCCTCCTTTCAAAGATGTACCATCGACCGTAGAACAATATAAAGGTGATTGTTGGGAGTAAGGCCAACCCAAGGTAGTTGCTAAAGAAGAATCAATAAAGTTACCAGCAGCACCAGAATCAATAAGAGAAACGGCGGCTACAGGGCTAGAGCTGTTAAGTAGATGGATTAATATAAAAGGTTGGTTATGTCTGAAAAGGAAAGGTAGAATTAGTGTAGTCGTGGCATTGGTGGAGAGAAAAGGAGATTTATACTGAGTGGAGGACACCAAAACCAATGATACACTGGCCACCGGTTGATCCTCCTCCCATAAAGAATCCATGATTTCTGATAGTTCATTTAACTGGTTATCAAACATGGAAAAGGGCATTGAAGTTGAAAGAGAAGCAACTGGAGTAATGGAAGGTTGGATAGATGAAGTTGTAGACACAACTTGAGGTCTTGAGGTACGTTTGGCATGCTGGAAGTAAGGGCAAACAGAGAACCCAAAAGGGTGGTCACTTGATAAGTAAGGTTTACGGCATCTGAAACATAATTTATTTTGAATACACCAAGTACATTCCTCTGTGTTTAAGGGTGGGAGTGATTTTGCTGAAATGGTGCCGGCTAAAGATTTAAGTGAAGAAGAGACAGCGTCAACCTGCATAGGGGTATGTTGGGAAGGAGATGGGGCCTTGTGAGAAGGGAGCAAGTCTAAGGAACTGGTTTTTGAGGTATCAATGAGAGATTGAAGAACAAGTTGGCGACCTGCCATCCTAGCCCAATCAATTATCTGGGTGAGGGAAGGGGTCCCTAAAAGGTAATCGGATCTTCCAATGATCAACTTTTGAACGGGAGGTGAGAGTCCCTTCATAAAGCGGACCACTCTGTCTCGGTCGTTTGAGTTTACGGTATATACCAAGGATAAAAAATCGCTAATGTATTCATCTACGGGTCGCTTCCCTTTAAAACAACAGTCCAGTTTTCCCCCTGTGGTTGCATCAGCAGCCTTATCACCAAAGTGATCAATCAAGGCTTCAAGGAAGGTATCCACTGAAGACAAGCAAGGTAATTTCTGGTCCATCGTCGTAAAGTCAGGATAAGGGGTGGTGATGTCTTGAAGGCTGACATTTTGTTGAATGATTGAAAGCCACCAATTCATGGCAATAGAAGGAGGAGAGCCAAAAGGGGTTTCAAAATGTTGAGAGATCCAAAGGATCTTGTCAGTGGTAGAGTGAAAATACTGACCATAGAGTCGTAGATGATTTCAAACACTAATGAGGAACGGATGGAGCTTAGTGGAATCCCCTGAAAAATGGACATTTGAAAGGGGGTTTAAATGGGTGACTGAAGAAGGTTGTGTAGAAACTTGGGGGGCCGTTATCTTGGATAGAGTGTCAATCTGGGATTGAAGGTTTTGTATAAGGTCTGGAATGGAGGAAATGTCTGGAAGTGAAGGTTGAGATGAGGATTGTGGGTGAGGGTCCATATCAAGAAAAAGGTCAGATTGTTGACTAGGCGAAATGCCTAGAGGTTCCTCCGTCACAGAACAGTCAAGGGATTCCGGGGGACCTGCGTATGTACTAGGAGCCAGCGGAAAAAAAAATCAAAAGGGGGAGAATGTTATAAAGATAGACAAGTTGTGGAGGAAATCAAATAAGGGCTGGTAATTTCTGGATTCTAGGGTAATAATAAAATAAAGGAAATAATATTTTTGCAGATAACTTTATTTCTTGAAAGAAAGAAAAAGGAAAGAAACTTTCAGGATTATAGATCTAAAATATTTTGTTAGAGCAAATTAAAATTGTAATGACACGGAATATGAATATTATGAATTTGAATACAAAGATTAATTCGCTGGGGAATATATCATCATACTATGACCTTATATATACAAAGATACGGGATTAAAGCTTCCGAGAGTACCAAAGTAATTTATTAATAAACTTATGAATGTGGAGAAGTGTGGAGAATAGTAACTACAAATGTGGAGAATAGAACTTATGCGAGAAGGTTTTTTTTTAAAGATTGTGGGGAAGACTGTACAAAATATAAAGAGTGAAATAAACAATATTCGATGGCTACAATGACATGGTGATGATATATAGAGTGAGAAAGAAAATATAAAAAAAAAAAAAATCAAAAAGAATAATAGAGTTGATATATATATATATATATATATATATATTTTTTTTTTTTTTTTTGATTTTCTAATTTTACAGCTACTGATCTGGATCCATTAGAATATATAAAGTAGGTAGATAAGGGGGAAGTACTAGTGGAGTAAGACACCTCCCTCAAGATGTCCTTCCTTTGAGATACTTATTGTTGCTGTGAATCGCAAGGAAAATCAAAGTGGCAGAGCGGAGGGGGTAAAAAGCTTGAATTTTTGAATTTCTTAATTTTTTTATAATTTTTTATAATTCTTTGGTTTTTTATGTATTTTGCTCACGGATCTAACGCTACAATAATTTACTATCAGTTGTTCAACCGGTAAGGGAAATGTCTCATAGCACACTCATAATTATGTTTGTATAACCAAAACTATGATGGTGTTCATTTTCTGTTCAAGTATCTGACCCTTCAATCTTTAATAATTGTTATTATTTTATTTTTTTCTTCTTTGACTAACCTTATTAATTTTAAAATTTACCCATTAAAAAAAGTAAGAGATATCAAATGCAATACTCGGATTTCCAAGCTCAACCAAACCTCTCATCACGGAATTCTTGGCCAAATAAGTAAATGAATATGAATATTATGGTTGAAAGATAGTTATTAACTTTGAGCTGGATTAACATCTCAAACCCGGTGACTCCGCAAAGGACATTCTAAACCCACCGTGTCGAGAACAAAGATACAGTGTTTTAAGCCTAAAAACCAATATTCAATCCACAACCCTTTTTCCTCACCAAGGGCACAATCCCAAAACCCAATAAGATGAGATTTCGATCGACCAGAAGGAATAAAAAGTTGATTTTTAGATTGAGCTTGCATGACAAGGTGTTGGAGAGGAATGAGTACATTAATAGACCAGGCTTTAGTGACGTCAAAAGTGTCTATTGGATCTGAAGGCAGAAGTGTGGCCACTGGCGCTTCAACAGAGTTCTCAAGCGACTCCCGGGGACCATAAATTGCCACACTAATTTTGAGATCTATTCTTTCCAAGAAAAGAAAAATCAGTACTCATGGTGTCAACTAAATAAAATGTGAAGCGGTGTAGGTGTTTGCCTTGTTCATCCTGACTGGCCATGGCCTTCGATACCTGATTTTGCACCAACAAAATCGCCTCTTCGGCTTGCTTTCTCTGTTCCCTAATCTGATTTTCATACCTCCTGCGAAGATTGTGCCGTTTTCTTGCAGTACGTAAAAAATAGCTTATGTCACTTAACGAAACGCGCCGTGTGTAACATGGATGACCACAGAGCTAACCTTGATAAACGCTTGGACTTAGCCGGCTTGACAACAATCTGTTGCCACCCGGCCAGGCAAATAGTTGGTATGCTAATGAAGCCTAATAACAAAACCCATAGAATTTAACAAAAAATTTGATGCAATAGTTTACATCAAAAAAGGTATATATATCCACCTAGGATTAAGCCAATACGTATCTCATCGGCTAGCAGGATAGGAATCGAAATTTTCTGACCAAGCCGAGAAAACCTAACTTATTTCTCCAACTTTAGAATACTTCTGAGAGCTAAACAATAAGAAATAAAAACAAAATTTACCCACGATAAACTCAAGGTTATGTTGCCTGAAAGATGAAAGTCTAATTTCATACCAAGTTTCACAAACTCAGATACTTTACCATTTCCTGCATAGTAAAACGCGACGTCCTGTAGGCCACGTGAGTCGGCTCCCGAGACGGTCAAGGTCGTTCCAAGATTGATTTTCGCCTTGGCAAGAAGTGAAGAAATCCAACTATAATTAATGGAAAAGGATTGGGAAAGTCTATTGAGTTCGGATGAGATAGACCACACTGGCCGGTTAGCTTGAATGGTAGAAAATCCAGCCGTAAGGCTAGAAAACACGGGTGGAAAAGATTGAGAGCAACATTCTATCCAAGGCAACATGTGCATTGAGGGCTTGACAGTGAAGAAGCCACTCCAAGTTTTTGAAATCTGACGACTAACAGTGACAGACAAGTTGGGAGGATGGGTGCGATTTTGTAAAGATGACTTGAAGACAACAGAAGCGAAACTAAGGGCCAAACAAAAACGTCGGAACTGTGCACAATGAGTTCCAAAAACTTTGGATCACACTGACGTGGAGTTAAAGGGAACAAATTCCACCTTTCCAGAAAACACTCTTGGAAACAGTAAAGTAGTGCTAGCCTAATCGAGCAAGCGATGAATCAAATTTCAATCAACTCATCAGCGGCTCCTACCAGATGCATAAAAATAATTTGCTTGACCTGATATTGAACTTGGGGAGTTTTCCTTCTCCATGTGAGAGAAAGATTTCCAGTGCCTTTTCCCTTATTTGTAGCTACAGAGCCTGAAAGAACCACTGAAGACATGGTCCCGTACGGTATCTAGCATTGTCAGACATATGAGAACACAGCCAGGTGAACTTGGAGCGAGAAAGAGATGATAGAGACCTCGAAACTGTGACGCATGAATATCTGGCCAATGCCAACAGAGTTTAAGCGTTTGATCTGCTCCAGGATACTCGCTGGAGCTAATTCTTCAGTTCCTTCAATAAACCGCGGGGGGAGCTTCCAGGGCACAAAAGGCCACCTGGCATCCAGGGATAGGTTAATGTCCCCTATGAATCTGACATACATTAGCTCATAGATTCTGCGAGAATGGCAAAGCAGAGGAGGTTCTCACCTTTGGCTTTTACCAGATTTTCGACTGCTTCTGCCTGGTCAATAGCCAAAATGCGTGCATACTCTGCTTTAAGCTGTCAGAGCGACGCAAAGTCAGCTGTGAAAAGAAAATGTTTATTGATGGAGGAATGAATGTAAAAACGAGACGAGACGACCTCTTCCGGATCCTTGTACTTGATTCCGACTGTGCTCATGGACTTGAGTGCCTCCAGACCAAGAGTGTCATAAATCAAGCGCTTGGAATCATCGGAGAGAACTTTTTGTGTGCACGTGAAGACAAGAAATAAGGTGGATGTATGCGCCAGACGAGCAGAGTGTAGGCGTCAGATGAGTTTAAATTTAGACACAAGGGCGCAGGAGCATGAAAGAGGGAGCCACAAACTTTCGTATGCATTTTGCACGGCAGAAAAAGTTGTATCTGCCGCGTGTTTGATCGCTGAATCATTGGGATGTCGATCCGGGTGAAATGCAACTGATACGCCAGAATCAAAGATTGAAAAAAATCAAATCAGTCCCCGAATAAAAAGAGCTTGTAATCCCCAAGCCCAAAGGAATCCATCTTACTTGCCAGATCACGGTAAGCGCGGTGGATCTCGGCGGTGGATGCGGTTCGCGGAACGTTGAGAACAGCGTACAGAGCGTCGTCACTGGCAGCAGGCAGACGGGTCGACATTGTTATTGCAGTCACGTTCAGCGGAACTGTCCAGATGGCATTGCATCTTCCCTACAAACTATTCATTCCTCCTAGCCTCGCATATAGCATATACCGCACCTGCTAACTTGGAGAGTCCCTTGAGAGGAACATTGGTGACCGGCAAGCATAGCAATCAGTGAAATGCTCAAATCTCACTAGGATGCCACTCATCTAATTCTAAAATTTGACCTCAAAGCCATGATCTTGAAGTGATCAGTCCATTCTACATCTTGATAGTCTTCCGTGTAGTAAAGTAAAAGAAGCTGCTGCTGCTAACACAAAAAAAAAAAAACTGACACCTGCTAGCGAGTGCCTATCTCTAACTCACTTTTAATTGAAAAAAGACTATAATTTTATGTAGAGCAAAGCTTCTGCGCTCAGGTCAGCCTGTGTGTGTGAACTCTACAGAAGCATGAAAACTGATCTAAAACTGAGTTAAGTCAAGGTGAAAGATAAGCACCTGCCATTGGGTGCCAGTAATTTATTTCAGATGTGATAAGCATTGGGAAATGTATTAGACTATGGACTGCTCAATAAAAAAATTTGATTCTTGCTTAACTTGTAAATACACTAAAAAAAAGAGGCAATGATATTTTGGCCAGATCCTCCTTTTGTAAAGACAGACAATTCTAATACACTAGCCCTAGGGGTTTTATTTCACTGCAATACCTCAATATTCAATCCTAATGGTGGATTTCACCCAGAAAAAAAATGGCAGATTTGAGTCAAACTCTGATATGTTCCATTGAATGTCATGAAAAATTATGGATCAATGGCAGGTCTCAAACATGGAAAATGTTGAAATACATTAAATTCATTTCTAGTCATAAACATTAGGAATCCACTCTATGTTAGATGATGAAAGAGGGATTTTTAGAAGTAAAAAATATCATAATTGAAAGTTTATTAGTTATGGATTCAATTGAAAAAATGGGATTTTTGATGGCTTAGAGCATCTCCACTCGTTTCGGTAAACCCGTTCGGTATGCATATTTTACAGAATATAGCCGCTAAAATTCCACACTCATCTATTTTCAGTCTTTCGGTAAAGGGTCAAATCAGTAATTTTTTCAGTAAATCATGGATCTTTCCACAAATTATTGAATCATTAGTGGAACTCATTTTCTGCCCCGCCATTTTTTCAGTAAATCATCTCACTTGGTCAACCTTGCAACACCTCACTACCTCCAATTCATTAAATCTTCACTCTTACCAAACACTTCATTACTTTCTATTTTCTTACCAAACATAACTTTTCTCACTTCTCATCATCACATCACACCAAAATTATCACTTTTTTTATATTATAGTACTTTCTAAACTATGTCTACACCTCAAAGCTCCAGCAACTTTGAAAATAAGAGAAAACAGTCACCGAATTGGTCTCAACATGAGGAGGAACAACTCGCTATATCTTGGATTTTTATTAGCAAGCAACCAGAATTTTCTACATACCAATCTGGGGAGACGTTTTATAGGAAAATCAAAAGCCATTTTAATGAGTATAGCAAGACACAATATAGAGATCATGAACAGATTAGAATCCGGTAAGTTTTATTTAATTTGTAGACTTACATTTTTATTAAAACTTGTTTATTATTTTTTAATAATCAACCTTAGATGGCAAGCCCGTAACATGTCCACCTTGAAGTTCAGTGCTATCTATAACTCAATTGAAAGAAACCCACCTAGTGGAAGCTCACCCAGTGACTGGATGAGGCTTGCACTATCTCTTTATCAAGAACAAACTAAATCATCTTTTAAAAGCTTGACTGTGTGGGACAAACTTAGGCATGTTCCTAAATGGAGACTTGATACAAGTAAGGATCTTCAATCTAGTAACACATACTCAAGTGATATCAATAGAGTAGAAGAGGCAAGCAGCAACATTGAAGTGGAAACACATAGTGGCACCCCACAATCAGCCTTTTCTCCACGTCTTCTGGGTCTAAAATCTTCAAAAAGACTTTGTATTAGTGAAGCAAGCAATCTCAAGGAACAAACTAACCTGGCTTTGCAAATGGGTAAAATGGCAGAAAATCAATTATCAGCAATGAAGTCAACGGAAAAACAAAATGAGCTTACCAAACAGAAAATTCTACTTACAAAAGAGAAACTTTCAATTCAAAAAAGCATGCCTCCAACTGGAAAAAGAGAAAAATCTAAGTGAAATGAGAGGGAATGATATGAAACAACTTCTACTACTTAAAGAAAATAATTGTTGTACTGATGAAGACTTGGAGCTTTTACAAAAAATGAAGGAGGACATGAAAAGGAGGTGGATTGAAAAGAGTAACTCTTGATTTAGTTTGTTAATTATTGTTTTATTTGTGAATTTTAAAATATATATAATGATTTAAAGAAAAATAAAAGTGAGTCAAAATGAATATGAAAGAGCAGTAATAATAAAAAGAAGTGTGAGTCAAAAATAAAACTAAATATATTTATTACTTGTATAGAGAGGAGTAAAATTACTTACCAGTAATTAGTCGGAAGAGCCATTTACTGCAAGGGCTTTTGGGTTACTGTGTGGAGTATGTGAGGCAAGAATGTAGTCGGAAGAGCCATTTGCTGCTTGCCTGCAAGAAAGAAAAAAATAGAAAAAAAAGGGAAAGAGGAGAGAGGAGGGAAATAACTTACCAGTAAATTAATTGGATGAGCCATTTGGTGCATGCCTACAAGAAAGAAAAAAAGAAAAACAAAAACAAAAGCAAAAACAAAATAGGCAAGAGGAGAGAAATTACTTACTATTTATTTATTTTTTCCTCTTACTTTTTTCTTTCTTGCAGGCAAGCACCAAATGGCTCTTCTGATTAATTACTGGTAAGATATTTCCCTCCTCTCTTCTCTCTTCTCTTGCCCTTTTTTTCTTTTTTTTTCTTTCTTGCAGGCAAGCAGCAAATTGCTCTTCTGACTACACTTTGAGCTTTCTAGGAGGCCCAGAAATAATATATATACTGGTCTGTTCCATCCCTTTCAACTCAATTTTCTTCTTTTTAATTATTATTTACATAATGTCTTACAAGTATTGCATATATTTAGCTTTATTTTCAACTCACACTTCTTTTTATTTTCATATATTATTATAAAATATATATCTTGTAATTTCCCTCATCAACAAGAACAATATATTGATTTGGCTTTGAAGTTGCTTTCAATCCACTATGTTCTTGTAAATAAAATAATCAGAGAATTTTGGAATAAAAAGAGACTTTGTAAAAGATAAAATACAAGTTTCAGAAATAACTGCTAATCATCAATGATGCATAAAAAAAGTTTGGAGGTGCACCAAATATCTTTTGCCACTCCCTCACAGGTGTGGTAAAAATCTTGGGTAAAGGCTGTTTGGACATATAGGATTCACTGGGCAAGATATTCTTGTTCAAGGAAGCCAAAAAATATATAAAGTCTGCATCAAAGTTATCACCAACCACAAAAAAGGCTGGCACTTACTAACAAGTTTTATATATATAATATAAATTTATCTCAAGTTTTTATAATTTTTAGTACTACACTGTTACATTCTCATGTTATTCTATTTGGTGTGCATGTGATTGGTTAGTTGTGCTGCTCAATAGTTAAGGCTTGGGAAACTTATCCCAAGACTATTTTATATAATAAAAGGTATAGATACATTTGTATTACTAATTATCTCATTCTGAAATATATGTTGCTTACCGGCAGCCTGATACTATTGCTAGGTTAGCTGCACTGCTCAATAGTTATAAACATTTAGTAATCATAAATTATTCCCTTTGTATATATTCAAATCTTCCTCTATTTTTCCAAATATGTTTCTTTAGATTCTCTCCCAATTCAAAATGTGTGACGGAATCGTGAAGCTCCTGGATGTTCTGAATAAAATTCACTAAGCTTTTTGTCAAAGAAGGATCTTGGTGGTTTGTCGAAAGTTGATATTGAATGGATTGTTCATTTAGGTAAGGATCTGATTCTAATTTTCCTTCCACTATCATGTTGTGTAGTATTATACAACAGGTCATTGTCTCCTTCACTTCTTTGATATGCCATAGACAACATGGCTGGGTTTGAATGCCCCACCTACTTTTCAAAACCCCAAAAGCACGTTCTATGTCCTTTCTAGCACTTTCTTGTAATTTAGAGTAATATTGGCTTTCCTCATCTTGCAGATGAGAAATTGTTTTGACCAGTGTTGACCATGGTGGTTAAATAACATCAGCAAGGTAGTAACTATTTTTATAAATTCTATTATTTATTTTATATGTTACACCATCTTGACTAATGCCCAAAAGTTTATCAAACGAGTTGCTGCAATAAAGAACATTGATGTCTTTTAAAGCTCCAGGTGATCCAAAGAAAGCATGCCAAATTTGTAAGTTTTTGCTTGCTACAGCCTCCAATATCATTGTTGGAGTTTTTTCCTTCCCCTGGAACTGACCAGCCCAGGCTGTGAGGCAGTTTTTCCACTCCCAGTGCATCCCATCAATACTTCTAAGACACCCCGGAAACACCCTGTTTTTGTACTCCCTCAAAATCTTGGTTTTCTCCACAGAGTTTGGTTCTCGGAAATACTTGCTTTTGTATAAAGATATGATGTCTTTAACAAAAGTTTTCAATGCCTTTAGTGAAGTTTTTTCAGATATGCAAACATACTCCTCAGTTGAGTCAACTGAAATCACATAGGCAAGCTGGTGAAGTACACTATTTAGCTTTTGGTGAGGTGTCAATCCAAGTTTCCAGCAGCAATCCGGTAGTAATTTTGTCAAGGTCTCTTTCAAGTCTAGAAGGTTTTATGAAGAGTTCCAATGGCGATAACAACGATTTTTAGGGTTTTCAAACTCAGGTACATATTTTCTATCTTAAAGATTTATTACTCAAATGTTAAGAGGTAAAATTTTTAATTATTATTATAATTAATGAATTAGAATTACATTGTTGTAAGTACTAAAACAATAATAAATATTAATAAATATTTGAATGGTAGTAAGTGATTTGATAAAATAAGTAAGTAATGTAATGAATTTCAAAAGCACAAAAAGAGAGGGCCTTTTATAGGCAAAAATGGGAGAAATAAAAACATGGAGTTAACACCACTTGATACAAGGGTATGGGAAAAAGAAACTAAATAAAGAATATATGTGAAATAATAAAAAATATACTAAATAGTGCGTCAATAAAAGATATCACTTTATTTGAAATAAAACTTTAAATCCCTTGGTCCGTCACATTTAGTACAAAAACATTTGATATAAAATGTTGATTTAACAAAATTTAAATAAAGGAATTTGAAAAATTTCTTTCTTTTTATATTTTTATATTTTTAATACTATTTTTATTCCCTCTCAACTGTATTATTGAGCACGGTGTTAGGAAAAAAAATATCTGTGACAGTTACTTATTTTTATTAATGATTTACATTACTTATTGTACTTAGCTAGTTAGTTGTAAGTAATACATAAGTAGTTTGTAAATAATCAATTATTAGTAAGGATTAAAAGGTGTGGCTTCATCTTAGTAAGATAATTAATTATCTTACTGGATAAGTCTAGTAGCCTGGCTGACACTCCCTCACTCTAAAAAAAAACAATAAAAAAATGCTATGATTTTTTCTTTTTATATTTCTTTAGAAGAGTAGAAAGATTAGATATTTCCTTCCCAGGTATCCAAGAATCATATTCAGAAGATTTATTCTTGAATCTCAATAAGTATTCTTTACCTTTTTCAGCAATAATTATTCTGTCATTTAGAATTTTATCAATTTCTGCTGTCTCAGTGATTTCATTAGGGGTCTTTTTTGGTCTTCCCCTCCTTTTTGGAAATAAATCACTATTGGATGTATAAGGTTTTAAAAGAGATATTGGTAAAACAGGATGTTTTCTGTCATATGGAGAATACAAAATAACTTCAACTGCATTATCACCAACCATTCTTCTTACAACAAATGGACCAACAAATGGGTCTTTTAATTTGTTATTTCCTTGTAAATTGAAGAGGACTGTAAAAATCAACACCTCATCACCCTTCTTAAAAGTGTAATCTTTATGGGATTTGTTCCATCTCTTCTTCTCATATTCAAATAATTTTTAGATACATTTTTGAGCATGATTTCTGCAAAGTTGTTGCATTTGAAGAAAAGATTTTACACCAGGATGTAGATCCAATTAAGGTATTTTATTATTGAGAATTTGGGCAGGAGTATTTGGAACATATCCAAGCTAGAGCTCAAAAGGCTTTCTTTGAGTTACAGAATGAACAGTGCTATTATAAGCAAATTCCAACCCAGGAAGTAAGGTAACCCAATCATGAGTGAATCTGTCATTGTCTTTATACTCAAGGCCAAAGGCGCAGTACCTTCTTATCATTTCCTCTAGTGTCTGAATCATTCTTTCAGCTAGTCCATCAGTCTGAGGGTGATGGGCAGTAGATAGTTTCAGATCACAACCACAAACATCCATCAGAGACATCCAAAATTCAGAAGTAAATTTAGGGTCTCTGTCATAGATTATGGCTTTAGGAAAACCAGCAGTATTGAACATATGAGACCACCATAAGAAAGCTAATTCTTTAGTGGAAACATCCTTGTGAGTAGGGATAAATTTACACATTTTGGTGAATCTGTCCACAATAACCCAAAAAGAGTTATAACTGTCTTTTCCAGCAATAGGTAATCCTGTTACAAAATCCATTTTTATTATCTGCCATGGTGCATCAGTAGGTTCAATATGTTGCATTAATCCAGTCTCTTACCAGTTAATATTTTTGATTTTTGGCAAGAATCACAAGATTCAACATATAATTTGGTGTCCTCAGACATATTAACCCACCAAGCAGTGTTTTTAATTCTGATAATTGTTTTTTCAAGATCAAAATGTCCAGCTAATATGTCATCATGACAAATTTTCAAGATGATTTCTTTCATAGAAGGAGGAATAACAATGACATTACTCAACTTTCTTCTATAATATAGATATCCTTCATCAATTGAAAATTTACATTTTTCCAAAGCCTTCTGGTACTTTGTTGGAAGGGTTTTAATTAATGCTTGTATTGAAGCATTTTTTGGATCATTTAATATGGTGCATAACTTTTTTATGTCAGTGTCCTAATCATATGAATCCAGAACAAGAATAGGTGCTGACATCAAACAGTGTTTCATAGTGTCAAAGGCTCTTTGTCTTTCACTATTCCAGACAAAAGCAACATCCTTTCTAGTTAATTGGGTAAGGGGTAAAGCTATAACTTGGTAATTTTTAATATACGTTCTATAGTATCCACACATTCCCAAAAAAACTCTGTAGCTCTCTAACTGTATTAGGAGCCTTCACCTGTTGTATGGCTGCCACTTTGTTCTGGTCAACACATATCTGTAAGCCTGAAACAACATGACCAAGAACTTTCAAAGAATCGAAACCAAATCTACATTTTTTCAAAGCAAGTGTCATATTTATCTCATCCATTTTTTGAGCACTTTACACAGGTGGTTGAGATGATCCTCAAATGTTTTCAAGAATATAATGATATCATCAATATAAACCATCAGCCATCCTTCAATTATCTCCTGATGGAATGTGTTATTTATGACTTTTTGAAAAACTGAAGGGGCATTTTTAAGGCCAAATGGCATCCTAAAATACTTATAAATAACCATATGAGTAGCAATCATCAGAAAATTCTGAGAATTTTTCTCAACAGGTACCTGGTGATATCCTTTATTACCATCCAAACAGCTGATATATTCAGCACCCTGTAAGGTAGCATGTATAGAGCTAATTCTAGGTAAAGGATAGATATCATCAACAGTATAAGTATTTAGTGCTCTATAATCACCACATAGCCTGGCTTTATCTTTCTCATAAGAAATTAGGACAGGTGAGATAACACAATATTTAGGTGTTTCAACTACCTTTTCAATAATATTCATTTTTAAAAGGGTAGAGATATTGTCTTCAATATCTTTTCTCTGTGTGGGAGAAGCAGGATAAGGCTTCTTCTTTAAACTAGGTTGTATACCAGTTAATGGACAAGACAATGAGAGTTTCATTTCTTCTTCAACTAATCCCAGTTCATGTGACCCATGAGAAAAGGCCATAGGAAAAGACTTTATCAAGTTAATGATGGAATCTTTATCCTCACCAGAAAGTTGTTCTCCAAAAGAGGCATTGTCAATTTCAGACATAAGGGCATGCATTTCTTTTGTAAATCTTCCTTTATATTGAGCCACAGAATTGCATGTGTTCAATTCTGGTTTTAATAATTTTTTGGGGGAGGAAAACTTAAATTTTCTCTTCCCATTTATCCCCATTGTGAAGCATTGGTTTGATGGATCTATTTTTATGCCATATTTGGTTAAAATGTCATTTCCTATGATAAAAAACTGCTTAAATTATCATTTTTCATGACAAAAAAATCAAAAATAGCTCTTACAAAACCATGGTTGTATTTAAAAAATACTATGGCCTTGTATTTACCAATGGGGGACAAGACAGAGACATAACCTCTCCAATTTTCAGAAGTGATAGGCATCAGTTTTGATTTATAGTCTTTATCCACTGAAGCAAGTGCTTTTTCAGATACTACACTTCCTCCAGCTCCAGAATCCAAAACAACTTCCATGCTGGTTCCATTGATCAAGACTGGTTCTTTGAGAGGGGCAATTACAATTGAGCTATCCTCAATGTTTCTTATGATCTTAGCATCCTCAATTGTAGATAAATAATTATTATCAATATCAATGGTATTTAAATAATGAATATCTTCTTGCAGCATCAAGATTTCTTGTTGAGATTCATATGAAATATTTCTGGCACAATCACTTGAAGTATCATCCAGTTCTATTGTGTCATCAGCCTTCTCCTCAGATTGTTCAACAAGATTTATCTTCTTGTCATAAACATGGCCTTTCTGCCAAGGCTTGTTGCACTTGAAGCAAGTGTTTGTTACATACTTTTTAGGTGCAACAGGGGCAGAAGGTTTACCAACCTTTTCCAGAGGTTTCTGTTGGTAAGTGGAAGATTTCTCCAAAGGGGTCCTAGGAATGAATCTTCTGGCATCATACTTGTTGTTTAGAAGGATCTCATTGCAAGTATTAATGAAAGAAGAGGTATCTCTGGAGAACTCAGTCCTAGCCACTATCAAGTCTCTCAGAGACATTGGTAATTTATAAAGGATCCTGTCCTTCCATAACTCAAACTCCATAGTTGGGTCCATAGCTCTTAAGATTTTTTCAAGTTTCATTAAGAACTCAATAGTTTTATCAGTGGAAGAGCTATATCTAGTTTTCTCATACTGCCTTTGTTCAGCCATTCTGAACTTGGAGCCACCAAATTGTGCTTTAATCAATTTTTTCCAATCTTCCCATGAGTAGTCATTCCTGTCCAGGAGAACAGATTCATACCACATTAGGGATACATTGGTAAACAAATAAATTAACTTAGACACAATTTCCTCATCTGGGAGTTTATAAGAATTTTTTAAGTTATCAATTCTGCAAATAAATTGCTGCCAATCAGAAGAAGAATCACCATTGAATGTTGGGTACTGGTCAAGTTTTGGCCAATTGTTTTGATTTGAAGGAGTCTCCTTAGTACCAGCTTATTACTGAGTATAAATCAGCTGTAAATTCTCTAATTGTGCAGCAATTTCATTGTTTAATCCCTCTGTTGAAGATACTGGTGCATCATCAATTTTTGATGGAAACTCAGTGGTATCAACAGGTATTTCTGGAACTAATTTTCCTTTAGATGAACTAGCCACAGGTAACCTTGGAGCATCCTGTACTATATGTTACTTTAAAGAAATTTCAGAATATTTTTGATCATTAAACAATGAGTTCAATTTCTCCTCAATGGTTTTTAGTCTGGTTTTCAATCTTGGAAGACTAGATAAACTCTCATTGATTGTTGCAAAAGATAACTGATTTTTATTTTGAAAAGATGAAAAATGGTCATTCAATCTTTCCAGATTCATGTTATCTATCTCCAGCTTCTGGCAACATGCAGATACAGTATCTTGCAGTTTAGACAAATCATTTTTGATATTTTGCCATAAAGCAAATTTCTTTTCATGGGTTGCCTTGTAATGAAACAAATCAGTAGAAACTCTCTGTAATTCACTCTATAATGCTTGATAACCCTGTTCAGCTAACAAACTATTATATTTATGAGTCAATTTCATGTTGTTCATTGTATGATTTTGTTTAGCAATAATATCTCTCAAATATTCATCATTAATGTTAGCTACATCTGGAGTGTTTCTCAATAAGGAAACAGAGTAACTTTCCAGATTCTCATAAAACTCAGGCTCAAGTGTTTCATCAATAATAGCCATATCAGGATTTATCATTGAAGTAGCAATTAGAACTAAAGGATTAGATAAATTTGAAATTTGAGCAATTTTTCTACTGCTCTCAGCCTCTACAGGTCTCACAGTCTCATCTCCTCTTCCAGAATTACCTGAAGGAACTGAATTAGTTACAAGAAATGGTACTTTAGAATCAATAGAGGGGCTTACCAAGGTTTTCTGGGAAAGATAATATTTTTTTTTCTTTTTTTTCCTCCTTGATAGGGGTGAGGAGGTGTGGGGTTGACTTGGCTGGGTCTTGATGGACCTGCTTGGGGAAATTGAGTCTGTTGATTTTGAGACAGGTAATCCCACTGATTGTTCAGCCAATCACACTGCCACTTGGATACTTCCACTTTCTCTGGCTGCTGGGGAGCCAATTGATGAAGATCCCTGGGGGGAGGAGGTCTTCTCTTCTTTTGAAGAAAAGCATCTATCTTTCTTACCTTTTCCTCTAGAGCATCTACTCTTGACCTCAATCTCAAGTTTTCTGTCCTTAATTATTTTATGTGTGTTGAAAGGTTCTTTACTTGTTGAGGTAGTGGCATTTTTTTTATTTTGAAGCCTTTTTGAAGTTCTTCTGGGGGGTTTATTACAGTTTTCTGTTCCTGAGTTGTTTCTACCAGAATTTCCACTTCCTCCATCTCTACATACTGATTGGGGCAATGATTGATAAATTTGAGATAATTTACTTGTTAAATGGGAACTCACAGAATTAGCCTCATCATAATCAATTAAATCCAATTCCTCTTCACGTGCAGCAGAAACACCTTGATCAGTCATATTTTTAACTTTAACTGAAATAAGGGAAGGAGACAATAAGATGAATTAGTTTGTATTTTTACTTTTATTTTAAAATATAAAATAATAATAAAAACAAAATTCTTCAGGATAAATTCAACTAAAATAATAATCAATTTATTAATTCAAAACAATTTAAAACCAGGATTATAAAATAATCAACTGAAGAATTAAATTTAAATTTTTAATTAACAATTTTATGATAATTATTATCAGGATTTTAAATCAACTGAAAATTAAATAATTAAAAGGACTTAATGTCTACTGAAATATTAAATATGAAAATAAAAAAAATTTATTGTCAGGACAATTTGTCAACTGGAACAAATAAAATTTAAATATATCAGGACAAGAGTCAACTGAAAATTATAATGAATAATTTTTCAAAATATAATTTATTACTTCTAGGACTAAGAACACAATTTCTCTATCTATTTCAGCTAGGAAAACTAAAATAAAATAAAAATTTAATTCCAATTTACTAGACACCTCCCCCTGTTAAATGAGCAAATTAATGCCACTTACAGAGTGCTGAGTAAAAGGAAATACGTAGAGAGTGAAGAGTGCAAAGTGACCCACAAATAGTAATTTCAATAATTACCACAAAATATAAGATGTTTAGTCAATATATGAACCTAAGTTTTGGAGCGCGGTTCGATTCCCCTTTGCAGCAAAAGATTTTTGTCACGTGATATATGACGTTCGTTGTTTTCACCGTTCACTCGTCCTTATAGGTACCTCAAATGGCAATGGTCCCCATGTTCTCCGGCCTCAAGTAACAATGCACCTTTGAGTATTCAGAAAGGCCTCCAATTGTTGGGTAGTCCTTCAAGTCTAGAAGATTTTTCAAGGAGATCCCAGGACAGCAACACTGGGTTTAAGAGGAATTCAAACTTTGTATGTATTTTCTTATCTTTTAAAGACTTTTTACTCAAATGATAAGAGGTAAAGGGAGTATTTCTATCATATTTAAAAGTTTAGAATCACGGTGTTAATGTAGATACTAAAATAATAATAAATAGTTATTGTATGTAGTTATAGTAAAGTAAGTAAGGAATGTTTTGAAAAGCACTAAAGTGAGGGCCTTTTATAGGCAAAAATGAGGGAAATAAAGACATGGAACTTACACCATCTACTGTAAGAATGTGAGAAAGAAGATGCCTAAGAAGGAGTATATATATGACATAAGAAAAATAAATTAATTGGTACTTCAATAAGGGCATCAATTATATTGGTAATAAAGTATGAGTTCCCTTGGACTGTCACAATTAATTGCAACACTTGATTTCACGGAATTACAGATCTCTAATGAAGTAATATAATAATTTTAAGGTTTTTTTATTATAATTTTATTATTAATTTTTATTTCCAATCAACTGCATTATTGAGCACAGTGTTAGGGAGTAAAAATGTATGGGACACTTACTTAAATTAATTATTTACACTAATTAATATAATTAGCTTAGTTAGTTGTAAGTAATATATAAGTAAATAATTAATTATTAATAAGTATTTTAAAAAAGGCATGGCTTCACCTCAGTAAAATAATTAATTATTTTACCAGGTAAGTCTAGTAGCCTGGCTGACATAAACCTCATATTCAGTGAAATATTTAGTTATATTATGTATATTTAGGTCTATAAGTGGGGTTTAACCCCTTAATAGCCTATAAAATTGATTTTTCTGCTTATTTTAGGTCATATGGACGTAGTCAGTGGACTCACAATGCCTACACACGCATATACACCTTTTCAGGTGCATATATTCAGTTTTGACTACTTAATCTGCTTCCTTAGATTGATTTTCACAGATTTATGAGTTAGGATATGATTACTGGGTTAATATGGATGCTTGGGGATGTTATTGGGGGCATGGAAAGTTAATTTGGTTCCCTTATATCCTTTGGGTTTCATTATATACCCTTTGGATTAGTTATTTTACCTGTTTCTTTATGGTATCTGCTTTTATCTGTTTATTCTATTTATGGTATGGGTCTGTGGTATCATTAATTGTAATGGAGGGTCCTTAATGGAGGCCTGGGTGTTGAAGCTGCTTGAA
This sequence comes from Hemileia vastatrix, assembly GCA_030280995.1. Taxonomy (NCBI): domain Eukaryota; kingdom Fungi; phylum Basidiomycota; class Pucciniomycetes; order Pucciniales; family Zaghouaniaceae; genus Hemileia; species Hemileia vastatrix. The sequence goes on from JASXTE010000015.1 coordinate 16,528,194, forward strand.
GTGGACGCCATAGGGAGGTGATGGGCCCTCACATTGCTTTAATTTCTGGGGATAGCAGTGACATCATTGGGATTGAAGGTCTGTGCACTCCAGTGGATTTTGGTATAAGTAAGGGAAGATTTTGACAGGTTATAGACATCACTTACTTACTACACTTTAAATAAATGTTATAAAACAATTATTATTATATAAAAATATATTATAAAGCATTTATAAATAGATATTATCTTTATATAAGCTATAACTATATTTTATTATTCTATTTTCCACCACTAGCACACATAAAATCCAAGTATTGTGAGTTTATATTGAGAATAACTATTTTATTAGTCTTCCCCTGAGGTTTAATCACTAATTCATTCAACAATAAGTAGTAAAACCATCAATATTTACTATTAAATCATACTTAAATACTAGCACACACTGACATAAAGTGTCTTCCAACCCAGAGTCAGAGTCAGAGTCAGCGTCTAAATCTAAAGTGATAGCATTCATAGCTGTGTGAAGTTGCTTCCTAGTAGAGAGGTACATCATCACTATTGGTTGAAAAGGTTATTGGTAGAAGGTTTAGGTGATGAGTTGGAAGTGGGAATTTGCCACCAAATGAGCAGGTGGGGTGTGTAGGTAGAAAAAAATGTTATGTGTTCACCACAAAAATTAAGTATCATAGAGTGAAGAGAAAAATAAAGATGAGAAAAAATGCTCTGTGTTCATCACCAAAATTAAGTATCATAGAGTGATGAGATACATAAAGATGGCATCCACAATTATATGTCATGTGAATTACTTAAAAATAAATCATGGATGTGATGAGTTTGAGATCAAGAATTAGGAACTGAAATTGGGGTATAAGAGGTGGGATAATGCATTATTGTGGATTTCTAATCCACTAGCCCCAGGGCTAGTGGATAAGAATCTTCTGCAATTAATAATGTCTGATCGTTGGAAAAAAATGTTCCTGATCCCTAATTGTGGATCACTGAACATTTATACCCCCTAATATAAGTTGTACATTTGAATAATATAAATTTATTAATTTAGATGCATGTATTTTCTATTACACCAGAAAAAAACTGTGTGCACCTGATAGCTGGTGCCAATACCTATCTTAGATTTGATTCAGTTTTAGCTCAGCTGTAATTCTTCTTAGAAGAATTCTCACTGAAGGCTGAGAATTACAGCTCACATGGCATAAAATATGAGTTATTTTAAAATCAAAAGTAAATTGAGGGAATGGCACCTGTTAACAAGCTCCAGGTGTTTTTTTGGGGTGTTAAAGATATGAATTTAAAAATAAGCCAGTTTTTCATGATGCTTGATTTTTTTTAAAGAAATAGACCAATCAACATGTTTAATAATAAAATTCAAAACAACTTTTAAAATGTGCTAGTGTGATTGGAAGAATTTTTCACCTTCTACTAGTAGTTCTAGAAATTTAAGTGTTGGATTTAGTAGGAGGTGAGTCAACTTTCTCATCTTCACACAACTCTAACCATTGATATTTGAGGTTATCTAAAAGGTCATAAAGTATAATACAACACATAATCCTGTGTAAAACTTCTTTTATTTCATCTTGTATGAGAGTGATTATTTTTTTCTGTAGAGTAGAAAAAAGCCTTTGAAGATTCTAATAGCATTTTAGATACAAATCCTTGACTTTTAAAAATTATTTTTGAGCTTGGAATATTAGCTGCCTTCTAGAGGTGGTCCCTGAAAGGTTATAAATAAAATAAGAATCATAATAAAAGAAGAAATTAAGATCCATGAGGTTTATTTCTAGATTTAATTTATCATAATTTGAAGGTGAAGCACCACAGGAAATTTGGGGGTGAGCTGATAGCTATTCTCCCCCTTTGAAATGTTTAGGAAATGGTCAGGAGCAGGTTGGTAAAATTTTGGGAAAACTGATTAAAAAATTGAAAAAATATTGGTCATAGATTGAACCCAGATTTGCCCTTACTTGAAGTCATCTTAATAAGAGCAATAAAGTTACATTGAAAATAATTTTAACCCAGGTTAATCAATAGTTAAGAACTGAGTTTAATGTGCCATATTATTCAAGCTTCTAATTTACATATATAGCTTAATTACAGGTAGTATTCATCATAAAAATTACTTCATTAGTAACCAACACATTCAGTGATGATACATCATGTCATGTCTAGGTTCCCCCAATGAAACAATGACTTGAATTCAGTTATGATTTGCATATAAAGAACTCATGAGATCTATCCAATAATTGAAAAATGTTTACTGCAGAAAGTTTTTCATTGGTAAGGAGGATAATTTCAGAATAATTGTTAGTCTGAATGTAAATATGTGCAACATAGCTTTTATCAATTATAAAAGTGCCCTTCAGATGGACACATTATGTACTGTATATGACATGATCTCTTTTACTGGCTGTGGTACTTCAATATTGGCTAACCATGAAATTAATAGTATCACAGAATTGGTCAGAAGTGTCTTTTTGAAGGACAGTCTGTTGCTGAGAAGGACACTTTTTTGATGCATAGAAGATAGATAGGTATACATAAAATACCTATATGATATAAATAATAAAAATGTTATTTTCAGCAATGGAACATTCTTCAGAAGGACACATTTGGAAAAGTCTGTAATACCTTCACTTTAAAGGTCAGTCAACTTTTGAGTAACAAGGCAAGTAAAAGTGCTCATGTTATACACCGTACCTAAAGTTTTCACTTGAAAGATGGTCCAACACTGAGAAGGACACTTTTTTAAATCACATAAGTAGCACTAATTATTTATAATACCTATACAATAGTTAATATAAAATTTTCCTTCTCAGCAATAGACTATCCTTTAAGTGAACAATTTTGAAAATATATGATGCACCTTCACTTTTATGTTTAAAAAATAACCAAATACTATGGCCTTAAGAAAATCTCATGCCATCTACTTACACATTTCCTAAAGTGTCCTCCTGAAAAACTGTCAGCCAGGCTATCTCAGGAGTTCAGTCATTTATACAATAAATTACTGTAATCATATAGAGGAATAACTTTATGTAATTACAAAAAATTATTTAAATAAAATTATAAATAATTTGTGAATAAATAAAATAAATATTATACTTAATTTTATTATTAAATAAATTGTATTACATAAAAAAATATAATATTCTAAAATATCATGGCATGATTTATATGTATAAATAAAATATTCAAAATTATATTGTAAGTGTAAATTTAACTTACACTGTAATAACAATTTTAATAATAACATTTATATAAACTAAATACAACTTATCATATAATAATATTCATCAATATTTGGCACTTCCTTGACCCTTAATTGCGTCACCAATATTACTAAATTAATTTAATATGATTAAATTTAAATTCTCATGTTAAAAAGTTCCTTTATTATTTTAATTAGTTTTTCAATTAATTTAATAGTTAATTTACTTGAAATAGTTAAATTACTATTGCTTATACTGAGTGAAGATTATTTAAAAGGGTAAAAATAACTCCTTTTATTTTAATTATACTTTTTTCAGCTATTTGTATTCCTTCTTTAGATTTCTTTCTCACAGTTCTCATTTTTTCATACTCACTTAGTTAATTGTTATATTAATTCTATTCTTTTTTAGAAATTACTGATGGAAAATATATTTGTTTATTCACAGATTTATTTTTTATGTTTTTAATTAGATTCTTTTAATTAATTTTTTCTCATTATTTTACTCTTTTTTACATACTTTTGGAACACTCCAGAATGTCCTCTTGCCTATAAAAGTGCTTTAGAAGTCTCTCTGGTAGATCGTCACTTACTATACACTCACTTATCATATTTTAAATATATTATTTTTATTTATTATTTTTATTAGTTCTATATATCTAATTAAAACACTATCTAAATAACTATAGGTTGTTTTAAGTTTATTATTACTATCATTGATAGCTGTGCATTGAATAATAATTATTAATTATAATATACTGCAATATAAATAAGTCTTTACAGTTTTTGTCAACTCTTCAAAATTCTCTCGTCATACTCTCTTCTCAATTACAAATATTTTATTTTTATTATTCATAATAATACTATATTATAATTTTCCTCTTTTCTTGTCCTTTTTCCTTTTCTTTTCCTCCATTCTTCTAGACGTCCGGCTGATAAAAACAGTCTGTTTCTAAAAAGGACAATTTTCTACTTCATAAAAGATACAAATGTTTACATATAATGCCTAGATGATATGAATTACAAAAGTGTCCTTCTCAGCAACAAACCATTATTCAGGGAGGAACTATAGGCAATATGTAAGTAGATGGCATGAGGTTTTCTAAAGTCCATGGTATTTGATTATTTTTTAAACATAAAATTAAAGGTGCACCATACTTATTCAAAATTATACACTTGAAGGATGGTCTGTTGCTGATTATAACACTTTTATTAGGGGGTATTAAAGTTAGAAATCTTCCATTTAAAAATACCTCTTTTTTCCACCAAATCAACCATGATTGTTTTTTAAGGAATGCCATCTTGTGCCCCCAAAACATCTTTTTACTGAGAATTGATTTCATACTTGTGGCTTTCTTTTTGTGCTGTTAAATACCTTTTAAATAATTACAAATTTTTAACTTTGATACCCCCTATTATGCATATCATCTAGGTATTATATATAGCCATTATATCTTTCAAAAATTATAAAATTATCTTTCTCAGTGATTGACTTTTGTTCAAGTGAACACCTTAGGTACTTTAGGTGATATGATCTCTTTTAATAGTGTTGGTAATTGGACATTGGTTAAACATTAAACTGAAGGTGTTCCAGACTTGGTCAAAAGTGCCGTTCTGAAGGACAGTCCAACACTCAGAAGGACACTTTTATAATGCATAAAAGATAGATATGTATACATATAATACCCAGATGATATGAATTTGTCAAGTTTCCTTCTGAGTGTTGGACTGTCCTACAGAAGGACATTTTTGAAAAAGTCTGTAAAAACTTCACTTTAATGGTTAGAAAACAATAAAATATCATTAAAATTAGCAGAAACCTTGCAATCTTCTTGCACAGAGCCTAAATTTTCCACCTGAGAAATGGTCTGTTGCTGAGAAGGACACTTTTAAAATTTGAAATACTCATGTTTTACAGACTTATAAAATTACTAATATTCTTTGTATAAGTGTCTTCCTCAGAATCAACCAATTCTCAGAAGTACACTTGGTACCATTTAAATCCAGATACCACAGTTTTTTTTTAATTTTGTTTGAAAATATTGATCCTATATTGGAAAAATGCATTGCATTAAATTATTATTATTTAAGTTAAAACAATCAGTCAAATTCCTTTGGAAAAAAACTAATACTACCTCAAAAATTAATAATATAATGGAAAGCATAGAATTAAGCCATAGGAATATATGAAAAGAAACAGTAATAATTTCTCAAAGGATAATGAATATATTGAACTTTCAAACATCCTTTTATTATTATGATCAAAGTATAGCATTCTGCCTGATACATTTGACACACAAGATTCAACAATAACCTAATCATAGACAATAAACTGGTAAGGACAAGTTTATTATATTATTGATATGAAAAGAAAAATATTTTTTCATACATATGTGGAAACTGTCATATCTGAATTTTCATAACTTAGGCCATTAACATGAATATGATTTAGGAAAATCTAAGGAGCTTAAAATAATAATTCTACCAATTTCTTCATATTTATAAGTTAAATAAATTTTCCCAAGTAAAAGATTGATTTATTAATCAATAAATACTCTAGAACAAATATAGTTGGAATAATACCCTTGCTTTTCAGAGTTCAAAAACCTGTTAATGTAAATAATTGGACCTATTACAGCCTTTTTTGTGCTTTATGTCACCCACTTGCACAAAAATGTTTCTGAAAATCAGTCAAGTACTTTCTGGAAGCCAATAATCTAGAATTAAAGTGTTAAAAAAGTATCTTGTTAACCAGTCCACAAAATATTTGATGTAGGAAGAAATAATTTTTTATATTGCATGAAAGATGGTAAGGTATACCTATAATAACAAGATGATATGAATTTTAAAAATGTCCTTCTCAGCAACAGACTGTGAGTAAAGAGGACACTTTAGGAAATGAGTCAGTATATGGCATGTAGTTTTTAAAGGTAATGTTATTTGATTATTATTTAAAAAAAAAATTGGAGTTGCGCAATAATTGTTCAAAATTAAACACTTGATGGATAGTCTGGATCTGAGAATGACACTTTTTTTATGCATATCATCTGGGTATTATATAGAACCACATTATCTATAAGATTTATAAAACTGTTTTGCTCAGTTAAGGACCATTGTTCAGGAGAACAATTTAGTTACTGTAAATTAAATGAGTTATTTTAATTGCCTTGTTACTTGAACATTGTTTAAAAATTAAATTGAAGGTGCTAAAGACTTGGTAAAAATTTTCCATCTGAAGGACAGTCCAACACTCAGAAAGACACTTTTATAATGAATAAAAGATAAGTATGTATACATATAATACCTAGATGATATACATTTTTAAAGTGTCCTTCTGAGCGTCAGAATGCCCTTCAGAAGGACTCTTTTGATCAAGTCTGTAACACCTTCACTTTTATGGTTATCCAACAATAAAATACAATGAAAATTAGAAGAAACGTTGCCATACTGTCACACAGAATGTAAACTTTCCACCTGATAAACAGTCCATTGCTGAGAAAGACACTTTAATAATTACAACTAACCAACTTTCACAGACTTATACTTTTACCAATATGCTTTATAAAAGTATTTTTCTTAGCATCAGCCAATGCTCAAAAGGACACTTGGTGCCATGTAAAGCCAGATACGCCTTTTTCTTTTTAATTTTATTTAAAATATTAATCCCATATTGGAAAAATGCATTTTATTAAATTATCATTATTCAAGGTAAAACATATTGGCCAATGCCCTTGAAAGTAAAAAGAATACTACCTCAAAGATTTATAGAATAATTGAAAGCATATTTAAGCACACAATTATTGTTAAAATCAAAGTATTAAGCCATGTGAATATATAAAAAGAAAGAATAATATTTTCTTAACATATAATAGATATATTGAACTTCCAAATATCCTTTTATTATTATGATCAAAGTATAGTATTATTCTGGATGCATTTGGAACACATGATTCAACAATACCCAAATCATAGATAATAAACTGGTAAGGAAAAGCTCATTATATTATTATTATGAAAATATAAATATTATCCCATAAATATGTCGAAAGTGTGATATCTGAGTTTTCTTCACTGAGGCCATTAAAATAAATACGATTTAGGAAACTCTAATAAGTTGTAAAATAATAGTGCTCTTAATTTCTTCACATTTTTATTTTAAACTATTTTTCCCAAGTAACAGATTTATTGATTAATCAATATATACTCAAGCACAATTATAGGTGGGGTAAAAAAATTTCCCTTTCTTTTCAAAAGTTCAATAACCTATGAATGTTCAAATTTAATATTTTACGGCCTTATTTATGCTTTATGCCACCCACTGAAATAAAAAAATTTCTGGCCATCATTAAAGTTGTCAGGCTAAGGTCAAGTACAAGGACGTGAACTAGCTTGAATAGTCAGTTGTCTAGAAGATTTTAATGGTCCTATATGAATACTGTAGTTCTAATCCACTAAGTTGTAAAATATAATCAAATATAAAGGTCTCAGTAATATAATTCTCACTATTCTTATATATGGCTTACAATCTTTATAGTTGGTAGAAAAATAGATTATATAAATTCAGATACTATTCAAAAGTCTTATAAAAGTACTAATTGATATGTATTGTAATTGGTTTGGTTATATTGGTTAAATTGTAATGATAAAGAATGCAGAAATACAACCCAAAAACCTCCTCCTTTTATACACACTGAGTTCCCCAATGATTCCCTTGATGTACCACCCAATACACAGTTAATCACGCCTCTAAACAACTAATAGACATTCCCATCAACATTTCCCAGTGACCCATGACATAATTAGAAGAGTAATAACCACCAAAATCCTGAAATAATAAGGGAAATCCATCAAAATTAAAGAAAAAGACAAAAAGAGAGTATATGCGTATAAAACAATAATATTAAGGACTAAAGGAGACTTTTTAAGGTTAATAATAGCTTAATAATAAGGGGGATTGACTGTAGAAATAATGGGGCTAATCCTGACATTATACTACGTGAAATTCCCATTCAAAAATAACCAAAATTGACTGAGAAACCACCCAAAAACTTAAAAAAAGAGCGTGAGATGTGGGGTAACTACATGCAGTTCTTGGCAGGCTCTTGCACAGGTAAATCCTTGACTAAAATTAGGCGAATTTAAGCGTGGTGATGAAATAAAGTGCCAAGAGTGAGGTTATTAATGAAATTAGTGCATAGAAACAGGGTCAATGCATTATTAATTAAGCTAGGACACTAAATAAGCGCCTGTCGCCTATTTTAGTGTGTTTCCCCACAGTGGGCGTAGAATGTGGGGTAATTATAGTGTGAAAAAGCTAACTTTGCTAAAAATGAAGCTATTCACACGGGAAAAAAGCAGGCAGTATGTGGCCAGTACACAGAAGCCATTTCTGGCATAAAAAACACCAAATTTGAAAAGTGTTATTTTTATGCATTTAAATAGCCAAATCAATAGTTCTAAATGAGCCCAATTGATCTGTCAAAGCGCAATTTTGATATTCTCAATTTTATAGCACATATAGTCAACTTTTAAGTGAAATAAAGCGCATTTCTTGTTTTTTGCATAAAACAATGAATATAACAGCTTTAAGTGTACTTAAAAATTATGTAGCCTTATACTTAAGGTTCTTAAGACTACCCTAACATACTCCAACTTAATATTAAGTACATAAGACCTATAAAAGGTGGATATATGCGTGTATATAAGGTGTTATAATGGCATTTTTTGTGTATTATCATAATTTTACTTATGTATACTATTTGTGTACTCTCATTTATTATTCCCATGTATCGTTCATGTGTTTAACATAACTTATAGTTACTTTTTACTCAGTCCTGGAGATATACAGGCTGACACTCGCCCACCCAAAAAAAACAATAAAAAAAATGATAAGTTATACATTTTATTTTATTTAATTTGTAATTTTCAGGTATTCAGAATAAATCTGTAGCATTAAAGATTCAACTTTAAAGAAATAAAACATAATAAAATATTATGAGTACTGGTTTTTTAACCCCTCAGCTGGTTGAACAGAAATTTATTTCTGTTTAAATTTTTTAAGAAGGGCGGATAAATTAGAAATTTCTTTTTCAGGTATCCATTTATCAAATTCATTTGATTTCCCTTTAAATCTTAGTAAATACTCAGTTCCTTTTTCTTTAGTAAGGATTCTTTTCTTGAGTATTTTTTCAATCTCTGCTTTTTCCACAATTTCTTCAGGTTGCTTTTTAGGCCTTCCCCTTCTTTTTGGAAATAAGTCAGGATCATTTGCATGGTAAGGTTTCAATAATGAGATAGGGAAAACTGGATGTTTCCTATCATATGGAGCATATAATATGACTTCCACTGCATTATTCCCAACCATTTTATTTACTACAAAAGGTCCTACAAAGGGATCCTTTAATTTAACATTACCTTGTAAGTTAAAATGTAGTGTTGATATGAGGACTTCATCTCCCTTTTTAAATTCAAATTCTTTATGAGATTTGTCCCACCTTTTCTTTTCATATTCAAATGCTTTTTGGATGCATTCTTCTTCATTCTTTCTACACATTTGTTGCATATGAATAAAGGATTTAGTGCCAGGGTGTATATCCAACCTTGGTAGTTTATTTAAAAGATTTACTGGGGTATTTGGTACATATCCCAGCCAGAGTTCAAATGGTTTCTTCTCTGTTACAGAATGAGTTGTGCTGTTATAAGCAAATTCAAGGCCAGGAATTAATGTTACCCAGTCATGTGTGAATTTCTCATTGTCTTTGTATTCTAATCCAAAGGCACAATATCTTCTGATCATGTCTTCTAGAGTTTGTATCATCCTCTCAGCCAGCCCATCAGTTTGTGGATGGTGTGCTGTAGACAATTTTAATTGACAACCTGATACTTCCATCAAAGATGTCCAGAACTCTGAAGTAAATTTAGGATCTCTGTCAGAGATTATGGCTTTGGGGAACCCAGCAGTATTCATCATTTGAGTCCACCATAGTAACGCCAAGTCTTTAGCAGATACCTCTTTACGGGTAGGGATAAACTTACACATTTTTGTTAATCTATCCACTATTACCCAGCAAGAATTGAAACTTTCTTTTCCTGCTAATGGCAAGCCAGTTACAAAATCCATGTTTATAATTTCCCATGGAGCTTTTGGCTTCTCTATTTGTTGTAACAACCCAGCTCTCTTCCCAGTTAATCTTTTAGATTTCTGACAAGAGTCACATGTTTCAATGTATTTTTGTACATCCTCTTTCATGTTTATCCACCAGGCTGTATTTTTAACTCTGGTTAATGTTTTGTTAAAGTCAAAATGACCAGCTAAGATGTCATCATGACAAGTACTCAACATTAACTCTTTCATAGAAGGTGGTATTACTATTACATTGCTTAACTTTTTCCTGTAATATATATATCCATCTTCAATTGATAGTTTACCTTTTTCCAACGCATTTTTATACTTTGGAGGCAAGGTTTTAATTAATGCACTCATGGAGGCATTTGTTGGATCATTAAGAATGGTAGATAGTTTAGACAAATCTTTATCAGATGAATAATTTTCCAATATAGTTTGCATAAACTCTTCTTCTAAATCCACTATATAAATCCCAAATATATGTATAACCTCATTTTCAGGTACATAAGCTGGGTTGTCAGCATCATTTGGCAAAGGACTTCTGGATAATAAATCCACATTTGAATGCAATGTTCCTGCTCTGTGAGTGATTGTCATTCTTCCTCTGTACTCTTGTACAGCTAGTTGCCATCTAAACATGTGCCTATTAGGTGTTTTCATGTTTAGTAATGATTTTACTGCACTGCAATCTGTTATAAGTTCAAACTTCTGGTCTTCCAGATAGTAATGAAGTTTCTCCAAAGCCCACACCACGGCTAAACATTCTAGCTGTGTGGCACCATACCTTAATTCTGTTTTTCTTAAGGTTCTGGATATATAACAGATAACTACTTCAGATAATTTTCCATTTATTATCTGTTTCTGCTGTAAAGCAGCACCCAAACCTATGAAACTTGCATCAGTGTACAAGATAAAAGGTAGGGTGAAATCTGGCAGTCCTAATATTGGAGCTGACATTAAACATTCCTTTAATTTATTAAAGGTGTGTTGTCTTTTATTATTCCAAATGAAAGCTTCATTCTTCCTGATTAATGTTGTTAAAGGGGCTGCAATGGATTGGTAATTTTTAATATATTGTCTATAATATCCACACATACCCAAAAAACATTGAACCTCTTTTACATTTTTAGGTATCCCAATGTTTTTAATTGCTGCCACTTTATTCTGGTCAACACAAATTTGTAATCCAGAAACAACATGTCCAAGTACTTTCAAGGATTGAAATCCAAACTTACATTTCTTTAATGCAATAGTCATATTAATTTCATCCATTTTTTGAAAGACTCTTTTCAGGTGATTTAAATGTTCATCATATGTCTTTGAAAACACTATGATGTCATCAATATAGACCAATAACCATCCTTCAACCATTTCCTGATGAAAAACACTATCCATCAATTTTTGGAAGACTGAAGGGGCATTCTTTGGGCCAAATGGCATTCTCACATACTTATATATACCCATATGTGTGGTTATTAATAAGTAATTTTGAGAATTTCTTTCCACAGGAATCTGGTGGTAACCCTTGTTCCCATCCAGACAGGAAATATATTTTGCTCCTTGTAAGGTAGCATGGATAGAAGCTATCCTTGGTAGAGGGTAAATATCATCTACTGTATATGTATTCAGAGCTCTATAATCACCGCATAATCTTGCCTTATCTTTTTCATAAGAGATTAATACTGGTGAAATGACACAATACTTAGGTGTTGTGTCCACTTTTTCAACAATACCCATTTCCAACAACAATTTTATATTGTCTTCAATATCTTTCCTTTTTGCAGGAGATGCTGGGTAAGGTTTCTTTTTTAAACTGCCAGGAATATTATCCAGATCACAGCTTAAAGAGATTTTCATCTCATGGTCTTTGACCAATCCTAGTTCATTTGAGCCATGAGCAAATGCCATAGGATATGATTTAATCAATCTCAAAATATCTTCTTGTTCAATTTTTGAGAGTTGAGGACTGAAAGAGGCCTTTTGGATTTCATTTTCCAATTCACCCACTTCATTAGTGGTTCTTCCACCTTGCAGTTGTTCTTCTCTAGGAGAAATGGTATATACTGAATTTTCAGAACATATTTTGAATTTTCTTTTACCATTCACCCCTATGGTGAAACAACTGTTTGCAGGATCTAGTTTAATGCCAAATTTTGTCAATAAATCATTGCCAATAATAAACCAATCACTACAATTATTATTATCCATTACTACAAATTCACAAACTGCTCTAACATATCCATTATTATATTTAAAGAATACAGCAGTTTTGTATTTGCCAATTGGATTTAATACTGAACCAAAACCCCTCCAGTTCTTTGTCTGAACAGGTTCTAGTTTTTCCTGGTACTTACTATCAAGTTTCATTAATGCATTAAGTGAAACTACACTACCTGCAGCCCCAGTGTCAAGAATGGCATTCATTTCTTTTCCACATATGATAATAGGTGCTCTGATAGGTGTGATTTTGTAAGTATCATGAGATACATCTTTAATTATTTCAGCTTCCTCTATAGAAGTTAAAGATGTGTCTGTATGAGGTATAGCATCATTCAGGAACATTATATCCTGTTCTAATACAAATATCTCATTTTCATCATCACTGTAAGATATGTTACTCTTGCAATCCTCACTGGATTCCACATTCTCATCTTCATGATTACTAGGTTCAGAATTCTGTGAGGTTTCAATAACATTTATTCTTTTCTTACACGTGTGACCTTTAACCCAAGGTTCATTACATTTGTAACAAGTGTTATTTTCTTGTCTCTTAGGGACAAGGGGAGCTGAAGGTTTTTTCTTTTCCACTGGTAACTTACTTGTAGTAGGTTTTACCACGTCAACACTTTGTCTGTAATTACTATACTTGGTTTCATATTTGTGGTTTAATAATATCTCATTGCATATATTAATGAATCCAGAGGTGTCTCTGACAGTTTCAGTTCTAGCAACAATAATCTCTCTAACTGATATAGGCAATTTGTATATTATTTTTTCTTTCCACTCTTCATAATCCATTTTTGGATCCATAGCTTTCATGATTTTTATTAAATTCATTAAGAAGACCATGGGTTTATCTCCAGCATTTGGATTATATCTGGCCCTTTCATACAGTCTTTGTTGAGTGATTCTAAATTTTGGGCCACCAAATTGCCTTTCAATTAGGGCCTTCCATACATTCCAGGAGTAATTAATTCCCTCACTCAATACAGATTCAAACCATAATAAGGCCACATCTGTAAATAAAGATATTAACTTTGAAGTAATTTTTTCATCAGGTAATTTATATGAAAATTTTAAGTTATCAATTCTTTGTATGAATTGTTGCCAATCAGATTTTGAATCCCCGTCAAAAGAAGGGTACTGATCTAACTTAGGCCAGTTCTTTTGGCTAGTTTTTGCTTCCCTAACCTGAGGAATATTGAGTAATTCACTTACTTTAGAAAGATGATCATTTATTTCATCTTTTACTGATTTTATATTCTCAGAGCCCATAACACTATGTTCATGTTCAATCATTGGTTTATCATCAGAGTGTTTCATAAAAACTGGTACTCTTTCTACATAAGAGGTATTATCTTTTATTGTTTCAGTATTTTTCAAAATGTTAGCTACTTCAATTTCTACTCTTTGTAACCTATCTTTTATCACAGGTACATGATTTAAGGTATCATTTACATTTGAAAAAGACAATTTTACATGTCCCTCTATGGTAGCCATAATATTCTGAGAGTGTTCTAATTTAATTTCTAAATTTCTAATCTCAGATTTTAATCTTTTATTCTCATTGATTAATTCATTATTTGAATTTTCAATAATTTTTAATTTATTGGCTGTGGTACTCAATGATTGTGTTAGTTGTAATAATACACTTTCTGTATTAATGTTTGACTCTTTTGAGAACTCTTCCAATTTTTCAATTCTCAATAATAATTTACTTATTATTTTTGATTCCATTGGATTCTCTTTTAAAAAATATTCTATTTTTTCCGTGTCCAATTCAGAAGACTCATTATCAGGGTCAAGATTTAATTCATTTGATTCCATTTTTATATTAATAGTATTTTCCTGGTGATCAATAAAACTATTTACATTGTCCTCATGTAAAGACAAGTTTAACATATTCTGTTCAAATGAATAATCCTTTAAATCCTTATCAATAATATCCAATATTTCCTTATCAATCTCATTACCTATAAGTAATTTATTTTCAGGTTGATATAATTGATCATAAGAAGTTGGATGACTTACCAAGGTCTTATCCCACTTACCCTGCCTCTCCTTGCCTTTCCCCTGTAAGGGTGACTGCTGGAGCCCTGCTGTTGAGGATTGTTGTAGTTTTGGGCGTACCAATCCCATTTCCATTTGCTTACAGTAATTTTTTGGTCCTCCTCTTGGGCTGGAGGTGTTGCTATGGAATTGTTGGGTGCCACTGTTGGTGGTTGAGTCTTTATGTCCACTAGAGCTTGGTTGACCTCTATGAAACCTTGAGCTGCTCTCTTTTCCAGATTGTTGATCTGGTCCACTATATTGTTGACTCTTATTGTCAAGGTGTTCAGTAGGGTGGATAGGGAGTGAACTTGTTCTTGTAAAGTATTTTTTGTTTTCTTTATTGAAACCTGCTTTAAAAGCTTTTCCCTTTCCTCCAGAGACATTGACGGAGTGTTGTTGATTATGGGAGAGTCCTGGCCCTCCATTTGAATGTCCTGTAACAGCTCTTTCAGCTCTAGGTCTTAAGTTATAAGGTTTTACCTTATTACTTACAATGTCATTGTTGTCACACATTTTTACGTGGAATTTAAAGAATTGAAAGTTTAGATATGAAAACTTCAAAAAGGAGTTTTATCAGTATTTATCAATACCACTGAAGACAATTTTATTGCTTACTTATTGGTATGAAGTGAATATTTTAAGTGCCAAAAGTCAAATATGCTTTTATGTGGTCACTTGATTTAACTGGTCTACAATATGTAGCCGTGTTTTTATATTCAAAAGAAAACAACTGTCAGTATGATTCTTTCTCAATATTTAATGAATTTTACAAACCAATAAAAGAAAAGATTAAGAGACCTGTTAAAAGAAAACAATTAATCAGTTTAATTGGTTTATTATCTGCAAAGATCACAAATTTAATTGGTCTATTGACAGACTCCCACTAAGAACAATTATATGTTAAATTAGTGGTAAAAATTTTATCTGCAAAGATCTCAAATTTAATTGGTCTATTGACAGACCCACTAATAACAATTATAAGTTAAATTAGTGGTAAAATTGTTGATTCAATATCACAATTTTATAATATAACAGGGCTTCTTTTTCTGAAATAACTATATAAGTGACCCCAACCTGTTGTAATTATCCAAATATTTCTATAGGGATATTATTTACGTGCACCTTCTTTTGAAATTTTCACTTACAGGATTATAACAGAATTCTTGAGGAAAGGCCCCCAATTTTCAGGCTAAGGTCAAGTACAAGGACGTGAACTAGCTTGAATAGTCAGTTGTCTAGAAGATTTTAATGGTCCTATATGAATACTGTAGTTCTAATCCACTAAGTTGTAAAATATAATCAAATATAAAGGTCTCAGTAATATAATTCTCACTATTCTTATATATGGCTTACAATCTTTATAGTTGGTAGAAAAATAGATTATATAAATTCAGATAATATTCAAAAGTCTTATAAAAGTACTAATTGATATGTATTGTAATTGGTTTGGTTATATTGGTTAAATTGTAATGATAAAGAATGAAGAAATACAACCCAAAAACCTCCTCCTTTTATACACACTGAGTTCCCCAATGATTCCCTTGATGTACCACCCAATACACAGTTAATCACGCCTCTAAACAACTAATAGACATTCCCATCAACATTCCCAGTGACCCATGACATAATTAGAAGAGTAATAACCGCCAAAATCCTGCAATAATAAGGGAAATCCATCAAAATTAAAGAAAAAGACAAAAAGAGAGTATATGCGTATAAAAAAATAATATTAAGGACTAAAGGAGACTTTTTAAGGTTAATAATAGCTTAATAATAAGGGGGATTGACTGTAGAAATAATGGGGCTAATCCTGACATTATACTACGTGAAATTCCCATTCAAAAATAACCAAAATTGACTGAGAAACCACCCAAAAACTTAAAAAAAGAGCGTGAGATGTGGGGTAACTACATGCAGTTCTTGGCAGGCTCTTGCATGGGTAAATCCTTGACTAAAATTAGGCGAATTTAAGCGTGGTGATGAAATAAAGTGCCAAGAGTGAGGTTATTAATGAAATTAGTGCATAGAAACAGGGTCAATGCATTATTAATTAAGCTAGGACACTAAATAAGCGCCTGTCGCCTATTTTAGTGTGTTTCCCCACAGTGGGCGTAGAATGTGGGGTAATTATAGTGTGAAAAAGCTAACTTTGCTAAAAATGAAGCTATTCACACGGGAAAAAAGCAGGCAGTATGTGGCCAGTACACAGAAGCCATTTCTGGCATAAAAAACACCAAATTTGAAAAGTGTTATTTTTATGCATTTAAATAGCCAAATCAATAGTTCTAAATGAGCCCAATTGATCTGTCAAAGCGCAATTTTGATATTCTCAATTTTATAGCGCATATAGTCAACTTTTAAGTGAAATAAAGCGCATTTCTTGTTTTTTGCATAAAACAATGAATATAACAGCTTTAAGTGTACTTAAAAATTATGTAGCCTTATACTTAAGGTTCTTAAGATTACCCTAACATACTCCAACTTAATATTAAGTACATAAGACCTATAAAAGGTGGATATATGCGTGTATATAAGGTGTTATAATGGCATTTTTTGTGTATTATCATAATTTTACTTATGTATACTATTTGTGTACTCTCATTTATTATTCCCATGTATAGTTCATGTGTTTAACATAACTTATAGTTACTTTTTACTCAGTCCTGGAGATATACAGGCTGACAAAAGTACTTTCTAGAAGCCAAAAATCAAGAATTAAAGGGTTAAACAAGCATCATGTTAACCAGTCCACACAATATTTGATGTGGTGAACAATAAATCTTTATAATGCATAAAAGACACACAGGTATATATATAATACATAGATAATATGCAACTTTAAAGTGTCCTTCTCAGAAATGAAATGTTGTTCAGGAGGAAACTTTAAGCAATGTGTAAGTAGATGGCAAGGGTTTTTCTAATGTCCATTATATTTGATTGTTGGCTTACCATTAAAGTGAAGGTGTTAAAGACTTGATCAAATGTTTCCTTCTGAGGGACAGTCTGATGCCCAGAAGGACACTTTTATAATGCATACCATATAGGTATTATATATAATCATTTTATCTTTAATTTTTATAAAATTGTCTTTCTCAGTGATGGAATATTGTTCAGGTGAACACTTTAAGTACTGTAAATTACATGAGCTCTTTTAATAGCCTTGGTACTGGAGCATTGGTTAAATATTAAAATGAAGGTGTTCCAGACTTGGTAAAACATTTTCTTCTGAAGGATGTTCCAACACTCAGAAGGATACTTTTGTAATGTGTAAAAGATAGATATGAATACATATAATACATAGACAATGTGGTAATCCAACATTGGCTGGGGCCTTTGTTGTGTAGTTTGGTACTGTTTGGTGTTGTCTTAAATGACATTGATTTTTATTATGATGTTTTTCTAGATTTAAAGGCTGAATATTCGAGCTATGGAGATAAGACTATTATAATTGGATAGCCCTGGGTTTTCTCTATATTTTATGTTTTGTTGGTATTTTTATATTCCAAGTTTTAAGGGCTCTTTTGGTCACTTGAAATTTTTTACTTTACCTGTTTAATTTTGTTTTTTGCTTTTATTGGGCCAAAATTAAGTCTTAGGGTTAAGCTCTTAGTACTAATAGATAGCTGTCAGCCAGGCTACTAGACTTACCCAGTGAAATAATTAATTATTTACTGGATGAAGCCGCACCATATCATTTTAATTATTTAATTAATTAGTTACATTAAAATTACTTATAATAAATTAACTAATTACAGAATGATAAAATTAAATAAATAATTAAAATTAAATATAAAATTTTCCCTTATATTTTTTCTCTAACACTGTGCTCATTTGAAAGGTTGGAAGAAATAAAGAATTATATTAAAAAATAGATTTTAAATTAAAATAAGATTTTAATATTCAAATAATATTAAATATATACAAAAATTCAAATTTCTTATTTAGAATTGACTTCTACAGTAAATATTAAATAAATTGATGTATTTCTGACATACTCTGTAAATACATCTTTTTGACGCCTTCTTTTTAGAACAACTTTATTATTTGAAAATAATCCTTCTGGAATATTCTTTTTCTCTCTCTCTCATACTACTGTTTTCATAATTTGATTGCCGTGCTTTGTCCCTCCTTTGCCTATATAAGGCCTCTCTTTTGGTTGTTTTTTCTTCATTCCATTATTACCTTACTTTATTATCACAACTACAATATAACACTTATCTCTTATATTTTATATCTTTAGTATTTACAAGGACGTAATTCTAATCTATAGTTTATATTGATATTTTAAATTTACCTCTTATCATTGAGTAAAATCATCTTTGATTGAGAAATACGTACCAAAATGTTGAGAATCCATTTTAACCCTTAAAATCCTTGTAAAACTTCATACCAAATCTTCTAGACCAAAAGCATACATTGACAATTGGGAACCTTTCCAAAATATTGACGGCGCAACGTTAATTGAGGCGTAATTGAGGGGACCATCAGTGTACAAGTACCTGTAAAAGACGAGAGAGGCGAGAAAACGATGAACGTCATACGTCACGTGACAAAAGTTTTTGCTGCAAACGGGAATCGAACCGCGCTCCAAAACTTAGGTTCATATACTGACTAAAAGTCGTATATATCATGGTAATTATTGATATTACTATTTGTGGGTTACTCTTCACTCTTCATTTGCTATGTATTTCCTTTTACTCAGCACTCTGTAAGTGGCATTAATTTGCTCATTTTACAGGGGGAGGTGTCTGGTAATTTGGAATTTATTTTTATTATTATATTTTTTTTATTTTTCCTGGTTGACCATAATAGATCAATAAGTGTTCTTAGTCCCAGAAGTAATAAAATAATTATATTTTAATATTAATTATTATAATTTTTCAGTTGACATTTGTCCTGATTAATTTAAATTTTAATTGTTCCAGTTGACAAATTGTCCTGACAATAATATTTTTTTTAATTAATATATAATTAATATTTAATTACTTCAGTTGACTTTGAGTCCTGGTAATTCAATAAATATTTTAATTAACAAAACTCACATTTAATTATTTCAGTTGACATTAAGTCCTGGTAATTAAGTGATCAAGCTTAATAAAATTTTAAAATAGAAATTTATATTTAATTACTTCAGTTGACATTAAGTCCTGGTAGTTAAGTTATCA
The DNA here is from genome assembly GCA_030280995.1 of Hemileia vastatrix. Classification (NCBI taxonomy): domain Eukaryota; kingdom Fungi; phylum Basidiomycota; class Pucciniomycetes; order Pucciniales; family Zaghouaniaceae; genus Hemileia; species Hemileia vastatrix. Next base: position 16,547,961 of record JASXTE010000015.1, read on the forward strand.
GTTTAATAAAATTTAGTTAAATTAATATAAATTCATATTTAATTACTTCAGTTGACATTAAGTCCTGGTAATAAATTAGTTGATTTAAATCCTGAAAATAATTAATTAAAATTATTAATAAAAATTTTAATTTATTTCTACAGTTGATTATATTATAATCCTGGTTTTAAATTATTTTTTGAATTAATAAATTAATTTTATTTAGTTGATTTTTATCCTAAAAAGATTTTTTTTTTTTATTTCGGTTAAATAAAAATTAAAAATAAAGACTTATTAATCTTATTGTCTCTTTTCTTCATTTCAGTAGAATCTTAAAATGACTGACCAAAGTGGTTTTGCTGCACGTGAAGAAGAACTAGACTTGATTGATTATGATGAGCCTACTTCTGTAAGTTCTCCTTTAACAAGAAGAATTTCTCAAACTAATAAATCCTTGCCCCAAACAGGATGTGGAGATGGAAGAAGTAGAAATCCTAGTGGACACAACTCAGGATCAGAAGCCTATGTTAAACCCACCAGAAGAGCTTTCAAAAGGCTTCAGGATAAAAAAGATGCCATTGTCTCAGCAGGTAAAGTGTTGGTCAGTCGTCTAGAAGAGATAAGAAAAGAGGGAAGAAATGAGAGGAGGAGAAGGAGAAAAGGAGTATGGGTAATAAAAGAAATAAAATTTAGTAAAATTATTTAATTTATTGAGAGGAATCAATGACGGGTTTCTTGAGAGGTGACAAAAGTGAGGTTATTATTCATTACTAATATTATTAAGATGTAAGGACTATGCGCAGCAGACACTATGATCACTATCAGACTTAAAGCAACCTTTAAATTGATATATAGAATTTTAATTAGAATTTTATTACTAATAAAAAGAATATAAACATAATATAAAAATTGTATTTAATTTGTTGAGTGTATAATAAGTGATGAGGCTACAGGGGATTATCCAAGGCCCTTTTATAGGCAATGGGTCCTCTGAAGCGCCACTATATTTGTAAATACAATAATTATAATAGAATAAAACAAGTATATCAAAGAGTAAGTGAAACATAACAATTTACAGAAAAATATGAAACAAATAATTAAAACCCCAATTAAGAATCCAATTTTCCCGCCATTAATTCCCAAATCAGTAAGTAAAAATAGTGAATAACTAAACAAGACTGGAACATAGGAACTATGAGAAAAATAATTCCAAACAGATGGTACAGTCTGATTTAAGGATATTTTAAGTGAAACAAAAAATACTTTGACGCAACAAAACATGTAATTAATCTCAATTTAGTATAAATTAATTAATTGGTTTTTCCTGACACAATTAAGGGTCAAAAGAAGCGTCATTACTTATTTTTTAGTATTATATGAAAGGTGTTATTTAATATATAAATTTAAATAATTAATTTAAATATATTATAAGTCAATTTTACACTTATAATTATAATATATGTTTTTCAATTAATTAAATATAAATTTATAATTATTAAATACATAAAAATGCGCCATTATTTGTAGAATATATTATATTATGTTCAATTTAAATGTATATAACAAATTTATATAACCAATAAATTTAATGTAACACTTGTATATAATAAAATACTTATATAATTTTATTATGCAATAAAATATTAATTTATATTCATTAAATACAATTCTTACCCATTCTTTCAGGTTTTATAAGTTACATATCATTTACTGGACTCCTGGAATAGCCTGGCTGACATAAAGAATCTGTCTACTCACATAAAGGAGTTGAGGACAGAAAGCTTGAGACTAAAGGTAAGGGTAGATTCCTTGGAAGAAAAGGTGAGAAGAACAGATACTTTTCTCCAAGAGAAGAAAAAACCTCTTCCTCCCAGGGATCAACAACAATTGGCTCCACAGTCCCAAGAGAAGGTGGAAGTTTCCAAGTGGAAGTGGGACTGGCTAAACACTCAGTGGGGCTACCTGGCTCAAAACCAGCATCAGTTACCTCAGGCAGGTCCATCAAGGCCCAACCAGGTCAACCCCACTCCTCCCCACCCTTATCAAGGAGGCAAAAGAAGAAGGAAGCCCAATATGGTGATACCCAGCAAACCCTGGTACGTCCCTCTATTGATTCTCAAGTGCTTTTTCTTGTGGCTGACTCTGTTCCTTCAGGTAAATCAGGAAGGGAGGATGAAACTTTGAGACCTATATAGGCTGGGAGTAGTAGACAAATCACTCATGTATCAAATCCTTTACTTTTAATTGCTACCTCAATGATTAATCCTGATATGGCTGTGATTGATGAAACTCTTGACCCTGAGTTCTATGAGAGTCTGGAAAGTTAATCAGTTTCCTTATTGAGAAACACTCCAGATGTAGCAAGAATTAATGATGAGTACTTGAGAGATATTATTGCCAAGCAAAATCATATAATGAACAATATGCAATTGACTCAGAGATATAATAGTTTGTTAACTGATCAGGGTTATCAAGCATTAAGAAGTGAATCACAGAGAGTCTCTGATGAATTGTCTCATTACAAAGCAACCCATGAAAAGAAAGTTTCTTTATGGCAAAATATAAAAAATGATTTGTCTAAACTAAAAGATACTGTATCTACCTGTTGCCAGGAGGTAGAGATAGATAAGATAAATCTGAAAAGATTGAATGACCATTTGTCATCTTTTCAAAATAAAAATCAGTTATCTTTTGCAACTATCAATGAGAGTTTATCTAGTCTTCCAAGAATGAAAACAAGACTAACAACCATTGAAGAAAAATTGAACTCACTGTTAAATGAACAAAAATATTCTGACATTTCTGTGAAGGAACATATAGTGCAGGATGCCTAAATAGTACCTGTGGCTAGTTCATCTAAGGTAAAAATAGCTCCAGAGATACCTGTTGATAACACTGAGTTTCCATCAAAAACTGATGATGCACCAGGATCTGCAACAGAAGGATTAAACAATGAGATTTCAGCACAATTAGAGAAATTAAAGCTGCTTCTTACTCAGAAACAAGCTAGTACTAAGGAGACTCCTTCAAATGAAAAGAATTGGCCAAAACTTGACCAGTACCCAACATTTGATGGTGATTCTTCCGCTGATTGGCAACAATTTATTTGCAGAATTGATCACTTTAAAAATTCTTACAAACTCCCAGATGAGGAAATTGTGTCCAAGTTAATTTCTTTGTTCACTAATGTTGCCCTGATGTAGTATGAATCTGTTCTCCTGGATGGGAATGACTACTCATGGGAGGATTGGAAGAAATTAATTAAAGCACAATTTGGTGGCTCCAAGTTCAGAATGGCTCAACAAAGGCAGTATGAGGAAACTAGATATAGCTCTTCTACTGATAAAACTATTGAGTTTTTAATGAAACTTGTAAAAATCTTAAGGGCAATGGACCCAAATATGGAGTTTGATTTATGGAAGGATAGGATCCTCTATAAATTACCAATGTCTCTGAGAGACTTGATAGTGGCTAGGACTGAGTTCTCCAAAGAACCCTCTTCTTTCATTAATACTTGCAATGAGATACTTCTAAACAATAATTATGATGCCAGAAGATTCATTCCTAGGACCCCTTTGGAGAAACCCTCCACTTACCAACAGAAACCTCTGGAAAAGGTTGGTAAACCTTCTGCCCCTGTTGCACCAAAGAAGTATGCAACAAACACTTGCTTCAAGTGCAACAAGCCTTGGCAGAAAGGCCATGTTTGTGACAAGAAGATAAATCTTGTAGAACAAACAGAGGAACATGCTGATGACACAGTGGTACTGGATGATACATCAAGTGATTGTGCCAGCAATATTTCATATGAATCTCAACAAGAAATCTTGATGCTGGAAGAGGATATTCATTATTTAAATACTATTGATATTGATAATAATGCTTTATCTACAGTTGAGGATGCTGAGATCATAAAGAACATTGAGGATAACTCAATTGTTATTGCCCCTCTTAAGGCACCAGTCTTGATCAATGGAACCAGCATTGAAGTTGTTCTGGATTCTGGAGCTGGAGGAAGTGTAGTATCTGAAAGAGCACTTGCTTCAGTTGATCAAGACTATAAATCTAAACTGATGCCTATCATTTCTGAAAACTGGAGAGGGTATGGTTCTGTTTTGTCCCCCATTGGTAAATACAAAGCCACAGTGTTTTTTAAATATAACCATGGTTTTGTAAGAGCTATTTGTGATTTTGTTGTCATGAAAAATGATAACTTGAGCAATTGGTTTATTGTAGGGAATGATATTTTAACCAAGTATGGCATAAAATTGGATCCTTCAAACCAATGTTTCACAATGGGGATGAATGGGAAGAGAAAATTTAAGATTTCCTCCCCTAAAAAATTAGTAAAACCAGAATTAAACACATGTAATTCTGTGGTTCAATATAAAGGAAGATCTACAAATGAAATGCATGCCCTTATTTCTGAAATTGAAAATGCTTCTTTTGGAGAACAAATTTCTGGTGAGGATAAATATTCCATCATTAACTTGATAAAATCTTTTCCTATGGCCTTTGCTCATGGGTCACATGAACTGGGATTAGTTAAAGAGGAAATGAAACTTTCATTGTCTTTCCCATTAACTGATATACCACCTAGTTTAAAGAGAAGCCTTATCCTGCTTCTCCCACAAAGAGAAAAGATATTGAAGACAATATCTCTACCCTTTTAAAAATGAATATTATTGAAAAGGTAGTTGAAACACCTAAATATTGTGTTATCTCACGTGTCCTAATTTCTTATGAGAAAGATAAAGCCAGGTTATGTGGTGATTATAGAGCACTAAACACTTATACTATTGATGATATCTACCCTTTACCTAGAACCAGCTCTATACATGCTACTTTACAGGGTGCTAAATATATCAGCTGTCTGGATGGTAATAAAGGATATCACCAGGTACCTTTTGAGAAAAATTCTCAGAACTTTCTGATGATTGCCACTCATATGGGTATTTATAAGTATATTAGGATGCCATTTGGCCCTAAAAATTCCCTTTTAGTTTTCCAAAAAGTAATGGATAACACATTCCATCAAAAGATAGTTGAAGGATGGCTGATGTTTATATTGATGATATCATTATATTCTCAAAAACATTTGAGGACCATCTTAAACACCTGTGTAAAGTATTCAAGAAAATGGATGAAATAAATATGACACTTGCTTTGAAGAAATGTAAATTTGGTTTCCATTCTTTAAAATTTCTTGGTCATGTTGTTTCAGGCTTACAGATATGTGTTGACCAGAACAAAGTGGCAGCCATACAACAGGTGAAGGCTCCTACAACAGTTAGAGAGCTCCAAAGTTTTTTGGGAATGTGTGGATACTATAGACAGTATATTAAAAATTACCAAGTTATAGCTTTACCCCTTACCCAATTAACTAGAAAGGATGTTGCTTTTGTCTGGAATAGTGAAAGACAAAGAGCCTTTGACACTATGAAACACTGTTTGATGTCAGTATTAAATTGATTTTTTTAAAATTAAATATATTTATCAAATATCATATATATACACAGAATATGAGTTTATTATCTACCAAAAATTAATTATTATTCTACTTAATGCCCTACATCCTCCTCCTTATATATATGTCCGTCGTCAAATGTCTATGCTTATGCAAGTATGCTTTTAATCTAACACATTTCATAGTTTGAGAATGCAGTGTTACTATTGGGTCATCTATTACTTTACTTTCTGCTTTCTGTCTTTTAAATACACTTTCTCGCTGATGTGTTACTTTTCTCTTTAATAATCTCTCACCTCTTTTAACTATCCTAAAGTGGATCTTATCCATGAAATGTAGATAGTACTTTATTTTTCTCCCTCTCCTTTTCTTTCTATAGTCTCTTATCGCCTTACATAGTCTGTTATGTTTGTCTTTTATCTTCCCATGCCACCTTATAACTTTTACCTTTTTATCTATGATTTTTTCTATTCTCTTAATGATTATGTCTTGCTTAAAATTTAATTGTTCTTCTCTTGAGTTGCTTGAGTTGTGAATGTCATTTGTTGCACCAATCTCGCATTGAGATACTAAGTGGATATGTGCAAGGTTTGCCGTCACAAAGTTAACATCCCCCCTTCCACTGAGTATCTCATAGTCTTCCATTCCCATCTTTCGCATGAATTTAAAGTGTTTGACTCGATCTAAGGGTTTGGTAAAAATATCAGCTACCATCTCGCTTGTTGGAATATAATCGATAAATATTTCTTTGTTCTTAATTAGATCCATTACATAGTTGTAGTGAGTTTCAATGTGTTTAGTTCGTGAATGAAAAACAGGGTTCTTGGACTTTTTCATTGCACTTTGGTTATCAGATTCAATTATTGTTGGTCTTTTAATTTCTTTGCCAATTTCACTGAACATTTTCCTCCACCATATTGCCTCCTGTCCAGCTGCTAAATTCGCTCTATATTCAGCTTCAGCTGAGGACGTACTTACAGCTCCTAATTTTTTACTTTGCCATGATACCGTCCCATTGTTAATCATGAACACGTATCCACTAGTGGACTTCCTCATTTCATTCTCTGCCCATCCAGAATCCACGTAACCTTTTAAAGCATCTTCCTCATTTGAATATTTAATTCCCCAACTTTGGGTGCCTTTCAAATATCTTAATACTCTTTTAAACGCCATCCAGTGATTTATATTAGGTTTTTCCAAAAATTGTGAGAGTATTCCTACGGTATAGGAGATATCCGGTCGTGTACATTGAGACAAATAATTTAGTGACCCTATGGCAGATCTATAGTCTTTTCCTTCTTGTTTAAATTCATCGTGTTCTTTGTCTGTGGCTGTTTCTAACTTCAAATTGGACTGCATAGGTGTTCCACTAATCTTTGCGTCTTCTAGCCCATATTCTTGTACCAGAGTTTTAATATAATGTTCCTGAGATAGGAAAATTCCGCCATTTTCTTCTAAAACAACTTTTATCCCTAGGACATGCTGTACTACGCCTAGGTCTTTTATTTTAAAGTTATTTTTCATTTGGTTGATCACACGATTGCTGTTAGGTCCTACTAGTATCAAGTCATCTACCCATGCAAACGCCAGATCTCCTTCTGTATGGACAAACAGGCAGGGATCTGCGTCACTGATCCGATATCCGTTTTGAGTGAACCAGCTGGTCATGGTTAAATACCACCCCCTCGCTGCCTGTTTTAGTCCATACAGTGTTTTCTTTAGTTTTATAATGTATTTACTTGGGTTTTCTATTAGGTCATCTTTATATTGGTTGTTATACGTTTCCTGTTTTGTTTCCTTTAGCCATTCACTGAATCCCTCTGGTATACTAATGTATACGGCTTCTTCATCACTTAGTTTGGAATTCAAGTATGCAGTGACAAAGTCTGCCTGCCTAGGTTTTTGTTTCGTGTGTGCCGCATAGTTTAACATGAATCTCATGGTGCTGAGTCTTCCTGTTGGTGAAAATGTCTCTTCAAAATCGATGCCTTCTTTTTGTTTGAAGTCTCTTGCTACACATCTTGCCTTGTACCTTTGAAGTTCACCTTCAGCATTGAATTTTTTATTTAGCACCCACCTTGTGGTGATCGTAGTTTTATTTTTATCTTTATTTTCTTTAGGCATGATCTCAAAAACTCCATTTTCAACTATTGAGTCGAATTCATCAAATATTGCTCCCTTCCATTTAACCCATTCCCCTGATTTCTTTGCTTCCTGATAGCTGTCAGGGATAATTACATTCTCTCTGATAAATGTTTCTAAGACTAATGCTTCTAGATTTATTCCTTCATCAGTTATTTCCTCAATATTCGACTCTTGCGGTACTTGTTTGGCAATATGGGTTTGATAGTTGCCATATCTCTCGGGGGCTTTCCTTTCCCTTATCATCTTTCTTCTCTTTTGTTGGTGGGTTTTCCAAGAATGAAATCCAAGCATTTGATATTATCTAACTCGGCTTCCATTATTGTTGACCAGACGAAATAGTTTTTTTCATTAAGAAGGCAACGAGGATTGTTACTACCGGTGCTGTGATTGTTCAGTTCGGACATCTTGTTTTCGCGAATTAGTAGTAGGTAATACGGGGTTTATGATGTAGTGAGAACTTGATAGTAATATAGTGGATACTCTTTGTTATTTAAACGATTGATTACTTAGTGGTACTGATAATGTATTAAATTGATTTTTTTAAAATTAAATATATTTATCAAATATCATATATATACACAGAATATGAATTTATTATCTACCAAAAATTAATTATTATTCTACTTAATGCCCTACATCCTCCTCCTTATATATATGTCCGTCGTCAAATGTCTATGCTTATGCAAGTATGCTTTTACTCTAACGCATTTCATAGTTTGAGAATGCAGTGTTACTATTGGGTCATCTATTACTTTACTTTCTGCTTTCTGTCTTTTAAATACACTTTCTCACTGATGTGTTACTTTTCTCTTTAATAATCTCTCACCTCTTTTAACTATCCTAAAGTGGATCTTATCCATGAAATGTAGATAGTACTTTATTTTTCTCCCTCTCCTTTTCTTTCTATAGTCTCTTATCGCCTTACATAGTCTGTTATGTTTGTCTTTTATCTTCCCATGCCACCTTATAACTTTTACCTTTTTATCTATGATTTTTTCTATTCTCTTAATGATTATGTCTTGCTTAAAATTTAATTGTTCTTCTCTTGAGTTGCTTGAGTTGTGAATGTCATTTGTTGCACCAATCTCGCATTGAGATACTAAGTGGATATGTGCAAGGTTTGCCGTCACAAAGTTAACAGTCAGCACCGATTCTTGCTTTACCTGACTTTAATCAACCATTTGTTTTGTACACTGATGCCAGTTTCATTGGTCTTGGTGCTGCCCTCCATCAAAAACAAGTGATAAATGATAAAGTTTCAGAAGTAGTAATTTGTTATATTTCAAGAACCTTGAGAAATAGTGAATTGAAATATGGTGCTACTCAATTAGAGTGTTTAGCTGTAGTATGGGCTCTAGAAAAGCTTCATTATTACCTAGATGACGAGAAATTTGAACTTGTCACTGACTGCAGTGCAGTTAAATCCCTCTTAAATTTGAAAACACCTAAAAGACATATGTTCAGATGGCAGTTAGCTGTTCAAGAGTACAGAGGGAGAATGACAATTATTCAAAGGGCTGGTATTGTTCACTCAAATGTGGATATGTTATCTAGGTTACCTTTGCCAAATAATGACTCTAATCCTGCGTATGATCCTGAGGACAAAATTATTCATATACATGGGATATATGTGGTTGATATGGAGGAAGAGCTATTACAGCTTATTCTGGAATCATATGATAAGGACACTGCCTTGAAAAAGTTATGCACCATATTAAATGATCCAAAGAATGCTTCAATACAAGCATTAATTAAAACCCTTCCAACAAAGTACCAAAAAGCTTTGGAAAAAGGTAAATTTTCAATTGATGAAGGATATCTATATTATAGAAGAAAGTTGAGTAATGTTATTGTTATTCCTCCTTCTATGAAAGAAATCATCTTTAAAATTTGTCATGATGACATATTAGCTGGACATTTTGATCTTGACAAAACAATGATCAGAATTAAGAACACTGCTTTGTGGGCTAATATGTCTGAAGACACAAAACTATATGTTGAATCTTGTGATTCTTGCCAAAAATCAAAAAGATTAACTGGTAAAAGAGCAGGATTAATGCAACATATTGAGCCTCCTGATGCTCCATGGCAAATAATAAACATGGATTTTGTAACAGGATTACCTATTGCTGGTAAAGACAGTTATAACTCTTGTTGGATTATTGTGGACAGATTCACAAAAATGTGTAAATCTATCCCTACCCACAAGAATGTTTCCACTAAAGAATTAGCTTTCTTATGGTGGTCTCATATGTTTAATACTTCTGGTTTTCCTAAAACCATAATCTCTGACAGAGACCCTAAATTTACTTCTGAATTTTGGATGTCTCTGATGGATGTTTGTGGTTGTGATCTGAAACTTTCTACTGCCCATCACCCTCAGACTGATGGTTTAGCTGAAAGAATGATTCAGACTTTAGAGGACATGATAAGAAGATATTGTGCCTTTGGCCTTGAGTATAAAGATAATGACAGATTCACTCATGATTGGGTTACCTTACTTCCTGGGTTAGAATTTGCTTATAATAGCACTGTTCATTCTGTTACTCAAAGAAAGCCTTTTGAGCTCTGGCTTGGATATGTTCCTAATACTCCTGCCCAAATTCTCAATAACAAAATACCTAAATTGGATATACATCCTGGTGTAAAATCTTTTCTTCAAATGCAATAACTATGTAGAAATCATGCTCAAAAATGTATTGAAAAATCATTTGAATATGAGAAGAAAAGATGGGACAAATCCCATAAAGAATACACTTTCAAAAAGGGTGATGAAGTGTTGATTTCTACAGTCCACTTCAACTTACAAGGTAATAACAAATTAAAAGATCCATTTGTTGGTCCATTTGTTGTAAGAAGAATGATTGGAGATAATGCAGTTGAAGTTATTCTGTATTCTCCATATGGCAGAAAACATCCTGTTTTTCCAATATCTCTTTTGAAACCTTACACATCCAATAGTGATTTATTTCCAAAAAGGAGGGGTAGATCAAAGAAAACCCCAAATGAAATCACTGAAACAGCAGAAATTGAAAAAATTCTAAATGACAGAATAGTCACTGCTGAAAAAGGTACAGAATACTTATTGAGATTCAAGAATAAATCATCTGAATATGATTCTTGGATACCTGGGAAGGAGATATCTAATCTCCCTACTCTACTAAAAAGTATAAAAAGAAAAAATCATAGCATTTTTTTATTGTTTTTTTTAGAGTGAGGGAGTGTCAGCCAGGCTACTAGACTTACCCAGTGAAATAATTAATTATTTACTGGATGAAGCCGCACCTTATCATTCTAATTATTTAATTAATTAGTTACATTAAAATTACTTATAATAAATTAACTAATTACAGAATGATAAAATTAAATAAATAATTAAAATTAAATATAAAATTGTCCCTTATATTTTTTCTCTAACACCGTGCTCATTTGACAGGTTGGAAGAAATAAAGAATTATATTAAAAAATAGATTTTAAATTAAAATATGATTTTAATATTCAAATAATATTAAATATATACAAAAATTCAAATTTCTTTTTTAGAATTGACTTCTACAGTAAATATTAAATAAATTGATGTATTTCTGACATACTCTGTAAATACATCTTTTTGACACCTTCTTTTTAGAACAACTTTATTATTTGAAAATACTCATTCTGGAATATTCTTTTTCTCTCTCTCTCATACTACTGTTTTCATAATTTGATTGCTGTGCTTTGTCCCTCCTTTGCCTATATAAGGCCTCTCTTTTGGTTGTTTTTTCTTCATTCCATTATTACCTTACTTTATTATCACAACTACAATATAACACTTATCTCTTATATTTTATATCTTTAGTATTTACAAGTACATAATTCTAATCTATAGTTTATATTGATATTTTAAATTTACCTCTTATCATTGAGTAAAATCATCTTTGATTGAGAAATACGTACCAAATTGTTGAGAATCCATTTTAACCCTTAAAATCCTCCTAAAACTTCATACCAAATCTTCTAGACCAAAAGCGTACCTTGAAGATAGCCCTGATTTTTCTCTACAATTTAGTTCAATATGATTTTTTAGCCTATTTTACTGTTTAAGGTGTTTTCTGTTGTTTTCTGGGTTTTTAGTTATTTTTAGTGGCTTTCTGGCTTCAGGAGGGTAGGGTGCTTCAGGGTGGTCCACCTGCCTCTACCATAGCATGATGGGGAGAGCTTTTAGAGGGTTTTTATGCAATTTGGCTGGAAGAAAAGTCAAAATAGTTGCTGTAGCATAGATTTTTAGATGGGAGTCTGTGTCAGCCTGGATATCCCCAGAACGGAGTAAAAAGTACTAATAGGTTATATTAAAACGCATGGAATATACACAGGAACAATAAATTAAAGTAAACAAGTTGTATACATAAGTAAAAATTATGATTAAATACAATATATGGCATTATAACACCTTATATACAAGCATATATCCAACTTTTATAAACCTTATGTACTTAATACTAAGTTGGAATATGCTAGGGTAATCTTATGAACCTTAAATATAAGGCTACATAATTTTTAAGAAGACTTAAAGCTGTTGTTTTCATTGTTTTATGTGAAAACCAATAAATATGCTTTAAATCACTTAAAAGTTGATTATATGCGCTATAAAGTTAATAATATTAAAAATGCGCTTTTACAGATCAATTTGTCTTAATTATAAATTTTTATTTGGCCACTCAAATGCATAAAAATAACACTTTCAAAATTTGGTGTTTTTTATGACAGAAATGGCTTCTCTGTACTGGCCACATTTTTCCTCCATTTTCCCCATGTAAATAGCTTCATTTTTAGCAAAAATAGTTTTTTCACCCTATAATTACACCACATTCTATGCCCACTGTGGGAAAACACGCTAAAATAGGCAACAGGTGCTTATTTAGTGTCCTAATTTTATTATAGGTGCATTGACCTTATTATATGCTCTAATTTCATTAATAACCTCAAGCTTGGTGCTTTAATTCACTAACACACATAAATTTACCTAAATTAGTCAAGGATTTACCCATGAAAGTGTCTTCCAAGGACTGCATGTAGTTACCCCACATCTCACACACTTTTTTAGGGGTTTTAAGTAGTTTCTAAGTCAATATTGGTTATTTTTGAATGGGGATTTCATGTAGTTTAATGTCATGATTAGCCCCATCATTTCTACTGTTAATCCCCCTTCATATTGAGTAATAATTAGCTTTATTATTCCTCTTTTTAGTATTCTATTTTAATGCATTACATGCATACACTCTCTTTTTTTCTTATTCTTTATTTTTGATGGATTACCCCTATTACTACATGATTTTGGGGGGTGATATGATTCTAATTATGTTACTGGTCACTCTTAATGTTTTTGGACAGGTGTATTAGCTTGAATGAGGCGTCATTATCTGTGTATAGGGCTGGTAAATCAAGGGGTACATTGGAGGAATGATTGGGTATTAAAGGAGGGGGTTTTTGGTCTTGTTTTCTACCTTCTTTATCATTACAATCAAATATATAACCAATAAAATTACAATAAATATCAATAGCACTTATAAAGTCTTTGAATAGTATCTTAATTATTACATCTATTTTTCTACCAACTATAAGATTTTAACCCATTTATAATTAGTGAGATTAAAATTACCAAGACCTTTATATTAAGTTATATCTTAATACTTATTGGATTAGTACTACAGTATTCATACCGGACCATTAAAATCTTCTAGACAACTGACAATTAAAGCTAGCTCACATCTCTGTACTTGATCTCAGCCTGACAGTCTGTGTGTAAATACTGAATAAGACAGTTTGGGGTAACTTTAATTATCATATAAACATCTGGTAATTAGATCACTGTTTCTTACTCTGTTTTAAATGTTTTTTGGCCACAATTGGTTGGGTTTTTTTCAAGGTTAGTTCTTCATTTAACTTAACTTTGGCAACTGATTTCTCTGGTGTAGCTTTTCAACCTGCATCCAGTATTGTTGCTATTTTTGTGCAACAAGTGCACAGTGTTTTGCTTTTCTGGTATGGATCTTTCTGCATTTCATTTTTATTTGGTCTTTAGTATATCTAGGGTACTGTCTTGACTTGTTAAGCAGTCAAGGAGTTTTTTAGAAGGGGTATTGTAACAGTCTAAAATTTTCTGTAGCAAATTGATCTCACCTGGTATTTCTCAAAGGGACAGGGGATTTTCTCTCTGGTTCTTCTCCAACTCCCTTGTTCAAGGCCAATAGCTAGTACTATAGGATTATCTACATTTCTGGCGCCCAACGTGGGGTGAGGATTTTCTAGCCTTTTGGACTTTCTTTTACTTTTGGACTCTCTTATTTGGTTAGAAATTGGGTTTTTTGATTCCATTGGACCATGGCTTCTGGACCCTCATTCCATAGTGTTAGTAGTGGCACTTCTGGTGCTGCAGAGGATGTTAATCCTCCTGTTTCTGTTAAGCCCTCTGTCAAGATCAAGTCCTGGAAGTGGCCTATTTTTATGGTGGAGGATGTGAAGTTGTTTCTGGAGCTTTTTGAAGCTTCTGAGAATGTGGATGGTGCTTCTAACTTGGACATGGTGAAGCAAGTCATCTTCTACATTGGGGAAAAGGCTCTAGTGAAGGAGGTTGCTTCTCGGGAGGGTTATAGAAGAAAGGATTGGAAAAAGTTGTGTCTGCAGATGAAAGACAGGTGAGTATCCAGGTATTTTATAGTGGATCTCAATGTGATTTCAAGTGAAAGGCAATATTATGGTGAAGAGGATAATCTCCACTCCTATATGAAGCTTGTGGCTCAGTTAGAGCCAGTGGTTCAATATTTGGTGGATATGCAGGTGATGGAAAGTAAATATTCTAAAAGGGATATTTTCTGGTTTGCTCTGGCAACAGAGGTCAGAATTGATGTATTGAAGGAGTTGGTAAGGAAAGAAAAAATGAAGGTTCTTCTGAATGGGAATCAGAAGTTTTCTGCTCTTTATGTGGTGAAGGAGTTTGTGGAGGACCACCTCAGACTATTGGAACTGGATTCTTTCCAAGAGGCTAGCACAAAGTATGTTAGCAAGGTCAGTGAAGCCTTTGCAGAAGATATGGAGTATTCAAGAAAGAAGGAGAGTGTGAAAAATGAAAAGGCTCCTGAGAAGCCTAAAGAAGTTGATCCAGTAGTGTAGCAGCTGGCTGATCTGACAAAACACCTGTATATTTTTGTTCAGGAGGCTTAGAAGACAAACAACGCTAGTTCTCAGCCTAGGGAGTGAGAAATGGAGGGCTGGTAGAAGTGATCCTTGGGTCTTCTCTTACTGTAGCAGGAAGGGGCACAAGTCCAATTATTTTTGAGAACTGAACAGGTGTGTGTCTGAAGGGAAAGTGGAATTTGATGGGAAAATGTTCAAGTTCCCCAATGGTTATTTTGTAAAGCCTAATGATGGTCAGGCTCCAGTGGACCTGGTGAAAAGGAGACATAATGTCAAGTCAAGGAGTCCAGGGTTTGAAGAATTGCATAATGAGGCTTCCTCTTCTAATAAAGGTGGAGATTATGGAAAGGGAAAAGGTAAGGAGAGTAATAGAGTCTCATTCACACCTGCTTTTGGTAGTTTGGAGCTGTATTCTTGTGGTGGACAGGCAAGTGGGGAATCCTTGGCTGGTGTGTATGATGTGGAAGCAGTAAAGGTGGGAAGGCCTAAGAGCAGTTCTCAAGCCCAACCAAATGCTAAGTCTTTAAAGGTGTATCCTAAGATGAGTGTATCTAGGAAAAAATAAAGCAAAGATGAGCTGTATAAAATGCAGAAGGGTATATCTGATATGAGCTCCCATAGTTTTGGAGAATTGGACATGAATGGTGAGCCAATGCCTATGGATCCTGTACCTAACTCTGAGGAGGATGTCCCTTTGGCTTCATTACCAAAGCCTGCTGGAGTTAGAGGGTCTGGTGAGGGATCTGGCTTGATTCCCATTGTAGACAATCCTATAGTACTAGCTATAGGCCTTGACCAAGGGAGTTGGAGAAAAACCAGAAAGAATAACCCCTGTCCCTTTAGAAAAACTAGTGAGATTTACCTGTTGTAGAAAATTGGAGATCTTTTTGCTACACCCTCTAATTAAACACTCTTGACCTCTTTAAAAGTGAAAGATAATAGTCCCAGACAGACTGCCAGAAAGAGTTGAAATGAACAGTAATATATTCCAACAAAAAACTAGCCAATGAGACAGTGAGGAACAGAGAGGTGATGAGTAAAGAGATAAGATTCTTCCCTAAAAATCTTCCCACACACGCATCATACAGCCAGTGCACAGACCACCCTAACCAATTCCCTGCCAAAATCCAGCTTTTACAGCCTTTTTCATGCATAAAAGTGCATTTTAGCGTTTCCCCAGCGCCCAGGCGGGCACCCCGCTTCAAGGCAGGCGGCCGCTTCCAGGCCTTAAAACACCCATACAACCCATAAGAACCCTAAAAAACCTAAAAACCCATAACTTCACTAATAAACAAGATTAACACACATAAGACATACCAAAATGAAAAGAAAATAAAGGAAAATAAGCTGATACATAATAAGTGACCCTAACTTAAGCCTACATATGAACCACTAAGCAATAAACTTCTGATAAATACCAATAACATCACCATAACTACCCTATAAAACAAGGTAACCCCCCATAGGGATACCAAAATGAAGAAGAAAGAAAAGACATTAAGCTGAGACATAATAAGTGACCCTATGTTAAGCCTCCATAAAAACTACTAAATATCACCTAAAGATGAAAAAATCCACTAATAAAACCATAACCCCAATAACACCCTATATACCAAATACCCCCAAATACGCACTCCAAAGGCCTACCAAGGTTTGGATCACCACATCCTCCCTCCAATAAAGAATGTCCCCATTCTTCCTTTTCCAACAACCATGCTTGAACGCCTCTCCAGAATCTTTACCAACAGCCCATTTCTCTCTTCCACCAGATCCTATTCCATCCTAAGTGAACTTCTGAACCAGCAATCCAAGATTCTTCTTTAAAACTTCTCTTCCACCATGCCTTTAAATTAAATCTATCCCTGTGAAAAAAAATCATTTTCTTCTGTTCCTGAATTCCAACTCTAGCTGTACCAGCCTCTAACAATGAAAAGTGATATCTATTTAACCAGTCTTTCTGACTATAACACTCTACCAGAATAAAAATTTCCTCATTTTATAGTCTTGGGGGACTCACAACCCTCAGTTTAAAGTCTTGGGGGACTAACAGCCCTCATTTTATAGTCTTGGGGGACTCCAAAGATCCTCAGTTTTTAGTCTTGGGGGGCTGCAAAAGCCAGAATCACAGAACCCATAACCAGAGATCAACCAGAAAAAGATTTAGAGAAGTAACTAACTTTCTGGGGTAACTGTATATAGAGTTTCCAGCCCCTCAGTCACCCCCAAACTTGCCTTTACCAAATTCAGAAGTTCCCCCTTGGATCCTTCTGCCTTTAAACTTTGACCTCACACTGCCTTAAATTCCTCAGTTTATAGTCTTGGGGGACTTTCCATCAAAAAACCTTGAGCCCATAATTAAAAGATCAGTTTAAAGTCTTGAAGGACTTTCCAGAAATTTTTTTTGAAGATATATCCCATAAATAAAAGATCAGTTTAAAGTCTTAAAGGACATTCCAGAAAAAAAAATCTTGAATATATAGCCCATAAATCCCCAAACCAAAAACCATCAAAGCCAAAACATTTAACCTCCTTTAACAAATAAAACAAAATAAAATGGTATCCCCCAGCCAAGTGATGAGCTAATCCTCTGATACCTTACCCACATCCAAGTGCACCTTGATGTGGTCACACCTAAAAAAAAAAAATTATTTTTTTTATTTTGACTTCTCCTCTTCTACCAAAAACATTGCCAGAGCCCTATCTTGAGCCTTTGAACAAACATAGCCTTGATAAAAAAATTGAAAGAAAAAAAGAGAAAAAAAAATACTCTTGAATCCACCACTTTCACAGCCAACACCCTAAAACCACATAGCAAAGCCAGCTCCAGATCTACAGAAAAGATCACTGGGTGCGCTCCCTCCAATAAGTAAAAATGATGGGAGACCACCAGTGATCCACCACCAATCCAAAATCACCAAAAGACATCCAAGGCAATCCAGTTTAAAGTCATAGAAGACTAAAAACCTGAATCTCAAAAAAACAACACTAGAGTTCAACTAGAAAAAAAACCAAAGGCTTGAAACAGACATTCTGGGGTAACTGTTCTACAGAGAAGCCAGCTCATCAGTTACCCCCACACTTGCTAAAATAAAATCTAGAAGCCCCCCCTGGGTACCTTCTAACAAAAACACAACATCCAACAAAATTAAACAAAACCAATAAGCATGAGGGGTCCAGCAGTTGAAGACCAAAAGAGTCCCCAGTTTAAAGTCATGGTGGACTAAAAACCTGTTAAAGAAAAAAACCAATACTAGAATTCAACAAAATTAAGAGAAGGGGTTGGAAACAGACAATCTGGGGTAACTGCTGTTAGAGCAGCCAGCCCATCAGTTACCCCCACACTTGCCAAAATAAAATCTAGAAGGCCCACCCCTTGGTACCTTCTAACAAAAGGATTTTCCAACACAAATCTTCTCCCATAAAAAAAGCAAAACCATTAAAAAACCATTAAAATTTTTGAAAGCCAAAAAAAATCCAATTTAGAAATAAAAACCTAATTCTGGAGATTAGATAAAACCAATGACCATAATTTTTATCTTCATTTTCTTTTAAATAAAATACCCATCTTCACTTGAACTTTTCTTTTCTTCCATTTTCATTCTACTAAGATTTTTTTTTCTTTTTTTATATAGAGACTTTAACCAGAGAGACTTATAAGAATTGGATTAAACAAAAAAAAATCCTGACCAAATACATAGAGGCCAAATTAAGCAAAATCAAAACAATTAAGTAGTTTATCCTCATTTTGGAGGAATCAGATTCTTGAAATCCAAAGGTTGAAACCAATAAGTTTGCCCCTAGGGCCTGAACCCACTAAGTTCCTCTTCCAATTCTGATATCCCAACATCAGACCTCCAAACAAATCTTCCATCCTCCTCCATACACTGAGCCTACCATAGTTCACATCTCCAGAATAAATAAATTCTCCACCCTGTGAAAAATCTGGAAGCTCCACCACATTTTTAAAATAAACCTTCATACCAGTGACATCCAAAACATCACAATTTTCCTCTTCCATATAGGAATCTTGCTTAGAATCTGCAAAATCCTCCAGAATAACATCCATAACATCAAAATAAAAAATCCTCCTCCAAGAAGAGATCTTCTGATCTTGAGGAAAACACCTGAAAATAACCTTCCTCTATTAGAAAAAGATCCAACACAGAATCTTTCTGTCCATCCAAAAATTCAACTGATACATCCTCCTCCAATAAGCCATTATCTGAACTTGAGAAAGAAAAATAGTCATCCCTTAACAACCATTCATTCACCACAGTTCCCTTCTAAATCTCCCAAAATCCTTCATCATGACCAGAAAAATTCTCCTTCCCACATAGTTCATCCAAACATAAGGAAATACACTTATCCTCTAGTGCATACATCTCCAAAACATCCAGTTAAACACATTCCTGAGTTCCCATGGTATCCTCTGGAAAAGAAAAATAGGCTTTACAAACATCATCATAATAACTATCTTCTAAATTTGATGGCTCCAACACCTCCCCAGAAGCTGAAATTTCCACCACAGTCTTCTGAACCTCTTTGCCCAAAAGTATTCCCTCTCCAGATTCCACATCCCTATCCTTCATACTATCCAAATATACCAAAATAAGCTACTTTAAAACAACCATAGCAGGAATCCTATTTTCCCCATTTGGAAGAGTCTTCATCAAGTCAGCCTTGAAAAGAATCTCCATAACCTCCACTTTTACATCCCTACCCATGGCACTCCAAAATACATACTTGGCCCCATCTTCATGTGGTAATAAATCATTATATACCAGATAATCTAGAGCCTCCCCAAACTCCACCATAAATTCCCCATACTGAGAAAGAGAAGTTACACCACCTTTCAATTCCCACTTCCTAGCAACCCCATGAAGATCCACCATTTAGAAAGTAGTAGGCCACCTTTTAGCCATTTCAATCTTCAACTTTCCCCAGTCCTGACTCCTATATCCTGCCATACTAGAAACTTCCTTCTCCACCTCCCTATTACCAATGAAAAAGATTACTTGCCTAACCATGTCCAACAGTGAGGCCCCATCAATCTCAGTAGCAACCTCAAACCTAGCCAAAAACCTCTTTGCATCCTCCCCCAAAAACCTTGAACCATCCCAAGACTGAATCCTAACCATCCTATCAAATCCAAGTTACAGCCTCCAATCTCCACAAAAGATAGCCAAAGTCCCCCCCAATAGCCTTAAAGACCTATGAGGGACCAATTCCAACAGAAAAGAAGAAACCTAAACCAACCACAAAGAGATATAGCACCAAATTCAAAATCCACCAAAGAAGATCCACCAAAGAGAGAAGCCTAGATCATCAGAGATTCCAAAAAGCCAACAGATTTGTTACCCCCACTTTGGGCACCAGAAATGTAGACAATCATATAGTACTATCTATAGGCCTTGACCAAGGGAGTTGGAGAAAAACAAGAAAGAATAACCCCTGTCCCTTTAGAAAAACAAGTGAGATTTACCTGTTGCGGAAAATTGGAGATCTGTTTGCTAGACCCTCTAATTAAACACTCTTGACCTCTTTAAAAGTGAAAGATAATAGTCCCAGACAGACTGCCAGAAAGAGTTGAAATGAACAGTAATATATTCCAACAAAAAACCAGCCAATGAGACAGTGAGGAACAGAGAGGTGATGAGTAAAGAGATAAGATTCTTCCCTAAAAATCTTCCCACACACGCATCATACAGCCAGTTCACAGACCACCCTGACCAATTCCCCACCCAAAATCCAGCTTTCCCAGCCTTTTTCATGCATAAAAGTGCATTTTATCACTTCCCTAGCGCCCAGAAAGGCACCCCGCTTCAAGGCAGGAGGCTGCTTAGGGGAAGGGGGCCGCTTCCAGGCCTTAAAACACCCATACAACCCATAAAAACCCTAAAAACCCTAAAAACCCTAAAAACCCATAACTTCACTAATAAAAAAGACTAACACACATAAGAAATACAAAAATGAAAATAAAATAAAGGAAACTAAGCTGAGACATAATAAGTGACCCTAACTTAAGCATACATAAGAACCACTAAGCAATAAACTTCTGATAAATACCAATAACAACACCATAACTACCCTATAAAACAAGGTAACCCCCCATAGGGATACCAAAATGAAGAGGAAAGAAAGGAAATTAAGCTGAGACATAATAAGTGACCCTAAATTAAGCATACATAAGAACCACTAAGCAATAAACTTCTGATAAATACCAATAACAACACCATAACTACCCTATAAAACAAGGTAACCCCCCATAGGGATACCAAAATGAAGAAGAAAGAAAGGACATTAAGCTGAGACATAATAAGTGAACCTATCTTAAGCCTCCATAAAAACTACTAACTATCACCTAAAGATGAAAAAATTCACTAATAACACCATAACCCCAATAACACCCTACATACCAAATACCCCCAAATATGCACTCCAAAGGCCTACCCAGGTTTGGATCACCACACCATTGAAGATAAATCTGTTTTTGGTTTTAGTCCCCAAGAGTCTTCTAGGACCAATGTGATTAATCCAAGGTCTCACTTTGAGAGACCAGCTGTTTCTGGTAAAGTTAGTTTTATGGACTCTGTGTTGGAAAGGATGAACAAGGGTCAGGTTTCCCCTACTTATGGGGAGTTTTATGCTATCAGTCCTGGGTTGGCTGATAGACAAATGAAGTTTTTGACCATGAGAAAGGTTTCTTCTGGGGAGGTGGAATACATATGTGATTCTGCTGAAACATTTGGTGAGGAGTTGGAAACTAATTTTTCTGCTCCTCTGGGTTATGTCAATGTCACCCTGAATAGTAGAAAGGCTAGGGAATCGGTGGATTCAGGTTCTAAAACTAACCTTATTTCTTTGTATGAGGCTACTAATTTGAGCCTCCCCATCAAACTGGTATTGGTGGAATTTTAATAGGGATTGGTGGCCATGTCACCAAATGGGTGTGAAAATCTGAATTTTTTAAATTAGATGTTGACAGAGCCTCAGTGAAGGCTCATTTTTACATTGCCAAGGGGTAAGTGAAAGAAGTTTTGGGTGGTCTATTCTTATTGGATTTTAAAGCAAGAATTTATTATCAGTTTGATGTGGGAATCAGTTTGGAGTTGACTGATGAAGATGAAAGAAGGCTTCACATGAGGTTATAATCCTCAGGAGAGGATGGTTGGGAGACCAGACCTGTCTTGTCATCAATGTTCCAGTGTATGGATTTTTTCAGTAAAAGAAGAGAAGTGGGTGCTGCCTCTGGTTTTTTGGAGTGTGGCTCAGGATTCAGTAAAGATCTGTTTTTTTAGAGTAATGAGGGCTGATTACCCTAGTGCTACAGCCTCTCCCCAAGATGAGGAAATCCAAGTTTTTAGTGGGTCAGCTCACTTGGAGATATACCAAGTGTATTTTCAACTTTCTCTTTTTAATGTATCTCTTCTCTGCAAGTATTCTTCAAATTTTTTATCAAGTCTCTGTTCTCTCTCAAGATTCTCAATTATTTTTTATTCAAGTTCAAGAAAGAAGATTGGTTACATATCTTTATTAAAAGATATGAGGAAATGCTTTGGGGTGGTGAGATTGGGGTCTAAAAGTAAGTCCTCCCAATTGTGCACCACTAGTGTTTCTTCTACACCTTTCAAAAACATTACCTTAGCCACACCTGTGAGAATTGGAAAAACCATGGTTCTTTTTGTACGTCAGAAGAAAACTTAAGAAAAGAAGAAAAAAATTTCAAGATAATTAAAGATAATCAACAAAAAAATCTGAAGATAATGAAGAAATAAAATAAAATCATATTTTGTGAAGATCAGAAAGATTAAGGTTTATTGCTCCAGCATGAGGTTAAACTGCACATTTTTAGTGGGCTTGATTTTGATAATCAAGATTCTGGAATTCGGAATGAGTTTAAACTGCAAAATTTCTGAAGATGTAATTCTTTTGATGAAACAAGATTTGGAGATTTAGAAGAGGGAAGTGAAGTTGAAGATTTTTATGCAAGGAAAATCTTTGAATGGTGAGATTGGGGTCTAAAAGTAAGTCCTCCAAATTGTACACCACTAGGGTTTCTTCTACACCTTTCAAAAACATATCCTTTTCCACACATGTGAGCAATGGGGAAACCCTTAGTTTTTGTTCTAGATCTGGTAAAGGAGAATTCCTGAAGATTCCTCAAGTTGAAGGTTGAGTAGCAAAATATAAGAAGGTAGCTCAGAAGATTAGGCCTGTCAATGAGCCTATGCCTGTGGGTTTGAATCCTCCTTTGAAAAGGCCTCTGCTGTCAAGAGATCCGTACTGTACTCCTCTGATGAAGAATCCTCCTGATTTTATGGAAACTGCCAGAGTGACTGTGGAAAGGTTGAAAGTTGTTAATTTTGGTCCTGATGAGTGGTTGTCTGAGGAGGAAAGGAAGTTTTTTTTGCACATTATTGTGCTGAGAGAGAAGTCTGTGGAATTTTTAGAGGAAGAAAAGGGGAGTGTTGAAACACTCTTATGGGGAACCTTACTTAATTCCTGTTATTTGTCATGAACCTTGGAAAATCAAACCTATTCCAATTCCAGCTGCTATTAGGGATTATTTTGTAGAGATTGTTAGGGAGATAGTCAGGACTGGGTTATATAAACAGTCAACATCCAGTTATTCAAGTCCTGTTTTCTGTGTGAAGAAAAAGAATGGGAAGTTAAGAGTGGTTCATGATCTCAGAACTTTGAATAGAATCACTATCAAAGATGCTGGTAGGCCACCAAGTTCAGAGGATTCTGTTGAAGCTTTTTCTGGAAGAGTGTGTTATGGTTAGGGTAATATTATGGGTGGTTATGATGAGAGGAAATTTCATGTGGATTCAAGGCCTATCACAACTTTTGAGACTCCTTTGTGAATATTTCAGCTCACAAAGTTGCCTTAAGGAGAAACAAATTCTGTTGCTGTTTATCAAGCAGCAATGGCTTGGATTTTGCAGGATGATGTTTCTACTCATTCTAGAATTCTTACTGATGATTGTGCAATTAAAGTACCATCCACTGATTATGGCAATGAGGTTTTGGAAGAAAATCCTGGTATCAGGAGTTTTTTTTGAGAATATGCAATAACTATAGAGAGTGTGTTGTTTAGGAGTGAAGAGGCTGGTTTGACCACATCTGGGTCAAAATTTTGTTTTTGTGTTCCTGCTTTGGAGATTCTGGGTCATGTGGTATGTAAAGAAGGAAGGATTATGGCAAAGAAGAAGATTAATAAAATTCAGTAATGGCCAAGACCTAAAAAGACTACTGAATTCAGGGGATTTTTGCGAGTGTGTGTGTATGTCAGGATTTTCATTAAGGATTTTTCTTTGTTGGATTCACATTTAAGGAAGCTGATCAGAAAATATGCAGACTGGGAATGGACTGAAGAGTGTGAAGAGGCTTTTCAGAAGTTGAAAAAAGTTGTTAGGTGAAGATATTATTCTTCACAAGTTTGATTATTGTGTTGGTGCTAGGAACATTTATCTGGAAATGGACTCATAATATATTGCTGCTGGTGCTTTTTTGTCTCAGGAAGATGAAACTGGGAGGGTCAGGTAAGTAAGGTATGAGTTGGAGGTATTTAATGAGGTGGAATATAAGTATTCTCAGCCTAAGTTGAAATTTTGTGGTGTAGAAAAAATCTTGAAGAAGCTACAGACTTTTTTGTGGGAGCAGCATTTTGAGCTGCTGGTCAATGAAAAATCTTTGCTTCAGATGATCAACACACCTAGTCTTCCTAATGCTCCAATGACTAGGTGGGTGGCATTTATTCAACATTTATTTTTTGACCTGGTTCACAAGCCAGGTAAAGCTTTTACTATGCCTGATGAGTTGTCAAGAAGACCACCTACAGATGAATATTGTGATTGTGAAAAGTTTAATGAAGATGTTCCAGTGGTTAGGGCCAGCACAAAAGGTTCTGAAGATTTTTCTGCCATTCCCCATGAGGTTTAACTGGCTGGATCTGATCTGGATTATGGTAATCAGGATGTTTTTTTGATGAAGAAGGGGCTTTTTTTTGGGATGGATCAAATTTAGAGAATGGTGTTTTTGTTGGTACACTTGATTATCAAAAAGTTCAGTGGAAGGAGAAGGATGTGCCAAAATTTAAAGATTGGTGTCCTGGATGGGCTGGTCAATTAGCTCATGTGTATACTGGTAATTTTGATGAAACAGTTGTGCCCTTAGATGTCATTTTGTTGGATTTTAAAAATGAGACCTGGGGTCATTCTGGGTTTTACTTTTTTATGGTGGAATATCTGTTGACCTTGGAAAGGCCAAATAGTTTTGATGACGATACTTAATTAGCAATCAAGAGGAAAAGTCCTGGATTTTATGTGTCAGGTAGAATTTTGATAAGGAGGAGACATCTAAATCCTCAAGTTGTGGTGACTTGGAAGAAGGGTCAAGAAGTTGTGTTGAAGTCTTTGCATGAAGAGCTTGGTCATTGAGGCTTTGGGGAGACTTATAGAAGAGTAGAAGACAGATTTTGGTGGCCTGGTATGAAGTTGGCTGTTCAGGGTTGGGTTTAATCTTGTGAAGAATCTCAAAGAAGAAGTCACTTGAAACCAAAAGAGTTTGGCCATGCTACTGGAGGATCAACTGTGTTTAGAAGAGTCAGTCTGGATGCTGTCCATATTAGAAGGTATCAATGTTCAGGGATCCGCAATTAAGGATCACAAAACTTTTTTTCCCAGGGTCAGACATTATTAATTGCAGAAGATTTGTATCCACTAGCCCTGGGGGTAGTGGATAAGGAATCCACAATAATACATTATCCCACCTCTTATACCCCAATTTCCATTCTTAATTCCTGATCTCAAACTCATCACATCCATGATGGATTTTTAAGAAAGTCACATGACTTATAATTGCTGATGGCATCCTTAAGTCTTTCCTCACTCTATGCTACTTAATTTTTGTGGTGAACACTTAACTTTTTTTCTCATTCTTATGTGCCTCTTCACTCTATGCTACTTAATTTTGGTGGAAAACACATAACATTTTTTTCTATTTACCCACCCCACCTGCTCAGTTTGTGGCAAATTCCCACTTCCCACGCATCATCTAAACCTTCTACTGACAATAATAAAGCATCTCTCTAATAGGAAGAAACTTCACTCAGCTTTGAATTCTATCACTTTAAAATTAGCTGCTGAATCTGATTCTGACTTGGGTTTGGAAGACACTTAATCTTATATGTCTTTTCAATGATCTTTATGAAGAAGAGGATCCCAAAACTGCGCTAGCTCTCCCCTCCCTTGAATCACAAAACATTCTTTCCACCAGAATACACTCTGTCATTATACCAATAACCCTCCAACATTTTGAAACACAACCCTTTTAATTTTTTTTCATACTCTCCAGATTTTCAGCTTGTGTGCTTTATTCACTTGGTTTTGTGTTTTTGTTTTTTGCATATTCATTTTTTTTGAATTTACACTGAATGTCTCTTTTTTGAATGTCTCATTTGTTTTCATTCACCAGCTCAACATGAAATCACATATTTTCTGCAATTGCATAATTTTTCACTGTTTCTTTTTTTCATTCATCCCTCACTTCTTTTTTTTTCTTCTCCTCAACCATCCCTCAAAAAATTTGGGTTTATTTATTTTCTCATCTCATCTCTCCAGGTAAGTCATTTTATTCATTTATTTTATTTTTTGATCGCTAATTATTATTATTTTTTGTTTTTTTGTTTTTTCTTTCTTTTTTCTATATAATTTTTTTAAGTGGTTATTTTTAATTTTTATGGTAAAATTAACCTTTTTTTCTCTCCCGCTTTTCTTTCTTTTTTAGCTCCATCACCCTACTCATCATTCCTCCTTGGCATGGTCATTATCCACCTTTCCCCTAATTTACTTTTTTTTGTTCCATGTCATTGAAACACATACATTGCACATTTTTTATGCATATCACTTACTACATATTCAATTTCCCCCAAATTCAAGCATCAATCTTTCTCGCTCTATTTTCCTACTATTCAATCAAGGTAAGTTTCATCTCATTTTTTTATAACTGAATGATATCTCTTTCCTTCTATGAAAATTTCACACTTAAATATATGCATAACCCTTATCTGGATAACAGTGGACTTATTAAACTCTTCTTGTTCTCATCTCCATTACCATTTTTTAAGTTTTTGTAAAAATTTAAAAATAAGACTTGAAATTAGGGTTAGTTTCATTCAAATCTAACTTTCTTTTTGCTATAGATTCTCTTGAAGGCTTTCATTTTCCACAAGAAGATTTGAATTTGGATCAGTGGTTGCTGAGATATTGACCTTAAAATTTGAGCCTTTTATTTCCAATTTAATTTTTTTTACTTCATATGTTTATGTAATAAATTGGGGTTAGGTTTATTTAAATCACATTTACTTTAAATGAAAATTCTCCTGAACCCTATCTTTCATTTCCCACAAACAGGTTTGAATTTGGTTCAGTGGTTGCTGATATTTTGACCTTAAAAGTTGAGCCTTTTTTCCCAAATGTTACTTAATTTATATTATGGTTTTATATTTCATAATTAGAGAGCTTGGCTTCTGAATCTCTTATCTGATGATTATCTAGGCTTATATCTCCATATTGTTGGAATTTTCATCACCAATTTTCAAATTTTTGTGTAATTTTGAAAATCATAGTCAAAATTAGGGTTAGGTTTATTCAAATCTTATTTTCCTTTAGCTGAAGAATCTTCTGAAGCCTATATTTCATTTCCCATAAATGGATTTGAATTTGGTTCAGTGGTTGCTGAGATATTGAACTTTAAAGTTGAGCCTTTTTTCTAAATTTCATTTAATTTATTTCTTGTTTAGACCAGGAATTGTTAAAGGCTATTCTCTTGGTATGTCTGATATTATATTTTTCATTCTTAAAATCATGCCACTCATTTTATTTCCATAGGCATCTATTCTTTACTTAAAAAAATTTTCTCAAGTTCATCACCAAATGACCAAAGCTCCACCTTACTTGGAATCTTGTCAAGAGTCCACACATTTTGGATGTTCATTTCAAATCAGTCAAAAATAATTCCTCAGAATAAACAAGGTAAAAAAAGGAGGTCAATTTAACAAATATAAAAAAACTTTAAAAATTCTATGAAGAAAATACTCACTTTGGCTGTTATTTTCAAATCAATAGGGAGCTGGTCAATAGGATTGATAAGGTATGAGAAATAGGTGAGGTAAAACAAAAAACATTAAATAGAAAGAAAAAGTATGGGGTGTAATATAGGTTGTCAAATTTTATTTTTATCTCACAAATTAAAATTTTAAAAGTCATATATGATACTCTACTTACCTAAATTAATGAGCCATTGGCTGTGTGTTGTATAATGGCAATCATGAGGAAATTTGTTTTTCTCATGAGGTTCATGTATAAATTTGTGTTTGATTTCATTGACTTTGGTCACAGACAATTTCCAATCACATTTTTACTTGAGCTGTCATTAATATAAGTTTGTAAATTATCTTTTAAAACTTTTTTACATGCTAATTTATGCAATGAACATAAATTTTGGAAATCTATGCCCCTACTTCAATGAAACACAGTAGAGGGTATTGCCAAAAATTTTTTTTTGACATAAATCATTTTTAATTCATTGGCTTGTAACTGAATTTTGGTGTTTTCCAATTGAAATTGATTATTTTTGACTTTTTCGTCATTCTCTCTTTGAATCCTAACATTCTCCATCTCCAAAAATAGAAGATCTTTCTCAATTTCTAAAAATTATTCTTCCTTTGATTGTGAATGAAACCACTTCTTTTCCTCAAAAAGTAGTTGATGTTCTGAAATTTTTTCATGAGACTCCAACTTCATGATTTCAATTTGTGCTTGTTCTTTTTATAAAACAAGTTTAACTTTTAAGAGTGATAGAAATAAATTAAGAAAAAATATTTATTCAAAAAAAATAAAAAATAGAACCTTGTTTACATTTATTAAAAATCTCCCAATAAGCAGAAAAAACAGCCTTTGAGGGTTGACATCAGGCCTTTGTCCAAAGAGTTCATCCATTTGATCATAAAGAGGACACCTAGAGTTGAGTTTTTCAGAATCAGATGTGACTCCATGCTTTTCATCATCTTCGGTAATTCCAAACCCAGTTTAAGAAGAAGCCATCTTTGCTTTCTTGTATTTTTTTTGATAGTTTTTGAATCTTTCCCACATTTTCTTTGTTGTCAAATCCATCTTACCTTTAGTTTATGATTTCAACTCCACTGCTGTTTGATTAAAGCCACTCAATTTTGATGTGGGTGGACAACCATCTTGAGTGTAATTTTCAAAGCCAAAAGGGGCATCAAACTTAGATTTAATTTTCAGCCAGTTTCATCCAGTAATTTCAGCCAGTTAATTACAATCTGTAGGTCAGATGGTTTCATTTGAGTAAATTTTTGAGAAGTAGATTTTGGGCAAGACATGATAAATTAAAACTAAACAATGAAATTAGTGTAAAAGAAAATTTCATTGAAGAAAAGGAGAAACTAAAAAAGATTTTAGATATTTGTGATTCCTTGTATAAAAATAAGAAGTTTTGAGTATAGAAATTTGAGCATGAAAATTTTCTAAAAAGCAGAATAAAATGTAATAGACTTACTGTGGTGTGAAAGAGAAAAATTTGATTTGGAAATGAACTGGGGGAAAAGAGTTTTGATGTGGAGTATATGAGTGAGGATTGGAAGGAAGGTGATGCACAGCTGATTGGGAGGATGTGAATACTTGTGGGATAAATTGTGGTTAAGAAAATTGTACAAAAGGTGGAAATATTTGACCCCATGTTTGAGACCCCAAGTACCAAATCAGCCATGTTTCACAGAGTGTTTGGTAATGTTTGAGACCCCCTAATTTACGTAATAATATTAAATTTTGGTGATTTTCATCCCTCAATTTTATAAAATGCAGGGGAGATTATTGCAAAATTTTCAAATATGACATGTGAAATTGATGACTGAGAACAATTTTGGTGATACACACCCCTTACTTCAATAAAATGCAGGGGAGGGTATTTCCAATTTTGTAAAACAGATATAGAATTTTTTTGACTTAACTGTATTTAGAAAAGTAAATTTAATGATTTGAATGTAAAGACAAAAAAATGTATGAGTTTTTAGAATTTTTGAAAAAAAAAATTGTCTAGAATCAAGACCTTTAAAAAGTCAGCACATATGAAATTATCACCAAAAAGAAATGAAACAAGATTTATTTAACAAAACAAAAAAATAATCTAAAATGTTTCAATAAAATGTTTCACATCTCTTTGAGGAATGTGTGCCAAGGATTGATTATTAGCTTTAATGCATTCTATCAAGAAAACTTTCTATATCAAGTAAAAAAAACTAGTTATCAAAAATTTTCATTAAGCGTTCAATTTCCTCAATAGATTTATTAGCTTTAACACATTCTATCAAGAAATATTTATTTTTTGAACCATCATCAAGTTGATACTTGTGTTTCATTTGATCCAATATGAAATTTTACTCAAGAGCCTTCTCCTCTTTCTTTATCTTGAATTTTGTCAGCCAGGCTATCTCAGGAGCACAGTAATTTTTATAATAAATTACTGAAATCATGTAAGGGAATAACACTATGTAGTTACAATAAATTATTGTATAATAAAATTATAATTATTTTATGAATAAATTACTATATTTAATTTTATTATTAAATAAATTTTATTACATAAATTAATATTATATTCTATAAAAACATGGCACACTTCTATGTATTTAATATTTCTAAAAAAAATTTAATTATAGTATTATAAGCTTAATTATCTTTAACTTATAATGGAATTACAATTTATTTTATATAACTTAGATATTAAATTCAACTCATCATATAATTGTATCCTTAAATATTGGGCGCTTTTTTGACCCTTAATTGTGTCAATAGGATTAGTAAATAATTTAAAATACATATTTAATATATTAATATTAAACTCTCACTTTAAATAAGTTACAGTAAGATTAATTGTTTGTTTCAATTAAATTAATTATTGAAAGTAGTTAAAAAAATTAATTAATTTCTCTTTATAATTGAACTAAATTGATTATATAAAATTTTACGTGAAAATAATTCTAGTTGTTTTAAATTAAAACCTTTACATCTTAGTATAATACTTGTTTAGGATATTCTTTCTCACAATAATCATGGCCTCATACTTATTTAGTTATTCATTACTTGTTTGAAGCTTTAATAAGGGAGAGTTATTAATTTATTCACAGGTTTCATTTGTTGTTTCATTCTTCCCTCAACATGTGTGTTTTAATTTAGTTCTTTTGGTCTTTTTTTTCACATACTATCATTTTTGTATATACATTGGAAGTGCCTCAGAATGTATCCTTGCCTATAAAAAGGTCTTGTAATTCCTCTTTTTTATCTATCACTTATTACACTCACAATTTTATCATCTTTTTTTAAATATAATACATTTATTATTATTTTTATTAGTACTACAATTCTAATCTAAATTTTATATAATACTAAGGTTTCAGTAAGTCTATTAATAATAAGAATTGATTTCCGCGCATTGAAATATAACTTATTAACATAAATATATTAAATATCAATTAAATCTACTGCTGTGTCACTCCTCAGAAATTGTTGTTGTACTCCTTTTTAATAACTCAATAATTTTATTTATTTCTTATTACTTTTGTAACCCTTCTCTTCATTTTAACTTTTCTTCCTCTTCATTCTTCCCTTTTATTCTTCTTCTTCTAGACGACCTGCCAATAATTGGAGGCCTTTCCAAATGATGACAACAAACGACACTACGCACGGACCACCTAAGCAAAAAAGCAAAATTTTTCTGCAACCGTGTTTCAAACTTGGGTTTGAACTGTTAGGTTTATAATATATTAAATAATATATACTTTTGAAGTGATTTCTCAATCATTATAGTAAGCTAACCTTTGCACCTCTCACTTATATTATTAAATTTTTATTGCAATAACATTGATTGTGGCTTAATTGCTGATTCACTGTGTAAGTGTTCAAAAAAAATTTAATTTTTTTTCCTAGTTGACAATAATAGAGTTATAACTCTTAGTCCTAGAAGATAATTAGAAAATATTTTAAATAATTTATTAATTTAATTATTGAAATTTTTTTTGATTTAAATTGGTTGACCATAATAGTACTCAGTACTTAGTCCCAATATTACCAAGATTTTTTTTTTGGTATTAATTATTTTTATTCACTTAATAAACCTTTTTTTTGTTTGGTCCGTTAATATTAATTGAAATTCTTAATAATATCAATTGTAATTACATATTTTTGTATTACATTTTTTTTATTGTTAATTATTATTATTTTTTTTTTTGAATTTAATTTTTTCAAGAAATATTCTTTTTTTTTTGAAATATAAATTTGAATAATTAAATAAAATTTGAATTTTTATTCATAGGTTCATGTCCAGTAGTTTGGCAAACAGCATGGATAACCTTCATGTGGATGAAATTGATGTGGATGTAGATAATGAATCTGCAGGTTCTTCAAAATTAACTTATAAGAATTCATCAGTTAACAAAAAATCTTCATACCCTTCAGGACATAGAAATGTCAAGAGAAGTGGCAAACCCCCCTCACCAGACCACTCTGAAAGAAGTAAAGCCTCAGATCAATCAGGAAAATCCTCTAAAGGGTATAAAAATAAGAAAGATCCCTATGACGCAACAAATAAACAATCATTCCAGCCATATAAAAGAACTGAAAGCAGAAAGCATGAAGTACAAGGCAAGGGTAGACACACTCCTGCAACAGATGCAGGGGCTCTTAAATCAAAAGAAGGTTCAACCTCCTCTTTCCCAACCTCTCAGCCTCAACCAAATCAGGCACCCAGCTTTTTCACTCAAAATCAAAACACTCTACAAGTTGAACTGTCAAAATGGGATTACCTGATGAACCATTATCAACAGAATGTTCAGCAGCCAGTAGCTCAACACCCTGGCCCATCCAGGACACAAACCTACCATCAACCTCCTCAGGCCCATCCTTATCAGGGAGGCAGAAGAAAGTAGGCACAGGGGAAATTTCCTCCCTTTCCATGGTAAGTAATCTGTTTGATAAACATGTTGGTATGTATAATAAAAAATCTACTCCCACAGGTAATATTGTGGATAATGGTGAGAAGACAGTTAAGCCCTTAAAGAGACAACTTCCTTTAATAAGTAGCCCTAATGATGTAATTAGTAAATTATCATTTGATTAGCCTTTACATTTAACCTCTACTTCTTTAATTAATTCTTCTCTTGCAATTAAGAATGATTCTCTTTCACCTGAAGTTTATACCTTGCTTGAGAAAACCTCTGAGGATATATTGAAAGATACACTTGATTTTAATGTTGTAAAAGAAAAAATATAAGAGATGTATTAGTACATGAGAGTGATAGATTGAATAGTTTGCCTTACATTGTAAAGTGAGCTCTTCTGTGCAAGATACAGCTTATTTTAAAATCAAAGTAACTTTGAATATTAGTCTTAGCCAACAAAAACAAATATGAAGTGATCATAGAGATATCTCAGAAAAAAATATTCATCTGCATAAAACTTTGAGTGAGTTAAAACCCCTTATTGAAGAGAATTACTCATTGAAAAATGAACTTAAGTCTCTACACAATGAGTTGAAAAAGCTGAAAAATTATTTCCAAGCACTGAGTACCAAATACACAGTTTTTGAGGACAGAAATGATTTATCCCTTGAAAAAATAAATGACCAGATGTCTGAAATTCCAAGGATAAGAAATTCTGTGTCTGACCTACAGGAAAAATTTTCAGCTTTAACTGCCAATCATTATGGTGTACATGAATATGCTGCCAATAAGTTGCATAAGAATAAAGGAAAAGGGCCTGAACAAAGCAGTTCTTTTCTTCCCCATATTTCAGCCATTAAAAAAACTGACAATGAGTCTGTAAAATCTTTTTCTACTAGTGAAAAATCTTGTGATGGTCATGTACCAGCTGGTTCTGTAAATAATGAAATTTCTGAACACCTGGCTAAACTTCAGGAATTATTAATGATAAATAATTCAAACCAAAGGATGGACCATCCCAGTAGTCAGAAAAATTGGCCTAAATTGGACCAATATCTCACCTTTGATGGTGATTCTTCATCTGATTGGCAACACTTTATCCAAAGAATTGATAATTTAAAGAGATC
This sequence comes from Hemileia vastatrix, assembly GCA_030280995.1. Classification (NCBI taxonomy): domain Eukaryota; kingdom Fungi; phylum Basidiomycota; class Pucciniomycetes; order Pucciniales; family Zaghouaniaceae; genus Hemileia; species Hemileia vastatrix. The sequence continues at coordinate 16,581,871 of JASXTE010000015.1, forward strand.
TTATAAACTACCTGATGAGGAAATTTTTTCTAAGCTAATTTCTTTATTTTCCAATTTAGCCTTGATGTGGTATGAATCTGTTCTATTAGATAAAACCCATTATACATGGAATGATTGGAAATCCTTGATTGAGAATCAGTTTGGTGGTTCAAAATTCAGGTTGGCTAAGCAAAGACTGTATGAGAATATTAGATATGTATCCTCTTCTCTGGAAAAACCCATTGTTTTTCTTATGAAAGTAACAAAAATCCTGAGAGCAATTGATCCAAAGATGAATTATGATATTTGGAGAGATAAAATCTTGTATAAATTACCAAATTCTCTTAGAGATTTGATTGTAGCTAGAACTGAGCATATGAGGGAGAATTCTTCTTTCATTAATATCTGTAATGAGGTACTGCTCAACCATAGATATGAGCCAAAGAATTACCTTGGAAAATCTTATCATGATCAAAATTAACCCTCTAAAAAGTCCTCATAAAAATCTGGTAAACCCTTTGCCCTGGTTGCACCTAAAAAATATGCAACAACTACTTGTTATAAATGTAACAAATCATGGCAAAAGGGTCATGTTTGTGACAAGAAAATTCATCTTTTTGAACAAAATGAAGACACTGATGAGGCTGAAATTGATATCAATAATTCTTCTAGTGACTGTGAAAGTGATATCTCCTATGACAATGAATTTGTTAAAGATGTTTTAATGTTGGAACAGGATGTCCATAATTTAAATAATATATCTGAAGAATGTGTATTGGATTTATCTTCAGTGGAAGATGCTGAAATAAATGAGATATTACTAACAGCTCTATATCCATATCCCCTTTGAAGGCACCTGTTATAATTAATGGTAAAAATGTTGAGGTAGTTCTTGACTCTGGTGCTGGAGGCAGTGTAGTGTCTGAAAAAGCTCTAGCTTCAGTAGATAAGAATTATTATAGAAAATTATTACATACTACTTCTGAAAAATGGAGAGGGTATGGTTCTACCTTGTGTCCTATTGGAAAATACAAAACCTCTGTATTCTTCAAATATAATGGTGGTTTTGTCAGGGCTATTTGTGAATTTTTTGTCTTGAAAAATGATAATTTAAGAAATTGGTTTATTATGGGTAATGATATTTTAACCATGTTTGGTGTGAAATTGGACCCAGTTAATAATTGATTCACCTTGGGATTGAATGGCAAAAGAAAATTAAACATTTCCTCCCCTAGAAAACCTTCTGGGGATCTGTTAAAGTCTTGTAACTCACTGGTTCAGTGTAAAGGCAGACAAACAATTGAAATGGATGATTTAATGAATGAAATAAATACTGCTTCTTTTGGTGGTCAGTTAACTAATGAACAAAAGGATTCTATAATTGCCTCAATTACCTCTTTCCCAATGGCTTTTGCTCATGGTTCTCATGTCTTAGGAGGTGTTAAGGAAGAAATGAAAATTACCTTATCCTGTAACTTGGAAGATATTCCTCCTAGTCTTAAGAAAAAACCATATCCTGCTTCTCCAAAAAAAATAAAGGATATTGAAGATAATATTGCCACATTATTAAAAATGAATATCATTGATAAAGTGGATGTCACCCCCAAATATTGTGTCATCTCCCCAGTCCTGATTTCATATGAGAAGGATAAGGCTAGATTATGTGGTTATTACAGGGCATTAAATACTTATACTGTTGATGATATTTATCCTTTACCCAGAATTAATTCAATACATGCTACTTTGAAAGGTGCAAAATTTATTAGTTGTCTGAAAGGTAATAAAGGGTATCATAAAGTTCCAGTTGAGAAAGATTCTCAGAGTTTGTACTTATTGCTACTCATATGGGAATATATAAGTATGTTAGAATGCCATTTGGCCCTAAAAATTCTCCTTCAGTTTTTCAAAAAGTCATGGATAACACTTTCCATCAGGAAATAATTGAGGGATGGCTCATGGTGTATATTGATAATATTATAGTTTTTTCTAAAACTTTTGATGAGCATATGATTCACTTAAATAGAGTTTTTCAAAAAATGGATGAAATCAATATGACCTTGTCATTGAAAAAGTGTAAATTTGGCTTTCAATCTTTGAAAGTCCTTGGCCATGTTGTTTCAGGCCTACAAATTTGTGTAGACCACAACAAAGTTTCTGCCATTCAAAATGTGAAGGCACCAACTTCTTTAAGAGAAATCCAAATTTTTTTGGGTATGTGTGGCTATTATAGACAATATATTAAAAATTATCAGGTCATAGCCTTGCCTCTTACCAAGTTAACTAGGAATGATGTTGCATTAATCTGGAATAATGACTTTCAAAAAGCTTTTGATGCATTAAAATGTTTTCTAATGACAGCCCCTATCTTGGCTCTTCCAGATTTCAACAAAACTTTTTCCTGTATAAAGATGCTAGCTTTTTTGGTCTGGGTGCTGCCCTTCACCAAAAACAAATTATTAATGATAAATCCTCAGAGGTTTTAATTTGTTATATTTCAAGAACCTTGAGAAATAGTGAATTTAAATATGGTGCCACTCAATTAGAGTGCTTAGCAGTTGTTTGGGCTCTTGAGAAGCTTTATTACTACCTAGATGATCAAAAGTTTGAATTGGTAACTGACTTTAGTGCTGTGAAGTCCCTTTTAAACCTAAAAACACCTAATATACATATGATTAGTTGGCAACTTGCTGTTCAAGAGTACAGAGGTAGAATTAAAATTATCCATAGGGCTGGAAATGTTCACTACAATGTTGATATTCTGTGCAGATTGCCTCTGCCAAATAATGACTCCAATCCTGCCTATGTACCTAAAGAGTATACTGCTCATATAAATGGTATATTTATAGTTGATATGGAAGAGGAGTTATTACAATTTCTTCAGGATTCATATGATAAAGATTCTGATTTGAATGAATTAGCTACTATATTAAATGATTCTAAGAATGCTTCAGTTCAAGCATTAATTAAAACTCTTCCTGAAAAGTATCATAATGCTTTTATTAAAGGAAAGTTTTCTATTGAAGATGGTTATATTTATCATAGAAGAAATCTTACTAATGTAATTGCAATTCCTCCTTCTATGAAAGAAACTATCCTTAAACTTTGTCATGATGACATATTAGCTGGTCATTTTGATCTTGAAAAAACATTGATGAGAATCAAAAATACTGCTTGGTGGGCTAATATTTCTGAAGATACAAAATTATATATTGAATCTTGTGATTACTGCCAGAAATCTAAAAGATTGACAGGTAAAAGAGCAAGGTTATTACAGCATATTAAAGCACCTGATTCTCCATGGCAAATAATTAACATGGATTTTGTCACTGGTCTTCCAGTAGCAGGTAAAGAAAGTTATAACTCTTGTTGAGTAATAGTGAATAAATTCACAAAAATGTGCAAATTTATTCCCACCCACAAAGATGTATCCACAAAGGAATTAACTTTCTTGTGGTGGATATAAATGTTTAATATTGTTGGATTTCCAAAAGCCATTATCTCTGATAGAGATCCAAAATTTACATTTGAGTTTTGGACCTCTTTGATGGATATTTGTGGCTGTGAGTTAAAGTTGTCTACAGCTCACCATCCTCAGACTGATGGTCTAGCTAAAAGAACAATTCAAACTCTGGAAGATATGATAAGAAGGTATTGTGCCTTTGGATTAGAATATAAAGACAATGACAGATTTACTCATGACTGGTATACTATATTACCAGGCCTTAAATTTGATTAGTGAGGAGTGTGTGCCAAGGATTTATTATTAGCTTTAATGCATTATATCAAAAAAACGTTGTAAACAAAATAAAAAAAACTAGTTATCAAACATATTCATTAAGCATTCAACTTCCTCAATAGATTTATTAGCTTTAACACAATCTCTCAAGAAATCTTTCTTTTTTGAACCTTCTTCAAGTTAATACTAGAGTTTCATTTGATCCAATAGAAAGTTTTACTCAAGAGCCTTCTCCTCTTTCTTTATCTCAAATTTCTTCTCCTCCAGGTCATGTGCCCTCTCATTCCTCTGTAAAGAAAGCTCAAAATCTCTTCTCCTTCAAGTCTTGTGCCCTATCATCCCTTTGTATAGAAAGCTCAAATTTCTTCTCCTCCAAGTCTTGTTCCCTATCATCCCTTTGTAAAGAGAGATTGTATTGTTTCTTTTGAAAGTTGAGAGTATCTCATGCAACTTCAACTTTACCTATAGTGAAAAGGAATATTAACAAAAGAATAGAAAGGATCACTTAATTATTAATAGGTATACTATCACTTACCAGATTCATGTTTCTCCAGAAAATAATCAATGGAAGAAAAAGGGGTTTGGAAAAAACTATCTCTGTTTTGCTTTCTTTGACTGTTGAAATTCAAAGTAGTTGATGTTCTTTGCTTTTTTTGGAGGTACCATTTTCCTCTTCATCATTGTTGCTAGCTTCAGAATCACTTGCTTGAGGATCCTGGGTTTGTTCATTAGCATCTTTACAAATAAAAAAAATAAAACACCTATACAAGAAATAAAAACTTACTTGAGTGGGATCACGTTGGTTTATATCACCATAAGGATCTATTGAAAAGCTATCTAGATTCCTTGAATTTAGAACAGGGGAGTCTTGAGTGAAGGAAGAGGATAGGAAAAGATTTGATTTGACATCATGTTCAGAGTTATCATTTTTACCTTCCATCATGTTTTCATGAATAACATCTGCTCTCTCTCAAAAAATAGCATCCATTTCTTTAATGTTTGCACATAGAGATTCAAGTTCATAATCAATGGATTTTATACCCTTACTGATTTTGATGTCAGTAATACCAAAACCAGTAGCAAATGAAAGTGTCTTTGCCTTCTTGTATTTGGCTCTGTAATTCTTGAAAAGTTAATACATCTGTTTAGGAAAAATATCAATCCTTCCCTTTGTCTTATTTTGTAATTCATTGGCTATTAGAAGATAGCCATTGACTTTTGATGCAGGGGGCCATCTTACTTAAGTTGCATTCTCAGTACAAAAACAAGAATCATAATTACTTTTTATTTTTAGCCAGTTGATAAGTATAAGATGATCATCTTTTTTTAGTTGAACAGTCTTTGATTTCTCAGCTTAGCGGGGGAAAGGGGGAGTAATGAGTTTTAATGAACAACTGGGTGAAGCCTGCCTTTGAGAAGATCTATTACAATGAGGCATGTTGAGATATTTGAAGATGAGAAGGAGAAGGAAAAAACAGATGAGATGGTGAGTGGCTTTGAGCAGATAGATTGAATAGACAGGATGGGAGTGCGCAGCAAGGTAGGGAGGCTGGCACATCCAGAAAGTTGTCCAAGATGTGGTTATGAAAAATTGAGGATAATAATTTCAGATAGAGGTGAAAATTGATATGTAAAAGGTCTAATAACTTAATTATAAGCAAAAATAATTGCAGAAGATTATTTGGTTATAATGGTTTTTATCCACAATTAAATTAATTGTCTATTGGTCAACATTGATACCCCTTATTATTATGACCAAAAAGCAACTGAAATAACTAATTAATACAATTTTAATCAATTTATTAACTAAGATATTAATAATATTTATTACCCGGTGTGGTCTTCCAACATTGGCAGGGGCCTTTGTTGTGTGATTTGGCGCTGTTTGTGCATGTCTTAATTGACATCTGTTAAGGAATAGGGTATTTTTCTGGTTTTATTCCGTGGATATTGGGTCTGCAGGTATGTGGGTACTATCATTGGATAGCCCTGGTTTTTCTCTATATTTTATGTCTTGAAGACATTTTTCATATTCTAAGTTTTAAGGGGTCTTTCCTCATTTTTCATTTATAAAAGATTGCTGTTTAATTTTGTTTTTTGTGTTTTACGGGCTAACCTTAAGTCTTAGGGTTAAGTGCTTAGTACCATTGGATAGAGCTAATTTTTCTCTATATTTCATGTCACCATGTTGTTATAGTGAAATTCCGTGTTTTAAACGTTTTAGTAGTTGTAGCTAATTTTTCTAAGTGGATTTGTGGTTTTTGTTTGTTTTCTGGCTTCAGGGAGGCTTGGCCACTTCAGGCGGCATCTCCAACGTCGGGCGGCCCGCCTGCCTCTGTTTTAGGAGGTTGGGGAGCGCTTCAGGAGGGTTTTTATGCAATTTGGCAGGTACAGGCGCCAGATTGGTGGGTGCGCATGAGCTCTTAGTTAGTGGTCTGTGTGTACATAGTGAATAAGACAGTTTGGGGCAACCTTAATCATCATAAAACCATCCGGAGGTGATATCATTGTTCCTCACTCAGTTTTCACTGTTTTCTGGCCACAATTGGCTGTGTTTGTTGCAAGTAAGTTCTTCATTTAACTTAACTTTGGCAACTGTTTTCTCTGTTATAGTCTTGCAAGCTATAGCAAGTATTATTGCTGTCTCTGGTGTGGATTTGCAGCCTACATCAAGTATCTTTGCTGTCTCTGGTGTGGACTTTGTTCTACATTTCAGTTCTTTGGTCTGGTAGTCTATCTGGTGACTACTTTCTTGGCTCATCAAGCAGTCAAGTGTGTTTAAAAAGGGTCTTTAGCAAAACAGGGACTAACTTACTTTAGCAAGTAAATCTCACTCTATTTTTCTTAAGGGACAGGGGATTTTCTCTCTGGTTTTTCTCCAACTCCCTTGGTCAAGGCCTATAGCTAGTACTATAGGATTTTCTAAATTTCTGGCGCCCAACGTGGGGTAGAACTTGCTAGTTCTTTGGAATCTCTGTTTTCTTTGGTTGGCTTTTTTTTGGTGTTTTGGACTGGAAGAATGGCTTCTGGTTCTGCTATTCCTGTGGTGACTGTCAGTGGGGGGGATGGCCCTCCTTCTGTGATGGTTAGGGAGTTTGTGAGGATTAAAACTTGGGATGGTACCAAGTTTAATGGGGAGGATGTCAAGTGGTTTCTAGAGAAGTATGAAGCTGCTGCTGGAGTGGATGGTGCTTCCTACCTGGACATGGTGAAGCAGATTATCTTCTTCATTGGTGATAGGTCAGTGGAGAAGGAGATTGTGGCCATGTCTGGCTACAAGAAGAGGGATGGGAAATTGTTGTGTAGGGAGATGGTGGATAGATGGGGTGTCAGGTTCACTATGGTGGATCTGAACAAGGTTGTCAGTGAGTTGAAATCTTATGGTGGGGTTGGTAACTTACATAGTTACAGGAAGTTTCTGCTACAGTTTGACCCTGTGGTGGAAAATTTGGTGGAAGTGGAGGAGCTGGAACATGAAAATGCTGCCAAAGATGTTTTTTGGTCTGCCCTGGCTAGAGATGTCAGGATGGATGTGTTGAAGGAGCTTTCAAGAAACAAATTGATGAAGACTCTTTCTAATGGGGACCAGAAGTTGCCTGCCTTGGATAAGGTGAAGGAGGCTGTTGAGGCCCATTTGAAGTTATTGGCTGTGGACACCTATCAGGAGGGGTGTGCCAAGTATGTCAGCAAAGTCAGTGAGGCTTTGGCTGAAGAGGAAGTTAGGGAGAAGAAGGAGGAGAAAAATTTGGTGCAGCTTCCCAAACAGGAGAGGGACCCAATGGTGGAGCAGTTGGCTGATCTTACAAAGCAGCTGCACATTTTTGTTCAGGAGGCCAAGAAGGTTAATAAGGCACCTTCTCAGCCTAGAGATTTTGAAAGGAGGGCTGGTAGGAGTGATTCTTGGATTTGCTCTTATTGCAGTAGGAGGGGGCACAGGTCCAATAATTGTTGGGCACTGAAAAGAGATGTGTCTGAGGGAAAAGTGGAGTTTGATGGCAGGGTCTTTAAGTTCCCTGACGGTTCTTTTGTGAAGCCCAGTGAGGGGCAGGCTCCTGTGGATTTGGTCAGGAGAAGGGATGGTCTCAATCAATGGAGGCCAAGGTTTGAGGAGATTCCTGATCAGGGGAAGTCTTCTGTTAAGGTAGATGAGGAACTCAAGGGAAAGGGGAAGGAGGTCAATAAGGTCTCTTTTTCTACTTCTTTGGTGGTTTGGAGTTGTATTCTTGTGGTGGACAGTCAAGTGGTGAATGCTTGGCTGGTGTTTATGATGTGGAAGCAGGAAAGGTGGGAAGGCCTAAGAGCAGTTCTCAGGCCCAACCAAAGCCAAATACTTCAAAGGTGGATCCTAAGCTGAGTGCAGCTAGGAAGAGGTACAGCAAAGAGGAGCTGTACAAGATGCAGAAGGGTATGGCTGAAATGGGCCCCCCTAGTTTTGGCGCATTGGACATGAGTGATGAGCCAATGCCAATGGAGGTGGATTCTGACTCTGAGGAAGATGTCCCTTTGGCTTCATTTCCAAAGCCTGCTGGAGTCAGAGGTTCTGGTGAGGGATCTGGTTTGGTTCCTGTTAATGGTAAATCTGTTGGTGGTGCTGGTCCTCAAGAAGCTTCTAGGACCAAGGTGGTGAAGCCAAGGGCTCACTTTGAGAGGCCAGTAGTGTCTGGTCAAGTTAATGTTATGGACTCTGTCCTGGAAAGGATGAATCAGGGTCAGTTTTCCCTATCTTATGGGGAATCGTATGCTATCAGTCCAGGGTTGGCTGATAGACAGAAAAATTTGCTGACCAGGAGAAGAGTTTCTTCTGGTGAGGTGGAATACATCTGTGATTCTGCTGAAAAGTTTGGTGAGGGGTTTGAAACTCATTTTTCTGCTCCTCTGGGATATGTCAATGTCACTCTGAATGGCAGGGAGGCAAGGGCATTGGTGGATTCAGGTTCTCAGATAAACCTGATTTCTTTATTTGAGGCAACTCATATGGGCCTCCCCATCAAAACTGGTATTGGTGGGAATTTGAGAGGGATAGGTGGTCATTTCACTGAATTGGTTGGAACTTCAGAGTTTGTGAAAATAGATGTTGGAGGGGCCTCAGGGAAGGTTCATTTTTACATTGCTAAAGGTAATGTAAAAGCAGTTTTGGGTGGGCCATTCTTGATGGATTTTCAGGTAAGAATTGGTTATCAATTTGATTTGGGAATCAGTTTGGAGTTGACTGGTGAAGACGAAAGTAGGCTTCACATGAGGCTATCATCCCGTGGAGAGGATGGTTGGGAGACCAGGCCTGGTTTATCTTCAATGTGCCAGTGCATGGAATGCTGCAGGAGAAGTAAGGAAGTGGGTGCGGCCTCTGGTTTTTTGGAGTGCGGCTCAGGCTCTATTGAGAGTCTGTCTTTTTTAGAATAATGAGGGCTGATCACCCTAGTGCTAAAACCTCTCCCCGAGATGAGGAAATCCCAGGTTGTAGTAGGTCAGCTCCCTTGGAGATATACCAAGTGGATTTTCAACTTTCTCTTTTTAATGTTTCTCTTCTCTGCAAGTATGCATCAAGTTTTTTATCAAGTCTCTGTTCTCTCTTAAGATTCTTAATTATTTTTAATTCAAGTTCAAAGAAGAAAATTGGCTATATATCTTTATTGAAAGATATGCGGAAAAGTTTTGGGGCGGTGAGATTGGGGTATAAAAGTAAGTCCTCCCAATTGTGCACCGCTAGGGTTTCTTCTACACCTTTAAAAACATTACCTGGGCCACACCTGTGAGCATTGGGGAACCCCTGGTTATTTTTGTAGGTCAGAAGAAAACTCAAGAAAAGAAGATAAAAATTTCAAGATAATTCATGAAAATCAAGAAAAAAATCTGAAGATAATGAAGAAAGAAGATGCAAAATATTTTTGTGAAGATCGTCAAGATCTATTTTTGGCCCTCCAGCATGAGGTTAAACTGCAGAAAATTTGTAAGAGAGAAGATCGTCAAGATCTATTTTTGGCCCTCCAGCATGAGGTTAAACTGCAGAAAATTTTGAAGAGAGAAGATCATCAAGATTGATTTTTGGGCCTCCAGCATGAGGTTAAACTGCAGAAAATTATGAAGAGAGAAGATCATCAAGATTGATTTTTGGGCCTCCAGCATGAGGATAAACTGCACAATTTTAGAAGATTTGATTCAGAAGATGAATCAAGATTTGAAGATTTGGAAGTTGGAAGTGAGGATGAAGACGTGGAATTGCGGAAAAGTTTTGGAGTGGTGAGATTGGAGTGTAAAAGTAAGTCCTCCCAATCGTGCACTGCTAGGGTTTCTTCTACACCTTTCAAAAACATTACCTTGGCCACACATGTGAGCAATGGGGAAACCCTTGGTTTTTGTTCCAGGTCTGGTTGTGAAGAATTCCTGAAGATCCCTCAAGTTGAAGGTGGAGCGGCAAAGTATAAGAAGATAGCGCAGAAGATTAGGCCTGTCAATGAGCCTATTCCTGTGGGCTTGAATCCGCCTTTGAAGAGACCTCCTTTGTTGAGAGATCCGTACTGTACTCCTTTGGTGAAGAATCCTCCAGAATTTGTAGAGGCGGCTAGGGTGACTGTGGAAAGATTGAAAGTTGTTAATTTTGGTCCTGATAGGTGGTTGTCTGAAGAAGAAAAGAAGTTGTTGTTGCACATTATTGTGCTAAGGGAAAAATCTGTGGCATTTGTTGAAGAGGAAAGGGGTGTATTGAAGCACTCTTATGGGGAACCTTACTTGATTCCTGTGGTTTGTCATGAACCTTGGCAAATCAAACCTATTCCGATTCCAGCCGCTATTAGAGAGGATTTTGTGGAGATTGTTAGAGAAAAAGTCAGGACTGGGTTATATGAACAATCAACATCCAGTTACTCAAGTCTGGTGTTATGTGTAAAGAAGCAGAATGGAAAGTTGCGGGTGGTTCATGATCTTAGAGCCTTGAATAGAGTCACAATCAAGGATGCTGGTATGCCACCAAGTGCAGAGGATTTTGCTGAAGCTTTTGCTGGAAGGGTGTGTTATGGTTTGGGTGGTTATGATGAGAGGAACTACATACGGATTAAAGGCCTCTCACAACTTTTGAGACTCCTTTGGGAAGATTTCAGCTGACTAGGTTGCCTCAAGGAGCAACTAATTCAGTGGCAGTTTATCAAGCACAGATGGCTTGGATTTTGCAGGATGAGGTTCCTACTCATGCTGGTATTTTTATTGATGATGGTGGAATTAAAGGACCATCCACTGATTATGGTAATGAGGTTTTAGCGGAGAACCCTGGCATAAGGAGGTTTGTGTGGGAATATGCAATAACTCTAGAGAGAGTGTTGTTCAGGATTGAAGAGGCTGGTTTAACCATTTCAGGGTCAAACTTCTGTTGTTGTGTTCCTGCTTTGGAAATTCTGGGTCATGTGGTATGTAAAGAGGGAAGGATTATGGGGAAGAAGAAGATTAATAAAATCCAGTCATGGCCAAGGCCTAAAAATACTACTGAAGTCAGGGGATTTTTGGGTGTATGTGTATATGTCAGGATTTTTATTAAGGATTTTTCTTTGTTGGCTTCACCTTTAAGGATGTTGACCAGAAAAGATGCAGATTGGGAATGGACTGAAGAGTGTGAAGAGGCTTTTCAGAAGTTGAAAAAGGTTGTTGGTGAAGATATTGTTCTTCACAAGTTGGATTATGGTGTTGGTGCTGGGAAAATTTATCTGGCAGTGGACTCAAGTTATATTGCTGCTAGTGCTGTTTTGTCTCAGGAGGATAAGACTGGGAGGGTTAGGCCAGTAAGATATGAGTCTGTGGTGTTTAATGAGGTGAAATCTAGGTATTCTCAACCTAAGTTGGAATTGTGTGGCGTAGCTAAAATTTTAAAGAAGCTACAGACGGTTTTGTGGGGGCAGCATTTTGAGCTTCAGGTGGATGCAAAATCTTTGGTTCAGATGATCAATACACCTAGTCTTCCAAATGCTCCAATGACTAGGTGGGTGGCATATATTCAACATTTTTTTTGACCTGGTACACAAACCAGGTAAAAGTTTTACTATGCCTGATGGATTATCAAGGAGGCCACCTACAGATGAAGATTCTGAGGCTGAAGAGTTTGATGAAGATGTTCAAGTGGTTAGGGCCAGCACAAAGGGTGCTGAAGATTTTTCTGACCTCCCCCAAGAGATTAAACTGGCTGGATCTAATCTTGATTCTGGTGATCAGGATGTTTTTGTTGATGAAGATGGAGTTGTTGTTTGGGACAGCTCAAAATTGGAAAAGGGTGTTTTTGTTAGTGAACTGGATTCTCACAAGGTTCAGTGGAAAGAGAAGGACGTGCCAAAATTTAAGGATTGGTGTCCTGGTTGGGCTGCTCAATTAGCTCATGTTCATACCGGTGATTTTGATGTCAGAATTGTACCCTTGGATGTGGTGTTGTTGGATTTTGAAGATAAGACCTGGGGTCAGTCTGGGTTTTATTTTATTTTGGTGGAATATCTGTTGACCTTGAAGAGGCCAGATAGTTGTGATGATGATACTTGGTTGGAAATCAAGAAGAAGAGTCCTGGATTTTATGTGTCAGGAAGGCAGTTGATGAGGAGGAGACATCCAAATCCTCAAGTGGTGGTGACTCAGAAGAAGGGTCAAGAATTGGTTTCGAAGTCTTTGCATGACGACCTTGGTCATAGAGGCTTTGGGGAGACTTATAGAAGAGTAGCAGACAGATTTTGGTGGCCAGGTATGAAGTTGGCTGTGCAGGGTTGGGTTCAATCTTGTGAAGAATGTCAAAGAAGAAGTCACTTGAAACCTAAAGAGGTGGGCCGTGCTACTGGTGAATCAACTGTTTTTGGAAGGGTCAGTCTGGATGCTGTCCATATTAAAGAGGGCAGGTATAAATACTTGATTGTTGCTAGGGATGATTTGTCTGGTTGGGTTGAGGCAGTGCCTCTGGTTAATTTGACTGCCAAGAATGTGGCAGAGTTTTTGAAGGAGTGGATTTATAGGTATGGGTTGATGAAGTTGGTGACTGTTGATGGCTGGCCAGAGTTTGGGGCCAAATTTAAAGAAGCTGTGGCTAGTGTTGGTTCTAAAGTTAGAGTGGCTACACCGTATTATCCTGAAGCTGAAGGCATGTTTGAAAGAGGCCATCAAGTTATCAAGAATGCTTTGGTGAAGATGTGCGGAGATAGTGCCGAAAAGTGGAGGCATTATTTACCCTTGGTTTTATTTGCTGATAGGGTCACTGTGAAGAGGACAACTGGCTATTCTCCCTATGAGTTAATGTTTGGTCAGAAAGCCGTTCTACCAGTGGACTTGGAAGCTGTCTCTTATCTTGGAATTGATTGGGATGACGTGCGCTCAACAGAAGATTTTCTCTGTGCCAGGATGCAACAGTTGGAATGTAGAGAGGAATGTCAAGAGAAGGCATACTCTAGAATGATGAAGATTAGGAATCAATCAGTCAGGTACTGGGACAAGAAGTTGGCTCATAGACTCAGGAATCCCTTGAAACCTGGTTGTTTGGTTTTGGTGTATAATACAAGTTTGGAGAGTCAGTGGGGGAAAATGTTTGCTGACAGATGGAATGGACCTTACAGAGTCAGATCTCAGGTGTCTGGAGGTTCTTATGTTTTGGAATAGTTGGTTGGTGAAGTCTTGAAAAAGAGGTTGGCTGCAGACCAAGTGAAGAGGTTTTATCCCAGAGGCACTAGGCATGAAGAAGATTGACTCTGGAATGAGGATAAACTATGTAACGTTCTTTTTTGTTTTGGAATTTTTGTGGTGTTGCAGAGCAACTTTTGTTTTGGAAACTTTTTGTTAGAAGGTACCCATGGGTGGGGCTTCTAGATTTGATCTTGGCAAGTGTAGGGGTAACTGATGGGTTGGCTGCTCTATCAACAGCTACCCCAGATTGTCTGTTTCCAACCCTTTCTCTTAATTTGGTTGAACCCTAGTATTGGTTTCTTTTCACAGGTTTTAGTCCTCTATGACTTTAAACTGGAATTTCCTCTGGTTTTCAAGTGCTGGACTCTTCACTGTTTATTGGTTTTGGTTTTTTTGTGTTGGACTTTGTGTTTTCATTAGAAGGTACCCAGGGGGGGATTCTAGATTTTATTTTGGCAAGTGTGGGGGTAACTGATGAGCTGGCTGCTCTGTAGAACAGTTACCCCAGAATGTCTGTCTCAAGTCTTTTGTTTTTCCTAGTTGAATTCTAGCTCTGTTGTTTATTATTCAGGTTTCAAGTCCACTATGACTTTAAACTGGTTTGGGACTGGCTTCCTTATCTTTGGTTCTTTCAGATTGGTGGTGGATCACTGGTGGTCTCCTATCATTTTTACTTATTGGAGGGAGCCCACCCAGTGATCATTTCTATGAATCTGAATTTCCCTTATTGGACCATCTATGGAGCTGGACTGTCTTTGATTTTGCAGTTATGTTTTTGCTAGATAGCATTTTTAGATTATTTTCTTTTTTCTCTTTTTTTCTTTTAACTTTTTTATGGGGGTTGTTTAAAAATTATAAAATCAAAAATATAGGGTGTTACCACATAAGGGTCACCTGGATGTGGGCAATCATTGGTGGGGAAAGGCTCATCAATTGGCCGGGCAATGTGATTTTATTTTTATTTATTATTTATTTAATGTGTTTCTGTGTTTCATTATTTTTATTATCTTCTGAATTTCAAAATATTTTGATTTTTGTTTTCTGTTAATCATTTAAAATATTTAATTGTGTATCCACATCAAGGTGCACTTGGATGTGGGTAAGGTATCAGGGGATCAGCTCATCAATTGGCTGGGGGATACCATTTCTATTATTTTTTATATTATGTTTTATTTCATTTATTTTATTTCATTTTATTTATTAATTTTTAATTTTAGTATATTAGTAGATACATTAAAAAAAAAATTCTGTAATTATTTTTATTAATTGTTTTATATTATTATTATGATTCTAATCTTTTTGCAGGAGCTCATTGTCTGGATGATGAAGCTTCTGGAGGCTGGTCCGGATTGTGATGACGTTTTTGTTTTTTGTTGGGATTGTGGGTAGCACTGTGTTCTTTGAAGTGCATCCTGCTGGAGAGATGATAGGGATTGTAATGATCAGGAATTGGATTAGAGGGAATTTCAGAGGAGGGAGAAGAAGAGGCAGGAATGGAGTGCTGGAGGGTGTGCTTAATGATCCTAGAAATCTTCCAGTGGTCGTCCAGTAGGTGCTTTCTCAGGGATTTTTCAAAGTCATTCAAAGTTCCATGGAGGGCGAAGGCTTTCAGCATGTTGGAACACATGGTGCTTAGGTGTTGTTTCATGTCTCCATAATCCAGGGTCAAAGAAGTTTCAAGAGTTTGTCTAACTCCAATAATATATTCAGGAGGAGGGGTGCCAACTAGACAAGAAGAATTGGATCAGTAATTATTTTTGTTGAAGAAATGGAATAATTAATTTGGTACTTACAGATTGGAAGCTCATCAAATCTGTAAGCAGCTGGGATTTGGATCTCTGACAATTTTGTAATGGTCATAGTGGGTGGATCAACTAGGGAAAGATATGTATTCTCATGGTCTTCCTCTGAAGGATCCTGAGAAGGTGAACTGGGATGCTGATGTTCCTGGGGCCTAGTTGGAGCAGTGAGATTGTTGTTGTTATTGTGGTTGTTATTTCTGTTGGATTCAGCTGGAGGACGTGCTGGTGATGGGGTACCAGGGTTGTTAAAGGATGGAGCAGGAGAGGGGGATTTGGAAGCAGATTGATCTCTTCTGGATGGAGATTTTGAAGAGATGGAACTGTCAGAAGAGTAGTTGGCTGACAGAGGAGAGGTGTAGTTTCTTTGTCTTAGTTGGGGACGAATTTGTTGTTGTGGTGCAATGTGTGGTGTTCTGGTTTCTTCTTGGGGTTCTCTGGAAGGTCTCTTAGAAATCTGGGAAATTTTGGTGCTTTTTGACTTTGGAAGGGTGGATTGCATTGCTCTGGGAGAAGTAGGAGGTAGTTGGGTTGAGTCGTTGTTGTTGTCTGGATGAATTTGGCTGTTTTCTGGCCGTTTTTGGAGGTTTTGGCCCTGATTTTCACTGTTTGGTGAGGCGGGCGGGCGGCCTGGACGCGGTCTAGAAGCCTGGGAGTTGATCTTGAAGCTTTAGGAGCTAATTTGGCGGAGATAAAAGCAGATTCTTGGGAAGCTAAGGCTGGTCTTTTGGGAAGAGTTCTAGAAGCAGAGCTTCTGGATCTTCTGGAAGGTGCTGAAGATAAAGAGGAAGAGGAAGAACCAAGCTCTGGAGATCTAGTAGGGGATCTAGAGATGTATTTGTGGGAAGGTGAAGGAGGAGGAATAGGGTAGTTGGCGTCTCTGTCACATCTTTTCTTTTTGCAATAGCAAGAATCACAAGCCCTTTTGTAGAATTTGGATTCAGGAGTTGGAAGAGTGAATGTGTAAGGTCTGCACATGTGGATGCACTGTTTGCAGGCATAGTCCTTGGGAGCAGTGAAGCAAGGGAGAGTAGAAAGGTTAACATCAGGAGATCCAGCCATGATCTGTGGTGAGAAAGGATTATGAAAAGGGATAGGAGGAGACTTTTGTCAGTGATGGGTAGATGATGAAGTGAAGGTGGAAGTTCAGCAGGTTGGCTGTAGAGGTGTTCTGCATGGAATTGGCTGCGTCTATTATATGCAAAATTCCGTCAGTCCATCAAGACTCTAAACTGAAAAATCTATGGTATCAAGACCAGTCCATCAAGACTTTAAACTGAAATCTGGTTTCTGTTAGTCCTCCAAGACTTTAAACTGGCTGGTTTCAAGATTTTATCAAGATAGTCTGTCAAGACTTTAAACTGAACACTGTGTTAGTCCCCCAAGACTTTAAACTGAGGGTTGTAATTCCCCCAAGACTATAAACTGAGGGAGCAGTTTTTGTTGTTGGAATTGGTTTTGAAAGATTGGTGGAGGGTATCCACAGGGGGAGCCTCCGAATTTAGCAAAGGCAAGTTTGGGGGTAAATGATGGGCTGGCTGCTCTATTTACAATTACCCCAGAATGTTAGTTTTTTCTCTGTGTCTTAATGTGGTTTATCTCTGGTTCTGGGTTTATGATTTAGGTTTTTGAGTCCCCCAAGACTTTAAACTGAGGGTTTTTGAGTCCCCCAAGACTATAAAATGAGGATGGTCCCCCAAGACTTAAAAATGAGGGTTGTTTGTGGTTACATCTTATAGAGGGTGTGGTCAATTTTTCTTTTCTGAATCAAACTCAAGTACTAGTGGAATTAAAGAGGGAATCAAGAGATGAAATGAAGTGTTCAGAATTAGCCTTGAACTGGTGAATGAGGTGTCTTCTGTTCTCAATGTCCTGTGGATCTCTAGCAGGAGTAGATTGGAAGTAGTTAAGCAGAAGTTGTTTCTGTTGAGATGTGTGTTGTTGGAACTTGGCCTTGATAGTGGGAAAGTGCGTTGGTGTTGGTGGTGCAATGGATCCTACATTGTTATCATCACTATCAGAAGAGGGAGGAACTGAGAAGTTATCAGTTTTAAAGTTGAAGGAAGAAATGAATGTTCTTTACCATCAGATGGACCAGGGATGGTGGAACTAGTTGTTTTATGGGTTGTGGCACTTTTCTGGGAAGGGTGGAGCTTTTTGATTAATCTGGGTATCAGGATGGATGGCCTAGATCTTTTGGTGCTGGCAGAAGAAGGACCAGGTTGAGGTGGAGGTGAATCTGTTGCAGAAGAAAGTGGACCAGGTCTGTGGCAGGTCTTCTTTCTGGATTGGAAGACATCGCAGGATGTTCTGTATGGATGGACAGGTGGTGTCATGGTTCAGATTAAATTATTGTCGATGCAGTATTGGCAGGGACCCATTTCAGAGGCAGATTTGGGAAGAAGGTTAAACATGGTGGTTGGATGAAGAAAGAATGCGGACATTCTTAATTGGAGGGAGGATGTGGTCTTTCAACATTGTCAGGGGCCTTTTGTTGTGTGATTTGGCGCTGTTTGTGCATGTCTTAATTGACATCTGTTAAGGAATAGGGTATTTTTCTGGTTTTATTCCGTGGATATTGGGTCTGCAGGTATGTGGGTACTATCATTGGATAGCCCTGGTTTTTCTCTACATTTTATGTCTTGAAGACATTTTTCATATTCTAAGTTTTAAGGGGTCTTTCCTCATTTTTCATTTATAAAAGATTGCTGTTTAATTTTGTTTTTTGTGTTTTACGGGCTAACCTTAAGTCTTAGGGTTAAGTGCTTAGTACCATTGGATAGAGCTAATTTTTATCTATATTTCATGTCACCATGTTGTTATAGTGAAATTCCGTGTTTTAAACATTTTAGTAGTTGTAGCTAATTTTTCTAAGTGGATTAGTGGTTTTTGTTGGTTTTCTGGCTTCAGGGAGGCTGGGCCGCTTCAGGCGGCATCTCCGACGTCAGGCGGCCCACCTGCCTCTGTTTTAGGAGGTTGGGGAGCGCTTCAGGAGGGTTTTTATGCAATTTGGCAGGTACAGGCGCCAGATTGGTGGGTGCGCATGAGCTCTTAGTTAGTGGTCTGTGTGTACATAGTGAATAAGACAGTTTGGGGCAACCTTAATCATCATAAAACCATCCGGAGGTGATATCATTGTTCCTCACTCAGTTTTCACTGTTTTCTGGCCACAATTGACTGTGTTTGTTGCAAGTAAGTTCTTCATTTAAATTAACTTTGGCAACTGTTTTCTCTGTTATAGTCTTGCAAGCTATAGCAAGTATTATTGCTGTCTCTGGTGTGGATTTGCAGCCTACATCAAGTATCTTTGCTGTCTCTGGTGTGGACTTTGTTCTACATTTCAGTTCTTTGGTCTGGTAGTCTATCTGGTGACTACTTTCTTGGCTCATCAAGCATTCAAGTGTGTTAAAAAGAAGCTTTAGCAAAACAGGAACCAACTTACTTTAGCAAGTAAATCTCACTCTATTTTTCTAAAGGGACAGGGGATTTTCTCTCTGGTTTTTCTCCAACTCCCTTGGTCAAAGCCTATAGCTAGTACTATAGGATTTTCTACACCAGATTTTTTTATTTAAAAAAAATTAACTGAATTAATAGAATAATATATTAATTATCATGACTGAAAAGTCAACTAAAATAATTAATTCAATTTCTTAACCAAAAAATTAATTTATATATTGATATTTTTTTAATTACCAGGACTAAATTTTAACTGGAATAATTTATTAATATAATTTTTAATCAAAGAATTAATTTATATAGTTTTATTATTTTAATTACCAGGACTAATTGTAAACTGAAATAATAAAATAATGTTTTAATTATCAGGATAATTTGTCAACTGAAATAACTAAATAATATAATTTTTTAATTAAATAATTTTAATTAAATTACTTCTAGGACTAAGAAAAATGCTGCTCTATCTTGTTTAACAAGAAAAAAAATATTATATACTAGACACCTCCCCCTGTAATTTGAGCAATTTAATGCCAACTACAGAGTGCTGAGTAAAAAGTATATATGTATAATATGAAATATGCAGGGTGAGACCTACAGATAATAACTTTTATAGTCACTACAAATATATAGGACAGTTTTTCTGATATAAACCTTATATTTTGGGTGAGGTTTGAATTCAAGATGCTGAAAAAAATGTTAGTCACATGCCTTTGACATTCATCATTTTTCATTTGTCCAAAAAGTTTCTATAGGTGTTGAAGGTTATGATCCCATGGTTGCAGGCTTAAAGATAATAATAGGTCAACAACTATTTGGAAAGGCCCTCAGTATTCAAGGGGTGTTTTTGGTCTAGGACATTTTTCAATGGTCCAATGGCAGTGAAAGGTGAAGAATATCTCAAAACTTCAAGAATTGTATGTATTTTATTTCTTTATAAAGTATTACTCAAATTAAAAGGTAAAAAGTGTTTTATTATTATTAATTTATTGTCTTAGAGTTATGCAGATGTAAGTACTAAGCTAGTAAGAGTATTAATTGATTGATTGTTGTATATAAAATATAATAGTAAGTAAGAATGGAATGAAATAAAATAGTCATGTTTAGAGGCCTTATATTGGAAAAAAGGAGAGAAACTTGGTACCATAAGTCTACATACAAGGATTTCAGAGAGAGAACATTTCCACAGATAGAATTTTTCAATATTAAAGCTTTTTCTATAAAAAATGTTCTCATATACAGTATTTATCTGTATCTGTCAATTTTAACTGAAATTATCTGATTTATTTAAGTTTTCTGTATATTTCAAAGAAAAATGAAAATATTTGATTTTAATATTTAGTATTTTTACAGCTTAGTCTACTTTTTAGTTTTCATGAGGACGCTTTCAAGGAATATAAAATGAGGGAACAATATAATTATATCTTTACTTAATTTTACTTATTAATTAGTTAAAATTTTATAAGTAATTTATAAAGAAAGTATAACTAAACAAATGGGAGGTAAAGGCGTAGCTCATCTGTAGTAAATAATTAATTATTTACTGGGTGAGACTAGTAGCCTTGCTGACATTTTCATACATCAAACCCAAAACCTTTTGCTTTCATTTAATCACCTCCAAAGTCTTCAATGCATGCAACTAAAAATTTTTAACCTTACCCAAACTCCTCCAAGCCTTATCCTACCTCATATCTGTCTATAATCACTGATATTTCTACTCCAAATCAGTTTTTGGGTCATCCTTTCTTTTTCAAGAAAAACTTTGAAAGAAATTTAGCTACTCCCTTGAAATGATTGGAGAATGTGTGAAAAACCGCACTTAGGGGGAATCAACACAAAAAATTGATTATCTTTTTCAATATATATATATTGGCTTTTGGCTTTTGTTTTTGAGAAGTCATTCTGTGATATCTGGGCTATTTTCAGGTACGTATTTCACCAATCTAAAAAAATCCTTAGGTGTAGCTTGAAAAAATTGATTTTTGGATTTTGGATTTCTCTATATATTATTCCAGGTTTTTTTTTTTTTTTTTTTTTAGTATGTTAAATTGATTTGAAACATGCTTTTTCACCAGAATACAAAACTTTATGGCTTTCTGTGCAATATTGAGTGAGGTACATAAAAAAAGACTGTTCACAGACTTTTGTTAGGGCACTATGTAGGAAATAGAATGAGCCTTTTTTGCTCAATTCAAACTCAAATTGATTAAGAGATAGCTATAATAGGGATTGCCAAAGTTAGAAATATGTCATCCCCAAATACCTCTTTCTTCCACCAAATCAACCATGATTATGTTTTAAAATATGCCATATTGTGCCCCAAAAAATATCTTTTTACTGAAAATTAATGTCAATTTGATGGCTCATATTTTTTTGTTGTCAAATAACTTTTAAGTAATTAAAAATTTCTAACTTTTATATCCTTTAAAAAATGTGTATATTATCTTAATCATAAAGTATTCTTTTACAACTAGAAAACATTTGTTTCACAAATTTAAACAATGTATTTTGAGATATGAAAAAAACAATACATGGTGCATGAAGAAAAAAATCTTTCATGAAATGGTACAAATATGAAGCAAGAAACTTGGAACATTAAAATAAGCAAAATGAGTGATGATATTGGGCTCACCTAGCTAGTTATAAACTCAAGGAGTCCTATTTTTAGAAAAAAAATTATTTAGAGTTGATAAAAGTTTCATATGATTCACCTTGATTGATTTATGAGAAGAGCCATGAGATTGAGATGATTTATTGTCAGCCTGGATATTCCTAGGACTGAGTAAAACAAGCATATAAAACATACTATACACATGTATTAGACTTGGGGACAATAATTACAATATTTATACATAAGTGGAATAAGTCATATACTAAAGTATATGTCATTAGAATACCTTAAATACATGCACATTGTTGGCCAGTCGTCTAGAAGAAGGATAAGAAGAGGAAAGTAAAAGGAGGAGGAAAAAGAGCGGAAAAAAAAGACTTAAAGAGTATAATAAAAAAAATAAAAGAAATAATATAGGGAGTATTTAAGGGAAGTGCAACAAAAGCTTTTGGGACTATTGACAAGACAAAATTAATGGTGTTAAAAAAGATATTATGACCAAGTAAGTATTTCTTAATTCTGCTTAAATATCAACTACAACTACTAATAGACTTAAAGCAACATTATTTTATTTATAAAATATCTTTATAGGACTTGTAGTGTCACAAAAAATAATAATAAAATTATACAAATTTGTATAAGTAATGTAAGTGATGGCCGCTAAAGGGGACTTCCAAGGCCTTTTTTTAGGCAAGGAGATCTCTGAAGTGCCATAATGGTGTATATAAAAATAATAAAAATTTTTAACAAGAAGACAAGAGAATATAATTAAAACATAGAAATTATAAGAAAAACATGAAACAATAAACTAAACCTGTCAAGGGGTCTTTCAAGTCTAGAAGGTTTTTCATGGTGATCCAATGGCAGTAACAAACAAGTTGTTTTGGATTTCAAACTTGGGGTACATATTTCTTTATCTTCTCAGATATTTACTCAATATTAAGAGGTAAAAAATTAAATTATTATTATAATTAATGGATTAGAATTAAATGAATGTAAATACTAAAAGCAATAATAGATAGTAATAAATGTTTTAGAATGGTTATAATAAATAAGTTAGTAATGGAATGAATCAAAAACAACCAAAAGAGAGGCCTTATATACGCAAAGGTGAGACAAAACACAACAATAAAATTCTAAAAGCAGTAGTATGAGAGAGAGAGAAAAGAATATTCCAGAGAAATTATTTTCAAATAATAAAGTTGTTCTAAAAAGAAGGTATCAGAAAGGTGCATTTACTGTATATGACAGAAATAAATTAATGTATTTAAAATTTACTGTGAATGTCAATTTTAAATAAGTAATTTGAATTTTTTGTAGGTAGTTAATTTTATTTAAATTTTTATTGTAATTTATTTTAATATTAATTTCTATTTCTTTTAGCCTGTCATTGAGCACAGTGTTAGAAATAGAAATATAAGGGACATTTTAATATTACTTTTAATTATTCACTAACTTTACCATTTTGTAATTAGTTAATTTGTTATAGGTAAATTTAATGTAAATAATTAGTAAAATTAAAATAATAAGGCGTGGCTTCATCCAGTAAATAATTAATTATTTTACTGGGTAAGTCTAGCAGCCTGGCTGACACTCCCTCACTCTAAAAAAACTATTAAAAAAAATGCTATGATTTTTTCTTTTTATATTTATTTAGCAGAGTAATAAGATTAGATATCTCTTTCCCGGGTATCCAAGAATCATATTCTGATGATTTATTCTTGAATCTCAATAAATATTCTGTACGTTTTTCAGCAGTGACTATTCTGTCATTCAGAATCTTATCAATTTCTGCTGTCTCAGTGATTTCATTAGGGGTTTTCTTTGGTCTTCCCCTCCTTTTTCAAAATAAATCACTATTGGATGTGTAAGTTTTCAAAAGAGATATTGGAAAAACAGGATGCTTTCTGTCATATGGAGAATACAAAATAACTTCAACTGTATTATCTCCAATCATTCTTCTGACAACAAATGGACCAAAAAATGGGTCTTTCAATTTGTTATTACCTTGTAAATTGAAGTGGACTGTAGAAATCAACACCTCATCACCCTTTTTAAAGGTGTATTCTTAATGGGATTTGTCCCATCTCTTCTTCTCATATTCAAAGGATTTTTCAATACATTTTTGAGAATGACTTCTGCAAAGTTGTTTCACTTGAAGAAAAGATTTTAAACTAGGATGTAAATCCAATTTAGGTATTTTATTATTTAGAATTTGGGCAGGAGTTTTTGGAACATATCCAAGCTGGAGCTCAAAAGGCTTTCTTTGAGTAACAGAATGAAAAGTGCTATTATAAGTAAATTCCAACCCAGGAAGTAAGGTAACCCAATATTGAGTGAATCTGTCATTGTCTTTATACTCAAGGCCAAAGGCACAATACCTTCTTATCATGTCCTCTAAAGTCTGAATCATTCTTTCAGCTAAGCCATCAGTCTGAGATTTATGTGCAGTAGAAAGTTTCAGATCACATCCACAAACATCCATCAGAGACATCCAAAATTCAGAAGTAAATTTAGGGCCTCTGTCAGAGATTATGGCTTTAGGAAAACCAGAAGTATTAAACATATGAGACCACCATAAGAAAGCTAATTCTTTAGTAGAAACATCCTTGTGAGTAGGGATAAGTTTACACATTTTTATGAATCTGTCCACAATAACCCAACAAGAGTTATAACTGTCTTTTCCAGCAATGAGTAATCCTGTGACAAAATCCATGTTTATTGTCTGCAATGGTGCATCAGGAGGTTTAATATATTGCATTAATCCAGCTCTCTTACCAATCAATCTTTTTGATTTTTGGAAAGAAACACAAGATTCAACATATAATTTAGTGTCTTCAGACATATTAGCCCACCAAGCAGTGTTTTTAATTCTGATCATTGTTTTTTCAAGATCAAAATGTCCAGCTAATATGTCATCATGACAAATTTTCAAGATGATTTATTTCATAGAAGGAGGAATAACAATGACATTACTCAAATTTCTTCTATAATATAAATACCTTTCATCAATTAAAAATTTACCTTTCTCCAAAGCCTTCTGGTACTTTGTTGGAAGGGTTTTAATTAATGCTTGTATTGAAGCATTCTTTGGATCATTTAATATGGTGCATAACTTTTTTAAGTCAGTGTCCTTATCATATGAATCCAGAATAAGCTATAATAGCTCTTCTTCCATATCAACCACATATATCCCTAGAATATGAATAACTTCATCCTCAGGGTCATAAGCAGGATTAAAGTCATCATTTGGTAAAGGTAACCTTGATAACATATCCACATTTGAGTGAACAATACCAGCCCTATGAATCATTGTCGTTCTCCCTCTGTATTCTTGAACAGCTAACTGCCATCTGAACATATGTCTGTTAGGTTTTTTCAAGTTTAAAAGGGATTTAACTGCACTGCAGTCAGTGACAAGTTCAAATTTCTGGTCATCCAGGTAATAATGTAACTTTTCTAAAGCCCACACTACAGCTAAACATTCAAGCTGAGTGTCACCATATTTCAATTTACTATTTCTAAAGGTTCTTGAAATATAACAAATTACCACTTCTGATACTTTATCATTCATCACTTGTTTTTGATGGAGGGAAGCACCAATACCAATAAAACTGGCATCAGTGTACAAAAAAAATGGTTGATTAAAGTCAGGTAAAGCAAGAATTGGTTCTGACATCAAACAGTGCTTCATAGTGTCAAAAGCTCTCTGTCTTTCGCTATTCCAGACAAAAGCAACATCCTTTCTAGTCAGTTCGGTAAGGGTTAATGCTATGACTTGGTAATTTTTAATATACTGTCTATAGTATCCACACATTCCCAAAAAACTCTGGAGCTCTCTAACTGTGGTAGGAGCCTTCCCCTGTTGTATGGCTTCCAGATTGTTTTGGTCAACACATATCTGTAACCCTGAAACAACATGAACAAGCACTTTTAATGAATGAAAACCAAATATACATTTATTCAAGGAAAGTGTCATATTTATTTCATCCATTTTGTGGAACACTTTACACAGGTGGTTAAGATGGTCCTCAAATTTTTTTGAGAATATAATGATATCATCGGAAAATTCTGGGAATTCTTCTCAACAGGTACCTGGCAATATACCTTGTTACCATCCAGACAGCTGATATATTTAGCACCTTGTAAGGTAGCATGTATAGAGCTAATTCTAGGTAAAGGATAGATATCATCAAATGTATAAGTATTTAATGCTCTATAATCACCACATAATCTAGAATTATCTTTCTAATAAGAAATTAGGACAGAGGAGATAACACAATATTTAGGTGTTTCAACTACCGTTTCAAGAATATTCATTTTAAAAGGGTAGAGATATTGTCTTCAATATCTTTTCTCTTTGTGGGAGAAGCAGGATAAGGATTCTTCTTTAAACTAGGTGGTATGTCAGTTAATGAAAAAGATAATGAAAGTTTCATTTCTTCTTTGACTAATCCTAGTTCATGTGACCCATGAGCAAAGGCCATAGGAAAAGATTTTATCAATTTAATGATGGATTCTTTATCCTCACCAGAAAGTTGTTCTCCAAAAGAGGCATTGTCAATCTCAGACATAAGGGCAAGCATTTCTTTTGTAGATCATCATTTTCATTGAACCACATAATTACATGTGTTCAATTCTGGTTTTAATAATTTTTTGGGCAACGAAATCTTAAATTTTCTCTTCCCATTCATCCCCATTGTGAAACATTGGTTTGAAGGATCCAATTTTATGCCATACTTGGTTAAAATATCATTTCCTATAATAAAAAAAATTCTTAAGTTATCATTTTTCATGAAAAAAAATCACATACAGCTCTTAAAAAACCATGGTTATATTTAAAAAACACTGTGGCTTTGTATTTACCAATGGGGGACAAACAGAGCCAAAACCTCTCCAATTTTCAGAAATGAAAGGCATCAGTTTTGATTTATAATCTTGATCCACTGAAGCAAGTGCTTTTTCAGATACTACACTTCCTCCAGCTCTTGAATCCAGAACAATTTCAATGCTGGTTCCATTGATCAAGACTGGTGCTTTGAGAGGGGCAGTAAAAATTGAGCTATCCTCAATTTTCCTTTTGATCTCAGCATCCTCAATTGTAGAGAAATCATTATTATCAATATCAATAGTATCTAAAGAATGAATATCTTCTTCCAGAATCAAGATTTCTTTATGAGATTCATATGAAATATTGCTGGCACAATCACTAAAAGTATCATCCAGGGCTATTGTGTCATCAGCATGCTTCTCAGTTTGTTCAACTAGATTTATCTTCTTGTCACAGATATTGCCTATCTTCCAAGGCTTGTTGCATTTGAAGCAAGTGTTTTTTGCATACTTTTTAGGTGCAACAGGGGCAGAAAGTTTACCAACCTTTTCCAGAGGTTTATGTTGGTAAGTGGAGGGTTTCTCCAAAGAGGTTTTAGGAATGAATCTTCTGGAATTATACTTGTTGTTTAGAAGGATCTCATTACAAGTATTAATTAAGGAAGAAGGTTCTCTGTAGAACTAAGTCCTAGCCACTATCAAGTCTCTCAAAGACATTGGTAATTTATAAAGGATCCTGTCCTTCCATAACTCAAACTCCATATTTGGGTCCAATGCCATCAAGATTTTCACAATTTTCATCAGGAACTCAATAGGATTTTCTGTAGAAGAGCTATATCTGGTACATTCATATTGCCTTTGTTGAGCCATCCTTAACTTGGAGCCACCAAATTGTGCTTTAATCAATTTCTTCCAATCTTCCCATGAGTAGTCATTCCTATCCAAGAGAACAGATTCATACCACATTAGGGAAACATTGGTAAACAAAGAAATTAACTTAGACACAAGTTCCTCATCTGGGAGTTTGTAAGAATTTTTTAAGTTATCAATTCTGCAAATAAATTGCTGCCAATCAGAAGAAGAATCACCATCGAATGTTGGGTACTGGTCAAGTTTTGGCCATTTCTTTTGATTTGAAGGAGTCTCCTTAGTATTAGCTTTTTTCTGAGTAAGAAGCAGCTTTAACTTCTCCAATTGTGCAGTAATCACATTTTTTAATCCTTCTGTTGAAAATCCTGGTGCATCATCAATTTTTGATGGAAACTCAGTGGGATCAACAGGCATTTCTGAATCAAATTTTACTTTAGATGACCTAGAAAAAGGTAAACTTGGAACATCCTGTACCATATTTTCCTTCAAAGAAATTTCAGAAAATTTTTGATCATTAAACAATGAATTCAATTTCTCTTCAATGGTTGTTAGTCTGGTTCTCACCCTTGGAAGACTAGATAAACTCTCATTGACTGTTGAAAAAGATAACTGGGTTTTATTTTGAAACGATGAATAATGATCACTCAATCTTTTCAGGTTCATCTTTTCTACCTCTATCTCCTGGAAACAGGCAGAAACAGTATCTTGTAGTTTAGACAAATCATTTTTGATATTTTGCCATAAAGCAACTTTCTTTTCATGAGTTGCTTTGTAATGAAACAAATCATCAGAAACTCTCTTTAACTCACTCCTTAATGCTTGATAACCCTTTTCAGCTAACAAACTATTATATTTCTGAGTTAATTTCATGTTGTTCATGATATGATTTTGTTTAGCAATAATATCTCTCAAATATTCATCATTAATTTTTTCTACATCTGGAGTGTTTCTCAATAAAGAAACAGAGTAACTTTCCAGATTCTCATAAAACTCAGGCTCAAGTGTTTCATCAATAATAGCCATATCAGTATTTATCATTGAAGTAGCAATTAAAACTAAAGGATTAGATACATTAGAATATTGAGTGATTTGTCTACTCTTATTGACCTCTACTGGTCTCATAGTTTCATCTCCTCTGCCAGAATTACCAGAAGGAACTGGATAAGTAACAAGAAACGGTACTTGAGACTCAATATAGGAACTTACCAAGGCTTGGGAAAGATCTGAATATTGTTTTTTCTTTCTCTGTCTCCTTTATAAGGGTGAGGATGTGTGGGGTTGAATTTACTGGGTCTTATTGGACCTGCCTTAGGCATTTGAGGCTGCTGCTGTTGAGACAGATAATCCCACTGGGTGTTTAACCAATCCCACTGCCACTTTGACACTTCCGCCTTTTCTGGTTGCTGGGGAGCCGATTGTGGAAGATCCCTGGGGGGAGGAGGCCTCCTCTTCTCTTGAAGAAAGGCATCTATTTTCCTTACCTTTTCTTCTAGTGAGTCTGTTCTTGCTCTCAGTCTTGAGTTCTCTGTCCTTAGTTCCTTTATGTGGTTAGAGAGATTCTTTACTTGCTGAGGTAAAGGCATTTTTTTTATTTTGAAGCCTTTGGGAAGTCCTTCTAGGGGGTTGATGGAAGGCTTTTGTTCCTGAGCATTTGTCTCTACTAGTATTTCCACTTCCTTCATTTCCACATCCTGATTGGTTCCATAATTGATTAATTTGAGCCAATTTTGTAGTCAAGGGAGAACTTACAGAAGTAGCTTCATCATTATCAATCAGATCCAATTCATCTTCACGGGTAGCAGAAACACCTTGATCAGTCATTTTTTAAATTTAACTTGAACTGAGGGAAGGAAATAAATGTATTAGTTTTATTTTTGCTTTTTAAAAGAAAAATAAGGAAATTAAAAATTTAACAATCTTCAGGACAAAAATCAACAGAAATAATAATCACAATTTTTATTAATTCAAAATAATTTTATAACCAGGATTAAAAGAAATCAACTGAAGAAACAAAATTTATTTTTTAACCAATAAATTAAATTTTGATAATTATCAGGATTAAAATCAACTGAAGGATATTTAATTACCAGGACTTGATGTCAACTGAAATAATCTTAACATAATTTAATTTTATTAATTTTAATATTTTGTTGTCAGGACAATTTGTAAACGCAAACAACAATATTATTTTAATTTATCAGGACAAAGTCAACTGAAGAAAAAATAATATAATATAATAATAAAATATTTTATATTACTTCAAGGACTAAGAAAACTATATTTCTATCTTTTTCAACTAGGAAAAATAAAAAATTCCAAATTACCAGACACCTCCCCCTGTAAAATGAGCAAATTAATGCCACTTACAGAGTGCTGAGTAAAAGGAAATACGTAGAGTATGAAAAAGGCAAAGTGACCCACAAATAGTAATCAATATAATTACCACAAATATATGTGACTATAGTCAATATATGAACCTAAGTTTTGGAGTGCAGTTTGATTCCCTGTCGCAGCAAAAAGTAAGTCACGTGGCTGATGACATTCGTTGTCTTTGTTGTATACTTGTACTATCAGCACCTCGTTGTCAATGGTCCCTTGGTTGCCGACTTCAATATATCAATGCGCTGTCGACTATTTGGAAAGGGCCTCAGTTGTCATGGGGTCTTTCAAGTCTAGAAGGTTTTTCACAGTGGTCCAATGGCAGTTTCAAAAAATATTTTTGGATTTCAAACTTGGGGCACATATTCTCTTATCTTCTCAAATATTTACTCAATATAAAGAGGTAAAAAATTAAACTATTATTATAATTAATGTATTAGAATTACATGAATTTAAATACTAAAAGCAATAATAGATAGTAATAAATTTTTTAGAATGGTTATAATAAATAAGTTAGTAATGGAATGAATCAAAAACAACCAAAAGAGAGGCCTTATATAGGCAAAGGAGAGGCAAAGCATGACAATAAAATTCTAAAAACAGTAGTATGAGAGAGAGGGAAAAGAATATACCAGAGGAAGTATTTTCAAATAATAAAGTTGTTCTAAAAAGAAGGTATCAGAAAGGTGTATTTACTGTATATGACAGAAATAAATTAATGTATTTAAAATTTACTGTGAATGTCAATTTTAAATAAGTAATTTGAATTTTTTGTAGGTAGTTAATTTTATTTAAATTTTTATTGTAATTTATTTTAATATTAATTTCTATTTCTTTTAACCTGTCATTGAGCAGGGTGTTAGAAATAGAAATATAAGGGATATTTTAATATTACTTTTAATTATTCACTAACTTTACCATTTTGTAATTAGTTAATTTGTTATAGGTAAATTTAATGTAAATAAGTAGTAAAATTAAAATAATAAGGTGTGGCTTCATCCAGTAAATATTTAATTATTTTACTGGGTAAGTCTAGCAGCCTGGCTGACAAAAACCATGAGTAAGTAATCAATTTCCCCACCATAAGTTCCCAAAACAATAAATTAAAATAATCAGTAACTAAGTAAGTCTGAAACATAAGAGCTTTGAGTAAAATAATCCAAAACAGGTATAAATGTTGGCCAGTTGTCTAGAAGAAGGTAAGAAAAGGAGAAGGAAAAGAGGAGGAAAAGAAAATAGGCAAGAAAAGTTTATAGAATTAAAAGAAATAAAATAATAATTTATTTAAAGTGAGGCAACGACAAGTTATTTGAGGGGTGACACAAGATGAGGTTTTATTTAATAACAATATTATTTAAAGTAAGGGTTCTGTGCGGCAAACACTATAATTACTATCAGACTTAAAGCAACCTGTAAATAGATATATAGAATTTAAATTAGAATTTAAATGCTAATAATAATAATAATAAAATGTATTATATTGACAGTTTGTTCAGAGTTGTTTTGTATAGTAAGTGATGATGCTACAGGGGATTATCCAAGGCCTTTTTATAGGCAATGGGTCCTCTGAAGCGCCACTACATTTGTAAATACAAGAGTCATAATAAGATGAAACAAGAAAATAAAAGAATAAGTGAAACATAACAATTTTGAGAAAAATATGAAACAAATAATTAAAACCCCAAATAAGAACCAAATTTTCCCACAACTAATTACCAAATCAGTAAGTAAAAATAGTGAGTAACTAAAGAAGCCTGAGACATAGGAACTATGAGAAAAAATAATTCAAAACAGATGGTACAGTCTGCTTTAAGGGTTTTTAAGTGAAACAAGTAAAAATATTTTGACGCAACAAAATATGTAATCCATTTTAATTTAGTATAAAGAAATTAATTAATTGTTCCAACTATGTAATTAAATAATTAATTTAAATGAAACAAGTAATTAATTTATTAATAAATTAAGTTGATAATTTTTAATATTATTTTTTAAAATAAGTATTATAATTTATTTAATTTTTTATTGACACAATTAAGGGTCCAAAAAACAGCAGCAATAATTATGGATAATAGTATATGAAAAAGTATATTTTAATAATTAAATTTAATTAATTAAAGTAATTACAATATAAGATATACACTTGAATATAATAATCTTATAAGTTTTTAATTAATTAATTTATACTTATTAAACAAAAAATGTGCCCTTTGTTATGGGATACAAATGCTTTTAAATTATCTTATAATAAAATTAAAATAATATTTACTTTATTTATATAAATTTATTATGTAATATAATATTAATTTTAAATGCATACTCTTCAATTATTATGTCTTTATTTAATTCCAATAAATTGTATGTTTATTTACTGGGCTCCTAGGACAGCCTGGCTGACACTCCCTCACTCCAAAAAACAATTTAAAAAAATGCTATGATTCTTTCTTTTTATACTTTTTTAATAGAGTAGGAAGGTTTAAAATTTCTTTACCAGGTATCCATGCATCATATTTAGATGACTTATTTTTAAACCTCAATAAATACTCAGTACCTCTTTCAGAAGTGATAATTCTATCATTGAGAATTTTATCAATTTCTGCAGTTTCTGTGACTTCCTGAGGGTTTTTCTTAGGTCTACCTCTTCTTTTTGGAAATAAGTCACTGTTGGAAGTATAAGGTTTTAACAGGGAAATGGGGAAAACAGGATGTTTTCTATCATATGGAGAGTATAACACAACTTCAACTGCATTATTTCCAATCATTTTTTTCACAACAAAAGGACCCACAAAAGGATCTTTTAATTTGTTGTTACCCTGTAAACTGAAGTGGACAGTAGATATCAACACTTCATCACCTTCTTTAAATGTGTGTTCTTTATGGGATTTATCCCATCTCTTCTTCTCATAATCAAATGCTTTATCAATAAAAGATTGAGCATGTTTTCTGCACCTTTTTTGCATTTGAACAAAAGATTTGACACCAGGGTGTAATTCCAATTTAGGCAATTTACTATTGAGTATTTGAGCAGGAGTATGAGGGAAATAACCTAGCCAAAGTTCAAAAGGTTTCTTTTGAGTAACAGAGTGAAAAGTGATATTATAAGCAAATTCAAGACCAGGTAATAAGGTGACCCAGTCATCAGTAAATCTGTCATTGTCTTTATATTCCAATCCAAAGGCACAATACCTTCTAATCATATCCTCTAGAGTTTGAATCATTCTTTCAGCTAGACCATCAGTTTGCGGATGGTGAGCAGTAGATAATTTTAATTCACAACCACATATATCCATTAGAGACATCCAGAATTCAGATGTAAATTTTGTATCTCTGTCAGATATAATGGCTCTAGGGAATCAAACTATATTGAACATATTACACCACCATAAGAAAGCCAAGTCTTTGGTGGAGACATCTTTATGGGTGGTAACAAATTTGCACATTTTAGTAAATCTATCCACTATTACCCAAAAAGAGTTATAATTTTCTTTACCTGCAATAGGAAGACCAGTGACAAAATCCATATTAATGATTTGCCAGGGAGCATCATGTGCTTCAATTTGCTGTAATAACCCTGCTCTCTTACCAGTCATTCTTTTGGATTTTTGGCAGGAATCACAAGATTCAACATATAATTTTGTGTCTTCAGACATATTAACCCACCATGCAGTGTTTTTGATTCTAATTAATGTTTTTTCAAGATCAAAATGACCAGCTAATATGTCATCATGACAAAGTTTGAGGATAGTTTCTTTCATAGAAGGAGGAATTACAATTACATTAGTAAGCTTCCTTCTATAATATATATAACCATCTTCAATAGAGAACTTTCCTTTATTTAAAGAATTTTGATACTTTGCAGGAAGAGTTTTTATTAATTCTTGAATTAAAGCATTCTTAGGATCATTTAAGATAGTAACCAATTTATTTAAATCAGAATCCTTATCATATGATTCCAGTATTAATTGTTATAACTCCTCTTCCATATCAACTATAAATATACCATGGATATGAACAGTATCATCTTCAGGTACATAGGCAGGATTTGAGTCATTATTTGGCAGAGGCAATCTGGACAGCATATCAACATTGGAGTGAACATTTCCAGCTCTATGGATAATTGTAATCCGTCCTCTGTATTCTTGAACAGCAAGTTGCCACCTGAACATATGTCTATTAGGTGTTTTCAGGTTTAAGAGGGACTTCAAAGCACTACAGTCAGTTACCAATTCAAATTTTTGGTCATCTAGATAGTAATGAAGCTTCTCAAGAGCCCAAACAACTGCTAAGCACTCTAATTGAGTGGCACCATATTTCAATTCACTATTTCTCAAGGTTCTTGAAATATAACAAATTACAACCTCTGAGGATTTATCATTTA
The DNA here is from genome assembly GCA_030280995.1 of Hemileia vastatrix. NCBI lineage: Eukaryota > Fungi > Basidiomycota > Pucciniomycetes > Pucciniales > Zaghouaniaceae > Hemileia > Hemileia vastatrix. Next base: position 16,615,536 of record JASXTE010000015.1, read on the forward strand.
TAATTTGTTTCTGGTGAAGGGCAGCACCCAGACCAACAAAGCTAGCATCTGTGTATAGGACAAAAGTTTTGTTGAAATCTGGAAGAGCCAATATAGGGGCTGTCATTAAGCAACTTTTTAATGTATCAAAAGCTTTTTGAAAGTCATTATTTCAGAGAAAGGCAACATCTTTTCTGGTCAGTTTTTTATGAGGCAAGGCTATGACCTGATAATTTTTAATATATTGTCTATAATAGCCACACATACCCAAAAAACTTTGGATTTCTCTTACAGAAGTTGGTGCTTTTACGTTTTGAATTGCAGCAACTTTATTTTGGTCTTCCAAAATTTGTAAGCCTGACACAACATGGCCAAGGATGTTCAAGGATTGAAAACCAAATTCACACTTTTTCAAGGACAAGGTCATATTGATGTCATCCATTTTTTGGAAAACTCTATTTAAGTGAATCATATGTTCATCAAAAGTTTTAGAAAAAATTATAATGTCATCAATATAAACCATGAGCCATCCTTCAATTATTTCTTGATGGAAAGTGTTATCCATGACTTTTTGAAAAACTGAAGGAGCATTTTTAGGGCCAAATGGCATCCTAACATACTTATATATTCCCATATGAGTAGCAATAAAGAAAACGTTTTGAGAATTTTTCTCAACTCAAACTTGATGATATCCTTTATTACCATCCAGAAAACTAATAAAATTTGCACCTTGCAAGGTAGCATGTATTGAATTAATTCTGGGTAAAGGATAAATATCATCAACAGTATAAGTGTTCAATGCTCTGTAATCACCACATAATCTAGCCTTATCTTTTTCATAAGAAATCAAGACTGGGGAGATGACACAATATTTGGGGGTGGCATTCACTTTCTCAATGATATTCATTTTAAATAATGTGTCAATATTATCTTCAATATCCTTTCTTTTTGTTGGAGAAGCAGGATATGGTTTTTTCTTAAGACTTGGAGGGATATCACTCAAGTTACAGGATAAGGTAATTTTCATTTCTTCCTGAACAATTCCTAAGACATGAGAACCATGAGTAAAAGCCATAGGGAAAGAGGTAATAGAGGCAATAATAGAATCCTTTTGTTCACTAGTTAACTGATCACCAAAAGAAGCAGTATTTATTTCATAAATAAATCATCCATTTCAGTTTTTGTTCTGCCTTTACACTGGATTAGTGAGTTACAAGACTTTAACAGATGCCCAGAAGATTTTCTAGAGGAGGAAATTTTGAATTTCCTTTTGCCATTCAATCCCAAGGTGAAGAAATTATTTGCTGGGTCCAATTTCACACCAAACATGGTTAAAATATCATTACCCATAATAAACCAATTGCTTAAATTATCATTTTGCACGACAACAAATTCACAAATAGCTCTGACAAAACCACCATTATATTTGAAGAATACAGAGGTTTTGTATTTGCCAATAGGAATTAAGGTAGAACCATACCCTCTCCATTTTTCAGAAGTTATAGGTAAACATTTACTCAAATAATCCTTATCTACTGAAGCTAAAGCCTTTTCAGAGACTACACTTCCTCCAGCACCAGAGTCAAGAACTACATCAACATTTTTACCATTAATGATAACAGGTGCTTTTAAGGGGGGTATGGATATAGAATTGTTAGTAATATCTTTAATTATTTCAGCTTTTTCCACTGAAGATAAATCCAATACACATTCTTCAGATATATTCTCTAAATAATTGACATCCTGTTCTAACATTAAAACATCTTTAACAGAGTCATTGCCATAGGAAATATTACTTTCACAATCACTAGAAGAATTATTGACATCAATTTCAGCCTCATCAGTGTCTTCATTTTTTTCAACAAGATGAATTTTCTTGTCACAAAAATTACCCTTTTTCCATGGTTTGTTACATTTATAACAAGTATTTGTTTCATATTTTTTAAGTGCAACTGGGGCAGAGGGTTTGCCAGATTTTTCTGGGAGCTTTGTAGAAGGTTTATTCTGATCATTATAAGATTTACCAAGGTAATTCTTTGGTTCATATCTATGGTTGAACAGTACATCATTACAGATAATAATGAAAGAAGAATTTTCCCTTACATGCTCAGTTCTAGCCACAATCAAATCTCTAAGAGAATTTGGTAATTTATACAAGATTTTATCTCTTCAAATATCATAATCCATCTTTGGATCAATTGCTCTTAGGATTTTTGTTACTTTCATAAGAAAAACAATGGGCTTTTCAACAGAGGAGAATACATATCTAGTATTCTCATACAGTCTCTGTTGAGCTAACCTGAATTTTGAACCACCAAACTGATTCTCAATCAAGGATTTCCAATCATTCCATGTATAATGATTGTTGTCCAAAAGCACAGATTTATACCACATCAAGGCTACATTGGAAAATAAAGAAATTAGCTTAGAAACAATTTCCTCATCAGGTAGTTTTTAAGATCTCTTTAAATTATCAATTTTTTGGATAAAGTGTTGCCAATCAGAGGAAGAATCACCATCAATGGTAGGATATTGGTCCAACTTAGGCCAATTTTTCTGACTACTGGGATGGTCCATTTTTTCGTTTGAATTATTCTTCAGTAATAATTCCTGAAGTTTAGCCAGGTGTTCAGAAATTTCATTATTTACAGAAACAGCTGGTGCATGACCATCACAAGATTTTTTGCTAGTAGCAAAAGATTTTACAGACTCATTGTCAGTTTGTTTAATGGTTGAAATATGAGGAAGAAAGGAGGAACTCTGCTCAGTTTCTTTTTCTTTTTTATGCAGTTTATGGACAGCATTCTCATTCATACCATTATTGATGGTTAAGGTTGAGAATTTTTCCTGCAGGTCAGACACATAGTTTCTTATCCTTGGAATTTCAGACATCTGGTCATTTACTTTTGCAAGAGATAGAACATTTCTGTCCTCAGAAACTGTGTGTTTGGCACTTAGTGCATGTAAATCATTCTTTAACTTTTTAAAATCATTTTGTAGAGATTTTATTTCAATTTTTAATGAATAATTTTCTTCAATAAGGGGTTTCAATTCACTCAAGGTCTTATTTAGATTGATATTTTTATCTGAGATAGCTCTATGGTCACTCCTTATTTGTTTTTGTTGGCTAAGAACAATATTCAAGGTTTCTTTGATTTTAAAATAAGCTGTATCCTGTACAGAAGAACTTACTTTACATTGCAAGTGCAAATTATTTAATCTATCATTCTCATGGATTAACACATCTCTCAAATGTTTGTCTTTCACAACATTAAAATCAAGGGTATCTTTCAATATTTCTTCAGAAGTTTTCTCAATTAAGTTATAGACTTCAGGGGAAACAGAATCATTCTTAATTTCAAGAGAAGGATTAATTTAAGAAGTAGAAGTCAAATGTAGAGGTTCATCAAATGACAATTTGCTAATTACATTAATAGGGCTACTAGTTACAGGAAGCTGTCTTTTAACAGGTTTAACTGTTCTTTCACCATTCTCAATATTATTACCTGCAGAAGAAGTCTTAATAGAAAACATTCCCAAGTGACTATCAACCAAATTACTTACCATGGCAGAGGAGGAAAATTCCCCTGAGAGTGAGTTTGGGATTGTGCTTGGGCCTTTGTTCTCCTGCCTTGTTGGTAAGGATGAGGAGGAGGATGGAAATTGGGTGTTCTGGATGGGCCAGGCTGATGAGGAGGAGGATGTTGCATATTCTGCTGGTAGTTACTCATTAGATAATCCCATTTCCATTGCTCTACTTCCATAGTACGTTGATTTTGGATGGAGGAGCTGGGGGGCTGTGAAGGTTGAGCCTGAAACTGAGGCTGATTGGGAGGCAACTGAGGAGGGGCCTGGGCCTGATTTTGGTTTGTGAGTTCCTGATCTTGATCCCACAAGGTGTCTACTTTTGCCTTGTATTTCATGTTTTCTTTCTTCAGTTCTTTGATGTAACTGGACAGATTGCTGATTTGTTGGGGCAAAGGAAGCTTTTTTATTTTGAATCTTTTGGATGACCTTCTTGAGGTACTGGAGGCTTTACTTCCTTCTGTTGTGCTGGGGGAAGGGGTTTTGATTTGTTTACTTCTCCTGACATTTCCACATCCTGAATTATGTGAATTTTTCTTGTTAGCATAAGATGTTTTATGTTCAACTTTAGAAGAACTCACAGTATCAGCATCATAATCAATTTCAATTTCATCCACTTGCATGTTATCCATTTTCTCAGCCAAATTGTTGGACATAATAGTTGGAAGATTAATTAATTTCTAAAAAAAATTAATAAAATTCAGTTAATAATTTGCTCCAAATAAAAAAAAAATTTTATTAATTAAATTATAAAAAAAAAAAAAAATTTAATATAAAGTAATATTTATAAAAAATAATTAATAAAATGGACTGCAAATGAAAATTGGGAATAAACAATTAAATTATTTTCAACCAATTAATTAAATTACCAAAATTGAATATGGCAATATATGGGACTAAGTACAAAGTACTATTTAAGTCAACCAAAATTAAACAAAAATTAATAATAATAAAAATTAATTAATAATTCAATTTTTATTAATAATAATGTTAATTTCTTTTAGGACTAAGAGGAGTTAAACACTCTATAATGGTCAACTAGAAAAAAAAAATTTAATAAATGAACACTTACACTCAGTCAATCAGCAATTAAGCCACAATCACTGTTATTGCAGTAAAAATATAGTAATATGAGTGAGAGGTGCAAAGGCTAACTTACTATAGTGATCAGGAAATCACTTCAAAATAATAGATGAATTAATTTAATATAAACCTAATAGATCAAACCCAAGTTCGAAACACGGTCGCGGCAAAAGTTTCCTTTTTGCTGGGTGGTCCGTGCGCTATGTCGTTCGTCGCAAGTATCGATCGTCGTCGTCGTTTTGAAAGGCTCCCACTTGTCGGCCAGTTGTCTAGAAGAAGGTAAGAAAATGAGAAGGAAAAGAGAAGGAAAAGAAAATAGGCAAGAAAAGTTTATAGAATTAAAAGAAATAAAATAATAATTTATTTAAAGTGAGGCAACGACGAGTTAATTGAGGGGTGACACAAGATGAGGTTTTATTTAATAACAATATTATTTAAAGTAAGGGTTCTGCACGGCAAACACTATAATTACTATCAGACTTAAAGCAACCTGTAAATAGCTATATAGAATTTAAATTAGAATTTTAATGCTAATAAAAATAATAATAAAACATATTATATTGACAGTTTGTTCAGAGTTGGTTTGTATAGTAAGTGATGATGCTACTGGGGATTATCCAAGGCCTTTTTATAGGCAATGGATCCTCTGAAGCGCCACTACATTTGTAAATACAAGAGTCATAATAAGATGAAACAAGAAAATAAAAGAATAAGTGAAACATAACAATTTTGAGAAAAATATGAAACAAATAATTAAAACCCCAAATAAGAACCAAATTTTCCCACAACTAATTACCAAATCAGTAAGTAAAAATAGTTAGTAACTAAACAAGCCTGAGACATAGGAACTATGAGAAAAATAATTCAAAACAGATGGTACAGTCTGCTTTAAGGGTTTTTTAAGTGAAACAAGTAAAAATATTTTGACACAACAAAATATGTAATCCATTTTAATTTAGTATAAAGAAATTAATTAATTGTTCCAACTATGTAATTAAATAATTAATTTAAATGAAACAAGTAATTAACTTATTAATAAATTAAGTTGAGAATTTTTAATATTATTTTATAAAATAAGTATTATAATTTATTTAAGTTTTTATTGACACAATTAAGGGTCCAAAAAACAGCGGCAATAATTATGGATAATAGTATATGGAAAAGTATATTTTAATAATTAAATTTAATTAATTAAAGTAATTACAATATAAGATAAACACTTGAATATAATTATCTTATAAGTTTTTAATTAATTAATTTATACTTATTAAATAAAAAATGTGCCCTTTGTTATGGAATATAAATGCTTTTAAATTATCTTATAATAAAATTAAAATAATATTTACTTTATTTATATAATTAAAATATTAATATAAATTTATTATGTAATATAATATTAATTTTAAATGCATACTCTGCAATTATTATGTCTTTATTAAATTCCAATAAACTTTATGTCTATTTACTGGGCTCCTGGGACAGCCTGGCTGACAATTAAAGTGAGATGTAAAGGGTTTAATTATAAGAAATAAAATTATTTTCACACAACAATTCATGTAATCAATTTAATCCAGTATAAAGCAAAATTAATTAATTGTTTTAACTATGTAATTAATTCAATAACTATTTTAAATGAAACAAATAATTAATTTAATGATATTTCTAATTTAAAGTGAGAATTTGAATACCATCTTATTAAATAAGTGTTATAATTTACTTAATAGCTTTAAAAAACAATTAAGGGTCAAAAAAGCGCCCAATATTATTGTTTAATAAGATATGTAAGGCTTTATTTAATATATAAATTTAACTAATTAATTTAATTACATTATAAGTTAATTATACACTTATAATTATAATATATGTTTATCATTAATTAATTATTATTTAATATTTATTAAATAAATAAAAATGCGCCATAATTTATAGAATATAAAATATATCATGCTAAATTTAAATGTATAAATAATTTATATAATGATAAAATTAATATAATACTTATTTTACTTATATTTAATAAGATACTTATATAATTTTAATATTCAATAAAATATTAATTTATATACATAACATGCATATTTTTACACCCTCTTTCAGGTCCAATAAATTAAAATAACATTTACTGGGCTCCTGGTACAGCCTGGCTGACACTCCCTCACTGTAAAAAAAACAATAAAAAATGCTAAGATTTTTTCTTTTTACACTTTTTTAACAGAGTAGGAATATTTGAAATTTATTTTCCAGGTATCCATGTATCATATTCAGATGATTTGTTCTTATATCCCAATAAATATTCAATACCTTTTTCAGAAGTGATAACTCTATCATTGAGAATTTTATTAATTTATGCAGTTTCTGTGACTTCCTGAGGGTTTTTCTTAGGTCTTACCTTTCTTTTGGGAAATAAGTCACTGTTGGAAGTATAAGGTTTAAGTAAAGAAATGGGAGAAACAGGATGTTTCCCATCATATGGAGAATACAATACAACTTCTACTGCATTATCTCCAACCATTCATTTAACAACAAATGATCCCACAAAAGGATCTTTTAATTTGTTGTTTCCTTGTAGATTTAAATGGACAGTAGATATCAACACTTCATCACCCTTGTTAAATGTGTATTATTTATGGGATTTATCCCATATTTTCTTTTCATATTCAAATGCCTTATCAATACAGCTTTGAGAATGTTTTCTGCATAGCTGTTGCATTTGCATAAAAGATCTTACACCAGGATGTAGGTCCAACTTAGTTAATTTATTATTGCGAATTTGAGCATGAGTGTTTGGGATATAACCTAACCAAAGCTCAAAAGGCTTTTTCTCATTGACAGAATGAACAGTGCTATTATATGCAAATTCAAGACCAGGCAATAGGGTTACCCAGTCATGAGTAAATCTGTCATTGTCTTTATATTCTAATCCAAAGGCACAATAACTTCTAATCATATCTTTCAAGGCTTGAATAATTCTTTCAGCTAGACCATCTGTCTGAGGATGGTGAGCTGTAGACAATTGCAACTCACAGCCACAAATATCCATCAAAGAAGTCCAAAATTCAGATGTAAATTTTGAGTCTCTATCAGAGATAATGGCTTTTGAAATCCAATAATATTAAACCTGTAAGACCACCATGAGAAAGATAATTTTTTGTGGACACATCTTTGTGGGTGGGAATAAATTTGCACATTTTGGTGAATCTATCCACTATTACCCAACAGGAGTTATAACTGTTTTTACCTGCTACAGGAAGACCAGTGACAAAATCCATGTTAATGATTTGCCAAGGAGCATTAGGTGCTTTAATATGTTGCAAAAATCCTGCTCTTTTACCTGTCAATCTTTTAGATTTTTGACAAGAATCACAAGATTCAACATATAATTTAGTGTCTTCAGGCATATTAGCCCACCAAGCAGTGTTTTTGATTCTAATTAATGTCTTTATAAGTTCAGAATGACCAGCTAATATGTCATCATGACAAAGTTTGATGATAGTTTCTTTCATATAAGGAGGAATTAAAATTACATTAGTAAGCTTTCTTCTATAATACATATAACCATCTTCCATAGAAAACTTTCCTTTAATCAAAGCATTTTGATACTTTGCAGTAAGAATTTTAATCAATGCTTGAATTAAAGCATTCTTAGGATCATTTAAGATAGAGACTAATTTATTTAAATCAGAATCTTTATCATATGAATCTAGAATTAATTATAATAACTCTTTTTCCATATCAACTATAAATATACCATGGATATGAACAGTATCATCTTCAGGTACATAAGCTGGATTCGAGTCATTATTTGGAAGAGGCAATCTTGACAGCATATCAACATTGGATTGAACATTTCCAGACCTATGTATAATTGTCATTCTTCCTCTGTATTCTTGAACAGCAAGTTGCCACCTGAACATATGTCTATTAGGTGTTTTCAGGTTTAAGAGGGACTTCACAGCACTACAGTCAGTTACCAATTCAAACTTTTGGTCATCTAGGTAGTAATGAAGCTTCTCAAGAGCCCAAACAACTGCTAAACACTCTTATTGAATGGAACCATATTTCAATTCACTATTTCTCAAGGTTCTTGAAATATAAAAAATTACAACTTCTGAGGATTTATCATTAATAATTTGTTTTTGGTGAAGGGAAGAACCCAGTCCAACAAAGCTAGAATCTGTGTAAAGGACAAAAGGTTTGTTGAAATCTGGAAAAGCCAAGATAGGGGGTGTTATTAAACAATTTTTCAATGTATCAAAAGCTTTTTGACAGTCATTATTCCAGATAAAGACAACATCTTTTCTGGTCAGTTTGGTAACAGGTAAGGCTATGACCTGATAATTTTTAATATATTGTCTATGATAGCCACACATACCCAAAAAACTTTGGATTTCTCTCACATAGTTGGTGCTTTTACATTCTGAATTGCAGCAAATTTTTTCTGGTCTACACAAATTTGTAAGCCTGACGCAACATGGCCAAGGACTTTCAAGGATTGAAAACCAAACTTACAATTTTTCAAGGACAAGGTCATATTAATTTCATCCATTTTTTGGAAAACTCTATTTAAGTGAATCATATGTTCATCAAAAGTTCTATAAAAAACTATAACTTCATCAATATATACCATGAGCCATCCTTCAATTATCTCCTGATGGAAAGTGTTAACCATTACTTTCTAAAAAACTGAAGGTGCATTTTTAGGGCTAAATGGCATCCTAACATACTTGTATATTCTCATAAGAGTAGCAATAATCAAGTAATTTTGTGAATTTTTATCAACAGTTATTTGATGATAACCTTTATTACTATCCAGACAACTAAAAAATTTTGCACCTTGCAAGGTAGCATGTATTGAATTAATTCTGGGTAAAGGATAAATATCATCAACAGTATGAGTGTTTAATGCTCTATAATCCCCACATGATTTAGCTTTATCTTTTTCATAAGAAATCAAAACAAAGGAGATGACACAATATTTTGGGGTGACATCCACCTTTCCAATGATATTCATTTTTAATAAGGTGGAAATATTATCTTCAATATCCTTTCTCTTTGTTGGAGAAGAAGGATATGGTTTTTTCTTAAGACTAGGAGGAATATCATTCAAATTACAGGATAAAGTAATTTTAATTTCATCCTTAACAATTCCTAAGACATGAGAACTATGAGAAAAAGCCATAGGGAAAAATTTAATTAAGGCTATTATTGAATCTTTCTGATCAACTATTAATTTATCACCAAATGAAGGTGTTTCAATCTCAGAAAATAATTCATTCATTTCCTCTGTTTTTCTGCCTTTACATTGGATCAATGAGTGACAAGATATTAATAAGGGTGCAGAATGCTTCTTAGAAGATGAAATTTTAAATTTTCTTTTCCCATTCAAGCCCAAGGTAAAACAATTGTTTTCAGGATCAAAATTAATTCCTAACATAGTTAAAATGTCATTTCCCATGATAAACCAATTGCTTAAATTGTCATTTTTCATCACAACAAATTAAAAAATATCTCTTACAAAACCACCATTATATTTAAAGAATACAGTGGTTTTGTATATGCAAATGGGACATAACACAGAACCATAACCTTTCCATTTTTCAGATGTTATAGGTAATAATGTCAGTATATTCTAGTATATAAGTCACCACACAATATGGGGGGCGGACTTGCTAGCAAGTCCGCAACCTTGGACCCAAACTCACCATAGATTGAACACACATTGAGCTATTGATAAAGGAACCATACAATCAGGGATGAACACCACTCAGCAGAACAGTGTTAGGTGGGTGTTCAAGTAGAAATCAGTATGGGTTCAGTCTGAGTTCAGTCTGAGTTCCATCTGAGTTCCATCTGAGTTCAGGTTGAGGACTTGCTAGCAAGTCCACCCCCTATATTGCGTAGTGAGTATGATATAATAGTGTTTATTTATGGTCCTACTACTTATCAATAAATGATTTAGTGATTAAACCTCAGGGGAAGACTAATAAAATAGTTATACTCAAATAAAACTCACAATACTTAGATTTAAATGCGTGCTAGTGGCGGAAAATAGATGTATAAAATATAATTATAGCTTATATAAAGATAATATCAATTTATAATGGCTTTATAATATATTTCTAAATGTTAATAATTGTATAGTAGTGTTTGTTGGAGTTGTAGTAAATGAATGATGATAAATAACCATCAAAATCCCTCCTTACTTATACCCAAATCCACTGGAGTGCACAGAACTTCAATCCAGATGATGTCACTGCTATCCCCGGCAATTACAGCACTGTGAGGGCCCATCACCTCCCCATGGCTTCCACTTCAATCAGTTTCAACACCCAGATCTCCAGTAAGGACCCTTCATCACTATTAATGATACCACAAAGCTATACCACAAATAGAAAATCCAGATAAAAGCGGATACCATAAAGAAACAGGTAAAATAAATAATCAAAAAAGAGATTTAATGAAACCAAAAGCATATAAAGAAAAAAATAAAATGTCCAAGCCCCCAATAACATCCCCAAGCATCCACATTAACCCAGAAATGTCCTTCCAACCCATAAATCTGTGAATAACAATCCAAGGAAGTAAATTAAGTTGTCCAAACTGGGTGTATGCACCTGATATAGGTGTCTATGCTTCTGTAGGCGTTGTGAGTCCACTTATTTTGTCCATATGACCTAAAATAAGCAGAAAAACAAAGTTTATAGGCTATTAAGGGGCTAAAACCCACTTATATACCTAAATATACATAATATACTGCATATTTCACTGAATATGAGTTTTATGTATACATATAAGCTTATGTATGTCAATAATTACTTCATATCACTTAAGATAAGTATATTATGACTCCATTAACACCTTAATAAGTATTATTAGGCCATGGATAAGCTATTTAAACTATTATAAATTATATAATAAAATAATAATTATATATATATATAATAAAATAATATATATTATTATTTTAACCTTATTTTTAAGATATAAGCTTAATCTAGTTAAGGTTATCTTATTTTAAGAATAAGAAATACTCAGTCCTAAGGATATTTAGGCTGACACTCCCTCACCCCAAAAAAACAATAAAAAAAATGTTAAGACATTTTAATTAAATCTAAGGAGTGAAATATAAAAAATAAAAAATAATTTTTATAATACATATACTGAATAAACAGTATTATTTAGATTTAAATTTTTTCAAGAGATTTTTAAGATCAGATATTTCATTTTCTGAAATCCACTGGTCATATTCAGTTGATTTATTTTTAAATCTTAATTGATACTCAACTCCCTTTTCTTTAGTAAGGTGTCTCTTTTTAAGTATCTTTTCAATTTCTGCCTTTTCAACTATTTCTTCAGGTTGCTGTTTATGCCTTCCTGATTTTCTTGGAAATAGAGCAGTATCATTAGAATGGTATGGTTTTATAAGAGAAATAGGAAATACTGGATGTTTTCTATCATATGGTGCATATAGAATAACCTCAACACCATTATTACCAACCATCTTTTTAACTACAAATGGTCCAATGAATGGATCCTTCAATTTAACATTAACATTTAAATTGAAATGTAGTGTTGAAATAAGGACTTCATCACCCTCTTTGAACATTTGTTCTTTATGGGCTTTATCCCATCTTTTCTTTTCATACTCAAACGCCTTATTTATACATTCTTGAGCATGTTTTCTGCATAATTCCTGCATCTGAAGAAAAGATTTAGTACCTGGATGGATATCGAATCTAGGTAACTTATTAAGAGTCTTAGCAGGGGTATTAGGTACATAACCCAACCATAACTCAAATGGCTTCTTGCCAGTGACAGAATGTACTGTACTATTGTATGCAAATTCTAAACCTGGGATAAGGGTTACCCAATCATGCGTGAATTTGTCATTGTCTTTAAAATTAAGACCAAAAGCACAGTATCTTCTTATCATATCTTCTAAGGTTTGTATCATTCTTTCTGCTAGCCCATCAGTTTGTGGATGGTGTGCTGTAGAAAGTTTTAATTGACACCCTGAAACATCCATAAGTGATGTCCAGAACTCAGAAGTAAATTTAGGATCTCTGTCAGAAACTATTGCTTTGGGGAAACCTGCTATATTTAACATTTGTGTCCACCATAAAAAAGCTAAGTCCTTTGCAGAAACCTCTTTGTGGGTAGGAATAAATTTACACATCTTTGTAAATCTATCTACAATTACCCAGCAGGAGTTATAACTCTTATGCCCTGCTATTGGCAAACCTGTTACAAAGTCCATGTTAATGATTTCCTATGGAGCTTTTGGTTGCTCAATTTGTTGTAATAAACCAGCTCTTTTGCCTGTTAATCTTTTAGATTTTTGACAAGAATCACATGTTTCAACATATTTCTGAACATCCTCAGACATGTTAATCCACCAAGCTGTGTTTTTTACTCTGGTTAATGTTTTATGGTAGTCAAAATGACCTGCTAATATATCATCATGACATATACTTAACATTAACTCCTTCATTGAAGGGGGAATTACAATTACATTACTTAATTTTTTCCTGTAATATATAAAACCATCCTCAATGGAAAAATTTCCTTTTTCTAATGCCTCTTTATACTTATTTGGTAATGTTTTTATTAAAACATTCATTGAAGCATTAGATGGATCATTTAATATTGTAGTTAATTTACTCAAGTCAGGATCCGAATTATAATTATCAAGAATTGATTGCATAAATTCTTCCTCAAGATCTACAATATAAATTCCATAAATGTTAATAATCTCTGACTCAGGAACATAAGCAGGATTATCATCATTATTAGGCAGAGGTACTCTAGATAACAGATCTACATTAGAGTGCAAGGTTCCTGCTCTATGTGTAATAGTCATCCGGCCTCTGTATTCTTGTACAGCTAATTGCCATCTAAACATGTGTATATTAGGAGTTTTCATGTTTAAGAGTGACTTAACTGCACTACAGTCAGTTATTAACTCAAATTTTTGGTCTTCAAGGTAATAATGTATCTTCTCAAGAGCCCATACTACTGCCAAACATTCAAGTTGAGTAGCACCATATTTCAATTCACTACTTCTCAGAGTACGTGAAATATAGCAGATTACTACTTCTGACATTTTTCCTTCAATAAGTTGTTTTTGATGCAAAGCAGCACCCAGTCCAATAAAACTTGCATCTGTATATAATACAAAAGGTAATTGGAAATCTGGTAATCCCAAGATAGGAGCTGTCATTAAACATTCTTTCAACTTATCAAAAGCTTGTTGTCTCTCATTATTCCAAGTGAAAGCTTCTGATTTCTTTATTAGTGTGGTCAGTGGTGCAGCAATTGATTGGTAGTTTTTTATATATTGTCTATAGTAACCACACATTCCAAGAAAAGATTGTAAATCCTTTACATTTTGAGGAATGCCAATATTCTTTATTGCAGCCACTTTATTTTGGTCTACACATATTTGTAAGCCAGATACAATATGAACAAGCACTTTTAAAGATTCAAACCCAAATTTACATTTTTTCAATGCAAGGGTCATTTTTATTTCATCCATTTTTTGAAATACTTTCCTTAAATGGATTAAGTGTTCATCATAAGTTTTTGAGAACACTATGATGTCATCAATGTATACCATTAACCATCCCTCAATCATTTCATTATGGAATGTTATATCCATTAACTTCTGAAATACTGATGGAGCATTTTTTGGTCCAAATGGCATTCTGACATACTTATAAATTCCCATGTGTTTTGTTATCAACAAAAGGTTCTGTGAATTCTTTTCAACAGGAATTTGATGGTACCCTTTATTTACATCTAGGCAACTTATATATTTAGCACCTTTAAGGGTAGCATGTATAGAGGCAATCCTTGGCAAGGGATAAATATCATCTACTGTAAATGTATTTGATGCTCTATAATCACCGCACAGTCTTGCTTTATCTTGTTCATAAGAAATTAGCACTGGTGATATTACACAATATTTTGGAGTAGTTTCAACCTTCCCAAGAATGTTCATATTCAATAACATCTTAATATTGTCCTCTATGTCTTTCCTCTTCATTGGTGAAGCAGGGTATGGTTTCTTTTTAAGACTAGCGTGAATATTACCCATATCACAGGTTAAACTAATCTTCATTTCATGATTTTTTACAAGGCCAAGTTCATTTGTACCATGTGCAAAAGCCATTGGAAATGCTTTAATTAATTCAAAAATATTATTTGTCTCAGCTTTAATTATCTGAGTGCCAAATGATGCTTTTGAAATTTCTGTTTCCAGAAGTTCCATCTCATTGGATTCTCTTCCTTTACACGGGGAATTTGTGACTGACTCAATATGTAAGACTGTGTTAAAAGAATTTATTTTAAATTTCCTTTTACCATTCATGCCAATTGTAAAATTGTTATTAGCAGGGTCTAATTTTACACCAAATTTAGTCAGAATATCATTTCCAATGATAAAACAGTTACTACAGTTAGTATTATCCATTACTACAAAGTCACAAGTTACTCTTACATAGCCATGTTGATGTTTGAAGAAAACAGTAGCTTTGTATTTACCAATGGGGTGTAGCACTGATCCAAAACCTCTCCAATTTTTACTTTGAAGTGGCTCAAGCTTAGACTTATATTCACTATCAATTTTGTGTAATGTATTAGTGGAAACAACAGAACCAGCAGCTCCTGTGTCAAGTAATATATTAACATTTTCACCAGAAATGATAGCTGGAACCGTGATAGGTTTCATTCTAAAGTTATCAGCTTGTATATCCTTAATGATTTCAGCATCCTCAAAATTCATTAAAGATTCATTTGAGTCCATATTTAATATTGGTTTTTCAAAGATGGACAAATCATCTTCCAACATACAGACTTCATTTTCATCACTATATGAGATATTGCTGTCATAATCACTTGATTCTTTACTTTTTTCAGTTTCAGTTTCAGATTCACGTTGATTTTCAACAATATTTATGTTTTTCTCACATTTGTGACCTTTGACCCAAGGTTTGTTACACTTATAACAAGTATTTGTTTCATAATTTTTAGGTACTACAGGTGCAGTAGGTTTTTTCTGCTTCTCCTGAAGTGTTTTTAAATTCTGAGTTTTTACAGGTTCAACATTTTGTTTATAAGTGGAATACCTTGATTCATACTTATGGTTTAATAGTATTTCATTGAAAAGATTAATAAAGTCAGAATATTCAGTAACATTTAATGTTCTAGCTACAACAATGTCTCTGACAGATATAGGTAATTTATATATTATCTTATCTTTCCATAAGTTAAAATTCATATGAGGCTCAATGGCTTTTAATATTTTATTTAAATTTATTAAAAATACCATAGGTTTGTCACCATTCAATGGATTATACCTAGTCTTCTCATAAAGTCTCTGCTGAGTAAGCCTGAATTTAGAACCTCCAAATTGTTTTTCAATAAGTTGTTTCCATTCAGCCCAAGAGTAATCTTTACCGTCACTCAAGACAGATTCAAACCATAATAAAGCAACATCCTTAAATAAAGAAATTAATTTTGATGTTATTTCTTCATCTGGTAACTTATATGAGAATTTCAAGTTGTAAATTCTTTGAATAAAATGTTGCCAATCAGAGCTGGCTTCCCCATCATAAGTTGGGTACTGATCTATCTTAGGCCAGTTTTTCTGATTGGATTTTATCTCACTAATCTTAGGTAAATTCAACAACTCATTCACTTTTGATAAATGGTCTTGTATTTCCTCCTGCACGGATTTGTGACTTACATCTTCAGATTTGACACTACCACCAGATGGTTTTAATTGTGGTGGTATAGGGAAGGAATGAGATTCACTTTTGCCAATGAAAGGATTATTATTATATTGATTATACTTATGATTATCCTGGTTCATTAGTAGATTGGCAGTTTCAATCTCAACTTTAGTTAATCTTTGTAGCAACTCAGAGACACTTTGATTTGTCTGGGCAAAAGATAACTTTGTTCTTGATTCAGTTTTTAATAAATGTGTTTCATATAATTTTTCTAACTCACAGAATTTGTTTGAAAGGTCATTATATTTATTACTCAATGAATCATATCTAAGAGTTAGAGACAAATGTTCATTCTCTAATTCTTTGTTACGTGTTGCTAATTGAGAAATGTTTAATGTCAAGGATGAAATTGTATCACTAGTGAGCTTAACTGTCTGTTCCTCACAATAAGTCATTCTATTCCACAATGCTGAAACAATTCTATGGACAGTTGGATTATTGTTAAAATATTCCATGTCTTCCTTTTCAATTCTCTCACTTTCCTGTGAACTTCTCATCTCACTAGTAGGTGGTTGCAACTGAGGGTTAACTGTATTATCATTATAAATAGTACTGTTATTGTGGACAAAAGACAAGTCAGGTGTATCTACTCTAAAACCTGAATTTCTTAAATCCTGCTCTATTTTTTGCACAGATTTAACATCAATAGAATTACCTATATTGTAATTATCAGTATTATGTTCAATCTGAGAGGGTAATCTACTTACCATGGGATGGTTGCCAGTCCTGATTTTTGGCGCTTTTTTCCTTTGTAAGGGTGAGCTGAGGAAGTCAGATGAGGTGGTGGATCCCTGTTGCAACTGTGGCTTGTCCACTGTTGATGAAACCAGTCCCATTTCCATTTGTCTACCAGGATTTTCTCCTGGGAGTGAGTTGACCCGCCTTGGGAAGGGGGTTGCTGATTTGACTGACTGGGCTGGCCTCCCTTTAACTCTGCCAATGCCTGATTCATCTGCTGAAACCCTACCTTGAAATTGTTTTGCAATTGCTCTACCTCTTTGAACATGAGTGATTTTGATTCTTCCAACTTCAGAACCTGTTTGGCCAGGTGGGACAGTTGATCCTGAAGAGGAGATGTCTTTTTTATAGTTATCTTTTTTAAGCGGGCGTCCTTTTCCTCTATACTCATGCTTTCTGCCTGGGGGTATTGTTGACCCTCCATGGTGATGTCCTGGAAAGTTTTTGTTAGCTTTAGAACTGGTGTTATAAGCAGGCTTTTCACTTACACTGTCCTGGGGAGCACTCATATTGTTAAAAATGACAATATTTTACGTCTACAAAAGGAAAAAACTCTATGGAATTAGTAGACAAAAGATATTAGCAATGTTATTACTAATAAAAAAGCAATGAAGCTTACCCTGAATTTATATCTTTATTTATTTAAATAAATTATAAGAAAAATTCGAAAAAATCTGTTAAAAATATATAAATAAGTTTAACTAGACCTCTGTAAGGGTAAATAAGTAGCTTACCAAGCTTTAACCAAATACCAATTTAATTGGGTGTTATATTGGTGTCCAAATACCAAGTGAAATTGGGTTTATATTGGATACAGTTACTACTGTAAATATCTAATTTTTATGATAAAATATTAGTACAATTATTTTAAGGGTTCTTTTCCGCAATAACTCAGTTATGATGACCCACTAATATGCAGAAGACCCAAATATTTTGTTATTTTGAGCTGTACTAAGGTAAAAATCACGTCCCAAGGCTTATACTAAATAATAAGTAAAATATAAGGAAAGACCCCCAATTGTCAGTATAGTCTAGTATATAAGTATAATGTAATATTGTTTATTTATGGTCCTACTACTTATCAATAAATGATTTAGTGATTAAACCTCAGGGGACGACTAATAAAATAGTTATACTCAAATAAAACTCACAATACTTGGATTTAAATGCGTGCTAGTGGCGGAAAATAGATGTATAAAATATAGTTATAGCTTATATAAAGATAATATCAATTTATAATGGCTTTATAATATATTTCTAAATGTTAATAATTGTATAGTAGTGTTTTTTGGAGTTGTAGTAATTGAATGATGATAAATAACCGTCAAAATCCCTCCTTACTTATACCCAAATCCACTGGAGTGCACAGACCTTCAATCCAGATGATGTCACTGCTATCCCCGGAAATTACAGCACTGTGAGGGCCCATCACCTCCCCATGGCGTCTACTTCAAGAAGTTTCAACACCCAGACATCCAGTAAGGACCCTCCATCACTATTAATGATACCACAGATCTATACCACAAATAGAAAATCCAGATAAAAGCGGATACCATAAAGAAACAGGTAAAATAAATAATCAAAAAAAGATTTAATGAAACCAAAAGCATATAAAGGAAACAAATAAAATGTACAAGCCCCCAATAATATCCCCAAGCATCCACATTAACCCATAAATCCGTGAATAACCATCCAAGGAAGTAAATTAAGTTGTCCAAACTGGGTGTATGCACCTGATATAGGTGTCTATGCTTCTGTAGGCGTTGTGAGTCCACTGATTTTGTCCATATGACCTAAAATAAGCAGAAAAACAAAGGTTATAGGCTATTAAGGGGCTAAAACCCACTTATATACCTAAATATACATAATATACTGCATATTTCACTGAATATGATATTTATGTATACATATAAGCTTATGTATGTCAATAATTACTTCATATCACTTAAGATAAGTATATTATGACTTCATTAACACCTTAATAAGTATTATTAGGCCATGGATAATCTATTTAAACTACTATAAGTTATATAATAGAATAATAATTATATATATATATAATAAAATAATATATATTATTATTCTAACCTTATTTTTAAGATATAAGCTTAATTTACTTAAGTTTATCTTATTTTAACCATAAGAAATACTCAGTCCTAAGGATATTTAGGCTGACAAATAATTTGCATTTATTTTCCTTATCCACGGAAGCTAGTGCTTTCTCAGACACTACACTTCCTCCAGCACCAGAGTCAAGAATAACCTCAACATTTTTACCATACATGATAACTGGAGCTCTCAAAGGTGATATTAAAATGGAACTTTCAGTAATATCTTTAATTAATTCAGCATTTTCTACAGAAGACAAGTCAATATCACAATTTTCAGACCAATTATCTAAATAATGGATATCCTTTTCTAAAACTTGAACTTCCTGAGAAGACACATTGCCATAAGAGATATTGCTATTACAGTCACTGTAGGAATCCTCAAGATCAGCTTGAGTATTTTCAGACTCCTCAGATTGCTCAACAAGATGAAATTTCTTGTCACAAATATGTCCTTTCTGCCATGGTCTGTTACTTTTAAAAAAAGTTTTTGTTGCATATTTCTTTGGGGCAACTGGGGCAGAAGGTTTACCAGTTTTGTCTGGAAATTTTTGTGGAAGGCTTTTTATGGTCATGATAAGATAAAACAAGATAGTTCCTTGGTTCATATCTATAATTTAGTAGGACTTCATTACAGATATTAATAAAGTAAGAATTCTCTCTCACATGCTCAGTCCTTGCCACAATCAAATCTCTCAGAGCATTTGGTATTTTGTTGAGAATTTTATCTTGCCAAAAATTATAATCCATTTTAGGATCCATGGCTCTAAGAATTTTTGTAATTTACATAAGGAAAACAATAGGTTTTTCAGGAGAGGAGGACGCATATTTAGAATTCTCATATAATCTCTGCTGGGCAAGCCTGAATTCGGAACCACCAAATTGATTTTCAATCAAGGTTTTCCACTCTTTCCAAGTATAATGTTGATTGTCCAGTAAGACAGATTCATACCACATTAAAGCTACATTTGAAGATAAAGAAATTAATTTTGAGACAATTTCTTTATCTGGCAATTTATAAGAGTTTTTTCAGATTATCAATTCTCTGAACAAAGTCTTGCCAGTTCGATGAAGAGTCACCATCAAATGTGGGATATTGATCCAGTTTGGGCCAATTTTTCTGGCTACTGGGATGGTCCATCTTTTAATTTGAATTATATAACATTAATAATTCTTGAAGTTTAGCCAGGTGTTCATAAATTTCATTATTTACAGAAACAGCTGGTTCATGAACATTAAAAGATTTTTTGCTAGTGGAAAAATATTTTACAGACTCATTGGTAGTTTGTTTAATGGTTGAAATATGGGGAAGAAAAGAGCTACTTTGTTCAGGCTCTTTTCCTTTATTTTATGCAGCTGATGGGCAGCATTTTAATCCACACCATAATGATTGATGGTTAGGGCTGATAATTTTTCCTGTAGGTCAGAAAAATAATTTCTTATCCTTGGAATTTTAGACAGCTGGTCATTTATTTTTGCAACGGATAAAAAATTTCTGTCCTGAAAAACTGTGTGTTTGGTAGTCAGAGCTTGCAAATCATTTTTCAGCATTTTCAACTCATTGTGTAGAGACTTAATTTCACTTTTCAATGAATAATTCTCCTCAATAAGGGGTTTTAATTCACTCAAGGTTTTATGCAGATTAATATTTTTATCTGAGATAGCTCTGTGATCACTTCTTATTTGTTTTTGTTGGCTAAGAATAATATTCAAAGTTTAATTAATTTTAAAATAAGATGTATCTTTCACAGAGGAGCTCACTTTACAATGTAAATGCAAATTATTCAATCTATCACTTTCATGAACTAATAAATCTCTCAAATTTTTGTCTTTTAAAACATTAAAATCAAGGGTATCTTTCAATATATCCTCAGAAGTTTTCTAAAGCAAGGTATAGACTTCAGGGGAAACATAATCATTTTTAATTGCAAGAGAAGAATTAATTAAAGAAGTAGAAGTCAAATGTAAAGGTTCATCAAATGACGATTTACTAATTACATCATTAGGGCTACTCATCAAGGGAAGTTTTCTCTTTATGGGCTTAACTGTTCTTTCACCATGATCCACAATATTACTTGTGGAAGAAGATTTGTTATTATACATACCAAAATTTTTATTAAAAAAATCACTTATCATGGCAAGTGAGGAAATCTACCCTGTTCCTTCTTTCTTCTGCCTCCCTGATATGGATGGGCCTGAGGAGATTGATGGTAGGTTTTTGTCCTGGATGGGCCAGGGTGTTGAGCTGTTGGTTGCTGAACATTTTTTTGGTAATGGTTCATCAAGTAATACCATTTCCACTGCTACACCTGCAGAGTTTTTTGGTTTTGAGTGAATGAGCTGGGTGCCTGATGGGGCTGAGGCTGAGGCTGAGGCTGGGAAAGGGGGAGGTTGAGTCTGCTTGGGATTTAATAACTCCTGCATCTTTTGCCAGAGTGTGTCTACTCTTGCCTTGTATTTCATACTTTCTGCCTTCAGTTCTTTTATGTGACTGGAAAGGTTATTTACTTGTTGAGTCAGAGGTATCTTTTTTATTTTTACACCCTTTAGAGGATTTTCCTAATTGATCTGAGGCTTTACTTCTTTCAGAATAGTTTTGTTAGGGGGGTTTTCCACTTCTCCTGACATTTCTATGTCCTGAGGAGTATGAAGGTTTTTTTGTTAGCTGAAGACTTCTTGTAAGTTAATTTTGAAGAACCTACAGATTCATTATCAACATTCACATCAATTTCATCAACATGAAGATTATCCATGCTGTTTGCCAAACTACTGGACATGAAAACTATGAACAAAAAATCAAAAGATTTAATGGTTTAAATTAATGTTTTCAAAATAAAAATAATCAAACATTTTGTTTTTCAAAAGAGATTTTAATTTTTATTCAAAAATCAAGTAATCAATAAAAATTTAATACAAAAAATATGCAATTACAATTTACTTTATTAAGAAATAACAATAATCATTATGGGACCAGTCAAAAGGTTTAATAAGTCAACCAAAATTAATTAATACCAAAATATATTGGTAATATTGGGACTAAGTACTGAGTACTATTGTCAAGGGGTACTTTTGGTCTAGAAGCTTGGTTCAAGGTTTTTACGAGGGTTTTAAGGGTTTAAAGGTCTCTCAACAAAAGGTATGTATTTCTAAAATCAATTTGATTATTTTACTCAAGTATAAGAGGTAGATTTAAGATATCAATATAAATTATAGATTAGAATTAAGATGTTGTAAATACTAATGTTATAAAATATAGAAATAAATGTAATGTTGTAAGTGATAAAAGAATGATTTGAAAAGCACAAAGTAAGAGGCCTTTTATAGGCAAAACATGAGGGAATAAAATATACGGAATTAACACCATATATTGTAAGCATGTGAGAAAAAGAATGACTGAAAGGAGTACATATATGAAATAAGAATTAAATAAATGGTACGTCAACAAGGACATCAAATTTATTAGCAATAAAGTTTGAGTTCCTTGGACTGTCACAATTAATTACACAATAATTAATTAATTATATTACTTTCACGGGATTCCAGATCTCTCACTGAGGTAATATAATTAATTTAAAGTTTTTTATTATAATTTTACTTTTAAATTCTATTCCCATTGACTTATACCATTGAGCACGGTGTTAGGGAGTAAAATTGTAAGGGACATTTTATTTACATTAATTAATTATACTACTTATTGTACTTAACTATTTAATTGTAAGTAATACTTAAGTAGATAATTAAATATTAGTAAGAAGAAGGGGCGTGGCTTCAACTCAGTAAAATAATTAATTATTTTACTGGTTAAGTCTAGTAGACTGGCTGACAACTATTATGGTCAACCAATAAATCAAAAAAATTTCAATTAAAAATTAATTTAATAATTTATTTTAAAAATTTTTTAATTATCCTCTAGGACTAAGAGTATAGTTCTATTATGGTCAAATAGGAAAAATTTTAAAAAAATTAATGATCACTTACACTCAGTGATTCAGCAACTAATCCAAAAACACTGTTATTGCAATAAAAACTTAATAATATATTTGAGAGGTGCAAAGGTTTACTTAATATAGTGATTGAGAAATCAATTTAAAATATATATAATTTAATCTAATATTGTCAGCTGGGCTACTAGACTTACCTGGTAAAATAATTAATTATTTTACTGAGGTGAAGCCACGCCTTTTTTAAAATACTTATTAATTAATTATTTAACATTTACTTATATATTACTTACAACAAACTAATCTAATAATATTAAGTAGTGTAAATAATTAATTTAAGTAAGTGTCCCATACATTTTCACTCCCTAACACTGTGCTCAATAGTGCAGTTGATTGGGAATAAAAATTAATAATAAAATTATAATAAAAAAACCTTAAAATTATTATATTACTTCATTGAGAGATCTGTAATTCCGTGAAATCAATATAATTAACTTAAATGTGTTATAATTAATTGTGACAGTCCAAGGGAACTCATAATTTATTACTAATAAAATTGATGCCCTTGTTGACGTACCAATTTATTTATTTTCTTATGTCATATATATACTCCTTTAAGTCATCTTATTTCTCACATTCTTACAGTAGATGGTGTAAATTTTGTGTCTTTATTTCCCTCATGTTTTGCCTATAAAAGGCCCTCACTTTTGTGCTTATAAAATTCATTCCTTAATTACTTACTTATTTTATTATAATTACATACAAAACTATTTATTACTATTTTAGTAGTTACATTAAAACCGTAATTCTAAACTCTTCAATAAAATAGAAATTGTCCCTTTACCTCTGATTATTATTTGAGTAAAAGTCTTTAAAAAACATAAGAGAAATACGTACCAAGTTTGAATCCTTTGAAATACACTGTTTCCGTCCTTGGATCTCTTTGAAAACTCTTCTAGACTTGAAGGACCACCCAACAATTGGAGGCCTTTCCAAATTGTTGATGGTGCATCATTACTTGAGGCCAGAGAACGTGGGGACCACTGCCATTCAAGGTATCTATAAGGACAAGTGAACAACAAAAATGACAAACATCATATATCACATGACTTAAATTTTTGCTGTGAACGGGAATCAAACCACGCTCCAAAACTTAGGTTCATATATTGACTAAACGTCTTATATTTCGTGGTAATTATTAAAATTACTATTCGTGGTTCACTTTGCACTTTTCACTCTCTACGTGTTTCCTTTTTACTCAGCACTCTGTAAGTGGCATTAATTTGCTCATTTAACAGGGGGAGGTGTTTAGTAAATTGGAATTATTTTATTTTTCCTAGTTGAAAAAGATAGAGCAATTGTGTTCTTAGTCCTAGAAGTAATAAATTATATTTTAAAAAAACATTATTTATTATAATTTTCAGTTGACTCTTGTCCTGATATATTTAAATTTTATTTGTTCCAGTTGACAAGTTGTCCTGAAAATAAAATTTTTCAAATTTAATATTTAATATTTCAGTAGACATTAAGTCCAAGTAATTATGTAATTTTCAGTTGATTTAAAATTCTGATAATAATTATCATAAAATTGTTAATAATTTTAATTCTTCAGTTGATTATTTTTTAATCCTGGTTTTAAATTTTTTTGAATTTATAAATTGATTATTATTTTAGTTGATTTTATCCTGATGAATTTTATTTTATTATTTTTCTTTTAAATAAAAGTAAAAATACAAACTAATTCATCTTATTTTCTCCCTCCATCATTTCAGTAAAATTTAGAAATGACTGATCAAGGTGTTTCTGCTGCACATGAAGAAGAATTGGATTTAATTGATTATGATGAGGCTACTTCTGTGAGTTCTCATTTAACTAGTAAATTATCTCAAATTAATCAATCATTTCCCCAATCAGGATGTAGAAATGGAGGAAGTGGAAATTCTGGTAGAAACAACTCAGGAACAGAAACCTGTAATAAACCCCCCAGAAGAACTTCCAAAAGGCTTCAGAATAAAAAAGATGCCACTACCTCAACAAGTAAAGAACCTTTCAACACACATAAAAGAATAAAGGACGGAAAACTTGAGATTGAGGTCAAGAGTAGATGCTATAGAGGAAAAGGAAAGAAAGATAGATGCTTTTCTTCAAGAGAAGAGGAGACCGCCTCCCCCCAGGGATCTTCATCAATTGACTCCCCAGCAGCCAGAGAAAGTGGAAGTATCCAAGTGGCAGTGGGATTGGCTGAACACTCAGTGGGATTATCTGTCTCAAAATAAACAGACTCATGTGCCCCAAGCAGGTCCATCAAGACCCAGCCAAGTCATTCCCACATCTCCTCACCCCTATCAAGGAGGAAGAAGAAGAAAAAACAATACGATCTTACCCAGCAAACCTTGGTAAGCCCCTCAATTAATTCTCAAGTACCATTTCTTGTAATTAATTCAGTTCCTTCAGGTAATTCTGGAAGAGGATATGAGACTGTGAGGCCTGTAGAGGCTGAGAACAGTAGACAAATTGCTCAAATTTTCAAATGTATCTAATCCTTTAGTTCTAATTGCTACTTCAATGATAAATCCTGATATGGCTATTATTGATGAAACACTTGAGCCTGAGTTTTATGAGAATCTGGAAAGTTACTCTGTTTATTTATAGAGAAACACTCCAGATGTAGCTAACATTAATGATGATTATTTGAGGGATATTATTGCTAAGCAAAATCATACAATGAACAACATGAAATTGACTCATAAATATAATAGTTTGTTAACTGAAAAGGGTTATCAAGCATTAAGGAGTGAATTACAGAGAGTTTCTGATTATTTGTTTCATTACAAGGCAATCCATGAAAAGAAAGTTTCTTTATGGAAAAATATCAAAAATTATTTGTCTAAACTGAAAGATACTGTATCTGCCTGTTGCCAGGAGGTGGAGATAGATAAGATGAACCTGAAAAGATTGAATGACCATTTTTCATCTTTTCAAAATAAAAATGAGTTATCTTTTGCAACAATCAATGAGAGTTTATCTAGTCTTCCAAGAGTGAAAACCAGACTAACAACCATTGAGGAGAAATTGAACTCATTGTTTAATTATCAAGAATATTCTGAAATTTCTTTAAAGGAAAATATAGTACAGGATGCTCCAAGGTTACCTGTGGCTAGTTCATCTACAGGAAAATAGTTCCAGAAATACATGTTGATACCCCTGAGTTTCCATCAAAAATTAATGATGCACCAGGATCTTCAACAGAGGGATTAAACAATGAGAATACTGCACAACTAGGGAAGTTACAGCTGCTCCTTACTCTGAAATAAGCTGGTACTAAGGAGACTCCTTCAAATTAAAAGAATTGGCCAAAACTTGACCAGTACCCAATATTTGATGGTGATTCTTCTTCTGACTGGCAGCAATTTATTTGCTGAATTGATAACTTAAAAAGTTCTTAAAAACTCCCAGATGAGGAAATTGTGTCTAAAAGATTGGAAAAAATTGATTAAAGCACAATTTGGTGGCTCCAAGTTCAGAATGGCTCAACAAAGGCAGTATGAGAAAACTAGATATAGCTCTTCCCCTGATAAAACTATTGATTTCTTAATTAAACTTGTAATAATCTTGAGGGCAATGGACCCAAATATGGAGTTTGAGTTATGGAAGTACAGGATCCTTTATAAATTGCCAATGTCTCTGAGAGACTTGATAGTGGCTATGACTGAATTCTCCAGAGAACCTTTTTCTTTCATTAATACTTGCAATGAGATCTTTCTAAACAACAAGTATGATGCCAGAAGATTCATTCCTAGGACCTCTTTGGAGAAATCCTCCAATTACCAACAGAAACCTCTGGAATGTTCCCCTGTTTCACCAAAAAAGTATGCAAAAAACACTTGTTTCAAGTGCAAAAATCCTTGGCAGAAAGGCCATGTTTGTGACAAGAGGATAAATCTTGTTGAACAAACTGAGGAGAAGGCTGATGACAAAATAGAACTGGATGATACTTCAAGTGATTGTGCCAGCAATATTTCATATGAATTTCAACAAGAAATCTTGATGCTGCAAGAAGATATTCATTATTTAAATACTATTGATATTGATAATAATGATTTATCTACAGTTGAGGATGCTGAGATCATAAGGAACATTGAAGATAGCTCAATTGTAATTTCCCCTCTCAAAGCACCAGTCTTGATCAATTGAACAAGCATGGAAATTGTTCTGGATTCTGGAGGTGGAGGAAGTGTAGTATCTGAAAAATCACTTGCCTCAGTGGATCAAGACTATAAATCAAAACTGATGTGTATCAGTTCTGAAAATTGTAGAGTTTATGGCTCTGTTTTGTCCCCCATTTGTAAATACAAGGCCATAGTATTTTTTAAATATAACCATGGTTCTGTAAGAGCTATTTGTGCTTTTGTTGTCATGAAAAATGATAATTTAAGAAGTTGTTTTATCATAGGAAATGACATTTTAGCCAAATATGGCATAAAATTAGATCCTTCAAACCAATGCTTCACAATGGGGATAAATGGGAAGAGAAAATTTAACTTTTTCTCCCCCAAAAAATTATTAAAACCAGAATTGAACACATGTAATTCTGTGGTTCAATATAAAGGAAGATCTACAAAAGAAATGCATGCCCTCATGTCTGAAATTGACAATGCCTCTTTTGGAGAAAAACTTTCTGGTGAGGATAAAGATTCCATCATTAACTTGATAAAAATTTTTCCTATGGCCTTTGCTCATGGGTGACATGAACTGGGATTAGTTAAAGAAGAAATGAAACTCTCATTGTCATGTCCATTAACTGATATACCACCTAGTTTAAAGAAGAAGCCTTATTCTGCTTCTCCCACAAAGAGAAAAGATATTGAAGACAATATCTCTACCCTTTTAAAAATGAATATTATTGAAAAGGTAGTTGAAAAACCAAAATATTGTGTTATCTCACCTGTCCTAATTTCTTTTGAGAAAGATAAAGCCAGGTTATGTGGTGATTATAGAGCACTAAATACTTATACTGTTGATGATATCTATCCTTTACCTAGAATTAGCTCTATACATGCTACCTTACAGGGTGCTAAATATATCAGCTGTTTGGATGGT
Source organism: Hemileia vastatrix (assembly GCA_030280995.1). Classification (NCBI taxonomy): domain Eukaryota; kingdom Fungi; phylum Basidiomycota; class Pucciniomycetes; order Pucciniales; family Zaghouaniaceae; genus Hemileia; species Hemileia vastatrix. The sequence goes on from JASXTE010000015.1 coordinate 16,643,862, forward strand.
AATAAAGGATATCACCAGGTACCTGTTGAGAAAAATTCTCAGAGTTTTCTGATGATTGCTACTCATATGGGTATTTATAAGTATGTTAGGATGCCATTTGGCCCTAAAAATGCCCCTTGAGTTTTTCAACAAGTCATGGATAACTCATTCCATCAGGAGATAATTGAAGGATGGCTGATGGTTTATATTGATGATATCATTATATTCTCAAAAACATTTGAGGACCATCGAAACCACCTGTGTAAAGTGTTCCAAAAAATTGATGAGATAAATATGACACTTGCTTTGAAGAAATGTAAATTTGGTTTCCATTCTTTAAAAGTTCTTGGTCATTTTGTTTCAGGCTTACAGATATGTGTTGACCAAAACAAAGTGGCATCCATACAACAGGTGAAGGCTCCTACTACAGTTAGAGAGCTACAGAGTTTTTTGGGAATGTGTGGATACTATAGACAGTATATTAAAATTTACCAGGTCATAGCTTTACCCCTTACCCAATTAACTAGAAAGGATGTTGCTTTTGTCTGGAATAGTGAAAGAAAAAGAGCCTTTGACACTATGAAACACTGTTTGATGTCAGTACCTATTCTTGCTTTACCTGACTTTAATCAACCATTTGTTTTATATACTGATGCCAGTTTTATTGGTCTGGGTGCTGCCCTCCATCAAAAACAAGTGATGAATGATAAAGTATCAGAAGTAGTAATTTTTTATATTTCAAGAACCTTGAGAAATAGTAAATTGAAATATGGTGCCACTCAGATTGAATTTTTAGCCATAGTGTCGGTCACTTGTCTAGAAGTAGGTAAGAAAAGGTGGAGAAATGGAGGAGGACAAGAAGGAAAATAAAAGAAATAAAATACAAAAAGATTATTTAATTTATTGAGAGGAATCAATGACGGTTTTCTTGAGAGGTGACAAAAGTGAGGTTATTATTAATTAATAATATTATTATGATGTAAGGACTATGCGCAGCAGACACTATGATCACTATCAGACTTAAAGCAACCTTTAAATTGTTATATAGAATTTTAATTAGAATTTTATTACTAATAAAAAGAATATAAACATAACATAAAAAGTGTATTTAATTTGTTGAGTGTATAATAAGTGATGAGGCTACAGGGGATTATCCAAGGCCCTTTTATAGGCAATGGGTCCTTTGAAGCGCCACTATATTTGTAAATACAATAATTAGAATAGAATAAAACAAGTATATCAAAGAGTAAATGAAACATAACAATGTAGAGAAAAATATGAAACAAATAATTAAAACCCCAATTAAGAATCCAATTTTCCCGCCATTAATTCCCAAATCAGTAAGTAAAAATAGTGAATAACTAAACAAGACTGGAACATAGGAACTATGAGAAAAATACTTCCAAACAGATGGTACAGTCTGATTTAAGGATATTTTAAGTGAAACAAAAAATACTTTGACGCAACAAAACATGTAATTAATCTCAATTTAGTATAAATTAATTAATTGGTTTTTCCTGACACAATTAAGGGTCAAAAGAAGCGACATTAATTATTGTTTAGTATTATATGAAAGGTGTTATTTAATATATAAATTTAAATAATTAATTAAAATATATTATAGGTCAATTTTACACTTATAATTATAATATATGATTTTCAATTAATTAAATATAAATTTATAATTATTAAATACATAAAAATGCGCCATTATTTGTAGAATATATTATATTATGTTCAATTTAAATGTATATAAAGATTTATATAACCAATAAACTTAATATAACACTTGTATATAATAAAATACTTATATAATTTTATTATGCAATAAAATATTAATTTATATTCATTAAATACAATTCTTACCCACTCTTTCAGGTTTTATAAGTTACATATCATTTACTGGACTCCTGGAATAGCCTGGCTGACACTCCCTCACTCTAAAAAAAACAATAAAAAAAATGCTAAGATTTTTTCTTTTTGTATTTTTTCAACAGAGTAGGCAGATTTGAAATTTCCTTGCCAGGTATCCATGCATCATGTTCAGATGATTTGTTCTTATATCTCAATAAATATTCAGTACCTCTTTCAGAAGTGATAATTCTATCATTGAGAATTTTATCAATTTCTGCTGTTTCTGTGACTTCCTGAGGGTTCTTCTTAGGTCTTCCTCTTCTTTTTGGAAATAAGTCACTGTTGGAAGTATAAGGCTTAAGCAAAGAAATGGGAAAAACAGGATGTTTCCTATCATATGGAGAATACAATACAACTTCTACTGCATTATCACCAACCATTCTTTTAACTACAAATGGTCCTACAAAAGGATCTTTTAATTTGTGGTTACCTTGTAATTTGAAATGGACAGTAGAGATCAACACTTTATCACCCTTGTTAAATGTGTATTCTTTATGGGATTTATCCCTTCTTTTCTTTTCATATTCAAATGCTTTATCAATACAACTCTGAGCATGTTTTCTGCATAGCTGTTGCATTTGCATAAAAGATTTTACACCAGGGTGTAGTTCCAACTTAGGTAATTTATTATTGAGAATCTGAGCAGGAGTGTTTGTGACATAACCTAACCAAAGCTCAAAATGCTTTTTCTCAGTGACAGTGTCAGCCTAAATATCCTTAGGACTGAGTATTTCTTATTCTTAAAATAAGATAACCTTAACTAGATTAAGCTTATATCTTAAAAATAAGGTTAAAATAATAATATATATTTTTTTATTATATATATATATAATTATTATTTTATTATATAATTTATAATAGTTTAAATAGCTTATCCATGGCCTAATAATACTTATTAAGGTTTTAATGGAGTCATAATATACTTATCTTAAGTGATATGAAGTAATTATTGACATACATAAGCTTATATGTATACATAAATCTCATATTCAGTGAAATATGCAGTATATTATGTATATTTAGGTATATAAGTGGGTTTTAGCCCCTTAATAGCCTATAACCTTTGTTTTTCTGCTTATTTTAGGTCATATGGACAAAATCAGTGGACTCACAATGCCTACAGAAGCATAGACACCTATATCAGGCGCATACACCCAGTTTGGACAACTAAAATTACTTCCTTGGATGGTTATTCACGGATTTATGGGTTGGAAGGATGTTTCTGGGTTAATATGGATGCTTGAGGATGTTATTGGGGGCTTGGACAGTTTATTTTTTTCCTTTATATGCTTTTAGTTTCATTAAATCTCTTTTTGATTATTTATTTTACCTGTTTCTTTATGGTATCCACTTTTATCTGGGTTTTCTATTTATGGTATGACTCTGTGTTATTATTAATAGTGATGGAGGGTCCTTACTGGAGGTCTGGGTGTTGAAACTGCTTGAAGTGGACCCCATGGGGAGGTGAGGGGCCCTCACAGTGCTGTAATTGCCGGGGATAGCAGTGATATCATCTGGATTGAAGGTCTGTGCACTCCAGTGGATTTGGGTATAAGTAAGGAGGGATTTTGACGGTTTATTATCATCATTCAATTACTAAAATTCAAACAAACACTACAATACAATTATTAGCATTCAGAAATATATTATAAAGCCCTTATAAATTGATATTATCTTTATATAAGCTATAACTATATTTTATTCTTCTATTTTCCACCACTAGCACGCATTTAAATCCAAGTATTGTGAGTTTTATTTGAGTATAACTATTATAATAGTCTTCCCCTGAGGTTTAATCACTAAATCATTTATCAATAAGTAGTAGGACCATAAAATAACACTATTATATCATACTTATATACTAGACTATACTGACAGACAGAATGAACAGTGCTATTATATGCAAATTCAAGACCAGGCAAAAGAGTGACCCAATCATGAGTAAATCTGTCATTGTCTTTATATTCTAAACCAAAGGCACAATACCTTCTAATCATATCTTCCAGAGTTTGAATCATTCTTTCAGCTAGACCATCAGTCCGAGGATGGTGAGCTGTAGACAATTTTAACTCACAGCCACAAATATCCATCAAAGAGGTCCAAAACTCAGAAGTGAATTTTGGATCCCTATCAGAGATAATGGCTTTTGGAAAACCAATAATATTAAACATGTAAGACCACCATAAGAAAGCTAATTCTTTGGTGGATACATCTTTGTGGGTTGGAATAAATTTGCACATTTTTGTGAATCTATCCACTTTTACCCAACAAGAGTTAAAGCTGTCTTTACCTGCAACAGGAAGACCGGTGACAAAATCCATATTAATGATTTGCCAGGGAGCACTAGGTGCTTCAATATGTTGTAATAACCCTGCTCTCTTACCTGTTAACCTTTTAGATTTTTGGCAGGAATCACAAGATTCAACATATAATTTTGTGTCTTCAGACATATTAGCCCACCATGCAGTGTTTTTGATTCTAATCAATGTTTTTTCAAGATCAAAATGACCAGCTAATATGTCATCATGACAAAGTTTGAGGATAGTTTCTTTCATAGAAGGAGGAATTACAATTACATTAGTAAGCTTCCTTCTATAATATATATAACCATCTTCAATAGAGAACTTTCCTTTATTTAAAGAATTTTGATACTTTGCAGGAAGAGTTTTTATTAATGCTTGAATTAAAGCATTCTTAGGATCATTTAAGATAGTAACCAATTTATTTAAATCAGAATCTTTATCATATGAATCCAGTATTAACTGTAATAACTCCTCTTCCATATCAACTATAAATATACCATGGATATGAACAGTATCATCTTCAGGTACATAAACAGGATTTGAGTCATTATTTGGCAGAGGCAATCTGGAGAGCATATCAACATTAGAGTGAACATTTCCAGCTCTATGGATAATTGTCATCCTTACTCTGTATTCTTGAACAGCAAGTTGCCACCTGAACATATGTCTGTTAGGTGTCTTTAGGTTTAAGAGAGACTTCACAGCACTACAGTCAGTTACCAACTCAAATTTTTGGTCATCCAAATAGTAATGAAGTTTCTCAAGAGCCCAAACAACTGCTAAGCACTCCAATTGAGTTGCACCATATTTCAATTCACTATTTCTTAAGGTTCTTGAAATATAACAAATTACAACCTCTGAGAATTTATCATTAATAATTTGCTTTTGGTGAAGGGCAGCACCCAGACCAATAAAGCTAGCATCTGTATAAAGGACAAATGGCTTGTTAAAATCTGGAAGAGCCAATATAGGGGCTGTCATTAAGCAACTTTTTAATGTATCAAAAGCTTTTTTACAGTCATTATTCCAGAGAAAAGCAACATCTTTTCTGGTCAGTTTTGTAAGAGGCAAGGCTATGACCTGATAATTTTTAATATATTGTCTATAATAGCCACACATACCCAAAAAACTTTGGATTTCTCTTACAGAAGTTGGTGCTTTCACATTTTGAATGGCAGCAACTTTATTATGGTCTACACAAATTTGTAAGCCTGACACAACATGGCCAAGGACTTTCAAAGATTGAAAACCAAATTTACACTTTTTTAAAGACAAGGTCATATTGATTTCATCCATTTTTTGGAAAACTCTATTCAAGTGAATCATATGTTCATCAAAAGTTTTAGAAAAAACAATGATATCATCAATATAAACCATGAGCCAACCTTCAATAATTTCTTGATGGAAAGTGTTATCCATAACTTTCTGGAAAACTGAAGGAGCATTTTTAGGGCCAAATGGCATCCTAACATACTTATATATTCCCATATGAGTTGAAATAAGCAAAAAATTTAAGAATTTTTCTCAACTGGAACTTGATGATAACCTTTATTACCATCCAGACAACTAATAAATTTTGCACCTTGCAAGGTAGCATGTATTGAATTAATTCTGGGTAAAGGATAAATATCATCAACAGTATAAGTATTTAAAGCTCTGTAATCTCCACATAATCTAGCTTAATCTTTTTCATAAGAAATCAAGACTGGGGAGATGACACAATATTTGGGGGTGACATCCACTTTCTCAATGATATTCATTTTCAATAATGTTTCAATATTATCTTCAATATCTTTTCTTTTTGATGGAGAAGCAGGATATGGTTTTTTCTTAAGGGTAGGAGGAATATCACTCAAATTACAGGATAAGGTAATTTTCATCTCTTCCTGAACAATTCCCAATACATGAGAACCATGAGCAAAAGCCATAGGAAAAGAGGTAATAGAGGCAACAATAGAATCCTTTTGTTCACTAGTCAACTGATCACCAAAAGAAGCGGTATTTATTTCATGTAATAAATCATCCATTTCAGTTGTTGTTCTACCTTTACACTGGATCAGTGAGTTACAAGATTTCAACAAATGCCCAGAAGTTCTAGGAGAGGAAATTTTGAATTTCCTTTTCCCATTCATTCCTAAGGTAAAGCAATTATTTGCTGGGTCCAGTTTCACACCAAACATGGTTAAAATATCATTTCCCATAATAAACCAATTGCTTAAATTATCATTTTTCATGACAACAAACTCACAAACAGCTCTGACAAAACCACCATTATATTTGAAGAATACAGAGGTTTTGTATTTGCCAATAGGAAATAAGGTAGAACCATACCCTCTCCATTTTTCAGAAGTTATAGGTAATAATTTACTCAAATATTCCTTATCCACTGAAGCCAAAGCTTTTTCAGATACTACACTTCCTCCAGCACCAGAATCAAGAACTAAATCAACATTTTTACTATTAATGATAATAGGTGCCTTTAAAGGGGATATAGGAATAGAATTGTTAGTAATATCTTTAATTATCTCAGCATTTTCTACTGAAGATAAATTCAATACACAATCTTCAGATATATTATTTAAATAATGGACATCATGTTCCAACATTAAAACATCTTTAACAGATTCATTGTCATAGGAGATATTACTTTCACAGTCACTGGAAGAATTATTGACATCAAGTTCAACTTCATCAGTGTCTTCATTTTGTTCAACAAGATGAATTTTCTTGTCACAAACATGACCCTTCTGCCATGGTTTGTTACACTTATAACAAGTATTTGTTGCATATTTTTTAGGTGCAACTGGGGCAGAGGGTTTACCAGATTTTTCTGGGAGCTTTGTAGAAGGTTTATTCTGATCATTATAAGATTTACCAAGGTAATTCTTTGGTTCATATCTATGGTTGAGCAGTACCTCATTACAGATATTAATGAAAGAAGAATTTTCCCTTACATGTTCATTTCTAGCCACAATCAAATCCCTAAGAGAATTTGGTAATTTATACAAGATTTTATCTCTCCAAATATCATAATCCATCTTTGGATGAATTGCTCTAAGGATTTTAGTTATTTTCATCAGAAAAACAATGGGCTTTTCAACAGAGGAGGATACATATCTAGTATTCTCATACAGTCTCTGTTGAGCTAACCTGAATTTTGAACCACCAAACTGATTCTCAATTAAGGATTTCCAATCATTCCATGTATAATGATTGTTGTCTAAAAGAACAGATTCATACCACATCAAGGCTACATTGGAAAATAAAGAAATTAGCTTAGAAACAATTTCCTCATCAGGTAGTTTATAAGATCTCTTTAAATTATCTATTCTTTGGATAAAGTGTTGCCAATCAGAGGAAGAATCACCATCAAAGGTAGGATATTGGTCTAACTTAGGCCAATTTTTCTGACTACTGGGATGGTCCACTTTTTGGTTTGAATTATTCATTATTAATAATTCCTGAAGTTTAGCCAGGTGTTCAGAAATTTCATTATTTACAGAAACAGCTGGTGCATGACCATCACAAGATTTTTTGCTAGTAGCAAAGGATTTTACAGACTCAATGTCAGTTTGTTTAATGGTTGAAATATGAGGAAGAAAGGATGAACTTTGCTCAGGTTTTTTTCCTTTATTTTTATGCAGCTTATTGACAGCATTCTCATTTAATTCATTATTGATGGTTAAGGTTGAGAATTTTTCCTGCAGGTCAGACACATAGTTTCTTATTCTTGGAATTTCAGACATCTGGTCATTTACTTTTGCAAGAGATAGAACATTTCTGTCCTCAGAAACTGAGTGTTTGGCACTTAGTGCATGAAAATCATTTCTTAGCTTTTTAAACCCATTTTGCAGAGATTTAATTTCATTTTTTAATGAATAATTTTCTTCAATAAGGGGTTTCAATTCACTCAAGGTCTTATGTAGACTGATATTTCCATCTGAGATAGCTCTATGGTCACTTCTTATTTGTTTTTGTTGACTAAGAATAATATTCAAGGTTTCTTTGATTTTTAAATAAGCTGTATCTTGTACAGAAGAACTTACTTTACATTGCAAGTGTAAATTATTTAATCTATCATTTTCATGGATTAACACATCTCTCAAATGTTTGTCTTTCACAACATTAAAATCAAGGGTATCTTTCAATATTTCCTCAGAAGTTCTTTCAATTAAGGTATAGATTTCAGGGGAAACAGAATCATTTTTAATTGCAAGAGAAGGATTAATTAAAGAAGTAGAAGTTAAATGTAAAGGTTCACCAAATGACAATTTGCTAATTACATCAATAGGGCTACTAGTTACAGGAAGCTGTCTTTTAACAGGTTTAACTGTTCTTTCACCATGTTTAATAATATTACCTGCAGAAGAAGATTTATTAGAAAACATACCCAAGTGACTATCAACCAAATTACTTACCATGGAAGAGGAGGAAACTTCCCCTGAGACTGGGTTTGGGATTGTGCTTGGGCCTTCTTTCTCCTGTCTTGTTGGTAGGGATGAGGAGGTGGATGGAAATTGGGTGTTCTGGATGGGCCAGGCTGATGATGAGGAGGTTTTTGCACATTCTGTTGGTAGTGACTCATTAGATAATCCCATTTCCATTGCTCTACTTCCATAGTATTTGGATTTTGGATGGTTGAGCTGGGTGGCTGTGAAGGTTGAGCCTGAAACTGAGGCTGATTGGGAGGCAACTGAGGAGGGGCCTGGGCCTGAATCTGGTTCCTGAGTTCTTGAACCTGATCCCACAAGGTGTCTACTTTTGCTTTGTACGTCATATTTTCTGTCTTCAACTCTTTTATATGACTGGACAGGTTGCTGATTTGTTGTGGCAGAGGAAGCTTTTTTATTTTGAATCCTTTTGGAAGACCTTCTTGAGGTACTAGAGGCTTTACTTCCTTCTGTGGTGCTGGGGGAAGGGGGTTTGGTTTGTTTACATTTCCTGTCATTTCCACATCCTGCAGCATGTGAATTCTTTGTGTTAGCATAAGATTTTTTATGTCCAACTTTAGAAGAACTTACAGTGTCAGCATCATAGTCAATTTCAATTTCATCCACTTGCATGTTATCCATTTTTTCAGCTAAATTGTTGGACATAATAGTGGGAAGATTTTAATTTACTTCTTATTTTTTAAAAAAAATAATAAAAGTTAGTCAATAATTGCTCCAAATAATAATAAAAAATTTATTAATTAAATTATAGAAAAAAAATTTTCAATATAAAGTAATAATTATAAAAAAATTAATTCTTTTTAAAAAATGGATTGCAAGATTAAATTGGGAATAAACAATCAAGTTAATTCAACCAATTCATTACCAATATTAAATATGGCAATATATTTGGGACTAAGCACAAAGTACTTTTAAGTCAACCAAAATTAACAATAATTAATAATAATAAAAAATTAAATTAATAATTTAGTTTGTATTAATAAAAAATGTCAATTCTTCTAGGACTAAGAGGATTTAACACTCTATAATGGTCAACTAGGAAAAAAAATTTTTAATAATTGAACACTTACACTCAGTGAATCAGCAATTAAGCCACAATCACTGTTATTGTAATAAAAATATAGTAATAAGAGTGAGAGGCGCAAAGGTGAACTTACTATAGTGATCAAAAAATCACTTCAAAATAATATAAAAATTAATATTATATAAACCTAAGATGTCGAACCCAAGTTCGAAACACAGTCGCGGCCAAAGTTCCGTTTTGCTAGGTGGTCTGTGCGTTTTGTCGTTCATCGCCAGGCTCGATCGTTGTTGTTGTTTGGAAAGGTCCCCAGTTGTCGGTCAGTCGTCTAGAAGAGGTAAGAAAAATAGGAGAAAAAGGAGGAGAGAAGGAGGAGGACAAAGGAAAATAAAGAAATAAACCAAATATATATATATAATTTATTTGAGAGGGAGACAACGGTGAGCAACTTTGAGAGGTGACAAAAACTTAGATTTTAATAATAATAATATTATTAAATGTAAGGGTACTGCGCGGAAAACAATTTTAATTACTATTAGACTTAAAGCAACCTTTGATTTGTTGTATAGAATTTAAATTAGATTTGTATTACTAATAAAAAAAATATAAACGTAATAAAATGGTTATTTAATTTGTTGAGTGTGTAATAAGTGATGAGACTACAGGGGATTATCCAAGGCCCTTTTATAGGCAATGGGTCCTCTGAAGCGCCACTATATTTGTAAATACAATAATTAGAATAGAATAAAACAAGTATATCAAAGAGTAAGTGAAACATAACAATGTAGAGAAAAATATGAAACAAATAATTAAAACCCCAATTAAGAAACCAATTTTCCCGCCATTAATTCCCAAATCAGTAAGTGAAAATAGTGAATAACTAAACAAGACTGGAACATAGGAACTATGAGAAAAATAATTCCAAACAGATGGTACAGTCTGATTTAAGGATATTTTAAGTGAAACAAAAAATACTTTGACGCAACAAAACATGTAATTAATCTCAATTTAGTATAAATTAATTAATTGGTTTTTCCTGACACAATTAAGGGTCAAAAGAAGCGTCATTAATTATTGTTTAGTATTATATGAAAGGTGTTATTTAATATATAAATTTAAATAATTAATTTAAATATATTATAGGTCAATTTTACACTTATAATTATAATATATGTTTTTCAATTAATTAAATATAAATTTATAATTATTAAATACATAAAAATGCGCCATTATTTGTAGAATATATTATATTATGTTCAATTTAAATGTATATAAAAATTTATATAACCAATAAAATTAATATAACACTTGTATATAATAAAATACTTATATAATTTTATTATGCAATAAAATATTAATTTATATTCATTAAATACAATTCTTACCCACTCTTTCAGGTTTTATAAGTTACATATCATTTACTGGACTCCTGGAATAGCCTGGCTGACACATAGTGTGGGCTCTAGAAAAGCTACATTATTACCTAGATGACCAGAAATTTGAACTTGTCACTGACTGCAGTGCAGTTAAATCCCTTTTAAACTTGAAAATACCTAACAGACATATGTTCAGATGGCAGTTAGCTGTTCAAGAATACAGAGGGAGAATGACAATTATTTATAGGGCTGGTATTGTTCACTCAAATGTGGACATGTTATCAAGGTTACCTTTACCAAATGATGACTCTAATCCTGCTTATGATCCTGAAGATGAAATTATTTATATACATGGGATATATGTGGTTGATATGGAGGAAGAGCTATTACAGCTTATTCTGGATTCATATTATAAGGACACTGACTTAAAAAAGTTATGCACCATATTAAATGATCCAAAGAATGCTTCAATACAAGCATTAATTAAAACCCTTTCATCAATGTACCAAAAAGCTTTGGAAAAAGGTAAATTTTCAATTGATTAAGGATATCTATATTATAGAAGAAAGTTGAGTAATGTCATTTTTATTCCTCCTTCTATGAAAATGATCATCTTGAAAATTTGACATGATGACATATTAGCTGTACATTTTGATCTTGAAAAAACAATGATCAGAATTAAAAACACTGCTTGGTGGGTTAATATGTCTGAAGACACCAAATTATATGTTGAATCTTGTGATTCTTGCCAAAAATCAAAAAGATTGACTTGTAAAAGAGCTGGATTAATGCAACATATTGAACCTCCTGATGCATCATGGCAGATAATAAACATGGATTTTGTAACAGGATTACCTATTGCTGGAAAAGACAGTTATAACTCTTGTTGGGTTATTGTGGACAGATTCACAAAAATGTGTAAATTTATCCCTACTCACAAGGATGTTTACACTAAAGAATTATCTTTCCTATGGTGGTCTCATATGTTTAATAATGCTGGTTTTCCTAAAGCCATAATCTGTGACAGAGACCCTAAATTTACTTCTGAATTTTGGATGTCTCTGATGGATGTTTGTTGTTGTGATCTGAAACTATCTACTTCCCATCACCCTCAGACTGATGGATTAGCTGAAAGAATGATTCAGACTTTAGAGGACATGATAAGATGGTACTGTGCCTTTGGCCTTGAGTATAAAGATAATGACAGATTCACTCATGATTGGGTTACCTTACTTCCTGGGTTAGAATTTGCCTATAATAGCACTGTTCATTCTGTTACTCAAAGAAAGCCTTTTGAGCTCTGGCTTGGATATGTTCCAAATACTCCTGCCCATGTTTTCAATAACAAAATACCTAAATTGGATACACATCCTGGTGTAAAATCTTTTCTTCAAATGCAACAGCTTTGTAGAAATCATGCTCAAAAATGTATTGAAAAATCATTTGAATATGAGAAGAAAAGATGGGACAAATCCCATAAAGAATACACTTTTAAAAAGGCTGATGAAGTGTTGATTTCTACAGTCCACTTCAATTTACAAGGAAATAACAAATTAAAAGACCCATTTGTTGTCAGAATAATGATTGGAGACAATGCAGTTGAGGTTATTTTATATTCTCCATATGACAGAAAACATCCTGTTTTTCCAATATCTCTTCTGAAACCTTACACATCCAATAGTGATTTATTTCCAAAAAGGAGGGGAAGACCAAAGAAAACCCCAAATGAAATCACTGAAACAGAAGAAATTGAAAAAATTCTGAATGACAGAATAGTCACTGCTGAAAAAGTTACAGAATACTTATTGAGATTCAAGAATAAATCATCTGAATATGATTCTTGGATACCTGGAAAGGAGATATCCAATCTTCCTACTCTACTAAAAAAGTATAAAAAGAAAAAATCATAGCATTTTTTTATTGTTTTTTTAGAGTGAGGGAGTGTCAGCTGGGCTACTAGACTTACCTGGTAAAATAATTAATTATTTTACTGAGGTGAAGCCATGCCTTTTTTTAAAAATACTTATTAATAATTAATTATTTAAAACTTACTTATATATTACTTACAACCAACTAAGCTAATTATATTAAGTAGTGTAAATAATTAATTTAAGTAAGTGTCCCATACATTTTTACTCCCTTACACTGTGATTAATAGTGCAGTTGACTGGGAATAAAAATTAATAATAAAATTATAATAAAAAACCTTAAACTTATTATATCACTTCATTGAGAGATCTGGAATTCTGTGAAATCAATATAATTAACTTAAATGTGTTGTAATTAATCGTGACAGTCCAAGGGAGCTCATATTTTATTACCAATAAAATTGATGCCCTTGTTGACATACCAATTAATTTATTTTTCTTATGTCATATATATACTCCTTTTAGTCATCTTCTCTCTCACATTCTTACAGTAGACAGTGTAAATTCCGTGTCTTTATTTCCCTCATGTTTTGCCTATAAAAAGCCCTCACTTTTGTGATTTAAAATTCATTCCTTACTTACTTATTTTATTATATCTATATACAAAACTATTTATTATTATTTGAGTATTTACATTAAAGCCATAATTCTAAACTCTTAAATAAAATAGAAATTATCCCCTTACCTCTTATTAAAATTTGAGTAAAAGTCTTTAAAAAAGATAAGAGAAATACATACCAAGTTTGACTCCATTAAAATCCAGTGTTGCTGTCCTTGGAACTCCCTGAAAACTCTTCTAGACTTGAAGGACCACCCGACATAACTAGTCAAGGGTTTACCCATGCAAGCAAGCTCCTTCCAAGACTCTGCAATCAGTCAGCCTACATCTCACATCTGTTTTTGGTTTCTCAATGGGTTTTAAGGCTATTATAAGTTAATTTTAAATGGGATTTTCATGGGGAAAATTATTCTAATTAGTGTTCTAATTTCTAAAAAAATTGATCCTCCTTATTTAGAAGTTATTTTGTGTTTTTTTTTTGTGTGTGTGTTTTTTTTTTTTTTCCTCTTTCAGTGTTTTTTTATTTAAGGAATAACACACATATATGTTGTTTTTGGGATTGTTGTTATATGTTGATGGATACTCCCATGTTATTGTTGTATTTTTGGTAGTGACCTGGTTCTTCTTTTGTGAGGGGAAAGTCCTTTGGTTACTAAGGCCTGTGAAACTGCTTGAAGTGGATAATGAGGTGCTTTCAGGGTGTGTAATGGCCATGTATAGAAAGGTTTTTGGGTTTTTATTTGACATTCTTTTACATCAACTTTTAAAAATATAACCAAACCATTACAATACATATTTATTAGTATGGTTATGTCACTGGACAACCTACGCACAAGGTTGAGGGTGTTCCTGGAAGTGAGATGAGGAGAGTAGTTTAGAAACTTCTTCAAAGCACAGAGGAAATGTTCGAGGAAGTGATTCGAAGATGACTTGAAGGAAGAGCTACTGCTTTGAGATATGTTCAATAAGAATTCTAATATAATTTAAAGGTAATATTAATATTCTTAAGATCTCATAAAGGGTTGAAAACTCAATGATCAAAGATTTAGGATTTAGAGATGATTGCTGAGAAAATAAGGAAAGATACAATAATAATGATTTAACCTAAAGCTTTACCACTATTAACTATATATACATTTTATAATTTAATTCTAAAGAATGTCAAACCAAAATGCAACCCCTTTTATATCCTTTACTCCTCCTTGCATTGACCTCATACCCATCCATCATTCCGCACACCACAGACCACCAAAATTACACCCATTACACCTGGACCCTCCTCACTAACATCTGTTAACCCTTTAATCCTCCACTAACCATCCCGTCCATGCTCACTACTCCTTTTGATAACCCACAGATATTTAATAAACCTTTTAGTGGACTATTACATTGACTATTGCGCTATGTGTTGCTTATTGAGGAAAAGACTAAAACACACTATTGAGAGATTGACTAATTTAGATTTAGAGTTTAGACTAGCGCGGTTGAATAGTGAGTACACAAAGGAAAGTCACAGTTGCTATGTAGAATTGCTTTCTGCGCTTTGAGTATGGATTTAGACCTCTGTATTATTGATTTAATGAGCTGCTTTTGCCTTGAGTGTCATGTGGCACGTGACAGGTTAAAGTCTTTTAAATATATTTTTAAATCATTATTTCTATTTTTCTACCAACTGTAAGCTGTATACCATTTATAAAAAGTGGGATTAAATTACTGAGACCCTTGTATTGAATTATATTTTAATACTTAATTGGACTTGGACAACACTATTCATACTTGACCATTAAAATATTCTAGACAACTGACTAATCAAACTATTCATGTCTCTGTACTTGACTCCAGCCTGACATTTATCATGTTTAGAGTTCATTTTGTCTAATTTTTTATTGTTGTCTTGGTTTTCCTATCTTGATCACCTGGGAAAAGCAATGTTGCCCCCCCCCCCAATTGAACTACCATAGTTCAGTCAGGGATGGGAACCGGTTAGCAGGTACCACCAGCATTTTTTTTTTTTCTGGTGTATCTGGAATTAATTTCTTTTGTTTTGCTACTGACTATTCCTCAATGTTCCGTGATGGTAGAGAGAGAAAAAATCTATTTAACTTTGTTTCGAATTAATTTTTTTTTTTTTTTTTTTTTTTTTTTTTTTTTTTTTGTGAAAAGATTTGTTTCTCAATTATTTTTATTTATTTATTTTATTTTAATCATGTTTAGTTTCACTAATAAATTACTTTTTTTTTAAAAAAAAAGCAGATTAAAATGAAAAAAAAAAATGAAAAAGAACAATGGATAACACTGACTTAAAATATGCCAAGTGGTTGAATTGAAAGAGGGAATGGTGGAAGAGTGGGACATTGAGGAAGAGGAGTGAGGAGGAAAGGGCGGAGAACAAGTAAGCGGGAGGAAATGATGGGGCAGGAAGTCTGGCAGGTGCTGACGTGTCTCTTGAGAGTAGATGCTCAGTCAATAGTGAGGATTTGCACTGCCCCAAACCAAGTCAGAAAATTTTCAAAAAAAAAAAAAAAAAAAAAAATCATTTCGCACCAACCATTTCTGATATAGATGTACATACATACATATAGCAGCTGTGTATGTACTACTTAAGAAGAGGAGGATTATGGAGAATAGGTAGATAATGAAAAAAAGTAATGAGACGAGTAATTTTAGATTTGGTGGGATGAGTAGGAAGATTGACAGCTTAGCATGTAGATTGTTGTGATTCTCATGCCCAAGGCGTCAAAGACTGGGTAGACTGGTTGATCGTCAGCGTTACTGCAATCGACGATAGAACAATGGTCGGAGCCAAGACGTTGATGGAGACAGTCAAGGTAAAGATGAGGAACACATCACCTGTCGTTTCAGTTAGGTCGTCCACATGGTGGTGGACATGGCGTCAAAGCTGGAGACCGGAAGAATTGATAGAGAACCGGCGCTGCTGCACCGGTAGCAGGGCCGGTAAAGGGAGGCGTGAAGGGACATCATCTCCTTCTTGCACTTTGGGTCAGTTGGATTTAAGAGTTAGTGAGCCAGATTTGAATCTTGACCAAGTGGTGAACGTTCGGATTGAAGGTTTGACGTCTGACGTTTGGTTGGATTTAGTCTCCGTCTTGGAGGGGGGTTTCATCCATCTCGATCCGTCACTTGGAGTGTAGGGTCAGGCGAACCTTCTCGCGCATCCAAACTCATCCTGCACATCCAAAACGTTTTCCAGATTATTTATTTTCGTGTTCCCGCTCATTTTCCACTCAGATGGGCGCGCAGTTTAATGAGACTTCTGAGCCCGAGGATACTCGCTTTCAGCTGAAAAAGCTCAGAGAGATCATGGCCGATCAAGGCATTCAATGTTATATCATTCCCTCTGAAGATGAACATGGATCTGAATACATCACAAGCGCTGATGCCAGGCTGGCATTTATGAGTGGCTTCACTGGGTCAGCTGGAACTGCACTCGTACTCCAATCTAGCGCTTTGCTTTTCACCGATGGTAGATATTTTAACCAAGCCGCTAAGCAATTGCATCCTGATTGCTGGACGTTGATGAAACAGGGAATGGATGGCGTTCCCACCTGGCAAGAATATTTATGTTCTCAAGCTAAAAAAGCCAAACCTTCTCCAGCACAATGTGCTCATCGATTTGTAGTCGGTGCCGATCCTATGTTACTTTCAGCGGTTGAGGCAAAGCACCTTTCAACTTGTCTTAACACTGATTATAGTGCACTCCGCTTCGTCGATGATAACCTGATCGATGCCATATGGCTTTCCACTAGACCCAAAAGACCTCAAAATCCAGTCACGGTTCTCCCGGAAAAGATAACCGGTCAGAGTACCAAGGATAAAATCCGTGTCCTGCGAGAAAAATGCGTCTCCCTTGGATCAAGTCGAAATAATAGTGAAGGGTCCCCAAACGTAGTGGGAATAGTGTTGTCTGCGCTAGATGAAATCGCGTGGTTATTCAATCTTAGAGGTAGCGACATCAGCTATAATCCAGTGTTTTTCTCGTATGCTTGGGTTGGGATGGAGGGAACAGTCAAACTATTTGTCCACCCATGTCAACTGGGACAAGATTTAGATGGCCCAGTATGGAAGTATCTAAAGGAGCAAGACATAGAGGTGGCCGATTATCGTGATTTTTGGGGGATTCTCTTGAAGCATATTAAAAAAATATGTGTGGATGAAAATGATTCTGCCGAAGGGTCAGCTTCCAATTATCAAATCATATTACCAGCCAAGTCATCTTTTGAAATTTATCGAACGATCAAGCAAGCATCCAAAGATATAAATGTACAACTCATCCGATCTCCGGTGACAGATTTAAAGGCTATCAAGAATGAGACAGAAATCCAAGGTTTTAGCCAAGCTCACATTAGAGACGGGGCAGCCTTGGTGACGTATTTTGCATGGTTGGAAAAGAGGCTAAATAACCAGTCTGAAGATGGCCCAATTAATGAATATCAAGCGGCTGAAGAACTGGCTAAGATAAGGGAGCGGATGGGTGGAGAATGGTTTAAAGGGCTAAGCTTTAATACGATTTCTAGCAGTGGCAAAAATGCAGCTATCATTCACTACAGCCCTCCTAGGACAGGCTCAAAAATAATTGAAAAAAATGAAATCTATTTGTGCGATTCAGGAGCTCAGTACTTGGATGGTACAACTGATGTTACTCGTACCATGGTAAAACAATGTTTCAAAAGTTTGTGTCAGATTGACGGGTACAATTAACTAATGCATCGACTTTGATTTTAATTTTAATCTTGGTGATGGGCATATGAAGCATTTTGGGACTCCGACTGAAGAAGAAAAAAGATGTTTTACACGTGTTTTACAAGGCCACATTGCCATTGATAGGGCAGTGTTTCCAAACGGGACCACAGGCTATTTGTTAGATTCATTTGCACGACAATACTTGTGGAAGGACGGTTTGGATTACCGTCACGGGACAGGGCATGGCGTGGGACATTATTTGAATGTGCATGAAGGACCTCAAGGAATTGGAACACGGATTGGATTTAATGAAGTCGCACTCAAAGAAGGGATGACCGTTTCTAACGGTAAGTGAGATAGTATTGATCTTGTGCTCATTGAGAGAAAGAATGGTCATTATATATCGGTGTTTAACATCATGTCAGAGCCGGGATACTACAAGGATGAACATTTTGGAATACGAATTGAGAGTGTAGTTGTGGTTCAAAAAGCTGACACCCCGCACAATTTTGGCGAGAAGGGATATCTTAAATTTGAACATTGGACGATGTGTCCGATCCAGACGAAACTGATAGCGCGAGAATTGCTGAGTGCTGAAGAGATTGAATGGGTGAATTTGTATCATGAAGAAGGTAAGTGGGAAATTGAAGTTTTGTGGAAGAATTTTAAGGGTTGATATTGATATTGATGATTGATGAATTGGTTGGTGACTTTGGATGGACATGGGATTGAACGACGACCAGTGCTGAGGAAACTTGAGGGAAGGGTGGATGATGAAGTGAGGGAATGGCTGAAGCAGGAGTGTGGGAGGATTTGAGAAGAGATGAGAGGATGAGCTAGGTGGGGTATGGATATGTGTATGCTAGTTATGTGTGCTATGTACCTAGTATGATCAACGTAGCAATCCATGAGAATGCCAGGGTGTCGCCTTCCACGCTCACTTTTCAACTTTCTCTTCTTCCTCTTCTTCCTCTTCTTTCTCTTCTTTTTCTTCTTTTGAGTTGGATTTCCATCCTCACTTTCTTCTTCTCTATTCTATCTTCCTCCTCCACTCACCATGAGTCAACAACCTCAAATTAACGTCACCCCTGCTTCTCCTTATAATGCGCCTAGTCGTAGAAATACTCCTGCAAACCCTTCTTATCCTTCTGCTCCTTACCCTCAAACTCCATACTCGGGAGTCCCTCCATCCAATTATCCTATCTCTCAGCCTATCTCACCTTTACCTTCTCAAGCATCCCCTCCGTCCGATGAACCCTCCTTTTTCTCAAAAATCACCGGCTTTTCAAGCTCTGTCGAAGATTTAATCGAACTCTATTCTCATCCTATCAAACCTTGGCTACCCGCTTTTGGTCGTTTCTTAATCGTTGTTACCTTTCTGGAAGATGCTCTCAGAATTATCACCCAATGGGATGATCAACTTTATTATCTTTCGGTCGGTCAAATCTTCCATAGCAGCTTTTTCCTTTTTCCTTTTTCTTTTCTTTTCTTTTTTTTTACTTCGTTCTCTTATACTTTACTTTTTCTCTCTCTTTATTTAGCAGTATCGCAAATTCCCCTATGGTGTCAATCATTTCTTTTTGGCAGCTAACGTTATCGTAAGTCTTTAACTTTTTTTTTTTTTTTTTTTTTTTTTTAATTATATGTTGAAATTTGTCTCTTTTATGTGTCAGGCTATGCTTGTTTGCTCATTTCTCGTTATTACAAAAAAATACCCTATGCCTGCTGTATCCGGTCTTCTCGCTGTTGTGATTTCTCAGGCTGTTGGTTACGGTTTGATCTTTGACATCAATTTCTTTTTGCGCAATCTGTCAGTTATCGGGGGCTTGTTAATGGTGCTTTCAGATTCCTTGTCAAAACGTAATAATCCTAAGGCAAATGCTATTTTTGCCGGATTGCCCAACTCAATCGGTAATGAAACCGAAAGACGTACTTATCTTCAACTTGCGGGTCGGATCTTGCTTGTTTTTTTGTTTATTGGGTTTGTTGTCAGCGGTGAATTCACCCTTATGAGAGCCATTGTTTCGGGTGTTGGCCTCTTAGCATGTGTCATGGTAGCTGTCGGCTTTAAAGCAAAGTGGTCGGCGTTGTTCCTCGTCTTGCTCCTCTCGACTTTCAACTTGCTCATCAACAATTGGTGGTCCGTTCACCATGATCATCCGAGCCGTGATTTTTTAAAGTAAGAGTATTTCGTTCTATTCCAAATTTACAAATAATTTATTTTTATTGCCGCTCCCCCCCCCCCTCTCCCCCTCTGCTTATCTTGTCAGATATGACTTTTTTCAAACTTTGTCAATCGTTGGAGGTCTACTTTTGCTAGTCAACATGGGTCCTGGTGGAATATCCGTGGATGAAAAGAAGAGTAAGTCGTTGTTTAAAATATAAAATGGGAAATAGTTTATCTGACACTTTTTATTTAAAAATAAATCAATAACAGAAAATTTCTAATTATTCTTTGATATTCTTCATTGTGCTGTTTTTTATCTGTGATTGAGACTCTCATCTTTAAGAAGGTATTTTTATGCCTTAATCATTAGCTTGAGCTATTCTAAAATTAGATTTTAAAATTGGCTTTGATTGTTTTTTCTGAAGTCGGTTCAGAGAAACTTCAAACATGGGGCTAGGAGGGTCAAATGTGTATCCTATTCCGTCGTAGATATATATATATATATATATTTCCTTTTTTTCTAATTTTGATTTCCTCTGTGTCTGGCCTTGTTTCCATAAATATCATGATATTATGCTATCCTTTCCTGTTCCTCCCAATAGTATGTTTACCCATTTCTTGGGAGCAATTTTTTCCGTATACACAATTGCCAGTTGATTGAATGGATGAAATATAATTGTTTTTTATAGTTTGGCCCATGTTTTAATGGTAATTTGTTTGGGAGGAAGTGTGTGCACATGCATATACAGATAATGCCGCAAGATTCATGAAAGGTTTTTTTTATCAGGGACCAAAAAAAAAACGTATGACACGTTTAAAAAGAGAGAGTGTGTGTATGTTGTATATATGTACACGTGTGTGAGAGTGATAATTTTGATTATGATTCTATGTGTCAGTGAGCCTGGATATTCCCAGGACTGAGTGAAAATTGCTTATAAATTATGTTAAACACATGTAGTACACATGTGAACAATAAATAAAGGTACACAAATTGTATACATATGTCTGCCAGGCTACTAGACTTACCCAGTAAATAATTAATTATTTACTAGGATGGAGCCACACCTTTATTTCTTATTTTATTAATTATATTTACTTTATAACTTACTCATAATAATTTAAACTAATTAGAATAAGTAAGTAAAAAAAAAAAAAAAAAAAAAAAAAAAAAAAAAAAAAAACAAGTAAATTTATTAAATTTAATCTCCCTCATATTTTTTTTTTTTTTTTTTTTTAATCCTCTGACAAGGTCCTCCCTCATGACAGGTTAGAGTTAAAAAAAAAAAAAAAAAAAAAAATCAAAATTATATATTCATATTGAAATTAAAAAATCAAATCAAATCAAATCATTTTATTTTATTTTATTTTATTTTATTTTATTTAAAAAATGGACATTTACAGAAACTTTGAAATAAATCAACTCATTTTGACATATACTGTAAATACATTATATCGATACATTCTTTATTATAGAACAATCTTAATAGGGGGTATCAAAGTTAGAAATCTTTCATTTCAAAATACCTCTTTTTTCCACCAAATCAACCATGACTATTTTTTAAAATATGACATATTGTGCCCCAAAAACACCTTTTTATTGGGAGTTAATGTCAAGTTTGTGGCTTTCTTTTTGTGTTGTGAAATGCCATTTAAATAATTACAAATTTCTAACTTTGATACCCCCTAATATATATATATTAGTAATTAATTGAGAATTATGTTAATTATTCCAGTTGATACTTTGTCCTGAAAATTAATAAATTATTTTATTATTTCAGTTGATTTACTTTAAATCCTGGTAATAAAATATAAATATCTTAATTAATTTGATTAATTAAAAAATTGTAATAATTATTTCAGTTGATTTTTGTCCTGATATATATTATATTTTCATTATTCCAGTTGATTAAAAATCCTGATAATTGATCATATACTTGAAATATTTCTTATTTTATCTCTTATTTTTTCTATCAACAAGTTAAATAATAATTGATTAAATATTAATATTTCTTTTTTCTCTCAGCTCAAGTTATACAAACAATGACTGATCAAAGTGTTTCTGCTGCACGTGAAGAGGAATTAGACTTAATTGATTATGATGAGACTTCTGTAAGTTCTCCTTTGACTGCTGAACTTGCTCAAATTAATCAATTGTTGAACCAAATAGGATGTGGAAATAGAGGAAGTAGAAATTCTGGTGGAGAAAAATGCTCAGGAACAGAAACCTTCAGTCAACCCCCCAGAAGGACTTCCAAAAGGCTTCAAGATAAAAAAGATGCCATTGCCTCAACAAGTAAAGAACCTTTCAACCCACATAAAAGAATTGAGGACAGAAAACTTGAAATTGAGGTCAAGAGTAGATGCTCTAGAAGAAAAGGTAAGAAGAATAGATGCTTTTTTTCAAGAGAAGAGGAGACCTCCTCCCCCCAGGGATCTTCAACAATTGGCTCCCCAGCAGCCAGAGAAGGTGGAAGTATCCAAGTGGCAGTGGGATTGGCTGAACATTCAGTGGGATTACCTGTCTCAAAATCAACAGACTCAATTGCCTCAAGCAGATCCATCAAGACCCAGCCAATTCAACCCCACACCTCCTCACCCTTATCAAGGAGGCAGAAAAAGAAAAAACAATATGGTCTTTCCCAGCAAACCATGGTAAGCCCCTCTATTGATTCTCAAGTGCCTTTTCTTGTGGCTGACTCTGTTCCTTCAGATAAATCTGGAAGGGAAGATGAAACCTTGAGACCAGTAGAGGCTGGGAGTAGTAGACAAATCACTCATGTATCTAATCCTTTACTTTTAATTGCTACTTCAATGATTAATCCTGATATGGCTGTGATTGATGAAACTCTTGATCCTGAGTTTTATGAGAATCTGGAAAGTTACTCTGTCTCCTTATTGAGAAACACTCCAGATGTAGCAAAGATTAATGATGAGTATTTGAGAGATATTATTGCAAAGCAAAATCATATTATGAACAATATGCAATTAACTCAGAAGTTTAATGGTTTATTAACTGAGAAAGGGTATAAATCATTAAGGAGTGAATTGCAGAAAGTTTCTGATGATTTGTTTAATTATAAAGCAACTCATGAAAAGAAGGTTGCTTTGTGGAAAAATATTAAAAATGATTTGTCCAAATTAAAAGACACTGTATCTATCTGTTGCCAGGAGCTGGAGATAGACAAGATGAATCTGAAGAGATTGAATGACCATTATTCATCTTTTCAAAATAAAAATCAGTTATCTTTTGCAACCATCAATGAGAGTTTATCTAGTCTTCCAAGAGTGAAAACAAGACTAACAACCATTGAAGAGAAATTGAACTCATTGTTGAATGACCAAAAATATTCTGACATTTCTTTAAAGGAACATATAGTACAGGATGCTCCAAGGTTACCTGTGGCTAGTTCATCTAAAGGAAAATAGTTCCAGAAATACATGTTGATACCCCTCAGTTTCCATCATAAATTAATGATGCACCAGGATCTTCAACAGAGGGATTAAACAATGAGAATACTGCACAACTAGAGAAGTTACAGCTGCTCCTTACTCAGAAATAAGCTGGTACTAAGGAGACTCCTTCAAATCAAAAGAATTGGCCAAAACTTGACCAATACCCAACATTTGATGGTGATTCTTCTTCTGATTGGCAGCAATTCATTTGAAGAATTGATAACTTGAAAAACTCTTATAAACTTCCAGATGAGGAAATTAAGTCTAAGTTAATTTCTTTGTTTACCAATGTAGCCCTAATGTGGTATGAATCTGTCCTCCTGGATAGGAATGATTACTCATGGGAAGATTGGAAAAAATTAATTAAAGCACGATTTGGGGGCTCCAAGTTTAGGATGGCTCAACAAAGGCAGTATGAGGAAACTAGATATAGCTCTTCTACTGAAAAACCTATTGAGTTTTATTAAAACCAGAATTGAACACATGTAATTCTGTAGTTCAATATAAAGAAATATCTACAAAGGAAATTCCTGCCCTTCTGTCTGAAATTGACACTGCTTCCTTTGGAGAACAACTTTCTGGTAAGGAAAAATATTTCATCATTAAATTGATAAAATCTTTTCCTATGGCCTTTGCTCATGGGTCACATGAACTAGGAATAGTGAAAGAAGAGATGAAACTTTCATCATCTTGCCCATTAACTGAAATACCACCTAGTTTAAAAAAGAAGTCTTATCCTGCTTCTCCCACAAAGTGAAAAGATATTGAAGACAATATCTCTACCCTTTTAAAAATGAATATTATTGAAAAGGTACTTGAAACACCTAAACATTGTGTTATCTCACCTGTCCTATATTCTTATGAGGAAGATAAAGACAGGTTATGTGGGGATTATAGAGCATTAAACACTTATACTGTTGATGATATCTATCCTTTACCCAGAATTAGCTCTATACATGCTACCTTACAGGGTGCTAAATATATCAGCTGTTTGGATGGTAACAAGGAATATCACCAGCTACCTGTTGAGAAAAATTCTCAGAATTTTCTGATGATTGCTACTCATATGGATATTTGTAAGTATATTAGGATGTCATTTAGCCCTAAAAATGCCCCTTCAGTTTTTCAAAATGTTATGGATAACACATTCCATCAAGAAATAATTGAAGGATGGCTGATGGTTTATATTGATGATATCATTATATTCTCAAAAAAATTTGAGGACCATCTTAACCACCTGTGTAAAGTGTTCCACAAAATTGATGAAATAAATATGACACTTGTATTGAAGAAATGTAAATTTGGTTTTCATTCTTTAAAGGTTCTTAGTCATGTTGTTTCAGGGTTACAGATATGTGTTGACCAAAACAAAATGGCAGCCATACAACAGTTGAAGGCTCCTACCACAGTTAGAGAGCTCCAGAGTTTTTTGGGAATGTGTGGATACTATAGACAGTATATTAAAAATTACCAAGTCATAGCCTTACCCCTTACCCAATTAACTAGAAAGGATGTTGCTTTTGTCTGGAATAGTGAAAGACAAAGAGATTTTGACACTATGAAACATTTTATGATGTCAACACCAATTCTTGCTTTTCCTGACTTTAATCAACCATTTGTTTTGTACACTGATGCCAGTTTTATTGGCCTTGGTGCTTCTCTAAATCAAAAACAAGTTATGAATGATAAAGTATCAGAAGTAGTAATTTTTTATATTTTAAAAACCTTGAGAAATAGTGAATTAAAATATGGTGCCACTCAGCTTTAATGTTTAGAAGTAGTGTGGGCTCTAGAGAAGCTACATCATTATCTGGATGTCCTGAAATTTGAACTTTTCACTGACTGCAGTGCAGTGAAATCCCTCTTGAGCTTGAAAACACCTAACAGACATATGTTCATGTGGCAGTTAGCTGTTCAAGAATACAGAGGGAGGATGTCGGTCAGTTGTCTAGAAGAAGGTAAGAAAAATAGGAGAAAAGGAGGAGAGAAGGAGGAGGACAAGGGAAAATAAAAGAAATAAATTACAATAATATATTTAATTTATTTAAGAGGGAAACAACGGCGAGCAACTTTGAGAGATGACAAAAACTTAGAATTTATTAATAATAATACTATTTAATGTAAGGGTTCTGCGCAGCAAACAATTTTAATTACTATCAGACTTAAAGCAATCTTTAATTTGTTATATAGACTTTTAATTAGAATTGTATTACTAATAAAAAAATATAAACGTAGTAAAATAGTATTTAATTTGTTGAGTGTATAATAAATAATGAGGCTACAGGGGATTATCCAAGGCCCTTTTATAGGCAATGGGTCCTCTGAAGCGCTACTATATTTGTAAATACAATGATTAGAATAGAATTAAACAAGTATATCAAAGAGTAAATGAAACATAACAATGTAGAGAAAAATATGAAACAAATAATTAAAACCCCAATTAAGAATCCAATTTTTCCGCTATTAATTCCCAAATCAGTAAGTAAAAATAGTGAATAATTAAACAAGATTGGAACATAGGAACTATGAGAAAAAAAATTTCAAACAGATGGTACAGTCTGATTAAAGGATATTTTAAGTGAAACAAAAAATACTTTGACGCAACAAAACATGTAATTAATCTCAATTTAGTATAAATTAATTAATTGGTTTTTTCTGACACAATTAAGGGTCAAAAGAAGGATCATTAATTATTGTTTAGTATTATATGAAAGGTGTTATTTAATATATAAATTTAAATAATTAATTTAAATATATTATAAGTCAATTTTACACTTATAATTATAATATATGTTTTTTCAATTAATTAAATATAAATTTATAATTATTAAATACATAAAAATGCGCCATTATTTGTAGAATATATTATATTATGTTCAATTTAACTGTATATAAAAATTTATATAACCAATAAATTTAATGTAACACTTGTATATAATAAAATACTTATATAATTTTATTATGCAATAAAATATTAAGTTATATTCATTAAATACAATTCTTACCCACTCTTTCAGGTTTTATAAGTTACATATCATTTACTGGACTCCTGGAATAGCCTGGCTGACACTCCCTCACTCTAAAAAAAAACAATAAAAAAATGCTAAGATTTTTTCTTTTTGTATTTTTTCAACAGAGTAGGCAGATTTGAAATTTCTTTTCCAGGTATCCATGCATCATGTTCAGATGATTTGTTCTTATATCTCAATAAATATTCAGTACCTCTTTCAGAAGTGATAATTCTATCATTGAGAATTTTATCAATTTCTGCTGTTTCTGTGACTTCCTGAGGGTTCTTCTTAGGTCTTCCTCTTCTTTTTGGAAATAAGTCACTGTTGGAAGTATAAGGCTTAAGCAAAGAAATGGGAAAAACAGGATGTTTCCTATCATATGGAGAATACAATACAACTTCTACTGCATTATCACCAACCATTCCTTTAACAACAAATGGTCCTACAAAAGGATCTTTTAATTTGTGGTTACCTTGTAAATTGAAATGGACAGTAGAGATCAACACTTCATCACCCTTGTTAAATGTGTATTCTTTATGGGATTTATCCCATCTTTTCTTTTCATATTCAAATGCTTTATCAATACAACTCTGAGCATGTTTTCTGAATAGCTGTTGCATTTTCATAAAAGATTTTACACCAGGGTGTAGTTCCAACTTAGGTAATTTATTATTGAGAATCTGAGCAGGAGTGTTTGGGACATAACCTAACCAAAGCTCAAAAGGCTTTTTCTCAGTGACAGAATGAACAGTGCTATTATATGCAAGTTCAAGACCAGGCAAAAGAGTGACCCAATCATGAGTAAATCTGTCATTGTCTTTATATTCTAAACCAAAGGCACAATACCTTCTAATCATATCTTCCAGAGTTTGAATCATTCTTTCAGCTAGACCATCAATCTGAGGATGGTGAGCTGTAGACAATTTTAACTCACAGCCACAAATATCCATCAAAGAGGTCCAAAATTCAGAAGTGAATTTTGGATCCCTATCAGAGATAATGGCTTTTGGAAAACCGATAATATTAAACATGTAAGACCACCATAAGAAACCTAATTCTTTGGTGGATACATCTTTGTGTGTTGGAATAAATTTGCACATTTTTGTGAATCTATCTACTATTACCCAACAAGAGTTAAAGCTGTATTTACCTGCAACAGGAAGACCAGTGACAAAATCCATATTAATGATTCGCCAGGGAGCACTAGGTGCTTCAATATGTTGTAATAACCCTGCTCTCTTACCTGTTAACCTTTTAGATTTTTGGCAGGAATCACAAGATTCAACATATAATTTTGTGTCTTCAGACATATTAGCCCACCATGCAGTGTTTTTGATTCTAATCAATGTTTTTTCAAGATCAAAATGACCGGCTAATATGTCATCATGACAAAGTTTGAGGATAGTCTCTTTCATTGAAGGAGGAATTACAAATACATTGGTAAGCTTCCTTCTATAATATATATAACCATCTTCAATAGAAAACTTTCCTTTACTTAAAGCATTTTGGTACTTTGCAGGAAGAGTTTTTATTAATGCTTGAATTGAAGCATTCTTAGGATCATTCAAAATAGTAACTAATTTATTTAAGTCAGAATCTTTATCATATGAATCCAGTATTAACTGTAATAACTCTTCTTCCATATCAACTATAAATATACCATGTATATGAACAGTATCATCTTCAGGTACATAAGCAGGATTGGAGTCATTATTTGGCAGAGGCAATCTGGAGAGCATATCAACATTAGAGTGAACATTTCCAGCTCTATGGATAATAGTCATCCTTCCTCTGTATTCCTGAACAGCAAGTTGCCACCTGAACATATGTCTGTTAGGTGTTTTGAGGTTTAAGAGAGATTTCACAGCACTACAGTCAGTTACCAACTCAAATTTTTGGTCATCCAAGTAGTAATGAAGTTTCTCAAGAGCCCAAACAACTGCTAAGCACTCAAATTGAGTGGCACCATATTTCAATTCACTATTTCTGAAGGTTCTTGAAATATAACAAATTACAACCTCTGAGGATTTATCATTAATAATTTGCTTTTGGTGAAGGGCAGCACCCAGACCAATAAAGCTAGCATCTGTATAAAGTACAAATGGCTTGTTAAAATCTGGAAGAGCCAATATAGGGGCTGTCATTAAGCAACTTTTCAATGTATTAAAAGCTTTCTGACAGTCATTATTCCAGAGAAAAGCAACATCTTTTCTGGTTAGTTTTGTAAGAGGTAAGGCTATGACCTGATAATTTTTAATATATTGTCTATAATAGCCACACATACCCAAAAAACTTTGGATTTCTCTTACAGAAGTTGGTGCTTTCACATTTTGAATGGCAGCAACTTTATTATGGTCTACACAAATTTGTAAGCCTGACACAACATGGCCAAGGACTTTCAAAGATTGAAAACCAAATTTACACTTTTTTAAAGATAAGGTCATATTGATTTCATCCATTTTTTGGAAAACTCTATTCAAGTGAATCATATGTTCATCAAAAGTTTTAGAAAAAACAATAATATCATCAATATAAACCATGAGCCAACCTTCAATAATTTCTTGATGGAAAGTGTTATCCATGACTTTCTGGAAAACTGAAGGAGCATTTTTAGGGCCAAATGGCATCCTAACATACTTATATATTCCCATATGAGTAGCAATAAGCAAAAAATTTTGAGAATTTTTCTCAACTGGAACTTGATGATAACCTTTATTACCATCCAGACAACAAATAAATTTTGCACCTTGCAAGGTAGCATGTATTGAATTAATTCTGGGTAAAGGATAAATATAATCAACAGTATAAGTATTTAAAGCTCTGTAATCTCCACATAATCTAGCTTTATCTTTTTCATATGAAATCAAGACTGGGGAGATGACACAATATTTGGGGGTGACATCCACTTTCTCAGTGATATTCATTTTCAATAATGTTTCAATATTATCTTCAATATCTTTTCTTTTTGATGGAGAAGCAGGATATGGTTTTTTCTTAAGGGTAGGAGGAATATCACTCAAATTACAGGATAAGGTAATTTTCATCTCTTCCTGAACAATTACCAAGACATGAGAACCATGAGCAAAAGCCATAGGGAAAGAGGTAATAGAGGCAACAATAGAATCCTTTTGTTCACTAGTCAACTGATCACCAAAAGAAGTGGTATTTATTTCATGTAATAAATCATCCATTTCAGTTGTTGTTCTACCTTTACACTGGATCAGTGAGTTACAAGATTTCAACAAATGTCCAGAAGTTCTAGGAGAGGAAATTTTGAATTTTCTTTTCCCATTCATTCCTAAGGTAAAGCAATTATTTGCTGGGTCCAGTTTCACACCAAACATGGTTAAAATATCATTTCCCATAATAAACCAATTGCTCAAATTATCATTTTTCATGACAACAAACTCACAAATAGCTCTGACAAAACCACCATTATATTTGAAGAATACAGAGGTTTTGTATTTGCCAATAGGAAATAAGGTAGAACCATACCCTCTCCTTTTTTCAGAAGTTATAGGTAATAATTTACTCAAATATTCCTTATCCACTGAAGCCAAAGCTTTTTCAGATACTACACTTCCTCCAGCACCAGAATCAAGAACTACATCAACATTTTTACCATTAATGATAACAGGTGCCTTTAAAGGGGATATAGGAATTGAATTGTTAGTAATATCTTTAATTATCTCAGCATTTTCTACTGAAGATAAATTTAATACACAATCTTCAGATATATTATTTAAATAATGGACATCATGTTCCAACATTAAAACATCTTTAACAGATTCATTGTCATAGGAGATATTACTTTCACAGTCACTGGAAGAATTATTGACATCAAGTTCAACTTCATCAGTGTCTTCATTTTGTTCAACAAGATGAATTTTCTTGTCACAAACATGACCCTTCTGCCACGGTTTGTTACATTTATAACAAGTATTTGTTGCATATTTTATTAGGTGCAATTGGGGCAGAGGGTTTACCAGATTTTTCTGGGAGCTTTATAGAAGGTTTATTCTGATCATTATAAGATTTAATAAGGTAATTCTTTGGTTCATATCTATGGTTGAGCAGTACTTTATTACAGATATTAATGAAATAAGAATTTTCCCTTACATGCTCAGTTCTAGCAACAATCAAATCCCTAAGAGAATTTGGTAATTTATACAAGATTGTATCTCTCCAAATATCATAATCCATCTTTGGATCAATTGCTCTAAGGATTTTAGTTATTTTCATCAGAAAAACAATGGGCTTTTCAACAGAGGAGGATACATATCTAGTATTCTCATACAGTCTCTGCTGAGCTAACCTGAATTTTGAACCACCAAACTGATTCTCAATCAAGGATTTCCAATCATTCCATGTATAATGATTGTTATCTAAAAGGACAGATTCATACCACATCAAGGCTACATTGGAAAATAAAGAAATTAGCTTAGAAACAATTTCCTCATCAGGTAGTTTATAAGATCTCTTTAAATTATCAATTCTTTGGATAAAGTGTTGCCAATCAGAGGAAGAATCACCATCAAAGGTAGGATATTGGTCTAACTTAGGCCAATTTTTCTGACTACTGGGATGGTCCATTTTTTGGTTTGAATTATTCATTATTAATAATTCCTGAAGTATAGCCAGGTGTTCAGAAATTTCATTATTTACAGAAACAGCTGGTGCATGACCATCACAAGATTTTTTGCTAGTAGCAAAAGATTTTACAGACTCATTGTCAGTTTGTTTAATGGGTGAAATATGAGGAAGAAAGGATGAACTTTGTTCAGGTTTTTTCCCTTTATTTTTATGCAGCTTATTTACAGAAATCTCATTTAATTCATTATTGATGATTAAGGTTGAGAACTTTTCCTGCAGGTCAGACACATAGTTTCTTATTCTTGGAATATCAGACATCTGGTCATTTACTTTTGCAAGAGATAGAACATTTCTGTCCTCAGAAACTGAGTGTTTGGTACTTAGTGCATGGAAATAATTTTTTAGCTTCTTAAACTCATTTTGCAGAGATTTTATTTCATTCTTGAATGAATAATTTTCCTCAATAAGGGGTTTCAATTCACTCAAGGTCTTATGTAGACTGATATTTCTATCTGAGATAGCTCTATGGGCACTTCTTATTTGTTTTTGTTGACTAAGAACAATATTCAAGGTTTCTTTGATTTTTAAATAAGCTGTATCTTGTACAGAAGAACTCACTTTACATTGCAAGTGTAAATTATTTAATCTATCATTTTCATGGATTAACACATCTCTCACATGTTTGTCTTTCACAATATTAAAATCAAGGGTATCTTTCAATATTTTCTCAGAAGTTTTTTCAATTAAGGTATAGATTTCAGGGGGAACAGAATCATTTTTAATTGCAAGAGAAGGATTAATTAAAGAAGTAGAAGTTATATGTAAAGGTTCATCAAATGACAATTTGCTAATTACATCAATAGGGCTACTAGTTACAGGAAGCTGTCTTTTAACAGGTTTAACTGTTCTTTCACCATGTTCAATAATATTACCTGCAGAAGAAGATTTATTAGAAAACATACCCAAGTGACTATCAACCAAATTACTTACCATGGCGGAGGAGGAAACTTCCCCTGGGACTGGGTTTGGGATTGTGCTTGGGCCTTCTTTCTCCTGTCTTGTTGGTAGGGATGAGGAGGTGGATGGAAATTGGGTGTTCTGGATGGGTCAGGCTGATGATGAGGAGGGTGTTGCACATTCTGTTGGTAGTGACTCATTAGATAATCCCATTTCCATTGCTCTACTTCCATAGTATTTGGATTTTGGATGGTTGAGCTGGGTGGCTGTGAAGGTTGAGCCTGAAACTGAGGCTGATTGGGAGGCAACTGAGGAGGGGCCTGGGCCTGAATCTGGTTCCTGAGTTCTTGGACCTGGTCCCACAATGTGTCTACCTTTGCTTTGTACGTCATATTTTCTGTCTTCAACTCTTTTATATGACTGGATAGGTTGCTGATTTGTTGTGGCAAAGGAAGCTTTTTTATTTTGAAGCCTTTTGGAAGACCTTCTTGAGGCACTAGAGGCTTTACTTCCTTCTGTGGTACTGGGGGAAGGGGGTTTGGTTTGTTTGCATTTCCTGTCATTTCCACATCCTGCAGTATGTGAATTCTTTGTGTTAGTATAAGATTTTTTATGACCAACTTTAGAAGAACTTACAGTGTCAGCATCATAGTCAATTTCTATTTCATCCACTTGCATATTATCCATTTTTTCTGCCAAATTGTTGGACATACTAGTGGGAAGATTTTAATTTACTTATTATTTATTAAAAAAATAATAAAAGTTAGTCAATATTTGCTCCAAATAATAAAAAAAAAATTTTATTAATTAAATTATAGAAAAAAAATTTTCAATATAAAGTAATAATTATAAAAAATTAATTTTTTTTTTAAAAAAAAATGGATTGCAAGGTTAAATTGGGAATAACAATCAAGTTAATTCGACCAATTAATTACCAATATTAAATATGGCAATATATTTGGGACTAAGCACAAAGTACTTTTAAGTCAACCAAAATTAACAATAATTAATAATAATAAAAAATTAATTTAATAATTCAATTTGTATTAATATAAATGTCAATTCCTCTAGGACTAAGAGGATTTAACACTCTATAATGGTCAACTAGGAAAAAAAAAATTTAATAATTGAACACTTACACTGTCAGCCAGGCTATTCCAGGAGTCCAGTAAATGATATGTAACTTATAAAACCTGAAAGAGTGGGTAAGAATTGTATTTAATGAATATAACTTAATATTTTATTGCATAATAAAATTATATAAGTATTTTATTATATACAAGTATTACATTAAATTTATTGGTTATATAAATTTTTATATACAGTTAAATTGAACATAATATAATATATTCTACAAATCATGGCGCATTTTTATGTATTTAATAATTATAAATTTATATTTAATTAATTGAAAAAACATATATTATAATTATAAGTGTAAATTTGACTTATAATATATTTAAATTAATTATTTAAATTTATATATTAAATAACACCTTTCATATAATACTAACCAATAATTAATGACGCTTCTTTTGACCCTTAATTTTGTCAGGAAAAACCAATTAATTAATTTATACTAAATTGAGATTAATTACATGTTTTGTTGCGTCAAAGTATTTTTTTTGTTTCACTTAAAAATATCCTCAAATCAGACTGTACCATCTGTTTGGAATTATTTTTCTCATAGTTCCTATGTTCCAATCTTGTTTAGTTATTCACTATTTTTACTTACTGATTTGGGAATTAATGGCGGGGATATTGGATTCTTAATTGGGGTTTTAATTGTTTGTTTCATGTTTTTCTCTACATTGTTTTGTTTCATTTACTCTTTGATATATTTGTTTTATTCTATTCTAATCATTGTATTTACAAATATAGTAGCGCTTCAGAGGACCCATTGCCTATAAAAGGGCCTTGGATAATCCCCTTTAGACTCATCACTTATTACACACTCAACAAATTAAATACTATTTTACTACGTTTATATTTTTTTATTAGTAATACAAATCTAATTAAAATTCTATATAACAATTAAAGGTTGCTTTAAGTCTGATAGTAATTAAAAGTGTTTGCCGCGCAGAACCCTTACATTGAATAATATTATTGTTAATAAAATCTAAGTTTTTGTCACCTCTCAAAGTTGCTCACCATTGTTTCCTTCTTAAATAAATTAAATATATTATTATAAATTATTTCTTTTATTTTCCCTTTTCCTCCTCCTTCTCTCCTCCTTTTCTCCTATTTTTCTTACCTTCTTCTAGACAACTGACCGACAACTGAGGGCCTTTCCAAACAACGACAACGATCGAGCCTGGCGACGAACGACAAAACGCACGGACCACCTAGCAAAAACAAAACTTTTGCCGCAACTGTGTTTCGAACTTGTGTTCGATATCTTAGGTTTATATTATATTAATTTTTATATTATTTTGAAGTGATTTTTTGATCACTATAGTAAGTTCACCTTTGCACCTCTCACTCATATTACTATATTTTTACTGCAATAACAGTGATTGTGGCTTAATTGCTGATTCACTGAGTGTAAGTGTTCAATTTTTAAAAAATTTTTTTTCCTTGTTGACCATTATAGAGTGTTAAATCCTCTTAGTCCTAGAAGAATTGACATTTTTATTAATACAAATTGAATTATTAAATTAATTTTTTTTATTATTAATTATTGTTAATTTTGGTTGACTTAAAAGTACTTTGTGCTTAGTCCCAAATATATTGCCATATTTAATATTGGTACTAAATTGGTTGAATTAACTTGATTGTTATTCCCAATTTAACCTTGCAATCCATTATTTTTTTTTTAAAAAAAAAATTAATTTTTATAATAATTACTTTATATTCAAAATTATTTTTTCTATAATTTAATTAATAAATTTTTTTTTTATTATTTGGAGCAATTATTGACTAACCTTTATTATTTTTTTTTAATAAATAATAAGTAAATTAAAATCTTCCCACTAGTATGTCCAACAATTTGGTAGAAAAAATGGATAATATGCAAGTGGATGAAATAGAAATTGACTATGATGCTGACACTGTAAGTTCTTCTAAAGTTGGTCATAAAAAATCTTATACTAACACTTAGAATTCACATACTGCAGGATGTGGAAATGACAGGAAATGCAAACAAACCAAACCCCCTTCCCCCAGTACCACAGAAGGAAGTAAAGCCTCTAGTGCCTTAAGAAGGTCTTCCAAAAGGCTTCAAAATAAAAAAGCTTCCTCTGCCACAACAAATCAGCAACCTGTCCAGTCATATAAAAGAGTTGAAGACAGAAAATATGACGTACAAAGCAAAAGTAGACACCTTGTGGGATCAGGTTCAAGAACTCAGGAACCAGATTCAGGCCCAGGCCCCTCCTCAGTTGCCTCCCAATCAGCCTCAGGTTCAGGCTCAACCTTCACAGCCACCCAGCTCAACCATCCAAAATCCAAATACTATGGAATTAGAGCAATGGAAATGGGATTATCTAATGAGTCACTACCAACAGAATGTGCAACACCCTCCTCATCATCAGCCTGGCCCATACAGAACACCCAATTTCCATCCACCTCCTCATCCCTACCAACAAGGCAGGAGAAAGAAGGCCCAAGCACAATCCCAAACCCAGTCTCAGGGGAAGTTTCCTCCTCTGCCATGGTAAGTAATTTGGTTGATAGTCACTTGGGTATGTTTTCTAATAAATCTTCTTCTGCAGGTAATATTATTGAACATGGTGAAAGAACAGTTAAACCTGTTAAAAGACAGTTTCCTGTAACTAGTAGCCCTATTGATGTAATTAGAAAATTGTCATTTGATGAACCTTTACATTTAACTTCTACATCTTTAATTAATCCTTCTCTTGCAATTAAAAATGATTCTGTTCCCCCTGAAATCTATACCTTAATTGAAAAAACTTCTGAGGAAATATTGAAAGATACCCTTGATTTTAATGTTGTGAAAGACAAACATGTGAGAGATGTGTTAATCCATGAAAATGATAGATTAAATAATTTACACTTGCAATGTAAAGCAAGTTCTTCTGTACAAGATACAGCTTATTTTAAAATCAAGGAAACCTTGAATATTGTTCTTAGTCAACAATATCAAATAAGAAGTGACCATAGAGCTATCTCAGATAGAAATATCAGTCTACATAAGACCTTGAGTGAATTGA
Organism: Hemileia vastatrix; assembly: GCA_030280995.1. Taxonomy (NCBI): domain Eukaryota; kingdom Fungi; phylum Basidiomycota; class Pucciniomycetes; order Pucciniales; family Zaghouaniaceae; genus Hemileia; species Hemileia vastatrix. Next base: position 16,680,447 of record JASXTE010000015.1, read on the forward strand.
AACCCCTTATTGAAGAAAATTATTCATTCAAAAATGAAATAAAATCTCTGCAAAATGAGTTTAAAAAGTTAAAAAATGATTTCCATGCACCAAGTACCAAACACTCAGTTTCTGAGGACAGAAATGTTCTATCTCTTGCAAAAGTAAATGACCAGATGTCTGAAATTCCAAGAATAAGAAACTATGTGTCTGACCTGCAAGAAAATTTCTCAACCTTAACCATCAATAATGAATTAAATGAGATTTCTGTCAATAAGCTGCATAAAAATAAAGGGAAAAAACCTGAGCAAAGTTCATCCTTTCTTCCTCATATTTCAACCATTAAACAAACTTACAATGAGTCTGTAAAATCTTTTGCTACTAGCAAAAAATCTTGTGATGGTCATGCACCAGCTGTTTCTGTAAATAATGAAATTTCTGAACACCTGGCTAAACTTCAGGAATTATTAATAATGAATAATTCAAACCAAAAAGTGGACCATCCCAGTAGTCAGAAAAATTGGCCTAAGTTAGACCAATATCCTACCTTTGATGGTGATTCTTCCTCTGATTGGCAACACTTTATCCAAAGAATTGATAATTTAAAGAGATCTTATAAACTACCTGATGAGGAAATTGTTTCTAAGCTAATTTCTTTATTTTCCAATGTAGCCTTGATGTGGTATGAATCTGTTCTTTTAGACAACAATAATTATACATGGAATGATTGGAAATCCTTGATTGAGAATCAGTTTGGTGGTTCAAAATTCAGGTTAGCTCAACAGAGACTGTATGAGAATACTAGATATGTATCCTCCTCTGTTGAAAAGCCCATTGTTTTTCTGATGAAAATAACTAAAATCCTTAGAGAAATTGATCCAAAGATGGATTATGATATTTGGAGAGATAAAATCTTGTATAAATTACCAAATTCTCTTAGGGATTTGATTGTTGCTAGAACTGAGCATGTAAGGGAAAATTCTTATTTCATTAATATCTGTAATGAGGTACTGCTCAACCATAGATATGAACCAAAGAATTACCTTGGTAAATCTTATAATGATCAGAATAAACCTTCTACAAAGCTCCCAGAAAAATCTGGTAAACCCTCTGCCCCAGTTGCACCTAAAAAATATGCAACAAATACTTGTTATAAGTGTAACAAACCGTGGCAGAAGGGTCATGTTTGTGACAAGAAAATTCATCTTGTTGAACAAAATGAAGACACTGATGAAGTTGAACTTGATGTCAATAATTCTTCCAGTGACTGTGAAAGTAATATCTCCTATGACAATGAATCTGTTAAAGATGTTTTAATTTTGGAACATGATGTCCATTATTTAAATAATATATCTGAAGATTGTGTATTGAATTTATCTTCAGTAGGAAATGCTGAGATAATTAAAGATATTACTAACAATTCTATTCCTATATCCCCTTTAAAGGCACCTGTTATCATTAATGGTAAAAATGTTGATGTAGTTCTTGATTCTGGTGCTGGAGGAAGTGTAGTATCTGAAAAAGCTTTGTCTTCAGTGGATAAGGAATATTTGAGTAAATTATTACCTATAACTTCTGAAAAAAGGAGAGGGTATGGTTCTACCTTATTTCCTATTGGCAAATACAAAACCTCTGTATTCTTCAAATATAATAATGGCTTTGTCAGAGCTATTTGTGAGTTTGTTGTCATGAAAAATGATAATTTGAGCAATTGGTTTATTATGGGAAATGATATTTTAACCATGTTTGGTGTGAAACTGGACCCAGCAAATAATTGCTTTACCTTAGGAATGAATGGGAAAAGGAAATTCAAAATTTCCTCTCCTAGAACTTCTGGGCATTTATTGAAATCTTGTAACTCACTGATCCAGTATAAAGGTAGAACAACAACTGAAATGGATGATTTATTATATGAAATAAATACCGCTTCTTTTGGTGATCAGTTGACTAGTGAACAAAAGGATTCTATTCTTGCCTCTATTACCTCTTTCCCTATGGCTTTTGCTCATGGTTCTCATGTCTTGGGAATTGTTCAGGAAGAGATGAAAATTACCTTATCCTGTAATTTGAGTGATATTCCTCCTACCCTTAAGAAAAAACCATATACTGCTTCTCCATAAAAAAGAAAAGATATTGAAGATAATATTGAAACATTATTGAAAATGAATATCATTGAGAAAGTGGATGTCACCCCCAAATATTGTGTCATCTCCCCAGTCTTGATTTCTTATGAAAAAGATAAAGCTAGATTATGTGGAGATTACAGAGCTTTAAATACTTATACTGTTGATGATATTTATCCTTTACCCAGAATTAATTCAATACATGCTACCTTGCAAGGTGCAAAATTTATTAGTTGTCTGGATGGTAATAAAGGTTATCATCAAGTTCCAGTTGAGAAAAATTCTCAAAACTTTTTGCTTATTGCAACTCATATGAGAATATATAAGTATGTTAGGATGCCATTTGGCCCTAAAAATGCTCCTTCAGTTTTCCAGAAAGTCATGGATAACACTTTCCATCAAGAAATTATTGAAGGTTGGCTCATGGTTTATATTGATGATATCATTGTTTTTTCTAAGACTTTTGATGAACATATGATTCACTTGAATAGAGTTTTCCAAAAAATGGATGAAATCAATATGAACTTATCTTTAAATAAGTGTAAATTTGGTTTTCAATCTTTGAAAGTCCTTGGCCATGTTGTGTCAGGCTTACAAATTTGTGTAGACCATAATAAAGTTGCTGCCATTCAAAATTTGAAAGCACCAACTTCTGTAAGAGAAATACAAAGTTTTTTGGGTATGTGTGGCTATTATAGACAATATATTAAAAATTATCAGGTCATAGCCTTGCCTCTTACAAAACTGACCAGAAAAGATGTTGCTTTTCTCTGGAATAATGACTGTCAAAAAGCTTTTGATACATTAAAAAGTTGCTTGATGACAGCCCCTATATTGGCTCTTCCAGATTTTAACAGGCCATTTGTCCTATATACAGATGCTAGCTTTATTGGTCTGGGTGCTGCCCTTCACCAAAAGCAAATTATTAATGATAAATCCTCAGAGGTTGTAATTTGTTATATTTCAAGAACCTTAAGAAATAGTGAATTGAAATATGGTTCCACTCAATTGGAGTGCTTAGCAGTTGTTTGGGCTCTTGAGAAACTTCATTACTATTTGGATGACCAAAAATTTGAGTTGGTAACTGACTGTAGTGCTGTGAAGTCCCTCTTAAACCTAAAGACACCTAACAGACATATGTTCAGGTGGCAACTTGCTGTTCAAGAATACAGAGGAGGGATCACAATTATCCATAGAGCTGGAAATGTTCACTCTAATGTTGATATGCTCTCCAGATTGCCTCTGCCAAATAATGACTCAAATCCTGCTTATGTACCTGAAGATGATACTGTTCATATCCATGGTATATTTATAGTTGATATGGAAGAGGAGTTATTACAATTAATACTGGATTCATATGATAAAGATTCTGATTTAAATAAATTGGTTACTATCTTAAATGATCCTAAGAATGCTTCAATTCAAGCATTAATAAAAACTCTTCCTGCAAAGTACCAAAATGCTTTAAATAAAGGAAAGTTCTCTATTGAAGATGGTTATATATATTATAGAAGGAAGCTTACCAATGTATTTGTAATTCCTCCTTCAATGAAAGAGACTATCCTCAAACTTTGTCATGATGACATATTAGCTGGTCATTTTGATCTTGAAAAAACATTGATTAGAATCAAAAACACTGCATGGTGGGCTAATATGTCTGAAGACACAAAATTATATGTTGAATCTTGTGATTCCTGCCAAAAATCTAAAAGGTTAACAGGTAAGAGAGCAGGGTTATTACAACATATTGAAGCACCTAGTGCTCCCTGGCAAATCATTAATATGGATTTTGTCACTGGTCTTCCTGTTGCAGGTAAAGACAGCTTTAACTCTTGTTGGGTAATAGTGGATAGATTCACAAAAATGTGCAAATTTATTCCAACCCACAAAGATGTATCCACCAAAGAATTAGCTTTCTTATGGTGGTCTTACATGTTTAATATTATTGGTTTTCCAAAAGCCATTATCTCTGATAGGGATCCAAAATTCACTTCTGAGTTTTGGACCTCTTTGATGGATATTTGTGGCTGTGAGTTAAAATTGTCTACAGCTCACCATCCTCAGACTGATGGTCTAGCTGAAAGAATGATTCAAACTCTGGAAGATATGATTAGAAGGTATTGTGCCTTTGGTTTAGAATATAAAGACAATGACAGATTTACTCATGATTGGGTCACTCTTTTGCCTGGTCTTGAATTTGCATATAATAGCACTGTTCATTCTGTCACTGAGAAAAAGCCTTTTGAGCTTTGGTTAGGTTATGTCCCAAACACTCCTGCTCAGATTCTCAATAATAAATTACCTAAGTTGGAACTACACCCTGGTGTAAAATCTTTTATGCAAATGCAACAGCTATGCAGAAAACATGCTCAGAGTTGTATTGATAAAGCATTTGAATATGAAAAGAAAAGATGGGATAAATCCCATAAAGAATACACATTTAACAAGGGTGATGAAGTGTTGATCTCTACTGTCCATTTCAATTTACAAGGTAGCCACAAATTAAAAGATCCTTTTGTAGGACCATTTGTTGTTAAAGGAATGGTTGGTGATAATGCAGTAGAAGTTGTATTGTATTCTCCATATGATAGGAAACATCCTGTCTTTCCAATTTCTTTGCTTATACCTTATACTTCCAACAGTGACTTATTTCCAAAAAGAAGAGGAAGACCTAAGAAGAACCCTCAGGAAGTCACAGAAACAGCAGAAATTGATAAAATTCTCAATGATAGAATTATCACTTCTGAAAGAGGTACTGAATATTTATTGAGATATAAGAACAAATCATCTGAACATGATGCATGGATACCTGGCAAGGAAATTTCAAATCTGCCTACTCTGTTGAAAAAATACAAAAAGAAAAAATCTTAGCATTTTTTTTATTGTTTTTAGAGTGAGGGAGTGTCAGCCAGGCTATTCCAGGAGTCCAGTAAATGATATGTAACTTATAAAACCTGAAAGAGTGGGTAAGAATTTTATTTAATGAATATAAATTATTATTTTATTGCGGAATAAATTTATATAAGTATTTTATTATATACAAGTGTTATATTAATTTTATTGGTTATATAAATTTGTTATATACATTTAAATTGAACATAATATAATATATTCTACAAATAATGGCGCATTTTTATGTATTTAATAATTATAAATTTATATTTAATTAATTGAAAAACATATATTATAATTATAAGTGTAAAATTGACTTATAATATATTTAAATTAATTATTTAAATTTATATATTAAATAACACCTTTCATATAATACTAAACAATAATTAATGACGCTTATTTTGACCCTTAATTGTGTCAGGAAAAACCAATTAATTAATTTATACTAAATTGAGATTAATTACATGTTTTGTTGCGTCAAAGTATTTTTTGGTTCACTTAAAATATCCTTAAATCAGACTGTACCATCTGTTTGGAATTATTTTTCTCATAGTTCCTATGTTCCAGTCTTGTTTAGTTATTAACTATTTTTACTTACTGATTTGGGAATTAATGGCAGGAAAATTGGATTCTTAATTGGGGTTTTAATTATTTGTTTCATATTTTTCTCTACATTGTTATGTTTCACTTACTCTTTGATATAATTGTTTTATTCTATTATAATTATTGTATTTACAAATATAGTGGCGCTTCAGAGGACCCATTGCCTATAAAAGGGCCTTGGATAATCCCCTGTAGCCTCATCACTTATTATACACTCAACAAATTAAATACAATTTTTATATTACGTTTATATTCTTTTTATTAGTAATAAAATTCTAATTAAAATTCTATATAACAATTTAAAGGTTGCTTTAAGTCTGATAGTGATCATAGTGTCTGCTGGGCATAGTCCTTACATCCTAATAATATTAGTAATTAATAATAACCTCACTTTTGTCACCTCTCAAGAAACCCGTCGTTGATTCCTCTCAATAAATTAAATAATTTTATTAAATTTTATTTCTTTTATTACGCATACTCCTTTTCTCCTTCTCCTCCTCTCATTTCTTCCCTCTTTTCTTATCTCTTCTAGACAACTGACCAACAATTTGAGAGATATTATTGCAAAGCAAAATTATATTATGAACAATATGCAATTAACTCAGAAGTTTAATGGTTTATTAACTGAGCAAGGGTATCAATCATTAAGGAGTGAATTGCAGAAAGTTTCTGATGATTTGTTTAATTATAAAGCAACTCATGAAAAGAAGGTTGCTTTGTGGCAAAATATTAAAAATGATTTGTCCAAATTAAAAGACATTGTATCTATCTGTTGCCAGGAGCTGGAGATAGATAAGATGAATCTGAAGAGATTGAATGACCATTATTCATCTTTTCAAAATAAAAATCAGTTATCTTTTGCAACCATCAATGAGAGTTTATCTAGTCTTCCAAGAGTGAAAACAAGACTAACAACCATTAAAGAGAAATTGAACTCATTGTTGAATGACCAAAAATATTCTGACATTTCTTTAAAGAAGCATATAGTGCAGGATTCTCAAATATTACCTGTGGCTAGTTCATCTAAAGTAAAAATATTTCCAGAGATACCTGTTGATACCACTGAGTTTCCATCAAAAATTGATGATGCACCAGGATCCTCAACAGAGGGATTAAACGATGAAAATACTGCCCAATTGGAGATGTTACAGCTGCTTCTTACTTTGAAACAAGCTGGTACTAAGGAGACTCCTTCAAATCAAAAGAATTGGCCAAAACTTGACCAATACCCAACATTTGATGGTGATTCTTCTTCTGATTGGCAGCAATTCATTTGAAGAATTGATAACTTGAAAAACTCTTATAAACTTCCAGATGAGGAAATTAAGTCTAAGTTAATTTCTTTGTTTACCAATGTAGCCCTAATGTGGTATGAACCTGTCCTCCTGGATAGGAATGATTACTCATGGGAAGATTGGAAAAAATTAATTAAAGCACAATTTGGGGGCTCCAAGTTTAGGATGGCTCAACAAAGGCAGTATGAGGAAACTAGATATAGCTCTTCTACTCAAAAACCTATTGAGTTTTATTAAAACCAGAATTGAACACATGTAATTCTGTAGTTCAATATAAAGAAATATCTACAAAGGAAATTCCTGCCCTTCTGTCTGAAATTGACACTGCTTCCTTTGGAGAACAACTTTCTGGTAAGGAAAAATATTTCATCATTAAATTGATAAAATCTTTTCCTATGGCCTTTGCTCATGGGTCACATGAACTAGGAATAGTGAAAGAAGAGATGAAACTTTCATTATCTTGCCCATTAACTGAAATACCACCTAGTTTAAAAAAGAAGTCTTATCCTGCTTCTCCCACAAAGTGAAAAGATATTGAAGACAATATCTCTACCCTTTTAAAAATGAATATTATTGAAAAGGTACTTGAAACACCTAAACATTGTGTTATCTCACCTGTCCTATATTCTTATGAGGAAGATAAAGACAGGTTATGTGGGGATTATAGAGCATTAAACACTTATACTGTTGATGATATCTATCCTTTACCCAGAATTAGCTCTATACATGCTACCTTACAGGGTGCTAAATATATCAGCTGTTTGGATGGTAACAAGGAATATCACCAGCTACCTGTTGAGAAAAATTCTCAGAATTTTCTGATGATTGCTACTCATATGGGTATTTATAAGTATGCTAGGATGCCATTTGGCCCTAAAAATGCCCCTTCAGTTTTTCAAAAAGTTATGGATAACACATTCCATCAAGAAGTAATTGAAGGATGGCTGATGGTTTATATTGAGTATATCATTATATTCTCAAAAACATTTGAGGACCATCTTAACCACCTGTGTAAAGTGTTCCACAAAATGGATGAAATAAATATGACACTTGTATTGAAGAAATGTAAATTTGGTTTCCATTCTTTAAAGGTTTATAGTCATGTTGTTTCAGGGTTACAGATATGTGTTGACCAAAACAAAATGGCAGCCATACAACAGGTGAAGGCTCCTACAACAGTGAGAGAGCTCCAAAGTTTTTTGGGAATGTGTGGATACTATAGACAGTATATTAAAAATTACCAAGTCATAGCTTTACCCCTTACCCAATTAACTAGAAAGGATGTTGCTTTTGTCTGGAAAAGTGAAAGACAAAGAGATTTTGACACTATGAAACATTTTATGATGTCAACACCAATTCTTGCTTTACCTGACTTTAATCAACCATTTGTTTTGTACACTGATGCCAGTTTTATTGGCCTTGGTGCTTCTCTAAATCAAAAACAAGTGATGAATGATAAAGTATCAGAAGTAGTAATTTGTTATATTTCAAGAACCTTGAGAAATATTGAATTAAAATATGGTGCCACTCAGCTTGAATGTTTAGAAGTAGTGTGGGCTCTAGAGAAGCTACATCATTATCTGGATGACCGGAAATTTGAACTTTTCACTGACTGCAGTGCAGTGAAATCCCTCTTGAACTTGAAAACACCTAACAGACATATGTTCAGGTGGCAGTTAGCTGTTCAAGAATACAGAGGGAGGATGACAAAAATTCATAGGGCTGGTATTGTTCACTCAAATTTGGATAGTCTATCAAGGTTACATTTGCCAAATGATAACTCTAATCCTGCATATGTTCTTGAAGATGATATAGTTCACCTTCATGGGATATATGTTGTTGATATGGAGTAAAAGCTATTACAGCTTATTCTGGATTCATATGATAAAGACACTGACTTAAAAAAGTTATGCACCATATTAAATGATCCAAAGAATGCTTCAATACAAGAATTAATTAAAACCCTTCCACCAAAGTACCAAAAAGCTTTGGAAAAAGGTAAATTTTCAATTGATGAGGGATATCTATATTATAGAAGAAAGTTGAGTAATGTTATTTTTATTCCTCCTTCTATGAAAGAAATCATCTTGAAAATTTGTCATGATGACATATTAGCTGGACATTTTGATCTTGAAAAAACAATGATCAGAATTAAGAACACTGCTTGGTGGGTTAATATGTCTGAAGACACAAAATTATATGTTGAATCTTGTGATTCATGCCAAAAATCAAAAAGATTAACTGGTAAAAGAGCAGGATTAATGCAACATATTGAACCTCCTGATGCACCATGGCAGATAATAAACATGGATTTTGTAACAGGATTACCTATTGCTGGTAAAGACAGTTATAATTCTTATTGGGTTATTGTGGACAGATTCACAAAAATGTGTAAATTTATCCCTACCCACAAGGATGTTTCCACTAAAGAATTAGCTTTCTTATGGTGGTCTCATATGTTTAATACTGCTGGTTTCCCTAAAGCCATAATCTCTGACAGAGACCCTAAATTTACTTCTGAATTTTGGATGTCTCTGATGGATGTTTGTGGTTGTGATCTGAAACTTTCTACTGCCCATCATCCACAGACTGATGGCTTAGCTGAAAGAATGATTCAGACTTTAGAGGACATGATAAGAAGGTATTGTGCCTTTGGCCTTGAGTATAAAGACAATGACAGATTCACTCATGATTGGGTTACCTTACTTCCTGGTTTGGAATTTGCTTATAATAGCACTGTTCATTCTGTTACTCAGAAAAAGCCTTTTGAGCTCCAGCTTGGATATGTTCCAAATACTCCTGCCCAAATTCTCAATAATAAAATGCCTAAATTGGATTTTCATCCTGTTGTAAAATATTTTCTTCAAATGAAACAACTTTTCAGAAGTCATTCTCAAAAATGTATTAAAAAATATTTTGAAGATGAGAAGAAGAGGTGAGACAAATCCCATAAAGAATACACTTTTAAAAAGGATGATGAAGTACTGATTTCTACAGTCCACTTCAATTTAAAAGGTAATAACAAATTAAAAGACCCGTTTGTAGGTCCATTTTTTGTCAGAAGAATGGTTGGTGATAATGCAGTAGAAGTTATCTTGTATGCTCCATATGACAGAAAACATCCTGTTTTTCCAATATCTCTTTTGAAACCTTATACATCCAATAGAGATTTGTTTCCCAAAAGGAGGGGAAGACCAAAGAAGACCCCTAATGAAATCACTGAGACAGCAGAAATTGATAAGATTCTTAATGACAGAATAATTACTGCTCAAAAAGGTAAAGAATACTCACCGCGCAATATGGGGGGTGGACTTGTTAGCAAGTCCGCAACCTTGGACTCACATTCACCACAGATTGAACACACATTGAGCTATTGACAAAGGAACCATACAATCAGGGATGAACACCACTCAGCAGAACAGTTTTAGGTGGGTCTTCAAGTAGAGTTCAGTATGAGTTCAGTATGAGTTCAGTTTGAGTTCCATCTGAGTTCTGTCTGAGTTCAGGTTGGGGACTTGCTAGCAAGTCCACCCCCTATATTGTGTAGTGACTTATTGAGATTCAAGAATAAATCATCTGAATATGATTCTTGGATACCTGGGAAGGAGATATCTAATCTTCCTACTCTACTAAAGAAATATAAAAAGAAAAAATCATAGCATTTTTTTTATTGTTTTTTTTTGGAGTGAGGGAGTTTCAGCCAGGCTACTAGACTTACCCGGTAAAATAATTAATTATTTTACTGAAATGAAGCCCTGCCTTTTTAATTCTTATTAATAATGAATTATCCTATATTTACTTAAGTATTACTTACAATTAACTAACTAATTACAATAAGTAAATTTAATAATTAATAAAAATTAATAAATGTCCCGTATATTTTTACTCCCTTACACCGTGCTCAATAAGAAAGTTGAGAAGGGAATAAAAATATTATTAAAAATATAAAGAATCTAAAAAATTCAAATTTCTTTATTAAGAAATTTTAAATTCTGTTAAAATAAAATTTTAAATCAAATGTTCTATACTAAAGTGTGACATTCTAAGGTTACTCAAGATTTATATAAAATAAATATGATACCTTTTATTGACGCATCATTTTAGTATATCTTTTTGTATTCACATACTCTATTTTCATTAAGTTTTTTCTCTCACATTCTCTTATTGGATGTTGTTAACTCTGTGTTTTATCTCTCACCTTCTGCCTATAAAAGGCCCTCTCCTTTTGTACTTTTCAACTTATTCCTTACTTACTACTTTTATAACAGATCTATTAAATAAAATCTTTATTACTATTTTTTATAACATTAGTATTTACAACACTGTAACTCTAAGATATAAATAATAATAATATTTGAAAGCTTCACCTCTTTAAAACTTGAGTAAAAATAATCAAAAGAAATAGAAATACATACATTGACTTTAAGAGTTCAAAAATCCACTTAAAATCCTTGTTGGACCTCCAATAAAATCTTCTAGACCAAAAGACCCATCAACAATATATATATATATATACTTATGAGGTACGCACTTCCGCCATCAGGGATGTTGTCAGCCAGGCTGTACCAGGAGCCCAGTAAAACTTATGTTAAGTTATTGGACCTGAAAGAGGGCGAAAAATTATGCTTTTTATGTATATAAATTGATATTATATTGCATAATAAAATTAAGTACAAATTACCTTATTAAATAAAATTAAAATAAGGGTTATATTTATTTTATTATTTTATTAATTATATACTATTAAAATAAACATAAATTAGATTATATTCTATAAAAAATTGGGCGCATTTTTGTGTATTTAAATAATTATAAAATAATAATTAATTATAATATTATATTATACTTATAAGGCAAAATATTGACTTATAATAATATTAATTAATTATTAGAACCTTATTGTCAAGGTACGCTTTTGGTCCAGAAGATTTTGGTACGAAGTTTCTACGAGGAATTTAAGGATTTAAATGAACTCTCAAAAATTGGTACATATTTCTTAATCTAAGTGATTTGTTACTCAAATATATAAGGTAGGTTTTAATTATTGTTATAAGTTATTGATTAGAATTACGCTCTTGTAACTACTAATGTGATAAAATATAAAAAAAAGTATTGTGTTGTAAATAGTAATAATAAAGTAAGGTGATAAAAGAATGGTTTGAAAAGCACAAAATCAGAGGCCTTTTATAGGCAAAATATGAGGAAATAAAATGTAAGGAATTTACACCGTCTACTGTGAGTGTGAGAGAAAATAATGACAAGAAAAAGGAGTACATAAATGGCATAAGAAAGTAATAAATTAGTACGTCAACAAGGGCATCAAATTTATTAGCAACAAGGTTTGAATTCCTTGGACTGTCACAATTATTACACAATAAATCATCAATTACATTACTTTCACGGGATTACAGATCTCTCACTGAGGTAATATAATTGTTCTAAAGTTTTTATATTATAAATTTATTATTAATTTTACTCCCTTTGACATATAATTTTGAGCACGGTGTTAGGGAGTAAAATTGTAAGGGACATTTTATTTATATTATTTATTTATACTACTTATTGTACTTAACTTTAGTTAATTGTAAGTACTACTTAAGTAAATAAATAAATAATTATTATTAGGAATAAAGGTGTGGCTTTAACTCAGTAAAATAATTAATTATTTTACCGGGTAAGTCTAGTAGCCTGGCTGACACTTCCTGATTCTAAAAAAAAATAATAATAAAAATGCTATGATTTTTTCTTTTTATACTTCTTTAGTAGAGTAGGAAGATTAGATATCTCCTTCCCAGGTATCCAAGAATCATATTCAGATGATTTATTCTTGAATCTCAATAAGTATTCTGTACCTTTTTCAGCAGTGACTATTCTGTCCTTTAGAATTTTTTCAATTTTTGCTGTTTCAGTGATTTCATTTGGGGTTTTCTTTGGTCTTCCCCTCCTTTTTGGAAATAAATCACTATTGGATGTGTAAGGTTTCAAAAGAGATATTGGAAAAACAGGATGTTTTCTGTCATATGGGGAATACAGAATAACCTCAACTGCATTATCTCCAATCATTCTTCTGACAACAAATTGACCAACAAATGGATCTTTCAATTTGTTATTACCTTGTAAGTTGAAGTGGACTGTAGAAATCAACACTTCATCACCCTTTTTAAAAGTGTATTCTTTATGGGATTTGTCCCATCTTTTCTTCTCATATTCAAATGATTTTTCAATACATTTTTGAGCATGATTTCTACATAGTTGTTGCATTTGAAGAAAAGATTTTACGCCAGGATGTATATCCAATTTAGGTATTTTGTTATTGAGAATTTGGGCAGGAGTATTGGGAACATATCCAAGCCAGAGCTCAAAAGGCTTTCTTTGAGTAACAGAATGAGCAGTGCTATTATAAACAAATTCTAACCCAGGAAGTAAGGTAACCCAATCATGAGTGAATCTGTCATTATCTTTATACTCAAGGCCAAAGGCACAATATCTTCTTATCATGTCCTCTAAAGTCTGAATCATTCTTTCAGCTAAACCATCAGTCTGAGGGTGATGGGAAGTAGAAAGTTTCAGATCACAACCACAAACATCCATCAGAGACATCCAAAATTCAGAAGTAAATTTAGGGTCTCTGTCAGAGATTATGGCTTTAGGGAAACCAGCAGTATTAAACATATGAGACCACCATAAGAAAGCTAATTCTTTAGTGGAAACATCCTTGTGGGTAGGGATAAATTTACACATTTTTGTGAATCTGTCCACAATAACCCAACAAGAGTTATAACTGTCTTTACCAGAAATAGGTAATCCTGTTACAAAATCCATGTTTATTATTTGCCATGGAGCATCAGGAGGTTCAATATGTTGCATTAATCCCGCTCTTTTACCAGTTAATCTTTTTGATTTTTGGAAAGAATCACAAGATTCAACATATAATTTTGTGTCTTCAGACATATTAGCCCACCAAGCAGTGTTCTTAATTCTGATCATTGTTTTGTCAAGATCAAAATGTCCAGCTAATATGTCATCATGACAAATTTTCAAGATGATTTCTTTCATAGAAGGAGGAATAAAAATAACATTACTTAACTTTCTTCTATAATATAGATATCCTTCATCAATTGAAGATTTACCTTTTTCCAAAGCTTTTTGGTACTTTGGTGGAAGGGTTTTAATTAATTCTTGTATTGAAGCATTCTTTGGATCATTTAATATGGTGCATAACTTTTTCAAGTCAGTGTCCTTATCATATGATTCCAGAATAAGCTGTAATAGCTCTTCCTCCATATCAACCACATATATCCCATGTATATGAATAATTTCGACCTCAGGATCATACGCAGGATTAGAGTCATTATTTGGCAAAGGTAACCTAGATAACATATCCAAATTTGAGTGAACAATACCAGCCCTATGAATAATTGTCATTCTCCCTCTGTACTCTTGAACAGCCAGCTGCCATCTGAACATATGTCTGTTAGGTGTTTTCAAGTTTAAAAGGGATTTAACTGCACTGCAGTCAGTGACAAGTTCAAATTTCTGGTCATCTAGGTAATAATGAAGCTTCTCCAGAGCCCATACTACAGCTAAACACTCTAATTGAGTAGCACCATATTTCAATTCACTATTTCTCAAGGTTCTTGAAATATAACAAATTACTACTTCTGAAACTTTATCATTTATCACTTGTTTTTGATGGAGGGCAGCACCAAGACCAATGAAACTGGCATCAGTGTACAAAACAAATGGTTGATTAAAGTCAGGTAAAGCAAGAATTGGTGCTGACATCAAACAGTGTTTCATAGTGTCAAAGGCTCTTTGTCTTTCACTATTCCAGACAAAAGCAACATCCTTTCTAGTTAATTGGGTAAGGGGTAAAGCTATGACTTGGTAATTTTTAATATACTGTCTATAGTATCCACACATTCCCAAAAAACTTTGGAGCTCTCTCACTGTTGTAGGAGCCTTCACCTGTTGTATGGCTGCCACTTTGTTCCGGTCAACACATATCTGTAAGCCTGAAACAACATGAACAAGAACTTTTAAAGAATTGAAACCAAATTTACATTTCTTCAAAGCAAGTGTCATATTTATTTCATCCATTTTCTGGAATACTTTACACAGGTGTTTAAGATGGTCCTCAAATGTTTTTGAGAATATAATGATATCATCAATATAAACCATCAGCCATCCTTCAATTATCTCTTGATGGAATGTGTTATCCATTACTTTTTGGAAAACTGAAGGGGCAT
This sequence comes from Hemileia vastatrix, assembly GCA_030280995.1. Classification (NCBI taxonomy): domain Eukaryota; kingdom Fungi; phylum Basidiomycota; class Pucciniomycetes; order Pucciniales; family Zaghouaniaceae; genus Hemileia; species Hemileia vastatrix. Next base: position 16,695,591 of record JASXTE010000015.1, read on the forward strand.
TTTTAGGGCCAAATGGCATCCTAATATACTTATAAATACCCATATGAGTGGCAATCATCAGAAAGTTCTGAGAATTTTTCTCAACAGGTACCTGGTGATATCCTTTATTACCATCCAAACAGCTGATATATTTAGCACCCTGTAAAGTAGCATGTATAGAGCTAATTCTAGGTAAAGGGTAGATATCATCAACAGTATAAGTATTTAGTGCTCTATAATCACCACATAACCTGGCTTTATCTTTCTCATAAGAAATTAGGACAGGTGAGATAACACAATATTTAGGTGTTTCAACTACCTTTTCAATAATATTCATTTTTAAAAGGGTAGAGATATTGTCTTCAATATCTTTTCTCTTTGTGGGAGAAGCAGGATAAGGCTTCTTCTTTAAACTAGGTGGTATATCAGTTAATGGGAAAGACAATGAAAGTTTCATTTCCTCTTTAACTAATCCCAGTTCATGTGACCCATGAGCAAAGGCCATAGGAAAAGACTTTATCAAGTTAATGATGGAATCTTTATCCTCACCAGAAAGTTGTTCTCTAAAAGAAGCATTGTCAATTTCAGACATAAGGGCATGCATTTCCTTTGTAGATCTTCCTTTATATTGAACCACAGAATTACATGTGTTCAATTCTGGTTTTAATAATTTTTTAGGGGAGGAAATCTTAAATTTTCTCTTCCCATTTATCCCCATTGTGAAACATTGGTTTGAAGGATCCAATTTTATGCCATACTTGGTTAAAATATCATTCCCTACAATAAACCAATTGCTCAAGTTATCATTTTTCATGACAGAAAAATTACAAATAGCTCTTACAAAACCATGGTTATATTTAAAAAACACTGTGGCCTTGTATTTACCAATGGGGGACAAAACAGAGCCATACCCTCTCCAATTTTCAGAAATGATAGGCATCAGTTTAGCTTTATAGTCTTGATCTACTGAAGCAAGTGCTCTTTCAGATACTACACTTCCTCCAGCTCCAGAATCCAGAACAACTTCAATGCTGGTTCCATTGATCAAGACTGGTGCCTTAAGAGGGGCAATAATAATTGAGCTATCCTCAATGTTCTTTATGATCTCAGCATCTTCAACTGTAGATAAATCATTATTATCAATGTCAATAGTATTTAAATAATGGATATCCTCTTCCAGCATCAAGATTTCTTGTTGAGATTCATATGAAATATTGCTGGCACAATCACTTGATGTATCATCCAGTACCACTGTGTCATCAGCATGCTCCTCTGTTTGTTCTACAAGATTTATCTTCTTGTCACAAACATGGCCTTTCTGCCAAATCTTGTTGCACTTGAAGCAAGTGTTTGTTGCATACTTCTTTGGTGCAACAGGGGCAGAAGATTTACCAACCTTTTCCAGTGGTTTCTGTTGGTAAGTGGAGGGTTTCTCCAAAGGGGTCCTAGGAATGAATCTTCTGGCATCATACTTATTGTTTAGAAGTATCTCATTGCAAGTATTAATGAAAGAAGAGGGTTCTTTGGAGAACTCAGTCCTAGCCACTATCAAGTCTCTCAGAGACATTGGTAATTTATAGAGGATCCTGTCCTTCCATAAATCAAACTCCATATTTGGGTCCATTGCCCTTAAGATTTTTACAAGTTTCATCAAAAACTCAATAGGTTTATCAGTAGAAGAGCTATATCTAGTTTCCTCATACTGCCATTGTTGAGCCATTCTGAACTTGGAGCCACCAAATTGTGCTTTAATTAATTTCTTCCAATCCTCCCATGAGTAGTCATTCCCATCCAGGAGAACAGATTCATACCACATCAGGGCAACATTAGTGAACAAAGAAATTAACTTGGACACAATTTCCTCATCTGGGAGTTTGTAAGAATTTTTTAAGTTATCAATTCTGCAAATAAATTGTTGCCAATCAGAGGAAGAATCACCATCAAATGTAGGGTACTGGTCAAGTTTTGGCCAATTCTTTTGATTTGAAGGAGTCTCCTTAGTACTAGCTTATTTCTGAGTAAGAAGCAGCTGTAATTTCTCTAATTGGGCTGAAATCTCATTGTTTAATCCTTCTGTTGCAGATCCTGGTGCATCATCAGTCTTTGATGGAAATTCAGTGTTATCAACAGGTATTTCTGGAGCTATTTTTACTTTAGATGAACTAGCCACAGGTACTATTTGAGCATCCTGCACTATATGTTCCTTCACAGAAATGTCAGAATATTTTTGGTCATTTAACAATGAGTTCAATTTTTCTTCAATGGTTGTAAGTCTTGTTTTCATTCTTGGAAGACTAGATAAACTCTCATTGATAGTTGCAAAAGATAACTGATTTTTGTTTTGAAAAGATGACAAATGGTCATTCAATCTTTTCAGATTTATCTTATATATCTCCACCTCCTGGCAACAGGCAGATACAGTATCTTTTAGTTTAGACAAATCATTTTTTATATTTTTCCATAAAGCAACTTTCTTTTCATGGGTTGCTTTGTAATGAGACAATTCATCAGAGACTCTCTGTGATTCACTTCTTAATGCTTGATAATCCTGATAAGTTAACAAACTACTATATCTCTGAGTCAATTGCATATTGTTCATTATATGATTTTGCTTGGCAATAATATCTCTCAAGTACTCATCATTAATTCTTGCTACATCTGGAGTGTTTCTCAATAAGGAAACTGAGTAACTTTCCAGACTCTCATAGAGCTCAGGGTCAAGAGTTTCATCAATTACAGCCATGTCAGGGTTTATAATTGAGGTAGCAATTAAAAGTAATGGATTGGATACATGAGATATCTGTCTACTGCTCCCAGCCTCTACTGGCCTCAAGGTGTCTTCTTCCCTCTCAGATTTACCTGAAAGAACAGAATCAGCCACAAGAAAAGTCACTTGAGAATCAATAGAGGGACGTACCAGGGTTTGCTGGGTATCACCATATTGGGCTTCCTTCTTCTTTTGCCTCCTTGATAAGGGTGGGGAGGAGTGGGGTTGACCTGGTTGGGCCTTGATGGACCTGCCTGAGGTAACTGATGCTGGTTTTGAGCCAGGTAGTCCCACTGAGTGTTTAGCCAGTCCCACTGCCACTTGGACACTTCCACCTTCTCTTGGGACTGGGGAGCCAATTGTTGTTGATCCCTGGGAGGAAGAGGTTTCTTCTTCTCTTGGAGAAAAGTATCTGTTCTTCTCACCTTTTCTTCCAAGGCATCTACCCTTACCTTTAGTCTCAAGCTTTCTGTCCTTAACTCCTTTATGTGAGTAGACAGATTCTTTACCTTCTGAGACAATGTCATCTTTTTTATCCTGAAGCCTTTTGGAAGCTCTTCTGGTGGGTTTATCATAGGCTTCTGATCCTGAGTTGTGTCCACTAGGATTTCTACTTCTTCCATCTCTACATCCTGTTTGGGGCAAGGATTTATTAGTTTGAGAAATTCTTCTTGTTAAAGGAGAACTTACTGAAGTAGGCTCATCATAATCAATTAAGTCTAGTTCTTCTTCACGTGCAGCAGAACCACTTTGGTCAGTCATTTTAAGATTTTACTGAAATGAAGAAAAGAGACAATAAGATTAATTAGTTTTTATTTTTGATTTTTTATAAAATAAAATAAAATAAAATAAATAAATAAAATCTTTTTTCAGGATAAAAATCAACTTAAATAAAATTAATTTATTAATAAAAAAAATTTAAAACCAGGATTATAATATAATCAACTGTAGAAATAAATTAGAATTTTTATTAATAATTTTTAATTAATTATTTTCAGGATTTAAATCAACTAATTTATTACCAGGACTTATTGTCAACTGAAGTAATCAAATATGAAACTTTATTAATTTAACAAAATTTTATTAAACTGATAACTTAACTACCAGGACTTAATGTCAACTGAAGTAATTAAATATAAATTTTTATTTTAAAATTTTATTAAGCTTGATCACTTAATTACCAGGACTTAATGTCAACTGAAATAATTAAATGTGAGTTTTATTAATTAAAATATTTATTGAATTACCAGGACTCAAAGTCAACTGAAGTAATTAAATATTAATTATATATTAATTAAAAATATTATTGTCAGGACAATTTGTCAACTGGAACAATTAAATTAATCAGGACAAATTTCAACTGAAAAATTATAATAAATAATATTAAAATATAATTATTTTATTACCTCTGGGACTAAGAACACTTATTGCTCTATTATGGTCTACCATGAAAAATAAAAAAAATATAAAAGTAAAAATAAAGTCCAATTACCAGACACCTCCCCCTGAAAAATGAGCAAATTAATGCCACTTTTAGAGTGCTGAGTAAAAGGAAATATGTAGCAAATGAAAAGTGAAGAGTAACCCAAAAATAGTAATAACAATAATTACCACGATATATACGACGTTTAGTCAGTATATGAACTTAATTTTTGGAGTGTGGTTCGATTCCCGTTTGCAGCAAAAATTTTTGTCACGTGACGTATGACGTTTGTCGTTTTCTCGCTTTCTTGTCCTTTACAGGTACTTCGCACACCGATGGTCCCCTCGATTACGCCTCAAATATTGTTGCACCGTTGATAATTCGGAAAGCCCTCAATTGTCAAGGTAAGCTTTTGGTCTAGAAGATTTTGGTACGAAGTTTCTACGAGGATTTTAAGGATTTAAATGAACTCTCAAAAATTGGTACGTATTTCTTAATCTAAGTGATTTGTTACTCAAATATAAGAGGTAGGGTTTAAATATTGTTATAAGTTATTGATTAGAATTACGCTCTTGTAACTACTAATGTGATAAAATATAAAAATAAGTATTGTGTTGTAAATAGTAATAATAAAGTAAGGTGATAAAAGAATGGTTTGAAAAGCACAAAATCAGAGGCCTTTTATAGGCAAAATATGAGGAAATAAAATGTAAGGAATTTACACCGTCTACTGTGAGTGTGAGAGAAAAGAATGACAAGAAAAAGGAGTACATAAATGACATAAGAAAGTAATAAATTAGTACGTCAACAAGGGCATCAAATTTATTAGCAACAAGGTTTGAATTCCTTGGACTGTCACAATTATTACACAATAAATAATCAATTACATTACTTTCACGGGATTACAGATCTCTCACTGAGGTAATATAATTGTTTTAAAGCTTTTATATTATAAATTTATTATTAATTTTACTCCCTTTGACATATACTTTTGAGCACGGTGTTAGGGAGTAAAATTGTAAGGGACATTTTATTTATATTATTTATTTATACTACTTATTGTACTTAACTTTAGTTAATTGTAAGTACTACTTAAGTAAATAAATAAATAATTATTATTAGGAAGAAATGTGTGGCTTTAACTCAGTAAAATAATTAATTATTTTACCGGGTAAGTCTAGTAGCCTGGCTGACACTTATAATAATTTATACATTATTATCCCTGATTTTTGGGTGCTTCTGTGGCTCAAAATTATTTAATTAAATTTATTAAAACATTTAAACTAATTACATTCTCATATTTTAATCTAAAATAATTACTTATATTAATTGTATGAATTAAAATGGTAATATATTACATTCCACTTTAAAATAGTACTGCATAATACTTATTTTAAATTACATTAGTTATTTTTTATATGTCTTGTACTTATTTATGTGTAATATCCAGGGGGAATTAATACTGGTGAAATATTGACTACTGCATTTTAACAAATTAGTACATTTTTGATTTCTCACCCCTTACATTTACTCATAAATTATTGTATTTACTTTTGTGGCGCTTCAGAGGGCCCCTTGGCTATATAAGGGCCTTGGGAACCCCCTTCAGCTGCATCACTTACTACTCAAACATATTTTTAATTACATTATAAAATTTATTTTATTTACACGTATTTAAACTGCGCTTCCGCCTATTTAAGTAATAAAATAAAATATTAAAGGTTGTGATAAGAATATTTCAGTATTAATAGTTGATAATTGAACAGAGAGAATAAAACAGTACTTACTTTATTAACCACATTGATCCCCATCCATTTTTATTAAAAGTCTTTAAATTTTTATTATTAAAATTATATATTTCTTTATTTCATTTCCTTTTTATTTTCCCTTTTACCTTTTTTCCAATTACCTTTTCTACCTTCTTCTAGACGACCGGCCGACAGATGTGCTCTTTTTATTAATTTAATTTTTTTTTGCCTGGATCTGGTATTATTAATGGTGGCAGAATCTTATCCACTAGCTCACACACACACACACACACACACACACACACACAAAAAAAAAAAAAGTCACTTTTTCCGAATTGGTACGTAAAGCTTTTTTATTAAACTAGACGTAAAAAGTCAAAACTAAAAAGTAAACTAGGATTCACTTTTTTATGTTTGATTGAATTCAAAGATTTGAAACCATAAAAAAAAAAAAAAAAAAAAAAAAAAAAATTAAAAATTAAAATACAAGAGGAGATATTACATACATCATCGGTGTTGCACGTATGATCATAATAAAGGTAAGAAGAAGAAAAGGAAAAAAAAAAAAAAAAAAAAAAGGGCAGTGATCCGACGACACCCTGGATTTGCTCCAGTGACAACCTAGCTTTCTAAAAATAGTCATTACCTACATATCGTTTAATCATTACGTACCAAGTAAGATATCCCTGATGGGGATATCCAGCGCGAGTTGGGGATATTTTAGGGAGGGACCATATTAAGGTAAGAATAATAAATGTAAGAGAAAAAAAAAAAAAGTAAGTGCGAGAAAAGTAAGTGTAAGCAAAATCATTTACAGCCATGAGAATTTTTTTTTTTTTTTTCCTAAAAAAAAAAAAATTAAATAAAAAATAAATAAAAAAATTGTAAAAAAACTGAAATAAATAAATCAAAAATGAAATAAAACATCAATTTTTTTTGGAGAAAAAAAAAAAAATTTTTTCCCATGGTTGCAAGATATTTGTCTTACACTTCTTTTTCTCACATAACATATTTTTTTTTGGCACATATTTTCCTTACACATATTTTTCTCTCGCATATATTTTTCTTACACAAATATTTTTCTATTCTTATGTCCCTCCCTACAATATCCCCTATTCGCGCTGGATATCCCCATCAGGGATATCTTACTTGGTGCGTAGTGAATGATGTATTTAATTACTTCAACAAAAGCCTAGCTTATGGAATCATTTTACTTACGACTACTAGCAATCTAACACTAAGATCTACAATAAAAAAGAATGGTACTCTAACCCTAAATTTGAAGAGGAATAACATTCTTGAGAGAATGATACTGCTAACTGGTGCGATGGGAAAATGCTGCTAACTTGCTTGAGGGAACAGGTTGTCGCTCCATCAATTAATAAATACATAGCGGGTTGTATAATATGCAAGCAATAACTATTTTTAAAAACACGAGGTTGTCGCTGGAGTCATTCCAGGTTGCCACCTGATCATTGGCCAAAAAAAAAAAAAAAAAACCCCCAAGACGACTATTAAGCATTTTATAACTGGTAAAAATTACAGCAAAAAAAAAAAAAAAAAAAAAAAAAAAAAAAAAGACAGGAGGGACGGAGGGAGGGAGAGATGGGGGTGGTTGTTGGTTGGGCGACACCTATTCTTGGAAATGGGTTTTGATGATTGACAAGTTGGTTCGAATGACAGACACAGCATGATGTTATTCCCCTAGCAAAAGAAAGAGATGATGAGACGTTTTGAGGGTGACTATCACATTGGAGAATGATCGAGAACGGATAGAAAGGATTGCCTCGGTGTGATGGGATATGCGCTATGCAAAGTTGGCGATGATGATGGTTAAAGTTAATTATGCAACGTTGGCTCGGCGCGTCTCTGGACTGGGAAATGCAGCTAAGGGTTAAGTGACAAGGATTTTAAGTCTCCGTTGCAGTCTGGGGGCGACAGGGCGGCGGCTGTCACACCTGTCACGAACAAGTCAGCTCCTTTTCAGTGGATTGCCTGTCATTGTTGTCAACTTTATTATTGTCCCTTTTTGTTATCCGCTTTCAATCTCCCCCTTTTTATTTAATTTTCTAATTTATAGTTTTGAATTTTTGATTGGTTATATCTTTATATTTTTGAATTGTTGACTGGTTATATCTTTAAATTTTTGAATTGTTGATTGGTTAGATCTTTATATTTTATATTTTGGATTGGTTAGATCTTTAAATTTTGTCGAGCCTTCAACAACCTCTCACACGTTTTGTCTTCTTTGCAGCCATCACATGCCATCCTCATCATCCTCAAAACCGTCGAGCGTTGTCCGCTCATCTACGGCGATGTCTGATGCCGCCACCTCCACTGCCAACATTGAACCCAACATGGAGGGCGATGGAAAGGAAGAGTCTGATGAAAGTAAACTCAAGCAACTCCTCGGATTACTCAAAAAAGCCATTGGCGTCAAAGATCTGGGCGCAATGCGGCTTTCGCTCCCTGCTAATCTCATGACCCCAGTCGGAAACCTTGAATATTGGTCTGGTCCTTCTTTCGCTTGGGCTCTTTTCTCGTCTATTTATACCGTCATTTCTTATTTCCGAGCAGGTGCTATCTTGACCGTCCTGATGTGTTTGCTTCTATCGATGGTCCCGAGGATCCCCTTGATCGCATGCTCAATGTTCTTCGTTGGACTTGTTGGTTTTCTTTGCTTTGGCTCCTAAGAGTATATTATATAGAATGCTCAATCTTTTCTTTGTTCTCCATAGTCACCAAGGATTGCAAGTTTGTCCATGGGCCCGTGTGCAAGCCGTATAACAGTGTGTAAGTCGGTTTCGTGGCTTGCTTCATTTTATTCATCATTCTCTCTCTCTCTCTTTATATATATATATATATATATATATATATATATTCACACGTCTCACGCGTTTCCTTGGGTGGTTGGTTCTTCTTTTTTAGATTGGGTGAACAATTTCGCTGCATTTTTGAGGTCCGTCCAGTGGCCGTCAGCAACTCAAATGGCTCTGTCAAGGTCTTTGAATCTGGCACAACTTACCCTGAAATCTTAACCTGTACCTCCCAGCCCAGCCAGACTGCCCGTTCTTCTGGTCCCAACTCTCCCGTCACGCATCGCTTTGTTTCTACTCCGACGCTCGCTAAGCCTGAGCAAGCTAGCGGTTTGGAAAAACATCCCCGGCCTTCCAGTGTCAAAACCGTAGCTAGCAGTACAATGGCCGGAGCTTCCAGCTGGAAGGAACGTACTCCAAGCGTATGTTCTGCTACGGCCACCTCAGTCGATGACTCCTCAAATTCCGCTGCTGATGACCCGGAAAAATCACCCAACGAATCGTCTCTATCGACATCAAACAATCAAAAAGTCCGTGTCGCTTTTTTGAACGAGCAAGTGTCCCATCATCCCCCTGTATCATGTTTTTGGTATGAATCCGAAACTATATCAACAGAGCAGGCCACATCCAATCCCCAATCACATTCCAAAGTCATTGCGTACGGTGTAGACCAGATTAGTGCTAAGTTTACTGGAACAAATCTAAAGGTTTTTCCTGGGTCATTGAACAAGGGTATATTCATCAATCTCCCTTTGAGGAATGAAGAATATCAGGTAAGTTCAAAGTCCAGTTTCATAGTTTCGATACCTTTGCAAAAAACCCCTTGGCTGATTTATTTATTTATTTTTATTTCATTTTTTTGTCAGATCACTCATCCTACCGCCACAGTTGCAGGGTTAATTCGGGCCAGCCCTTATGTTGTAATATCCGAGTACACTTATATCACTTGTCGAGATTCTAAAGGCCAAGAACCCTCAGGAAAGCGTCTCAGAGCTATGATTAGCTATATTGATCAGGTTAGTTTTTTTTTTTTTTTTTTTTGCTGTTTCGCTTGCGTTGATTTCTTTTTTTCCCGCCTTATTCAATCAATCATTCACTCATTCGTTCATGAATTTCTTTCTTTTTGTTTAAAATCAATCTAAGAGCTGGATTGGAAAAGCCAAATTCGACTTAGAGGGCATAGTGTATGAAGTCAAAGAAAATGAGGATTGGACCAAGATTAAGCAGGTTCCTAATGATCGCATTCGTGCTCACTTTCAAGGAAGCTGGAGAGGAGAAATTACATATACCCTTCATAATGGGTCGGACTCACAGCCAGCTTTACCTAAACTCCTTATCGATCTGTCCAATTTGAAACCTTTACCCAAGCTTGTTCGACCAGAGGCAGCACAGCAACCTTCAGAATCTCGGCGCTTTTGGTCGTCTGTGACTGAAATGATCAAATCCAAAAAATTCTCAGAAGCCACTAGACGAAAACAAATCATTGAACAAGAGCAACGAGATTTAGCTGCTGAACGAAAAAAGAAAGTGCGGGAAGAATTCACTCCCGCTTATTTCAATTTGGACTTTGAATCAGATGGCAGAGCACGATTAACTGAAGCAGGTCGTGCAGTTATCAAAGAGGATCTTAGTAGAACCGGATACGACTCTTAATTTAATTATGCATAAACATTTGTTTTATTTTCAGGATATCTACTAAATCTTCAATGCAAATTTATAGCAGCTTTGTTTCCATTTCCTTTATACTCATTATTTCTAGCAAAATTACATTTTAAATTTTGACACTGCCCTTTTCGCTTTTTTTTTTTTTTTTTTTTTTTTTTTTTTCTTCTTTAGGGACTTACTGTCCTTTTGCATCTATTTGTCTACATGGTTTTGTCAATTGATCTCTTTCCTGTATACTTATAATCTAATGTCTTGTTATACTAGCTCTGAGTGATATAAAACATTTGAATTCTTACATTTTACTTGTCTGTTGTTATATACACTTGCATGGCTTGTTGTTTTATTACTTAAAAAATAAAAAATGTTTACTTTGATACAAATTTGCAGTTTTTTTTTTCTTTTGAAAAAATACCATATTGTAAGCCAGATTGAAACTTTTTTTTAGTTTTTTATTATTTGATTATTTTATTTTTTTTATTAGTATATTCAGTAACAGAAATCCATTAAATATGACTTGTTTTCCGACCTTTTGTTATAATTTCCTGGGTGAGAGGACAATGTGAGAGGATAAATTTTGTTGATCAATCTTAAAAGGGGAGGTATAAGGTATACAGGAAGGGTAAAGTCTGAACTAATTATTTATTTTTATCTTTTTCTGTCTTAAAGTCTCACTTAATTTAGAATGGAAATGAAAAAAAGTAATTGTGAGCCATGAAAGAATAAAAAAGACTTGAAAAATCAAGCTTATTAGTGACATAGCGTGCAAAACAGTGGGGTGATTACCAAACCTCCCTTAAAAGGGATGATTTTGGTTATTGTGTGCAAGTAAGTAAGTAAATTGTATAATACACCAGAAAAAAAAAAAAAAAAAAAAAAAAAAAACATGGGCACCTGATAGCAGGTGCCAATCCCTATCTTTCATTGACTTAACTTGTCAGCCAGGCTACTAGACTTATCCAGTAAAACAATTAATTATTTTACTAAGATGAAGCCACACCTTTTTAATTCTTATTATTAATTAATTATATTATATTTACTTATGTATTACTAACTAAGTACAATAAGTAAATTGAGTAATTATTTAAAATTAATAATAATGTGCCTTATATTTTTACTCCCTAACACTGTGCTCAATAACAGGATGAAAAGGGAATAAAATTATATTAAAATACTAAAGTCTAAAAAAATTCAAATGTCTTTATTAAGAAATTTAAAATTCTATTAATATAAAATTTTAACTCAAAATGTTTTATACTAAGTGTGACAATTAAAGGGAACTCTAAAACTATATCAAATAATGTGATACCTTTTTATTGATGCATCATTTTAGTATACCTTTGTTATGTGCACATTCTTTTTATGAATGGGTTTTCTCTCACACTCCTTTATGGATAGTTGTTAACTCTGTGTGTTATCTCTCTCCTTTTTGCCTATAAAAGGCTTTCTCTTTTTGTGTTTTTTTATCATTGTTTACTTACCATTTTATCAAACATTTATTACATAAATTACTTATTACTATTATTTATAACTTTAGTATTTACATAACGTAATTGTAAAACATAAATTATAATAATATTTATAACTCTTGACCTCTTGAAACTTTTAGTAAATTAAACAAAATAACAAATTTATATGTACCTTGACTTTAAAAGTCCAAAAATCCACTTATACGCCCCATTGGACCTCTATAAACATCTTCTAGACCAAGAGACCCTTCAACATAACTCAATTTCAGCTCAGCTGTGATTCTTCTGGAAAGACTGCACACTGAACAATGAGCACATTAGCTCATGTAGCATCCAATCAAATTTACTCTTAAATCTAAACTGAATATAAGGATGGACACCCCTGCTAGCAGGTGCTAGTTGATTTTTTTTGCAGTGATTGTACATCATTTAGATTTTTATACCATATAAGAGCCATGCCTTCCTTGCTCTCAAATCATGATAAGATACATCAAGCAATGACTTTCATAGCTCTTTATCTCTTTTTTGGACTCTGATTGTGATTCTGATTCTGATGTTGAAGAAGATTTTCCTTTTTATATATATATATATATATCAAAAATGGAAAGGAAATGTTACCTTGTTCCAAGAAAGGCTCAAGTACTTCATACCCCCAAGTACACCTTTTTAAACACTTCTTAACCTATCTGTACTCAGTTTTAGACAGTTGTTCAGGACTGCTCAGGAATGTTTCCTTAGAATGGTTATTTTTATTTGCATATTGACTTTGATTTTGAATTTTATGTTATAGTTTCTTTTTTTTTTCAAGTCTCTTTGTTTTCCTTTATCAACTCAACATGAAATTGCATAGTTTCTGCAATGGCATACATTTTTCAGTTATTTTTTTCTCTCTTTCTTTCATCACTCATATCCATTGTCTCCTCTCCTCTTTTATCCCTCAAATAATTTGAAGTCCATTGTTTTTTCAACTCATCTCTCCATACATTTCACATTCTTTAAGCATTTCACTTGCTCCATATTCCATTTCCCTCAAATTCCAACTTCACTCTTTCTCCCTCTATTTTTCCTACCTTTCAATCAAGGTAAGTTTCATCTCCTTTTTTTCTTTCCATGTGTATATGAGATCTCTTTCTTTCTATGAAAATTTCATACTTAAATATATGTAGGACTCTTATTTGGATAACAGTGGACTTATTCAACTCATCATGTTATCATTTTCTTCATCACTTTTCAAGTTTTTGTGACATTTTGAGAATCAGAGATGGAATTAGGGTTAGGTTTATTTGAATTTAATGTCACTTTAACTGAAGATTCTCCTGAACAATATCTTTCATTTCCCACAAAAAGATTTGAATTTGGTTCAGTGGTTGCTGAGATTTTGACCTTTAAAGTTGTGCCTTTTTTTTCTTAATTTGACTTTTTTTTTATTCCATGTTATTATATAACAAATTAGGTTTAGGTTTATTCAAATTCCATGTCTTTTAAAAGAATATTCTCCTGAAGCCTATCTTTTATTTCCTACAAATGGTTTAAATTTGGTTCAGTGGTTGCTGAGATTTTGGCCTTTAAATTTGAGCCTTTTTTTTTCCAAATTTCACTTAATTTATTTCATGTTTTTATATTGCATAAGTAGAGAATAAGGCTTCTGAAACTCTTATCTAATGATTATCTAGGCTTTTATCTCCCTCTTGCTGGAATTCTCATCATCTTCTTTCAATTTTTTGGTGCAATTTTGAAAATCAGAGTCAGAATTAGGGTTAGGTTTATTTGAATCTAATGTCCTTTTAGCTGAAGATTCTAATGAAGCCTATCTTTCATTTCCTACAAACGGATTTGAATTTGGCCCAGTGGTTTCTGAGATATTAAAATTTAAGGATGAGCTATTTTTTCTTAATTTCACTTTTATTTATTTCATAATGCATATCATAACATTTACATCATGCATTTATCCTTCCATATTCCTCAACCTACATTTCTCTTTATTATTCTTCCCTTTTATCAAGGTGTGTTTTTTTCTTTTTATTACCATTTTCATATGTCTAACTGTTCACTCATTTTTGGCTGCTCTTATCAGATCAGTCAAAAGTTAGTCCAATGAATCAACAAGGTAAAAGTAATAAATTTAATAAACCTTTATGTAGATCAAAAAAAGTATGGGGATTTGAAAAGTCATCAAATATTTATTATTATTCTTTCATAAATTTATAATAAATAAATCTGATATTTAAATTTACTAAACTAAAGAAATGGGCCACTAACCCTGTGTTGTATAAACAGTAATCATGACAACATTAATTTTTTTTTTCATGGGGTTCCTCTAGCCTATACCTGTGGAAAGTCCCAAACTTAGTTTCTAGAAATGATCTGAATATTGACTTGAGGATTTGTCATTAATTTAAAACTAGTCAATTTGAATTATCTTATTTATTTATTTATTAATTTATGCAATTATATTAAATTTTGGTGACTTGCAACCCTTACTTCCATAAAATGCAGGGGAGGGTAATGACAGAATTTTCAAATCTGACATGCAAATTTGATGACTTGGAAAAAATTTGATGATACCCACCCCTTATGTCAGCAGGTTGTCTAGAAGAAGAAGGAAAATATAGCAGAAAAAGAAGAAGAAACAAGGAACAACAAGAAAAAAAAACAGCCAAATACAAATTTTGTCAGGCTAAGGTCAAGTACAAGGACGTGAACTAGCTTGAATAGTCAGTTGTCTAGAAGATTTTAATGGTCCTATATGAATACTGTAGTTCTAATCCACTAAGTTGTAAAATATAATCAAATATAAAGGTCTCAGTAATATAATTCTCACTATTCTTATATATGGCTTACAATCTTTATAGTTGGTAGAAAAATAGATTATATAAATTCAGATACTATTCAAAAGTCTTATAAAAGTACTAATTGATATGTATTGTAATTGGTTTGGTTATATTGGTTAAATTGTAATGATAAAGAATGAAGAAATACAACCCAAAAACCTCCTCCTTTTATACACACTGAGTTCCCCAATGATTCCCTTGATGTACCACCCAATACACAGTTAGTAACGCCTCTAAACAACTAATAGACATTTCCTTCAACATTCCCAGTGACCCATGACATAATTAGAAGAGTAATAACCGCCAAAATCCTGAAATAATAAGGGAAATCCATCAAAATTAAAGAAAAAGACAAAAAGAGAGTATATGCGTATAAAACAATAATATTAAGGACTAAAGGAGACTTTTTAAGGTTAATAATAGCTTAATAATAAGGGGGATTGACTGTAGAAATAATGGGGCTAATCCTGACATTATACTACGTGAAATTCCCATTCAAAAATAACCAAAATTGACTGAGAAACCACCCAAAAACTTAAAAAAGAGCGTGAGATGTGGGGTAACTACATGCAGTTCTTGGCAGGCTCTTGCACGGGTAAATCCTTGACTAAAATTAGGCGAATTTAAGCGTGGTGATGAAATAAAGTGCCAAGAGTGAGGTTATTAATGAAATTAGTGCATATAAACAGGGTCAATGCATTATTAATTAAGCTAGGACACTAAATAAGCGTCTGTCGCCTATTTTAGTGTGTTTCCCCACAGTGGGCGTAGAATGTGGGGTAATTATAGTGTGAAAAAGCTAACTTTGCTAAAAATGAAGCTATTCACACGGGAAAAAAGCAGGCAGTATGTGGCCAGTACACAGAAGCCATTTCTGGCATAAAAAACACCAAATTTGAAAAGTGTTATTTTTATGCATTTAAATAGCCAAATCAATAGTTCTAAATGAGCCCAATTGATCTGCCAAAGCGCAATTTTGGTATTCTCAATTTTATAGCGCATATAGTCAACTTTTAAGTGAAATAAAGCGCATTTCTTGTTTTTTGCATAAAACAATGAATATAACAGCTTTAAGTGTACTTAAAAGTTATGCAGCCTTATACTTAAGGTTCTTAAGATTACCCTAACATATTCAAACTTAATATTAAGTACATAAGACCTATAAAAGGTGGATATATGCGTGTATATAAGGTGTTATAATGGCATTTTTTGTGTATTATCATAATTTTACTTATGTATACTATTTGTGTACTCTTATTTATTAGTCCCATGTATAGTTCATGTGTTTAACATAACTTATAATCACTTTTTACTCAGTCCTGGAGATATACAGGCTGACAAATTTTATACAGAAAATAAGAAGATAAAAACAACTATTGGATGTGAGTATTTAATTTTAACAAGTAAGTAAGTTTTATTCTCTTTACAATAGCAAAACAAATTCAAACACTTGAAATACTCTTAAAGCAACCTTGTATATAGATTTATCCCATAATTTTAGTATGCTAATCACAGTAATAAAATTTACAGAAAGAAATTTATATTTGAAACAAAAATATGTAAATTGTAAATTGTAAGGTAATGTAAGTAATGCGGACTACAAAGTGAGAAACCAAAACCTTTATATAAGCAAATGAGGCCCTCTGAGATGTCACCAAGTATATATACAGAGTAAAAGAAAGGAAAAAATTGAAATGAAGTGTAACAAGGAAATAAGGGTTGCTATGTAACTATTTACTGAAACAGAAGAAAAGAAACCCAATTTATCCACCCTTTAAGCCCTGTAACAATGTAATAGTCTAACTAGGATACTGATTTGGTAAACAACAGAAAAATGTAACCATAGTAATTACAAAACACATTACATTTTTGTTATATTGTATTAAATCCAATTTTTGGTGAAACAAGAATATTATACTATTTGTGACATACCATTTTTTATACTTAGTTAATATATTTTAAAAAATATTGAGTAAGTAAATTAACTACTTGTACTAGTATAATAATTATTGAAATTTAAACAAGTATTTTAATAAAAACACTATGTTATTAAAATAATTAATTTATATAAAATGTTTACTTGTTTAAATTTATTTATTGGCCCCATTGTGAGTACAAAGAGCGCTCAATAATTTTTTATTGTAAAGTATTTATTTTTATTATTTAAAATATATAATTAAATAATTAACTAATTAAATTATAAG
This sequence comes from Hemileia vastatrix, assembly GCA_030280995.1. Classification (NCBI taxonomy): domain Eukaryota; kingdom Fungi; phylum Basidiomycota; class Pucciniomycetes; order Pucciniales; family Zaghouaniaceae; genus Hemileia; species Hemileia vastatrix. The sequence continues at coordinate 16,712,490 of JASXTE010000015.1, forward strand.
TTGATGTTATTACTTATAATAAATTGTAATTAATTAATTATTAATTTATAACCATTAAGTACATAAAAATATGTCAAGCTTTAAATTAAATATATTTTTATATTTTATTTAAATGTATTATACAGTATATATAATAATTAAATTAATATAACATTTAATTTTAAAAAATATTTTTATATAATTTTATTTTAATATAATATTTAATTTGTATATATTTAAATACAACTTTTCTCTTATTGTAATTTAACATAAGATTTGATTTGGCTCTCAGTATAGCCTGGCTGACACCTTATCTCAATAAAATGTAGGGGAGGTTATTGCCAAATCTTCTAAAGAGATCTAGAATTTTGTTTAATTAGCTCTTTTTAGAAATGAAAATTGGTGGTGAGGTGATACAAGTATGCTGGTGATAAGAATTTTTGCACAGGTGTCAGTATTATTTTACCATCTGGAATTCCAAAAGTGTAATATTTTAAAGTCCAGTAAGGGAAAATGGTGTTATCAGAATCACATGACACAACTATTTTTGATCAGATTAAAAGTATCTATTAAATTGGGAACCAAAAAAAATTTCCATTTCCTCATAGAGAGGACACATGACATTGAGCTTTTTTGGAAACAGTAGTAATTCCATTCTCCAAATCATCAGCATCAATACCAAAGCCAGTGGAAGTTGAAGCAAAATGAGTCTTTTTATATTTTGATTGATAACTTTTAAACCTCTCCTTAATTTTCTTAGGCTTGATGTTGATTCTCCCTTTTGTTTTCTTTTTTACTTCATTTGCCATCAACAAGAAGCCATTGAAATTTGATGAAGGTGGGCATCAAATTTGGGTGGACGTCTCACATCCAAAAAACTGCATCATAATTTAATTTAATTTTGAGGAAGTTGATGATGATGAGATAATCTTCCTTTTTTTAGCTGTACAGACTTTGATTTCTCAGGTGAAGGGCTTAGATTACAGGAAGAACTTTGTGATGAAGCATTTTTTTGAGTTGTCTTTTGAGTGTTGGATTTTCTGGGAGGCATTATGAGACTTGTATGTTACAAGAAAAGAGATTAAGAGGTTGAAACCATAAAAAAAGAAGGAAAAAAACATGCCCTGTTAAAATTTTGAAATAAAATAGTTCAAATCTCAGTGAGGGGTGTGTGCCAAGGATTGATGACAGGATTGAGGTCTGGGTGCCAGATGTGGCAGGGATGGGGTAAGAAAGGAAGGGATGATGTGGCCAATATGTGGTTTTGAAAAAAAATTGGGAAATTAATGCTGCTTTGAGGTCATAACTGAAACCCATTTTTGAAATAATTGACTTTTTTTACAAAATTTAAGTGCTGATTTGGTTTGAAATCTACACTTAAGTTAAGTGCAGATTTTCCAGAACTGAAACCTTCTAATGAAATTCATTAAAAAATTAGAATAAATTATCCAAATCATTCACCTAATTGATTGAAAATGAAAAATTCAATAAACTCATCAAAATCATAAATCTCACAAAAATAACAAAAAACAACAGAAGCCTCAAAGAAAAAAAATAGACAAATTTCAAGAATTATTTAATGAAATTAAAATTAGAAAAGTAAATAAATCATAATATTTTTAAACTTCAAAAAAACTATTTATATCAAATGAATCATAAAAGCTATGATAATTATAGAAAATTAATGAATAAAAAATCACAGTTACAAAAAAAGTATAGAATGATAGACATCAATTTAAAATTATCAAGAAAATTATTTTGTGTTTATCTAATTTTTTTCTAAAAAATCAATAATTTCTTCAAAGTAATTACTATTATTAAAATTGTAGGATCAAGAGAACCATAATATTCTAATTATTAAAATTAGTTGAGAAAACAATTTAAATAATAGAAAAACAACAAAAATGTAAAAATTATAAAATAGAGAAATTGAAAATTAAAAATATAAATTTTAGAAGGATAAGGTCAAATGGAGGTTTAAAATTTTTTTTAAGTCAAATAATAAATAGTCCCATATGAATCAAAGGTTTTCAGTAGATCAGTGAAAACATTATATTTATAAGGGTTAAATTAATAATCAATATATTCAGTTTTCTATTATATTATAATAGCCCAAGCTTACTGTTGGCAGGTTTTCTAAAAGAGATAGGAAAAGAAGAGAGAAGAGGAAGAAGGAGTAGTAGAAGGGGGATGACAAGAACTGGATTTAAAGGACTTATAAACAGGGATTATATGGTATATAAAGATTTTGTAAGTGTCTATATCTCTGCTACTAACAACAAAATTATTAATACTAAAATAATTCTCTTAATGAAACCAATAAACTTTTTAGTAATTATATTTCTTAGTAGACTTAGTCAACACAAGTAAGTAATATAAGTAAAAAAAACAGACTATTTATTTCTTTTTAAAAATAATAGAATGTTTCATAATTAAAATATTGTAAGTGATGAGCTGAAGGGGATTACCCAAGACCTTTTTATAGGCAAGGGGTCCTCTGAAGCGCCACAAATTTGTATATACAAAGTATTAATAAATTGAAACAAGAAAATAAAAGAAAATAAGTGAAACTTAGATACTGAGAGGAAAATATGAAACAAATAATTAAATTCTCAAATAAGAAAAAAATTTTCCATACTAAATTCCCAAACCAGTTAATTAAAATAGTGAGTAACTACATAAATTTGTAACATGGGAAACTGTGAGTAATTTATCAAAAAAAAATATAATTTTTACAAAATGGTTTATAAAATCAATTTAAGCCCAAAACAGAAACTAGTAATTTTTTTAGCTATTCCATTTGAGTAATAACTAAATTAAGTGAAAACAAGTAATGAACAATGATTAAAATTAAGAATTTAATTTAATTTATTAATTAAGTATTTTAACTTATTTAATAAAATATTTTTGAACACAGTTTAGGGTCAAAAAGCGCCCATTATTTATGGATTATAACATATGGGAAGATTGATTTAATATATAATTTAATTAATTAAATTTTAATTTTTCAATTGTAATTATAATACAGATTTACAATTAATTAATTATTAGTTTATTAATATTAAATACATAAAAAATATGCCATGATTTATAGAATATGATATATATTATGTTTGATGTAAGTGTATAAATAATTTATTTAATAATAGAATTGATATAATACTTATTTTAATTATTTTAATAAAATGTTTATATAATTTTATTATGTAATAAATTATTATTTAAAATGCATAAAATAAATCACTTTATTCCCTCCAAAAAAATATTATACATTTTACTGGGCTCCTGAGACAGCCTGGCTGTCGATCCCTCACTCTAAAAAAACAATAAAAAAAATGCTAAGATTTTTTCTTTTTATACTTTTTCAACAGAGTAGGAAGGTTAGAAATTTCTTTTCCAGGTATTCATGTATCATTTTCAGATGATTTATTTTTATATCTCAATAAATATTCACTACCCTTTTCAGCAGTGATAATTCTATCATTTAGAATTTTATCAATTTCTGCAGCTTCTGTGACTTCCTGAGGATTTTTCTTAGGTATACCTCTTCTCTTGAGAAATAAGTCACTGTTGGAAGTATAAGATTTAAGCAAGGAAATGGGGAAAACAGGATGTTTTCTATCATATGGAGAAAACAGTTCTACTTCTACTGCATTATCACCAGCCATTCTTTTAACAACAAATGGACCTAAAAATGGATCTTTTAATTTGTTATTGCCTTGTAAATTGAAATGGAAAGTATATATCAACACTTTATCACCCTTGTTATATGTGTATTCTTTATGGGATTTATCCCATCTTTTTTTCTCATATTCAAATGCTTTATCAATACATCTCTGAGCATGTTTTCTGCATAGCTGCTGTATTTGCACAAAATATTTAAAACAAGGGTGTAATTCTAACTTAGGTAATCTATTATTGAAAATATTAGCTGGAGTATTTGGGACATAGCCTAGGCAAAGCTCAAAAGGCTTTTTCTCAGTGACAAAGTGAACAGTGCTATTATAAGCAAATTCAAGACCTGGAAATAGAGTAACCCAGTCATGAATGAACCTGTCATTATCTTTATATTCTAAACCAAAGTCACAATACCTTCTAATCATATCCTCTAGAGTTTTAATCATCCTTTCAGCTAAACCATCAGTTTGGGGATGGTGAGCAATAAATAATTTTAACATACAGCCACATATATCCATCAATGACATCCAAAATTCAGAGGTGAATTTAGGGTCTCTGTCAGAGATGATGGCTTTTGGGAGTCCAAAAATATTAAATATATGAGACCACCACAAGAAGGCTAACTCCTTAGTAGAAACATCTTTAGAGTGGGTATAAATTTACACATTATTTTAAATCTATCCACAATAACCCAGCAAGAGTTAAAGCTGTCTTTCCCAGAAATGGGTAATCCTGTGACAAAATCTGTCAGCCTTTATATCTCCAGGACTGAGTAAAAAGTAATTATAAGTTATGTTAAACACATGAACTATACATGGGAATAATAAATAAGAGTACACAAATAGTACACATAAGTAAAATTATGATAATACACAAAAAATGCCATTATAACACCTTATATACACACATATATCCACCTTTTATAGGTCTTATGTACTTAATATTAAGTTGGAATATGTTAGGGTAATCTTAAGAACCTTAAGTATAAGGCTACATAATTTTTAAGTACACTTAAAGCTGTTATATTCATTGTTTTATGCAAAAAACAAGAAATGCGCTTTATTTCACTTAAAAGTTGACTATATGCGCTATAAAATTGAGAATATCAAAATTGCGCTTTGACAGATCAATTGGGCTCATTTAGAACTATTGATTTGGCTATTTAAATGCATAAAAATAACACTTTTCAAATTTGGTGTTTTTTATGCCAGAAATGGCTTCTGTGTACTGGCCACATACTGCCTGCTTTTTTCCCGTGTGAATAGCTTCATTTTTAGCAAAGTTAGCTTTTTCACACTATAATTACCCCACATTCTACGCCCACTGTGGGGAAACACACTAAAATAGGCGACAGGCGCTTATTTAGTGTCCTAGCTTAATTAATAATGCATTGACCTTGTTTATATGCACTAATTTCATTAATAACCTCACTCTTGGCACTTTATTTCATCACCACGCTTAAATTCGCCTAATTTTAGTCAAGGATTTACCCGTGCAAGCGCCTGCCAAGAACTGCATGTAGTTACCCCACATCTCATGCTCTTTTTTAAGTTTTTGGGTGGTTTCTCAGTCAATTTTGGTTATTTTTGAATGGGAATTTCACGTAGTATAATGTCAGGATTAGCCCCATTATTTCTACAGTCAATCCCCCTTATTATTAAGCTATTATTAACCTTAAAAAGTCTCCTTTAGTCTTTAATATTATTGTTTTATACGCATATACTCTCTTTTTGTCTTTTTCTTTAATTTTGATGGATTTCTCTTATTATTACAGGATTTTGGCGGTTGTTACTCTTCTAATTATGTCATGGGTTACTGGGAATGTTGATGGGCATGTCTATTAATTGTTTAGAGGCTTCATTAACTGTGTATTGGGTGGTACATCAAGGGAATCATTGGGGAACTCAGTGTGTATAAAAGGAGGAGGTTTTTGGGTTGTATTTCTTCATTCTTTATCATTACAATTTAACCAATATAACCAAACCAATTACAATACATATCAATTAGTACTTTTATAAGACTTTTGAATAGTATCTGAATTTATATAATCTATTTTTCTACCAACTATAAAGATTGTAAGCCATATATAAGAATAGTGAGAATTATATTACTGAGACCTTTATATTTGATTATATTTTACAACTTAGTGGATTAAATCTACAGTATTCATATAGGACCATTAAAATCTTCTAGACAACTGACTATTCAAGCTAGTTCACGTCCTTGTACTTGACCTTAGCCTGACAATTGGGGGCCTTTCCTCAAGAATTCTGTTATAATCCTGTAAGTGAAATTTTCAAAAGAAGGTGCACGTAAATAATATCCCTATAGAAATATTTGGATAATTACAACAGGTTGGGGTCACTTATATAGTGATTTCAGAAAAAGAAGCCCTGTTATATAATAAAATTGTGATATTGAATCAACAATTTTACCACTAATTTAACATATAATTGTTATTAGTGGGTCTGTCAATAGACCAATTAAATTTGTGATCTTTTCAGATAAAATTTTTACCACTAATTTAACATAAAATTGTTCTTAGTGGGAGTCTGTCAATAGACCAATTAAATTTGTGATCTTTGCAGATGATAAACAATTAAACTGATTAATTGTTTTCTTTTTACAGGACTCTTAATCCCTTTTCTATTGGTTTGTAAAATTCATTTATATTTAAAAAAGAATCTTGCTGACAGTTGTTTTTCTTTTTTAATATAAAAACACGGCTACATATTGTAGACCAGTTAAATTAAGTGACCACATAAAAAGCATATTTGACTTTTGGCACTTAAAGATTCACTTCATACCAAAAAGTAAGCAATTAAATTGTCTTCAGTGGTATTAATAAATACTGATTAAACTCCTTTTTGAAGTTTTTCATATCTCAAACTTTCAATTCTTTAGAATTCCACGTAAAAATGTGTGACAACAATGACATTGTAAGTAATAAGGCAAAACCTTATAACTTAAGAACTAGAGCTGAAAGACCTGTTACAGGACATCCAAATGGAGGGTCAAGAATCACCAGTAACAATAAACAACACCCCACCAATGTACATGGAGGAAAAGGAAAAGCTCTTAAAATAAATGTCAATAAAGAAGTCCAAAAACACCTTACAAGAGCAAATTCACTCCCTCTCAACCCTACTGAATACACTAACAATAAGAGTAAACAATATGTTAGACCAGATCAACAATTTGGAGAAAAGGACGGCACAGGGCTTTATAGAAGTCAACCAGGCTCTAGTGGATATAAGGTCTCATCAACAACCAGTGGCACCAAATACCACAGAAACACCTCCAGTCCCAGAAGAGGACCAAAAGATAACTGTAAGAAAATGGAAGTGGGATTGGTATGCCCAAAACTACAACAGTCCTCCTCAACAGGGATCCAGCAGTCACCCTTACAGGGGAAAGCCAAGGAGAGGCAGGGGAAATGGAATAAGACCGTGGTAAGTCATCCATCTTCTCAAGATCAATTATATAATCCTAACAATGAATTACTTATAGGTAATGAAATTGATAGAGAGTTATTGGATATAATTGATAAGGATTTAAAAAATTATTCATTTGAAAATAACATGTTAGACTTGTCATTACATGAGGATAATGTACATAGTTTTATTGATCACCAGGAAAATACTATTAATATAAAAATGGAATCAAATGAATTAAAAATTGACCCTGATGATGAATCTTCTGAATTGGAAACAGAAAAAATTGAATATTTTCTGAAAGAAAATCCAATGGAATCAAAAATAATTAGTAAATTATTATTAAGAATTGAAAAATTGGAAGAATTCTCTAGAGAGTCCAACAATAATACAGAAAGTGTATTATTAAACATCACACAATCATTGAGTACAACAGCCAATAAGTTAAAAGTTATTGAGAATTCAAATAATGAATTGATCAATGAAAACAAAAGATTAAATTCTGAGATTAAAAATTTAGAAATTAAATTAGAACATTCTCAGAATATTATGGCCACCATAGAGGGACGTGTAAAATTGTCTTTTTCAAATGTAAATGATACTTTAACTCATGTACCTGTAATAAAAGATAGGTTACAAAGAGTAGAAATTGAAGTAGCTAACATTTTGAAAAATACTGAAACAATAAAGGATAATACCTCTTATGTAGAAAGAGTACCAGTTTTTATAAAACACTCTGATGATAAACCAATGATGGAACATGAACATAGTGTCATGGGCTCTGAGAATATAAAATCAGTAAAAGATGAAATTAATGATCATCTTTCTAAAGTGAGTGAATTACTCAATATTCCTCAGGTTAGGGAAGCTAAAACTAGCCAAAATAACTGGCCTAAGTTAGATCAGTACCCTTCTTTTGAGGGGGATTCAAAATCTGATTGGCAACAATTCATACAAAGAATTGATAACTTAAAATTTTCATATAAATTACCTGATGAAGAAATTACTTCAAAGTTAATATCTTTATTTACAGATGTGGCCTTATTATGGTTTGAATCTGTATTGAGTGAGGGAATTAATTACTCCTGGAATGAATGGAAGGCACTAATTGAAAGGCAATTTGGTGGCCCAAAATTTAGAATCACTCAACAAAGACAGTATGAAAGGGCCAGATATAATCCAAATGCTGGAGATAAACCCATGGTCTTCTTAATGAATTTAATAAAAATCATGAAAGCTATGGATCCAAAAATGGATTATGAAGAGTGGAAAGAAAAAATAATATACAAGTTGCCTATATCAGTTAGAGACATTATTGTAGCTAGAACTGAGACTGTCAGAGACACCTCTGGATTCATTAATATATGCAATGAGATATTATTAAACCACAAGTATGAAACCAAGTATAGTAATTACAGACAAAGTGTTGACGTGGTAAAACCTACTACAAGTAAGTTACCAGTGGAAAAGAAAAAACCTTCAGCTCCCCTTGTCCCTAAGAGACAAGAAAATAAAACTTGTTACAAATGTAATGAACCTTGGGTTAAAGGTCACACATGTAAGAAAAGAATAAATGTTATTGAAACCTCACAAACTTCTGAACCTAGTAATCATGAAGATGAGAATGTGGAATCCAGTGAGGATTGCAAGAGTAACATATCTTACAGTGATGATGAAAATGAGATATTTGTATTAGAACAGGATATAATGTTCCTGAATGATGCTATACCTCATACAGACACATCTTTAACTTCCATAGAGGAAGCTGAAATAATTAAAGATGTATCTCATGACACTTACAAAATAACACCTATCAGAGCACCCATTATCATATGTGGAAAAGAAATGAATGCCATTCTTGACACTGGGGCTGCAGGTAGTGTAGTTTCACTTAATGCATTAAGGAAACTTGATAGTAAGTACCAGGAAAAACTAGAACCTGTTCAGACAAAGAACTGGAGGGGTTTTGGTTCAGTATTAAATCCAATTGGCAAATACAAAACTGCTGTATTCTTTAAATATAATAATGGATATGTTAGAGCAGTTTGTGAATTTGTAGTAATGGATAATAATAACTGTAGTGATTGGTTTATTATTGGCAATGATTTATTGACAAAATTTGGCATTAAACTAGATCCTGCAAACAGTTGTTTCACCATAGGGGTGAATGGTAAAAGGAAATTCAAAATATGTTCTGAAAATTCAGTATATGCCATTTCTCCTAGAGAAGAACAACTGCAAGGTGGAAGAACCACCAATGAAGTGGGTGAATTGGAAAATGAAATCCAAAAAGCCTCTTTCAGTCCTCAACTCTCAAAAATTGAACAAGAAGACATTTTGAGATTGATTAAATCATATCCTATGGCATTTGCTCATGGATCAAATGAACTAGGATTGGTCAAAGACCATGAGATGAAAATCTCTTTAAGCTGTGATCTGGATAATATTCCTGGCAGCTTAAAAAAGAAACCTTACCCAGCATCTCCTGAAAAAAGGAAAGATATTGAAGACAATATAAAATTGTTATTGGAAATGGGTATTGTTGAAAAAGTGGACACAACACCTAAGTATTGTGTCATTTCACCAGTATTAATCTCTTATGAAAAAGATAAGGCAAGATTATGCGGTGATTATAGAGCTCTGAATACATATACAGTAGATGATATTTACCCTCTACCAAGGATAGCTTCTATCCATGCTACTTTACAAGGAGCAAAATATATTTCCTGTCTGGATGGGAACAAGGGTTACCACCAGATTCCTGTGGAAAGAAATTCTCAAAATTACTTATTAATAACCACACATATGGGTATATATAAGTATGTGAGAATGCCATTTGGCCCAAAGAATGCCCCTTAAGTCTTCCAAAAATTGATGGATAGTGTTTTTCATCAGGAAATGGTTGAAGAATGGCTATTGGTCTATATTGATGACATCATAGTGTTTTCAAAGACATATGATGAACATTTAAATCACCTGAAAAGAGTCTTTCAAAAAATGGATGAAATTAATATGACTATTGCATTAAAGAAATGTAAGTTTGGATTTCAATCCTTGAAAGTACTTGGACATGTTGTATCTGGATTACAAATTTGTGTTGACCAGAATAAAGTGGCAGAAATTAAAAACATTGGGATACCTAAAAATGTAAAAGAGGTTCAAAGTTTTTTGGGTATGTGTGGATATTATAGACAATATATTAAAAATTACCAATCCATAGCAGCCCCTTTAACAACATTAATCAGGAAGAATGAAGCTTTCATTTGGAATAATGAAAGACAACACGCCTTTAATAAATTAAAGGAATGTTTAATGTCAGCTCCAATATTAGGACTGCCAGATTTCACCCTACCTTTTATCTTGTACACTGATGCAAGTTTCATAGGTTTGGGTGCTGCTTTACAGCAGAAACAGATAATAAATGGAAAATTATCTGAAGTAGTTATCTGTTATATATCCAGAACCTTAAGAAAAAAAGAATTAAGGTATGGTGCCACACAGCTAGAATGTTTAGCCGTGGTGTGGGCTTTGGAGAAACTTCATTACTATCTGGAAGACCAGAAGTTTGAACTTATAACAGATTGCAGTGCAGTAAAATCATTACTAAACATGAAAACACCTAATAGGCACATGTTTAGATGGCAACTAGCTGTACAAGAGTACAGAGGAAGAATGACAATCACTCACAGAGCAGGAACATTGCATTCAAATGTGGATTTATTATCCAGAAGTCCTTTGCCAAATGATGCTGACAACCCAGCTTATGTACCTGAAAATGAGGTTATACATATATTTGGGATTTATATAGTGGATTTAGAAGAAGAGTTTATGCAAACTATATTGGAAAATTATTCATCTGATAAAGATTTGTCTAAACTATCTACCATTCTTAATGATCCAACAAATGCCTCCATGAGTGCATTAATTAAAACCTTGCCTCCAAAGTATAAAAATGCGTTGGAAAAAGGTAAAATATCAATTGAAGATGGATATATATATTACAGGAAAAATTTAAGCAATGTAATAGTAATACCACCTTCTATGAAAGAGTTAATGTTGAGTACTTGTCATGATGACATCTTAGCTGGTCATTTTGACTTTAACAAAACATTAACCAGAGTTAAAAATACAGCCTGGTGGATAAACATGAAAGAGGATGTACAAAAATACATTGAAACATGTGACTCTTGTCGGAAATCTAAAAGATTAACTGGGAAGAGAGCTGGGTTGTTACAACAAATAGAGCAGCCAAAAGCTCCATGGGAAATTATAAACATGGATTTTGTAACTGGCTTGCCATTAGCAGGAAAAGAAAGTTTCAATTCTTGCTGGGTAATAGTGGATAGATTAACAAAAATGTGTAAGTTTATCCCTACCCATAAAGAGGTATCTGCTAAAGATTTGGCGTTACTATGGTGGACTCAGATGATGAATACTGCTGGGTTCCCCAAAGCCATAATCTCTGACAGAGATCCTAAATTTACTTCAGAGTTCTGGACATCTTTGATGGAAGTATCAGGTTGTCAATTAAAATTGTCTACAGCACACCATCCACAAACTGATGGGCTGGCTGAGAGGATGATACAAACTCTAGAAGACATGATCAGAAGATATTGTGCCTTTGGATTAGAATACAAAGACAATGAGAAATTCACACATGACTGGGTAACATTAATTCCTGGCCTTGAATTTGCTTATAACAGCACAACTCATTCTGTAACAGAGAAGAAACCATTTGAACTCTGGCTGGGATATGTACCAAATACCCCAGTAAATCTTTTAAATAAACTACCAAGGTTGGATATACACCCTGGCACTAAATCCTTTATTCATATGCAACAAATGTGTAGAAAGCATGCAGAAGAATGCATCCAAAAAGCATTTGAATATGAAAAGAAAAGGTGGGACAAATCTCATAAAGAATTTGAATTTAAAAAGGGAGATGAAGTCCTCATATCAACACTACATTTTAACTTACAAGGTAATGTTAAATTAAAGGATCCCTTTGTAGGACCTTTTGTAGTAAATAAAATGGTTGGGAATAATGCAGTGGAAGTCATATTATATGCTCCATATGATAGGAAACATCCAGTTTTCCCTATCTCATTATTGAAACCTTACCATGCAAATGATCCTGACTTATTTCCAAAAAGAAGGGGAAGGCCTAAAAAGCAACCTGAAGAAATTGTGGAAAAAGCAGAGATTGAAAAAATACTCAAGAAAAGAATCCTTACTAAAGAAAAAGGAACTGAGTATTTACTAAGATTTAAAGGGAAATCAAATGAATTTGATAAATGGATACCTGAAAAAGAAATTTCTAATTTATCCACCCTTCTTAAAAAATTTAAACAGAAATAAATTTCTGTTCAACCAGCTGAGGGGTTAAAAAACCAGTACTCATAATATTTTATTATGTTTTATTTCTTTAAAGTTGAATCTTTAATGCTACAGATTTATTCTGAATACCTGAAAATTACAAATTAATAAAATAAAATGTATAACTTATCATTTTTTTTATTGTTTTTTTTGGGTGGGCAAGTGTCAGCCTGTATATCTCCAGGACTGAGTAAAAAGTAATTATAAGTTATGTTAAACACATGAACTATACATGGGAATAATAAATAAGAGTACACAAATAGTATACATAAGTAAAATTATGATAATACACAAAAAATGCCATTATAACACCTTATATACATGCATATATCCACCTTTTATAGGTCTTATGTACTTAATATTAAGTTGGAATATGTTAGGGTAATCTTAAGAACCTTAAGTATAAGGCTACATAATTTTTAAGTACACTTAAAGCTGTTATATTCATTGTTTTATGCAAAAAACAAGAAATGCGCTTTATTTCACTTAAAAGTTGACTATATGCGCTATAAAATTGAGAATATAAAAATTGCGCTTTGACAGATCAATTGGGCTCATTTAGAACTATTGATTTGGCTATTTAAATGCATAAAAATAACACTTTTCAAATTTGGTGTTTTTTATGCCAGAAATGGCTTCTGTGTACTGGCCACATACTACCTGCTTTTTTCCCGTGTGAATAGCTTCATTTTTAGCAAAGTTAGCTTTTTCACACTATAATTACCCCACATTCTACGCCCACTGTGGGGAAACACACTAAAATAGGCGACAGGCACTTATTTAGTGTCCTAGCTTAATTAATAATGCATTGACCTTGTTTATATGCACTAATTTCATTAATAACCTCACTCTTGGCACTTTATTTCATCACCACGCTTAAATTCGCCTAATTTTAGTCAAGGATTTACCCGTGCAAGCGCCTGCCAAGAACTGCATGTAGTTACCCCACATCTCACGCTCTTTTTTAAGTTTTTGGGTGGTTTCTGAGTCAATTTTGGTTATTTTTGAATGGGAATTTCACGTAGTATAATGTCAGGATTAGCCCCATTATTTCTACAGTCAATCCCCCTTATTATTAAGCTATTATTAACCTTAAAAAGTCTCCTTTAGTCTTTAATATTATTGTTTTATACGCATATACTCTCTTTTTGTCTTTTTCTTTAATTTTGATGGATTTCTCTTATTATTACAGGATTTTGGCGGTTGTTACTCTTCTAATTATGTCATGGGTTACTGGGAATGTTGATGGGCATGTCTATTAATTGTTTAGAGGCTTCATTAACTGTGTATTGGGTGGTACATCAAGGGAATCATTGGGGAACTCAGTGTGTATAAAAGGAGGAGGTTTTTGGGTTGTATTTCTTCATTCTTTATCATTACAATTTAACCAATATAACCAAACCAATTACAATACATATCAATTAGTACTTTTATAAGACTTTTGAATAGTATCTGAATTTATATAATCTATTTTTCTACCAACTATAAAGATTGTAAGCCATATATAAGAATAGTGAGAATTATATTACTGAGACCTTTATATTTGATTATATTTTACAACTTAGTGGATTAAATCTACAGTATTCATATAGGACCATTAAAATCTTCTAGACAACTGACTATTCAAGCTAGTTCACGTCCTTGTACTTGACCTTAGCCTGACAAAATCCATGTTAATTATTTTCCATAGTGCATCAGTAGCTTCAATATTCAGCATTAATCCATCTCTTTTCCCAGTTAATCTCTTTGATTTCTGGCAAGAATCACAGGATTAAACATATAATCTTGTGTCCTCAGACATATTAGCCCACCAAGCAGTGTTTTTTATTCTGACTATGGTTTTCTCAAGATCAAAATGACAAGCCAATATGTCATCATGACAAAGCTTTGAGATGGTTTCTTTCTTGGAAGAAGGAATAAAAATGACATTAGTAAGTTTTCTCCTGTAGTAAATATAAGCATCTTCAATGGAAAAATTTCCTTTATTCAAAGCATTAGGGGGTATCAGAGTTAGAAATTTGTAATTATTTAAAAGGCATTTCAAAACACAAAAAGAAATCCACAAACTTGACATTAACTCTCAAAAAAAAAGGTGTTTTTGGGGCACAATATGTCAGGTTTTAAAAAACAGTCATGGTTGATTTGGTGGAATAATGAGGTATTTTGAAATGGAAGATTTCTAACTTTGATACACCCTATTTTGGTATTTTGGAGGAAGAGTTTTTATTAATGCTTGAATAGAAGCATTCTTTGAATCATTCAAGATTGTAACCAATTTATTTAAATCAGAATATTTTTCATATGAATCCAGAATCAATTGTAATAGTTCCTTTTCCATTTCAACAATATATATACCATGTATATGAACTGTATCATCTTCAGGTACATAAAGCTGGATTGGAGACATCATTTGAAAGAGGTAATCTAGACAGAATATCTACATTGGAATGAACATATCCAGCCCTGTGAATAATAGTTATTCTACCCCTGTATTCTTGAACAGCAATTTGCCACCTAAATATATTTCTATTTGGTGTTTTCAAGTTTAAGAGTGATTTAACAGCACTGCAATCAGTAACTAATTCAAATTTTTGATCATACAGGTAATAATGAAGCTTTTCCAAAGCCCATACAACTGCTAAGCACTCTAATTGAGTGGCACCATACTTCAATTCACTATTTCTCAAGGTTCTTGAAATATTACAAATTACTAATTCTGAACATTTATCATTTATAATCTGTTTCTGGTGGAGGGCAGCTCCTAGTCCAACAAAAATTGCATCTGTGTAGAGAAAAAAAGGTTTATTGAAATCTGGAGGAGCCAGGATTGTGGCAGTCATAAAACATTTCTTCATTGTTTCAAAAGTTTGTTGAGAATCCTCATTCCATATATAAGCTACATCCTTTCTGGCTAATTTGGTTAGGGGTAGGGCTATGACTTGATAATTTTTAATGTACTGTCTATAGTAACCACATATTCCCAAAAAACTTTGTATTTCTCTTACAAAAGTTGGTTCTTTCACATTTTGGATTAGCAGAAAGTTTACCCTGGTCTACACATATTTGTAAGCCAGAAACAACATGACACAGGACTTTTAGGGATTGAAAACCAAATTTATACTTTTTTAAGGATAGATTCATGTTAATTTCATCCATTTTTTGGAAGACTTTCCCTAAGTGTTGCAAATGTTCATCAAAAGTTTTAGAAAAAACTATGATATCATCAATATAAACCATCAACCATCCTTCAATTTTTTTGAAGGGTCTCTTGATCTAGAAGGTTTTTATGGAGGTCCAACAGGGCGAATAAGTGGATTTTTGGGCTTTTAAAGTCAAGGTACGTATATATTTATTATTTTATTTAATTTACTCAAATTTAAAGAGGTCAAAGGGTTTATAAATATTATTATAATTATTGATTTGAATTACGTAGAAGTAAATGCTAAAGCAATAAATAATAGTAATAAATATTTTGTTGTAATAACGGTATAATAAAATAAGTAAGTAATTAATGAGTCCAAAACAACAAAAAGGGGAGGCCTTTTATAGGCAAATGAGAGACAAAGCACAGACTTGAAATAATAAATACAGGAGTATGAGAAAAGAAGAAAAGATAGTTCCAAGAAGAAAATTTCAAATAATACAAGTGTTCTAGAAAGAATGTGTTCAAAACTTGTATGTACAGAATATATCAGAAATAAATTATTTTATTTAAAATTACAGTAAGTGTCACTTTTAAATAAGTAATTTGAATTTCTTGTATATAATTATTTTTATTTCAATTTTAAATGTTATTTTAATATTAATATTTATTTTAATATTAAGTATTTTTTCTCTTAACCTGTCATTGAGTGTCAGCCAGGCTACCAGACTTACCCAGTGAAATAAGCAATTATTTACTGGATGAAGCCGCACCTTATCATCTTTAATTATTATTTAATTATCATTTAGTTACATTAAAATTAGTTATAAATTAACTAGTTACAGAATGTAAAAATTAAATTAATTAATTAAATAAATAAGTAAAATTAAAATTATAATTTTGTCCCTTATATTTTTCTCTAACACCGTGCTCAATTGACAGGTTGGGAAAAATCAAACTTTATATTTAAAGAAAATAAACTATAAAGATAAAATAAGATTTAAATATTCAAATAATATTAAAATATATACAAACAAATCAAATTTCTTATTTGGGATTGACATTTACAGTAAATATTAAAAATATTGATGTATTTCTGACATACTCTGTAAATACATCTTTTTGACGCCTTCTTTTTAGAATAACTTTATTATTTGAAATACTCTTTCTGGAATGTTCTTTTTCTCTCTCTTTTCCTACTGTTTTTAGAATTTGTTTTCCGTGCTTTGTCTCTCCTTTGCCTATAAAAGGCCTCTCTTTTTGTTGTCTTTTGATCATTCTATTTTACCAACTCATTTTATTACAACAATAACCAACTAAACACTTATTCTTATATTCTATATTATTAGTATTTACAATAGCGTAATTCTAAAGTATAATCTATATTAATATTTTAAAACCTACCTCTTTTATTGAGTAAAAAATTCAACTTGAATTAAGAAATACGTACAAATCTGTTGAGAACCCATTAAAGCCTTTTAAATCCTCGTAGAACTACGTACCAAATCTTCTAGACAAAAAGTATACCTTGACAATTGGGAACCTTTCCGAAATATTGACGGCGCAACGTTACTTGAGGCGTAATCGAGAGGACCATCGGCGTAGAAGCACCTGTAAAGGACGAGTGGAGGCAAGAAAACGACGAACGTCATACGTCACGTGATAAAAGTTTTTGCTGCGAACGGGAATCGAACCGCGCTCCAAAACTTAAGTTCATATACTGACTAAAGATCGTATATATCGTGGTAATTATTGTGATTACTATTTGTGGGTTACTCTTCACTCTTCATTTGCTACGTATTTCCTTTTACTCAGCACTCTGTAAGTGGCATTAATTTGCTCATTTTGCAGGGGGAGGTGTCTGGTAATTGGAATTTAATTTTATTATTATATTTTTTTTTTATTTTTCCTGGTTGACCATAATAGAGCAATAACTGTTCTTAGTCCCAGAGGTAATAAAATAATTATATATTAATATTAATTATTATCATTTTTCAGTTGACAATTGTCCTGATTAATTTGAATTTTAATTGTTCCAGTTGACAAACTGTCCTGACAATAATATATTTTATTAAATAAAATAATTATTATAATTTTTCAGTTGACATTTGTCCTGATTAATTAATTGTTCCAGTTGACAAATTGTCCTGACAATTATATTTTTTTTAATAAATAATTAACATTTCATTACTTCAGTTGACTTTGAGTCCTGGTAATCCAATAAATCTTTTTAAGTAATAAAATTCATATTTAATTTACTTCAGTTGACATTAAGTCCTGGTAGTTAATTAATCAGTTAAAATAATTTTTATTAATAAAGATCCATATTTGATTATTTCAGTTGACAATAAATCCTGGTAATAAATTATTTGATTTAAATCCTGAAAATAAAAATTAATAGATATTCTAATTTATTTCTACAGTTGATTGCATTATCCTGGTTTTAAATTTTTTTTATTAATTTTATTTAAGTTGATTTTTATCCTAAAAAGGTTTTTTTTTTATTTATTTTTATTTTATTTCTGTTAAATAAAAATTAAAAATAAAAGACTAATTAATTTTGTCTCTTTTCCTTCATTTCAGTAGAATCTTAAAATGACTGATCAAAGTGGTTTTACTGCACGTGAAGAAGAACTAGACTTAATTGATTATGATGAGCCTACTTCTGTAAGTTCTCCTTTAACAAGAAGAATTTCTCAAACTAATAAATCCTTGCCCCAAACAGGATGTGGAAATGGAAGAAGTAGAAATCCTAGTGGACAATACTCAGGATCAGAAACCCAGGACAAACCCACCAGAAGAGCTTCCAAGAGGCTTCAAGATAAAAAAGATGCCGTTGTCCCAGCAGATAAAGAATCTGTCAACCCACATAAAGGAGTTAAAGACAGACAGCTTAAAACTAAAGGTAAGGGTAGATGCCTTGGAAGAATGGGAGAAAAGAAAAAATACTTCTCTCCAAGAGAAAAGGAAACCTCTTCCTCCCAGGGATCAACAACAATTGGCTCCCCAATCCCAAGAGATGGTAGAAGTGTCCAAGTGGCAGTGGGACTGGCTCAACACTCAGTGGGACTACTTGGCTCAAAACCAGCATCAGTTACCTCAGGTAGGTCCATCAAGGCCCACCCAGACCAACCCCACTCCTCCCCACCCTTATCAAGGAGGCAAAAGAAGAAGGAAGCCCAATATGGTGATACCCAGCAAACCCTGGTACGTCCCTCTATTGATTCTCAAGTGCCTTTTCTTGTGGCTGACTCTGTTCCTTCAGGTAAATCTGGAAGGCAAGATGAAACCTTGAGACCTATAGAGGCTGGGAATAGTAGACAGTTATCTCATGTATCCAATCCATTACTTTTAATTGCTACCTCAATGATTAATCCTGATATGGCTGTGATTGATGAAACTCTTGACCCTGAGCTCTATGAGAGTCTGGAAAGTTACTCAGTTTCCTTATTGAGAAACACTCCAGATGTAGCAAGAATTAATGATGAGCACTTGAGAGATATTATTGCCAAGCAAAATCATATAATGAACAATATGCAATTGACTCAGAGATATAATAGTTTGTTAACTGATCAGGGTTATCAAGCATTAAAAAGTGAAGCACAGAGAGTCTCTGATGAATTGTCTCATTACAAAGCAACCCATGAAAAGAAAATTGCTTTATGGCAAAATATAAAAAATGATTTGTCTAAACTAAAAGATACTGTATCTGCCTGTTGCCAGGAGGTAGAGATAGATAAGATAAATCTGAAAAGATTGAGTGACCAGTTGTCATCTTTTCAACATAAAAATCAATTATCTTTTGCAACTGTCAATGAAAGTTTATCTAGTCTTCCAAGAATGAAAACAAGACTAACAACCATTGAAGAAACATTGAATTCATTGTTGAATGACCAAAAATATTCTGACAATTCTGTGAAGGAACATATAGTGCAGGATTCTCAACCAGTACCTGTGGCTAGTTCATCTAAAATAAAAATTGATCCAGAAATACCTGTTGATAACACTGAGTTTCCATCAAAAACTGATGATGCACCAGGATCTGCAACAGAAGGATTAAACAATGAGATTTCAGCACAATTAGAGAAATTACAGCTGCTTCTTACTCAGAAACAAGCTAGTACTAAGGAGACTCCTCCAAATCAAAAGAATTGGCCAAAACTTGACCAGTACCCAACATTTGATGGTGATTCTTCCTCTGATTGGCAACAATTTATTTGCAGAATTGATAATTTAAAAAATTCTTACAAACTCCCAGATGAGGAAATTGTGTCCAAATTAATTTCTTTGTTCACTAATGTTGCCCTGATGTGGTATGAATCTGTTCTCCTGGATGGGAATGACTACTCATGGGAGGATTGGAAGAAATTAATTAAAGCACAATTTGGTGGCTCCAAGTTCAGAATGGCTCAACAAAGGCAGTATGAGGAAACTAGATATAGCTCTTCTACTGATAAACCTATTGAGTTTTTAATGAAACTTGTAAAAATCTTAAGGGCAATGGACCCAAATATGGAGTTTGATTTATGGAAGGACAGGATCCTCTATAAATTACCAATGTCTCTGAGAGACTTGATTGTGGCTAGGACTGAGTTCTCCAAAGAACCCTCTTCTTTCATTAATACTTGCAATGAGATACTTCTAAACAATAAGTATGATGCAAGAAGATTCATTCCTAGGACCCCTTTGGAGAAACCCTCCACTTACCAACAAAAACCTCTGGAAAAGGTTGGTAAACCTTCTGCCCCTGTTGCACCAAAGAAGTATGCAACAAACACTTGCTTCAAGTGCAACAAGCCTTGGCAGAAAGGCCATGTTTGTGACAAGAAGATAAATCTTGTGGAACAAACAGAGGAGCATGCTGATGACACAGTGGCACTGGATGATACATCAAGTGATTGTGCCAGCAATATTTCATATGAATCTCAACAAGAAATCTTGATGCTGGAAGAAGATATTCATTATTTAAATACTATTGACATTGATAATAATGATTTATCTACAGTTGAGGATGCTGAGATCATAAAGAACATTGAGGATAACTCAATTGTTATTGCCCCTCTTAAGGCACCAGTCTTGATTAATGGAACCAGCATTGAAGTTGTTCTGGATTCTGGAGCTGGAGGAAGTGTGGTATCTGAAAGAGCACTTGCCTCAGTAGATCAAGACTATAAATCTAAACTGTTGCCTATCATTTCTGAAAATTGGAGAGGGTATGGCTCTGTTTTGTCCCCCATTGGTAAATACAAAGCCACAGTGTTTTTTAAATATAACCATGGTTTTGTAAGAGCTATTTGTGATTTTGTTGTCATGAAAAATGATAACTTGAGCAATTGGTTTATTGTAGGGAATGATATTTTAACCAAGTATGGCATAAAATTGGATCCCTCAAACCAATGTTTCACAATGGGGTTGAATGGGAAGAGAAAATTTAAAATTTCCTCCCCTAAAAAATTATTAAAACCAGAATTGAACACATGTAATTCTGTGGTTCAATATAAAGGAAGATCTACAAAGGAAATGCACGCCCTTATGTCTGAAATTGACAATGCCTCTTTTGGAGAACAACTTTCTGGTGAGGATAAAGATTCCATCATTAACTTGATAAAATCTTTTCCTATGGCCTTTGCTCATGGGTCACATGAACTGGGATTAGTTAAAGAGGAAATGAAACTTTCATTGTCTTGGCCATTAACTGATATACCACCTAGTTTAAAGAAGAAGCCTTATCCTGCTTCTCCCACAAAGAGAAAAGATATTGAAGATAATATCTCTACCCTTTTAAAAATGAATATTATTGAAAAGGTAGTTGAAACACCTAAATATTGTGTTATCTCACCTGTCCTAATTTCTTATGAGAAAGATAAAGCCAGGTTATGTGGTGATTATAGAGCACTAAATACTTATACTGTTGATGATATCTATCCTTTACCTAGAATCAGCTCTATACATGCTACTTTACAGGGTGCTAAATATATCAGCTGTTTGGATGGTAATAAGGGATATCACCAGGTACCTGTTGAGAAAAACTCTCAGAACTTTCTGATGATTGCCACTCATATGGGTATTTATAAGTATATTAGGATGCCATTTGGCCCTAAAAATGCCCCTTCTGTTTTCCAAAAAGTAATGGATAACACATTCCATCAAGAGATCATTGAAGGTTGGCTGATGGTTTATATTGATGATATCATTATATTCTCAAAAACATTTGAGGACCATCTTAAACACCTGTGTAAAGTATTCCAGAAAATGGACGAAATAAATATGACACTTGCTTTGAAGAAATGTAAATTTGGTTTCCATTCTTTAAAAGTTCTTGGCCATGTTGTTTCAGGCTTACAGATATGTGTTGACCAGAACAAAGTGGCAGCCATACAACAGGTGAAAGCTCCTACAACAGTAAGAGAGCTCCAAAGTTTTTTGGGAATGTGTGGATACTATAGACAGTATATTAAAAATTACCAAGTCATAGCTTTACCCCTTACCCAATTAACTAGAAAGGATGTTGCTTTTGTCTGGAATAGTGAAAGACAAAGAGCCTTTGACACTATGAAACACTGTTTGATGTCAGCACCAATTCTTGCTTTACCTGACTTTGATCAACCATTTGTTTTGTACACTGATGCCAGTTTCATTGGTCTTGGTGCTGCCCTCCATCAAAAACAAGTGATAAATGATAAAGTTTCAGAAGTAGTAATTTGTTATATTTCAAGAACCTTGAGAAATAGTGAATTGAAATATGGTGCTACTCAATTAGAGTGTTTAGCTGTAGTATGGGCTCTAGAAAAGCTTCATTACTACCTAGATGACCAGAAATTTGAACTTGTCACTGACTGCAGTGCAGTTAAATCCCTTTTAAACTTGAAAACACCTAATAGACATATGTTTAGATGGCAGCTGGCTGTTCAAGAGTACAGAGGGAGAATGACAATTATTCACAGAGCTGGTATTGGTCACTCAAATGTGGATATGTTATCAAGGTTACCCTTACCAAATGATGACTCAAATCCTGCATATGATCCTGAGGATGAAATTATCCATATCCATGGGATATATGTGGTTGATATGGAGGAAGAGCTATTACAGCTTATTCTGGAATCATATGATAAGGACACTGACTTGAAAAAGTTATGCACCATATTAAATGATCCAAAGAATGCTTCAATACAAGCATTAATTAAAACCCTTCCACCAAAGTACCAAAAAGGGTTGGGAAAAGGAAAATTTTCAATTGATGAAGGATATCTATATTATAGAAGAAGGTTGAGTAATGTTATTGTTATTCCTCCTTCTATGAAAGAAATCATCTTGAAAATTTGTCATGATGACATATTAGCTGGACATTTTGATCTTGACAAAACAATGATCAGAATTAAGAACACTGCTTGGTGGGCTAATATGTCTGAAGACACAAAATTATATGTTGAATCCTGTGATTCATGCCAAAAATCAAAAAGATTAACTGGTAAAAGAGCAGGATTAATGCAACATATTGAACCTCCTGATGCCCCATGGCAAATAATAAACATGGATTTTGTAACAGGATTACCTATTGCTGGTAAAGACAGTTATAACTCTTGTTGGGTTATTGTGGACAGATTCACAAAAATGTGTAAATTTATCCCTACCCACAAGGATGTTTCCACTAAAGAATTAGCTTTCTTATGGTGGTCTCATATGTTTAATACTGCTGGTTTTCCTAAAGCCATAATCTCTGACAGAGACCCTAAATTTACTTCTGAATTTTGGATGTCTCTGTTGGATGTTTGTGGTTGTGATCTGAAACTTTCTACTGCCCATCACCCTCAGACTGATGGGTTAGCTGAAAGAATGATTCAGACTTTAGAGGACATGATAAGAAGATATTGTGCCTTTGGCCTTGAGTATAAAGATAATGACAGATTCACTCATGATTGGGTTACCTTACTTCCTGGGTTAGAATTTGCTTATAATAGCACTGTTCATTCTGTTACTCAAAGAAAGCCTTTTGAGCTCTGGCTTGGATATGTTCCTAATACTCCTGCCCAAATTCTCAATAACAGAATACCTAAGTTGGATATACATCCTGGTGTAAAATCTTTTCTTCAAATGCAACAACTATGCAGAAATCATGCTCAAAAATGTATTGAAAAATCATTTGAATATGAGAAGAAAAGATGGGACAAATCCCATAAAGAATACACTTTTAAAAAGGGTGATGAAGTGTTGATTTCTACAGTCCACTTCAACTTACAAGGTAATAACAAATTGAAAGATCCATTTGTTGGTCAATTTGTTGTCAGAAGAATGATTGGAGAGAATGCAGTTGAAGTTATTCTGTATTCCCCATATGACAGAAAACATCCTGTTTTTCCAATATCTCTTTTGAAACCTTACACATCCAATAGTGATTTATTTCCAAAAAGGAGGGGTAGACCAAAGAAAACCCCAAATGAAATCACTGAGACAGCAGAAATTGAAAAAATTTTTAATGACAGAATAGTCACTGCTGAGAAAGGTACAGAATACTTATTGAGATTCAAGAATAAATCATCTGAATATGATTCTTGGATACCTGGGAAGGAGATATCTAATCTTCCTACTCTACTAAAAAAGTATAAAAAGAAAAAATCATAGCATTTTTTTTTATTGTTTTTTTTTAGAGTAAGGGAGTGTCAGCCAGGCTACCAGACTTACCCAGTGAAATAAGCAATTATTTACTGGATGAAGCCGCACCTTATCATCTTTAATTATTATTTAATTATCATTTAGTTACATTAAAATTAGTTATAAATTAACTAGTTACAGAATGTAAAAATTAAATTAATTAATTAAATAAATAAGTAAAATTAAAATTATAATTTTGTCCCTTATATTTTTCTCTAACACCGTGCTCAATTGACAGGTTGGGAAAAATCAAACTTTATATTTAAAGAAAATAAACTATAAAGATAAAATAAGATTTAAATATTCAAATAATATTAAAATATATACAAACAAATCAAATTTCTTATTTGGGATTGACATTTACAGTAAATATTAAAAATATTGATGTATTTCTGACATACTCTGTAAATACATCTTTTTGACGCCTTCTTTTTAGAATAACTTTATTATTTGAAATACTCTTTCTGGAATGTTCTTTTTCTCTCTCTTTTCCTACTGTTTTTAGAATTTGTTTTCCGTGCTTTGTCTCTCCTTTGCCTATAAAAGGCCTCTCTTTTTGTTGTCTTTTGATCATTCTATTTTACCAACTCATTTTATTACAACAATAACCAACTAAACACTTATTCTTATATTCTATATTATTAGTATTTACAATAGCGTAATTCTAAAGTATAATCTATATTAATATTTTAAAACCTACCTCTTTTATTGAGTAAAAAATTCAACTTGAATTAAGAAATACGTACAAATCTGTTGAGAACCCATTAAAGCCTTTTAAATCCTTGTAGAACTACGTACCAAATCTTCTAGACAAAAAGTATACCTTGACATTGAGCATGGTGTTTAGAAATAAAAATAATAAAAATACAAATAAAATACAAATAACAATAAAAATATAAAGGACATTTATTATAAAATTTTAATATTTACTAACTTTACTTTTTTGTAACTAGTTAATTTATTACAAGTAAGGGTAAAGTAAATATATTATAATTAATAATATATAAGAAATAAAAAGGCATGGCTTCATCCAGTAAATAATTAATTATTTTACTGGGTAAGTCTAGCAGCCTGGCTGACAAATTTTCTCCTGATGAAATGTATTATCCATTACTTTTTGGAACACTGAAGGGGCCTTCTTAGGGCCAAAAGGCATCCTAACATATTTATAAATTCCCATATGAGTTGAAATTAGCAAAACATATTGGGAGAATTTTTCAACAGGTATTTGATGATAACCCTTATTACCATCTAGGCAACTAATAAACTTTGCACCCTGTAAGTTTGCATATATGGATTTTATCCTTGGTAAAGAGTAAATATCATCTACTGTGTAAGTATTTAAGGCTCTATAATCTCCACACAATCTAGCTTTATCTTTCTCATAAGAGATCAAGACTGGAGAGATGACACAATATTTTGGGGTAACATCCACTTTTTCAATAATATTCATTTTTAATAAGGTATAAATATTATCCTCAATGTCTTTCCTGTAGTGGGAGAAGCAGGATAAGGTTTTTTCTTCAGACTAGGAGGAATATCACTCAAATTACTTGATAAAGAAGTTTTCATTTCATCCTTTACAACTCCCAATTCATGAGATCCATGAGAAAAAGTGTCAGACAGGCTATACCAGGAGACCAGTAAATGTTATTTAAATTTACTGGAACCAAAAGAGGGCCTAAAAATATACTTATTATGTATATAAATTAATATTATATTGCATAATGAAATTATATAAGTATTTTATTAAATATAAGTAAAATAAGTATTATATTAATTTTATTATTATATAAATTATATATACATTTAAATTAAGCATAATAAATGTTATATACTATAAATTCTGGTGCAATTTTATGTATTTAATCAATATAAATTAATAATTAATTAATTATAAACATATATTATAATTATAAGTATAAAATTAACTTATAATGTAATTAAATTAATTAATTAAATTTATATATTAAATAAAACCTTACATATGTTATTAAACAATAATATTGGGCGCTTTTTGATTCCTAATTGTGTCATAAAAGTTTTAAACAAGTTAAAACACTTTATTAAATAAATTATTAATGTTTTATTCTAAAATTTAGTAATT
This sequence comes from Hemileia vastatrix, assembly GCA_030280995.1. Taxonomy (NCBI): domain Eukaryota; kingdom Fungi; phylum Basidiomycota; class Pucciniomycetes; order Pucciniales; family Zaghouaniaceae; genus Hemileia; species Hemileia vastatrix. The sequence continues at coordinate 16,738,855 of JASXTE010000015.1, forward strand.
TTGTTATGATAAGTATTTGTTTTAATTTAAAATAACTGTTACACTAATAAAAGTAATTAAAATAATTAATCACTCATGTTTTATACTAAATAAATTAATTACATTATTTTTATGTGTTAAAAAAGTTTATTTTTCATGTTTCATTTAAATTTGGTATTACTTAAAAGATTATAAGACATGTTTTAAATTAAATTATTTATTTTTATGTGTCTTAAACTTATTTAATTACTCACTAATTTTATGGTAACTTTTTGGGTTTAAATTAGTGGATATTTGGGCTCTAACTCATGTGTCTTTGTTAATTGTGTCATATTTCCCCTTACATTTACTCAACATTAGTTATTTGTTATTATGTTTTTATTATTCTTTGTATATACTCTATTATGGCGCTTCAGAGGGCCCTTTGCCTATATAAAGGCCTTGAGTAACCCCCTGTAGCCTCATCACTTATTACTCTCAACTATAACATATTTTTTTAATATATAACATGTTTATTTCTATTTTTATTAGTATTATAAATCTAATCTAAATATTACATAAATAATCAAAGGTTTCTTTAGGTTTATTAGTAATTATAATTGTTATTCGCGCAGAGAGAAATTAACTTACTTAAATAAATATTTTATCAATAAAATAAGCCTCAAAGTTGTGTCATTCCTCATCAATAGTCATTGAATTTTCCTTATTTCATTTAAACATTTTTATTACTCTTATCATTTTCATTTCTAAGTATTTTGTAATCCATTTCCTTCTCCTCCTCACTGCTTCATATCCTTCTTCTTCTCCTTCTTCTAGACAACCTGCCAACAAAAAGCCATAGGAAAAGAAGTAACTAAAGAAATTATAGAATCCTTCTGGTAACCAGTTAAATGATCAACAAATGAAGCATTATCTATTTCAAACAATAAATCTTCCATTTCCTCTGTTGGTCTCCCTTTACACTGAATCAATGAATTACAAGATTTTGACAGGTGTTCAGAATGTCTATTAGGGGGAGAAATTTAAAATTTTCTTTTTCCATTCAAGCCCAATGTAAAACAGTTGTTTGCTGGATCCAATTTGAAACCAAACATGGTTAAAATGTCATTACCCATAATAAACAAATTTCTTAAGTTATCATTTTTCATTACAACAAATTCACACACAGCTCTGAAAAAGCCACCATTATATTTAAAAAAGACAGTGGTTTTGTATTTTCCAATGGGAGATAAGACAGAGACATAACCTCTCCATTTTTCAGATGTTATAGGTAACAATTCACTATGATAATTTTTATCTACTGAAGCAAGTGCCTTTTCACACCAAACTACCACCAGCACCAGAGTCAAGAACAACCTCAAAATTTTTACCATTAATGATAACTTGTGCTCTTAAAGGGGAGATTAATATGGAGCTTTCAGAAATATCTTTAATAATTTCAAAATTTTCAACTGAAGATAAATTCACGTTAGATGTCTCAGATAATGTATCCAAATATTGAATATCATGTTCTAAAATTAAAACATCATTGAGGGCATCATCCTCATAAGAGATATTACTATCACAGTCACTTGAAGTCTCATTAATGTCAACTGCAGCATTTTCAGGATCTTCAGTTTGTTCAACAAGATGAATTTTCTTTTCACAAACATGTCCTTTCTGCCATGATTTGTTACATATATAACAAGTATTAGTTGCATATTTCTTTGGAGCAACTGGAGCAGAGGGTTTAGCAGATTTTTCTGGAAGCTTTGGTGCAGGTTTGATTTGGTCATTGGAAGGCCTAGAAGGGTAATTCCTTGGTTCATATCTGTGGTTGAGTAATACCTCATTACAGATATGAATAAAAGAAGAATTTTCCCTCACATTCTCAGTCCTGGCTACAATCAAATCTCTCAGCAAGTTTGGCAATTTATAGAGGATTTTGTCTCTCAAAATATCAAAGTCCATTTTTGGATCCATAGCTCTAAGAACTTTTGTTATTTTCATGAGGAAACTAATAGGTTTCTCAGTAGAAGAGGATGTGTATTTATCATTCTCATATAATCTTTGTGGTGCCAATCTGAACTTTGAACCACCAAATTGATTCTCAATTAATGTTTTCCATTCAGCCCAAGTATAGTGATGATTATCCAGCAAGACAGACTCATACCACATAAGGGAAACATTGGAGAATAAGGAAATCAGCTTAGAGACTATTTCTTTATCTGGAACTTTATAAGAATTTTTTAAATTATAAATTCTTTGAATAAAGTGCTGCCAGTCAGATGAAGAATCATCATCAAAGGTAGGATATTGATCAAGTTTAGGCCAATTTTTATGGCTACTTGGCTGTTCAACTTTAGAATTATTTGTTGTAATTAATTCCTGAAGCCTGGATATGTGTTCAGAAATTTCATTATTGACAGAAACAGTTGGCTTATGATGAGTATTGAAAAACATTTTGTGGTCCACAGCAGAAGTTACAGATACTTTTTCAGGTTGTTTATTTGTCACATTTAAAAGGATGTAAGAACCACTTTTTTCAGGTTGTTTACCCATATTTATGAAGGACCTATGAGTAGTATTTTCAATCTGACAAACATTTTCATTAGGGATAAGAGTTAAGGTAGAGATTTTACCATCAAGATCAGACAAAGAATTTCACAACCTAGGAAGTTCAGATAGTTGATCATTAATTTTTGTAAGAGATAAAACATTTCTGTCTTCATATACTAAGAATTTATTACTCAAAGCATTCAAATAATTTTTCAATGTATTTAATTCCTTCTGTAAGGATGAATTTTCCTTTCTTAATGTAGAATTTTCATCTAAAATGGATTTTAAATCATGAATGTTATTGTGCAAAGTATAAACCTTATCCAAAGAGACTTGTAGTCATTTTTCAATTGTTTTTATGAGCAAGAATAGTATTCAAGGTTTCTTTCAATTTATAATAAGCAGTATCTTGAGCAGAAGAACTCACTTTACAATGTAAATGCAGATTATTCAATCTGTCATTCTCATGTTTCAACAAATATCTCAGAAGTCTATCTTTAATAAAATTAAAACCAGGAGAATCTTTCAATATTTCCTCAGAAGTTTTCTTAAGCAAGACATATACTTCAGGGGCAACAGAATCATTTTCAATTTCAAGAGAAGGATTAATTAAAGAAGCTGAAGTTAAATGTAAAGGTTCATCAAATGACAATTTACTAATTACATCATTAGGGCTACTCATAACAGGAAGTTGTCTCTTAATAGGTTTGACAGTTCTTTCACCTTGATCAACAAGATTACCTGTAGAGGAAGATTTATTATTATAAATACCAACATGTTTATCAAACAAATCACTCACCATGGCAAGGGAGGAAAATTACCCTGTGCCTTCTTTTTTCTGCCTCCTTGATAAGGATGGGGTTGTTGATGGAATGTTTGTGCCCTGGATAGGCCAGGTTGATGAGCTCTTTGATTCTGTGCATTCTGTTGGTAGTGGCTCATGAGATAGTCCCATTTCCACTGCTCCACTTCCAGAGTTTTTTGATTTTTCTGGGAAAAGTTGGGGATTTGGTGTGACTGATGAGTCTGGTTGGCCGGTTAGGGAGGAGGATGTGCCTGTCTTTGATTAAAGAGCTCCTGCATTTGCCCCTAGAGGGTGTCTACCTTTGCTTTGTATCTCATATTGTCTGCCTTTAGTTCCTTTATGTGACTGGACAAGTTGTTTACCTGTTGTGACAGTGGAATATTTTTTATTTTTATTCCCTTTAAAGGATCTTCCAGATTGATTTGAGGCTTAACTTTTTTCAGAGTTGTTAGGGGAGGGGGGTTTACCACTCCTCCTGACATTTCTATGTCCTGAAGAATTTGATTTATATTTTTCAGTAGAAAAATTTTTATAAGTCAATTTAGATGTACCTACAGAGTCAACCTCACATTTGAATTCAATTTCATCCACATATAAGTTGTCCGTGCTCTCAGTTAAATTACTAGACATGATAACTAAAAAATCAATTATTTTTCAACAAGAATAAACTGATTTTTTCAAAAAGTGGTTTAAAAATTTTAAAACAATAAGAATATAATTATTAATATATTATTTGAGTTAAAATAAATTGATAATAAAAATTTTTTTTATTAAGATTATTATTTATCAGATAGAAATAACAATCAAAAAAATTAATTATTTATTCAAGTAAATGTGATTTTATTTATAATATAAAATGATAACCACTAATTATTGAAATGGGACAAATAAAAAAGTATAAATGTCAACCAATAATAATAATACCAAAATTAAATGGCAATTATTGGGACTAAGCACACAGTACTATTATTGTCAACCAATATTATAAAAATTTAATGATTAATCAATTTAATAAATAATCAAAAAAATAATGATCTTCCAGGACTAAGAGGGTTGCTCTATTATTGTCAACTAGGAAAAAGAAAATTTATAAAAATTGATCACTTACACTCAGTGTCTCAGCAAATAAGCTAAGGCACTGTTATTGCAATAAAAATTTAGTATTAAAACTGTGAGGTGCAAAGTGAGACTTACTAAAGTGATCAAAAAATCACTAATATTTATATGAAAAATATTATTATATAACCCATATAAGGATGACCCCGGTTCAATTCACATTTGCAGAACAATATGGATTTGCGTGCGCAAGGTGGTCCATGCGTCAAGTCTTTCTTCCAAAAAATTGTCGTTGTCATTTGGAAAGGTCTCCAATTGTTGGCCAGTTGTCTAGAAGAGATAGGAAAAGAAGAAGGAGTAGTAGAAGGGGGATGACAAGAACTGGATCTAAAGGACTTATAAACGGGGATTATATGGTATATAAAGATTTTGTAAGTGTCTCTATTTCTGCTTATAAAAATACAATTATTAATACTAAAATAATTCTCTTAATTCAACCAATAAATTGATTAGTAATTATATTTCTTAGTAGACTTAGTAAACACAAGTAAGTAATATAAGTAAAAACAACGGACTCTTTATTTCTTTTTAAGAATAATAGAATGTTTAATAATTAAAATATTGTAAGTGGTGGGCTGAAGGGGATTACCCAAGACCTTTTTATAGGCAAAAGGTCCTCTGAAGTGCCACAAATCCGTATATACAAAGTATTAATAAAGTGAAACAAGAAGATAAAAGAAAATAAGTGAAACTTGGATACTGAGGGAAAAATATGAAACAAATAATTAAATTCTCAAATAAGAAATAATTTTCCCATACTAAATTCCCAACCCAGTTAATTAAAATAGTGAGTAACTACATACATTTGTAACATGGGAAACTGTGATTAATTTATCAAAAAAAATTATAATTTATATGAAATTTTTTATAGAATCAATTTAAGCCCAAAACAGAAATTAGTAATTGTTTTAGCTATTCCATTTGAGTAATAACTAAATTAAGTGAAAAAAGTAATGAACAATAATTAAAATTAAGCATTTAATTTATTTTATTAATTAAGTATTTTAACTTATTTAATAAAATATTTTTGAACACAGTTAAGGGTCAACAAGCGTCCATTATTTATGGATTAGAACATATGGGAAGATTGATTTAATATATAATTTAATTAATTAAATTTTAATTTTTCAATTGTAATTATAATATAGATTTACAATTAATTAATTATTAATTTATTAATATTAAATACATAAAAAATATGCCATGATTTATAGAATATGATATATATTAGGGGGTATCAATGTTCAGGGATCCGCAATTAGAGATCAGAAATTTTTTTCGCCCGGATCCAAAATTATTAATTGCGGAAGATTCTTATCCATTAGCCCCAGGGCTAGTGGATAAGGAATGCACGATAATGCATTATCCCACCTCTTTACCCCAATTTCCATTCCTAATTCCTGATCCCAAACTCATCACATCCATGATTGATTTGTATGCAAGTCACATGACATATAATTGCAGATGTTATGAATGAAAGAAGGCCAAGATGTGGTTATGACAGAAAGTTGTCTGATATGTGGTTATGAAAAATTGAGTAAAAAAATGTTGGATAAGAGGTGAACATTGACACGTAAAGTGTCTAATAACCCAATTATTAGCAAAATAATTGCCGAAGATAATTGGGGTATGCAGATTATTTTCCGCAATTAATTTAATTGCGGATTGGTCAACATTGATACCCCCTATTATGTTTGATGTAAGTGCATAAATAATTTATTTTATAATAGAATTAATATAATACTTATTTTACTTATTTTAATAAAATGTTTATATAATTTTATTATGTAATAAATTCTTATTTTAAATGCATAAAATACATTACTTTATTCCCTCCAATTAAATATTATACATTTTACTGGGCTCCTGGGATAGCCTGGCTGACACTTACAAGTGATAGAGAAATAGTAGTTCTTAAATTTAAAAGTAATCATCTTATCTAATTATTTTTATTAAAGACTCTAATAAATTAAATAACTACATAATAATTCTTGGAATGCTTTTATACTTTTGAAGAGGCTGGAATAAAGTGCAACAAATCTTCTCATTATATACATCAAAAGACAGTGCTAAATAGCTCAAATAACTAGCAAGATACACCACAGGAGATCTGGGGGTGAACTGCTAGCAGTTCCCTCTATTTGAAACTATCAGGAATTTATCAGGAAACTGTTGGGAAACCATCCTGAAACTTTCAGAAATATGTTTTTAAATCAGATGAAAAATCATTGAAAAAATAAACTGTCACAGATTGAACCCAGAACAATCCCTTCTTGAGCAGAGCTTAGGAACCACATTGAACATCAGTTAATCTCAGGTTTGGCAAAAGGTTGAACAACATCACTTAGCATACCTTAATATTCAAATATTAAACTTGAATATATGTTGTGTGTTTGATATAGATGCATATGCATTTGAATTTGCATGGTGGATACTTATTGCATGTTAAAAATTGATGTGAAATGCCTATCCAAAGTGTATGCATAATGAATATGAAGACTAAATATGCATAAAAAATATGCAATAAAATATGCATAAAAATATGCATATTGAATATACATAAAAATATGAAAATTGAATATGCATTAAAAATATGCATATTGAATATGCAAAAAAAAGGTGCATATATGTATATGAATAAAATATATTAATATGGATATACATCTGTATAATGAATATGTGTATGCATATGCATAAATATGCATTATGATTGAAAAATGCAAAAAATGATGCTTAACAAGTATATTTTATGCATAAATAGAAATATGCAATATGAATTCATATTGCATACAAATAACACTTGCAACCAAATTGACCAAAACTCATACTAAATTTTCATTCTGGACTATATAGGTGTGAGGGAAGGAAGAAAAACAGCCTGACAGTAGAAAAATGCTACATGCACTCATTTTGTGGCAGAGCAAATGAGAAGTGCTGAATTATGGTTGGTGACCATAATTTAGTATGATATCATAATTTTATTTAATTGTTTTCAATATTAAAAAGACTTTAGGTCGGTTGGTATGGATCTAGCTGTGCCAGGGTCTAATCTAATTATTTTAACAATTTCTTAATAATTAACGGGTTTTAATACAAAAACAGGTTGTATTTTTTGTGGGATATTGGATATGATAAGGTCTTTTGTAAAAAAAACTTATATTGTTTAAAAATATTCCTGAATCAGATGTGGGATAATTACTACAAAAAATTGTAGTACTGTGGGCAATAAAATATATGCACAAGCAGTAAAGAAAGGACTGAGTGCACCCTTTTTGTGCAGTAAGAATCATTAGAGTGGAATTGTGAATGAAAAATATAATTCATTATTACTATTTTATTTAATCAAAAAATTTATAATATTAAAATGAACTATTGATTCATTAGTATTTGACCTTTGTGCCTCACTCATATTTATCATTTGATTGATTTTTTGTCACCATCATGTTATTAATATTATAAGTATAGCAAAAACTTGTGTGCCAAATGCATACTGGGTGATGTTGCACCTTTTATAATATTATTAAATAAAGGTAAAAAAATATGAATATAATTTGTTTTACAAAAAATAAATTGATTTCAAAAAGAAATATAAGGGATAAAAAGGTAAAATTAAAGGGATCAAATATGAAATAAAAAATTAAAATAAAATTCCTGCCATCAAGAGCAAGTAGACATGTTGGTGTGAATGCCCATCAGTGGCGCTGTAGACAATCCTATAGTACTAGCTATAGGCCTTGACCAAGGGAGTTGGAGAAAAACCAGAGAGAAAATCCCCTGTCCCTTTAGAAAAATAGAGTGAGATTTACTTGCTAAAGTAAGTTGGTTCCTGTTTTGCTAAAGCTCCTTTTCAACACACTTGACTGCTTGATGAGCCAAGAAAGTAGTCCCAGATAGACTACCAGACCAAAAAACTGAAATGTAGAACAAAGTCCACACCAGAGACAGCAAAGATACTTGATGTAGGCTGCAAATCCACACCAGAGACAGCAATAATACGTGCTATAGCTTGAAAGACTATAACAGAGAAAACAGTTGCCAAAGTTAAGTTAAATGAAGAACTCACTTGCAACAAACACAGCCAATTGTGGCCAGAAAACAGTGAAAACTGAGTGAGGAACAATGAGATCAACTCCGGATGGTTGTATGATGATTAAGGTTGCCCCAAACTGTCTTATTCACTATTTACACACAGACCACTAACTAAGAGCCCATGCACACCCACCAATCTGGCGCCTGTACCTGCCAAATTGCATAAAAAACCCTCCTGGAGCGCTCCCCAACCTCCTAAAACAGAGGCAGGCGGGCCGCCCGACGTCGGAGATGCCGCCTGAAGCGGCCCGGCCTCCCTGAAGCCAGAAAACCAATAAAAACCACTAATCTACTTAGAAAAATTAGCTACAACTACTAAAACCTTTAAAACACGGAATTTCACTATAACAACATTGCAACATGAAATATAGAGAAAAATTAGCTCTATCAAATGGTACTAAGCACTTAACCCTAAGACTTAAGGTTAGCCCGTAAAACACGAAAAACAAAATTAAACAGCAATCTTTTATAAATGAAAAATGAGGAAATGACCCCTTAAAACTCAGAATATGAAAAATGTCATCAAAACATAAAATATAGAGAAAAACCAGGGCTATCAAAAGATAGTACCCACATAACGGCAGACCCAATATCCACGGAATAAAACCAGAAAAATACCAAATTCCTTAACAGATGTCAATTAAGACATGCACAAACAGTGCCAAATCACACAACAAAGGCCCCTGCCAATGTTGGAAGACCACAGCACTAAACTTGAACTATAATTTCTTTTTTGAAAAACAAAAAATTGTGCCAACCTGAGGTTTAACAAAACTTCAGAAGAACCATTTGGCCATGTCAAACAATTTCTAGTGCAATTATTGAAGAAAATTTCATTTTCATTGCAATAGAGAGAATTGATCACATCAGACTGCATGTGACCAAAAGTGTCCAGCACAAGTTTGGCCAAACTTGTGCTGGACACTTTTATGATGGAGAGTAGCTAGGGTGGAATTTTTCTTCAGTTCATCTGGTATTTCTTATAAACATGTCCACTCACTATGCAATATAGGGGGTGGACTTGCTAGCAAGTCCCCAACCTGAACTCAGACAGAACTCATACTATACTCATACTGAACTCTACTTGGAGACCCACCTAAAACTTTTCTGCTGAGTGGTGTTCATCCCTGATTTTATGGTTCCTTTGTCAATAGCTCAATGTTTGTTCAATCTGTGGTGAATTTGAGTCCAAGGTCGCGGACTTGCTAACAAGTCCGCCCCCCATATTGCGCAGTGACTGGTATTTGATTTTTGCCTCACTCATATTTATCATTTAATTGATTTTTTGTCACCATTATGTTATTAATATTATAAGTATAGCAAAAACTCATGTGCCAAATGCATACCGGGTGATGTTACATGTTTTTTCAGCCTTTATATCCTCAGGACTGAGTAAAAAGTACTTATAAGTTATGTTAAACACATGAACTATACATGGGAACAATAAATTAGAGTACACAAACAGTATACATAAGTAAAATTATGATAATACACAAAAAATGCCATTATAACACCTTATATACACACATATATCCACCTTTTATAAGTATTAGGTACTTAATATTAAGTTGGAATATGTAAGGGTAATCTTAAGAACCTTAATTATAAGGCTACATAATTTTTAAGTACACTTAAAGCTGTTCTTTTCATTGTTTTATGCAAAAAACAAGAAATGCGCTTTAAATCACTTAAAAGTTGATTATATGCACTATAAATTAAAGAATATCAAAATTGCCCTTTGACAGTTCAATTTGTCTCATTTAGGACTATTGATTTGGTTACTTAAATGCATAAAAATAACACTTTTCAAATTTGGTGTTTTTTATGCCAGAAATGGCTTCTCTGTACTGGCCACATACTGCCTGCATTATTCCTGTGTGAATAGCTTCATTTTTAGCAAAGTTAGCTTTTTCACACTATAATTACCCCACATTCTATGCCCACTGTGGGGAAACACACTAAAATAGGCAAGAGGCGCTTATTTAGTGTCCTAGCTTAATTAATAATTCATGGACCCTCTTTATATGCACTAATTTCATTAATAACCTCATTCTTGGCGCCTTATTTCACTAAAATGCTTAAGTTTGCCTAAAATTAGTCAAGGATTTACCTGTGCAAGTGCCCCCCAAGGACTGCATGTAGTTACCCCACATCTCACGTCCTTTTTTGGGTTTCTAGGTGGTTTCTCAGTCACTTTTGGTCATTTTTGAATGGGAATTTCACATAGTATAATGTCAAGATTAGCCCCATAATTTCTACTGTGAATCCCCATTATCATTAAGCTCTTATTAAATTTAATTTTCAATCTTTAGTCTTTTATATTGATGTATAATATGCATATACTCTCTTTTTTACTTATTCTTTAATTTTGATGGATTTTCTCTATTATTACAGGATTTTGGCGGGTGATATTCTTCTCATTATGTTATGGGTCACTTGGGATGTTTATTGGAATGTATATTAGTTGGATGGAGGCGTCATTAACTGTGTATTGGATTGGTAAATCAAGGGATTCATTGGGGAACTTATTGTGTATAAAAGGAGGAGGTTTTGGGTCTTGTTTTCTACATTCTTTATCATTACAATTTAAATCATATAACCAAAAAAATTACAATACATATCAATTAGCACTTATTAAGTCTTTTGAATAGTATCTGAATAATTAAATTCTATTTTTCTACCAACTAATAAGATTGTAAGCCATATATAAAATCAGTGAGATTTATATTACTGAGACCTTTATTTTGGATTATATTTTACTATTTATTAGATTTATACTACAGTATTCATATAGGACCATTTAAACCCTCTAGAACCAGACTTTTCAAGCTAGTTCACATCCTTGTACTTGATCTTAGCCTGGAAATTGGGGGCCTTTCCTCAAGAATTCTGTTGGTTATCATCCAGTAAGTAAAAATTCAAAAAGAGGCTACATGTAAATAATATCCCTATAGAAATATTTGGATAATTACAACAGGTTGGAATCACTTATATAGTAATTTCAGAAAAAGAATCCCTGTTATATAATACAATTGTGATATTGAATCAACAATTTTACCACTAATTTAACATAAAAATTTTTAATAGTGGGAGTCTGTCAATAGACCAATTAAATTTGAGTTCTTTGCAGATAATAAACCAATTAAACTGATTAATTGTTTTCTTTTAACAGGACTCTTAATCACTTTCTATTGGTTTTTAATATTCATTTAATATTTAAAAAGAATCTTACTGAAAGTTTTCTTTTTTAAAAATAAATACACGGCTACATATTGTAGACCAGTTAAATCAAGTGACCACTTAAAAGCATATTTGACTGTTGGCACTTAGAAATTCACTTCATACCTATAAGTAAGCAATTTAATTGTCTTCAGGTATTGAAAAATACTGATAAAACTCCTTCTTTGAAGTTTTCATATCTAAATTTCAATTTTTTGAATTAATTCCACGTAAAATATGTGTGACAACAATTACATTGTAAGTAATAAGGCAAAACGTTATTACTTAAGAACTAGAGCTTAAAGACCTGTTACAGGACATTCAAATGGAGGGACAGGAATCTCCCATCATAAACAACACCCCACCAATGTCTCTGGAGGAAAGGGAAAAACTCTTAAAACAAGTATCAATAAAGAAAACCAAAAACACATTACAAGTGCAAATTCACTCCCTCTCCACCCTACTGAACACCCTGACAATAAGAGTCAACAGCATTGTAGACCAGATAGACAATCTGGAGAAAAGGGCAGCACAGGGTTTTATAGAAGTCAACCAAGCTCTAGTGGATATAGAGGCTCAACCACCAACAGTGGTACCAAACAATACCATAGCAACACCTCCAGTCCAAGAAGAGGATCAAAAAATTACAGTTAGCAAATGGAAGTGGGGTTGGTACGCCCAAAATTACAACAACCCTCCTAAACAGCAGGGCTCCAGCAGTCACCCTCACAGGGGAAAGGCAAGGAGAGGCAGGGGAAGTGGGATAAGACCTTGGTAAGTCATCCAACTTCTCATGATCAATTATATAATCCTAAAAATGAATTACTTATATGTAATGATATTGATAAGTAATTGTTGGATATAATTGATGAGGATTTAAAAAATTATTCATTTGATAATAACATGTTAAACTTGTCTTTGAATGAGGACAATGTAAATAGTTTTATTGATTGCCAGGATAATACTATTAATATAAAATTTGAACCAAATGAATTAAATCTTGAAAAGAATGATGAGTCTTTTGAGTTAGACACGGTGTAGACAATCCTATAGTACTAGCTATAGGCCTTGACCAAGGGAGTTGGAGAAAAACCAGAGAGAAAATCCCCTGTCCCTTTAGAAAAATAGAGTGAGATTTACTTGCTAAAGTAAGTTGGTTCCTGTTTTGCTAAAGACCCCTTTTAAACACACTTGACTGCTTTATGAGCCAAGAAAGTAGTCACCAGATAGACTACCAGACCAAAAAACTGAAATGTAGAACAAAGTCCACACCAGAGACAGCAAAGATACTTGATGTAGGCTGCAAATCCACAACAGAGACAGCAATAATACTTGCTATAGCTTGCAAGACTATAACAGAGAAAACAGTTACCAAAGTTAAGTTAAATTAAGAACTCACTTGCAACAAACACAGCCAATTGTGGCCAGAAAACAGTGAAAACTGAGTGAGGAACAATGAGATCACCTCCGGATGGTTGTATGAGGATTAAGGTTGCCCCAAACTGTCTTATTCACTATTTACACACAGACCACTAACTAAGAGCCCATGCGCACCCACCAATCTGGCGCCTGTACCTGCCAAATTTCATAAAAAACCCTCCTGGAGCGCTCCCCAACCTCCTAAAACAGAGGCAGGCAGGCCGCCCGACGTCGGAGATGCCGCCTGAAGCGGCCCGGCCTCCCTGAAGCCAGAAAACCAATAAAAACCACTAATCTACTTTGAAAAAATAGGCTACAACTACTAAAACCTTTAAAACACGGAATTTCACTATAACAACATTGAGACATGAAATATAGAGAAAAATTAGCTCTATCAAATGGTACTAAGCACTTAACCCTAAGACTTAAGGTTAGCCCGTAAAACACGAAAAACAAAATTAAACAGCAATCTTTTATGAATGAAAAATGAGGAAATAACCCCTTAAAACTCAGAATATGAAAAATGTCTACAAGACATAAAATATAGAGAAAAACCAGGGCTACCCAATGATAGTACCCACATACCCGCAGACCCAATATCCACGGAATAAAACCAGAAAAATACCAAATTCCTTAACAGATGTCAATTAAGACATGCACAAACAGCGCCAAATCACACAACAAAGGCCCCTGCCAATGTTGGAAGACCACATCCTTCCTCCAATTGAGAATGTCTGCATTCTTTCTTCATCCAACCACCATGTTTAACCTCCTTTCCAAATCTGCCTCTGAAATGGGCCCCTGCCAATACTGCATCAACAATAATTTAATCTGCGCCATAACACCACCTGTTCATCCATACAGAACGTCCTGCAATGTCTGCCACTCCAGAAAGAAGACCTGCCACAGACCTGGTCCACTTTCTTCTACAACGGATTCACCTCCGCCTCAACCTGGTCCTTCTTCTGCCAGCACCAAAAGATCTAGGCCATCCATCCTGATACCCAGATTAATCAAAAAGCTCCACCCTTCCCAGAAGAGTGCCACAACCCATAAAGCAACTAGTTCCCCCATCCCTGGTCCATCTGATGGTAAAGAACATTCATTCCTTCCTTCAACTTTAAAACTGATAACTTCTCAGTTCCTTCCTCTTCTGATAGTGATGATAACAATGTAGGATCCATTGCACCACCAACACCAACGCAATCGCCCACTATCAAAGCCAAGTTCCAACAACACACATCTCAACAGAAACAACTTCTGCTTCACTATTTCCAATCCACTCCTGCTAGAGATCCACAGGACATTGAGAACAGAAGACACCTCATTCACCAGTTCAAGGCTAATTCTGAACACTTCATTTCATCTCTTGATTCACTCTGTAATTCCACTAGTACTTGAGTTTGATTCAGAAAAGAAAAATTGATCACACCCTCTATAGGATGTAACCACAAACAACCCTCAGTTTTAAGTCTTGGGGGACCATCCTCATTTTATAGTTTTGGGGGACTCAAAAACCCTCAGTTTAAAGTCTTGGGGGACTCAAAAACCTAAATCATAAACCCAGAACCAGAGATCAACCACATTAAGACACAGAGAAAAAACTAACATTCTGGGGTAATTGTGAATAGAGCAGCCAGCCCATCAATTACCCCCAAACTTGCCTTTGCTAAATTCGTAGGCTCCCCCTGTGGATACCCTCCACCAATCTTTCAAACCAACTCCAACAACAAAACCCTTTTTCCTCAGTTTATAGTCTTGGGGGACTTACAACCCTCAGTTTAAAGTCTTGGGGGACTAACACAGTGTTCAGTTTAAAGTCTTGACGGACTACTTCTTGATAAAATCTTGAAACCAGCCAGTTTAAAGTCTTGGAGGACTTATAAATTTTCCAGTTTAGAGTCATAGAGGACTGACAGAATCTTGCATGAATCTGACCCAGCCAATTTCATGCAATACACACACACAGCCAGACCCACGGAGCGTCCACCTTCACTTCATCTTCTATTCATCACTGACAAAATCTTCTCTTATCTTTTTCATCACCTTTCACACCACAAATCATGTCTGGATCCCCTGCTGTTGACTCCTCTACTCTTCCTTGCTTCACTGCTCCAAGGTACTATGCCTGCAAACAGTGCATACACATGTGCAGACCTTGCACATTCACTCTTCCAAATCCAGAAGCCAAATTCTACAACAGGGCTTGTGACTCCTGCTATTCCAAAAAAAAGAAATGTGACAGAGATGCCCACTATCCTATTCCTCCGCCTTCTCCTTCTCACAAGTACATCTCCAGATCCCCTACCA
Organism: Hemileia vastatrix; assembly: GCA_030280995.1. Classification (NCBI taxonomy): domain Eukaryota; kingdom Fungi; phylum Basidiomycota; class Pucciniomycetes; order Pucciniales; family Zaghouaniaceae; genus Hemileia; species Hemileia vastatrix. Next base: position 16,754,330 of record JASXTE010000015.1, read on the forward strand.
GGTCTCCAGAACTTGGTCCATCCTCTTCCTCTCTATCTTCAGCTCCTTCCAGACGATCCAGAAGCTCAGCTTCCTGCACTCTTCCAAAAAGACCAGCCTTAGCTTCTCAAGAAACTGCTTTTATCACTGCTAAATTAGCTCCAAAAGCTTCAAAATCAACCCCTAGGCTTCTAGACCGCGTCCAGGCGGCCCGGCCGACGTCGGGCGGCCCGCCCGCCTCACCAAACAGCAAAAATCAGGGCCAAAACCTCCAAAAACGGCCAGAAAATAGCCAAATTCATCCAGATAACAACAACAACTCGACCCAACTACCTCCTACTGCTCCCAGAGCAATGCAATCCACCCTTCCAAAATCCAAAAACATCAAAATTTCCCAGATTTCTAAGAGAACTTCCAGAGAGCCCCAAGAAGAAACCAGAACACCACACACTGCTCCACAACAACAACTTCATCCCCAACTAAGACAAAGAAACTATACCTCTCCTCTGTCAGCCAACTACTCTTCTGACAGTTCCATCTCTTCAAATTCTCCATCCAGAAAAGAGCAGTCTGCTTCCAAATCCCCCTCTCCTGCTCCATCCTTTAACAACCCTGGTACTCCATCACCAGCACCTCCTCCAGCTGAATCCAACAGAAATAACAAAAACAACAACAACCACAATCTCACTGCTCCAACTAGGCCCCAGGAACCTCATCATCCCAGTTCACCTTCTCAGGATCCTTCAGAGGAAGACCATGAGAATCCATATCTTTCCATAGTTGATCCACCCACTATGACCATAACAAAATCGTCAGAGATCCAAATCCCAGCTGCTTACAGATTTGATGAGCTTCCAATCTGTAAGTACCAAATTAATTATTCCATTTCTTCAACAAAAACAATTACTGATCCAATTCTTCTTGTCTAGTTGGCACCCCTCCTCCTGAATCTATTATTGGAGTTGGCCAAACTCTTGAAACTTCTTTGACCCTGGATTATGGAGACATGAAGAAACACCTAAGCACCATGTGTTCCAATATGCTAAAAGCCTTTGCCCTTCATGGACCCTTGAATGACTTTGAAAAATCCCTGAGAAAGCGCCTACTGGACGACCACTGGAAAATGTCTAGGATCATTAAACACACCCTCCAGCACTCCATTCCTGCCTCTTCTTCTTCCTCCTCTGAACTTCCCTCTAATCCAATCCCTATAATCTCTCCAGCAGGATGCACTTCAAAGAACACAGTGCTTCCCACAATCCCAACGAAAAACAAAAACGTCATCACAATCCGGACCAGCCTCCAGAAGCTTCATCATCCAGAAAATGAGCTCCTGAAAAAGATTAGAAACATAAAAATAATATAAAACAAGTAACAAAAAAAATAATTTCAGAATTTTTTTTTTTTTTTTTTTTTTTTACGGTCTACTGATATACTAAAATAAAAAAAATTAATAATTAAAATGAAATGAAATAAAATAAAATATAAAAAATAATACAAATGGTATCCCCCAGCCAATTGATGAGCTGAACCCCTGATACCTTACCCACATCCAAGTGCACCTTGATGTGGATACACAATTAAATCTTTTAAATGATTAATCAGAAAACAAAATTCAAAATTTGGAAATTCAGAAAATAATAAAAAATAATGAAACACAGAAACACATGAAATAAATAATAAATAAAAATAAAATAGCATTGCCCGGCCAATTGATGAGCCTTTCCCCACCAATGCTTGCCCACATCCAGGTGACCCTGATGTGGTAACACCCTATATTTTTGATTTTATAATTTTAAACAACCCTTATAAAAAAATTAAAAGAAAAAAAGAGAAAAAAGAAAATAATCTAAAACTACTATCTAGCAAAAACATAACTGCAAAATCAAAGAAAGTCCAGCTCCATAGATGGTCCAATAAGGGAAAGTCCGGTCCATAGAAATGATCACTGGCTGGGCTCCCTCCAATAAGTAAAAATGATGGGAGACCACCAGTGATCCACCACCAATCTGAAAGAACCAAAGATAAAGAAGCCAGTCCCAAACCAGTTTAAAGTCATAGCGGACTCAAAACCTGAATAATAAACAACAGAACTAGAATTCAACTAGGAAAAACAAAAGACTTGAAACAGACATTCTGGGGTAACTGTTCTACAGAGCAGCCAGCTCATCAGTTACCCCCACACTTGCCAAAATAAAATCTAGAAGCCCCCCCTGGGTACCTTCTAACAAATCACAACATTCAACTCAAAAAATCCAAACCAATAAGAGTGAAGAGTCCGGCACTTGAAACCAAAGCAATTTCCAGTTTAAAGTCATAGAGGACTAAAACCTGTGAAAATTAACCAATACTAGGGTTCAACCAAACTAAGAGAAAGGGTTGGAAACAGACAATCTGGGATAACTGTTGATAGAGCAGCCAGCCCATCAGTCACCCCTACACTTGCCAAGATCAAATCTAGAAGCCCCACCCATGGGTACCCTCTAACAAAAAAGTTTCCAACAAACAGATGCATAGCATCACCACAAAAAAAACCAAAATTAAAGAATGGTCCATAGTTTATCCTCATTGCGGAGTCAATCTTCTTCATGCCTAGTGCCTCTGGGATAAAAACTCTTCACTTGGTCTGCAGCCACCCTCTTTTTCAAGACTGCACCATCCAACTCTTCCAAAACATAAGAACCTCCAGACACCTGAGATCTGACTCTGTAAGGTCCATTCCATCTGTCAGCAAAAATTTTTCCCCACTGACTCTCCAAACTTCTATTATACACCAAAACAAAACAACCAGGTTTCAAGGGATTCCTGAGTCTATGAGCTAACTTCTTGTCCCAGTATCTGACTGATTGATTCCTAATCTTCATCATTCTAGAGTATGCCTTCTCTTGACATTCCTCTCTACATTCCAACTGTTGCATCCTGGCACAGAGCAAATCTTCTGTTGTTTGCACGTCATTCCAATCAATTCCAAGATAAGAGACAGCTTCCAAGTCCACTGGTAGAACGGCTTTCTGACCAAACATTAACTCATAAGGAGAATAGCCAGTTGTCCTCTTCACAGTGACCCTATCAGCAAATAAAACCAAGGGTAAATAATGCCTCCACTTTTCAGCGCTATCCCCACACATCTTCACCAAAGCATTCTTGATAACTTGATGACCTCTTTCAACCATTCCTTCAGCTTCAGGATAATACGTTGTAGCCACTCTAATCCTAGAACCCACACTAGCCACAGCTTCTTTAAATTCAGCACCAAACTCTGGCCCACCATCAACAGTCACCAACTTCATCAACCCATACCTATAAATCCACTCCTTCTTCAAAAACTCTGCCACATTCTTGGCAGTCAAATTAACCAGAGGCACTGCCTCAACCCAACCAGACAAATCATCCCTAGCAACAATCAAGTATTTATACCTGCCCTCTTTAATATGGACAGTATCCAGACTGACCCTTCCAAAAACAGTTGATTCACCAGTAGCACGGCCCATCTCTTTAGGTTTCAAGTGACTTCTTCTTTGACATTCTTCACAAGATTGAACCCAACCCTGCACAGCCAACTTCATACCCGGCCACCAAAATCTGTCTGCTACTCTTCTATAAGTCTCCCCAAAGCCTCTATGACCAAGATCTTCATGCAAAGACTTCAAAACCAATTCTTGACCCTTCTTCTGAGTCACCACCACTTGAGGATTAGGATGTCTCCTTCTCATCAACCGCCTTCCTGACACATAAAATCCAGGACTTTTCTTCTTGATTGCCAACCAAGTATCATCATCACAACTATCTGGCCTCTCCAAGGTCAACAGATATTCCACCAAAAGAAAATAAAACCCAGATTGACCCCAGGTCTCATCTTCAAAATCCAACAAAACAACATCCAAGGGTACAAATCTGTCATCAAAATCACCAGTGTGAACATGAGCCAATTGAGCAGCCCAACCAGGACACCAATCCTTAAATTTTGGCACGTCCTTCTCTTTCCACTGAACCTTGTGAGAATCCAGTTCACTAACAAAAACACCCTTTTCCAATTTTGAGCTGTCCCAAACAACAACTCCATCTTCATCAACAAAAACATCCTGATCACCAGAATCAAGATCAGATCCAGCCAGTTTAACCTCTTGGGGGAGGTCAGAACAATCATCCAGTTTAGCCTCATGGGGGAGGAAAGAAAAATCCTCAGCACCCTTTGTGCTGGCCCTAATCACTGGAACATCTTCGTCAAACTCTTCAGAATCAGAATCCTCATCTGTAGGTGGCCTCCTTGATAACCCATCAGGCATAGTAAAAGTTTTACCTGGTTTGTGTACCAGGTCAAAAGAAAAATGTTTAATAACTGCCACCCACCTAGTCATTGGAGCATTTGGAAGACTAGGTGTATTGATCATCTGAACCAAAGATTTTGCATCCACCTGCAGCTCAAAATGCTGCCCCCACAAAACCGTCTGTAGCTTCTTTAAAATTTTAGCTACACCACACAATTCCAACTTAGGTTGAGAATACCTAGATTCCACCTCATTAAACACCACAGACTCATACCTTACTGGCCTGACCCTCCCAGTCTTATCCTCCTGAGACAACACAGCACCAGCAGCAATATAACTTGAGTCCACTGCCAGATAAATCTTTCCAGCGCCAACACCATAATCCAACTTGTGAAGAATTATATCTTCACCCACAACCTTTTTCAGCTTCTGAAAAGCCTCTTCACACTCTTCCGTCCATTCCCAATCTGCATCTTTTCTGGTCAACCTTCTTAAAGGTGAAGCCAACAAAGAAAAATCCTTAATGAAAATCCTGACATATACACATACACTCAAAAATCCTCTGACTTCAGTAGTATTTTTAGGCCTTGGCCATGCCTGAATTTTATTAATCTTCTTCTTCGCCATAATCCTTCCCTCTTTACACACCACATGACCCAGAATTTCCAAAGCAGGAACACAACAACAGAATTTTGACCCTGAAATGGTCAAAACAGCCTCTTCAATCCGGAACAACACTCTCTCTAGAGTTATTGCATATTCCCACACAAACCTCCTTATGCCAGGGTTCTCCGCTAACACCTCATTACCATAATCAGTGGATGGTCCTTTAATTCCACCATCATCAATAAAAATACCAGCATGAGTAGGAACCTCATCCTGCAAAATCCAAGCCATCTGTGCTTGATAAACTGCCACTGAATTAGTTGCTCCTTGAGGCAACCTAGTGAGCTGAAATCTTCCCAAAGGAGTCTCAAAAGTTGTGAGAGGCTTTGAATCCGTATGGAGTTCCCTCTCATCATAACCACCCATAATATCACCCAAACCATAACACACCCTTCCAGCAAAAGCTTCAACAAAATCCTCTGCACTTGGCGGCATACCAGCGTCCTTGATAGTGACTCTATTAAAGGCTCTAAGATCATGAACCACCCTCAACTTTCCATTCTGCTTCTTTACACAGAACACCGGACTTGAGTAACTGGATGTTGATTGTTCATATAACCCAGTCCTGACTCTTTCCCTAATAATCTCCACAAAATCCTCTCTGATAGCTGCTGGAATCGGAATAGGTTTGATTTGCCAAGGTTCATGACAAAAAACAGGAATCAAGTAAGGTTCCCCATAAGAGTGCTTCAGAACACCCCTTTCCTCCTCAACAAATGCCACCTCTTTTTCCCTTAGCACAATAACGTGCAACAACAACTTCTTTTCTTCCTCAGACAACCACCCATCAGGACCAAAATTAACAACTTTCAATCTTTCCACGGTCACCCTCGCCGTCTCTACAAATTCTGGAGGATTCTTCACCAAAGGAGTACAGTACAGATCTCTTGACAAAGGAGGTCTCTTCAAAGGCAGATTCAAACCCACAGGCATAGGCTCATTGACAGGCCTAATCTTCTGCGCTACCTTCTTATACTTTGCCGCTCCACCTTCAACTTGAGGGATCTTCAGGAATTCTTCACCACCAGACCTGGAACAAAAACCAAGGGTTTCCCCATTGCTCACATGTGTGGCCAAGGTAATGTTTTTGACAGGTGTAGAAGAAACCCTAGCGGTGCACAATTGGGAGGGCTTACTTTTAGACCACAATCTCACCACTCCAAAACTTTTCCGCAATTCCACATCTTCATCCTCACTTCCAACTTCCAAATCTTCAAATCTTGATTTGTCTTCTGAATCACATCTTCTAAAATTGTGCAGTTTATCCTCATACTGGAGGTCCAAAAATTGATCTTGACGATCATCATGCTTCGAACTTTTCTGCAGTTTAACCTCATGCTGGAGGCCCAAAAATAGATCTTGATGATCTTCACAAAAATATTTTGCATCTTCTTTCTTCATTATCTTCAGATTTTTTTCTTGATTTTCTTGAATTATCTTGAAATTTTTATCTTCTTTTCTTGAGTTTTCTTCTGTCCTACAAAAATAACCAGGGGTTTCCCCAATTCTCACAGGTGTGGCCCAGGTAATGTTTTTGAAAGGTGTAGAAGAAACCCTAGAGGTGCACAATTGGGAGGACTTACTTTTAGATTCCAATCTCACCGCCCCAAAACTTTTCTGCATATCTTTCAATAAAGATATATAACCAATCTTCTTCTTTAAACTTGAATTAAAAATAAATAAGAATCTTGAGAGAGAACAGAGACTTGATAAAAAACTTGATGAATACTTGCAGAGAAGAGAAACATTAAAAAGAGAAAGTTGAAAATCCACTTGGTATATCTCCAAGGGAGATGAACTACTACAACCTGGGATTTCCTCATCTCGGGGAGAGTTGTAGCACTAGGGCGATCAGCCCTCATTACTCTAAAAAAGACAGACTTTCAATAGAGCCTGAGCCACACTCCAAAAAACCAGAGGCAGCACCCACTTCCTTCCTTCTCCTGCAGCAGTCCATGCACTGGCACATTGAAGATAAACCAGGCCTAGTCTCCCAACCATCCTCTCCAGGGGATGATAACCTCATGTGAAGCCTCCTTTTGTCTTCACCAGTCAACTCCAAACTGATTCCCAAATCAAATTGATAACCAATTCTTGCCTGAAAATCCATCAAGAATGGCACGCCCAAAACTGCTTTTACATTACCTTTAGCAATGTAAAAATGAACCTTCCCTGAGGCTCCTCCAACATCTAACTTCACAAACTCTGAAGTTCTGACCAATTCAGTGACATGGCCACCAATCCCTCTCAAATTCCCACCAATACCAGTTTTGATGGGGAGGCCCATATGGGTTGCCTCAAACAAAGAAATCAGGTTTATCTGAGAACCTGAATCCACCAATGCCCTTGCCTCCCTGCCATTCAGAGTGACATTGACATATCCCAGAGGAGCAGAAAAATGAGTCTCCAACCCCTCACCAAACTTTTCAGCAGAATCACAAATGTATTCTACCTCACCAGAAGAAACCCTTCTCCTGGTCAACAACTTCTTCTGCCTATCAGCCAACCCTGGACTGATAGCATACAATTCCCCATAAGATAGGGAAACCTGACCCTGGTTCATCCTTTCCAGGACAGAGTCTATAACATTAACTTGACCAGACACTACTGGCCTCTCAAAGTGAGCTATTTGCTTCACCACCTTCGTCCTAGAAGATTCTTGAGGACCAGCACCACCAACAGATTTACCATTAACAGGAACCAAACCAGATCCCTCACCAGAACCTCTGACTCCAACAGGCTTTGGCAATGGAGCCAAAGGGACATCCTCCTCAGAGTCAGAATCCACCTCCATCGGCATTGGCTCACCATTCAGGTCCAATGCACCAAACCTAGGGGGGCCCATGTCAGCCATACCCTTCTGCATCTTGTACAGCTCCTCTTTGCTGTACCTCTTCCTAGCTGCACTCAGCTTAGGATCACCCTTTGAAGCATTTGACTTTGGTTGGGCCTGAGAACTGCTCTTAGGCCTACCCACCTTTCCTGCTTCCACATCATAAACACCAGCCAAGCATTCACCACTTGACTGTCCACCACATGAATACAACTCCAAACCACCAAAAGAAGTAGAAAAAGAGACCTTATTGACCTCCTTCCCCTTTCCCTTGACGTCGTCATCTACCTTAACAGAAGACTTCCCCTGATCAGGAATCTCCTCAAACCTTGGCCTCCTTTGATTGAGACCACCTCTTCTCCTGACCAAATCAACAGGAGCCTGCCCCTCACTGGGCTTCACAAAAGAACCGTCAGGGAACTTAAAAACCCTGCCATCAAACTCCACTTTTCCTTCAGACACATCTCTATTCAATGCCCAACAATCATTGGACCTGTGCCCCCTCCTACTACAATAAGAGCAAACCCAAGGATCACTCCTACCAGCCCTTCTTTCAAAGTCTCTTGGCTGAGAAGGTGCCTTATCAACCTTCTTGGCCTCTTGGACAAAAATGTGCAGCTGTTTTGTCAGATCAGCCAGCTGCTCCACCATTGGGTCCCTCTCCTGTTTGGGAACCTGCACCAAATTCTTCTCCTCCTTCTTCTCCCTAACTTCCTCTTCAGCCAAACTTTGCTGACATACTTGGCACACCCCTCCTGATAGGTGTCCACAGCCAATAACTTCAAATGGGCCTCAACAGCCTCCTTCACCTTATCCAAGGCAGGCAACTTCTGGTCCCCATTAGAAAGAGTTTTCATCAATTCCTTTCTTGACAACTCCTTCAACACATCCATCCTGACATCTCTAGCCAGGGCAGACCAAAAAACATCTTTGGCAGCATTTTCATGTGCCGGCTCCTCCACTTCCACCAAGTATTCCACCACAGGATCAAGCTGTAGCAGAAACTTCCTGTAACTATGTAAGTTACCAACACCACCATAAGATTGCCATTCACTTACAACCTTGTTCAAGTCCACCATAGTGAACCTGACACCCCATCTATCCACCATTTCCCTACACAACAATTTCCAATCCCTCTTCTTGTAGCCAGACATGGCCACAATCTCCTTCTCCACTGACCTATCACCAATGAAGAAGATAATCTGCTTCACCATGTCCAGGTAGGAAGCACCATCCACTCCAGCAGCAGTTTCATACTTCTCTAGAAACCACTTGACATCCTCCCCATTAAACTTGGTACCATCCCAAGTTTTAATCCTCACACACTCCCTAAACATCACAGAAGGAGGACCATTCCCCCCACTGACAGTCACCACAGGAATAGCAGAACCAGAAGCCATTCCTCCTGACCAAAACACCAAAAAGAGCCAACCAAAGAAAACAGAGATTCCAAAGAACTAGCAAGTTCCACCCCACGTTGGGCGCCAGAAATGTAGACAATCCTGATAAGATTCAATATAATAGATTAGCTATGTAATGGACTTAGATGGACAATGGACTTGGAGTGGACGAGTGAGGAGGAGTGGACGAATGAGGACAGGACAGAGAAAAGAAGGAAACAAAATGTTACCTGATAAGATTCAATATAATAGATTAGCTATGTAATGGACTTAGATGGACAATGGACTTGGAGTGGACGAGTGAGGAGGAGCGGACGAATGAGGACAGGACAGAGAAAAGAAGGAAACAAAATGTTACCTGATAAGATTCAATATAATAGATTAGCTATGTAATGGACTTAGATGGACAATGGACTTGGAGTGGACGAGTGAGGAGGAGCGGACGAATGAGGACAGGACAGAGAAAAGAAGGAAACAAACTGAGAGAGAGAAATAAGTAAATAATAAATTAAGAGAGATAGAAGTTTGGATGCCGACTAGATAGTGAGTCGACATCCTTAAATATGCTTAGGTTAGGGTATGCATATAGATAGTGATAAAGGGTCTGCTAACAACGGAAAGTATAGATATGGATATATGAAATAGTAATGCTTATAGAATATTAACACCCACCCGTGCTCAAGACGGCATTGGGCTCAAATTTAAGTTAGTAAGAAATTCATGATGTTTAAATCTAGGTAATGGTTTTGTAAGAATATCTGCTATCATATGATTAGTAGAGACATATTTTATAGTGATTTGTTGAGTATTAACTAATTCACGCAACCAGCAAACTTTAGTGTTGATATGGCGAGTACGATGTTGATACAAGGGGTTTAAGGCTCGATTTATTGCACCTTGATTGTCGCCATTTAGTTGAGTCAAATTGAGAGGAATGGAAAAGTCATTGAATAATTCTTTTGCCCATAATAGATCTTGTCCGCACTCAGTCATCGCATAATACTCAGATTCGGAGGTTGATAAGGATACTGACTGTTGTTTACAAGAGCGCCAGCTCAGTAACCCTAAGTGAAAGACTAATGAACCAGATGTTGATTTTGAATCAGCTGATTTATTGTAATCGGCATCAGCAAATCCTATTAAAGAGCCGAATTCAGAGTTTGGTACCTTTCCAAGGGTTAGACCATAGTCCTTAGTTAGTTGAAGATAACGCAGTATGTGGAAAAAGGCCACTATCTGTTCGTCGGTAGGGTGATTGAGGTGTTGAGCTAGGGAACTGGCTGCAAAGGCTAAGTCTGGTCTAGTGCACAGGACTAGGTAATTCAGCAGGCCTATAGCTCTTCGGTAGTTGAAGAGATTGGTCAATTTGCGACTATCGTTCTGAGTAAATTGAGAGTTGGGAACAAGGGGAGTGGTGACTGTTCGACAATTAGAATGATTGAATTCGTTTAGTAGCTTTTGGATGTAGAGTTGTTGAGTGAGAGTGATAGTTCTTTCAGCTCGATTGCAAATAATCTTCATACCAAGTATCCAATTAAGATTGCCTTGGTCACCAATATCAAAGGCTTTACTTATCTTTTCCTTAAACATGTTGATTGACGAGCCACCAATGATAAGATCGTCGACATGGATGAATACATAACAGGGATTCTTTTGATCGGTGTGAAGGAATAAACAAGGATCAGCAGTACTGGCCCTGAAGTTGATGCTAGTAAAGAAATTTGTTAGTTTATTATACCAACATCGAGGACTCTGCTTCAAACCATATAATGACTTTTTGAGATGGAGACAAAAGTTTTCATTTTTGGGCACATATCCTTGTGGAAATTGAAGGTAGATATCTTCGTCAAGATTGCCGTGGAGAAAAGCAGATTTCACATCCATTTGACATAAGTCCCAGTCTTTATAGGCAGCAAGTCCGAGAAGAAATCGAAGAGTGGCGAGACGACCAGTAGGAGCGTAAGTTTCATTATATTCAATTCCTTCTAATTGTGAGAAACCTTGTGCACAAAGTCGAGCTTTATATTTGATGATGTTGCCATCTGAATCAGTTTTCTTTTTGAAAGTCCATGTGGTCCCAATCAGGTGATTTTTCGATGGTAAAGTAGATTCTTCCCAGACGCCGTGATGATTTATACTATTTAATTCAGCATTAATTGCTTTTAACCATTCATCGCTTTCCGATGAATTGACGGCTTTGTGGTAATTCTGAGGAGTACCAAATGGGGTGACAATCATACAGGCAACATTAGCCCTACGTTTCGTGGTTAGGATATTAGAGGGATCGATTTGAGAGGAGATTTCTTTAGTTGGTCTAGTGTCATATGGAATGTATTCGTAGTGTTTTGACTGAGAGACATTCAAATTTTTGCTTTCTATATTCGATTCAGTAGCTTCGATAGGCTCAGGTATAGGAGTAAGCATGTCTTCAAAAGATTTGTTATTGTTGTTGTTGGAGGAGGATTCAGTAAAAATAATACTATGGTCGATGGAGATATCGGGGAATTGTAGAGTCTCTATAGTGTTTCCTTTTGAGATTTGTCTTGACAAATGAAAGGTGTTCAGGAATTTAACGTCGTGAGTTGTTATAATAGAGTCGGTGGAAGGAGAGTATATTCGATAATTAATGTGTCCATTGCAGTATCCTAAAAATACACCTTCTTCTCCTCCTTTTTCAAATTTACCGAGTCGCTTATGTTTTTGAAGGTTATAAACTACATCTGAGCCAAAAGGATGTAACTTGGTCAGTAACTTTGTATTTTTATGCCATAATTCCCAAGGTGTTTTATTGTTGGGTAAGGCAGAGGATGGAAGAATATTAAGGAGAAAAGTGGCAGTGTTCACTGCTTCGGCCCACCATTGCGCATCAAGACCAGATTCAATGAGTAGGCACTTGGCTTTCTCGACTATTGAGCGATTTCCTCTTTCTGCGATGGGATTTTGTTGAGGTGAGTAGGGAGCCGTACGTAAGTGAATAATTCCTTTATTTTTCAAATGATTTTTCATGGTAAAGTTGACGAATTCTCCCCCGTTATCTGATACTATACACTTGACCTGTTTATCTAATTGATTCTCAACTAAGTTTTCGAATGTTTTGTATTTTTCGAAGGTTTCTGATTTTAGTTGAAGAAATTGAACGTGTCGGTATCTAGAGTGACCATCAACAATTTGGAAGAAGTAGGATTTCCCTCCTTTAGATTCAGGAGTAATCGGTCCGCATAAGTCCATGTGTATCACATCCAGAGGAGATTCGGGAGTAGGAAAAGTGCCCAAGAAAGGTAAAACATGAGATTTAGCGAGTGCACAAGTCTTACATGAGAAATCAGCAAAGTTCAAACCTGGGAAAAGTTTTTCCATGGTTTGATTATTTGGATGTCCATAGTTGTGATGTAATATCCGCAATTTCTCGTCCGGAGAACTGATATAGTTGATGGAATTGTGATAAGAGTTTGCAACTAACGGAAATGTTAGAATACGTCCTTTTGATGAGCATTCGATGAGGGGTGTGTCTCCATTTTTGATTATAAAACGTCCTTTTTCATTGGTGATGCTCCATCCGTCCAATAAGATGTCCACAAGTGAGATTAAGTTTGCCTTTACGGTTGGTGCATAGAGTGCATGATCTATGTTAAAGTTGTGACCTAAGGTTGAAGAAAAGAGAGCTTTGCCTTGTCCAAGGGCAGTCAGCTCATCTCCGTTGGCCATTGATAAAGCAGTTTTTGAGTTATGATATGTATCGAAATATTTTTGATTGTTAAAGATTGAGAACGAAGCACCACTGTCCAATATGGCGTGATCATTAGGTAAGTTGTTAAATACTGACAATACTTTGTGAGTGTTGTCGGAACTGCGATTTTCCCTTTCTTTCTTTCTTTTGAGAAATTCGTCACGTTTCTCGGGATGAAGATGAAAGCAGGATGATTCTGAGTGAGGGGCGAGAGGATTATGCTTGCCCTTTGAGCATAAGTGTTTAACTTTGGTGTCCACGGCCAAAGCTGCACCTGATGAGGATAAATTAAGAACTTTTCGTCGAGTAACCTCGGTTTCAATATCGGAGAATATGTTTTCGATCGTAGGTCTTTGATTAGTAATATCGTATTTACTTAGAATTATAGTTGCTGAAGTTTGATACGATTCGGGAAGAAGGTTCAAGACGTAGTTGCCCATGATATATGAAAGAATATTGTCCTTGAATAAGTCGGGTGCCACTTCCCTCAACAGCCTCATTGTTCCTCTAAATTTGTTCATGGCTTCGATAATATTGCTTTCAGTGAATTTGATTTTAAACAATTGGTTTACAACGTAAGAGCAATTTTGAGTGGATTTTGAGGCGTAATGGTCCTTGATGCGTTTCCACAGTTGAGCTGGTTCTACTGCATCATCGTCCAGAATAAATTTGTGTTGATTAGGTCGGTCCATAAACATCTTGATTATTGTATTGGTTTGTCTTTGTCGAATTTTGAAGATATTCATGAGATCAGAGTCGGTGGGTATTGCACAGTCCTCTTCTAGAAATTGATCTAGGTTGCGAACAGTCAAGGCATATTTTATGTCTGTTTTCCAAGAGCTATAATTTTTATCGTTAAGTTTCTCGATTCCTTTAATTTCTGAGAAGTTTGAGGAATCTTGGAGGTAGGAGAAGTCAGGTGAAGGAGCGGGATTAGAAGTGGAGGCCATTCCAGCAGTAGCGGTATAAGCAGAGGAAGATGAAGGACTCGAGGGTGGTGAGGACGTATTAATTGATTGGGGAGTAGCCAGACTGAGTTAAATGCAGGGGCGCTGGGCCCATAACCCTGATAAGATTCAATATAATAGATTAGCTATGTAATGGACTTAGATGGACAATGGACTTGGAGTGGACGAGTGAGGAGGAGCGGACGAATGAGGACAGGACAGAGAAAAGAAGGAAACAAAATGTTACCTGATAAGATTCAATATAATAGATTAGCTATGTAATGGACTTAGATGGACAATGGACTTGGAGTGGACGAGTGAGGAGGAGCGGACGAATGAGGACAGGACAGAGAAAAGAAGGAAACAAACTGAGAGAGAGAAATAAGTAAATAATAAATTAAGAGAGATAGAAGTTTGGATTCATTGCAGTCGTAGAGCACATACATGTTACCTGATAAGATTCAATATAATAGATTAGCTATGTAATGGACTTAGATGGACAATGGACTTGGAGTGGACGAGTGAGGAGGAGCGGACGAATGAGGACAGGACAGAGAAAAGAAGGAAACAAACTGAGAGAGAGAAATAAGTAAATAATAAATTAAGAGAGATAGAAGTTTGGATGCCGACTAGATAGTGAGTCGACATCGTTAAATATGCTTAGGTTAGGGTATGCATATAGATAGTGATAAAGGGTCTGCTAACAACGGAAAGTATAGATATGGATATATGAAATAGTAATGCTTATAGAATATTAACAAATCCTATAGTACTAGCTATAGGCCTTGACCAAGGGAGTTGGAGAAAAACCAGAGAGAAAATCCCCTGTCCCTTTAGAAAAATAGAGTGAGATTTACTTGCTAAAGTAAGTTGGTTCCTGTTTTGCTAAAGCTCCTTTTCAAGACACTTGACTGCTTGATGAGCCAAGAAAGTAGTCCCAGATAGACTACCAGACCAAAAAACTGAAATGTAGAACAAAGTCCACACCAGAGACAGCAAAGATACTTGATGTAGGCTGCAAATCCACACCAGAGACAGCAATAATACTTGCTATAGCTTGCAAGACTATAACAGAGAAAACAGTCGCCAAAGTTAAGTTAAATGAAGAACTCACTTGCAACAAACACAGCCAATTGTGGCCAGAAAACAGTGAAAACTGAGTGAGGAACAATGAGATCACCTCCGGATGGTTGTATGATGATTATGGTTGCCCCAAACTGTCTTATTCACTATTTACACACAGACCACTAACTAAGAGCCCATGCGCACCCACCAATCTGGCGCCTGTACCTGCCAAATTGCATAAAAAACCCTCCTGGAGCGCTCCCCAACCTCCTAAAACAGAGGCAGGCGGGCTGCCCAACGTCGGAGATGCCGCCTGAAGTGGCCCGGCCTCCCTGAAGCCAGAAAACCAATAAAAACCACTAATCTACTTAGAGAAATTAGCTACAACTACTAAAACCTTTAAAACACGGAATTTCACTATAACAACATTGAGACATGAAATATAGAGAAAAATTAGCTCTATCAAATGGTACTAAGCACTTAACCCTAAGACTTAAGGTTAGCCCGTAAAACACGAAAAACAAAATTAAACAGCAATCTTTTATAAATGAAAAATGAGGAAATGACCCCTTAAAACTCAGAATATGAAAAATGTCTACAAGACATAAATTATAGAGAAAAACCAGGGCTATCCAATGATAGTACCAACATACCCGCAGACCCAATATCCACGGAATAAAACCAGAAAAATACCAAATTCCTTAACAGATGTCAATTAAGACATGCACAAACAGCGCCAAATCACACAACAAAGGCCCCTGCCAATGTTGGAAGACCACAACGGAAAAAATTGAATATTTTTTAAAAGAAAATCCATTCGAATCAAAGATGATAAGTAAATTATTATTGAGAATTGAAAAATTGGAAGAGTTCTCTGAAGAGTCATACAATAATACAGAAAGTTTATTATTAAAACTAACACAATCATTGAGTACCACAGCCAATAGGCTCAAAATTATTGAAAATTCAAATAATGAATTAACCAATGAAAATAAAAGATTGAACTCTGAGATTAGAAATTTAGAAAGTAAATTAGAACACTATCAGAATATTATGGCTACCATAGAGGGACGTGTAAAATTGTCTTTTTCAAATGTAAATGATACTTTGACTCATGTACTTGTAATAAAAGATAGGCTACAAAGAGTAGAAATAGAAGTAGCAAACATTTTGAAAAACACTGAGAAAGTAAAAGATAACACCTCTTATGTGGAAAGAGTACCTGTTTTAATGAAACACTCAAATGATAAACCAATGATGGAACATAAACATAGTGTCATGGGCTCTGAGAACATAAAATCAGTAAATGATGAAATAAATGATCATCTTTCCAAAGTAAGTGAATTACTTAATATTACTCAGGTTAGGGAAGCAAAAACTAACCAAAAAAAA
This sequence comes from Hemileia vastatrix, assembly GCA_030280995.1. Taxonomy (NCBI): domain Eukaryota; kingdom Fungi; phylum Basidiomycota; class Pucciniomycetes; order Pucciniales; family Zaghouaniaceae; genus Hemileia; species Hemileia vastatrix. The sequence continues at coordinate 16,770,607 of JASXTE010000015.1, forward strand.
TGGCCTGAGTTAGATCAGTACCCTTCTTTTGACAGGGATTCAAAATCTGATTGGCAACAATTCAACCAAAGAATTGATAACTTAAAGTTTTCATACAAATTACCTGATAAAGAAATTACATCAAAATTAATATCTTTATTTACAGATGTGGCCTTATTATGGTTTGAATCTGTATTGAGTGAGGGAATTAACTACTCCTGGAATGAATGGAAGGCACTAATTGAAAGGCGATTTGGTGGCCCAAAATTCAGAATCACTCAACAAAGATTGTATGAAAGAGCCAGATATAATCCAAATTCTGGGGATAAACCCATGGTCTTTTTAATGAATTTAATAAAAATCATGAAAGCTATGGATCCAAAAATGGATTATGATGAGTGGAAAGAAAAAATAATATATAAATTGCCTATATCAGTTAGAGACATTATTGTAGCTAGAACTGAAACCATCAGAGATACCTCTGGGTTCATTAATATATGCAATGAAATATTATTAAACCACAAATATGAAACCAAGTATAATAATTACAAACAAAGTGTTGACGTAGTAAAACCTACTACAAGTAAGTTACCAGTGGAGAAGAAAAAACCTTCAGCTCCCCTTGTACCTAAAAGACAAGAAAAAAACACTTGTTATAACTGTAATGAACCTTGGGTTAAGGGTCACATGTGTAAGAAATGAATTAATGTTATTTAAAAATCACAAAATTCTGAATCAAGTTAACATGAAGATGAGAACGTGGAATCCAGTGAGGATTGTAAAAGTAACATCTCTTACAGTGATGATGAACATGAGATATTTGTATTAGAACAGGATATTATGTTCCTGAATGATGATATACCTCATACAGATACATCTTTAACTTCCATTGAAGAAGCTGAAATAATTAAAGATGTATCTCATGACACTTACAAAATAACACCTATCAGAGCACCTGTTATTATATGTGGAAGAGAAATGAATGCCATTCTTGACACTGGGGCTGCAGGTAGTGTAGTTTCTATTAATACATTAATGAAACTTGACAGTAAGTATAAGTAAAAACTAGAACCTGTACAGACAAAGAACTGGAGGGGTTTTGGTTCAGTTTTAAATACAATTGGCAAATACAAAACTGCTGTATTCTTCAAATATAATAATGAATATGTAAGAGCAGTGTGTGAATTTGTTGTAATGGATAATAATAATTGTAGTGATTGGTTTATTATTGGAAATGACTTATTGACCAAATTTGGCATTAAACTAGATCCTGCAAACAGTTGCTTCACTATAGGCATGAATGGTAAGAGAGAATTCAAGATATTTTCTGAAAATTCAGTGTATTCTATTTCTCCTAAAGAGGAACAACTGCAAGGTGGAAGAACCACCACTGAAGTGGTAGAATTGAATAATGAAATCCAAAAGGCCTCTTTCAGTCCTCAACTCTCAAAAATTGAAGACAATATTTTGAGATTGATCAAATCTTATCCTATGGCATTTTCTCATGGTTAAAATGAACTAGAATCGGTCAAAGACCATGAGATGGAAATCTCTTTAAGTTGTGATTTGGATAATATTCCTGGCAGCTTGAAAAAGAAACCTTACCCAGCATCTCCTGCAAAAAGGAAAGATATTGAAGACAATATAAAAATGTTGTTGGAAATGAGTATTGTTGAAGAAGTGGAAAAAAACACCTAAGTATTGTGTTATTTCACCAGTATTAATCTCTTATGAAAAAGATAAGGTAAGATTATGGGGTAATTATAGAGCTCTGAATACATACACAGTAGATGATATTTACCCTCTACCAAGGATAGCTTCTATCCATGCTACCTTACAAAGAGAAAAATATATTTCCTGTCTGGATGGAAACAAAGGTTACCACCAGATTCCTGTGGAAAAGAATTCTCAAAATTACTTATTAATAACCACACATATGGGAATATATAAGTATGTGAGAATGCCATTTGGCCCAAAGAATGCGCCTTCAGTCTTCCAAAAATTGATAGATAGTGTTTTTCATCAGGAAATGGTTGAAGGATGGCTTTTGGTTTATATTGATGACATCATAGTGTTTTCAAAAACATATGATGAGCATTTAAATTACCTGAAGATAGTCTTTCAAAAAATGGATGAAATTAATATGACAATTGCATTAAAGAAATGCAAGTTTGGATTTCAATCCTTGAAAGTACTTGGACATGTTGTATCTGGATTACAAATTTGTGTTGACCAGAATAAGGTGGCAGCAATTAAAAACATTGGTATACATAAGAATGTAAAAGATGTTCAAAGTTTTTTGGGTATGTGTGGATATTATAGACAGTATATTAAAAACTACCAATCCATTGCAGCTCCTTTAACAAAATTAATCAGGGAAAATGAGACTTTCATTTGGAATAATGAAAGACAACACACCTTTAATAAATTAAAGGAATTTTTAATGTCAGCTCCAATATTGAGACTGCCATATTTCACCCTACCTTTTATCTTGTACACTGATGCAAGCTTCACAGGTTTAGGTGCTGCTTTACAGCAGAAACAGATAATAAATGGAAAATTATCTGAAGTAGTTATCTATTATATATACAGAACTTTAAGAAAGACAGAATTAAGGTATGGTGCCACACAGCTGGAATGTTTAGCCGTGGTATGGGCCTTGGAGAAACTTCATTACTATCTGGAAGACCAGAAGTTTGAACTAATAACAGATTTCAGTGCAGTAAAATCATTACTAAACATGAAAACCCCTAATAAGCACATGTTTAGATGGAAACTAGCTGTACAGGAGTACAGAGGAGGAATGAAAATCACTCATAGAGCAGGAACATTTCATTCTAATGTGGATTTATTATCCAGAAGTACTTTGCCAAATGATGCTGACAACCCAGATTATGTACCTGAAAATGAGGTTATACATATATTTGGGATTTATATAGTGGATTTTGAGGAAGAGTTTATGCAAGCTATATTGGAAAATTATTCATCTGATAAAGATTTGACTAAACTATCTACCACTCTAAATGATCCAACTAATGCCTCCATGAGTGCATTAATTAAAACCTTGACTCCAAAGTATAGAAATGTGTTGGAAAAAGGTAAACTGTCAATTGAAGATGGATACATATATTACAGGAAAAATCTAAGTAATGTAAAAGTAATACCACCTTCTATGAAAGAGTTAATGTTGAGTACTTGTCATGATGGCATCTTAGCTGGTCATTTTGATTTTAACAAAACATTAACCAGAGTTAAAATACAGCCTGGTGGATAAACATGAAAGAAGATGTACAAAAATACATTGAAACATGTGACTCTTGTCAGAAATCTAAAAGATTAACTGGGAAGAGAGCTGGGTTGTTACAACAAATAGAGCAGCCAAAAGCTCCATGGGAAATTTTAAACATGGATTTTGTAACTAGCTTGCCATTAGCAGGAAAAGAAAGTTTCAATTCTTGCTGGGTAATATTAGATAGATTAACAAAAATGTGTAAATTTATTCCTACCCATAAAGAGGTATCTGCAAAAGACTTGGCATTACTATGGTGGACTCAAATGATGAATACTTCTGGGTTCCCCAAAGCCATAATCTCTGACAGAGACCCTAAATTTACTTCAGAGTTCTGGACATCTTTGATGGAAGTATCAGGTTTTCAATTGAAATTGTCTAAAGCACACCATCCACAAACTGATGGGCTGGCTGAGAGAATGATACAAACTCTGGAAGACATGATCAGAAAATATTGTGCCTTTGTATTAGAATACAAAGACAATGAGAAACTCACACATGACTTGGTAACATTAATTCCTGGCCTTGAATTTACTTATAACAGCACAACTCATTCTGTAACAGAGAAGAAACCATTTGAACTCTGGCTGGGATATGTACCAAATACCCCAGTAAATCATTTAAATAAATTACCAAGGTTAGATATACACCCTGGTACTAAATCTTTTATTCATATGCAACAAATGTGTAGAAAGTATGCTGAAGAATGCATCCAAAAATTATTTGAAAATGAAAAGAAAAGGTGGGATAAATCTCATAAAGAATTTGAATTCAAAAAAGGAGATGAAGTCCTAATTTCAACACTACATTTTAACTTACAAGGTAATGTTAAATTAAAGGATCCCTTTGTAGGACCTTTTGTAGTAAGCAAAATGGTTGGTAATAATGCAGTGGAAGTCATATTATATGCTCCATATGATAGAAAACATCCAATTTTCCCTATCTCATTATTGAAACCTTACCATGCAAATGATCCTGACTTATTTCCAAAAAGAAGGGGAAGGCCTAAAAAGCAACATGAAGAAATTGTGGAAAAAGCAGAGATTGAAAAAATACTCAAGAAAAGAATCCTTACTAAAGAAAAGGAACTGAGTATTTATTAAGATTTAAAGGGAAATCAAATGAATTTGATAAATGGATACCTGAAAAAGAAATTTCTAATTTATCCTCCCTTCTTAAAAAATTTAAACAGAAATAAATTTCTGTTAAACCAGCTGAGGGGTTAAAAACAAGTACTCATAATAATTTATTATGTTTTATTTCTTTAAAGAAAAATCTTTAATGCTACAGAATTAATCTGAATACCTGAAAATTAACAAATAAATAATGAAAATGTATAACTTATCATTTTTTATTGTTTTTTTGGGTGGGCGAGTGTCAGCCTGTATATCCTCAGGACTGAGTAATAAGTATTTATAAGTTATGTTAAACACATGAACTATACATGGGAACAATAAATTAGAGTACACAAACAGTATACATAAGTAAAATTATGATAATACACAAAAAATGCCATTATAACACCTTATATACACACATATTTCCACCTTTTATAATCTTAGGTACTTAATATTAAGCTGGAATATTTTAGTGTAATCTTAAGAACCTTAATTATAAGGCTACATAATTTTAAAGTACACTTAAAGCTGTTCTTTTCATTGTTTTATGCAAAAAACAAGAAATGTGCTTTAAATCACTTAAAAGTTGATTATATGCGCTATAATTTAAAGAATATCAAAATTACCCTTTGACAGTTCAATTTGTCTCATTTAGGACTATTGATTTGGCTACTTTAATTCATAAAATAACACTTTTCAAATTTGGTGTTTTTTATGCCAGAAATGGCTTCTCTGTACTGGCCACATACTGCCTGCATTATTCCTGTGTGAATAGCTTCATTTTTAGAAAATTTAGCTTTTTCACACTATAAATACCCCACATTCTACGCCCACTGTGGGGAAACACACTAAAATAGGCAAGAGGTGCTTATTTAGTGTCCTAGCTTAATTAATAATTCATGGACCCTCTTTATATGCACTAATTTCATTAATAACCTCATTCTTGGCACCTTATTTCACTAACATGCTTAAATTTGCCTAAAATTAGTCAAGGATTTACCTGTGCAAGTGCCTTCCAAGGACTGCATGTAGTTACCCCACATCTCACGTCCTTTTTTGGGTTTCTAGGTGGTTTCTCAGTCAATTTTGGTCATTTTTGAATGGGAATTTCACATAGTATAATGTCAAGATTAGCCCCATAATTTTTACTGTGAATCTCCCTTATCATTAAGCTCTTATTAACGTTAATTTTCCCTCTTTAGTCTTTTATATTGATGTATAATACGCATATACTCTCTTTTTTACTTATTCTTTAATTTTGATGGATTTTCCCTATTATTACAGGATTTTGGCGGGTGATATTCTTCTAATTATGTTATGGGTCACTTGGGATGTTTTTTGGAATGTCTATTAGTTGAATGGAGGCGTCATTAACTGTGTATTGGACTGGTAAATCAAGGGATTCATTGGGGAACTTATTATGTATAAAAGGAGGAGGTTTTGGGTCTTGTTTTCTACATTCTTTATCATTACAATTTAAATCATATAACCAAAAAAATTACAATAAATATCAATTAGCACTTATTAAGTCTTTTGAATAGTATCTGAATAGTTAAAATCTATTTTTCTACCAACTAAAAAGATTGTAAGCCATATATAAAATTAGTGAGATTTATATTACTGAGACCTTTATTTTGGATTATATTTTACTATTTATTGAATTTATACTACAGTATTCATATAGGACCATTTAAATCTTCTAGAAACTGACTTTTGAAGCTAGTTCATCTCCTTTTACTTGATCTCAGCCTGACACCTTTTATAATATTATTAAATAAAGGTAACAAAAATATGAATATGATTTGTTTCACAAAAAGTAAATTGATATCCAAAAGCAATATGAGGGATAAAAAAGTAAAATTAAAGGGATAAAATATGAAATAAAAAATTAAAATAAAATTACTGCCATCAAGAGAAAGTAGACATGTTGGGACAAATTCCCACCAGTGAGGCTAAACTTGGACTATAATTGGTTTTATGAAAAACAAAAAAGTGCCAACCTGAGGTTTAACAAAACTTCAGCTGAGCCATTTGGCCATATCAAACAACTTCTAGTGCAATTATTGAGAGAGAATTAAACACATCATACTGCATGTGACCAAAAGTGTCCAGCACAAGTTTGGCCAAACTTGTGCTGGACACATTTATGATGGAGAGTAGCTAGGGTGGAATTTTTCTTCAGTTAATCAGGAATTTCTTATAAACATGTCCATTGGTATTTGATCTTTGTGCCTCACTCATATATATCATTTTATTAATTTATTGTCACCATTTTATTATTAATATTATAAGTATAGAAAAAACTCATGTGCCAAATGCATACCAGGTGATGTTACACCTTTTATAATATTATGAAATAAATGTAAAAAAATATGAAAATGATTAGCTTTACAATAATTTAAATAGATATTTTTTAAAAAAAAACAGAAATAAAAAAGTAAAATTAATCTCAAAGAGATCAATTGTGAAAAACAAAATACTATTAAAATTCTTGCTCTCAAGATCCAGTAGAAGTGTTGTAACAAATGGGATCCATCAGAGCTAAATTGTAATAAGTGACCTTTTTTTCAAAGATAAAAAATTATACACCTGAGGTTAGGAAGAACAACAGGTGGATGATTCAGCTAAACAAAACTACTTGTAGTGAAGTTTGATAAAAAAAATTTTTTGTTGCCATAGAGAGAATTGATCCCATCTGACTGCACATGACCAAAAGTGTCCAGTACAACTTTGGCCAAACTTGTGCTGGACACTTTTATGATAGAGAGTAGCTTGGGTGGAATTTTTCTTCAGTTCCTTCATCTTGTATTTCTCATAAACATGTCTACTTGTATTTGATCAGTCTGTATCATTCATATTTATCATCTGATTAATATTTTATACCCATTATATTATTGATGTTATTAGTATAGCAAAAACTTGTGTGCCAAATGCATACCGGGTGAAGTTATACCTTCAATAATATTTTAAAAGAGGTAAATAAATATGGAAATGATTAATTTTACAAAAATTAAATTGAAATTTAAAAGCAAAAAGAGGAATAAAAGAGTAAAATGAAAATAAAAGAGTTCAAATATGAAAAGAATACTAGTAAAATTCCTGCTATCAAGAGCCAGTAGAGGTGTTAAAGGAAATGGGAGCCATAAGGGCTAAATTGTAATAAGTTACCTTTTTTTTAAAGATAAAAAATTATACACCTGAGATTGGGCAGAACAGCAGTTGGATGATTCAGCTAAACCAAACTACTTCTAGTGAAATTTGATAAAAACATTTTTTTGTTGCCATACAGAGAATTGATCCCATCTGACTGCACATGACCAAAAGTGTCCAGCACAAGTTCAGCCAAGCTTGTGCTGGACACTTTTATGATGGAGAGTAGCTAGGGTAGAGTTTTTCTTCAGTTCATCTGGTATTTATTACAAACATGTCTACTGGTATTTTATCTTTGTGCTTCACTCATATATATTGTTTGATTAATTTTTTGTCACAATTATATTATTAATTTTATAAGTATAGCAAAAAATCATGTGCCAAATGCATACTGAGTGATGTTACACCCTTTATAATATTATTAAATAAATGAATAAAAATATTAAAATAATTTATTTTAAAAATTATTAATTGATATCCAAAAGCAATATGAGGAGTAAAAAATTAAATTAAAGGGATCAAATATGAAAAAATAAATCCAAGTATTATTCCTAATATCAAAGGCCACTAGAAATGTTGAAGCAATTGAGAGCCATCAGGGATAAATTTTACTAAATTGACTGTTTTTTAAAGATTAAAAATTGTGCACCTGTGGTTTGGATGAACTCTAGGTGGACAATCCAGCTATATCAAACTACATCTAGTGAAGTTTTTTATCAAATAATTTTTTTCATTGCCATAGAGAGAATTGATCCCATCTGACTGCACCTGACCAAAAGTGTCCAGCACAAGTTTGGCCAAACTTGTGCCAGACACTTTTTTCATGGTGAGTATCTAGGGTGCAGGTCTTCTTCAGTGCAACTGGTATTTTTTTTAAAACATGTCCACTGGTATTTTATCTTTGTGTGTTGCTCATATTTTATTATCTGATTAATTTTTTGTCACTAGAATATTATTAATTTTATTATTATATAAAAAACTTGTGCACCAAATGCATGCCATGTTATATTACACCTTTTATAATATTATTAAAAAATGTTAAAAAAATATGAAAATGATTTTTTTTCCAAAATTATAAATTAATATCCAAATGTAACATGAGTGATAAAAAAGTCAAGTAAAATAGATCAAATATGAAAAAGAAAAATTCAAGGAAAATTCCTGCCATCAAGAGCCAGTAGAGGTGTTGAAACAAATGGGTGCCATCAGGGCTGAATTTGACAAAATTTAATTTTTTTTAAAGATAAAAAATTTTTTACCTGAGGTTTGGAAAAGCTTAAGGTGAATAATTCAGCCATACCAAACTACTTCTAATGTAATTATTTAGCATTTTTTTAAATTTCATTTCCACAGAGAGAATTGATCCCATCTGACTGCACCTGACCAAAAGTGTCCAGCACAAGTTTGGCCAAACTTGTGCTGGACACTTTTATGATGGAGAGTAGTTAGGGTGGAAGTGTTCCTCAGTACATCAGTTTTTCTTTTTTCACATTTCCATTGGTTTTTTATCTTTTTTTTGTCATTCATATTTATCTTATAATTAATTTTTTATCACCATATATATTATTAATGCTTCTAGTATAGAAAAAACCTGCATGCCAAATGCAAAATTGGTGATGTTACACCTTTAATAATGATATTATATAAAGTTAAAAAAATATGAATATGTTTAGTTTTTAAAAAAACAAATTGATATTTAAAATTAAAAAGAGTAATGGAAAAGTAAAATTAAAATAAATGGGATCAAATACAAAATAAAAAATACAAGTAAAATTTTTACTATCAAGAGCCAGAAGTGGTGTTGGGACAGTTGGGGACCCCTAGGTCAAGACTTGGTCTAAATTTACTTTTATGTATAGCTAACAAATTTTGACCTGAGGTTTGGACAGAATTCCAGGGGACAATTTTACAATATTAAACATTCTTTACTTTGATAATTGAGTGAAATATTATTTTCATTGCCATAGAGAGAATTTATCTCATATGACTTCATGCAACCAAAAGTGTCCAGCACAAGTTTGGCTGAACTTGTGCTGGAAACTTTTATAATTGAGAGTAGGCATACAGAAAATCTTCTAAATCTCAAAAGGGATTTCTTATAAACATTTCCACTGGTATTTGATCTTTCTGTGTCATTTAAATTTACAATTTGATTAATTTTTTGTCATAATTATATTATTAACATTATTACTATAGTAATAACTTGTGTGAAAAATGCATACCAGGTGGTGTTCCACCTTTAATCATATATTATTAAATAAAGTTATAAGAGTATGAAAATTATTTATTTTACAAATTAAAAATTGATATCTAAAGCAATATGAGCAATAAAAAAGTAAAATAAAAGGGATCAAATAAGAAAAAAAAATCTAAGGAAAATTCCCACTATCAATAACAAGTAGAGGTGTTAGATCAAATGTGCACCACGAGGGCTAAGCTTGGACTATATTTTCTTTTTTGTTAAACCAAAGAAAGTGTCCTTATGAGGTTTGAAAAATCATCAGGAGGACATTTTGGAAATATCAAACTACTTATTGTGCAATGATTGAGCAAAAATTCATTTTCATTTCCATAGAGTAAATTTATCCCATCTGACTGCATGCAACCAAAAGTTTCCAGCACAAGTTCAGCCAAACATATGCTGGACACTTTTATGATGGTGAGTATCTAGGGTGCAGGTCTTCTTCAGTTCATCAGGTATGCCTTATAAACAAATACAATTGTATATGATCTTTCTGTGTCATTCATATTTATCATTTGATTGATTTTTTTTCACCATAATACTATTAATGTTATTAGTATTGAAAAAACTTGTAAGCCAAATGCATACTGGGAGATGCTACATCTTTAATAATATTATTAAATAAAAGTAAAAAAATATGAAAAGTATTAGTTTTACAATAAATAAATTGATATTTGAAAGCAAAAAGAGGAATAAAAAAGTAAAATAAAAGTGATTAAATATGAAATTAAACATTCAAATAAAATTTCTGCCATCAAAGATAATTTGAGTTTTCAGACCAAATTTGCACCACCAGTTCTAGATTTGGAATATATTTTCATTTTTTGAATATTAATAAAAGTGTCCACCTGAGGTTTCCCAAAAAATCAGGAGGATAGTATAGCAGTATAAAACTACTTCTTGTTCAATGATTGAGCAAAAATTCATTTAAACTTCCATTGAGTAGATCTATCCCATCTGACTGCTTGCAACCAAGAGTGTCCAGCACAAGCTCCGCTAAAATTTTTCTGGACACTTTTATGATGGAGAGTAGCTAGGGAGCAAGTCTTCTTCAGTTAATCTTGTATTCCTTTTAAAAATGTCTATGGGTATTTGATCTTTCTGTGTCATTCATAATTATCATTTGATTAATTTTTAGTCACCATTATATTATTAATGTTTTTAGTATAGCAAAAAAATGTGTACTGAATGTACACTGGATGATTTTACAACTTTAATAATATTATATAATAAATGTAAAAAATGTGAAAATTATCAGTTTTACAAAAATAAAATTGGTGTTTAAAAGCTAAAGGATAAATAAAAGGGTAAAACTAAAATTAAAGAGATCAAACATGAAATAAAGATATTAAGTATAATTTCTGCTATCATGAGCCAGTAGAATCTTCAGAAAAAATGGGCACCATCATAGATTAACATGGATTAAATTTACATTTTACCAAAGTAAAAAAGTTTCTACCTTAGGCTTGGACAAACTTCAGGGGGACAATTTGTCCATATAAAACTACTTTTAGTGCAATGATGGAGTTATCATTCAGTCTCATTTCCATAAAGAGAATTGATTGCATCTGATGGAATGCAACCAAAAGTGTCCAGCATAAGTTTGGCCAAACTTGTGCTGGACACTTTTATCAAGGAGAGTAGCCAGGGTGCAAGTCATTTTAAATCATCTGGAATTTCTTATAAACATTTCCACTTTTATTCAATCTTTGTGCCTCACTCATATTTATCAAATGATTAAATTTTTGTCACTATTATATGATTAATATTATCAGTATAGCAAAAACTTGTGTGCCAAATGAATACCGGGTGATGTTACACCTTTTATAATATTATTAAATAAAGGTAAAAAAATATGAAAATGATTTATTTTACAAAGAATAAACTTCTATCAAAAAAAATATGAGGGGAATAAAGTGAAATAAAAGAAATCAAAGATGAAAATAAAAATCCAAAGTTAAATTCCTGCCATAAACAGAAAAAATAATGTTGAATCAAATAAGCACAGTCAGGGCTAAACTTGCACTAAATTTTCTTTTTTGTAAAAATAAAAATAAAAATCCACTTGAGCTTTACCAAAACTTCAGGATGACAATTATGCCATATCAAACTACCTCTAGTGTAATTATTTAGCAAAAATTTATCTTCATTTCCATAGAGAGAATTGCTTTCATCTGACTGCACCTGACCAAAAGTGTCCAGCACAAGTTTGGCCAAACTTGTGCTGGACACTTTTATGATGGAGAGTAGCTAGTGTAGAATTTTTCTTCAGTTCATCTGGTCTTTCTTAAAAGCATGTCTACTGGTATTTTATCTTTGTGCCTCACTCATAAATATCATTTGATTAATTTTTGGTCACTATTATATTATTAATTTTATAAGTATAGAAAAAACTTGTCAGCCTGTATATCTCCAGGACTGAGTAAAAAGTGATTATAAGTTATGTTAAACACATGAACTATACATGGGACTAATAAATAAGAGTACACAAATAGTATACATAAGTAAAATTATGATAATACACAAAAAATGCCATTATAACACCTTATATACACGCATATATCCACCTTTTATAGGTCTTATGTACTTAATATTAAGTTGGAATATGTTAGGGTAATCTTAAGAACCTTAAGTATAAGGCTGCATAACTTTTAAGTACACTTAAAGCTGTTATATTCATTGTTTTATGCAAAAAACAAGAAATGCGCTTTATTTCACTTAAAAGTTGACTATATGCGCTATAAAATTGAGAATATCAAAATTGCGCTTTGACAGATCAATTGGGCTCATTTAGAACTATTGATTTGGCTATTTAAATGCATAAAAATAACACTTTTCAAATTTGGTGTTTTTTATGCCAGAAATGGCTTCTGTGTACTGGCCACATACTGCCTGCTTTTTTCCCGTGTGAATAGCTTCATTTTTAGCAAAGTTAGCTTTTTCACACTATAATTACCCCACATTCTACGCCCACTGTGGGGAAACACACTAAAATAGGCGACAGGCGCTTATTTAGTGTCCTAGCTTAATTAATAATGCATTGACCCTGTTTATATGCACTAATTTCATTAATAACCTCACTCTTGGAACTTTATTTCATCACCACGCTTAAATTCGCCTAATTTTAATCAAGGATTTACCCGTGCAAGAGCCTGCCAAGAACTGCATGTAGTTACCCCACATCTCACGCTCTTTTTTAAGTTTTTGGGTGGTTTCTCAGTCAATTTTGGTTATTTTTGAATGGAAATTTCACGTAGTATAATGTCAGGATTAGCCCCATTATTTCTACAGTCAATCCCCCTTATTATTAAGCTATTATTAACCTTAAAAAGTCTCCTTTAGTCCTTAATATTATTGTTTTATACGCATATACTCTCTTTTTGTCTTTTTCTTTAATTTTGATGGATTTCCCTTATTATTTCAGGATTTTGGCGGTTATTACTCTTCTAATTATGTCATGGGTCACTGGGAATGTTGATGGGAATGTCTATTAGTTGTTTAGAGGCGTGATTAACTGTGTATTGGGTGGTACATCAAGGGAATCATTGGGGAACTCAGTGTGTATAAAAGGAGGAGGTTTTTGGGTTGTATTTCTTCATTCTTTATCATTACAATTTAACCAATATAACCAAACCAATTACAATACATATCAATTAGTACTTTTATAAGACTTTTGAATAGTATCTGAATTTATATAATCTATTTTTCTACCAACTATAAAGATTGTAAGCCATATATAAGAATAGTGAGAATTATATTACTGAGACCTTTATATTTGATTATATTTTACAACTTAGTGGATTAAATCTACAGTATTCATATAGGATCATTAAAATCTTCTAGAAAACTGACTATTCAAGCTAGTTCACGTCCTTGTACTTGACCTTAGCCTGACAATTGGGGACCTTTCCTCAAGAATTCTGTTATAATCCTGTAAGTGAAATTTTCAAAAGAAGGTGCACGTAAATAATATCCCTATAGAAATATTTGGATAATTACAACAGGTTGGGGTCACTTATATAGTGATTTCAGAAAAAGAAGCCCTGTTATATTATAAAATTGTGATATTGAATCAACAATTTTACCACTAATTTAACTTATAATTGTTATTAGTGGGTCTGTCAATAGACCAATTAAATTTGAGATCTTTGCAGATAAAATTTTTACCACTAATTTAACATATAATTGTTCTTAGTGGGAGTCTGTCAATAGACCAATTAAATTTGTGATCTTTGCAGATAATAAACCAATTAAACTGATTAATTGTTTTCTTTTAACAGGACTCTTAATCTTTTCTTTTATTGTTTTGTAAAATTCATTAAATATTGAGAAAGAATCATACTGACAGTTGTTTTCTTTTGAATATAAAAACACCGCTACATATTGTAGACCAGTTAAATCAAGTGACCACATAAAAGCATATTTTACTTTTGGCACTTAAATATTCACTTCATACCAATAAGTAAGCAATAAAATTGTCTTCAGTGGTATTGATAAATACTGATAAAACTCCTTTTTGAAGTTTTCATATCTAAACTTTCAATTCATTAAATTCCACGTAAAAATGTGTGACAACAATGACATTGTAAGTAATAAGGTAAAACCTTATAACTTAAGACCTAGAGCTGAAAGACCTGTTACAGGACATTCAAATGGAGGGCCAGGACTCTCCCATAATCAACAACACTCCGTCAATGTCTCTGGAGGAAAGGGAAAAGCTTTTAAAGCAGGTTTCAATAAAGAAAACAAAAAATACTTTACAAGAACAAGTTCACTCCCTATCCACCCTACTGAACACCTTAACAATAAGAGTCAACAATATAGTGGACCAGATCAACAATCTGGAAAAGAGAGCAGCTCAAGGTTTAATAGAAGTCAACCAAGCTCTAGTGGACATAAAGACTCAACCACCAACAGTGGCACCCAACAATTCCATAGCAACACCTCCAGCCCAAGAGGAGGACCAAAAAATTACTGTAAGCAAATGGAAATGGGATTGGTACGCCCAAAACTACAACAATCCTCAACAGCAGGGCTCCAGCAGTCACCCTTACAGGGGAAAGGCAAGGAGAGGCAGGGGAAGTGGGATAAGACCTTGGTAAGTCATCCAACTTCTTATGATCAATTATATCAACCTGAAAATAAATAACTTATAGGTAATGAGATTGATAAGGAAATATTGGATATTATTGATAAGGATTTAAAGGATTATTCATTTGAACAGAATATGTTAAACTTGTCTTTACATGAGGACAATGTAAATAGTTTTATTGATCACCAGGAAAATACTATTAATATAAAAATGGAATCAAATGAATTAAATCTTGACCCTGATAATGAGTCTTCTGAATTGGACACGGAAAAAATAGAATATTTTTTAAAAGAGAATCCAATGGAATCAAAAATAATAAGTAAATTATTATTGAGAATTGAAAAATTGGAAGATTTCTCAAAAGAGTCAAACATTAATACAGAAAATGTATTATTACAACTAACACAGTCATTGAGTACCGCAGCCAATAAATTAAAAATTATTGAAAATTCAAATAATGAATTGATCAATGAGAATAAAAGATTAAACTCTGAGATTAGAAGTTTAGAAAGTAAATTAGAACACTCTCAGAATATTATGGCTACCATAGAGGGACGTGTAAAATTGTCTTTTTCAAATGTAAATGATACTTTAACTCATGTACCTGTAATAAAGGAAAGGTTACAAAGAGTAGAAATTGAAGTAGCTAACATTTTGAAAAATACTGAAACAATAAAGGATAATACCTCTTATGTAGAAAGAGTACCAGTTTTTATGAAACACTCTGATGATAAACCAATGATGGAACATGAACATAGTGTCATGGGCTCTGAGAATATAAAATCAGTAAAAGATGAAATTAATGATCATCTTTCTAAAGTGAGTGAATTACTCAATATTCCTCAGGTTAGGGAAGCAAAAACTAGCCAAAAGAACTGGCCTAAGTTAGATCAGTACCCTTCTTTTGACGGGGATTCAAAATCTGATTGGCAACAATTCATACAAAGAATTGATAACTTAAAATTTTCATATAAATTACCTGATGAAGAAATTACTTCAAAGTTAATATCTTTATTTACAGATGTGGCCTTATTATGGTTTGAATATGTATTGAGTGAGGGAATTAATTACTCCTGGAATGAATGGAAGGCACTAATTGAAAGGCAATTTGGTGGCCCAAAATTTAGAATCACTCAACAAAGACTGTATGAAAGGGCCAGATATAATCCAAATGCTGGAGATAAACCCATGGTCTTCTTAATGAATCTAATAAAAATCATGAAAGCTATGGATCCAAAAATGGATTATGAAGAGTGGAAAGAAAAAATAATATACAAATTTCCTATATCAGTTAGAGACATTATTGTTGCTAGAACTGAAACTGTCAGAGACACCTCTGGATTCATTAATATATGCAATGAGATATTATTAAACCACAAATATGAAACCAAGTATAGTAATTACAGACAAAGTGTTGACGTGGTAAAACCTACTACAAGTAAGTTACCAGTGGAAAAGAAAAAACCTTCAGCTCCCCTTGTCCCTAAGAGACAAGAAAATAACACTTGTTACAAATGTAATGAACCTTGGGTTAAAGGTCACATGTGTAAGAAAAGAATAAATGTTATTGAAACCTCACAGAATTCTGAACCTAGTAATCATGAAGATGAGAATGTGGAATCCAGTGAGGATTGCAAGAGTAACATATCTTACTGTGATGATGAAAATGAGATATTTGTATTAGAACAGGATATAATGTTCCTGAATGATGCTATACCTCATACAGACACATCTTTAACTTCTATAGAGGAAGCTGAAATAATTAAAGATGTATCTCATGATACTTACAAAATAACACCTATCAGAGCACCTATTATCATATGTGGAAAAGAAATGAATGACATTCTTGACACTGGGGCTGCAGGTAGTGTAGTTTCACTTAATGCATTAATGAAACTTGATAGTAAGTACCAGGAAAAACTAGAACCTGTTCAGACAAAGAACTGGAGGGGTTTTGGTTCAGTATTAAATCCAATTGGCAAATACAAAACTGCTGTATTCTTTAAATATAATAATGGATATGTTAGAGCAGTTTGTGAATTTGTAGTAATGGATAATAATAATTGTAGTGATTGGTTTATTATTGGCAATGATTTATTGACAAAATTTGGCATTAAACTAGATCCTGCAAACAGTTGTTTCACCATAGGGGTAAATGGTAAAAGGAAATTCAAAATATGTTCTGAAAATTCAGTATATGCCATTTCTCCTAGAGAAGAACAACTGCAAGGTGGAAGAACCACCAATGAAGTGGGTGAATTGGAAAATGAAATCCAAAAGGCCTCTTTCATTCCTCAACTCTCAAAAATTGAACAAGAAGATATTTTGAGATTGATTAAATCATATCCTATGGCATTTGCTCATGGCTCAAATGAACTAGGATTGGTCAAAGACCATGAGATGAAAATCTCTTTAAGCTGTGATCTGGATAATATTCCTGGCAGTTTAAAAAAGAAACCTTACCCAGCATCTCCTGCAAAAAGGAAAGATATTGAAGACAATATAAAATTGTTGTTGGAAATGGGTATTGTTGAAAAAGTGGACACAACACCTAAGTATTGTGTCATTTCACCAGTATTAATCTCTTATGAAAAAGATAAGGCAAGATTATGCGGTGATTATAGAGCTCTGAATACATATACAGTAGATGATATTTACCCTCTACCAAGGATAGCTTCTATCAATGCTACCTTACAAGGAGCAAAATATATTTCCTGTCTGGATGGGAACAAGGGTTACCACCAGATTCATGTGGAAAGAAATTCTCAAAATTACTTATTAATAACCACACATATGGGTATATATAAGTATGTGAGAATTCCATTTGGCCCAAAGAATGCCCCTTCAGTCTTCCAAAAATTGATGGATAGTGTTTTTCATCAGGAAATGGTTGAAGGATGGTTATTGGTCTATATTGATGACATCATAGTGTTTTCAAAGACATATGATGAACATTTAAATCACCTGAAAAGAGTCTTTCAAAAAATGGATGAAATTAATATGACTATTGCATTAAAGAAATGTAAGTTTGGATTTCAATCCTTGAAAGTAGTTGGACATGTTGTATCTGGATTACAAATTTGTGTTGACCAGAATAAAGTGGCAGCAATTAAAAACATTGGGATACCTAAAAATGTAAAAGAGGTTCAAAGTTTTTTGGGTATGTGTGGATATTATAGACAATATATTAAAAATTACCAATCCATTGCAGCCCCTTTAACAACATTAATCAGGAACAATGAAGCTTTCATTTGGAATAATGAAAGACAACACGCCTTTAATAAATTAAAGGAATGTTTAATGTCAGCTCCAATATTAGGACTGCCAGATTTCACCCTACCTTTTATCTTGTACACTGATGCAAGTTTCATAGGTTTGGGTGCTGCTTTACAGCAGAAACAGATAATAAATGGAAAATTATCTGAAGTAGTTATCTGTTATATATCCAGAACCTTAAGAAAAACAGAATTAAGGTATGGTGCCACACAGCTAGAATGTTTAGCCGTGGTTTGGGCTTTGGAGAAACTTCATTACTATCTGGAAGACCAGAAGTTTGAACTTATAACAGATTGCAGTGCAGTAAAATCATTACTAAACATGAAAACACCTAATAGGCACATGTTTAGATGGCAACTAGCTGTACAAGATTACAGAGGAAGAATGACAATCACTCACAGAGCAGGAACATTGCATTCAAATGTGGATTTATTATCCAGAAGTCCTTTGCCAAATGATGCTGACAACCCAGCTTATGTACCTGAAAATGAGGTTATACATATATTTGGGATTTATATAGTGGATTTAGAAGAAGAGTTTATGCAAACTATATTGGAAAATTATTCATCTGATAAAGATTTGTCTATACTATCTACCATTCTTAATGATCCAACAAATGCCTCCATGAGTGCATTAATTAAAACCTTGCCTCCAAAGTATAAAAATGCGTTGGAAAAAGGTAAACTATCAATTGAAGATGGATATATATATTACAGGAAAAAGTTAAGCAATGTAATAGTAATACCACCTTCTATGAAAGAGTTAATGTTGAGTACTTGTCATGATGACATCTTAGCTGGTCATTTTGACTTTAACAAAACATTAACCAGAGTTAAAAATACAGCCTGGTGGATAAACATGAAAGAGGATGTACAAAAATACATTGAAACATGTGACTCTTGTCAGAAATCTAAAAGATTAACTGGGAAGAGAGCTGGGTTGTTACAACAAATAGAGCAGCCAAAAGCTCCATGGGAAATTATAAACATGGATTTTGTAACTGGCTTGCCATTAGGAGGAAAAGAAAGTTTCAATTCTTGCTGGGTAATAGTGGATAGATTAACAAAAATGTGTAAGTTTATCCCTACCCATAAAGAGGTATCTGCTAAAGATTTGGCGTTACTATGGTGGACTCAGATGATGAATACTGCTGGGTTCCCCAAAGCCATAATCTCTGACAGAGATCCTAAATTTACTTCAGAGTTCTGGACATCTTTGATGGAAGTATCAGGTTGTCAATTAAAATTGTCTACAGCACACCATCCACAAACTGATGGGCTGGCTGAGAGGATGATACAAACTCTAGAAGACATGATCAGAAGATATTGTGCCTTTGGATTAGAATACAAAGACAATGAGAAATTCACACATGACTGGGTAACATTAATTCCTGGCCTTGAATTTGCTTATAACAGCACAACTCATTCTGTAACAGAGAAGAAACCATTTGAACTCTGGCTGGGATATGTACCAAATACCCCAGTAAATCTTTTAAATAAACTACCAAGGTTGGATATACACCCTGGCACTAAATCCTTTATTCATATGCAACAAATGTGTAGAAAGCATGCAGAAGAATGCATCCAAAAAGCATTTGAATATGAAAAGAAAAGGTGGGACAAATCTCATAAAGAATTTGAATTTAAAAAGGGAGATGAAGTCCTCATATCAACACTACATTTTAACTTACAAGGTAATGTTAAATTAAAGGATCCCTTTGTAGGACCTTTTGTAGTAAATAAAATGGTTGGGAATAATGCAGTGGAAGTCATATTATATGCTCCATATGATAGGAAACATCCAGTTTTCCCTATCTCATTATTGAAACCTTACCATGCAAATGATCCTGACTTATTTCCAAAAAGAAGGGGAAGGCCTAAAAAGCAACCTGAAGAAATTGTGGAAAAAGCAGAGATTGAAAAAATACTCAAGAAAAGAATCCTTACTAAAGAAAAAGGAACTGAGTATTTACTAAGATTTAAAGGGAAATCAAATGAATTTGATAAATGGATACCTGAAAAAGAAATTTCTAATTTATCCACCCTTCTTAAAAAATTTAAACAGAAATAAATTTCTGTTCAACCAGCTGAGGGGTTAAAAAACCAGTACTCATAATATTTTATTATGTTTTATTTCTTTAAAGTTGATATCTTTAATGCTACAGATTTATTCTGAATACCTGAAAATTACAAATTAAATAAAATAAAATGTATAACTTATCATTTTTTATTGTTTTTTTGGGTGGGCGAGTGTCAGCCTGTATATCTCCAGGACTGAGTAAAAAGTGATTATAAGTTATGTTAAACACATGAACTATACATGGGACTAATAAATAAGAGTACACAAATAGTATACATAAGTAAAATTATGATAATACACAAAAAATGCCATTATAACACCTTATATACACGCATATATCCACCTTTTATAGTTCTTATGTACTTAATAATAAGTTGGAATATGTTAGGGTAATCTTAAGAACCTTAAGTATAAGGCTGCATAACTTTTAAGTACACTTAAAGCTGTTATATTCATTGTTTTATGCAAAAAACAAGAAATGCGCTTTATTTCACTTAAACGTTGACTATATGCGCTATAAAATTGAGAATATCAAAATTGCGCTTTGACAGATCAATTGGGCTCATTTAGAACTATTGATTTGGCTATTTAAATGCATAAAAATAACACTTTTCAAATTTGGTGTTTTTTATGCCAGAAATGGCTTCTGTGTACTGGCCACATACTGCCTGCTTTTTTCCCGTGTGAATAGCTTCATTTTTAGCAAAGTTAGCTTTTTCACACTATAATTACCCCACATTCTACTCCCACTGTGGGGAAACACACTAAAATAGGCGACAGGCGCTTATTTAGTGTCCTAGCTTAATTAATAATGCATTGACCCTGTTTATATGCACTAATTTCATTAATAACCTCACTCTTGGCACTTTATTTCATCACCACGCTTAAATTCGCCTAATTTTAGTCAAGGATTTACCCGTGCAAGAGCCTGCCAAGAACTGCATGTAGTTACCCCACATCTCACGCTCTTTTTTAAGTTTTTGGGTGGTTTCTCAGTCAATTTTGGTTATTTTTGAATGGAAATTTCACGTAGTATAATGTCAGGATTAGCCCCATTATTTCTACAGTCAATCCCCCTTATTATTAAGCTATTATTAACCTTAAAAAGTCTCCTTTAGTCCTTAATATTATTGTTTTATACGCATATACTCTCTTTTTGTCTTTTTCTTTAATTTTGATGGATTTCCCTTATTATTTCAGGATTTTGGCGGTTATTACTCTTCTAATTATGTCATGGGTCACTGGGAATGTTGATGGGAATGTCTATTAGTTGTTTAGAGGCGTGATTAACTGTGTATTGGGTGGTACATCAAGGGAATCATTGGGGAACTCAGTGTGTATAAAAGGAGGAGGTTTTTGGGTTGTATTTCTTCATTCTTTATCATTACAATTTAACCAATATAACCAAACCAATTACAATACATATCAATTAGTACTTTTATAAGACTTTTGAATAGTATCTGAATTTATATAATCTATTTTTCTACCAACTATAAAGATTGTAAGCCATATATAAGAATAGTGAGAATTATATTACTGAGACCTTTATATTTGATTATATTTTACAACTTAGTGGATTAAATCTACAGTATTCATATAAGACCATTAAAATCTTCTAGACAACTGACTATTCAAGCTAGTTCACGTCCTTGTACTTGACCTTAGCCTGACAAAACTCCTGTGCCAAATGCATACCAGGTGATGTTACACCATTTATAATATTATTAAATAAATGTATAAAAATATGAAAATAATTTATTTTAAAAATTATTAATTGATATCCAAAAGCAATATGAGGAATAAAAAAATAGATTAAAGGGATCAAATATGAAAAAAGAAATCCAAGTAATATTCCTACTATCAAAGGCCAGTAGAGGTGTTGAAGCAAATGAGAGCCATCAGGGATAAGTTGTACTAAATTGACTGTTTTTTAAAGATAAAAAATTGTGCACCTGTTGTTTGGATGAACTCTAGGTGGAAACTTTGGCTATATAAAACTACTTCCAGTGAAGTTTTTTATCAAATAATTTTTTTATTGCCATAGAGAGAATTGATCCCATCTGACTGCACCTGACCAAAAGTGTCCAGCACAAGTTCAGCCAAACTTGTGCTGGACACTTTTTTGATGGTGAGTATCTAGGGTGCAGGTCTTCTTCAGTGCAACTGGTAATTTTTTAAAACATATCCACTGGTATTTGATCTTTCTGTTTTATTCATATTTTATCATTTGATCAATTTTTTGTCACCAGAATATTATTATTTTTATTAGTATAGCAAAAAAACATGTGCCAAATGCTTACAGGGTGATGTTACACCTTTAATAATTTTATTAAATACAGATAAAAATTATTAAAATGATTTGTTTTACATAAAATTAATAGATATCTAAAAGAAAAAAAAGGGATAAAAAGAAATAGGTTGAATAAAAGGGATTTTATATGAAATTAAAAATTCAAGCTAAATGCCTACTTTCAAGGCTCAGAATAGGTGTTGGATAAAATTGGCACCATCAGGAATAAAATTGTACTTAATTTGATTTTTTGAAAAACTAAATGAAGTTTTCAACTGATTTTTTTCCAATATTTAGTTGGACACTTTGTCTATATCAAATTACTTCTAGTACCATGATTGACCAAATTACATCCTCATTTCCATATGCAGAATTGATCCCATATGGCCGGACCAGGCCAAAGGTGTCAACCACAAGTTTGACAATTCTTCTGGTGGACACTTTTATGATGGAGAGTAGTAGGGTGCAAGTCTTCTTTAGTTAATCTAGTATTCCTTATAAATATTTCCAACTTATTTTTGGCCAAAAATCAGGTGGAAAGTTTGTCCATATCAAATTACTTCTAATGTTGTGATTGACTAAAAATTGATTCTCATTGCCATATAGAGAGTTGATCCCATATGACTGGATCTGGAAAAAGTGTCACCACAATTTTTGATAAACTTAAGTTTGAAAATTTTATGATGGAAAGTAATTTCAAGTCTTCTTCATTTCATCAAGTAATCCTCATAAAAATTTCCACCTGTATTTTGGCCAAACTTCAGGTGGACACTTTGGCCTTATTAAATTAATTCTAGTTCCATGTTGATAAAAAACTCATACTTATTGCCATATAGAGATATTAAACCCATCAGACTTTGCCTTTGCAAAAGTGTCTACCTGAATTATGGCTAAACCTCAGTTGGACACTTTTATGATGCAGAGTAGCTGGGTCAAAAGTATTCTTCAGTTAATTTGGTATTCATAATAAATTTATCCTCCTGAATTTTAGCCTAACTTCAGGTGGACAATTTTGAAAATCACTGGTGTGGTCTTCCAACATTGGCAGGGGCCTTTGTTGTGCTATTTGGTGTTGTTTGGGCATGTCTTAATTGACATCTGTTAAGGAATTAGGTATTTTTCTGGTTTTATTCTGTGGATATTGGGTCTGCGAGTATGTGGGTACTATCATTGGATAGCCCCGGTTTTTTTCTATATTTTCTGTCTTGTAGATATTTTTCATATTCTAAGGTTTAAGGGGTCATTGCCTCATTTTTCATTTAAAAAGATAGCTGTTTAATTTTGTTTTTCGTGTTTTACGGGCTAACCTTAAGTCTTAGGGTTAAGTGCTTAGTACCGTTGGATAGAGCTAATTTTTCTCTATATTTCATGTCTCAATGTTGTTATAGTGAAATTCTGTGTTTTAAAGGTTTTAGTAGTTGTAGTTAGTTTTTCTAAGTAGATTGGGTGTTTTTAGTGGTTCTCTGGCTTCAGGGAGGCCGTGCCGCTTCAGGCGGCACCTCTGACGTCGGGCTGCCCGCCCGCCTCTGTTTTAGAAGGTTGGGGAGCACTTCTGGAGGGTTTTTTATGCAATTTGATGGGTACAGGCGCCAAATTGTTAGGTGTGCATGGGCTCTTTGATAGTGGTCTGTGTGTAGATAGTGAATAAGACAGTTTGGGGCAACCTTAATCATCATACAACCATCCGGAGGTGATATCATTGTTCCTCACTCAGTTTTCACTGTTTTCTGGCCACAATTGGCTGTGTTTGTTGCAAGTGAGTTCTTCATTTAACTTAACTTTGGCAACTGTTTTCTCTGTTATAGTCTTGCAAGCTATAGCAAGTATTATTGCTGTCTCTGGTGTGGATTTGCATCCTACATCAAGTATTGTTGCTGTCTCTGGTGTGGACATTGGTCTACATTTCAGTTCTTTGGTCTGGTAGTCTGTCTGGTGACTACTTTCTTGGCTCATCAAGCAGTCAAGTGTATTGGAAAAGGGGCTTTGGTAAACAGGAACCAATTTACTGTAGCAGGTAAATCTCACTTATTTTTCTAAAGGGACAGGGGATTTTCTCTCTGGTTTTTCTCCAACTCCCTTGGTCAAGGCCTATAGCTAGCACTACAGGATTGTCTACATTTCTGGCGCCCAACGTGGGGTAGAACCTGCTAGTTCTTTGGAATCTCTGTTTTCTTTGGGTGGCTCTTTTTGGTGTTTTGGACTGGGAGAATGGCTTCTGGTTCTGCTATTCCTGTGGTGACTGTCAGTGGGGGGGATGGTCCTCCTGCTGTGATGGTTAGGGAATGTGTTAGGATTAAAACTTGGGATGGTACCAAGTTTAATGGGGAAGATGTGAAGTGGTTTCTGGAGAAATATGAAACTGCTGCTGGTGTGGATGGTGCTTCCTACCTGGACATGGTGAAGCAGATTATCTTCTTCATTAGTGATAGGACAGTGGAGAAGAAGATTGTGGCCATGTATGGCTACAAGAAGAGGGATTGGAAATTGTTGTGTAGGGTGATGGTGGATAGATGGGGTGTCAGGTTCACAATGGTGGATCTGAAAAAGGTTGTCAGTGAATGGCAATCTTATGGTGGTGTTGCTAACTTGCATAGTTACAGGAAGTTTCTGCTACAGTTTGATCGTGTGGTGGAATATTTGGTGGAAGTGGAGGAGCTGGCACATGAAAATGCTGCCAAGGATGTTTTTTGGTCTGCCCTGGCTAGAGATGTAAGGATGGATGTGTTGAAGGAGTTTTCAAGAAAGGAATTGATGAAAACTCTTTCTAATGGGGATCAGAAGTTGCCTGCCTTGGATAAGGTGAAGGAGGCTGTGGAGGCCCATTTGAAGTTATTGGCTGTGGACACCTATCAGGAGGGGTGTGCCAAGTATGTCAGCAAAGTAATTGAGGCTTTGGCTGAAGAGGAAATTAGAGAGAAGAAGGAGGAGAAGAATTTGGTGAAGGTTCCAAAACAGGAGAGGGACCCAATGGTGGAACAGTTAGCTGACCTGACAAAACAGCTTCACATTTTTGTGCAGGAGGCTAAGAAGGTCAATAAGGCACCTTCTCAGCCTTGAGATTTTGAAAGAAGGGCTGGTAGGAGTGATCCTTGGGTTCGCTCTTATTGCAGTAGGAGGGGGCACAGGTCCAATGATTGTTGGGCATTGAACTGGGATGTGTCTGAAGGAAAAGTGGAGTTTGATGTCAGGGTTTTCAAGTTCCCTGACGGTTCTTTTGTGAAGCCCAGTGAGGGGCAGACTCCTGTGGATTTGGTCAGGAGGAAGGGAGGTCTCAATCAAAGGAGGCCAAGGTTTGAGGAGATTTCTGATCAGGGGAAGTCTTCTGGTAAGGAGGATGATGATGTAAAGGGAAAGGGGAAGGAGGTCAATAAGGTCTCTTTTTCTACTTCTTTTGGTGGTTTGGAGTTGTACTCTTGTGGTGGACAGTCAAGTGGGGAATGCTTGGCTGGTGTTTATGATGTGGAAGCAGGAAAGGTGGGAAGGCCTAAGAGCAGTTCTCAGGCCCAACCAAAGACTAAGGCTTCAAAGGTGGATCCTAAGCTGAGTGTATCTAGGAAGAAGTACAGCAAAGAGGAGCTGTACAAGATGCAGAAGGGTATGGCTGACATGGGCCCCCCTAGTTTTGGCGCATTGGACATGAATGGTGAGCCAATGCCAATGGATGTTGATTCTGACTCTGAGGAGGATGTCCCTTTGGCTTCATTGCCAAAGCCTTCTGGTGTTAGAGGTTCAGGTGAGGGATCTGGTTTGGTTCCTGTTGATGGTAAATCGGTTGGTTCTGTTCGTCCTCAAGAATCTTCTAGGACCAAGGTGGTGAAGCCAAGGGCTCACTTTGAGAGGCCAGTAGTTTCTGGTCAAGTTAATATTATGGACTCTGTTCTGGAAAGGATGAATCAGGGTCAGGTTTCCCTATCTTATGGGGAGTTGTATGCTATCAGTCCAGGGTTGGCTGATAGGCAGAAGAAGTTGTTGACCAGGAGAAGGGTTTCTTCTGGGGAGGTGGAATACATCTGTGATTCTGCTGAAAAGTTTGGTGAGGGGTTGGAAACTCATTTTTCTGCACCTCTGGGTTATTTCAATGTCACTCTGAATGGCAGGGAGGCAAGGGCATTGGTGGATTCAGGTTCTCAGATAAACCTGATTACTTTGTTTGAGGCAACTCATTTGGGCCTCCCCATCCAAACTGGTATTGGTGGGAACTTGAGAGGGATTGGTGGCCATGTCACTGAATTGGTCCGAACTTCTGAATTTGTGAAGTTAGATGTTGGTGGAGCCTCGGGGAAGGTTCATTTCTATATTGCTAAGGGAACAGTTAAAGCTGTTCTGCGCAGGCCATTCTTGATGGATTTCCAGGCAAGAATTGGCTATCAATATGATTTGGGAATCAGTTTGGAGTTGACTGGTGAAGATGAAAGGAGACTTCACATGAGGTTATCATCCCCTGGAGAGGATGGTTGGGAGACCAGGCCTGGCTTATCTTCAATGTGCCAGTGTATGGATTGTTGCAGGAGACGGAGAGAAGTTGGTGCTGCCTCCGGTTTTTTGGAGTGTGGCTCAGGCTCTATTGAGAGTCTGGCTTTTTTAGAGTGATAAGGACTGATCACCCTAGTGCTAAAACCTCTCCCCAAGATGAGGAAATCCCAGGTTGTGGTAGGTCAGCTCCCTTGGAGATATACCAAGTGGATTTTCAACTTTCTCTTTTTAATGTTTCTCTTCTCTGCAAGTATTTATCAAATTTTCTATCAAGTCTCTGTTCTTTCTCAAATTATCAATAATTTTTAATTCAAGTTCAAAAAGGAAGATTGGTTATATATCTTTATTGAAAGATATGTGGAAAAGTTTTGGGGCGGTGAGATTGGGGTCTAAAAGTAAGTCCTCCCAATTGTGCACTGCTAGGGTTTCTTCTACACCTTTCAAAAACAATACCTTGGCCACACCTGTGAGCATTGGGGAAACACTGGTTCTTTTTGTAGGTCAGAAGAAGACTCAAGAAAAGAAGAAAAAAATTTCAAGATAATTCAAGAAAATCAAGAAAACATTCTGAAAATAATGAAGAAAGAGGATCATCAAGATCAATTTTTGGGCCTCCAGCATGAGGTTAAACTGCAGAAAATAATGAAGAAAGAAGATTATCAAGATCTATTTTTGGGCCTCCAGCATGAGGATAAACTGCACAATTTTAAAAGAGTTGATTCTGAAGATGAATCAAGATTCGAAGATTTGGAAGACGGAAGTGAGGATGAAGATTTGGAGTGGTGAGATTGGGGTCTAAAAGTAAGTCCTCCCAATTGTGCACTGCTAGGGTTTCTTCTACACCTTTCAAAAAGATTACCTTGGCCACACATGTGAGCAATGGGGAAACCATTGGTTTTTGTTCCAGGTCTGGTGGTGAAGATTTCCTGGAGATCCCTCAAGTTGAAGGTGGAGCGGCAAAGTATAAGAAGGTAGCGCAGAAGATTAGGCCCGTCAATGAGCCTATGCCTGTGGGTTTGAATCTGCCCTTGAAGAGACCTCCTTTGTCAAGAGATCCGTACTGTACTCCATTGGTGAAGAATCCTCCAGAATTTGTAGAGACAGCTAAGGTGACTGTGGAAAGTTTGAAAGTTGTTAATTTTGGTCCTGATGGGTGGTTGTCTGAAGAAGAAAAGAAGTCCTTGTTGCACGTTATTGTGCTAAGGGAAAAAGCGGTGGCATATGTTGAGGAGGAAAGGGGTGTTTTGAAACACTCTTATGGGGAACCTTACTTGATTCCTGTGTTTTATCATGAACCTTGGCAAATCAAACCTATTCCGATTCCAGTTGCTATCAGAGAGGATTTTGTGAAGATTGTTAGGGAAAGAGTCAGGAATGGGTTATATGAGCAATCAACATCCAGTTACTCAAGTCCGGTTTTCAGCTTAAAAAATCAGAATGGAAAGTTGCGGGTGGACCATGATCTTAGAGCCTTGAATAGAGTCACAATCAAGGACGCTGGTATGCCACCAAGTGCAGAGGATTTTGTTGAAGCTTTTGCTGTCAGGGTGTGTTATGGTTTGGGTGATATTATGGGTGGTTATGATGAGAGGGAACTCCATACGGATTCAAGGCCTCTCACAACTTTTGAGACTCCTTTGGGAATATTTCAGCTCACTAGGTTGCCTCAAGGAGCAACTAATTCAGTGTCAGTATATCAAGCACAGATGGCTTGGATTTTGCAGGATGAGGTTCCTACTCATGCTGGTATTTTTATAGATGATGGTGAAATTAAAGGACCATCCACTGATTATAATAATGAGGTTTTAGCGGAGAACCCGGGCATAAGCAGGTTTGTCTGGGAATATGCAATAACTCTAGAGAGAGAATTGTTTAGGACTGAAGAGGCTGGTTTAACCATTTCAGGGTCAAAATTCTGTTGTTGGGTTCCTGCTTTGGAAATTCTGGGTCATGTGGTATGTAAAGAGGGAAGGATTATGGCAAAGAAAAAAGTTAATAAAATTTAGTCATGGACAAGGCCTAAGAATACCACTGAAGTCAAAAGATTTTTGGGTGTGTGTGTATATGTCAGGATTTTTATTAAGGAATTTTCTTTGTTGGCTTCACCTTTAAGGAGGCTGACCAGGAAAGATGCAGACTGGGAATGGACTGAAGAGTGTGAAGAGGCTTTTCAGAAGTTAAAGAAGGTGGTTGGTGAAGATATTACTCTTCACAAGTTGGATTATGGCATTGATGATGGAAAAATTTATCTGGAAGTGGACTCAAGCTATATTGCTGCTGGTGCTGTTTTGTCTCAGGAAGATAAGACTGGGAGGGTCAGACCAGTAAGGTATGAGTCTGTGGTGTTTAATGAGGTTGAATCTAGGTATTCTCAGGCTAAGTTGGAGTTGTGTGGTGTAGCAAAAATTTTAAAGAAGCTACAGATGGTTTTGTGGGGGCAGCATTTTGAGCTGCAGGTGGACGCAAAATCCTTAGTTCAGATGATTAATACACCTAGTCTTCCAAATGCTCTAATGACTAGGTGGGTGGCATTTATTTAACATTTTTATTTTGACCTGGTACACAAACCGGGCAAAACTTTTACGATGCCTGATGGATTGTCAAGGAGGCCACCTAAAGACAAGGATTCTGATTCTGAAGAGTTTGATGAAGATGTGCCAGTGGTTAGGGCCAGCACAAAGGGTGCTGAAGATTTTTCTGTCCTCCCCCATGAGGCTAAACTGGATGATTCTTCTGACCTCCCCCAAGAGGGGAAACTGGCTGGATCTGATCTTTATTCTGGTGATCAGGATGTTTTTGTTGATGAAGATAGAGTTGTTGTTTAGGACAGCTCGAAATTGGAAAAGGGTGTTTTTGTTAGTGAACTGGATTCTCACAAGGTTCAGTGGAAAGAGAAGGACGTGCCAAAATTTAAGGATTGGTGTCCTGGTTGGGCTGCTCAATTGGCTCATGTCCACACGGGTGATTTTGATGACAGAGTTGTACCCTTGGATGTTGTTTTGTTGGAATTTGAAATGAGACCTGGGGTCAGTCTGGGTTTTATTTTATTATGGTGGAATATCTGTTGACCTTGGAGAGGCCAGATAGTTGTGATGATGATACTTGTTTGGCAATCAAGAAGAAAAGTCCTGGATTCTATGTGTCAGGAAGAAGGCTGATGAGGAAGAGACATCCTAATCCTCAAGTTGTGGTGACTCAAAAGAAGGGTCAAGAAGTTGTGTTGAAGTCTTTGCATGCAGACCTTGGTCATAGAGGCTTTGGGGAGACTTATAGAAGAGTAACAGACAGATTTTGGTGGCCAGGTATGAAGTTGGCTGTGCAGGGTTGGGTTCAATTTTGTGAAGAATGTCAAAGAAGAAGTCACTTGAAACCTAAAGAGTTCGGCCGTGCTACTGGTGAAACAACTGTTTTTGGAAGAGTCAGTCTAGATGCTGTCCATTTTAAAGAGGGCAGGTATAAATACTTAATTGTTGCCAGGGATAATTTGTCTGGTTGGGTTTAGGCAGCGCCTCTGGTTAATTTGACTGCCAATAATGTGGCAGAGTTTTTGAAGAAGGAGTGTATTTATAGGTATGGGTTGATGAAGTTGGTGACTGTTGACGGCGGACCAGAGTTTGGTGCCAAATTTAAAAAATCTGTGGCTAGTGTTGGTTCTAAAGTTAGAGTGGCTACACCTTATTATCCTGAAGCTGAAGGCATGGGTGAAAGAGGCCATCAAGTTATCAAGAATGCTTTGGTGAAGATGTCTGGGGATAGCGCTGAAAAGTGGAGGCATTATTTACCCTTGGTTTTATTTGCTGATAGGGTTACTGTGAAGAGGACAACTGGCTATTCTCTTTACGAGTTAATGTTTGGTCAAAAAGCGGTTCTACCAGTGGACTTGGAAGCTGTCTTTTATCTTGGAATTGATTGGGATGATGTGCACTCAACAGAAGATTTGCTCTGCGCCAGGATGCAACAGTTGGAATGTAAAGAGGAATGTCAAGAGAGGGCATACTCTAGGATGATGAAGATTAGGAATCAATCAGTCAGGTACTGGGACAAGAAGTTGGCTCATAGACTCAGGAATCCCTTGAAACCTGTTTGTTTTGTTTTGGTGTATAATACACCACAGAAAAAATGGGGGGGTATTGCTAGCAATACCCCTTGCTTGAGCTCCGTTGAGCCACAAATCTATGCTTGAATTATGCACACATCATCACCATGTAGGAAATTGTTTGGCCTTACATTTAGTCAGAGATTTGTCACAAATTGAGCTCAAGATGAACCTACAATGATCACCGTTTGATCTTGTAAAATCCTAATTTGATCATCAGTTAAGCTCCCTTTGATCTCACTTTGATCTAACATAAGCTTTTGCATATCCAATATGTCAACTATTCACTTTCAAAAAGATTCGTAATGAATTTCACATGGAATATTAGAAACGAAACCAGTAATTTTGAGTAAATGTCTCATCAAAATGATTAATCTACAACAAAATACCATCAAAATTCAATCTGATTACTGAAAACTTTTGTTAAAATGACTAATAGATATTTAAATTGGAAAATAATATTCCATTTCTCAATTTCAAATTCAAAATATAAATCCTCGTTTGAAATGTGAATTTTGTAGATTCCTTGCCTTCCTATATTATGAGTAATATTTGAGGTATTTTACACATTTGTAAATATGGTGTTGTGCTGCTAGAAATTATCTCTGTTTCAATTTAACTTTATTGAAGCTTGATTCCAGAATGATACATATTTTATAACTATTTTGAGAAAAAAGTCACTAGTAATGAATTTAGCCTTTTATCTGTCCTTTATTAAACCTCACTTAATCCTACTTAAATCCAAATTGACCCACAAAAACCTTATTTGGGATATTTTTTAGCCCAGGATGATTCAAGATTGGAGCAAAATATTATTTTAAATATCCAATATGCCTATTGATTAAATTTCTTCAAGCTTACTTTAAATTCACATTAACATTAACTTTCACAGGAAATATTAAACACAAATCTTGAAAATATAGTATTTAAAATCATAATAAATATAATATAATATGCTTACAACAAAATTTTCTTTCTGGATTAATTGAAACAAAAAATTGTTCATTTGTGAAAATAGAAAAAATACTATCCATCCTGAATTTAGAATTCATTTTTAAAAATTTAATGCCCCCTCACTTTCAAGTTTATGATGTATTTCGAAAATTATATTTTTAATAATTTTGTGAATAGTACACCTGAGATATAAACTTGGGGATATCAAAAACTAAAACATCAGCAAATTGAAATGTTTTTTATTGTTATGAATGGAAATAATGATTGAAAAACACCATTAGAGCAAGTTTGATTTTGAATAATAGGCATACTTTCTCATGTAAATTTCAATAAAAATAATTTTTATTCTTACTTAAGTTGCGGTGGATACATTTGAGCTCAAAAAGAATTAAAATTGATAAAATAAGACTTCTATAGTTCATATTCAAAAATGAAATCACCCTTCATTATCTACCTGTAAACTATTTTAAATTGAATAATTTCAAAGTCAGTATATACTGATGTTATTTTTTCTTCTAAAAAATTTATTATATAGATTAATAGTCATAAACAGTTGACATAGATGTTAAATTTATATAAGCAATCTTTAATTCATAAAATGATAAAACTATCTTTTATGTAAAAAGTGATGAAGGAAAAAAATATTATTAAATTTTTGATGCACTATCAATAAAATTGAAGATAGAGCATATCAAAAGTTTAAACTTAATTTCAATTTTGATATCATCATTTTATTTTATTTTAATTGAGTAGAAAACAGATTTTAAATCTCAATATAATTTTAAATCCCATTAGTTTGTGGATTTCAACATTTGAAACTATGAAATAAATATTTATGAAAGAATTTTACAATATTTGCCCTTCTAAAAACTCATAAATCCAACTTCAAATCTTCTAACCTTCACAAGTAACCACAATGCATTCTGAAAATACTCTATATTTAAATAATTAAAGGTAAATAAAATTATGTTTTTATTCTTTATTTCAATTTTTGATAAATAATATATATATATACATATATATATATATATAATTTCTTAAAAAGTCTAAGAGGGAACTTAGTAGTGGTTTTGGCATTAGATATATAGATTCAACTTTCAAAAAATTTGTTTGGAATAAATTACAAAGACAAAAAGGATATATTTTGATGAAAGAATACTGATTTAGGTTCTCTTAAAATATTATTAACCATTTTTATGGAATATTAATCCATGGTTATCATTCTTTATGATATTATCATAGAATTTTTTCCTTTTTTAATATAATGATTTTCTATTGTGTGGTATGTAGGCTAAGATAAGTTTAAAAGATTTATTGAAGATATATATACCAGAAACAGTATAATCTGTAGATTTATAACTATAACTTACTTTTCTGATGTTTTACATCATTGATAAGTAGCTCATGCATTACACAAGTAAATAATTATAGTCTCTGGAAATAATTCCTTGTGAATTTCAAATTTTTTGTTATTCTTAAAATCATTACTCAAATAAACTAAAATTTCTTCAAATATTGATTGAAAGAAGGAGTTACAAAATCTTATTTTGTAGTTATAAAAGTTTGAGTTATTTTTCATATTATCAAGTATAATGAACATTTGTAAATTTTAACTTGAAAACTAGTGATCATAGCAAAGTAATACTGGAAGAATCAGATAAAAAGGGTGGAATAAAGTCATAGCACAACAGGAAATGATACAAAATTGTTGATTTTTATCTCATAAAATTCAACTTATTTTTAACATATTTTACCACCTTTAGATAATGTTTAGTGGATTTTAACATTATTATAACAAGCAAACTTAACAATGTTTTGATTTTTTTAACAAAAATAAATATTGTTAGATCATTTTTTTAAAAAATATGACTTATTTTTATGCTTTACTACAATAGTTAGTAGTTTTTTTTGCAGAAATTACTTGTTTTGATATTCTATTTTTGAACTTTTCAAGAGACTTCATTGCATTAAAGTTTTGTAATAATTTTTCATTAAAGCATCATATTTTAAATCTAGAGATTTGGTTTTGAAATAATATATATTTTCATGTTAATTGACTCATTATTTTTGGATTGATAAATTATGTTAAAATTGGGATTGCTTATTTCTAGTGAGTGTACATCATAGTTTGTTTTCAAATCAAAGATTAATAAATGGTGAAATTTGGTAAAATTCTAAATATCTTTTAAACCTTTTTGATTTAAATAATGTTTAATGTTATGTAATCATTCTATAAGTAGAACACAGTTAAAATCTGATAATGGTATATTGCTTTCAATTTCTAATACTAAAATTCTATTCTACTTGAAACAATGTAAACTAAAGCTTGGTATCTCATAAGAAACTCACAATTTTCAAAAATCATATTTCCAACTTTTTAAACATGATACACATTAAAATATATTTTTAGAATAATTTCCTAATTAGTTTCAAATACTAGAAAATAATGACCTCAATTTATTTTAATACTTAAACCATTCTGATGAGTGAATTTCACAATCCTCTAAGTAACATATGGTTACCATTTATACACATATGCATGATTTCTCCTTTTGTTTAATTTTAGCTGAATCTAAAAAGTAAAATCACATGTTGAATATCATCTATAGATAAACTTCTTATATTAGAAGCTAATATTTCATATGAGAAATTTGTTATTGAGTTTGGGAAACATTAATAAGTGTTGGGTATTATAATTGAGCCATTTATTCAAGTAAATAAAAAAGGATGACGTTCTAAATATTTCATATATATATATATATATATATATATATATATATATAATAAAAATTAATTATATAGTAGCATTTAACCATGTTTTTATACTAATGTCATATAAAAAAAGGGATTGAACTAAAACTTTCAGTAAAGAAAATAAAAATAAGATAAGTTAATATTCTTGTTTATATTCTCATATTTTTGAAATGGCTTACTTAAGGGAGAAAATTATTTGGTTTTAGAGTACAAGAATTTCTAGATAAAAATCTTCACAATATAGTTTGACCCTCTCAAAAAGAAAATTCCTCAAATTTTACTATCACATTTTATATATTTGTTAAGTAATAGAAAATGGAGTTGTGTCTTTGACAATGAAGCTTTATAAAATGAAATAAATGATTTAAATTTATAATATAATTTTTGAAACAATAAATCATGTATTCAAAAAAAATTATATATCTTACAATCAAGATAACAGTATTAATTAAGCAACTCTAACAACTTTGGAAAGAAACAAGAAAAAATAATTAGTAAAATGCATAAGTTATTTTTAGAATTTAAGGAAACTTAATAGCTCTACCTGTAAACTAGCCTTAAAGCAGGTTTGGATTTAACATGTGGAAATTCATACATAGTACCCTTCCATCATTAGAGCAGAATAAAATTTATGTAGTTTTATTTTTTTAATTTATAATAGTATTTTTATTTTTGGCTTTTTCATTAGTATAACTATATATTTTTTAACTTTTTTGTTTTTCATAACATAAGTTCAAAGCTGCACATCACTAATTCAAGATGAAACTCCATATAATTTAATCAATGAATGATATATTATAATGAATTTTACTAGAGACTTTTCAAAAATGGTGATTAAGAATACTTATTATAATTTTTTAAATTTTTATTATTATTCTATCTCTTGAAAGGAGATGGCCATATCTCAATTTAATTAGTTTTTCCTCAGAAAAATTTATTCTTGATCTAAATAAAATTGCATCACTATTAACTAGATGTTATTATACAATTTTAACAATTTTTTTATCTGAACATAGTTGAAAGTATGTATAAATTAAAGTGTTTCCACATAGTCTTACTATTATCCCACCATTATTTTCACATTTAGATTTCATTATAACTGTAAAATAAGTTTTTCAATAATTTTAATAATACCTTAATATTTAATAATTTAGTTACATAGTAGATTTTTTATCCTTTTTTTATATGAGGCTTATTATATAAACACTACTTTTAGATTTTATCCATTTTGATGTCTGATAATTTAAATTTTCATTTAACTACCCAAATTATATCAAAAAAAATTCAAAAGTATATTTTTTTAATGTACTCTTTTTGATAAACTTATCATTTCTTATAGGTTATTCTTCAACTATTTATTGTAATTAACTACCCACTCATTTATGGTCTGTTATTGTTGTTCATTACATACAGACAAAATAAGGATACTCTCATATTATATTGGAGTTTTAAATTAAAAAGTAAATACTAGTGGCTGGTATTAAATATGAAGTTGTTATAACTAAGTTGAACATTAATTAATTATTAAATGGCATTTTATATTACAAATTTTATTGAATGTATATAAAAATAACACTCAAGAAATATATATAAGATATATATATAACCATTGTATATCAAAAATGAAGTACTTATCAACATGGTCTTTTTAAATGATTTTCAAATTTACTTAAAGAGACATTAATATTACCAATTCAAATTTTATATCAAATACAACAATATTATTATTTCATTTTTAATTATTTTACAAAAAATTTGAGTTTCAAAGTAATTTAATTCAGTATTTAATGAATGTTTTTGAAAAATATTTTTAAAAATAGAAATAACCCCTCACAAAAAAAATATAATTTTTTTTACTTACAATTTGCACCATATTTCTACCCTTAAAATATTTGTATTCTTCTAACAAAAATATTTTTTAAATAAATTTAAAATTTTTTCCATTATTCAATTACAAAATGTCAAATTTATAATTTATTTTACCTTACTAAAAAATTTAGTTGAAAATTTAATTTTGTATTTCCAAAAAATAAACTTAAATGTCAAAAATTAAAAAAACAAAATTATAAATATAATTATGAGAAAGAGGTAGATTAAATTTATAATATTCATATAAAAAAAATTCATATATTTTATGGTGTTTGAATTTTAAATTTAATGTATTAAAAAATAATTATTAAATAACCAAGCCAAATGAAATTGGCTTGGATTTTTGGTATCACTAGAACTTGTTTTTTTTCTTATACTCACATTTTAATTTTAATTTTTTTTTTTTCTACATTTCTCATTTTTTTTAATGATTTTTAATGTTTTTAAGACCGAAGTTGCTTTCAAACAACTTCGGTCTAACGTTTCTCTCACTTTCCCACCAGATTGCACCTGGTAGGGAAAGTCGCTTCCATTTTAGAGACCAAAGTCCCTTGCAGGGACTTTGGTTTCTCTGTGTGCATTGCACAGCCAGAAAAAAACTGGCTGTGCAATGCACTGCATGCAGCACATGCAACACGCATCGCTGCTGCAAGTAATGCGCATTGCATGCAGCAGCAATGCAGGCTGCATGTGCTGCATGCAACGCGCGTTTCTGCTGTATGCAGCGCGCATTGCACATGCTGCGCATTTCTCATGCAGCTGACTTGATATCAGCTGCATGAAATATGGTAGCGATTGTGCAACGCGCGTTGCACACTGCTTTGGCCACCTCCCAGCCTAGTAAATTAGCTGGGAGGGTGGCAAACATTACAGCAAGCAATTGAAGTCGCTTTTAGCGACTTCGATTGCTTGAAAGAGACACTTCCAGCCAGGGGAAACCTGGCTGGAAGTACTAAATTGCAATGTAAGGGACCCAAGCCAATTTCAAAGGCTTGGGTCATAAATTAAGGTTTCTAAAAAGCAGCCAGTATAAATCTGGCTGCAATAAAAAGTAAATTTTTTAAATAAAATACATAAAAAAATAAAAATTTGTTCAAATAAAATATACAACACTCTTCAGCCAGTAAGAAACAGCCTTCCATTGTTACACATAGAAACAAAATCAAATTTTTCTTTCATCAACATTGGCCATGTTTCAATATTTTGAACCAAGTAAGATCAGGAAAAAGGTCACGGGAAAAAAATTGCATAATTAAAAGTCTCCCAATTTAATATGGTGCGGAGGTTCATATTTTAGAAATAGGTGGTGCACATTATAGTTTCCTTTAAAAAAATTCAAAAATGAATTAATTTTGGCGCAATGTAAATTTAAATGTGATGATTGTATGTTTTTTAGCTACGTGAAACATGGTAGCTAGAATTATGTGGCGTCAATTTTTTTTAGATGTGAAATTCAGTGTTCCACAAATGTGCATCTGTACAACATGCAGCCAAGTAAATTCTAGCTGGAATTAGTATATGCATAGGAAAAAATGATCATGCTGTGTACAGTGCCTTGGCAACATCATTCTTGGAATTTAGATGAAGTTTATCATATGACTTGGAGAGCTGCATTTTTTTGAAAATGTGATCAGTGAAAATTCATGATATATACATCTGTTTTCCACCCAATTTATTTTTCCTTTCTCTTTCTCACTTACCTTTTTCAAAAATTATCAATCATATTTTTGCTTTATCATTTTGAATTATTGGTACTATTTTCTTGACCTTATCTGATTACCGGTAAGCAAATTTTTCTTGCTATTGCATTTCATATCATTTTGGTTTGTTACACTTTTTTACACTTTTGACAAGTTAATCTAATGATTCTAATTCTGAATTTATTTTTATGGTATCTTTTACTGTACCCTTTTGATTCATTATAAAATAATTCTTTTTCAGTTAACTTAAAGTTTTTTTATTTGTTTGTCAATTTACTTTTCTTTATTCCTTATCAAAAATGTTCAATTTATTTATCTAACCATTTATTTTTTAAAACAGTGATTATAAAATAAACTTTATAATTAATTTTGATCAATCAGCTAGAAATGGAAGAAGATTTTATAGACATGTAAGTTCATGTTTTGCTTATCATTTTTCTATATTTCTTTAATACTTTCTCAACCATTATATTATTAATATGAAAAGTAAAACATCATCTCGTACTTGCTGAAAGCATACAGGATAATGTTTTGCTTTTCATAATAATAATTAGATTGTTTGTACTTTACCTTTAATTTATTGATTTTTAAGTTGTTTCAAAGTCTCGTACTTGCTGAAAGCATACAGGACAATGCTACAATTTAAAAATTAATAATTTATTGAAGTATAACTTTCTAAGTCAATATATTGATCAGAGCAAGATTTTTCATTTTATATATGTGGATATAATAATTCCGTAAATTTTTTAATATTACTAGTGTATTGGAGTTATACTTTCATTATGTTATTAATATTAAGTGTAGAGCCAAATCTCGTACTTGCTGAATGCATACAGGATAAAGCTATACTCTTTATATGTATAATTTAATAAAGTATACCTTTGAAACGCTTTCTTAATATTTGAAATAAAGAAAAAGTATATAAATTTACTAATATGTAGATATGCTAACTTTTGTATTTCTAATATTGAAGATATGATAAAGTTAAAGGTATCATTGACTGATAATTTAAATTATGTTACTATTTTCTAATTTTTGATTTTTTTCTATTTTAAATCAAAATTGAATTCTCTTAGGATTGAACCATCAATGAGTAACGATTTGAAAAAAAAAACGGCCAGGGAAGAACTCTAACAATAGGTGGGTGAAAGACATTGCTACTGGAATGAAACTTGTAAACGCTCTTGGAATGGATACAAACGGGAAGAAGCCACATTTCTATGCACAATCTTATGCAAATAATATGACAGATTGCAATAATTATTACAATTTTTTTCCTGGATGTAGTATTTATAAACCAAAAGGTGTCTTAATACCTAATGTTCTTGTGCAGACTTTTGAAATTCATGAGCTCAAAGAACTAGATATGTTAGAAGCTACGGTGCGATGCATTAAGGATCTTTCTTACTGCAAACATGAAATTAAAAATAATGGTTATCATCAAAGAGCTGGTGGTTTTGGAAAAATGTTTGGTGGTGGCTTTATTTTAGATAGAAAGAAATCTTTACATATTCGTAAGTATCACTTTTTTTAATTTAAATACTGAATTTTTGAATGCTTTTCCTTGCAGATGAATACACTGATGATATTGTAAAAACGGATGAATATAAAAAACGAATGAAGAGGATTGCAATGTACTTTGAATATTTTTTTAAAAAAATATCATATGTAAAGTACAATGAGGCAACTAATCTTTGCGCAAAACTTGGTATTCCTGGATTTTCAAAAGTTTCTAGTGAAGAAGAGGGTGTACCGTTTGCTAGTAATTTAACTTGGACATCTGGAGGGAATGGTAATGGGTTCTCTAATGAGGTTCATCTCGATAAGGATGCAATTGAGTATACTTTAGGAATATTTTTTTCTAAAGATACAGAAAAAAACACCATTCATATGAAGTATGATAAGACCCAACCACGACAAATAGGTGGAGAACTTATGTTTCCCGAAATTCGAAGTAAAATCAACTTTGAAGCAACTAATGGAATAACAGTGACATTATGGCCTGCCAATCAACTAAGGCATTTTACCTCAAGATGTCATGAAATTCCTGGCTTCACTAGGATAGGTTCTTCTATTCAAATCAGCACTAGACTTTTTCATGCTATAGAAAAGCTTAATGTTTTTGATATTGATATTTCAGAATACTTAGAAATTAAAAAAGAAAAATTTAGGTTAGAATATTTGATTAGTGCTTTGAGAGTTTTTTTGAAAAGAGATGACTTAATAGAGGAAGAAATAGAATCAGCAAAGTATTATTTATCTAATGTTAAGACAAATCTAAAAAATCTAGATATATAAATATTAAAAATTTATATTATATATACACAACTTAATGCAAATTTAAACATGATAAATACTGGGAGTAGCTGTAACATTTTCAGTTTTGATAATTATAGTATTATCTATTTTTTTTATTTGTGAAATAAAATAATTTTTTTTCATAATATTATAAGAAAATTTGATTTACTTTTGAGGAAATATATAAGTTGTGAAATCTTTAAATGTCATTTTTATTAAATTGGTAGCAAAGGTTCTAAAATAAAAAAAACTATAATAAAGAATTTGAAATATATTAGCCATAAAAATGTGCTTTTAATGCTACCAAATTAACTGTATAGTATTTTAGGTCAAACAGGCTTATTAATAAAAAAGGTAATAATAAAGAGTTGAAGAAAGAATTTTGAATCAATAATAGATTAAATTGTATTTTTTTAAGAATGTACTCATTTAATTTTTTAAATTGTTCTACTTCTGATTAAAAATGTTACAATCAACGAAAATATTTGTAATAATTAATAGATTATATAATATTAAAGGTAAAGTAACAAAACTAGAGCAGTTATCATATTTTTATATAAACAATAAAATATTTAAGAATTTAATACAAGTATTTGAAATCATATAAGTAGATTTTAAAATCTTTGTTATTGCTGGACTTACAATAATTTTTTTTAATAATTAATTTAGAAAATCATGTCAAAGGTTACTTAATAAATTTCAAAGATGGTCACATTTTTGACATATTTGAAGGAAAATAACTTGAATTATACAAGATATATCATATAGACAGAACTTTATCTATTTACATGTTGGAATATTAATTTATTGAAAGGCTATGTTTAGCAAAAAAAGGTGATACTGGCTGAATGGAGCTCCAGTGATTAAGAAAATCTGCAGAAATAGCCCTAGCGATTCCCGGAGGACTTGGGGTATCAAATTTTAAAGGAAATGGATCACACTTGCCTATAAAAGGTTTTATTAATGTTAAAATATAGTTATTTAAATTTTTCCAAATTATTTCTTCCATCAAATGATTTTTTTTTCATGTAAATTAAGAAACTTAACTTCTGATATTACCTCCAAGCAATCAGCTGCTGAAGCCAATCTATGATCTTGAGAGCTCAGAAATAAACCACGGACACCATCAATTATATAGAATGTGAAAGATTGATATCGGTGGTGGGAGTATTCAGAATTTATTTTGTTTAGTGCAGCCTTTTGTTTCTCTCTCATTATAGTCAGTTCAGTATTTTCGTTTTTCTCACTTGATTGTTGAGCTTCACTAGTCTTGCCACTTGATATTGTTGCAGCACAATATTTTGATTTAAGAATG
Organism: Hemileia vastatrix; assembly: GCA_030280995.1. Taxonomy (NCBI): domain Eukaryota; kingdom Fungi; phylum Basidiomycota; class Pucciniomycetes; order Pucciniales; family Zaghouaniaceae; genus Hemileia; species Hemileia vastatrix. Next base: position 16,812,581 of record JASXTE010000015.1, read on the forward strand.
ATAATTGACATAATTATATCAATGATAATATTGCTGATTTGAAGAAGAGTTGACATTGATATATCACGGGTTTGAAGTGCAGTGGGACCAACTTCTAAGCCATCAGAAATCGGACTCTTCAGATTTGAAAGGTGAGCTAGAAGCTGAAGACCACGTTCAATTGGACAGTCTGAGTTAATGTTTTGATGTGATGGAAGCTGGCTGAATTCATGTGCGGTCAGATAAAGTGAAGATGATATAAGAGATACCCATGAAGAACGGCAGTGGTCACTTAAGATCATTAATCTCATGAGCATTCGGATAAGATTGGATTCAGGGTGATCCGTTTTCTTTGTTGAGGAAAGAATTTCAGTATTTAAACCATCAGGATCACATAAATCTTCCATTTTTTTGAAATCAATATTATCGAGTACCCATAGCTGTGAGCTATCAATCTCTAAAAAAATATTTGCTACAAAAGGAAAAAAAAAATAAGTAAAAGAACAAAAGTCAAGACTAAAAATTATGGTAACTTACATAACTCAGTAAGTTTTGAAAGCCAATCTTCTCCACAAGATTTTTCCCAATGAAAAGTAAACATTGGAATATTTGACATGGGTTCTTGGGAAGAAGTAGAAGAGCTTAATTCGAGGAGAGTAACAATTTCCAACCACGACCTGAGGACCTTTGCCGTGCTGATTCTACCTTTATAAAAATTATGAATTTTACAGAATTCCTCCTGCAAATCAGATTCTTTTAGAACTGAGGGTGAATAAGTTAGAGGTTTTTTTGATATCTTGATTGGAGTTGATTTCATTGGTAGAGAAGCTTTCAAAGAGGTCAAAGTAGGTAATTTAGGAGGTGATGGGTATTGCTTCTTAGAAATGAAGGAATTTGGTGATGAGCTGTTTGAATCATCATCTTTATCAAACATATCAACATGTCTTGAAGAAGATTTTAAACTTTGCTTTTTTTGATGAACAAGCATAGCTTCATATTCTGATAGTTGATCATCGCTATTTTCATTGCTCTTTTCATCATCTTCATCAGGGAGAGGGCGTTTATGGATGGAACAATCTACAGCAGGTGAGTTTCTGGTACAAAATATCAAAAGAAAGATAAAAAGTACAATATGTAAGCAATAAAAGAGATATATGATTGAATTTTAAAGATAAAAGAATAAAAATAAAAAAAAAAGGAAACAAGAATATACTCATTATCAAAACCTTTGCTTTTTTTTTGAGATTTATTATTTGATACATCAGAAAATTCATTAGCAGAAGCCGGTTTAATACGTCGAACAAAAGAGGAGCCTTGGGATAATCTCTTTTTCTTGGAGCGGATAACAGGTGTTTCAAGATTTTCCTTAGAAGTTGAAGCATGAGTTGAAGCTGATGGTTCATCTGTCTCATCATCATCCCTAATGACAATGACTTCATCAGGAGGAATCATACCCTCCTCATAAGCTACAAATATATATGAAGAAAAAAAAATATTAATAATCTTATCTACTAATTTAAAAGGAGAAAAAAAAATAATGAACATACATTTTTCAAGGCTTTTCACATATTGGAGTAACTCATTACAAGGGTTAGATAAATATGAAGGAGAAGGATTATTGTTAAGGATCTTGACAAGCTCTTCTGTTTTATCTCTAGCCAATTCAAGTAAATTGTGATACTGAACTCTTGTTATTTCCTGCCTCTCATCGCTAAGTACAGGAGGGTTAGGTGCCATGCCATGTGGCAGACATGGTGCAAGCTCAAAAGCTTCAAAGCGAGTATCAATCAGAGAGTGGAATGAAACACATTTGGGTGCTGGAAAATCAAATTTTTGAAAAAAAAAGATATAGAACATAAGTGAAATATATAAATTAAGAGAGAGGAACATGATATACATACAAAGTGGAGGTGTAGGATTTTGTATACTAGACATATTGATTAATGAATATTAAAAAAAAGTATTCAATATCAAAAAATTATGATGTAATATGATGAATAATTATAAGAAACTCTATTCTAGAAAATTGAAGTTGATATTTTAATAGGATAAAAAATTGAATAAGATTAAAATTAAAGTGAGAATGAAAGAAACAGAAAACATAAAGAGGGGGATTTTATATTATTTGAGCTTTTTTTAACATGTATTATTCATAGTGGGGTAAACTGAGTAACATGCTAAATCACAATCTGTTTATATTGAAGCAAAATTTGATGTAGCTAACAGAAAATACTAGTAATTCTTTGGGGAATTTTAGTGTGAAAAACAAATAATAACAAATTTATATCCCATATTCAAATTGCCACGGGTAAATACAAAATTTTTTAAATTAGAATTTACTCCTAAACAATGGAGATACACTTAATTAGTATATTATATGAAAAAAAAGGATAATCCTTTATGAATATTTGTTAAATTTAATTTCAGATGACAATGCGAGATTCACATATATACTGATATGCCTCATCAAACAAGAAATGAATTATAAATATAAAATTGGTAACATTAGAATTTAAGATAAGAATTTGTTTTTTAAGTGACAGGAGGAGTTTCAGGCTAGGGTTTGGGCACCGTGACCAAACCTTTGATAAACTTGGATACAACTAAGGGAAAAAAAAAATTTGAATAGTTTTATTTTGCAATATATCTTAGTCTGCACAAGATATTGCATTGTTGTCCCTAACTATACCAAAATTGTTACTTTTCAAAAGTTATAGGACTACTAAGTTGATAAAATATTATTATGAATCACCCAATTAAATACCTTAAGCAACATTCAAAATTATTAAAATATTAATATTCAATTTGAGATTTGGATTAGCTAATTTTTCACAACTTACCACAGTTTTGATTAATATAATAAAACTTGAAAAAAATTGTTGAGATAACCTAGAAATGGGTGCAAGAAAATGATGAAACATATGACTTGAAACTTAACTCATACACTATTGATAAACTTCATGGATCCTGATTAATTTCTATCGAAATTAATTTTGAGACTAGCATATTGAATTTTAGCTATGACCAAGTACTGTAAGTGCCATGGTTTGTATTCAATATATTGGTGTTGAAATTAATTTTGATAGGAATCAACAAGTATCAGATGGCACCATGCATGAAACACTGACAGAAACCATCAAATTTATGAGGCAATGAACCTCATAATTTCGATCGAAATTAATATAGACCCCTGCATATTGAATACAAGCCATTTCACATGGACTACACAGACATAGATAAAATTCAACATGCATGGCTTAAAATTAATTTTGATTGAAATTAACCAAGGCATTAAAACATCAATTTTTATATGGTGTACTTGATCAAACAAATTTATCTAACTTCTTAGCTTACCTATACTTATAGGAAATTTATGCATAGTCCATGTCCATATTAATTTCGATCGAAATCAATGTTGACTAATACATAATGAATACATGCTATGCCACTTACACTTGCCAGGCATAGCTACCATTAAATATGCCAGTATCAAAAATTAATTTCGATCGAAATTAATGAGCATGATAATCATGAATTTCTGGAGTCAACTGCTTATTTTTATGCATGGTGCCTTGCCAACATTAATTTCGATCGAAATTACTTTTGATACTGGCATATTGCATGTATATATGCCTGGAAAGTGTAAGTGGCATAGTGTGTATTCATTATGTATTGGTCAACATTAATTTCGATCAAATTTAATGTTGACATTTGCATATTGAACCCAAGCCAGAAAACAACCCAGAAGATTCTTCATAAAACTTCCCATTAATTTTGATTGAAATTAAGGCTGACCATATACATATTGAATGGTAGTTATATCTGGTCTGAGTAAGTGGAGATTACTTATATTCAATATGTATTGGTCAACATTAATTTTGATCAAAATTAATGAGCATTTTGATCATGAACTTTTTCAGTCAGTTAGTTGTTTCAATGCATAATGGCATTCCAACATTAATTTTGATCAAAATTAATGTTGAAATGATATAATGCTTTTTTGCATGACATGTAAAGGACGGCAAGTATTTTTAAGTATTGAAATTTACTATACATGTTGAGGGTAAATATAAAATTTACATATCCATATTAATTTCTATAAAAATTAATGTTGACCAATACATAATAAATAGTAAATATGCCTGGCTAGTGTAAGTGGCATAGCTTTTTTTCAATCTGCACTTGGCAACATTAATTTCGATCAAAATTAAGGTTCATGATTATCATCAATTTATTCAGTCAGTTGCTTACTGTTATGCATGGTAACATGTCAACATTAATTTTAATAAAAATTGAATTTGACATGCTACCAAGCATTTTTATGTAAGATGAAAAGTAGGGCACTCTATTGTTAAGTAAACACATTACAATGCATATTGAGCATGTAAATATCATTTACACATTAATATTAATTTCAATCAAAATTAATGTTGACCAATAAACATTGAACACAAGCTTTACAACTTACACACACCAGATATAACTACCATTCAATATGTATATGGTGCTCACTAATTTCGATCGAAATTAATGAGCAGTTTTATGAAGAATTTTTTGGGTCGTTTGCTGGTTTGGGTTCAATATGAAAATGTCAATATTAAATTCTATTGAAATTAATGTTGACCAATACGTAATGAATACACACTATGCCACTTACACTTTCCAGGAATAGACACCATGCAATATGCCAGTATCAAAAGTAATTTCGATCGAAATTAATGTTGGCAAGGCACCATGCATAAAAATAAGCAGTTGACTCCAGAAATTCATGATTATCATGCTCATTAATTTCGATCAAAATTAATTTTTGATACTGGCATATTTAATGGTAGCAATGCCTGGCAAGTATAAGTGGCATAGCGTGTATTCACTATGTATTGGTCAACATTAAATTCAATTGAAATTAATATGGATACATAAATGTGACATAAAGAGGTATGGACCATCAATTTGTTGAAAATACATTTTTATATCTCATACATTATTTGTTTTTCTTAAATAAAATGTTACTCTCTCTCAATATCACTTTATAACATTTACCAAGCTGCTTTGAAAAAAAACAGAATACATAAAATTCAATATAAGATAGCTATATTACACAGAAGATCACCGTTATACTTAAGTTATGATGATGTTGATGCTCTATTAATTGATTCCCGAATCTTTACCAGATCAATATCAGCTCCAACCCCAAGTGACTCACGTTCATTCACAGATAATCCTTGCAAAAATGTTGCTGAATAGCAATTCTTGGGGAGGTATTTGGGAACATTGAATATACCATTTTGTGCAACTGTCCTTTCTGATGACCGTGAATATGTTTTTAATGCTGATTTTTTTTGAGCTGGTGTATGGGCTAAGTCCTTTGTCATCTTATCCATTTTTTTAAACAAATCATTGAGTTCAGGATTTCGCCATCCAGGAATAGCTCGGATAGGTGCAGTTGGGGCTGGTGCTGGGCCTTCCTCGATATCAGAGATGCACCTAGTATCATGAAAAAGTACAAAAAAACCTGGCACATCACTGCAGAGATCTCTTGCTAACTTGTAGCGTGCACTAGCAATCTGAATTCCAACTAAATCAGCTTCATAATAACAAAAAGCAAAGTAAAATAAAAAACTTACCTTGGTCCGATAACGTTTTACTTGTGCCCTTGCCCTCTTTTCAATCTTTTCTCTTGCTACCCTTTCCTCTTCTTGCCCAAACAACCTTATCATCTCCTTCCCCTTATTAACTACCCATTTCTCAATAACACATTGAGTGAACTGAAGCTTTGACTGATTGATTGTATTCAAGGTGGTGAGCCATCTGGTACAGTGGTCGCATACTATGCTTCCCATGACTTGATTCCAAGTTGATTCTGAAAAATCACGGCAAGTCCAATCAAACGCGAATTTCTGAAAACCTTTTTCTTGCAATTCACGCTCTAAGTTTCTTTTGACAGAAAGTGGGATCGGTGCTCCTCCTTTTAGTCCTCGAGGCTCAGGTGCTGGAAAAAATTCGGGTAGTCGAATTTCGGATCGCAAGAAGGCTATAGAATTGGTTATCAGAAATTGTCGATCAGCTGCAGAATTGGCACGGTTAGAAGATTGGACTTGGGTTAGGACAGTTTGAATGGTTTTTAGTTTGAATTGGCTCCAATCTTTCCAATTTTCAATCTCCAAAGGTGTTGGGCTCGCAGGATATTTTGATATTTGTGTTGGTCCCCCAAGACAATACTTCAGAAAGTGGTAAATATTTCTATTTAGACTGTCCGAGCTCCTGGGAACATCATTCCTTCTAACTAAGCCTCTTACAGCCCTTAACCCCCGTTCTCGCTCATGAGACTCTGCTGAATTGAGTCTGTGGTAATCACTGATACCCATAATGATTGAGGGATTCACTAACAATTCAAATAAGTTAATTAAATTGGTTATTTTTCAATAAAAGAATACACTACAAATTTGACTTACCTGCTCCACTTGTGCTTGCTCCTTGGTTAGGCTGAGCAGATGATGATTGGTCTCTGAAAAATTCCCTCAATACTTCACTAGCCCAATCTCTTCCTAGCTGATCAGCTTGCTGATCAGCACTTTCAGAAGCAGAAGGATGATTGGGATTAAAATTTCTCGGTTCTGAATGAGACTCTTGGCCTGGATTGGGATTAGGTGGTGGGTTAGGATTAGGTGGTACAGATTGAGATGCATCTGGAGGTGGATCAGCAGAGGGTGGTGGAGGAGTATTTCCAGTATTAGTATGTTGAGGCGGAAAACAATCAGAATCGGTTGGGTCAACAGACATCCCTTCAAAATTATCATCCATAATGAACTGTAATAAAATAAAATAAAATAAAAATAATCAGTTGTTAAAATTTATACCTATCAAAGCTAAAGTAAAAAAAGATACTATGTATATAGTCTTGTAAACGTGTATGTTCTCTTGTCGAAAAATAAAGTGAATAATATATAGCTATCAGCTAAAGTTGGAAGGTCAACCTATTTATAGTAGATGAATGAGCAAGAAGATCATTCATTAAGTAAAAATTTTATCATATTTCTCATTATCATGATTTTATTTCTTTCATTCTTACATTTAAGATAAAAATGACTCATTGAAAGCATGGGTTCTCTCGCAATAAAAGCAACCAAAGTAATTGTTCACTGGTTTATGATAAGGTAAGTTGGATGCATTGCATTTTTTAATCGAGCATTGAATTATTTCTTTCACCATTTACAAATATCACCAATCCTACAAATTTCCCCAATCCCAAATTAACACAAAGATGTTAGTCAACAGAAAATAAATTTGATTAATTTTTTCACTCACTACTGTCTGCAGTCCAATGGCAGTGACAACCTCGTCTTTGATTCCAAACATTCCTTTTTTGTGCTCGACAGTAGCTGCATGTCCAATTATTGCATCTTTCTTAATCACAATTTGAGTTGCTTTGGCTACTCTTACTAACCGACAATGCACTCGTGGGAAAAGCTCATAGGGATCCTTTGATGTTTCTTCTGGACGGAGCTCTTTGAAAGGACTTACTATTAAATATATTTGATCAATCTCTTCCTTTGATCTGAAAAGATCATCAATTTGCCCAAACTGGCTATCTTTTCCATAGTAGAATTCAATTGTTGAATTAGCAATGTGTCGATGGTAACTAGTAAACCTCTTTCCATGTATCAATATGGTTGCTACATTTTCAACTACCCGATCCCCACTTTTCTCCGATGGTGTCAAAGCCCGTCTTGAAGTTTCTTTTCCCATTCGTGCCCTTACCCATTTAGTAAATAATGCCATACTTAGATGGATCCATTTGTTTTGTTTATCGAGATCAATATGGATTTTTTTAGTCTCACATTGATCATTATCTTCAGCTTCACCAAGATCTAATACCCTAGACTTCCAATACCAATGTTTGAGCATTGTTAGCGGTATCTCTCCTGTGGTAAATATTAATAAATTAGCACAGCTGAGTTTTTAAATCATTGCTTACAAACATTACATACGTGGATGGTGATTGTTTGGAATTTCAGATAATATATGATTCACCCGCTCTCCAGACCAAGTAGCTGTACCTGATGGTGGACCAAGACGCTTTATCATTTCAGGATAATGTTGAGTGATATGCAGATTTGGCTTTGCATTAATATTCTTCCAACCCTCTTCAAGGCACTCACAATACTCTAACAGAAATTGATCTAGATCTTTAAGCTCATTAGTCTGTATATTTTTTAATGTCAAAAAATTGGTGATCGAGCATAATGTTACAAGTGACTTGAGAAGATAATATTCTCTTGGTTTATCAGCTGAGGAAGCTGAAGATTCAGATTCTTTAAATTTTTCAAACCAAAGGGGTATAAGTGACAAAGGGAAGTAGAGAGTATACAGCATGTGCCATTCTGCTGCCTTGAGGGATCCTGCCTTTTTAGATCCTACTGATTTTGGAACTCGTGTTAGCCAGGAAGGTCTTCTTACTTGATCAATCATCTTCCATACAACCTGTAGCTCTGCTGCTGTGATTCGTGGATTACTACTACCTTCATTTTCTTTCTCCTTACCTTTCCTTTTATTTTCTTCATCTCTAGCTGTCTCATTTGATGAGTGAGATCCTTCACTCTGTGATATGCTAATGCTTCTTTGCCTTAAGTTATACAATGAATTCCTACTGTCACTGCTGTGAGACTGTATTGAGGCCACATTGCTATATGGAGGAATAAATTTGGAGCTGGATGACCTACTCTGGCTTCTTGATTGATTTGTTCCCAATCCTTCATTATCTAGTCCATGATGACTTGATGACTGTCTTGAACTCGTACGTCTTTGCCGCTTGTGCTGTCTCGTGTGTCCTGTATCATCATCATCATTATTCGTGGTGCTTAAGCTACTTCTACGTTTTTTCGAATGTTTGTGCAGTGAAGTATCAGAAAAAAAATCATCATCTTCTTCTCTTACATGCCAATTTTTATCCTTTTCCAGCTTTCTTTCTAGATCTTTTGCTGCATTTTGGATTTGAAAATAGCTTAGACTGTGATCTTTTAGGTTGCCAAGCATATGTGAATGCATAACATCAATTGAGCAATATTCAGTTGGACGCCAATATTCAAGGTTATTCAGCTCACTCCATCGTACCCCATGATTTTGAACAATTGATACACGCTCCCAATGTGACTTAGAATTTTTCCACTTTGTTGCCCAGCACATATGATCCTCATGATTCCGTAATGAAAAATTTCCCACATTCTTTTCACTAATTTCATCTTTAGAGATATTACAGAAAGAGCAGAACATTTTTGCAGAGTGACTCGAAAAGCCAGCCAATTTTCGTATTGCAGGAATGTCACCTATCAAAGAGAACAATGCAACTCTTAATTTCCGGCCTCGTGGATAAAGATGTGTCTTTTCAATCAATATACCATCCCATAGAGTTTGTAGATCATTAACCAGTGGTTTTAGAAGGTGATTAAGCTGTTCACTTGTGGGTTCTGTTGGTCCGGGTATAATAGAATACAAAAAAAGATTTTCCATTTTGTATCTATCTTCTTGAGGTAGGTTCATACACACCATCATAATATTGCCTACAGACTTCTGATGACCTCCAATCCTATTTCCACCAGGCCTAAACCAGTCGACATATAAAGTAAACATTAAGTTGCCTGAAGTTATCGTATATTCATCATCATTGCTATCCAGAGCTGGAGTGGTTATGGGAAAGTTTTTCCAAATTGAACCATCACAAACATCCTTCATCAAATCACACTCTACACGTTCTGCCACAGGGGTTTTCTTCTCAATCAGAAGCTCAAATTTGAACAGTTTGATCTTTTCCTTAAGCCAGTCGATAAAAGAATGGTGATGAAATGTTTTAAGAGATAAGTATTTTACATGTTCTTGATGTTCCTCCATCAAATACAGCCTTTCATCACATTTAACTGCAATTCGTCCTGCTCCAAACATTTTTAAATAGCGCTTTGATGATGAAAGAAACGGTTGATTGCAACATAGTATAGATGGTTGAGATTCAGAGTTATACTCATAAAGAGCAAAGCATTTAGGACAGCATGTTTTAGTGAAAAATGATTGATTGAGCTTTAATCGACTAAAAACTGTATCTATTGAGCGTGGGACCAGGCGGACAATGCTATCAGAATCCAGTATTCCACTATCACCTAGAAGTTTGAGCTTCTTAATTTCTTCATCCAAAAATTGAGTACAACCTTCTTTGCTCAAATGATGAATCAGAGAAAGCTTTGCTGCCTGCCACATAATTATTTGGCTATACCGTTCCCCAAGATTTGAGTTTCTAGAGACTGTTGAAGATACTTCTGCCCCCAATAGCAACTGCCCCTATGTAATAAATCATTGAAACATCATAAAGACTTTAATTCTCACATTGAACTATAGATATACAGCTTACTGTTTCTGTGGAGCGGGAACTTCCAATGTTAAGTGGATTGTTGGAAGAAATAACCATCTGGGCCTTCCTATTTCTTTCCTCTTGATGTTTTGCATAAGAATTAGAGCTTTTGAAAGCCATACCAACTTCAAAGGACCCAGAAGAAGTTTGATACTTTCTATTGACACATCCAAGATCTTGACATTGACATACATGAAAAAATGGAGGCATTGTAATTGTGATAATTGTAGGAATAAGTTAGCTATTCGAAGTTACCGATTGAAGGTATTCCTTTTTTTGAAAGGCACTAGCTAATATAAGCTACATTTTTTTATCAAAAGAATATGATGGAATATGTGTTGAAATTATTTAAGTTTAAATGTTTAATTTTTAATCGGATAAATTATATATTAATTTAAAGTTATGCAGTCTACTTTATTTGTATTCTGTATACTCTCTGCATTTGTACAACAATGCATGCATGTTTATCAGAATATTTTCTATCATAGAAAAAATTCTGTTGTACGCACAAGCATCTTAATTATTTTTCTATCAAATGCCTTCTGAGTTATATCTAACTACCCTATAATTATTTGATTTTGATAAAAATTCTTAGTTATGGACTATAAGAAAAGTAATCCATATTTTTAACATAATTATTTAAAAAATTACCCCAAAAATCAAAGTTACACCCAAAAATAAGTTTAATATTTTGTAAAAAACAATCACAAACATATTTCTTTCAATTTGAAAATTGGTCTGTACTAGGTAGAATTTTCTATAAAGAAAAAATCAAAAATACTCAAATAATAGATGCTACAAAAGTGTAAACCTTAAAGAATTACATAAAAGCTGAAACCTTGTATAACTTTTCATACATAAATGTGATGAAGTGACACTCTAGTCTATTTATTCAGGTTGAAAAAAATTACTCAAAAGAATATGTATTACTATCATATTGGACCAAAAATAATTTTTTGGTAATCAAAAAATGAACATAGCCTCACATTTAACAAATTATTTTTGTGGAAGAATTTTTTGAAAAGAAAAAAAAATCCGTTTCTTAAATGAGTCTGCTTTTATCACATAATCATTCTCTTTATTTTATACCATTCCTTTTGAGTTCAAGTTGCATATAAAAATATAATTTATGCATATTATAATTCCATAAAGTCGAAATATTTCTTATTCTTAATTTTTGTGATATTTCTCCTTAAATCAACTTTGATCATAAAGTTTTGTAGCTCAACAATTTATCCTTCCTCTTTGTTTAATTTAATTGAACATTTTCTTAATCTAATTATTTATGAACCCTAGTAGCTTTTACTTTCCTCATGGAAACCTGCCCACAAACACAAGAACACTTAATAGAATTTTTAATGAGACTTTGCCTCCATTCAATTCTCACTTTTGTAGATCTATACACAATTTTTGTCGTTCACTTTTGGATATGTCACCAGAATCAAATGGATGGAAACAAAACCCTACTGAAGAGTAATTAGACAGATTTTCATCATTCGACATGAATTCTTGCAACATTGCCTTTGAACTACCTCATCCAGAATCAAATTCAGCGGTTTCAGAAAAGTTTCCACCAATTTTCCGTGAATCTTTTATTGAGCACCTTCGCATGTGTGGTTTCCCAGGATCAACTTTCGCTTGGAACCTAGATTGTTTTGACAAATGGAACCAGGTCTTGGCAAATATTCTCATTAAACACTGGGACAATGCCTTAAAAACCAATAATTTGATTGCATATCCAATTGACTCAACTCAAATTAGCTTCTCAAATCAAATAGGAGTTCTTCACCGTTGGTTTTTAGGTCATGCTGATAGATTAAGACTTGGGAAGGATTCTCATAGCTCTCAAGAAATAATCAAAGTGAGAAAGCATAAATATAGAATAAAAAAAAAAGTATGAAAATCCCTTTTTTTTCAACCGTTTTTATTTATGACCTTTATTTCAAATAACAAAGATTCTTAGAATTCAGTTAACCGAACTAAACTTCTTAAACAACTTCCACATTGTGAAACTTATCACAACCTTTTCACAAACATCAAATGTTGTTCAGACACCGAAATTGATAATGATGGATCTTTAAGACGTATCTTAATGCAATGGAGGTCTGAAGATTTTTCTAAAGTTGCACAATATCTTGACCAACAACACTTTGATATTCGAGATAATTCAACCTACTCTGGCAGTGTGCTAAAGGACTTGGCCTTGTACAAAAGAATCAGTTTGGTTTCAACATTATCCCCTAACCTTAATCCTTCTCATGTCCCCCGGGGTTTGCCGAATGACTGTTATTCTCCCTTATATCTTGCATCTCTAAATCCTCAACAACTCAGACTTTTAAATCCTCAAAATCCCATAAATTTACCTGCTCTCCTTGAAATTCTTTCTTCCTCTAATGTGAGTGATTGACAAACTCCCTTAATAATAGGTTTGCACACTCATACTCCTCATTTCCACTGTTTGGGACACTTAGCCTTGAAAACAAAAACATAATTTTAATGATTACTATTATCATTAAAATTTATAGAAATGAAATTTGGCTTACATTGTTAGCTCCATTTTTTTCCTTTGAATCTTACACATGCTGAATTCTATACTTCCTTGTACAAAATAATTCAAAACATTTACTTCATTTTGCTGCCCCATTCTATACAGCCGATCAACAGCCTGTTGCTCAACTGCTGGATTCCAATTTGGCTCCTATTTCAACATTGAACATATAAAAAATTTAATATTTTTGTTCTTAATATGAAATAAAAGACATTGAGCTCACCATTGTATATACATTTTGAGCACACCTGAGATCTATACCCACTCCTGCAGCCTGAATCGTTCCAACCAAAACTTGGCAATTTTTATTAAAATGGAATTCATGCATATTTTTGTCTCGCTTTGTCCGGCTGAGTTCACCCGTAAGCTGGGTATACCTAATATTGTGGTCATCTAAAGCCATTTTTATTCTATTTTGAAATATTAGAAAATTGTTTTTAATAAGCCAACACAATTTTGTAAAACAATTCATTATAGAATCACTTACATCTGCAAAAAGTCTGCAAAGTTGGAGAATATAACAGCTTTTGGAAAATTTATATCCCTTTCACCAGACAAAAAGTTTTTTAAGTGGCCTATAAGATGACAAATCTTTGCGGAATGCTGCCAGGTGAAATCAAAAGTTGGAGTTTCATCCAGATTTTTGTAGATTGGATGGTTGCAGAATTTTCTTAAAATCATCAGCTCTCTTAGAAACTCAGATGAGTCCCAAGGGAAGTCAGTGCTTCTGGAGGGCCCATATCGCTCAGTGAATCCTTCTTGAAGCACATCAAGTTTAGACCTCCATGGATCTGCTAATTGAACCGATATCCCCCTTTGAATCTTTTTTGGAAGAGACAAAATTGCATCCTTTGTTCTACATAGGCTTATGACTTTCATTAAGTGATTGATTGATTTAATAGAATTAGCCTTTCCTTTTTGCAAACCTGGAAAAAGGAAATTCTTCCATAACCAGTCTTCTTGCCACTTTTCGATTCTAAGAAAAAATATGAGACTTTGAAGGTCAGTGGGCCTGTTCTGAAGTGGAGTTCCAGTCAAGCATAGTCGGTGTTGGGATTCCAAGTCAAATATTGTTTGAGCCCTCTGCGAGTAAGGATTTTTAATGTAACTAAAATAATATTTATAAAAATTGATTATAAAAATTAAGTTTTAAGTTTTAGATATAGAAATGGGCACTAACTGAGCTTCATCTAAAACAACTCTATACCAAAAGAGCATTTGAGTCACCGGTATCTTTTTTTGGCTTTGATTTTTTGACATCGTTGGGCTAGCTATTTCATAGGTCGTTAAAACAATAGCAGTGTCCTGTAGCTCATTGACATTAGTATTTTGACAATCCTTCCCATAAAGAACCTTGAAAGGAAGTGCATTATCTTCAAAGTGCACACTTATTTCATTGATCCAATTCGATAGTGTTGCCAGGGGGCATATAATCAGTGTGGCTGAACTCCGATTAATACCTTCTTGATTTTCTGATACCTGGAATTGTCTTGCTTCACCTTGAGTTGCACTTATAAGAGAAAGAGTTGAAAGTGTGTTTCCCAAACCCATATCATCAGCAAGTATTGACCTGTTTCCTTCAGGCGGCAATTGATTGTTAGGAAACTGATCTTTATAGTCATCGAATCCAGTTCTAAGCCAATGGTTGTCCTGGTGCCTCCACATGATATCCAACTTTTCCTTTAACATTCGTTCATTGTCAATCATAAAATTTATTGCTTGAAGTTGATGTGTTTTGAGAACTGTTTTGATTCCTCGGATAAGTTGATCAGCTTTCCAATCTTGAGTACTCTGAGATATTTGGAAAGAGCCTTCAAAAATTACATGCGGGATATTAAAAAAGATAGTGGAGTCGTAGTTCAGGATTGGACATAAATCGATTTGTGCAGAAGAAAATGCTTCTTTAGCAAGACTGATTAGTGTACTTGAAGAAAAGAGGCATCCCCAAAGTTGATACTGATTACCAAAAACTGGAACCAAGTAAGCATGAAAATAGAAAGGCTTCATAGGATTCAAGGCACTTCTTTGGTTTAAATGGTGAGATCCAGAGCCAATGTCACCCAATAGTGGTCCAATGTGCTGACTCTGCACTTGAGAAAGATTACCAACAAGGGTTGGTTTTCTTTCTTCAAATAGTCCAAAAATATGAACATTCCGATGGCCTCGCTGTAAAATTGTGGGGGTCGGTGAGTTTTGAAATCTTGAAATTACATTCATATAAATTTGATCGATTGTTATTGAGAACTGTCCAACACATCTGAGACTTGACATATTAAGTAAGAATAGTATCTGAAGATAGTGGTTGTTAAAAGATGAATTGAAGCAAAAAATGAAGAATCAGTTTTGAATAAAACGACAAAATAACTTTTTAGCATATGCTATGCTAAGCTCATAATTCTTTCACATGTATTATTATTATCTTTTTAATAAATATTGGAAGTAAATCAATGATAACTGAAATGAATAATATGTCTTAAAAATAAATCTTGAGCCTATAGAGTAAATTTTGGTTTGTGGAGGAAGAAAAATTTTCTCAATAAAAATGTGCATTATTGTTACATTATAATCACAAAATAGAATAATTTCACTCTTATTACACTTATTTATGTTTCTGTCTAATAGTAAAATGCTTTAGATGTCAGTTCAAAATCCAAATTGAAACTACTACCTAGAACGATATCTTGATACTAACATACTTTTTGTAAGTCTTTGGAAAGACACTTATGGTGATCTCAATAATATTAAAATTGATTTGAATTGTATGTTTTATCAAATATCTATGTAGTCTAGTGTAATAATTGAGATACTACAGTTTAACCTTCTGTTACCAACTTGGCAAGAAAATATATGTAGATATTCTTAGAACGAATATCAAATTTCGCTTTCCACAAGATGGGAAAGTGAATATTATGATATGTTAAGTGATATGTTCAAGCTTTGCTCAATCTGTGCTCAGCTCAAAATCAAAGTAATCACCAAGCTCCAAGAAACCTGTGATTGAGTTTGGTTGAACCTAGGTCTAACTGATTACCAAATCTTTGTCCAATTAATTTAAATCTGGTTTCACAATGAACTCCCAACAGCCTTCCAACAGCTTTCCAACCACTTCCCAACATTTTTAAATGAGGGGTATTGCTAGCAATACCCCCCCAAATTTTCTGTGGTGATAGGAGTTTGGAGAGTCAGTGGGGAAAAATCTTTGCTGACAGATGGAACGGACCTTACAGAGTCAGATCTCAGGTATCTGGAGGTTCTTATGTTTTGGAAGAGTTGGATGGTGCAGTCTTGAAAAAGAGAGTGGCTGCAGACCAGGTGAAGATATTCTATCCTAGAGGCACAAGGCATGAAGAAGATTGACTCCGCAATGAGGATAAACTACGGACCATTCTTTAATGTTGGTTTTTTGTGGTGATGCTATGCATCTGTTTGTTGGAAACTTTTGTTAGAGGGTACCCATGGGTGGGGCCTCTAGATTTTGTCTTGGCAAGTGTGGGGGTGACTGATGGGCTGGCTGCTCTATCAACAGTTACCCCAGATTGTCTGTTTCTAACCCTTTCTCTTAATTTGGTTGAACCCTAGTATTGGTTTCTTTTCACAGGTTTTAGTCCTCTATGACTTTAAACTGGAAATTCCTTTGGTTTTCATGTGCTGGACTCTTCACTTTTATTGGTTTTGCTTTATTGTGTTGGATGTTGTATTTTGTTGGTTAGAAGGTACCCAGGGGGGGCTTCTAAATTTTATTTTAGCAAGTGTGGGGGTAACTGATGAGCTGGCTGCTCTATAGAACAGTTACCCCAGAATGTCTGTCTCAAGTCTTTTGTTTGTTTCAGTTGAATTCTAGTTCTGTTCTTTATTATTCAGGTTTAAGTCCACTATGACTTTAAACTGGTTCGGGACTGGCTTCTTTATCTTTGGTTCTTTTGGATTGGTGGTGGATCACTGTTGGTCTCCCATCATTTTTACTTATTGGAGGGAGCCCACCCAGTGATCATTTCTATGGACTAGACTTTCTCTTACTGGACCATCTATGGAGCTGGGCTGTCTTTGATTTTGTAGTTATGTTTTTTTTACTAGATAGTGGTTTTAGATTATTTTCTTTTTTTCTCTTTTTTCTTTTAATTTTTTTATGGGGGTGTTTAAAATTATAAAATCAAAATATAAGGTGTTACCACATCAGGGCCACCTGGATGTGGGCAAGAATTGGTGGGGAAAGGCTCATCATTTGGCCAGGCAATGCTATTTTCTTTTTTATTCATTTCATTTATTTCTGTGTTTCATTATGTTTTTTATCTTCTTTAATTTCTAAATTTTTATTGTTAATCATTTAAAATATTTAATTGTGTATCCATATCAATGTGCACTTGGATGTGGGTAAGGTATCAGGGGATCAGCTCATCAATTGGCTGGGGGATACCAATTCTTTATATAATTATTTTATTTCATATTATTTTATTTAGTTCATTTACATTTTATTTTCAAATTTTCTTATGATTAGTAGTTTAGTGGGATAAGGTACTGTTTTTAAAAAAAAATCTAAATTATTTTTACTAGTTGTTTTATATTATTATTATGTTTCTAATCTTTTTGCAGGAGCTCATGGTCTGGAGGATGAAGCTTCTGGAGGCTGGTCTGGATTATGATGTCGTTTTTGTTTTTTGTTGTGGTTGTGGAGAGCACGGTGTTCTTTGAAGTGCGTCCTGCTGGAGAGATTATACGGGTTATAATGGTCAGGAATGGGTTTGGATGGGAGTTCAGAGGAGGAAGAAGAAGAGGCAGGAATGGAGTGCTGGAAGGTGTGCTTAATGATCCTAGACATCTTCCAGTGGTTGTCCAGTAGGCACTTTCTCAGGGATTTTTCAAAGTCATTCAAAGGTCCATGGAGGGCAAAGGCTTTCAGCATGTTGGAACACATGGTGCTTAGGTGTTGTTTCATGTCTCCATAATCCAGAGTCAAAGAAGTTTCTAGAGATTGGCCAACTCCAATAGTGGATTCAGGAGGAGGGGTGCCAACTAGACAAGAAGAATTGGATCAGTTATTATTTGTGTTGAAGAAATTAGATGAATTAATGTGATACTTACAGATTGGAAGCTCATCAAATCTGTAAGCAGCCGGAATTTGGATTTCTGATGACTTTGAAATGGTCATAGTAGGTGGATCAATCAGAGAAAGATATGGATTCTCTTAATCTTCCTCTGAAAGATTTTGAGAAGGTGAACTAGGAGGCTGATGTTCCTGGGGCCTAGTTGGAGCAATGGGACTGTTGTTGTTGTTGTGGTGGTGAATATTGCTGTTGGATTCAGCTGGAGGAGGTGCTGGTGATGGTGTACCAGGGTTGTTAAAAGATGGAGCAGGAGAGGGTGATTTAGAAGCAGATTGATCTCTTCTGGATGGAGCTTTTGAGGGAATGGAACTGTCAGAAGAATAGTTGGCTGACAGAGGGGAGGTGTAGTTTTGTTGTCTTAGCTGAGGACAAAGTTGTTACCTTGGTGCAGAGTTGGGTGCTCTGGTTTCTTCCTGGGGTCCTCTGACAGGTCTCCTAGAAGTTTGGGAAAATTTGGAGTTTTTCGACTTTGGAAGGGTTGGCTGCATTGCTCTGGGAGCAGTGGGAGGTAATTTCAAGGAGTTGTTTTTGTTGTTTAGCTGGATTTGGCTGTTTTCTAGTGATTTTTGGAGGTTTTGAGCCTGATTTTCACTGTCTAGTGAGGCGGGCCGGCTGCCTGGACGCGTTCTAGAATCCTAAGAGCTGATTTTGAAGCTTTTGTAGCCAATTTAGCAGAGATAAAGGTAGTTTCTTGGGAAGCTAAGGCTGGTCTTTTAGGAAGAGTTCTGGAAGCTGAGCTTCTGGATCTTCTGGAAGGTGCAGAAGATAAAGAGGAAGAGGAAGGACCAAGCTCTGGGGATCTTGTAGGGGATCTGGAGATGTATTTATGAGAAGGTGAAGGAGGAGGAATAGGGTAGTTGGCATCTCTGTCACATCTTTTCTTTTTGGAGTAGCAAGAATCACAAGCCCTGTTGTAGAATTCGGCTTCAGGAGTTGGAAGAGTGAATGTGCAAGGTCTGCACATGTAGATGCACTGTTTGAAGTCATAGTCCTTGGGAGCAGTGAAGCAAGAAAGAGTAGAGGGGTCAACATCAGGGGATCCAGCCATGATCTGTGGTGAGAAAAGATGATGGAAAGAGATAAGAAGGAGAATTTGTCAGTGATGGGTAGATGATGAAGTGAAGGTGGAAGTTCTGCAGGTTGGCCGTGGGTGTATTGCATGAAATTGGCTGGGATTTTTTTTATGCAAATTTTTTTATTTCAGTTCTCTATGACTCTAAACTGGAATTTCTGATAGTCCTTCAAGACTTTAAACTGAACACTGTGTTAGTCCCCCAAGACTATAAACTGAGGAATGTGTTTTGTTGTTGGTGGAGGGTATCCACAGGGGGAGCCTCCAAATTTAGCAAAGGCAAGTTTGGGGGTAATTGATGGGCTGGAAGCTCTATTCACAATTACCCCAGAATTTTATTTTTTCTCTGTGTCTTAATGTGGTTGATCTCTGGTTCTGGGTTTATGATTTAGGTTTTTGAGTCCCCCAAGACTTTAAACTGAGGATTTTTGAGTCCCCCAAGACTATAAAATGAGGATGTTCCCCCAATACTTAAAACTGAGGGTTGTTGTGGCTACATTCTATAGAGGGTGTGGTCAATTTTTCTTTTCTAAATCAAACTCAAGTACTAGTGGAATTACAGAGGGAATCAAGAGATGAAATGAAGTGTTCAGAATTAGCCTTGAACTGGTGAATGAGGTGTCTTCTGTTCTCAATGTCCTGTGGATCTCTAGCAGGAGTGGATTCGAAGTAGTGAAGCAGAAGTTGTTTCTGTTGAGATGTGTGTTGTTGGAACTTGGCCTCTATAGTGGGCAAGTGGTTTGGTGTTGGTGGTGCAATGGATCCTACATTGTTATCATCACTATCAGAAGATGGAGGAACTGAGAAGTCATCAGTTTTTAAGTTGAAGGAAGAAATGAAAGTTCCTTACCATCAGATGGACCAGGGATGGTGGAACTTGATGTTTTTTGGGTGGTGGCACTCTTCTGGGAAGGGTGAAGCTTTTTGGTTAATCTGGGTATCAGGATGGATGGTCTAGATCTTTTGGTGCTGGTAGAGGATAGACCAGGTTGAGGTGGAGGTGAATCTGTTGCAGAAGGTAATGGACCAGGTCTGTAGCAGGGCTTCTTTCTAGATTGGAAGACATCACAGGACGTCCTGTATGGATAGACAGGTGATGTCATGGCACAGATTAGATTATTGTCAATGCAGTATTGGCAAGGACTCATTTCAGAGGCATGTTTAGGAAGAAGGTTGAACATGGTGGTTTGATGAAGAAAGAATGTGGAAATTCTTAATTGGAGGGAGGATGTGGTCTTCCAACATTGGCAGGGGCCTTTGTTGTGCGATTTGGTGTTGTTTTGGCATGTCTTAATTGACATCTGTTAAGGAATTGGGTATTTTTCTGGTTTTAATCCGTGGATATTGGGCCTGCGGGTATGTGGGTACTATCATTGGATAGCCCCGGTTTTTCTCTATATTTTATGTCTTGTAGATATATTTCATATTCTAAGTTTTAAGGGGTCATTGCCTCATTTTTCATTTAAAAAGCTAGCTGTTTAATTTTGTTTTTCTTGTTTTACGGGCTAACCTTAAGTCTTAGGGTTAAGTGCTTAGTACTGTTGGATAGAGCTAATTTTTCTCTATATTTCATGTCACAATGTTGTTATAGTGAAATTCTGTGTTTTAAAGGTTTTAGTAGTTGTATTTAGTTTTTCTAAGTAGATTGGGTGTTTTTAGTGGTTCTCTGGCTTCAGGGAGGCTGTGCTGCTTCAGGCGGCACCTCCAATGTCGGGCTGCCCGCCCGCCTCTGTTTTAGAAGGTTGGGGAGCGCTTCTGGAGGGTTTTTTATGCAATTTGACGGGTGCGGGCGCCAAATTGGTGGGTTTACATGGGCTCTTAGTTAGTGGTCTGTGTGTACATAGTGAATAAGACAGTTTGGGGCAACCTTAATCATCATACAACCATCCGGAGGTGATATCATTGTTCCTCACTCAGTTTTCACTGTTTTCTGGCCACAATTGGCTGTGTTTGTTGCAAGTGAGTTCTTCATTTAACTTAACTTTGGAAACTGTTTTCTCTGTTATAGTCTTGCAAGCTATAGCAAGTATTATTGCTGTCTCTGCTGTGGATTTGCAGCCTACATCAAGTATCTTTGCTGTCTCTGGTGTGGACATTGGTCTACATTTCAGTTCTTTGGTCTGGTAGTCTGTCTGGTGACTACTTTCTTGGCTCATCAAGCAGTCAAGTGTATTGGAAAAGGGGCTTTGGTAAACAGGAACCAATTTACTGTAGCAGGTAAATCTCACTTATTTTTCTAAAGGGACAGAGGATTTTCTCTCTGGTTTTTCTCCAACTCCCTTGGTCAAGGCCTATAGCTAGCACTATAGGATTGTCCACACCGGTTAGTCATTATCCATCAAAAAAGTGTTCACCAAAAGTTTGGCTAAACTTGTGGTGGACCCATTTGATCAGCTACATTCAGATGAGATCAATTCTTTAGATGGAAATAAGGATGAGATTTTGGTCAATCATGGAAATAGAAGTAGTTTGATGTGGCCAAATTATCCCCCTGAAGGTCAGACAAACCTCATAAGGACACTTTTTAACAGGGAGTAACTGAGAAAAATCCATTTATCAGAAGGAAAATCTTTTATTGGATAGATGCCAAGGTTTCATATTTGTGTATTATGGTCAGTATTAATTTGAAAGTGTCTGTCCAAGCAATTTCATTTCCCATCATGACACATTTTGCTTTAAATGTTTCAAACTGTGTGATACAGTATTAAGGTGTCACATAGTATAATTAAGTTCTATTAAGTGCCCTCCTATGGTGCCTAAATTTATAATTTAATATCTTACATAATAATTATTTTTTATATAAATTCATCAATGTTTTATTTTATTATCAAATTTAATAGAGCAAGTATCCTGAATTATTATATATGCATAAGCTTAGGTTAGATCAATTTGTGCTCAATTTGTGCTCAACAGAGGACCAAAATCAAGCTCTGGAGGATCAACTTGTGCATAATTTGGAATAAGTTGATATTCGCTCTATAATCAATCTGAGAATAAATGTACTTCTAATACAATTTAAAAAATTTTTATAAAGTGAGAATAACCCTGGAATAATAAGAGACACTCTGGAGTTCAAAGAGAGGGGATTGCTAGCAGTTCACCCCCAGATTTTCCGTGGTGATAAAATACCAAAACAATCAAAATATGACCAAAGAGTCAGAAAGATGCTGTTGGTGGGTTTTCTAGAAGAATGAAGAAAATAAAAGAAGAAAAAGAAGAGGAATAAGAAATGGAAAGATAACAGGAAAACAAAAGAATAACAGTAGCAAATGAAGACAAAAATAAGGGCCTACAAAATCAATATTTGGATGTAAGGATTCTTGTTTAACAAGTAAGTAGTTTTTTCTCTCTGACTATAACAAAAAAAATAAAACAATGAAATTCTCTTAAAGAAAAATTTGTATATAGATTTATTCTTTAATTTTAGTGTGCTATTCACAGTAATAAAATTGTAAGAAAGAAATTTATATTTGTAAAAAAATATGTAAATTGTAAATTGTAAGGTAACTTAAGTAATGCTGACTACAAAGTGAGAAACCAAAGCCTTAATATAGGCAAATGAGGCCCTCTGAGACATCACTAAGTGTATATACAGAATAAAAGAAGGAAAAAAAATAAGATTAAGTGAAAAAGATAAAATGAGGTTGCCATGTTACTAATTACAAAAATAGAAATAAAAAACACATTTTATCAACCCCTTGAACCCTGTAACAGTGAAATGTATTTATATAGTATTCTTCATTGATATAATAAAGGGAGTTTGTAACTATAGTAATACTAAAGACGTTGTGGTACACATCTCACAGTAACACAGCAAGTGCAACAAAGGGGTATTAAAAAGCACAGAAAAAGTAGACTTTTTGAAGATAGTTGTTTTGTGTACTATGGATATCCAAGCCATAGGAAGTAAAAGATAGAGGGAAGTGCATACAAGAATATAAGACAAGAGGGTATGTTATGCAATTTAGGAATTGATGGTTAGTGCTAGAGGCATAATATGGATTTAAAAAGCAGCAAAAGGCAAGGGTATAAGTTTCACACTTAGAGAGATGTGATGGGCTTTAGATGTAACTTACAAATACTTAGTGCTGGTAGGAACTTGTTGAGGAAAGAAGGTAGCGCTAGAAGAACAAGTGGGTTGATAATCAGTGCTTAAAAATAGAAGAAAAATAATTAAGACTTGAAGGAAGGGTACTTACTTAGTGCAAAGTGTTTCACAATTAGTGGATACTCATTTGGAAAGTGAGGGTTATTACAATAGGTACAAAAGGTGGTAAATTACCTATTATTTAGTCAGGGATCTCAAGAAGTGTAGGGTATGTACAAAAGGTGGAGTGTTTCAGGCTGAATTCAAGTACAGAAACTTGAAATAGCTTGAATATTCAGTTGTCTAGAAAATTTTTAAGGTCCTATATGAATACTGTGGAAAAAGTCCTATAAGTATTAAAATATAACTCAATATAAAAGTCTCAGTAATTTTAAACTCACTAATTATAAATGGGTTACAATCTTATAGTTGGTAGAAAAATTTATGTAATAATTCAGATACTATCCAAATACTTTAGAAGTACTATTGATATGTATTGTAATTGCATTGATTATATATTTCAATTGTAATGATAAAGAATGTAGAAAACAAGACCAAAAACCCCTTTTTTTATACCCAATAATTCTCCAATGAAACCCTTGATTTACCAGTCCTATAAATGGGTAATGAAACATCATTCTAGCTAATAAACCTGTCTAACAACATAAAGAATGACCAATAACATAACTAGAATGATATCACCTGCCAAATTCCTGGATTAATAGGGATAATCCATCAAAATAAAAGAATAAGCAAAAAAATAATGTATGTGTGTGAAATCTTAAAGTAAAAGACTAAAAAATGAATGAATAACACTAAATATTACAAATTATTAAAGGGGATCAACAGTATAAATTATGGGGCTAATTATTCCACTTTACTACATGAAATTCCCATCCAAAAATGACCAATATTGGCTGAGAAACCACTGAGAAACCCAAAAAAGGATGTGAGATGTGGGGCAACTTCATTCAGTTCTTGGGAGGCACTTGCACAGGTAAATACTTGACTAATTTAGGTGAATTTAAGTGTGGTAGTAAATTAAAGGAACCAAGCTTGTGGTTATTAATGAAATTAGGGCATATAATAAGGTCAATGCACCTATAATTAAATTAGGACACTAAATAAGCACCTGTCACCTATTTTAGTGTGTTTACCCACAGTTGGCTTAGAATTTGGGGCATTTATAGTGTTGAAAATCTAACGTTTCTCAAAATGAAGCTATTCAGACAGGCAAAATGCAGGCAGTATGTGTCCAGTACACAGAAGCCATTTCTGGCATCAAAAACAACAAATTTGAAAAGTGTTATTTTTATGAATTTGAGTAGCTAAATAAATATCCCCAATTAAGACAAATTGATCTTTCACAGAGTATTTTTAATATTATTAAATTTATGGTGCATATATTCAACTTTTAAGTGATTTAAAGCACATTTCTTGTTTTTCACATAAAACAATGGAAACAACAGCTTTAAGTCTACTTAAAAATTATTTAGCCTTATTTTTAAAGCTGTTAAGACTACCCTAGAATATTAAAACTTAATATTAGGTACATAAGACTTATAAAAGGTGGATGTATGTGTGTATATAAGGTGTTATAATGGCATATATTGTATTTTATCATAAATTTCCCTTATGTATAAAACTTGTGTACCTTTATTAATTGTTCCCATGTATACTCTATGTGTTTAAATTAAATTATAAGTACTTTATACTCAGTCCTGGTAATATCCAGGCTGACACTCTCCCACCCAAAAAAACAATAAAAAAATGATAAGTTATTCATTTTTTATTTTGATTTTTCAGGTATTCAGAAAATCAGTAGCATTAAAGATTAATTCTTTAAAGAAATAAAACATAATAAAATATTAAGAGTACTGGTTTCTACTTCTCAGCTGGTTAAACAGAATTTTATTTCTGTTTAAATTTTATAAGAAGGGAGGATAGGTTTGAGATTTCTTTTTCAGGTATCCACTTATCAAATTAATTTGATTTTCCCTTATATCTTGATAAATACTCTGCTACTTTCTCTTTAGTAAGAATTCTTTTCTTGAGTATTTTTTTAATAACTACTTTTTCCACAAGTTCTTCTGGTTGCTTTTTGAGGCTTCCTCTTCTTTTTGGAAATAAATCAGGATCATTTGCATGGTAAGGTTTTAATAATGAGATAGAGAAAAATGGATGTTTCCCATCATATGGGGCATATAATATGACTTCCACAGCAATATTACCAACCATTTTGTTGAATAAAAAGGTCCTACACAAGGATCCTTCAATTTAACATTACCTTGTAAGTCAAAATGTAGTGTTGAAATTAGGACTTCATCTCCTTTTTTGAATTCAAATTCTTTATGAGATTTATCCCACCTTTTCTTTTCATATTCAAATTCTCTTTGAATGCATTCCTCTTCATGCTTTCTACAAATTTGTTGCATATGAATAAAAGATTTAGTACCAGGGTGTATATCTAACCTTGGTAATTTATTTAAATGATTTACTGGGGTATTTGGTATGTATCCCAGCCAGAGTTCAAATGGTTTTTTCTCTGTCACAGAATGAGTTGTGCTATTATAAGAAAATTCAAGGCCAGGAATTAATGTTACCCAGTCATGTGTGAATTTCTAGTTGTATTTGTATTATAATCCAAAGGCGCAATATCTTCTGATCATATCTTCCAGAGTCTGTATCATTCTCACAGCCAGCCCATCAGTTTGTGGATGGTGTGCTGTAGAAAATTTCAATTGAAAACCTGATACTTCCATCAAAGATGTGCAGAACTCTGAAGTAAATTTAGGGTCTCTTTCAGATATTATGGCTTTGGGAAAGCCAGAAGTACTCATAATTTGAGTCCACCATACTAATTCCAAGTCCTTTGCAGATACCTCTTTATGGGTAGCAATAAATTTACACATTTTTTTTAGTCTATCCACAATTACCCAGAAATAATTGAAACTTTATTTTCCTGCTAATGGGAAGTGGGTGACAAAGTCCATGTTTCTAATTTCTCTTGGAGCTTTTGGCTGCTCTATTTGTTGTAACAACCCAGCTCTCTTCCCAGTAAATCTTTTGGATTTTTGACAAGAGTCACATGTGTCAATGTATTTTTGTACATCTTCTTTCATGTTTACCCACCAGGCTGTACTTTTAACTCTAGTTAATGTTTTGTTAAAATCAAAATGACAAGCTAAGATGTCATCATGACAAGTACTTAACATTGACTCTTTCATAGAAGGCAGTATAACTATTACATTACTTAGCTTTTTTTGTAATATATGTATAAATCTTAAATTGAAAGTTTATCTTTTTACAATGCATTTTTATACTTTGGAGATAAGGTTTTAATTAATGCACTCATAGAGGCATTTGTTGGATAATTTAAGATGGTAGATAATTTAGACAAATCTTTATCAGATGAATAATTTTCTAATATTTTTTGCATAAATTATTCCTCTAAATCCACTATATAAATTCCAAATATATGTATTACCTCTTTTTCAGGCACATAAGCTGGGTTGTCAGTATCATTTGGCAAAGGACTTCTGAATAATGGATACACATTAGAATGTAATGTTCCTGCTCTATGAGTGATTTTCATTCTACCTCTGTACTCTTGTACAGCTAGTTTCCATCTAAACATGTGCCTATCAGGTGTTTTCATGTTTAGTAATGATTTTACTGCACTGAAATCTGTTATTAATTCAAACTTCTGCTCTTCCAGATTATAATGTAGCTTCTCTAGGGCTCACAAAATTTCTAAACATTCCAGCCACGTTGAACCATAACTTAATTCTGTCTTACTTAAGGTTCTGGATATATAACAGATAACTATTTCAGATAATTTACCATTTATTATCTTTTTTTACTGTAAAGCAGCACCTAACCCTTTAAAGCTTGCATCAGTATACAAGATAAAAGGGAGGTTAAAATCTGGTAGTCTCAATATTGGAGCTGACATTAAACCATCCTTTAATTTATCAAAGGCATGTTGTCTTTCATTATTAAAAATGAAAGCCTCATTTTTCCTGATTAATGTTGTTAAAGGGGATGAAATAGATTGGTGGTTTCTTATATACTGCCTATAATATCCACACATACATAGAAAGCTTTGAAAAGCTTTCAAATTCTTAGTTATATTAATATTTTTTATTGCTGCCACTTTATTCTGGTCAAAAAAAATTTTTAATTCAGATACAACATGTCCAAGTACTTTTAAGGATTGAAACCAGGCTTACATTTCTTTAATGCAATTTTCAAATTAATTTCATCCATTTTTTGAAAAAAATCTTCTCAGTTGACCTAAATGCTCATTATATGTTTTTGAAAACACTATGATGTCATCAATATAGACTAAAGGACATCCTTCAACCATTTCCTGATGGAAAAAACTATTCATCAATTTTTGGCAGACTGAAGGTGAATTTTTTGGGCCAATAGGCATTCCACATATTTATATATCCCCATTTTTGTGGTTGTGAGTAAGAAATTATGAGAATTCTTTTCCACAGGATTCAGGTGGTAACCTTTGTTTCAATCCAGATAGTAAATATATTTTGCACCTTGTAAGGTAGCATGGATAGAAGCTATCCTTTGTAGAGGGTAAATATAATCTACAGTGAATGTATTCAGAGCTCTTCAATCACCACATAATCTTGACATATATTTTTAATAAGAGATTAAAACTGGTGAGATAACAAAATACTTAGGTGTTGTGTCTACTTCTTCAACAATACCCATTTCTAACAACATCTTAATGTTGTCTTAAATGTCTTTCCTTTTTTCAGGAGAAGTTGGGTAAGGTTTCTTTTTCAAGCTTCCAAGAATATTATCCAAATCAAAATTTAAATAGATTTTCATCTCATGGTTTTTGACCAATCCTATTTCATTTGAAACATGGGATAATGCCATAGGATAAGATTTTATCAATATCAAAATATTTTTTTCTTCAATTTTTGAGAGTTGATAAATGAAAGAGGCTTTCTGGATTTTATTATCCAATTTAACCACCTCAGAGGTTGTTCTTACAACTTGGAGTTGTTCTTCTTTAGGAGAAATGGGATAAGCTGAATTTTCAGAGCCAATATTGAATTTTCTTTTTCCATTCACACCTATAGTGAAGCAACCATTTGCAGGATCTAGTTTGATGCCAAATTTGGTCAATAAGATATTGCCAATAATAAACCAATCATTACCATTATTATTATCCATTACTACAAATTCATATACTGCTCTTACATATCCATTATTATATTTAAAGAATACAGCAGTTTTGTATTTTCCAATTGGATGTAATACTGAACCAAAACCTCTCCAGCTCTTAGTCTGTTCAGGTTCTAGTTTTTCTTTATACTTACTATCAAGTTTCATTAATTTATTAACAGATACTACACTGCCTGCAGCCCCAGTGTCAAGAATGGAACTCATTTTGTTTCCACATATAATAACAGGTGCTCTAATAGGTGTGATTTTTTAAGTATCATGAGCTACATCTTTTATTATTTCAGCTTCCTCAATTGAAGTTAAAGATGTATCTGTTGGATGTATTGCATCATTAAGGAAAATAATATCCTGTTCTAATACATATATCTCATTTTCATCAACACTATAAGAAATGTTACTTTTACAATCCTCAATAGACTCCTTCTTTTCATCTTCATACTTACTTGGCTCAGAATTTTGTGAGTTTTCAATAACATTTATTCTCTTCTTACAAGTATTGCCTTTAACCCAAGGCTCATTACATTTGTTGCAAGTGTTACTTTCTTGTCTACTAGGAACAAGGGGAGCTGAATATTCTTTATTCTCCACTTATAACTTATTTGTAGTATGTTTTACTACCTCAAAATTTTGCTTTTAATGATTATTTTTGGTTTCATATTTGAGGTTCAATAATATTTCATTGCATATATTAATAAACCCGGAAGTATCTCTGATGGTTTCAGCTCTAGCTACAATAATTTCTCTGACTGATATAGGCAATTTATATATTATTTTTCCTTTCCACTCATCATAATACATTTTTGGATCCATGGCTTTCATGATTTTTATTAAATTTATTAAAAATACTATTGTTTTATCCCCAGCATTTGGATTATATCTGGTTTTTTCATACAATCTTTGTTGGGTGATTCTAAATTTTGGGCCACCAAATTGCCTCTCAATTAGTGCCTTCCATTCAATCCAGGAGTAGTTAATTCCCTAACTCAATACAGATTCAAACCATAATAAGGCCAAATCTGTAAATAAAGATATCAATTTTGATGTAATTTCTTCATTAGGAAATTTGTATGAAACTTTTATTTTATCAATTCTCTGAATGAATTTTGGCCAATCAGATTTTGAATCCCCGTCAAAAAAGGGTACTGATCTAACTTAGGCCAGTTCTTTTGGTTAGTTTTTACTTCCTTAACCTGAGTAATATTAATTAATTCACTTAATTTTGATAGATGGTCATGTATTTCATCTTTCACTGATTTTTTATTCTCAGAGCCCATGACACTATTTTCTTTTTCAATCATTTTTTTTTCATATGAATTTTCCTTATGAAGTGGTATTATACCCATGTAAGAGATGTTTTCATTTATTTTTTCATTATTTTTCAAAATATTTGCTACTCCAATTTCCAATCTTTGTAACCTATCCTTTATTAAAGATACATGATTTAAAGTATCATTCATATTTGAAAAAGACAATTTTACACCTCCTTCTATGGTAGCCAAAATATTCTGAGAATGTTCTAGTTTATCTTGTAAATTCTTACTCTCAGAAGTTGATATTTTATTTTCATTTACTAATTCATTATTTAAATTTTTAATGAATTTTATTCTATTGGCTGTAGTACTCAATGATTGTGTAAGGTTTAATAATACACTTTCTGCATTATTGTTTGACTCACTAGAAAATTCTTCCAATTTTTCAATTCTTAATAATAATTTGCTAGTGATTTTTGATTCCAATGTATTTTATTTTAAAAAATATTCAATTTTTTCTGTTTCTAACTCAGAAGACTGATCATCAGGCTCAGTATTTACTTTATTTGGTTCCATTTTAATATTACTAGCATTATCTTTGTGATCAATAAAACTATATACATTTTTATCATGTAAAGAGAAGTTTAAAATTCTATTTTCAAATGAAAAATCTTTTAAACCCTTATCAATTATATTCAGTAGATCCCTATAAATCTCATTACATATGAGTAATTCATTGTTAGTGTCATATAATTGATCATGAGAAGATGTTTGACTTACCAAGTTCTTACTCCATTTCCCTGCCTCTCCTTGCCTTTCCCCTGTAAGGGTGACTGATGGAACCTATCTGTGGAGGGTTGCTGTAGTTTTTGGTGTACCACTCCCATTTCCATTTTCTGACTGTGATATTTAGATCCTTCTTATGGTCTGGAGGCGCTGCTGTTGCCACTGTGTAAGGGTTTGATACAACTGTTGTTGGTTTTGCTTTTAATCCTACTAGAGCTTGATTAAATTCTTTGAAACCCAGTGCTGCTTTTTTTCCAAATTGTTCATTTGGTCCAACATGTTGTTGACAATTATTGTTAGGGTATTTAGAAGGGTTAAGAGGGAGTGAATATGTTCTTGTATGGTATTTTTTGTTTTCTTTATTGATACTTGTTTATGAGCCTTTCCCTTTATTCAAGAGACATCTGTAGGTAGTTGCTATTTGTATGAAAGACATCCTCCATTTGAGTGTCCTGAAACAGTTTTGTCAGCTCTAGGTCATAGATTATAAGTTTTTACCTTATTAATCTTATTGTCTTCTTTGTCACACATTTTTATGTGGAATTTAAATCAAAGAATTAAAATATGAGTTATTTAAAAAGATTCAAAAAGGAGTTTTATTAGTATTAAATAACACTACTGAAGGTAATTTAATTGCTTACTTGTAGGTATTAAGTGAATTTATAAGTGCCAAAAGTTAAATGTGCTTTTATGTGGTCACTTAATATAACTGGTCTACAATATGTAGTCGTGTTTTTATACTTAAAAAAGAAAATTTGTCAGTCATATTCTTTCTAAATATTAAATGAGTTTTACAAACCAGGAAAAAGTGATTAAGAGTCCTGTTTAAAATAAAACAATTAATCAGTTTTTATTATCTGGTTTATTATCTGCAAAGATCACAAAATTGATTAGTCTATTGACAGACTCCCACTAAGAACAATTTGATGTTCAATTAGTGGTAAAATTTTTGATTCAATATCACAATTTTATTATATAACAGTGCTTCTTTTTCTGAAATCACTATATAAGTGACCCCAACTTTTTGTGATTATCTAAATATTTCTATAGGGATTTTATTTACTTGTAACCTCTTTTTGAATTTTTACTTACTGAAAGATAACCAACAGAATTCTTGATGAAAGGTCCCCAAATGTCAGGCTTAGTTCAACTACAGAGATGTTAAATAGCTTTAATACTCAGTTTTCTAGAAGAATTTATGGTCATATATGAATACTGTGATAAAAATCCAATAAGTATTAAAATATAACTCAATATAAAGGTCTCAGTAATTTTAAACTCACTAATTATAAATGGGTTACAATCTTATAGTTGGTAGAAAATTTTATGTACTAATTCACATACTATCCAAAGACCTTAAAAGTACTATTTATATGTGTTTTAATTGCATTGGTTATATATTTTGATTGTAACAATAAAGAATGTAGAAAACAAGACCAAAAACCCCCTTTTTAATACCCAATTATTCTCCAATGAACCCCTTGATTTAAAAGTCCTATACATGGCTAATGACACATCATTCTAGCTAATACACCTGTTCAAAAACATAAAGAATGACAAATAAAATAATTTGAATGATATCACCTGCCAAAATCCTGTAGTAATAGGGATAATCCATCAAAAATAAAGAATAAGCAAAAAAGAGAGTGTATGCGTGCAATACCTTAAAATAAAAGACTAAAAATAGAAATAATATCACTAAATATTACATAATATTAAGGGGGACAAACAGTAGAAATTATGGGGCTAATTATTACAATAAAGTACATGAAATCCCCATTCAAAAATAACCAATATTTACTGAGAAACCACTGAAAACCCAATAAAGGGCATGAGATGTGGGGTAAATACATGCAGTCCTTGGCAGGCGCTTACACAGGTAAATCCTTGACTAATTAATAAAATTTAAGCGTGGTAGTGAATTAAAGGTGCCAAGCTTGAGGTTATTAATGAAATTAGTGCATATAATGAGGTCAATGCACCTATAATTAAATTAGGACACTAAATAAGCGCCTGTTGTCTATTTTAGTGTGTTTCCCCACATTTGGTGTAGAATGTGGGGTAATTATTGTGTTAAAAAGATAAATTTTCTAAAAATGAAGCTATTCACACAGGGAAAATGCAGGCAGTATGTGGTCAGTACACAGAAGCCATTTCTGGCATAAAAGCACCAAATTTGAAAAATGTTATTTATATGCATTTGAGTAGCCAAATTAATAGTCTTAATGAATACAAATCTATCTTTCAAGGCTCATTTTTAATATTATTAAATTTATAGTGCATATATTCAATTTTTAAGTGATTTAAAGCACATTTCTTGTTTTTCACATAAAACAATGAAAACAACAGCTTTAAGTCTACCTAAGAATTATGTAGCCTTATTTTTTAGGCTTTTAATATTACCCTAGAATAATCCAACTTAATATTAGGTACATAAGACTTGTAAAAGGTGGATATATGCATGTATATAAGGTGTTATAATGGCATATATTGTATTTTATCATAAATTTCACTTATGTATACAACTTGTGTACCTTTATTTATTGTTCCCATGTATACTCTATGTGTTTGAAATAATTTATAAGTAATTTTTACTCAGTCCTGTGAGTATCCAGGCTGACAGGGTTTCAGGCACTAATAGCTGTACTTGCATAAATTTTTTTGGTGCTCTTAGGAACAAGACTTATGCTAACGATTGTACATAGATTATTGAGATAATTAGTTACTGTTTGATATTCTTGTATTAGCGCTAAAATTGTGTAGGAAATAAAGTAGGGAAAAAAAAGAATAGGGGAAGGGGGCTGAACATATAGGTATATACACTACACAATATTTGGGAGGGACTTACTAGCAAGTCATCAACTTGAAGTCAGATAGAACTCAGATGGAACTCAGACTGAACTTTGATGTAACTGTTACTGAAATGCGCCTTAAAACCAACTTGAACTATTTTACAAACCTAGCTGAATCTTTTGTGGTATCATAATGAAAATGAAATGAACCCATCTTAAATTTCGAATAAAAAAAGTTTCAGTGATTATTCCAAACACACCTTAAGCACAAAATTTTGGCTCAGTATTTTAAATTATAGTTCAAGATGAAGCTGAAAACTCATTTAAAACTTTCAATTTTTCAAGTGATATCTTTACTCTAATTTATTACTTATTTAAAATATATTATAATATATTAAAAATCATATTTAAATATTTAGTATTGTTTGAAAAAAAATTACTAGAATTTTCAAAACTACGCATTACAAAGAAATATTATAAATTGAATTTTTTTGATTCAATTTTTGATATTTTTTAGTCATGTAACATTATTTTGAGTCACAAATAGTGAAATTGAATATTTACTTGCTGAGTGGTATTTGGTATGTAATTTTAAAATTATAATTCATATTTATAATGAAAATAATTTTAAATATTCATCCAAAGAAAATATGCATAAAAAATTTATATTCCATATGCATATGAAAATTCATATTGAATAAGCATAAGGAAAATCATATTGCATATTCATATTCAAGATCATATTTAATTTGCATATGCAAAATTCATATTGAATATTTATATGCAATGAAATAATGAATATGCATACAAAAAATTAAATTGCATATAAATATTATAAAAAAATTTAGTATAAATTGATTTTATGTTATATTATGTAATTTTTTAAATTGATTTTATTTTATTATATTTTAATACACTCATTTTATTTAATTCATTGCCTCAAGTTAAATCAAATTAAATTGTGTTGTGTTGTGTTGTATTTTATTATATTGAGTTGTATTTGGATATGTATTATATAATTTTACTTTATTTTATTGCACTTTATTACATTCCTTTTCAAAATATAAAATAACAATTTATTTTGTTTTATCTCATTTTATATCATTTAAATTTATCTTTTTTTCATTCTAGCTATTATACTCATCTATCTGTATTTTTATATTCAATCACTATGCAATATAGAGGGTGGACTTGCTAGCAAGTCCTCAACCTGAACTCATATGGAAATCAGACTAAACCCATACTGAACTCTACTTGAACACCCACCTAAAACTGTTCTGCTGAGTGGTGCTCATCCCTGATTGTATGATTCCTTTATCAATAGCTCAATGTGTGCTCAAACTGTGGTGAGTTTGGGTCCAAGGTTGTGGACTTACTAGCATGTCTGCCCCCCATGTTGTGTGGTGAATTACATTATAATAAGTCTTAATGTCATTTTATTCATTTTATTACATTGGATGGATGCTGTTGTAGTGCCATGAAGAAGCATTAACTTGGTTAAAATTGGCTGGTGAACTCTGATGTATGGCCTAAAATCAGAGTTCACAGGCAAAAATTGGATGTGGTACTCTGATGTATGGCCATAGATCAAAGTACAAATGCATAAAAATGGTTGGTGAACTCTGATGTAAAGCTGTATATCAGAAGTCACATGCTCAAAATTGAATGTGATACTCTGATTTAAGGCCCTAGATCAGAGTACAAATTCATAAAAATGGTTGGTGAACTCTGATGTAAAGCTGTGTATCAGTAGTCACATACTCAAAATTGAATGTGATACTCTGATTTAAGGCCCTAGATCAGAGTACAAATGCATAAAAATGTTTGGTGAACTCTGATGTAAAGCTGTAGATAAGAGGTCACAACCCAATTTCATGCATGTGGTACTCTGATCTATGGCCATAGATCAGAGTATCACATGCATGAAATTGGGTTGTAAACTCAGATCTATGGGTTTACATCAGAGCTCACCAGCTAATTTTGAGAATTCAAAGACTTTTATTTGCACATGTAATATCACCTTTTGAAATAATATAAGATAATAAGAATTAAATTTAGATTTAATAGAATAAAATATACTAAAATAAAAAAAACAAAAATAAATCAAATTAAATTAAATAGAATAATAGTAAGTGAAATGAAATATAATATAATATAATACAGTATTATATAGTCTCAGCTAGGCTACTAGACTTACCAAGTAAAATAATTAATTATTTACTGGGATGAAGCCACACCTTTAATTCTTATTTTATCAATTATATTATATTTACTTTATAATTTACTTGTAATAAATTAACTAATTAAAATAAGTAAATCAAGTAAATATTTAAAATTAATGTCCCTCATATTTTTATTCACTAAAACAGTCCTCATGACAGATTAGAAGTGAAATAAAACTATATTAATACTAAATTTTAAATTCAAATGATTTTATTTAAAATAGTTAAAATTATATTATTACTAAAAATTAAATTCAAATTATTTTATTTTAAGAGTGACATTTACAGAAAACTTTAAGATAAATCAAATAATTTGATATATACAGTAACTACATTTTTTGACACATTCTTTATAGAACACTCTTATTATTTGCAATATCTTATTTTGGAATTTTTTTTACTTCTCACACTCCTGTATGTAGATTTCTTAAGCCCGTGGTTTCTCTCCTTTTTGCCTATATAAGGCCTTCCATTTTTGCTGTTTTTCCTCATTAATTACTTACTTACATTTTATTATATACAATCAAACTCATTTTTATTACTACTATAGCTACTTTAGTACTTACATTTGCGTAAAAACTAAATCTTATAAGTAATAATAAATATCCTATACCTTTTATTTGAATAATAAAATCATAAAAGATAAAAATTACATACCAGCTTTGAAATTCTTGAGTTATCCACCTTTCACCGCCGCTGAACCACTGTTAAAATATTCTAGACTGAGAGGGCCCCTTGACAGTTGGGAGCCTTTCTGAATTGTCTTTGATGCACCATTATCTTGACACCAGCAACCATGGGACAGTTGACTACGAGGACCAATAAGGACTTGTGGGTGACTGAAAACAACAAACATCATCAGGAATGTTGTGGTCTTCCAAAATTGGCAGAGGCCTTTGTTGGTCTGTTTGGCGCTGTTTGTGTGTGTCTTAATTGACATTAGTCAAAGAATTATGTGTTATTTTGGTTTTATTCAGTGAATATTGGGAATATGGGTATGTGGGTATTACCATTGGATAGCTCCGGTTTTTCTCTTTATTTGATGTCTTGATGATATTTTTCATATTCCAAGCTTTAAGGGGTCATTTCCTCATTTTTCATTTCTAAAAGATAGCTGTTTAATTTTGTTTTGTGTTTTACAGGCTAACCTTAAGTCTTAGGGTTAAGTGTTTAGTACCATTAAGTAGAGCTAATTTGGCCCTATATTTTATGTCACAATGTTGTCATAGCTTAATTTTGTGTTTTAAGGGTTTTAGTAGTCATGGTGGATTTTTCTAAGTATTTTGGGCTTTATTAGATGTTTTTGGTGGTTTTTGGGCTTCAGGGAGGTCCGTCTGCCTCGGTTATAGAAGGCTGGGGAGCGTTTCTAGAGGGTTTTTCTTCAATTTGGCTGTCAAAAGCGCCAAGTTAGTTGATGTGCATAGATATTTAGATAGGTGGCTTGCATGTACATACTGAATAAGACAATTTGGGGCAACTTTAATTATCATACAACCATCTGATAGTCATGTCATTGTTTTTCACTCAGTTTTCACTGTTTTTTGGCCACAATTGGCTGTGTTTGTTGCAAGGTTAGTTCTTCATTTAACTCAACTATGGCAACTTATTTCTCTGTTTTAGCTTTGCAACCTACATCAAGTATTTCTGCTGTGTTTGTGCAACAAGTGCACTGTGTCTTTGGTTTCTGGTGTGGATCTCTCTGCATTTCATGTTTTCTGGGTCTTTGGTTCCCAGTGGTCTGCTATCGGCTACTGTCTTGACTTGTAAAGCAGTCAAGAAGTGTGTTGGAAGGGGTATTGTAATAGTCTCTAATTTTCTGTAGAAAATAAATCTCACCTGGTATTTCTCAAAGGGACAGGGGTTTTTCTCTCCAGTTTTACTTCAACTCCCTTGGTCAAGGCCTATAGCTAGTACTATAGGATTGTCTACATTTCTGGCACCCAATGTGAGGTGAGGATTTGTTAGCTTTTTGGACTTTCTGTTACCTTTGGACTCTCTTCTGTGGTTGGAGATTAGGTTCTGGAATCTATTGGACTATGACTTCTGGACCCTCTTTCTCTAGTGGTGGTAGTGGCACTGTTGGTGCTGCTGAGGATGGTAATCCTCCTGTTTCTGTTAGGCCTTCTGTCAGGATCAAGTCCTGGAAGGGGCTTTTGTTTATGGGGGAGGATGTGAAGTTGTTTCTGGAGCTGTTTGAGGCTTCTGGGAATGTGGATTGTGCTTCTCATATGGACATGGTGAAGCAAGTCATCTTCTGTATTGATGACAGAGCTCTGGTGACGGAAGTGGATGCTATGGAGGGTTATAGGAGGAAAGATTGGAAAAATTTGTGTCTTCAGATGACAGAAAGGTGGGGATCCAGGTACTCTATTGTGGATCTCAATATGATTGCAAGTGAATCGCAATCTTATGGAAGGGTGGACAACCTCCATACTTATAGGAAGTTTTTGGCTCAGTTGGAGCCAGAGGTGGATTATTTGGTTGATATGCAGGAGTTGAAGAGTACTGACAATTAAAATGATATTTTCTGGTCTTCTCTAGCCAGGAATGTCAGAATTAATGTGCTGAAGGAGTTGGCAAGGAAGGACTAGATGAAGATTCTTCCTAATGGAAATCAGAAATTACCTGCTTTTTCTGTGTTGAAGGAGTTTGTGGAGGGTCATCTGAAACTGTTGAAAGTGGATTCTTGCCAAGAAGCTAGCATCAAGTATGTTAGCAATGTCAGTGAATCTTTTAATGAAGATGTGGAGGAATCTAGGAAGAAGGAAAGTGTGAACAAGGGAAAGGCTCCTGAGAAGCCTAAAGAGGTTGATCCAGTAGTGGGGCAGTTGGCTGATCTGACAAAACAGCTACATATTTTTATTCAGTAGGCTCAAAAGGCCAATAAGGCTCCTTCTCAGCCTAGAGATTTTGATAGGAGGGTTGGCAGGAGTGATACTTGGGTCTACTCTTATTGCAGAAGGAAGGGCCACAAGTCCAATGATTTTTGGGCACTGAATAGAGATGTTTCTGAAGGGAAGGTAGAATTTTATGGGAAAGTGTTCAAGTTCCCTGATGGTTCTTTTGTAAAGCCTAATGATGGTAAGGCTCCAGTGGACTTGGTGAGGAGGAGACATAATATCAACTCAAGGAGGCCAAGGTTTGAAGAGTTGCCTAATGAGGCATCCTCTTCTGGTAAAGGTGGGGATGATGACAAGGGCAAGGGAAAGGAGGCTAATAGAGTATCATTTACATCTTCCTTTGGTGGTTTGGAGTTGTATTCTTGAGGTGGAAAGTCAAGTGGGGAATGCTTGGCTGGTGTTTATGATGTGGAAGCAGGAAAGGCAGGAAGGCCTAAGAGCAGTTTTCAGGACCAACCAAATCCTAAGACTTCAAAGGTGGATCCTAAGCTAAGTGTAGCTAGGAAGAAGTACAGCAAAGAGGATCTGTATAAAATGCAGAAGATTATGACAGATATGGGCCCCCTAGTTTTGGAGCATTGGAAATGAATGGTGAGCCAATGCCTATGGTTGTTGATTCTGACTCTGAGAAAGATGTCCCTTTGGCTTCATTAACAAAGCCTGCTGGAGTTAGAGGGTCTGGTGAGGGATCTGGCTTGGTTCCTGTTAATGGTAAATTTGTTGGTGGTTCTGGTCCTCAAGAATCTTCTAGGACCAAATTAGTGAAGCAAAGGGCTCACTTTGAGAGGCCAGTGGTTTCTGTCCAGTTTAATGTTATGGACTCTGTCCTGGAAAGGATGAATCAGGGTCAGGTTTCACTTACTTATCTGGAGTTGTATGCTATCAGTCCTGGGTTGGCTGATAGGCAGAAAAAGTTGTTGACCAGGAGAAGGGTTTAATCTGGGGAGGTAGAATACATTTTTGATTCTGTTGAAAAATTTGGTGAGGGATTGGAAACTCATTTTTCTGCACCTCTGGGTTATGTCAATGTCACTCTGAATAGCAGGGAGGCTAGGGAATTGGTGGTTTCAGGCTCTCAGATTAACCTGATTTCTTTGTTTGAGGAAACTCATCTGGGCCTCCCCATCAAAACAGGTATTGGTGGCCATGTCACTGAATTGGTTGTAAAATCTGAGTTTGTGAAGTTAGATGTTGGTGGAGCC
The DNA here is from genome assembly GCA_030280995.1 of Hemileia vastatrix. Lineage (NCBI taxonomy): Eukaryota > Fungi > Basidiomycota > Pucciniomycetes > Pucciniales > Zaghouaniaceae > Hemileia > Hemileia vastatrix. The sequence continues at coordinate 16,852,134 of JASXTE010000015.1, forward strand.
TCAGGGAAGGTTCATTTTTATATTTGCAAAGGAACAGTAAAAGCTGTTTTGGGGGGGCCATTCTTGATGGATTTTCAAGTAAGAATTGGCTATCAATTTGATTTGGGAATTAGTTTGGAGTTGACTGGTGAAGATGAAAGGAGACTTAACATGAGGTTATAATCCCCTGGAGAGGATGGTTGGGAGACCAGGCCTGGTTTGTCTTCAATGTGTCAGTGCATGTACTGTTGTAGGAGAATAAGAGAAGTGGGTGCTTCCTCTGGTTTTTTGGAGTGTGGCTCAAGCTCTAGTGGGAGTCTGTCTTTTTTAGAGTGATGAGGGCTGATCACCCTAGTGCTATAACCTCTCCCCAAGATGAGGAAATCCCTGTTTGTAGTAGGTCAGCTCCCTTGGAGATATACCAAGTGGATTTTCAACTTTCTCTTTTTAATTTTTCTTTTCTCTGCAAGTATTCTTCAAGTTTTTTATCAAGTATATGTTCTCTCTCAAGATTCTCAATTATTTTTAATTCAAGTTCAAGTAAGAAGATTGGTTATATATCTTTATTGAAAGATATATGGAAAGGCCGTGGAGTATTGAGATTGGGGTCTAAAAGTAAGTCCTCCCAATTGTGGACGGCTAGGGTTTCTTCTACACCTTTCAAAAACATTAACTTGGCCACACCTGTGAGCATTGGAAAACCCCTGGTTATTTTTGTAGGTTAGAAGAAAACCAAAAGTTCAAGATAACTGAAGAAAATAAAGAAAAAAGTCTAAAGATAATTAAAAAAGAATACAAGAAACATTTTTGTGAATATCATCAAGATCAATTTCTGGTCCTCAAGCATGAGGTCAAACTGAAAAAATTATTGAAGAAAGAAGATCAGCATGATCAATTTTTGTGCCTCTAGCATGAGGATAAACTGCACAATTTTAGAAAATTTGATTCAGCAGATGAATCAAGATTTCAAGATTTAGAAGATAGTTGTGAAGACAAAGATGTGGAATTGTGGAAAAGTTTTGGAGTGGTGAGATTGGGGAATAAAAGTAATTTCTCCCAATTGTGCACCACTAGGGTTTCTTCTACACCTTTCAAAAACATTACCTTGGCCACACGTGTGAGAAATTTGGAACCCCTTGGTTTTTGTTCCAGGTCTGGTGGTGAAGATGTCCTGAAGATCCCTCAAGCGGAAGGTGGAGCTGCAAAGTATAAGAAGGTAGTGCAGAAGATTAGGCCTCTCAATGAGCCTATGCCTGTAGAGTTGAATCCTCCTTTGAAGAGACCTCCTTTATCAAGAGATCTGTACTGTACTCTTCTGGTGAAGAATCCTCCTGATTTTTTTGAGACAACTAGAGTGACTGTTTAAATATTGAAAGTTGTTAATTTTGGTCCTGATGGATGGTTGTCTGATGAGTAAAAGAAGTTGTTGTTGCATGTCATTTTGCTGAGGGAGAAAGCTGTGGAATTTTTTGAAGAGGAAAGGGGTGTGTTGAAACACTCTTATGGGGAACCTTACTTGATTCCTGTGGTTTTTCATGAACCTTGGCAAATCAAACATATTCCAATTCCAGCTGCAATTAGGGATGGTTTTGTAGAGATTTTAGGGAAAGAGTCAGGACTGGTTTATACAAACAATTGAAATCTAGGTAATCAAGTCCAGTTTTCTGTGTAAAGAAGCAGAATGGGAAGCTTAGGGTGTTTCATGATCTTAGAGCCTTGAATAGAGTCACTATCAAGGATGATGGTATGCCACCAAGTGCAGAGGACTTTTGTCAGCCTAGATATCCTTAGGACTGAGTATTTCTTATGCTTAAAATAAGATAACCTTAAGTAGATTAAGCTTATATCTTAAAGATAAGGTTAAAATAATAATATATATTATTTTATTATATATATAATTATTATTCTATTATATAATTTATAATAGTTTAAATAGCTTATCCATGGCCTAATAATACTTATTAAGGTGTCAATGGAGTCATAATATACTTATCTTAAGTGATATGAAGTAATTATTGACATACATAAGCTTATATGTATTCATAAATCTCATATTCAGTGAAATATGCAGTATATTATGTATATTTAGGTATATAAGTGGGGTTTAGCCCCTTAATAGCCTATAACCTTTGTTTTTCTGCTTATTTTAGGTCATATGGACGAAATCAGTGGACTCGCAACACCTACAGAAGCATAGACACCTATATCAGGCGCATACACCCAGTTTGGACAACTAAAATTACTTCCTTGGATGGTTATTCACGGATTTATGGGTTGGAAGGATGTTTCTGGGTTAATGTGGATGCTTGGGGATGTTATTGGGGGCTTGGACATTTTATTTGTTTCATTTATATGCTTTTAGTTTCATTAAATCTCTTTTTGATCATTTATTTTACCTGTTTCTTTATGGTATCCGCTTTTATCTGGGTTTTCTATTTATGGTATGACTCTGTGTTATTATTAATAGTGATGGAGGGTCCTTACTAGAGGTCTGGGTGTTGAGACTGCTTGAAGTGGACACCATGGGGAGGTGATGGGCCCTCAAAGTGCTGTAATTGCCGGGGATAGCAGTGACATCATCTGGATTGAAGGTCTGTGCACTCCAGTGGATTTGGGTATAAGTAAGGAGGGATTTTGACGTTTTATTATCATCATTCAATTACTACACTTCAAAAAAACACTACAATACAATTATTAGTATTCAGAAATATATTATAAAGCCCTTATAAATTGATATTATCTTTATAAAAGCTATAACTATATTTTATTCTTCTATTTTCCACCACTAGCACGCATTTAAATCCAAGTATTGTGAGTTTTATTTGAGTATAACTATTCTATTAGTCTTCCCCTGAGGTTTAATCACTAAATCATTTATTAATAAGTAGTAGGACCATAAAATAACACTATTATATCATACTTATATACTAGACTATACTGACAATTGGGGGTCTTTCCATATATTTTACTTATTATTTAGTATAAGCCTTGGGACGTGATTTTTACCTTAGTACAGCTCAAAATTAACCAAATATTTGGGTCTGCTGCATATTAGTGGGTCATCATAACTCATAGATTGCGGAAAAGAACCCTTATAATAATTGTACTAATTTTTTATCATAAAAATTAGATATTTACAGTAGTAACTGTACCCAATATAAACCCAATTTCACTTGGTATTTGGACACCAATATAACACCCAATTTAATTGGTATTTGGCTAAAGCTTGGTAAGCTAATTATTCACCCATATAGAGGTCTAGTTAAACTTATTATTATATTTTTATCAGATTTTTTCGAATTTTTCTTATATTTTATTTAAATAAATAAAGATATAAATTCAGGGTAAGCTCCATTGCTTTTTTATTAGTAATATAATTGCTAATATCTTTTGTCTACTAATTCCATAGAGTTTTTTCCTTTTGTAGAAGTAAAATATTGTTATTCTGAACAATATGAGTGCTCCCCAGGATAGTGTAAGTGAAGAGCCTGCTTATAATACCAGGTCTAAAGCTAACAAAAACTTTCCAGGACATCACCATGGAGGGACAACAGTACCCCCAGCCAGAAAGCATGAGTATAGAGGAAAAGGAGGCCCTCTTAAAAAAGATAACTATAAAAAAGACGTCTCCTCCTCTTCAGGATCAACTGTCCCACCTGGCCAAACAGGTTCTGAAGTTGGAGGAATCAAAATCTCTCATGTTCAAAGAAGTAGAGCAGTTGCAAAACAATTTCAAGGTAGGATTTCAGCAGATGAATCAGGCAATGGCAGAATTAAAGGGAGGCCAGCCCAGTCAATCAAATCAGCAACCCCCTACCCAAGGAGGGTCCACTCACTCCCAGGAGAAAATCCTGGTAGACAAATGGAAATGGGACTGGTTTCACCAACAGTGGACAAGCCACAGTTGCAACAGGGATCCACCCCCTCATCTGACTTCCTCAGCTCACCCTTACAAGGGAAAAAAGCGCCAAAAATCAGGACTGGCAACCATCCCTTGGTAAGTAACTTACCCTCTCAGATTAGACATAATACTGGTAATTACAATATAGGTAATTCTATTGATTTTAAATCTGTACAAAAAATAGAGGAGGATTTAAGAAATTTAGGTTTTAGAGTAGATACACCTGACTTGTCTTTTGTCCATAATAACCGTACTATATACAATGATAATACAGTTAATCCTCAGTTGCAACCACCTACTAGTGAGATGAGAAGTTCACAGGAGAGTGAGAGAATTGAAAAGGAGGACATGGAATATTTTAACAATAATCCAACTGTCCATAGAATTGTTTCAGCATTGTGGAATAGAATGACTGATTGTGAGGAACAGACAGTTAAGCTCACTAGTGATACAATTTCATCCTTGACATTGAACATTTCTCAATTAGCAACACGTAATAAATAATTAGAGAAAGAACATTTGTCTCTAACTCTTAAATATGATTCATTGAGTAATAAATATAATGACCGTTCAAACAAATTTTGTGAGTTAGAAAAATTATATGAAACACATTTATTAAAGACTGAATCAAGAACAAAGTTATCTTTTGCCCAGACAAATAAAAGTGTCTCTGAGTTGCTACAAAGATTAACTAAAGTTGAGATTGAAACTGCCAATCTACTAATGAACCAGTATAATCATAAGTATAATCAATATAATAATAATCCTTTAATTGGCAAAAGTGAATCTCATTCCTTCCCTGTACCACCACAATTAAAACCATCTGGTGGTAGTGTCAAATCTGAAAATATATGTCACAAATCCGTGCAGGAAGAAATACAAGACCATTTATCAAAAGTGAATGAGTTGTTGAATTTACCTAAGATTAGTGAGATAAAATCCAATCAGAAAAACTGGCCTAAGATAGATCAGTACCCAACTTATGATGGGGAAGCCAGCTCTGATTGGCAACATTTTATTCAAAGAATTGACAACTTGAAATTCTCATATAAGTTACCAGATGAAGAGATAATATCAAAATTAATTTCTTTATTTAAGGATGTTGCTTTATTATGGTTTGAAGCTGTCTTAAGTGAGGGTAGAGACTACTCTTGGGCTGAATGGAAACAACTTATTGAAAAAAAATTTGGAGGTTCTAAATTCAGGCTTACTCAGAAAAGACTGTATGAGAAGACTAGGTATAATCCGTTGCAAACCTATGGTATTTTTAATGAATTTAAACAAAATATTAAAAGCCATTGAGCCTCATATGGATTTTAACTTATGGAAAGATAAAATAAAATACAAATTACCTATATCTGTCAGAGACATTGTTGTAGCTAGAACATTAAATGTTACTGAATATTCTGACTTTATTAATATTTGAAATGAAATATTATTAAACCATAAGTATGAATCAAGGTATTCCACTTATAAGCAAAATGTTGAACCTGTAAAAACTCAGAATTCAAAAACACTTCAGGAGAAGCAGAAAAAACCTACTGCACCTGTAGTACCTAAAAAGTATGAAACAAATACTTGTTATAAGTTTAACAAACCTTGGGTAAAAGGTCACAAATGTGAGAAAAACATAAATATTGTTGAAAATCAACGTGAATCTGAAACTGAAACTGAAAAAAGTAAAGAATCAAGTGATTATGACAGCAATATCTCATATAGTGATGAAAATGAAGTCTGTATGTTGGAAGATGATTTGTCCATCTTTGAAAATCCAATATTGAATATGGACTCAAATGAATCTTTAATGAATTTTGAGGATGCTGAAATCATTAAGGATATACAAGCTGATAACTTTAGAATGACACCTATCACTGTTCCAGCTATCATTTCTGGTGAAAATGTTAATATAGTATTGGACACAGGAGCTGCTGGTTCAGTTGTTTCCACTAATACATTACAGAAAATTGATAGTGAATATAAGTTTAAGCTTGAACCACTTCAAAATAAAAATTGGAGAGGTTTTGGATCAGTACTACACCCCATTGGTAAATACAAAGCTGCTGTTTTCTTTAAACACCAACATGGTTATGTAAGGGTAACTTGTGACTTTGTAGTAATGGATAATACAAATTGTAGTAACTGTTTTATCATTGGAAATGATATTCTGACTAAATTTGGTGTAAAATTAGACCCTGCTAATAACAATTTTACAATTGGCATGAATGGTAAAAGGAAATTTAAAATAAATTCTTTTAACACAGTCTTACACATTGAGTCAGTAACAAATTCCCCGTCTAAAGGAAGAGAATCCAATGAGATGGAACTTCTGGAAACAGAAATTTCAAAAGCATCATTTGGCACTCAGATAAGTGAAACTGAGAAAGATAATATTTTGGAATTAATTAAAGCTTTTCCAATGGCTTTTGCACATGGTACAAATGAACTTGGCCTTGTAAAAGATCATGAAATGAAAATTAGTTTAACCTGTGATATGGATAATATTCCTGCTAGTCTTAAAAAGAAACCATACCCTGCTTCACCAATGAAGAGGAAAGACATAGAGGATAATATTAAGATGTTATTAAAAATGAACATTCTTGAGAAGTTTGAAACTACACCAAAATATTGTGTAATATCACCAGTGCTAATTTCTTATGAACAAGATAAAGCAAGACTGTGCGGTGATTATAGAGCATTAAATACATTTACAGTAGATGATATTTATCCCTTGCCAAGGATTGCCTCTATACATGCTACCCTTAAAGGTGCTAAATATATAAGTTGCCTAGATGGAAATAAAGGGTACCATCAAATTCCTGTTGAAAAGAATTCACAGAACTTTTTGTTGATAACAACACATATGGGAATTTATAAATATGTCAGGATGCCATTTGGACCAAAAAATGCTCCATCAGTATTTCAAAAGTTAATGGATATAACATTCCATAATGAAATGATTGAGGGTTGGTTAATGGTATACATTGATGACATCATAGTGTTCTCTAAAACTTTTGATGAACACTTAATCCATTTAAGGAAAGTTTTCCAGAAAATGGATGAAATAAAAATGACCCTTGCATTGAAAAAATGTAAATTTGGGTTTGAATCTTTAAAAGTGCTTGGTCATATTGTATCTGGCTTACAAATATGTGTAGACCAAAATAAAGTGGCTGCAATAAAAAATATTGGCATTCCTCAAAATGTGAAGGATGTACAATCTTTTCTTGGAATGTGTGGTTATTATAGACAATATATAAAAAACTACCAATCAATTGCTGCACCACTGGCCACACTGATAAAGAAATCAGAAGCTTTCATTTGGAATAATGAAAGACAACAAGCTTTCAATAAGTTGAAGGAATGTTTAATGACAGCTCCTATCTTGGGATTACCAGATTTCCAATTACCTTTTGTATTATATACAGATGCAAGTTTTATTGGACTGGGTGCTGCTTTACATCAAAAACAACTTATTGAAGGTAAAATTTCAGAAGTAGTTATCTGCTATATTTCACGTACTCTGAGAAGTGGTGAATTAAAATATGGTGCTACTCAACTTGAATGTTTGGCAGTAGTATGGGCTCTTGAGAAGCTACATTATTACCTTGAAGACCAAAAATTTGAGTTAATAACTGACTGTAGTGCAGTTAAGTCACTCTTAAACATGAAAACTCCTAATAGACACATGTTTAGATGGCAATTAGCTGTACAAGAATACAGAGGCCAGATGACTATTACACATAGAGCAGGAACCTTGCACTCTAATGTAGATCTGTTATCTAGAGTACCTCTGCCTAATAATGATGATAATCCTGCTTATGTTCCTGAGTCAGAGATTATTAACATTTATGGCATTTATATTGTAGATCTTGAGGATGAATTTATGCAATCAATTCTTGATAATTATAATTCAGATCCTGACTTAAGTAAATTAACTACAATATTAAATGATCCATCTAATGCTTCAATGAATGTTTTAATAAAAACATTACCAATTAAGTATAAAGAGGCATTAGAAAAAGGAAAATTTTCCATTGAGGATGGTTTTATATATTACAGGAAAAAATTAAGAAATGTAATTGTAATTCCCCCTTCAATGAAGGAGTTAATGTTAAGTATATGTCATGATGATATATTAGCGGGTCATTTTGACTACCATAAAACATTAAACAGGGTAAAAAACACAGCTTGGTGGATTAACATGTCTGAGGATGTTCAGAAATATGTTGAAACATGTGATTCTTGTAAAAAAATCTAAAAGATTAACAGGAAAAAGAGCTGGTTTATTACAACAAATTGAGCAACCAAAAGCTCCATGGGAAATCATTAACATGGACTTTGTAACAGGTTTGCCAATAGCAGGGCATAAGAGTTATAACTCCTGCTGGGTAATTGTAGATAGATTTACAAAGATGTGTAAATTTATTCCTACCCACAAAGAGGTTTCTGCAAAGGACTTAGCTTTTTTATGGTGGACACAAATGTTAAATACAGCAGGCTTCCCCAAAGCAATAGTTTCTGACAGAGATCCTAAATTTACTTCTGAGTTCTGGACGTCACTTATGGATGTTTCAGGGTGTCAATTAAAACTTTCTACAGCACACCATCCACAAACTGATGGGATAGCAGAAAGAATGATACAAACCTTGGAAGATATGATAAGAAGATACTGTGCTTTTGGTCTTAATTTTAAAGACAATGACAAATTCACGCATGATTGGGTAACCCTTATCCCAGGTTTAGAATTTGCATATAATAGTACAGTACATTCTGTCACTGGCAAAAAGCCATTTGAGTTATGGTTGGGTTATGTACCTAATACCCCTGCTAAAACTCTTAATAAGTTACCTAGATTGGATATTCATCCAGGTACTAAATTTTTTCTTCAGATGCAGGAACTATGCAGAAAACATGCTCAAGAATGTATAAATAAGGCTTTTGAGTATGAAAAGAAAAGATGGGATAAAGCCCATAAAGAACAAATGTTCAAAGAGGGTGATGAAGTCCTTATTTCAACGCTACATTCCAATTTAAATGGTAATGTTAAATTGAAGGATCCATTCATTGGACCATTTTTAGTTAAAAAGATGGTTGGTAATAATGCTGTTGAGGTTATTCTATATGCAACTTATGATAGAAAACATCCAGTATTTCCTATTTCTCTTATAAAACCATACCATTCTAATGATACTGCTCTATTTCCAAGAAGATCAGGAAGGCATAAACAGCAACCTGAAGAAATAGTGGAAAAGGCAGAAATTGAAAAGATACTTAAAAAGAGACACCTTACTAAAGAAAAGGGAGTTGAGTATCTATTAAGATTTAAAAATAAATCAAGTGAATATGACCAGTGGATTCCAGAAAATGAAATCTCTGATCTTAAAAATCTCTTGAAAAAATTTAAATCTAAATAATACTGTTCATTCAGTATATGTATTATAAAAATTATTTTTTATTTTTTATTATTTCACTCCTTAAGTTTAATTAAAATGTCTTAACATTTTTTTTTATTGTTTTTTTTGGGGTGAGGGAGTGTAAGCCTAGATATCCTTAGGACTGAGTATTTCTTTTGCTTAAAATAAGATAACCTTAAGTAGATTAAGCTTATATCTTAAAGATAAGGTTAAAATAATAATATATATTATTTTATTATATATATAATTATTATTCTATTATATAATTTATAATAGTTTAAATAGCTTATCCATGGCCTAATAATACTTATTAAGGTGTCAATGGAGTCATAATATACTTATCTTAAGTGATATGAAGTAATTATTGACATACATAAGTTTATATGTATTCATAAATCTCATATTCAGTGAAATATGCAGTATATTATGTATATTTAGGTATATAAGTGGGGTTTAGCCCCTTAATAGCCTATAACCTTTGTTTTTCTGCTTATTTTAGGTCATATGGACGAAATCAGTGGACTCGCAACGCCTACAGAAGCATAGACACCTATATCAGGTGCATACACCCAGTTTGGACAACTAAAATTACTTCCTTGGATGGTTATTCACGGATTTATGGGTTGGAAGGATGTTTCTGGGTTAATGTGGATGCTTGGGGATGTTATTGGGGGCTTGGACATTTTATTTGTTTCCTTTATATGCTTTTAGTTTCATTAAATCTCTTTTTGATCATTTATTTTACCTGTTTCTTTATGGTATCCGCTTTTATCTGGGTTTTCTATTTATGGTATGACTCTGTGTTATTATTAATAGTGATGGAGGGTCCTTAATGGAGGTCTGGGTGTTGAAACTGCTTGAAGTGGACGCCATGGGGAGGTGATGGGCCCCCACAGTGCTGTAATTGCCGGGGATAGCAGTGACATCATCTGGATTGAAGGTCTGTGCACTCCAGTGGATTTGGGTATAAGTAAGGAGGGATTTTGATGGTTTATTATCATCATTAAATTACTACACTTCAAACAAACACTACAATACAATTATTAGTATTCAGAAATATATTATAAAGCCCTTATAAATTGATATTATCTTTATAAAAGCTATAACTATATTTTATTCTTCTATTTTCCACCACTAGCACGCATTTAAATCCAAGTATTGTGAGTTTTATTTGAGTATAACTATTCTATTAGTCTTCCCCTGAGGTTTAATCACTAAATCATTTATTAATAAGTAGTAGGACCATAAAATAACACTATTATATCATACTTATATACTAGACTATACTGACAACTTTGTTGAAGCTTTTGCTAGAAGGGTATGTTATGGTTTGGGTGATATTATGGGTGGTTATGATGAGAGAAAAACTCACACAGATTCATGGCCACTTACAACTTTTGAGACTCCTTTGGGAATATTTCAGCTCACTAGGTTTCCTCAAGGAGCAACTAATTCAGTAGCAGTCTATCAAGCACCAATGGCTTGGATTTTGCAGGATGGGGTTCCTACTCATGCTGGTATTTTTATTGATGATGGTGGAATCTAAGGACCATCCACTGATTATGGGAATGAGGTTCTGAAGGAGAACCCGGGTAGAAGGAGGTTTGTTTGGGAATATGCAATTAATCTAGAGAGAGTATTGTTTAGGATTGAAGAGTCTGGTTTGACCATTTCTGGGTCAAAGTTTTGTTTTTGTTGTCCTGCTCTGGAAATTTTGGGTCATGTGGTATGTAAACAGGGAAGGCTTATGGCAAAGAAAAGGTTAATCAATTCAGTCATGGCCAAGGCCTAAAAATACTACTGAAGTCAGGGGATTTTTGGGGGTTTGTGCGTATTTCAGAATTTTTATTAAAGATTTTTCTTTGTTGGCTTCACCTTTAAAAAGGTTGACCAGAAAAGATGCAGAGTGGGAATGGACTGAAGAGTGTGAAGAGGCTTTTCAGAAATTGAAAAAGGTGGTATGTGAAGATATTATTCTTCAAAAGTTGGACTATGTTTTGGGAGCTGGAAAAATGTATCTGGAAGTGGACTCAAGTTATATTGCTCCTTGTGCTGTTTTGTTTCAGGAAGATAAAACTAGGAGGGTCAGGCCAGTAAGGTATGACTCCATGGTATTTAATGATGTTGAATCTAGATATTCTCAACCTAAGTTGGAATTGTGTGGTGTAGCAAAAATTTTGAAGAAGCTGCAAACTGTTTTGTGGGGGCAGAATTTTGAGCTGCAGGTGGATGTGAAATCTCTGGTTCAAATGATCAACACACCTAGTCTTCAAAATGCTCCAATGACTAGGTGGGTGGCAATTATTCAGAATTTTTCTTTTGACCTGGTACACAAACCTGGAAAAACTTTTACAATGACTGATGGTTTATCAAGGGGACCACCCACAGATGAAGATTCTGATTCTGAAAAATTTGATGAAGATGTCCCAGTTGTTAGGGCCAGCACAAAGGGTTCTGAAGATTTTTCTCTCCTCCCCCATGAGGCTAAACTGAAAGATTGTTCTCTCCTCCCCCAAGAGGTTAAACTGGCTGGATCTGATCTTAATTATGGTTATCAGGATGTCTTGGTTGATGAAGATGGGGCTGTTTTTTAGGATGGCTCAAATTTAGAGAATGGGGTTTTTTTTAGTGAGCTGGATTCTCTTAAGATTCAGTGGAAAGAGAAGGATGTGCCAAAATTTAGGAATTGGTGTCCTGGTTGGGCTGGTTGAGTGGCTCATGTTCACACTTGTGATTTTGATGACAGGGCTGTACCCTTGGATGTTGTTTTGTTGGATTTTGAAGATGAGACCTGGGGTCAGTCTGGGTTTTATTTTACTATGGTTGAATATCTGCTAACCTTAGAGAGGCCAGATAGTTGTGATGAAGATACTTGGGTGGAAATCAAGAAGAAGATTCCTTGTTTCTATGTGTCAGGAAGGAGGTTGATTAGGAGGAGAAATCCAAATCCTCAAGTAGTTGTGACTCAGTAGAAGGTTCAAGAGTTGGTTTTGAAGTCTTTTCATGAAGACCTTGGTCATAGAGGCTTTGGGGAGACTTACTGGAGAGTAGCAGACAGATTTTGGTGGCCAGGTATGAAGTTGGCTGTTCAGGGTTGGGTTCAATCTTGTGAAGAATGTCAAAGAAGAAGTCACTTGAAAGCTAAAGAGGTTGGCTGTGCTACTGGTGAATCAACTGTCTTTGGAAGAGTCAGTCTGGATGCTGTCCATATTAAAGAGGGCAGGTATAAATACTTTATTGTTGCTAGGGAAGATTTGTCTTGTTGGGTTGAGGCAGTGCCTCTGGTTGATTTGACTGACAAAAATGTGGCAGAGGTTTTAAAGAAGGAATGGGTGTTTAGATATGGGTTGATGAAGTTGGTGACTGTTGATGGTGGGCCAGATTTTGGAGCTGAATTCAAAGAATCTGTGGCAAGTATTGGTTCTAAAGTTAGAGCAGCTACACCTTATTATCCTGAAGCTGAAGGCATGGTTGAAAGAGGCCATCAAGTTATCAAGAATTCTTTGGTGAAGATGTGTGGAGATAGTTCTGAAAAGTGGAGGCATTATTTACCCTTGGTGTTATTTGCTGATAGGGTCACTGTGAAAAGGACAACTGGCTTTTCCCCTTATGATTTAATGTTTGGAAAGAAAGCTGTTCTACCAGTGGATTTGGAAGCTGTCTCTTATCTTTGAATTGATTGGGATGATGTGTGCTCAACAGAAGATTTTCTCTGTTCCAGGATGCAACAGTTGGAATGTAGAGAGGAATGTCATGAGAGGGCATACTCTAGAATGATGAAGACAAGAAATCAATCAGTCAGATACTGGGAGAAGAATTTGGCTCATAGAATCAGGAATCCCTTGAAACCTGGTTGTTTGGTTTTAATGTATAATAGAAGTTTGGAGATTCAGTGGGGAAAAATGTTTGCTGACAGGTGGAATGGGCCTTACAGAGTCAGATCTCAGGTGTGTGGAGCTTCTTGTGATTTGGAGGAGTTAGATGGTGCAGTCTTAAAGAAGAGAGTGGCTTCTGAGTAAGTGAAGAGATTTTACCCAAGGGGAGCTAGAAGTGAAGAAGATTGACTCCGCAATGAGGATAAAATATGGACCATTCTTTAAATTTTGAATTTTGGTGATGCTGTGCATCTTTTTTGTTGGAAACTTGTTTGTTAGAAGGTACCCATGGGTGGGGCTTCTAGATTTGATATTGGAAAGTGTAGGGGTAACTGATGGGCTGGCTGCTCTGTAGAAAGGTTACCCCAGATTGTCTGTTTTCAACCCCTTCTCTTTATTTTGTTGAACCCTATTATTGGGTTGTCTTCACATTTTTTAGTCCTCTATGACTTTATACTGGAAATTCTTTTGGTCTTCAAGTTCTGGACTCTTCACACTGTAGACAATCCTATAGTACTAGCTATAGGCCTTGAACAAGTGAGTTGGAGTAAATCCAGAGGGAAAAACCCCTGTTCCTTTTGAAAAATAAGTGAGATTTACCTGTTACAGTAAATTGGTTCCTGTTTACCAAAAGCCCCTTTTCCAATACACTTGACTGCCTGATCAGTCAAGAAAGTAGTCTCCAGAAAGACTACCAAACCAAAGAACTGAAATGTAGACCGATGTCCACACCAGAGAAAGCAATGATACTTGATGTAGGTTGCAAATCCGCACCAGAGACAGCAATAATACTTGATATAGCTTGCAAGACTATGCCAGAGAAAACATTTTCTAAGTTAAGTTAAATGAAGAACTCACTTTGAACCAAACACAGCCAATTGTGGCCAGAAAAAAGTGAAAACTGAGGGAGGAACAAGGATATCACCTCCGGATGGTTGTATGATAATTAGAGTTTCCCCAAAATGTCTTATTCACTATATACACACAGACTACTAACCAAGAGCCCATGCACAACTACAAATGTGGCGTTCCTGACCCCCAAATTGCATAAAACCTCCCTAGAAATGCTTCCCAGCCCTCTAGCACTGAGGCGGGCAGTCTGCCCAATGTGGGGAGGCCCGCCTGAGGCGGCCTGACCACCCTGAAGCCAGAAAACCACCAAAAACACCCAAAATACTTAGAAAAATTATCTACAACTACTAAAACCTTTAAAACATATAATTGCACTATAACAACATTTAGACCTGAAATTTAGAGAAAAATCCGCTCATTCCAACAGTACTAAGCACTTAACCCTAAGACTTAAGGTTAGCCCTTAAAACAAAAAACAAAATTCAACAGCAATCTTTTAAAATGAAAAATGAAAAATTATTCCCCAAATACTTAGACTATGAAAAATGTCCTCAAGACATAAACTATAGAGGAAAACCAGGGCTATTCAATGGTAGTACCCACATCCCTGTAGTCCCAATATTTGCTAAGTAAATCCAGAAAAACCCCTAATTATTTAAACAATGCCATTTAAGGCATACCAAAACAACACCAAATAAACCAACAAATGGCTCCACCAATGTTAAAAGACCACATCCTCCCTCCAATAGAGAATTTCCACATTCTCCTTTACCACAACCACAATGTTCAGCTTTCTTTCCAAATCTGCAACTGACATGGGCCCCTTCCAATACTGCATTGACAACAATCTCACCTGTACCATCTCACCACTGGCTCATCCCTACAGAACCTCCTGTGATGCCTTCCACTCTAGAAAGAAGACTTGCTTCAGACCTGGTCCATTGTCCTCTTCAGCATCTTCTCCTTCTCCACAACCTGATCCACCTTCTACCAGCACCTGTCACTGGACAACCTACGCACAAGGTCGAGGATGTTCCTGCAAGTGAGATAAAAGGTTCAGATACTTCTTCGAAGTACAGAGGAATAGTTCGAGGAAGTGATTTAAAGATGACTCAAAGGGAGAACTAATGCTTCAAATTATGTTCGAGAAGGATTCTAATATAATTGAACGGTAATATTAAAATTCTTAAGATCTCACAAAGGGTTTGAAACTCAACAATCAAAGATTTAGGATTTAGATATGATTATTGAGAAAATAAAGAAAGATACAATAATAATTATTTTCACTTAGAGTTTTATCACTATTAACTATAAATACGTTTTATAATTTGATTCTAAGGAATTTCAAACCAAAAACCCAGCCCCTTTTATATCCTTTACTCCTCCTTGCATTGACCTCATACTCATCCACCATTCCGCACACCACAAACCATTAAAATATATCCGTTACACCTGGACCCTCCTCACTAACATCCGTTAACCCCTTAATCCTTCACTAACCATTCCGTCCATGCTCACTACCCCTTAATAACCCACAGACATTTCATGAACCTTTTAATGTACTATTATATTAACTATTGCGCTGTTCGTCGCTTATTGGGAAAAAGACTAAGACACACTATTGAGAGATTGACTAATTTGGATTTAGAGTTTTAGGCTAGCGCGATTGAATAGCGAGTACACAAAGGAAAGTCCCAGTTGCAATGGAGAGTTGCTTTCTGCGCTTCGAGTATGGATTTGAACCCTTTAGTATTGATTTAATGAGCTACTTTTGCCTCAAGTGTCACGTGGCGCATGACAGATGCCCGGGTATAAGAATGCAAACTCCGTTGAGCGTAAAACATATTTCCCACACTAATTTCCCTTACTCTTTACTTAATTATTATTTTTATTACTTTAATTCATTATGACGGATTTCCCTACACCGACTCCCACACCTCCACACCCTAAAGCGGATGGGGGTGTTGTCACACAGCAATTTTCGAAGACTTGCACGGCTTGCTAGTCGATGGAGTATTTCTGCGTGGAGAGCATGGCGACACAAGGGCCTTTCCAGAAGTGCGAGTTTTGCCGATGGAGAAGAGTGGCGTGTGACGCTTTAGCAAAGAATGCCGACATTGAGAGTCAGTTTACTAAGACGAAGTATTGGGTGATCCCTAAAACAAAGGAAGTAGTTGAGGACATCTGGGATGTGTCCATTGGGGATGATCAATCAGTGGGGGGAAATGAGGAAGAATTTGAGGATGATGTGAACATCTGGGTGACTAGGGCTGTGAACAAGAGGGGGGTCGTCGAGGAGGAAGAAGAAATTCCCATCTCGAGGAAAACCCCAAAAAAGCGACGGGTGGTCATCAAAGATGACAAAGAGGAAAGGGAGGTGGCAGAGAAGGTCACTCCTAGATTATTTTTGGAGCCTGACCCAATCTTCGAAGTAAGTTCACCCTTTAATAATTTATAAATTTAATTACTGATGATTCTGTTTTTAGAATTCAGACGTCATCATCAAGGTCCCTACGACAGAAGCTTCAAATGTGGAAGCGACCCTTGTGGGACCCATTGCGGTGGAAGTGGCAGTGGAGGATAGATTACCAACTGTTACCTCGAGGGAGGAAAACGAAGAAACCCTCGATCAAGTATGGTCAAAGAAACCTCGTCAGGTTCGACGAGCAAGATATATTGAAGAATTGAGCGGCGAGATTGATAACATTGTTGATGACGCTTCCTTCGACGTAGCTGAGGAGTTACTTGAACTTGGGGAATTGATTCTGGTAGGAGAGGGGGAGAGCTTTGAGAAATGTAGAAAGGAGATAAGGGAAATTTTGGCGAAGATGAAGGGATTGGTTCAGGAGAAGATAAAAGAGAAAATTTAAAATAAAAAAGGAGAAAAGAAGAAAAAGAATGTAAAAACAATTTGTATTTAATTATTTTATTTTGTTATTTTATTTTTATTTTATTATTTTTTATATAAGATTTTGAGAGAAAGAAGGAAAAGACAGAAAAAAGATTTAAATAGAATTTGTTTTAAGATTTTGAAAGAAGAAGTTTAAATGAGAAAAAAAAAGAAAGAATATTTGATTGAAGGATTTTTAGTTTTAAAGTTCAAAAGAAAAGAATTAAGTAAGAAGATAGGAAGAAAGAAATAATTGATTAAGATAATTTAGGAAAAAAAATTGTTATTTAAGTTTTTTAATTGAAGATTTGAGGGATTTTAGTTATTTGAAAAAAGAAAAGAAAGAAAAGAAGAGACGAAATATAATTTTAAGAGGATTTTGAAGAAAGAAGTAATTTATTTCAAAGAATTTAAAAAGGTGATTTAGAAGTTAAAATGAAGTTCAAGAAAGATGGTAGTGTAATGTTCGTGAAGAATTTTGATAGTTCGTGGAAAATAAAATTTTAAAGAAAAATGTATATAGAAAATTGAGAAGAAAAAAAAAATTATTTTTTTATTTTATTTTATTTTATTTGTTTTATTTTTATTTTTATTTTAATTTGGTTTTTATTTTGTTTTATTTTATTTTACTTTTATTTTAATTTAATTTTATTTTATTTTATTTTATTTATTTAATTTTTTTTTAAAAGAAGGTTGAAACATTTTGAAAAGAGAAAGAATAAAGAAGAAGAAAAAAGGATTTTTTTAGAAATAAAAATGTTTTAGATTTTAAAAGGAAAGAAAAAAAAACAGAGAAAAGAAAAAAGAGAGTTTTAAGGTTTTGGTTTTAAAGGGTATTTAAAATGAAAATATTTTAGGAGTTCAGGGGCGTTAGAAACATTTATGGCTGGTTCCCAGGATGTTTTGTCTGAGTCATCAAGGAAGCCTTCCCATTCCACGAGGTATTGAAGTTTCCCCTTGCGCATTCTTGAATCAAGGATATGGCTTACTTCCCACTCTAGATGGTCTTCTACTTCGACCGGTTCCGGAGGAGGTTGGTTCTTGCCCGGGTATGTTTCTCGAGCCAGTTCCAGGAGAGATATGTGAAAAACAAGGTGAATAGCCTGCCATTTTGGAGGTAGCTTGAGTTGAAATGCAGTTTTAGAGACTTCAGAGTCGATTTCAAATGGCCCCAAATGTTTTTCAGCCAGTTTCTTTGATGGTCGAGTCGTTTGAATGTTCCGTGCGTCAAGCCATACTTTGTCACCTGGTTTAAAAGGAGGAGCAGTTTGTTGATGTTTGTCAGCCTGTTCCTTGTACCTTTGAACCGCTAATTCCAGATTTGATTTAAGTTCCTCTTGGAGTTGTGATATGGTTCAAAGATAATGTTCCGCAGGATGATTAGTTCCTACATCGATTGAATTGAATCGAGGATGTCTTCCATAAACAGTTTCAAAAGGAGATTGTTGTGTCGAAGAATGAGTCGAGTTATTATAAGCAAATTCGGCCAATGGTAGCCATGTGGTCCAATCGTCTTGTTGGTAACTGACATACATTCGAAGGTATTGTTCGAGGATTTGGTTGACCCTTTCTGTTTGCCCATCATTTTCGGGATGATAGGCTGTGGAGAGGTTCCTCGTGATATTGAGTTGTTGACACAGTTGAGTCCAGAATGTGGATACAAACAATGAGCCTCTATCTGAAATAATATCATTAGGTAAGCCGTTTTTGGAAAATACATATTCTAGAAACAATTTTGACAGATCTTCTGCAGTAGCAGTAGTAGTGGTTTTAATGAAAATAGACATTTTTGAGAATCTATCTACTATTACTAATATAGCATCAAAATTATTGGAAAGAGGAAGTTGAGAAATAAAATCCATCGATAAATATTCCCAAGTTTAGAGGGAATAGGAAGTGGTTGAAGCAACCCATACTTCCGGTGACGGGGAGCCTTATTCCTATTACATTCGTAACAAGCTTTTATATAGGTCTTGATTTCCCTGGTCATACCTGGCCAGAAAAAAATCCCTTGCTATTAACTGGTAGGTTTTATCAACCCCAAAATGACCAGCTAATGGAGAATCATGTCGACTATTGAAAATCCATAATTTAATCTCATTGTTGTCGGGTATGACTACTCTACCTTTGAAGACTAATAGACCTGATTCAATACTAAATATTTTGGCCTCTTTCTTTGAGAGTATTTTGTCTTTTAACCCTAAACAATAATCATCCTTCGGCTGAGCTTTGAGGATGTTGGATAGTGGATTTTGAAACGATTGAATTGTCATCGAATTAAGTTGATGAGTCATTAAAATTGATTCATTGAAGATTGATTTCACATTTGCTGGATTTTTGTCAGCAAATGCGTCCCCCCGCTGTGGGTAAACGTCGTCCCAACGTGACAAGATATCTGGGACAATGCAGTTCTTACCTGGGCGATAGGAAATAGAAAAGGGAAATTCAGACAGAAATTCAGCCCACCTGGCTTGAGGCCTGGTTAACACTTTGGAAGACATAAAGTATTTCAAAGCATTATGGTCTGTTAAAATTTGAAAAGGACTATCTAAGCTGAGAAGAAAAGAGCGCCATTTTTTAAGACAGTGAATAATAGCTAAAAGCTCTTTGTCATGAATTTCATAATTTAACTCTGCTGCAATGAGTTTGCGTGACTCAAAAGCAACAGGATGAAACAGTTTTGTTTCCGGATTCAATTGAGAAATGACCCCTGCGATAGCATAATCGCTCGCATCTGTCTCGACTATTGTCAAAGCAGTAGGATCAAAGTATCAAAGAATTGGAGCTGTGGTGAACGCCGTCTTCAAAGCTTTGAATTCCTTTCGCGCTGTAGAAGTAAAAACAAAAGGAATATCTTTTCTAAGAAGAGAAGTAAGATTGGAAATAGTTTTAGAGTAATCTTTAATAAATCTTCTATAGAAATTTGCAAAACCCAAAAATCCTTGGAGGGATTTAACAGATTTGGGCTCAGGCCATTCCAGGACCTTTTGAACTTTTTTGTTGTCCATGACTAAACCATTAGTGGATAATGTAAAACCCAAAAAATCAATAGATTTAAGATGGAATTTGCATTTATTATGCTTGGCGTAGAGTCCATGACCTCAAAGTCAATTTAAAACCTGTCGAACATGATGAATATGTTCATCCAGTGTCTTCGAGAAAATTAAAATATCATCTAAATAGACAACAACAAATTGTTTGACAACATCTTGAAAGATGTCATTGACAAAAGTTTGAAAAGTAGATGGTGCGTTACACAATCCAAAAGGCATAACTAAATATTCAAAACTACCAAATCTAGTGCGCATTGCAGTCAGTGGTTCATGACCTTCCGCGATGTGAATAAGATTGTAAGCGCCTCTAAGATCAATTTTAGAAAAGAAATTAGCACCATTAAAAAGGGTAAGAGGCAATGACATAGGAGGAACAGGATATGCATTCTTCTTAGTGACTGTGTTGAGCTTTCTATAGTCAACACACAACCTAAGACTACCATCCTTCTTTTTTACAAAGAGGACAGGGGAGACGGTTGGAGATTTACTGGCTTTTATGAAACCTTTGACTACATTCTCTGCAATGTAGTCTCAAAGAACTTGAGATTCGTCCTTCGACAAAGAATAGACAGGACCTGCCGGAGGTATTGGACCTATTAACTCTATCTGATGGTCGTAGGGTCGATGAGGTGATAACGTATCGGCCTTTCAGATTGAAAAAACATCAAGTAAATCATGATAGATTTCTGGTAGAGTTGATTTAATGGCTTCAATGTCAATTTGGTCGTCCTCATCATCTTCGAGAGAATCTGTTGAGGGAAGACTAGAATTGAGAGAGCATAATTTGATTACTTCGAGGCAATTTAAATCCTCTTCGAGTGAAGTCATCAAGCTAGAAGGGTTAGCCAATTGCTCATTTAAAGAAAGATCAGATGCTTGCAAGTCATCTGGCAGAGATTTGTCCTCTAGCAGGATATTGTCACGCAGGTTGTTTAATTCCCTATTGACATGCATTGAAGAATCAGAAATATACTTAGTCCGTGGGGTGATCAATCCCCGTGTCCAATCAATTTCAGGATTCCAATGCGTTAAAAAGTCATGGCCAAGAATGGTATCATCCATCCTTGGGGCGTCCAAGACTGTTAGTTCCCACTTGAAGGGGGGAAAATTCGGAAAGTTGAAAACCCATAAAACTTTCTTACTGACCCAATATTTGGGTTCCTCTGATTCGACCAAATAAATTGGAGTTCAATAAATATCTGTAAATGTCAGCTGTAACTTCTCGGAAAAAGATAAACTGACAAAAGAAATTGAAGCTCCAGAGTCTATAAGACAACTGAAGGGGATATCCTCCTTAAAAAGAATGAATCTCAAGCGGTTTAAGGCAACTCCAGTCCTTAAGACATGGAGGTTCTGTGCACTGGGAGATATAAGATAGTTTGCTTTGCACACAAGTAAACTATCTACTAGTTTTTTGGCTTCAAACTAGTACCTTCTCTTTCCTTCAACTTTACACAATCTTCCAGCTTGTGCTTACCCCCACAATACATACATAACCCATTATCTGTTCGCCTCTTCCTCTCAGCTTCTTTAAGTTCCCCTTTAGGATCCAGTACTTTACTGATATTGCCTGGGGTCGAGCTTTTTGGTCGAGGTTTGTCCTTTCCCTTAATAGGCTTGGATTGAGTCAAGGAGGATTGAGTTGTTTGTGGGTGTGAAGAAGGTCCCAATTTGAAATTGTAGCCTTGAGATTTGTTGGCGTATCGACGATGTTGAAGTTGTCCTTGGTAAAAGCGGTCAAGTTCGAGGGTTCAATCCATTAAATCTGTTAAAGTAGTCATCTTCTGACCGTGAAGATTTAACTGATCCAGAATCCTTGAAGGAAGTCCTTTTTTGAAATGATACTTAAGGGCAGCATCATTTCAACCTACTCAAGTTTGAAGCGCTCTGAAGTTCGAGATATATTCAGAGGATTTCCAATTATCACTCATGCGAAGGAAATCAAGTTCAATTTATGCGTTGTCAGTTTCATTAGGGTCACCAAACAACGTGAAGAGAGCATGAGAAGATAAGGTTCGAACCATCTTGTTGTTTTTCCGGCCAGGAATGAAGAAGCATAAACAACTTTTGATTGGTCGTTATTGAAGGTTCAAGTGTCATTATGGAACAGAAGCTTTCAGGTTTGCAAGAAGGGTCGCAATCTGTCTGGATGTTCTCCATCTAATTTATCAGGAGATTTCATAGAAGGAGTTTTGAATTTAGATCCCTCTGAAGACGTTGAATTTGAAAGGGTCTTCATGAAAAGTCTCATGAAATCTTCCAGACAATTGGATGGTCCAGGTTCTGAAGGTTGACCAGAAGGGTGGTTAGTAGGGGCGGATGGTGCCTCGTGCATTGTATCCTCTCCTTCTTCATCATCACTAGAATCATCAAAATCTTGTGGGATGTCTTCTACCGATTGGACTGAATGTTGCCGTTCGCTAAGGTCGAGTGGCTCCAAGGAGTGAGTGTGGGAAACAGGCCTAGTGGCTGTTGGCCTGCCTCTGGCGCAAGCTTTAGTAGTAGCGCCTGTAGGAGGAGTGCGTTGAACAGGTGCCATATTAAGAATTTAGAGAAAACACCTGAAAAGGGACATAGTAGTGCAAAGAATGAGAACTACGGAGAATTAAATTATACTGTCACCGGAAGACCTACGCACAAGGTCGAGGAAGTTCCTGCAAGTGAGATAAAAGGTTCAGATACTTCTTCGAAGTACAGAGGAATAGTTCAAGGAAATGATTCGAAGATGACTCAAAGGGAGAACTAATGCTTCAAATTATGTTCGAGAAGGATTCTAATATAATTGAATGGAAATATTAAAATTCCTAAGATCTCACGAAGGGTTGGAAAATCAACAATCAAAGATTTAGGATTTAGATATGATTATTGAGAAAATAAAGAAAGATACAATAATAATTATTTTCACTTAGAGTTTTATCACTATTAACTATAAATACGTTTTATAATTTAATTCTAAGGAATGTCGAACCAAAAACCCAGCCCCTTTTATATCCTTTACACCTCCTCGCATTGACCTCATACTCATCCACAATTCCACACACCACAAACCATTAAAATATATCCGTTTTAGTCTTCCAACATTGGCAGGGGCCTTTGTTGTGTGATTTGGCGCGATTTGTGCATGTCTTAATTGACATCTGCTAAAGAATTGGGTATTTTTCTGGTTTTATTCCGTGGATATTGGGTCTGCAGGTATGTGGGTACTATCATTGGATAGCCCTGGTTTTTTTCTATATTTTATGTCTTGTAGACATTTTTCATATTCTGAGTTTTAAGGGGTCATTTCCTCATTTTTCATTTATAAAAGATTGCTGTTTAATTTTGTTTTTCGTGTTTTACAGGCTAACCTTAATTCTTAGGGTAAAGTGCTTAGTACCATTGGATAGAGCTAATTTTTCTCTATATTTCATGTCACAATGTTGTTATAGTGAAATTCCGTGTTTTAAAGGTTTTAGTAGTTGTAGCTAATTTTTCTAAGTAGATTAGTGGTTTTTATTGGTTTTCTGGCTTCAGGGAGGCCGGGCCGCTTCAGGCGTCATCTACGACGTCGGGCGGCCCGCCCGCCTCTGTTTTAGGAGGTTGGGGAGCGCTCCAGGAGGGTTTTTTTATGCGATTTGGCGGGTACAGGCGCCAGATTGGTGGGTGCGCATGGGCTCTTAGTTAGTGGTCTTTGTGTACATAGTGAATAAGACAGTTTGGGGCAACCTTAATCATCATACAACCATCCGGAGGTGATCTCATTGTTCCTCACTCAGTTTTCACTGTTTTCTGGCCACAATTGGCTGTGTTTGTTGCAAGTGAGTTCTTCATTTAACTTAACTTTGGCAATTGTTTTCTCTGTTATAGTCTTGCAAGCTATAGCAAGTATTATTGCTGTCTCTGGTGTGGATTTGCAGCCTACATCAAGTATCTTTGCTGTCTCTGGTGTGGACTTTGTTCTACATTTCAGTTCTTTGGTCTGGTAGTCTATCTGGGGACTACTTTCTTGGCTCATCAAGCAGTCAAGTGTGTTTAAAAGGGGCTTTAGCAAAACAGGAACCAACTTACTTTAGCAAGTAAATCTCACTCTATTTTTCTAAAGGGACAGGGGATTTTCTCTCTGGTTTTTCTCCAACTCCCTTGGTCAAGGCCTATAGCTAGTACTATAGGATTGTCGACATTTCTGGCGCCCAACGTGGGGTGGAACTTGCTAGTTCTTTGGAATCTCTGTTTTCTTTAGTTGGCTCTTTTTGGTGTTTAGGCCTGGAGGAATGGCTTCTGGTTCTTCTATTCCTGTGGTGACTGTCAGTGGGGGAGATGGTCCTCCTTCTGTGATGGTTAGGGAGTGTGTAAGGATTAAAACTTGGGATGGTACCAAGTTTAATGGGGAGTATGTCTAGTGGTTTCTAAAGAAGTATGAAACTGCTGCTGGAGTGGATGGTGCTTCCTACCTGGACATGGTAAAGCAGATTATCTTCTTCATTGGTGATAGGTCAGTGGAGAAGGAGATTGTGGCCATGTCTGGCTACAAGAAGAGGGATTGGAAATTGTTGTGTAGGGAAATGGTGGATAGATGGGGTGTCAGGTTCACTATGGTGGATCTGAACAAGGTTGTCAGTGAATGGCAATCTTATGGTGGTGTTGGTAACTTGCATAGTTACAGGAAGTTTCTGCTACAGTTTGATCCTGTGGTGGAATATTTGGTGGAAGTGGAGGAGCTAGCACATGAAAATGCTGCCAAGGATGTTTTTTGGTCTGCGCTGGCTAGAGATGTCAGGATGGATGTGTTGAAGGAGTTGTCAAGAAAGGAATTGATGAAAACTCTTTCTAATCGAGATCAGAAGTTGCCTGCCTTGGATAAGGTGAAGGAGGCTGTTGAGGCCAATTTGAAGTTATTGGCTGTGGAAACCTATCAGGAGGGGTGTGCCAAGTATGTCAGCAAAGTCAGTGAGGCTTTGGCTGAAGAGGAAGTTAGGGAGAAGAAGGAGGAGAAGAATTTGGTGCAGGTTCCCAAACAGGAGAGGGACCCAATGGTGGAGCAGTTGGCTGATCTGACAAAACAGCTGCACATTTTTGTCCAGGAGGCCAAGAAGGTTAATAAGGCACCTTCTCAGCCTAGAGATTTTAAAAGAAGGGCTGGTAGGAGTGATCCTTGGGTTCGCTCTTATTGCAGTAGGAGGGGGCACAGGTCCAATGATTGTTGGGCACTGAACAGAGATGTGTCTGAAAGAAAAGTGGAGTTTGATGGCAGGGTTTTTAAGTTCCCTGACGGTTCTTTTGTGAAGCCCAGTGAGGGGCAGGCTCCTGTGGATTTGGTCAGGAGAAGGGGTGGTCTCAATCAAAGGAGGCCAAGGTTTGAGGAGATTCCTGATCAGGGGAAGTCTTCTGTTAAGGTAGATGAGGATGTCAAGGGAAAAGGGAAGGAGGTCAATAAGGTCTCTTTTTCTACTTCCTTTGGTGGTTTGGAGTTGTATTCTTGTGGTGGACATTCAAGTGGTGAATGCTTGGCTGGTGTTTATGATGTGGAAGCAGGAAAGGTGGGTAGACTTAAGAGCAGTTCTCAGGCCCAACCAAAGCCAAATGCTTCAAAGGGTGATCCTAAGCTGAGTGCAGCTAGGAAGAGGTACAGCAAAGAAGAGCTGTACAAGATGCAGAAGGGTATGGCTGATATGGGCCTCCCTAGTTTTGGTGCATTGGATATGAATGGTGATCCAATGCCAATGGAGGAGGATTCTGACTCTGAGGAGGATGTCCCTTTGGCTTCATTGCCAAAGCCTGTTGGAGTCAGAGGTTCTGGTGAGGGATCTGGTTTGGTTCCTGTTAATGGTAAATCTGTTGGTGGTGCTGGTCCTCAAGAATCTTCTAGGACTAAGGTGGTGAAGCAAAGAGCTCACTTTGAGAGGCCAGTAGTGTCTGGTCAAGTTAATGTTATGGACTCTGTCCTGGAAAGAATGAACCAGGGTCAGGTTTCCCTATCTTATGGGGAATTGTATGCTATCAGTCCAGGGTTGGCTGATAGGCAGAAGAAGTTGTTGACCAGGAGAAGGGTTTCTTCTGGTGAGGTAGAATACATTTATGATTCTGCTGAAAAGTTTGGTGAGGGGTTGGAAACTCATTTTTCTGCTCCTCTGGGATATGTCAATGTAACTCTGAATGGCAGGGAGGCAAGGGCATTGGTGGATTCAGGCTCTCAGATAAACCTGATTTCTTTGTTTGAGGAAACTCATATGGGCCTCCCCATCAAAACTGGTATTGGTGGGAATTTGAGAGGGATTGGTGGCCATGTCACTGAATTGGTTGGAACTTCAGAGTTTGTGAAGTTAGATGTTGGAGGAGCCTCAGGGAAGGTTCATTTTTACATTGCTAAAGGTAATATAAAAGCAGTTTTGGGTGGGCCATTCTTGATGGATTTTCAGGCAAGAATTTGTTATAAATTTTATTTGGGAATCAGTTTGGAGTTGACTGGTGAAGACAAAAGGAGGCTTCACATGAGGTTGTCATCCCCTGGAGAGGATGGTTGGGAGACTAGGCCTGGTTAATCTTCAATGTGCCAGTGCATGGACTGCTGAAGGAGAAGGAAGGAAGTGGGTGCTGCCTCTGGTTTTTTGGAGTGCGGCTCAGGCTCTATTGAGAGTCTGTCTTTTTTAGAGTAATGAGGGCTGATCACCCTAGTGCTACAACCTCTCCCCGAGATGAGGAAATCCCAGGTTGTAGTAGGTCAGCTCCCTTGGAGATATACCAAGTGGATTTTCAACTTTCTCTTTTTAATGTTTCTCTTCTCTGCAAGTATTCATCAAGTTTTTTATCAAGTCTCTGTTCTCTCTCAAGATTATTAATTATTTTTAATTAAAGTTCAAAGAAGAAGATTGGTTATATATCTTTATTGAAAGATATGCGAAAAAGTTTTGGAGTGGTGAGATTGGGGTGTAAAAGTAAGTCCTCCCAATTGTGCACCGCTAGGGTTTCTTCTACACCTTTCAAAAACATTACCTGGGCCACACCTGTGAGCATTGGGGAAACCCCTGGTTATTTTTGTAGGTCAGAAGAAAACTCAAGAAAAGAAGATAAAAATTTCAAGATAATTCATGAAAATCAAGAAAAAAATCTGAATATAATGAATAAAGAAGACGCAAAATATTTTTGTGAAGATCGTCAAGATCTATTTTTGGGCCTCCAGCATGAGGTTAAACTGCAGAAAATGTTGAAGAGAGAAGATCATCAAGATCGATTTTTGGACCTCCAGCATGAGAATAAACTGCACAATTTTAAAAGATGTGATTCAGAAGATGAATCAAGATTTGAAGATTTGTAAGTTGGAAGTGAGGATGAAGATGTGGGATTGCGGAAAAGTTTTGGAGTGGTGAGATTGGGGTGTAAAAATAAGTTATCCCAATTGTGCACCGCTAGGGTTTCTTCTAAACCTTTCAAAAACATTACCTGGGCCACACATGTGAGCAATGGGGAAACCCTTGGTTTTTGTTCCAGGTCTGGTGGTGAAGATTTCCTGAAGATACCTCAAGTTGAAGGTGGAGCGGCAAAGTATAAGAAGGTAGCGCAGAAGATTAGGCCTGTCAATGAGCCTATGCCTGTGGGTTTGAATCTGCCCTTGAAGAGACCTCCTTTGTCAAGAGATCCATACTGTACTCCTTTGGTGAAGAATCCTCCAGAATTTGTAGAGACGGCTAGGGTGACTGCGGAAAGGTTGAAAGTTGTTAATTTTGGTCCTGATGGGTGGTTGTCTGAGGAAGAAAAGAAGTTGTTGTTGCACGTTATTGTGCTAAGGGAAAAAGCTGTGGCGTTTGTTGAGGAGGAAAGGGGTGTATTGAAGCACTCTCATGGGGAACCTTACTTGATTCCTGTTTTTTGTCATGAGCCTTGGAAAATCAAACCTATTCCGATTCCAGCCACTATTAGAGAAGATTTTGTAGAGATTGTTAGGGAAAGAGTCAGGACTGGGTTATATGAATAATCAACATCCAGTTACTCAAGTCCGGTGTTCTGTGTAAAGACGCAGAATGGAAAGTTGAGGGTGGTTCATGATCTTAGAGACTTGAATAGAGTCACTATCAAGGACGCTGGTATGCCACCAAGTGCAGAGGATTTTGTTGAAGCTTTTTCTGGAAGGGTGTGTTATGGCTTGGGTGATATCATGGGTGGTTATGATGAGAGGGAACTACATACGGATTCAAGGCCTCTCACAACTTTTGAGACTCCTTTGGGAAGATTTCAGCTCACTAGGTTGCCTCAAGGAGCAACTAATTCAGTGGCAGTTTATCAAGCACAGATGGCTTGGATTTTTCAGGATGAGGTTCCTACTCATGCTGGTATTTTTATTGATGATGGTAGAATTAAAGGACCATCCACTGATTATGGTAATGAGGTGTTAGTGGAGAGCCCTGGCATAAGGAGGTTTGTGTGGGAATATGCAATAACTCTAGAGAGAGTGTTGTTCAGGATTGAAGAGACTGGTTTGACCATTTCAGGGTCGAAAATCTGTTTTTGTGTTCCTGCTTTGGAAATTCTGGGTCATGTGGTATGTAAAGAGGGAAGGATTATGGCAAAGAAGAAGATTAATAAAATTCAGTCATGGCCAAGGCCTAAAAATACTACTGAAGTCAGAGGATTTTTGGGTGTATGTGTATATGTCAGGATTTTCATTAAGGATTTTTCTTTGTTGGCTTCACCTTTAAGGAGGTTGACCAGAAAAGATGCAGATTGGGAATGGATCAGAAGTTGAAAAACGTTGTTGGTGAAGATATAATTCTTCACAAGTTGGATTATGGTGTTGGTGCTGGAAAGATTTATCTGGCAGTGGACTCAAGTTATATTGCTGCTGGTGCTGTTTTGTCTCAGGAGGATAAGGCTGGGAGGGTCAGGCCAGTATGGTATGAGTCTGTGGTGTTTAATGAGGTGGAATCTAGGTATTCTCAACCTAAGTTGGAATTGTGTGGAATAGCTAAAATTTTAAAGAAGCTACAGACGGTTTTGAGGGGGCAGCAATTAGAGCTGCAGGTGGATGCAAAATCTTTGGTTCAGATGATCAATACACCTAGTCTTCCAAATGCTCTAATGACTAGGTGGGTGGCATTTATTCAACATTTTTCTTTTGACCTGGTACACAAACCAGGTAAAACTTTTACTATGCCTGATGGATTATCAAGGAGGCCACCTACAGATGAGGATTCTGATTCTGAAGAGTTTGACGAAGATGTTCCAGTGATTAGGGCCAGCACAAAGGGTGCTGAGGATTTTTCTTTCCTCCCCCATGAGGCTAAACTGGACGATTGTTCTGACCTCCCCCAAGAGGCTAAACTGGCTGGATCTGATCTTGATTCTGGTGATCAGGATGTTTTTGTTGATGAAGATGGAGTTGTTGTTTGGGAAAGCTCAAAATTGGAAAAGGGTGTTTTTGTTAGTGAACTGGATTCTCACAAGGTTCAGTGGAAAGAGAAGAACATGCCAAAATTTAAGGATTGGTGTCCTGGTTGGGCTGCTCCATTGGCTCATGTTCACACTAGTGATTTTGATGACAGAGTTGTACCCTTGGATGTTGTTTTGTTGGATTTTGAAGATGAGACCTGGGGTCAGTCTGGGTTTTATTTTATCCTGGTTAAATATCTGTTGACCTTGGAGAGGCCAGATAGTTGTGATGATGATACTTGGTTTGCAATCAAGAAGAAGAGTCCTGGATTTTATGTGTCAGGAAGGTGGTTGATGAGAAGGAGACATCCTAATCCTCAAGTGGTGGTGACTCAGAAGAAGGGTCAAGAATTGGTTTTGAAGTCTTTGCATGAAGACCTTGGTCATAGAGGCTTTGGGGAGACTTATAGAAGAGTAGCAGACAGATTTTGGTAGCCAGGTATGAAGTTGGCTGTGCAGGGTTGTGTTCAATCTTGTGAAGAATGTAAAAGAAGAAGTCATTTGAAACCTAAAGAGGTGGGCCGTGCTACTGGTGAATCAACTGTCTTTGGAAGAGTCAGTCTGGATGCTGTCCATATTAAAGAGGGCAGGTATAAATACTTTATTGTTGCTAGGGATGATTTTTCTGGTTGGGTTGAGGCAGTGCCTCTGGTTAATTTTACTGCCAAGAATGTGGCAGAGTTTTTGATGAAGGAGTGGATTTATAGGTATGGGTTGATGAAGTTGGTGACTGTTGATGGTGGGACAGAGTTTGGTGCCGAATTTAAAGAAGCTGTGGCTAGTGTTGGTTCTAGGGTTAGAGTGGCTACACCATATTATCCTGAAGCTGAAGGCATGGTTGAAAGATGCCATCAAGTTATCAAGAATGCTTTGGTGAAGATGTGTGGAGATAGTGCCAAAAAGTGGAGGCATTATTTACCCTTGGTTTTATTTGCGGATATGGTCACTGTGAAGAGGACAACTGGCTATTCTCCTTATGAGTTAATGTTTGGTCAGAAAGCAATTCTACCAGTGGACTTGGAAGCTGTCTCTTATCTTGGAATTGATTGGGATGACGTGCACTCAACAGAAGATTTGCTCTGTGCCAGGATGCAACAGTTGGAATGTAAAGAGGAATTTCAAGAGAAGGCATACTCTAGAATGATGAAGATTACGAATCAATCAGTCAGATACTGGGACAAGAAGTTGGCTCATAGACTCAGGAATCCCTTGAAACCTGGTTGTTTGGTTTTGGTGTATAATAGAAGTTTGGAGAGTCAGTGGGGGAAAATGTTTGCTGACAGATGGAATGGACCTTACAGAGTCAGATCTCAGGCGTCTGGAGGTTCTTATGTTTTAGAAGAGTTGGATGGTGCAGTCTTGAAAAAGAGGGTGGCTGCAGACCAAGTGAAGAGGTTTTATCCCAGAGGCACTAGGCATGAAGAAGATTAACTACGCAATGAGGATAGACTATGGAACGTTCTTTTTTTGTTTTGGAATTTTTTTGGTGTTGCAGAGCAACTTTTGTGTGGAAACTTTTTGTTAGAAGGTACCCATGGGTGAGGCTTCTAGATTTGATCTTGGCAAGTGTAGGGGTGACTGATGGGCTGGCTGCTCTATCAACTGTTACCCCAGATTGTCTGTTTCCAACCCTTTCTCTTAATTTGGTTGAACCCTAGTATTGGTTTCTTTTCACAGGTTTTAGTCCTCTATGACTTTAAACTGGTAATTCCTTTGGTTTTCAAGTGCCGGACTCTTCACTTCTATTGGTTTTGAACCCTAGTATTGGTTTCTTTTCACAGGTTTTAGTCCTCTATGACTTTAAACTGGTAATTCCTTTGGTTTTCAAGTGCCGGACTCTTCACTGCTATTGGTTTTGCTTTATTGTGTTGGATGTTGTGATTTGTTGGTTAGAAGGTACCCAGGGGGGGCTTCTAGATTTTATTGTGGCAAGTGTGGGGGTAACTGATGAGCTGGCGGCTCTGTAGAACAGTTACCCCAGAATGTCTGTCTCAAGTCTTTTGTTTTTCCTAGTTGAATTCTAGTTCTGTTGTTTAATATTCAGTTTTCAAGTCCACTATGACTTTAAACTGGTTTGGTACTGGCTTCTTTATCTTGGTTCTTTCAGATTGGTGGTGGATCACTGGTGGTCTCCCATCATTTTTACTTATTGGAGGGAGCCCACCCAGTGATCATTTCTATGGACCGGACTTTCCCTTATTGGACCATTTATGGAGCTGGACTTTCTTTGATTTTGCAGTTATGTTTTTGCTAGATAGCAGTTTTAGATTATTTTCTTTTTTCTCTTTTTTTCTTTTAATTTTTTATGGGGGTTGTTTAAAATTATAAAATCAAAAATATAGGGTGTTACCACATCAGGGTCACCTGGATGTGGGCAAGCATTGGTGGGGAAAGGCTCATCAATTGGCCGGGCAATGCTATTTTCTTTTTTATTTATTATTTATTTCATGTGTTTCTGTGTTTCATTATTTTTATTATCTTCTGAATTTCTAAATTTTTTGAATTTTGTTTTCTGTTAACCATTTAAAAGAATTAATTGTGTATCCACATCAAGGTGCACTTGGATGTGGGTAAGGTATCAGGGGATCAGCTCATCAATTGGCTGGGGGATACCATTTGTATTATTTTTTTATATTTTATTTTATTTCATTTTATTTATAAATTTTTAATTTTAATATATTAGTATCTCATTCAAAAAAAAAATAAAAAAAATAAAAAAATAAAAATAAAATTCTGAAATTATTTTTATTAATTGTTTTATATCATTATTATGCTTCTAATCTTTTTGCAGGAGCTCATTGTCTGGATGATGAAGCTTCTAGAGGCTGGTCTGGATTGTGATGACGTTTTTGTTTTTTGTTGGGATTGTGGGAAGCACTGTGTTCTTTGAAGTGCATCCTGCTGGAGAGATTATAGGGATTGTAATGGTCAGGAATTGGATTAGAGGGAAGTTCAGAGGAGGAAGAAGAAGAGGCAGGAATGGAGTGCTGGAGGGTTTGTTTAATGATCCTAGACATTTTCCAGTGGTCGTCCAGTAGGCGCTTTCTCAGGGATTTTTCAAAGTCATTTAAAGGTCCATGGAGGGCAAAGGCTTTTAGCATGTTGGAACACATGGTGCTTAGGTGTTTCTTCATGTCTCCATAATCCAGGGTCAAAGAAGTTTCAAGAGGTTGGCCAACTCCAATAATAGATTCAGGAGGAGGGGTGCCAACTAGACAAGAAGAATTGGACCAGTAATTATTTTTGTTGAAGAAATGGAATAATTAATTTGTTACTTACAGATTGGAAGCTCATCAAATCTGTAAGCAGCTGGGATTTGGATCTCTGAAAATTTTGTAATGTTCATAGTGGGTGGATCAACTAGGGAAAGATATGGATTCTCATGGTCTTCCTCTGAAGGATCCTGAGAAGGTGAACTGGGATGCTGATGTGCCTGGGGCCTAGTTGGAGCAGTGAGATTGTTGTTGTTGTGGTTGTTATTTCTGTTGGATTCATCTGGAGGAGGTGCTGGTGATGGAGTACCAGGGTTGTTAAAGGATGGAGCAGGAGAGAGGGATTTGGAAGTAGACTTCTCTCTTCTGGATGGAGAATTTGAAGAGATGGAATTGTCAGAAGAGTAGTTGGCTGACAGAGGAGAGGTGTAGTTTCTTTGTCTTAGTTGGGGACGAAGTTGTTGTTGTGGAGCAGTGTGTGGTGTTCTGGTTTCTTCTTGGGGTTCTCTGGCAGTTCTCTTAGAAATCTGGTAAATTTTGGTGCTTTTGGACTTTGGAAGGGTGGATTGCATTGCTCTGGGAGCATTAGGAGGTAGTTGGGTTGAGTTGTTGTTGTTGTCTGGATGAATTTGGCTATTTTCTGGCCATTTTTGGAGGTTTTGGCCCTGATTTTCACTGTTTGGTGAGGTGGGAGGGCCGCCTGGGCGCGGTCTAGAAGCCTGGGAGTTGATTTTGAAGCTTTTGGAGCTAATTTGGCGGAGATAAAAGCAGTTTCTTGTGAGGCTAAGGCTGGTCTTTTGGGAAGAGTGCGGGAAGCTGAGCTTCTGGATCTTCTGGAAGGAGCAGAAGATAGAGAGGAAGAGGATGGACCAAGTTCTGGGGATCTGGTAGGGGATCTGGAGATGTATTTGTGAGAAGGAGAAGGCGGAGGAATAGGGTAGTTGGCGTCTCTGTCACATCTTTTCTTTTTGGACTAACAAGAGTCACAAGCCCTGTTGTAGAATTTGGATTCAGGATTTGGAAGAGTGAATGTGCGAGGTCTGCACATGTGGATGCACTGTTTGAAGGCATAGTCCTTGGGAGCAGTGAAGCAAGGGAGAGTAGAAGGGTTAACATCAGGAGATCCAGCCATGATCTGTGGTGAGAAAAGATGATGAAAAGGGATAAGAGGAGATTTTTGTCAGTGATGGGTAGATGATGAAGTGAAGGTGGAAGTTCAGCAGGTTGGATGTAGAGGTGTGCTGCATGAAATTGGCTGCATCCATTTTATGCAAAATTCCCTCAGTCCATCAAGACTCTAAACTGAAAAAGCTATATTATCAAGGCAGTCCATCAAGAATTTAAACTGAAATCTGGTTTCTGTTAGTCCTCCAAGACTTTAAACTGGCTGGTTTCAAGATTTAATCAAGATTAGTCCGTCAAGACTTTAAACTGAACACTGTGTTAGTCCCCCAAGACTTTAAACTGAGGGTTGTAAAACCCCCAAGACTATAAACTGAGGAAAAGTTTTTTTGTTGTTGGAGTTGGTTTTGAAATATTGGTGGAGGGTATCCACAGGGGGAGCCTCCGAATTTAGCAAAGGCAAGTTTGGGGGTAATTGATGGGCTGGAAGCTCTATTCACAATTACCCCAGAATGTTAGTTTTTTCTCTGTGTCTTAATGTGGTTGATCTCTGGTTCTGGGTTTATGATTTAGGTTTTTGAGTCCCCCAAGACTTTAAACTGAGGGTTTTTGAGTCCCCCAAGACTATAAAATGAGGATGGTCCCCCAAGACTTAAAACTGAGGGTTGTTTGTTGTTACATCCTATAGAGGGTGTGGTCAATTTTTCTTTTCTGAATCAAACTCAAGTACTAGTGGAATTACAGAGGGTATCAAGAGATGAAATGAAGTTTTCAGAATTAGCCTTGAACTGGTGAATGAGGTGTCTTCTGTTCTCAATGTCCTGTGGATCTCTAGCAGGAGTGGATTGGAAGTAGTGAAGCAGAAGTTGTTTCTGTTGAGATGTGTGTTGTTGGAACTTGGCCTTGATAGTGGGCAAGTGCATTGGTGTTGGTGGTGCAATGTATCCTACATTGTTATCATCACTATCAGAAGAGGAAGGAACTGAGAAGTTATCAGTTTTAAAGTTGAAGGAAGGAATGAATGTTCTTTACCATCAGATGGACCAGGGATGGGGGAACTAGTTGTTTTATGGGTTGTGGCACTCTTCTGGGAAGGGTGGAGCTTTTTGATTAATCTGGGTATCAGGATGGATGGCCTAGATCTTTTGGTGCTGGCAGAAGAAGGACCAGGTTGAGGTGGAGGTGAATCTGTTGTGAAAGAAAGTGGACCAGGTCTGTGGCAGGTCTTCTTTCTGGAGTGGCAGACATCGCAGGACGTTCTGTATGGATGGACAGGTGGTGTCATGGCACAGATTAAATTATTGTCGATGCAGTATTGGCAGGGGCCCATTTCAGAAGCAGAATTGGGAAGAAGGTTAAACATGGTGGTTGGATGAAGAAAGAATGCGGACATTCTCAATCGGAGGGAGGATGTGGTCTTCCAAAATCGGCAGGGGCCTTTGTTGTGTGATTTGGCGCGATTTGTGCATGTCTTAATTGACATCTGCTAAAGAATTGCGTATTTTTCTGGTTTTATTCCGTGGATATTGGGTCTGCGCGTATGTGGGTACTATCATTAGATAGCCCTGGTTTTTTTCTATATTTTATGTCTTGTAGACATTTTTCATATTCTGAGTTTTAAGGGGTCATTTCCTCATTTTTCATTTATAAAAGATTGCTGTTTAATTTTGTTTTTTGTGTTTTATGGGCTAACCTTAAGTCTTAGGGTTACGTGCTTAGTACCATTGGATAGAGCTAATTTTTCTCTATATTTCATGTCACAATGTTGTTATAGTGAAATTCTGTGTTTTAAAGGTTTTAGTAGTTGTAGCTAATTTTTCTAAGTAGATTAGTGGTTTTTATTGGTTTTCTGGTTTCAGGGAGGCCGGGCCGCTTCAGGCAGCATCTTGGACGTCGGGAAGCTCGCCCGCCTCTGTTTTAGGAGGTTGGGGAGCGCTCCAGGAGGGGTTTTTTATGCAATTTGGCAGGTACAGGCACCAGATTGGTGGGTGCGCATGGGCTCTTAGTTAGTGGTCTGTGTGTACATAGTGAATAAGACAGTTTGGGGCAACCTTAATCATCATACAACCATCCGGAGGTGATCTCATTGTTCCTCACTCAGTTTTCACTGTTTTCTGGCCACAATTGGCTGTGTTTGTTGCAAGTGAGTTCTTCATTTAACTTAACTTTGGCAACTGTTTTCTCTGTTATAGTCTTGCAAGCTATAGCAAGTATTATTGCTGTCTCTGGTGTGGATTTGCAGCCTACATCAAGTATCTTTGCTGTCTCTGGTGTGGATGTTGTTCTACATTTCAGTTCTTTGGTCTGGTAGTCTATCTGGGGACTACTTTCTTGGCTCATCAAGCAGTCAAGTTTGTTTAAAAGGGGCTTTAGAAAAACAGGAACCAACTTACTTTAGCAAGTAAATCTCACTCTATTTTTCTAAAGGGACAGGGGATTTTCTCTCTGGTTTTTCTCCAACTCCCTTGGTCAAGGCCTATAGCTAGTACTATAGGATTGTCGACACCGTTACACCTGGACCCTCCTCACTAACATCCTTTAACCCCTGAATCCTTCACTAACCATTCTGTCCATGCTCACTACCCCTTAATAACCCACAGACATTTCATGAACCTTTTAATGTACTATTATATTAACTATTGCACTGTGCGTCGCTTATTGGGAAAAGGACTAAGACACACTATTGAGAGATTGACTAATTTGGATTTAGAGTTTTAGGCTAGCGCGATTGAATAGCGAGTACACAAAGGAAAGTCGCAGTTGCTATGGAGAGTTTCTTTCTGCACTTCGAGTATGGATTTGAACCCTTTAGTATTGATTTAATGAGCTACTTTTACCTCGAGTGTCACATGGCGCGTGACAGCACCAAATGATCCAGGCCATCTATCCTGATCCCCAGACTGGTCCACAAATTAAACCCTTCAAAAAAGAGTGCCAACCTTGCTACTACCAATAGCTCTAACATCCCTGGTCCTTCTGATGGTAAGCCAAAAATTTCTTCATGCTGGACTTCAATCTGACAATTTTCCAGTTCATTTCCCTCCTAACAGTGATGATGACAATGTGGGAACCATTGAAGCACCCCCACCTAATCCATTGCCCACCATTAAGGACAAATTTCTACAACATTCTTCTCAACAGAAGCATCTCTTACTAAACTACTTCCAAACAACTACTGCTAGGGACCCACAGGATCTTGAGAAAAGGAAGAACCTCATTCACCAATTCAAAGCCAATGCTAAACATTTTGTTACATCTCTTGATTCTCTTCTGCCTCCTGACTCTTGATTAATCTCTTGACTTAGAAATAAAAAAAATTCTTGACTTCTCCAGACTTCCTTAATGTAGCCAATCATCATTAAAAATCCTCAGTTTACAGTCTTGGGGGACTAATACTCAGTTTTAAGTCTTGAGGGACTAACAGCCCTCATTTTATAGTCTTGGGGGACTCAAAATGCTCAGTTTATAGTCTTGGGGGACTAAAAACCTAAATCAAAAAGACAGAACCAGAGATCAAAAAATTTAAGACCCAAAGAAACAAACTAACATTCTGGGGTAACTGTTCTACAGAGCAGCCAGCTCATCAGTTACCCCACACTTGCCTTAAAAAAATTCAGAGACTCCCCCTTGGATGCCCTGTGCCAGAATCACACCAACTCCCATATCAGTTTATAATCCTAAAGGACTCAACCCTTAAGCCATCCTCAGTTTATAGTCTTGGGGGACTGTACCATTTCTCAGTTTAAAGTCTTGATGGACTGACCAGTGTTCATTTTAAAGTCTTGACGGACTTCTTGCAATTTTCAGTTTAAAGTCTTGACGGACTGTCTTTCAATTTGCATAGCAAAGGCAGCGCTGCCTCCATGCACAATGCTCTGCAGCCAACCTGCTGAACTTCCACTCTTTCTTCACCATCTACATATCACTGATAAATTTTTTTATTCATCTCTTTTCTCACCATTATTTCTCCTTCACAGGTTATGGCTGGATCACCAAATTTTGACCCATTGGACCTTCCCTGCTTCACTGCTCCTAAGGACTACGCTTGTAAACAGTGCATACACATGTGCAGACCTTGCACATTCACTCTTCCTACTTCCCAGGCTAAATTCTATAACAGGGCCTGTGATTCTTGCAATTCCAAAAAGAAAAGGTGTGACAGAGATCCCAACAAGCCAATACCTCCGCCTTCACCTTCACACAAATATATATCCAGATCTCCTACCAGGTCACCAGAGCTTGGACCTGCTTCTTCCTCTTTGTCTTCTGCTCCTTCCAGAAGTTCACACCATTCTATTCCCAAGACCATTCCTAAATGACCAGCTTTATCTTCTCAAGAATCTGCTTTTCTCTCAGAAAGTTCAGAAAAAATGGCATCAAAATCAGCTCCTAGGCTGCTAGACCCTGTTTAGGTGGCTCTCCTGATGTCGGGCGGCCCACTCGCCTCATCAGAAAACAAAAATAAGGCTCATAAATCCCAAATTCAGCCAGAAAACAGCCAAATTCTTCCATCCAACACTAATAAATCTACACCACAACCTCCTAATGCTCCCAGAGTAGTGTGTACTGTCACCATTTCTTCTTCTATCAACACCAGAAGCTCCAACATCTCTATAAGGCTTCCTAGAGGACCCACTGAAAACACCAGAACAGCCAAAACTGTTTCTGAAAACAAAACTCTTGTTACTTCAGGAAGAAACAGCTTCACCTTTCCTCTGGCTGCCAATTATTCCTCTGATACTTCTCTTTCCTCTGGATTTTCATCCAGCAGATCACAATCAGCCACCTGATCTCCATCTCCTGACCCTTCCTTCAATCAACCTGGCACTCCTCTGCCAGTATCTAGCAAACCTGCACCAAGAAATTATATAAACAATAACAACAACAACAGCCCTGCTTTTGCAACCAGGTCACAGGAACCTCCTTTTTCTCCTTCATCTTCTCAACACCATTCAGAGGATGACCATGAAAATCCATACCTCCATCTGGTTGACCCTCCTACAACAACTATTCAACACTCTTAAGCCGTCCAGATTCGGGCTGCATACAAATTTGAGGATCTCCCAATCTGTAAGTACCAAAATAAAATAACAAAATTCAATTTCTTCAACAGAGAATAATTATTGAACCAATTCTTATGTTTTTAGTTGGAACCCCGCCTCCTGCAGCTGCATTTGGAACTGGTCAACCCCTAGAAACTACTTTGACGCTGGATTATGCTGATATGAAGCAACACCTTAGAATGATATGTTCAAAAATGCTTAAGGCCCTTGTTCTCCATGGTCCGTTAAATGATTTTGAGAAGAATCTGAGAAAACAACTCCTTGATGACCACTGGAAGATTTCTCAAATTATCAAGCACACTTTCCAGCACTCCATTCCTGCTTCTTCTTCTTCTTCCCACAGTTTACCTTCTGCCTCAGTTCCTGTCCACTATAACCCGTACACTTTCTCTAGCCACATGCACTACAAACAACACAGTTCTTTCTCTAATCCAAACAAGAAAAAAAACACCAACACCATCCGGACCAACTGCCAGAGGCTTCTTTGTCCCATCATTAAATAAAAGAATTTAAAAAATTTACTAAATAGAAAAAGAAAAATATAATAATAATAATAACAGCTAACAGATATATATATATATAATTTTTTTTATTTTATTTTTATTTTTATTTTTATTTTTATTTTTATTTATATTTATATTTTTATTTTTATTTTTATTTTTATTTTTATTTTTATTTTTATTTTTATTTTTATTTTTATTTTTATTTTTATTTTTATTTTTATTTTTATTTTTATTTTTATTTTTATTTTTATTTTTATTTTTATTTTTATTTTTATTTTTATTTTTATTTTTATTTTTATTTTTATTTTTATTTTTATTTTTATTTTTATTTTTATTTTTATTGTTATTGTTATTTTTATTTTTATTTTTATTTTTATTTTTATTTTTATTTTTATTTTTATTTTTATTTTTATTTTTATTTTTATTTTTATTTTTATTTTTATTTTTATTTTTATTTTTATTTTTATTTTTATTTTTATTTTTATTTTTATTTTTATTTTTATTTTTATTTTTATTTTTATTTTTATTTTTATTTTTATTTTTATTTTTATTTTTATTTTTATTTTTATTTTTATTTTTATTTTTATTTTTATTTTTATTTTTATTTTTATTTTTATTTTTATTTTTATTTTTATTTTTATTTTTATTTTTATTTTTATTTTTATTTTTATTTTTATTTTTATTTTTATTTTTATTTTTATTTTTATTTTTATTTTTATTTTTATTTTTATTTTTATTTTTATTTTTATTTATTTTTATTTTTATTTTTATTTTTATTTTTATTTTTATACCTACTTAACTACTAACATAAAAAGAATTTGAAAATGAAATTAAAATGAATAAATAAAATAATATGAAATAAATAATTATTACAAGTGGTATCCCCCAGCCAATTGATGAGCTTTTCCCCTGATACCTTACCCACATCCAAGTGCACCTTGATGTGGATACACAATTAAATATTTTAAATGATTTAAGATAAAAAATTAGATATTATAGAAAATAATCAAAAATTGAAACACAGAAAAAATCTAATAAATAAAAAAAAGAAAATAGCATTGCCCAGCCAATTGATGAGCCTTTCCCCACCAATGCTTGCCCACATCCAGGTGACCCTGATGTGGTAACACCATAATTTTGTGATTTTTCCCTCTTTATATCCTGATAACTCCCATAAAATAATTAAAAGAAAAAAAAGAGAAAAAAGAAAATAATCTAAAACTACTATCTAACACAACCATAAACACATAAATCAGAAAAAAAAAGAAAAAGTCCAATCCAAAGAAATGATCACTGGGTGGGCTCCCTCCAATAAGTAAAAATGATGAGAGACCACCAATGATCTGCTGCCACTCCAAGGAAACAAAGAAGCCAGTCCAAAGACAGTTTAAATTCATAGTGGACTAAAACCTGAATAACAAAAACCAGAACTAGGATTCAACTAGGAAAAATAAAATACTTGAAACAGACATTATGGGGTAGCTGTTCTACAAAGCAGCCAGCTCATCAGTTACGGCGACACTTGCCAAAATAAAATCTAGAAGCCCCCCCTTGGGTACCTTCTAACAAAAACACAGTATCCAACACAAAAAAACCAAAACCAATAAACGTGAAGAGTTAGGAATTTGAAGACCAAAAGAATTTCCAGTTTAAAGTCATAGAGGACTAAATCCTGTGAAGAAAAACCAATGCTAGGGTTCAACCAAATTAAGAGAAGGGGTTGGAAACAGACAATCTGTGGTAACTGTTGATAGAGCAGCCAGCCCATCAGTCACCCCCACACTATCCAAGGCAAAATCTAGAAGCCCCACCCATGGGTACCTTCTAAAAAATTTTTCCAACAAAACAGAAGCACAGCATCACCACAAAAAATCCAAAATTAAAGAATGGTCCATAGTTTATCCTCATTGCGGAGTCAATCTTATTCACTTCTTGCGCCTCTAGGGAAAAATCTCTTCACCTGATCAGCAGCCACTCTCTTCTTTAAGACTGCACCATCCAACTCTTCCAAAACATAAGAGCCTCCAGACACCTGGAATCTGACTCTGTAAGGTCCATTCCATGAGTCAGCAAACATCATTCCCCACTGACTCTCCAAGCTTCTATTATATACCAAAACCAAACAACCAGGTTTCAAGGGATTCCTGAGTCTATGAGCCAACTTCTTTCCCCAGTATTTGACTGATTGATTTCTTATCTTCATCATTCTAGAGTATGCCTTCTCTTGACATTCTTCTCTAAATTCCAACTGTTGCATCCTGGCACAGAGTAAATCTTCTGCTGAGCACACATCATCCCAATCAATTCCAAGATAGGAGATGGCTTCCAAATCCACTGGTAGAACAGCTTTCTGAAAAA
The DNA here is from genome assembly GCA_030280995.1 of Hemileia vastatrix. NCBI lineage: Eukaryota > Fungi > Basidiomycota > Pucciniomycetes > Pucciniales > Zaghouaniaceae > Hemileia > Hemileia vastatrix. The sequence goes on from JASXTE010000015.1 coordinate 16,893,755, forward strand.
ACATTAATTCATAAGGAGAATAGCCAGTTGTCCTTTTCACAGTGACCCTATCAGCAAATAACACCAAGGGTAAATAATGCCTTCATTTTTCAGAGCTATCTCCACACATCTTCACCAAAGCATGCTTTATAACTTGATGGCCTCTTTCAACCATGCCTTCAGCTTCAGGATAATAAGGTGTATCCACTCTAACTTGAGAACCAATACTTGCCACAGCTTCTTTGAATTCAGCTCCAAACTCTGGAACACCATCAACAGTCACCAACTTCATTAACCCATATCTAAATACCCATTCCTTCATCAAAAAATCTGCCACATTCTTGGAAGTCAAATTAACCAGAGGGGTAGCCTCCACCCAGCCAGAAAAATCATCCCTGGAAACAATCAAGTATTTATACCTGCCCTCTTTAATATGGACAGCATCCAAACTGACTCTTCCAAACACAGTTGATTCACCAGTAGCACAGCCAACCTCTTTAGGCTTCAAGTGACTTCTTCTTTGAAGTTCTTCACAAGATTGAACCCAACCCTGCACAGCCAACTTCATACCTGGCCACCAAAATCTGTCTGCTACTCTTCTATAAGTCTCCCTGAAGCCTCTATGACCAAGGTCTTCATGAAAAGACTTCAACACCAACTCTTGACCCTTCTTCTGAGTCACCACAAATTGAGGATTTGGATGTCTCCTCCTCATCAACCTTCTTCCTGACACATAGAATCCAGGACTTTTCTTCTTGATTTCCACCCAAGTATCTTTATCACAAATTCCTGGCCTCTCCAAGGTCAACAGATATTCAACCAAAATAAAAAAAACCCCAGTATGACCCCAGGTCTCATCTTCAAAATCCAAAAGAACAACATCCAATGGTAAAACCCTATCATCAAAATCACCAGTGTGCACATGAGCAACACGACCATCCCATCCAGGACACCAATCCCTAAACTTTGGTACATTCTTCCCCTTCAACTGAATCTTATGAGAATCCAGTTCACTAACAAAAACACCATTTTTCAATTTTGAGACATCCCAAACAACAGCCCCATCTTCATCAACAAAAACATCCTGATCACCAGAATCAAGATCAGAACCATCCAGTTTATCCTCGTGGGGGAGGAGAGTACATTCATCCAGTTCAGCTTCATGGTGGAGGTAAGAAAAATCTTCAGTACCCTTTGTGCTGGCTCTAACAACTGGGAAATCTTTGTCAAACTCTTCAGGATCAGAATCTTCATCTGTGGGCAGTCTTCTTGACAATCCATCTGGCATTGTGAAAGTTTTACCTGGCTTGTGCACCAGTTCAAAAGAAAAATGTTGAATAAATGCTACCCACCTAGTCATCGGAGCATTTGGAAGACTAGGTATGTTGATCATTTTAAAAAGAGATTTAGCATCAACCTGCAGCTCAAAATTCTGCCCCCACATAACCGTTTGTAGCTTCTTCAAGATTTTTGCTACATTGCACACTTCCAACTTTTGCTGAGAGTACCTAGATTCCACCTCATTAAAAACCACAGACTCATACCTTACCGGCCTGACCTTCCCAGCTCTATCTTACTGAGACAAAACAGCACTGGCAGTAATATAACTTGAGTCCACCGCCAGATAAATTTTTCCAGCTTCTCTACCATAATCCAACTTGGGAACAATAATATCTTCACATACCACCTTCTTCAACTTCTGAAAAGCCTCTTCACACTCTTCAGTCCATTCCCACCCTGCATCTTTCCTGGTAAACCTTTTTAAAGGTGATGCCAACAAAGAAAAATCTTTAATTTAAATCCTGACATACAAACAAACTACCAAAAATCCTCTGACTTCAGTAGTATTTTTAGGCCTTGGCCATGACTTATTTTTATTAACCTTCTTCTTTTCCATAATCCTCCCTTCTTTACATACCACATGACCTAGAATCTCCAGAGCCGGAACACAACAACAAAACTTTGACCCAGAAATGGCCAAGCAAGCCTCTTCAATTCTAAACAATACTCTCTCTAGAGTAACTGCATATTACCAAACAAATCTCCTTATACCTGGGTTCTCTCTCAGCACTTCATTTCAATAATCAGTGGATGGTCCTTTAATTCGACCATCATCAATAAAAATACCAGCATGAGTAGGCACCTCATCCTGTAAAATCCAAGCCATTTGTGCTTGATAAACTGCTACTGAATTAGTTTCTCCTTGAGGCAACCTAGTGAGCTGAATTCTCCCCAGAGAAGTCTCAAATGATTTGAGCGGCCGTGAATCAGTGTGAAGTTCCCTTTCATTATAACCACCCATAATAACACCCAAACTATAACACACCCTTCCAGCAAAGGCTTCCACAAAGTCTTCTGCACTTGGCGGCATCCCCGCATCCTTGATAGTAACTCTATTCAGGGCTCTAAGATCATGTACCACCCTGAGCTTTCCATTCTGCTTTATAACACAGAAAAACAGACTTCAGTAACTAGAAGTTGATTGTTCATACAATCCAGTCCTGAATCTTTCCCTAAAAACCTCCACAAAATCATCACAGATAGCAACACGAATTGGAATAGGTTTAATTTGCCAAGGTTCATGACAAACCACAGGAATCAAGTAAGTTTCCCCATAAGACTGTTTCAACACACCTCTTTCCTCTTCAACAAATGCCACCACATTTTCCCTCAGCACAATAATGTGCAACAACAACTTCTTTTTCTCCTCAGACAACCAACCATCAGGACCAAAATTAACAACCTTCAACCTTTCCATTGTCACTCTAGCAGTTTCCTCAAAATCAGGAGGATTCTTTACCAGAGGAGTACAGTTAGGATCTCTTGACAACGGAGGATTCAAACCTACAGGCATAGGCTCATTGACAGGCCTAATCTTCTGCACCACCTTCTTGTACTTTGAGGCTCTACCATCAACTTGAGGGATCTTCAGGATGTCTTCTCCACCAGACCTGGAACAAAAACCAAGGGTTTCCCCATTGATCACATGTGTGGCCAAGGTAATGCTTATGAAAGGTGTAGAAGAAACCCTAGCAGTGCAAAATTGGGACAACTTACTTTTACTCCCCAATCTCACCACTCCAAAGCTTTTCCGCAATCCTACATCTTCATCTTCACTTCCATCTACCAAATCTTCAAATCTTGATTCCTCTTCTGAATCACATCTTCTAGAACTGTGCAGTTTATCCTCATGCAGGAGGCCCAAAAATTGATATTCATGATCTTCACAAAAATATTTTGAATTTTCTTTCTTCATTATCTTCAGATTTTTTTCTTGATTTTCTTGAATTATCTTGAAATTTTTATTTTCTTTTCTTGGGTTTTCTTCTTGCCTACAAAAATAACCAGGGGTTTCCCCAATGCTCACAGACGTGGCCAAGGTAATGTTTTTGAAAGGTTTAGAAGAAACCCTAGCAGTGCACAATTGGGAGGACTTACTTTTAGACCCCAATCTCACCACTCCACAGCTTTTTGCATATCTTTCAATAAAGATATATAACCCATCTTCCTTTTTGAACTTGAATTAAAATTAATTGAAAATCATGGGAAAGAACAGAGAATTGATAAAAAACTTGAAGAATACTTGCAGAGAAAAGAAAAATTAAAAAGAGAAAGTTGAAAATCCACTTGGTATATCTCCAAGGGAGCTGACCTACTACAAACAGGGATTTCCTCATCTTGGGGAGAGGTTATAGCACTAGGGTGATCAGCCCTCATTACTCTAAAAAAGACATACTCTCACAAGAGCCTGAGCCACACTCCAAAAATCCAGAGGTGGCACCCACTTCTTTTCTTCTCCTACAACAATCCATGCATCAACACATGGACAACAAACCAGGCTTTCTTTCCCAACCATCATCTCCAGGAGATGACAGACTCATGTGAAGCCTTCTTTTGTCTTCACCAGTCAACTCCAAATTGATTCTAATGTCAAATTGGTAACCAATTCTTGCTTGAAAATCCATCAAGAATGGCGCACCCAAAACAGCTTTAACATTACCTTTAGCAATGTAAAAATGAGCCTTTCCAGAGGCTCCACCATCATCCAACTTCACAAATTCAGAGGTTCCCATAAAATCTGTGACATGACTACCTATACCTCTCAAATTCCCACCAATACTGGTTTTGATGGGGAGGCCCAAATTAGTAGCCTCAAACAAGGAAATCAGGTTAATCTGAGAACCTGTATCCACCAATGCACTAGTCTCCCTGCCATTCAGAGTGACTTTGAAATATCCCAGAGGAGCAGAAAAATGAGTTTCCAACCCTTCTCCAAACTTTTCAGCAGAATAACATATGTATTCTACTTCCCCAGAAGACACTCTTCTTCTGGTCAATACCTTCTTTTGTCTTTCAGCCAACACAGGACTTATAGTATACAATTCCCCATAAGTAAGGGAAACCTGACCCTGGTTCATCCTCTTCAGAACAGAGTCCATAACATTAGATTGGCTAGAAACTACTGGCCTCTTAAAGTGAGCCTTTGGCTTCACTATATTGGTCCTAGAATTTTCCTGAGGACCAGAACCACCAACAGATTTTTCATCAATAGGAAACAAACCAGATTCCTCACCAGAACCTCTAACTCCGGCAGGCCTTGGCAATGAAGTCAAAGGAACATCCTCCTCAGAGTCTGAATCCACATCCATGGGCATTGGCTCTCCATTCATGTCCAAAGCACCAAAGCTAGAGGGGCCCATATTAGCAATCCCTTTCTGAATCTTGTACAGCTCTTCCTTACTGTACTTCCTCCTAGCTTCACCCAGCTTAGGATCCGCCTTAGAAGCCTTAGGATTTGGTTGGGCCTGAGAGCTACTCTTAGGCCTTCCCACCTTTCCTGCCTCTACATCATAGACACCAGCAAAGCATTCACCACTTGACTGTCCGCCACAAAAATATAATTCCAGCCCACCAAAAGAAGTAGAAATAGAGAATTTATTAACCTCCTTCCCTTTTCCCTTGATGTCATCATCTTGCTTAATAGAAGACTTCCCCTGATCAGGAATCTCCTCAAACCTTGGTCTCCTCTGATTGAGACCAGCCCTTCTCCTGAACATATCAACAGGAGCCTGCCCCTCATTGGGCATCACAAATTGACCATCAGGGAACTTAAACACCCTGCCGTCAAACTCCACCTTTCCTTCTGAAACATCTCTGTTCAGAGCCCAACAATCATTGGACTTATATCTCCTCCTACTGCAATAAGAACAAACCCAAGGATCACTCCTACCAGCCTGCCTGTCCAAATCTCTGGTCTGCGGAGGAGCCTTATTGGCCTTCTTAGCCTCCTGCACAAAAATGTGTAGTTGTTTTGTCAGGTCAGCTAGCTGCTCCACCATTGGGTCCCTCTCCTGTTTAGGAACCTTCACCATATTCTTTTCCTCCTTTTCTATTCTGCTCTCCTCTTCAGCCAAAGCCTCACTGACTTTGCTGACATACTTGGCGCACCCCTCTTGATAGGTGTCCACTGTCAATAAATTCAAATGGGCCTCCACCGCCTCCTTCATCTTGTCCAAGGCAGGCAACTTCTGGTCCCGATTAGAAAGAGTCTTCATCAAGTCTTTCCTTGATTGCTCCTTCAACACATCCATCCTGACATCTCTAGCCAGGGCGGACCAAAATCATCTTTGGCAGCATTTTCATGTGCCAGCTCCTTTACTTCCACCAAGTATTCCACAACAGGATCAAACTGTAGGAGAAACTTTCTGTAACTATGTAAGTTAACAACACCACCAAAAGACTGCCATTCACTGACAACCTTGTTCAGATCCACCATAGTGAACCTGACACCCCATCTATCTACCATCTCCCTACACAGTAGCTTCCAATCCCTCTTCTTGTAGCCAGACATGGCCACAACCTCCTTCTCCACCTCTCTATCACTAATTAAGAAGAAAATTTGCTTCACCATGTCTAGGTACAAAGCACCATCCACACCAGCAGCAGTTTCATACTTCTCGGGAAACCACTTCACATCTTCACCATTAAACTTGGTACAATCCATCCACACCAGAGAAAGCAATAATACTAGATGTAGGTTGAAAATCCACACCAGAGACAGCAATAATACTTGATGCAGGTTGCAAATACACACCAGAAACAGCAATAATACTTGATATAGCTTGCAAGACTACACCAGAGAAAACAGTTGCTAAGTTAAGTTAAATGAAGAACTCACTTTCAACAGACACAGCCAACTGTAGCCAGAAAACAGTGAAAACTGAGTGAGGAACAAGGATATTACCTCGGGATGGTTGTACAATAATTAAAGTTGCCCCAAACTTTCTTATTCACTATATACACACAGACTACTAACTAAGAGCCCATGCACACCCACAAATCTGGTGTTCTTGACCACCAAATTGCATAAACCCCTCTAAAAATTCTTCCCAGCCTTCTAGCACCGAGGCGGCCGGACCACCCTGAAGTCAGAAAACCACCAAAACCACCAAAAATACCCAAACTACTTCGAAAAATCTACTACAACTACTTAAACCTTTAAAACATGTAATTAGGCTATAACAAAATTGAGACATAAAATGTAGAAAAAATTTAGCCCATTTTAACAGTACTAAGCACTTAACTCTAAGACTTATGGTTAGTCCATAAAATAGGAAAAACAAAATTAAACAGCAATCTTTTTAAATGAAAAATGAGAAATTATCCCCTTAATACTTAAAGTCTGAAAAATGTTATCGAGACATAAAATATAGAGAACAACTGGGGCTATCCAATGGTAGTACCCACATCCCTTTAGTCCCAATATTTGCTGAGTAAATTCAGAAAGACACCTAATTATTTAAACAATGCCATTTAAGGCATATCAAAACAATTCCAAATAAACCAACAAAGGTCTCGGCCAATGTTGGAAGACCACAGAACCTTCTCCTCTTCTTGGTGCACTTTACCCCCTTTCTTCTCCTCCAAAGTGCTTCCTGTTGGTGCCCCATCCCCATCCTGCTGCTTACAATCAAGAGGAAGCATCAGTTCTGGTAGCAAGTCAACTGATGATAACAAAACATCATTAGACTCTCCGGGATAGGCCCCTGAACCCTGAGGGGGCCAGGGGCCAATACTTTAGCGCCAGCATCCCCTTTCCTTCCTATCTGAACCTTCTTTTCATTCCAATAAATCTATGAGTTATACTGGTGTAGCCATGTCATCCCCAGTACCATTTCAAACTGGTCTTTCAGGTTCATTGCATATTCCCTGCACTGCAACTCCCTTCTGTCACACCAAAACCTGCAAAAAATCTCTTCTCTTACTTCTCCTCCCCTACCTGAGGATCTGTCAAACATAATTAGATGCCTAGGGTGGTCCAATTTTTATTTTATCATTTTATTTCTCTGTAAAAACTAGTTAGAAATAAAAAAATCTGTGGCCCCACAGTCCTTTAGGGCTTGTAAATTTGTTGTGGTTTCAAGGTTTATTAAAGGCAATTTCGGTATAATGTGATTATCATTTACTTCAAGTGGGTTACATGCTGATAATTTTTTCTACTAATTCCCCCTTATCCTTTCCCTCTAATCTTCTTGTGGCCAGTACAACCTTCACTCCTGAGCACTGTCTTTTACCTGCAACTTACATGCCCTATCCTCCACCTCACTAACCCTGATTTTCCCCCTACACTCCCTTTCTAGATTACCACCACTCCCACATTAAAGGCACAGCCCTTTTCTCATTTGCCTTTGTTATTCCTCATCCAATAGTTTTTTCTTCCCACTAAAGCCATGTGCATTGACTGCATCAATGTCCATGGCGTTTGAGTCCCTGGCACTGGCCCCGCCTGATGGGGAATAGTTACACCACTGACAAGCGCCACTTCAACCATTCATTTGCTGATGTGTGAACATGTTATCAATTTGTATGGCTATTTCCATGAGCACTTGGAGGGAGGTTGAACAAGGATGACTAATTAGGGCATTCCTGATTTTTTGTGAGAGCCCATTTCTAAAGTGAAACATGAGCGCTCCTTCTTCTCAAGGAGTAACATAGCTGGTGTGGCCCCAGAATTCAGACACATACTCAGAAACAGAGTGTTTCTTTTGCAACTGGTTGAGAGCATTCTCTGAGGCTGTGGCCACATTGGGGTTACCAAAATCTAATTCAAATGCTGCCATGAACTGACAGAAATCTGTTGCCAACTAGCCATTTTTAAGGAGTTCCTTTGTATATGGCCTGGCCCAGAGTTCTGCCTTGTCTGTGAGGTACAAGATTTCAAATCCAATTGTAAATCAGGATGTCATCTAGTTACACCACCACATCTATCCCTATTTTATCTCCAAAGATGCTGTTGGTGAAGTGTTGAAAAGTGGCAGCACATTACATGGGCCAAATGGAATTACCAACCATTCACAATGATCAAATTTAGTGCAGAATTCCAGTTTATTTTCATCCCCTTCTTTCAAACTTATGTTGTGGTAACCTGCCCTGAGATCTAGGGATGTGAAAATTTCTGCCCCCTGCAGACTGTCAATCAACTCACTAGTCAGAGGAAAGGGATATCTGTTCTTTACTGTCAGAAAGTTTAGCCTTCTGAAATCCATACAAGGTCTTAATGACCCATCCATTTTTCATGGAAAGATAACAGGGGCAGCCCAGGGAGATTTAGATTCCCTATTATACCCATTCTTTAAATTTTCATCTATCATCTCTTTTAGCGCTGTTGAATCTAGGGTTGATAATGGGATTATGTGGCTAAATTGAGGGGTTACGCCTGGCATTAGATCAATGGCAAAGTCATATGGTTGATGAGGTGGTAGGGTCTTGACTTCTTCATCTTCAAATAGCGGTAAGAATTCCCAGTAAACTTCATGAAACATTTCCTTAAGGCTTTTTGTTGGATTTGAAGACTGGAACTTGGCTGAAATCTTGGCGGATATGTTCCAAGCTGTTACATTGCATTCTAGTTCCTCTTCTTCCTCCAGCACCCCCTCCAAGTCCTGAAACTTAGCATCAAGAGAAAGTGTCAGTTCTTGTGGCAAGTCTACTGATGATAATAAAACACCAGGAGAGTTTCTGGGAGGGGCCCTTTACCACTTCAGAGGCCAGGGGAAAAATGCTTTCTCTGTGCCATCCACCTTCCCATCTTCAGCCTTATCCTTCTTCTTTTGCACCTTCTCCTCCTTTAGGCTCGGTGGTCTTCCAACATTGGAAGAGGTCTTTTTTGGTCTGTTTGGTGCAGTTTGTGTATGTCTTAATTGACATTGGTTGAATAATTACATTTCTTTTGGTTTTATTCAGTGAATTTTAGGACTATGGGTATGTGGGTACTATCATTAGATAGCCCTGGTTCTCTCTATGTTTGATGTCTCTATGATAATTTTCACATTCCAAGCTTTAAGGGGTCATTTCCTCAATTTTCATTTCTAATAGATAGCTGTTTAATTTTGTTTTTTGTTTTACGGGCTAACCTTAAGTCTTAGGGTTAAGTGCTTAGTACAATTAAGTAGAGCTAATTTGGATCTATATTTTATGTCACAATTTTTCATAGCTTAATTTTGTGTTTTAAGGTTTTTAGTAGTCATGGTGGATTTTTCTAAGTAATTTGGGCTTTATTAGATGTTTTTGGTGGTTTTCTGGATTCTGGGAGGTCGGCCCACCTTGGTTATAGAAGGCTGGGGAGAGTTTCTAGAGGGTTTTTATTCAATTTGGCTGTCAAAAGCACCAAATTAGTTGCTGTGCATGGATTTTTAGATAGGTGGTCTGTGTGTACATACTGAATAAGACAGTTTGGGGAAACCTTAATTATCATACAACAATCTGGTAATTATATCATTTTTTTTCACTCAGTTTTCACTGTTTTTTAGCAACAATTGGCTGTGTTTGTTGCAAGTTTAGTTCTTCATTTAACTCAACTTTGGCAACTGGTTTATCTGGTGTAGCTTTGCAACCTGCATCAAGTATTATTTCTGTTTTCTGTGAAACAAGTGCACAGTGTTTTGGTTTTCTGGTGTGGATCTTTCTGCATTTCAGGTTCTCTTTGGTCTGTGGTCTATCTACGCTAATTTCTTGACTTGTTAAGAAGTCAAGAAGTGTGTTGGAAGGGGTATTGTAACAGTATCTAATTTTCTGTAGCAAATAAATCTCACCTGGTATTTCTCAAAGGGACAGGGGTTTTTCTCTCCAGTTTTACTCCAACTCCCTTGTTCAAGGCCTATAACTAGTACTATAGGACTTTCTACAGCACCTTTTATCTCCCTTTTAGCCCTCTCTGGGGCTCCTGGTTGGGAACCCATCCCCAGCCTGCTTCATATAATTAAGAGAAAGCATCATTTCTGGTGTTAAGTCAACTGATGGTAACAAAACATTAGAATACCATCAGAGATGGGCCCATGAGGCCAATAATTTAGCATTATCATCCACTTTCCTTCTTATCTGAACCTTTTTTCTTTCCAGTCAATGTGTGGGTTATATAGGTCCAGCCATGTCATACTTGCCCTTCAGGTTTGTCGCATATTCCCTTCACTGTGACTCCCTTCCATCAAACCAAAAACTGCAAAAAACCTTTTCTCTTACTTCTCCTCCCCCACCTGGGGATCCATCAAACATAATTAGACACCTAGGGTGGTCCAATTTTTTTTCTCATTTTGTTTCTCTGTAAAAAATTTTTAGAAATAAAACAGTCTGTGGCCCCACAGTCCAGTAGGGCTCTTAAATTTGTTGTGGCATCAAGGGTCATTAAAGGCAAGTTTAGTATAATTTGATTATCATTTACTTTAAATGGCTTAGATGTTGATAATTTCTCTACTAAATCTTACTTCTCCTTTCCTTCTAATCTGCCCAAGGAGGGCACAACCTTTACTCCTGAGAATTGTCTTTTACCTGTGCCATACCTGCGCTATCCTCCACCTCACTGAACCTGATGTTCCCCTTACACTCCCTTGCTAGATGACCACTATTTCCACAATGGTGGCTCAGCCCTCTACTCATATGCCTCTGGTTTTCCTTATCAGATAGCCTTTTCTTCCCACTAGTTCCGTGTACATTGACTGAATCAATTTCCATGGCATTTGGGTCGCTGGCACTGGCCCAGCCTGAAAAGTGCCACTCCAACCATCCATTTGCTGATGTGTGAACTCATTGTTGATTTGTATGGTTAGTTACATGAGAACTTGGAGGGAGGTTGGACAAGGGTGACTAATTAGGGTGTTCTTTATTTTTTGTGAGAGCCCATTTCTAAAGTGAAACATGAGTGATCCTTCTCCCCATGTTGTAAAATAGCTGGCGTGGGCCTGGAATTTGGACACATACTCAGCAACAGAGTGTTTCTGTCACAACTGGTTGAGAGCATGCTCTGAGGTTTTGACCACATTGGGGTCACCAAATGCTAATTCACATACTTCCATGAACTGACAGAAATCTGTTTCCAACTTGCCATTTCCAAGGAGTTCCTTTGTATATGGCCTCACCCAGTGCACCGCCTCATCTGTGAGGTATGAGATTTCAAATCCAATTTTTGATTGCTCCTCTGGGAACTGATGGTGGTTTAGCAGGACATAAAGATTTATGTGCAATACATACTGATCTGCTCGGGGACCTTTCTTTCCATCAAAAAGTTCTGGGACAGAAATCTTTGGGCCTTTAACAAGTGGTGCTGGTGTTGTGGGCTGTGCCTGTGCCTCAGCTTCAGCAGTGTTCAGTTCTGCTTCTGTGGGGCTGCAGTATGAGGGCCTTTCTTCTGTTAGAAATTGTATGAGTTTGGAATTTTTTTCTTGCAAGTGTGCCATTTTCTATTGCATTGCATCAAGGTTTTCTGCATCAGGTTGACTTGAGTGGTTCATTGTTCTTTGGTAGTGTTCCAATTAAGATTGGACAAAATTTTAAGACCTAAGAAGGCAGACTATCACTAGCACTAACACTAGCCTATGATGGGACTGACTATGCTGGATACAGCAGTGAGACTAAATAAGACTGACTATGTTGGGACTGCCAACAAGGAGAGAAAAAAGGACTGACTATGCCAATTGGCAGTGAGACTAGAGATTAACTGGTTTACTAGATAAGTTGTCCAATAAGGAGCACTCCACACCACTGGCCCTATATAAACCCCTTATGCAATATCCACTCTTCTGCCTCTTTAAAATACATAGCACCCATAGTACTCCTCCTCCTCCCCCTAAACCAAATCCTAACATCTCCTCATGATTGCTTTCCATAAATTCTCTTAGTTTAATGTCATTTCAGACACTTCCTAAAAATGATGGTAGTTTATTGTCTTCCTGGATGTCAGTCATTAGTTTTACGTTATGGTAAGGTAAACTCTTACAGTCGCCTTGCTGTAAGCAGAATCCGAAGGAGATATGTGGATTTAGCCAAAAACCCCATCCTTCCAATAAAAATAACAAAATGGGAATTCTAAATCACTAAGCTAACCAATCTACTTGGATCTGATTGATGAAAATAATGAAACTCTAAAATATTTAATGCTTATTGAGATTAAAAGAAAGTGGCTGTTGAGAAAGAAATACTGATAACAACAATTAAGGTGTACCAGTGAAAGATCTGAAAAGATTGACTTTTATGTTTTTATAATAATTTGAATTTTTATGAGACAGCAATAATCAAGTCCCAGTGATGAAGACCTTTCTAAAGATACCCTGTATGAAGTGTGATTTAAATTGTTGAGTAGTATTTCTAAAATGTTATATATAAGATATAAAGTTATAAGGGTATTACAAATTATTTTAATTTGTTGAGTAATAAAAAATGAGACTGTGGTAGTTAATGATTAAGCTGTATGATGTGTCCCCCCCCCCTCAATTTTGAGTTTGAGAAGCGCTTAAGTATTCCTAGTCACGTGCCTAAGTTTTCCCCTCCAGAGCTCTTCCAGAGTCAATCCGGAGCCCGTACGGAGTCGAAACGGAGTCGGTCCGGACTTCCGGACTCAATTAGAACATTAAAACTATAATAAAAAATCTAGAAAAATTACACATAATAGAGCTACTTCCCCTTTACATACCAAAATAATTTTCGTAGTCTGCGCAGCTCTAATTACCCCGTGAAAATTCATCGAAGTTAAGTAATTTCTGAAAACGTAAATTTTTCTATAAAACTTCAAAATTCATTTAAAAATATAGGAAAAATAGCAAAAATTCTGGGAAAATTTCCCAAGGTTCTTGAGTGACTCGACTTAATACTTATAAATTTTTCAGACCGTAAAAATAAGTTTTCTCTGTAAAATAAATTGTTTTTGTGTAGGCATTCGCTTGTGACCAATTTCTTCATATTTAAAACTCAAATAAATTAAATAAAACCCTTTTATATATAAAAAAATAATAACGCCAATCTTGCACGCCGTAATAACTCCATTTACGTACTTAGGTGCCATACTAAACTTTAGGCTACCACATCCTCCCTCCAATTGAGAATGTCCCCATTCTTATAACTTTGCATAAGTGGTTGAGCAATTCCAAAAGAATTATCTTTTCCAATAAAGTAATTTGATAAATTTGTTTTAGCTGGTCTTCTTTTAATTCTTTATAATAAAAATGTTGTTTCTTCTTCTCTGGCTTGATATATCATAAAATAAAATAATATAAATCTTGTGATGATTCCACTACTGAGAGCAAGGTTTGAATCCCTTCAGACTCCCAAATACCAGTCTTCCTTCTTGTCACAGCATTGAGAGAGTGGATCTTCCTATGAGCCGAATACTCCTGATTCCAACCTCATAGGGCCCCCCACTGAGCCGAATTCTATGATTCCAATCTCGCCATAAGGTCCTCCAAGCTTCACACCAAAAAAAATGGCCTAACTATGAGGCACTAAAAAAAATCATTCCCTAAAATCCAACTACCATCCTAACTTCTGATTCCTTCATCACAATTTTTAAACTTTGCTATACAGCAAACCCATAAAATACTTTTGCCACGCTTCCAATAATAATTTTAACTTTAGACCATGTTAAAGCGCCACAAATTTCACCTAATTAACCATTATGCTTTCCTTAGCATCATCACCACCTAAAATTTTAACCTCTTAAAGCTTATCAGCACCCAATTCCAGAAATAATTGAATAACCAGTTTAGAGTCTTAGTGGACAGTGATAAATTAAAAGATTGAATTGAGTTATCCAAACAAGATTGACATTCCAATTTAAAGTCTTGGTAGACCAAACATATAATCGATTGCCAGTTTATGGTCTTGGTGGACCAAAGATCGTTTAGGTGCATAAATAACTTGATAAATTCCTAAGTAAGGCCTAGGCTTGACCAAAGATTGAATAAATTTGATAATCCAGTTTAATGTCATAGTGGACCAAACATTTGATCGACAAGTAATCCAGTATAAGGCCATAGTGGTCCAATGAATGTTGAATTATCCTGCAGATATTAATTTTCCAGTTTAAAGTCATAGTGGACTAAACAATGAATGAACTACCAGTTTAAAGTCATGGTGGACCAAACATTTAATCGATAAGAAATCCAGTTTAAGGTCATGGTGGACCCAACACTTGATAATAGTCCAGTTTAAGGTCTTGGTGGACCTAACATTTGATTTATATAAAAGAAATACGTCTCCAAAAATATCCATAAAATCTTGATTATCCTTGAAATTCAGTTTAAAGTCTTGAAGGACTAACAGCTCCAATATAAAATCTTTAATGACAGTCTTGAAAATTAGCCAGTTTAAAGTCTTGGAGGACTAACAGCTCCATAATTCGTATAAAACCCTTAAGGAAAGTCTTGAACAGTAGCCAGTTTAAAGTCTTGGAGGACTAAAAGATCCAAAATACGTAAAAAAAACCTTAAAGAACGTCTTGAAAAGTAGCCAGTTTAAAGTCTTGGAGGACTAACAGATCCAAAATACGTATAAAAAAAGCCTTAAAGAACGTCTTGAAAAGTAGCCAGTTTAAAGTCTTGGAGGACTAAACAGATCCAAAATACGTGTAAAAAAAAAACCTTAAAGAACGTTTTGAACAGTAGCCAGTTTAAAGTCTTGGAGGACTAACAGTTGTCTTGAAGTAAAATCCCATAGGTATTGAGTTCCCCTAGACCCTGTTTCCTGTCTAAACTATATGAATAAACTAAAAAGAATGATGACTGAAAAATAATACTAATAAATATAATAATAATTTTAATTTAATTAATTAATTTTAATTTTAATTTTTTTTTTTTTTTTTTATTATTTTTTTTTATTTTATTATTTTATTTTTATTATATTTTTATTATTTATTTTATTTTTATTTTATTATTATTTTTATTTTTAATTTTAATTTTTTTTATTTTTTTTATTTTTTTTTTTTAATTTAAAATAAAAGATTTTAGAAAAGATAGTTTTGAAATAAAAGTTAAAATTTAATTTTAAAGAAAGATAAATGAATGTGAAAAGAAAGATAAAAAAAGTACTAAAAAAATTTTAAAAGATGCCCCCCGGCCATTTGATGAGCCGTACCCTCGACATCATACCCACATCCAAGTGCAACTTGATGTGGTTACACAATTTTGAGAAATTGAAAAGAAAAGAAAATAAATGAAAGTTTTTAGAAGATAATTTTTATAATGATGATCACTGGGTGGGCTCCCTCCAATTTATAAAAATGATTAGAGACCACCAGTGAGCATCACCTTTACATTAATTCATAATATATATTAAAGAAAAGAAATCACAATCTAACATAAAAAATCAAAAACAAAATAAAAAAAATCTTGAATCCGGCATTGAGAGCGGTGTCTCTTGATTCATTCCAGTTTAAAGTCTTAGTGGACTTCCTAAAATTAAAAGACAAAGCCAGGATTCAACTAGAAACAGGGAAAATTTTGGAAACGAACATTATGGGGTAATTGTGTATAGAGCAGCCAGCCCATCAATTACCCCCACACTTGCCAATATTTAATTAAGAAGGTTCCCCTGTGAACACTTCTTCCAATAAATTTTAAAATTTTTCCAACACTATCTTCACCCATATTTTAAGAATTTTTAATTTTGAAAATTTTCAATGAAGGTTTTCTCGCATTTCGTTATGTTTCATCACAGTTTCGTCGCCCATATGCAGTGTAATGATAGTAAAGTATTTTTGATAAAAATAAGAAGATAGTTTATACTTGTTGCGGAGGAATCCATAAAATTTCGTAGATATCATAGTTTATCCTCATTGCGGAGGTATCCATATAATTTCATAAATGTCATTAAAATTGTAGTTTATCCTCATTTCTGAGTTATAAATTTAATAAAAGTCATTAAAATTGTAGTTTATCCTCATTTCGGAGTTATACTTCGGCACTCCTGGTGCCTCTAGGATAGAACCGTTTCACTTGATCGGCTGCTACCCTCTTCTTCAATACTACTCCATCCAACTCTTCTAGCACATATGAACCGCCGGAAACTTGCTCCTTGATTTTATACGGTCCATTCCACCTATCTGCAAACATCTTTCCCCACTGACTTTCCAAACTCCTATTATACACCAGGACCATATCTCCTGGGTTCAAAGGTTTCCTTAATCGATGTGCCAACTGCTCATCCCAATATCTGACTGATTGATTTCGGATCTTCATCATCCGCGAATATGCCTTTTCTAAATATTCTTCTTTCTTTTCTAGCTGCATCATTCTTGCACACAATAATTCTTCAGTAGTTTTGACCGTATCCCAGTCAACTCCAAGATATGATTCAGCTTCTAAATCAACCGGTAAAACTGCTTTCTGTCCAAAAACAAGTTCATAAGGTTAAAATCCGGTCGTCCTTTTGGCAGTGATTCAATCAGCAAATAAAACTAAAGGTAAATAGTGCCTCCACTTTTCGGCACTTGTCCCACACATTTTAACTAAAGCATCCTTAATAACTTGATGCCCTCTTTCAACCATGCCTTCAGCTTCAGGATAATATGGGGTTGCTACCCTAACCTTTGATCCAACTTTCAATAAGGCCTCTTTAAACTCTGTCCCAAATTCAGGACCTCCATCTACCGTTACCAACTTCATCACCCCATACCTACATACCCAATTATTCAAAAAAAATTCTGCCACATTTTTGGCAGTTAAATTAATAAGAGGCGCTGCCTCTACCCAACCAGATAAATCATCTCTGGCCACAATTAAATATTTATACCGTCCCTCTTTTATATGAACGGCATCTAAACTAACTCTTCCAAAGAGCGTATATTCACCGGTTGCGCGTCCAGGTTCTTTTGGTCTTAAATAACTTCGTCTTTGACATTCTTCGCATGACTGAACCCACTGTTTAACAGCCATCTTCATGCCAGGCCACCAAAATCGATCAGAAATTCTTCTAAACGTTTCTCCAACGCCTCTATGCCCGAGATCTTCATGCAGTGATTTCAAAACTAATTCTTGCCCCTTCTCTTGAGTTATAACTACTTGAGGATTTGGATACCTTCTCCTCATTAAACGTCGACCAGATAGGTAAAACGTAGATGACTTCCTCTTGATAGCCACCCATTCATCGTCTTCACAATCTTCTGGCCTCTCTAAAGTCAACAAATATTTGACTAACAAAAAATAAAAACCAGTCTGACCCCAGACTTCATCTTGAAAATCAATTAATATAACATCAATAGGGACTTCTCTATCACCAATATCACCTGCACATGAATGAGCCAATAATCATTGACCCCTAAATAACTCTTTAATCGAGCTATGTCGACGTTTTTCTTCTGAACCTTTGGATCCTTCGAAAACCGTATTTGAAAATACCTCTTTCTCTTTATCCACCTTTTTATTTAAATTCTCTAATTCTCCAACATATACACCATTCCTTAATTTACTACTATCCCACACTACCAATCCATCTTCCTCTACATACACCACATATTCTTCTACCTCCTCTCTGCCGAATTTATCTACACCTTTTCCAACACCTTTATTAACATAAAAACTATTTTCCAGTTTATCCTCTTGGTGGAGGTCATCATCACCATAATCTAAACACAATAGTCCTGCCAGTTTAACCTCATGGGGGAGGTATGGAAAGTCTTCAGCTCCTTTAGTGCTGGCTTTGATAATAGGTATATCTTCATCGAACTCTTCTGAGTCTGAATCTTCTTCAGTGGGTGGTCTCCTTGATAAACCATCTGGCATAGTAAAAGTTTTGCCAGGCTTATGAACTAAATCAAACGAAAAATGTTGAATAAAAGCTACCCATCTCGTCATGGGTGCGTTCGGTAAACTTGGGGAATTAATCATCTGGATTAACGATTTCGCATCCACTTGCAACTCAAAATGTTGCCCCCACAAAATATGCTGAAGTTTCTTCAGTATTTTTGCCACACCACATAATTCCAATTTTGGTTGAGAATATCTTGATTCGACCTCAGTAAACACTAAAGATTCATACCTAACTGGCCTGATGTAACCAGCTTTATCCATCTGAAACAAAACCGCCCCAGCTGCAACCTGACTTGAATCAACTGCTAAATAAATTCTACCAGCATCTTTTCCATAATCCAACTTGTGAAGGACTAAATCCTTCCCCACAACCTCCTTCAACTTCACAAACGCCTTCTCACACTCTTCATCCCACTCCCAGTCTGCATCCTTTCTCCTTAACCGTCTCAATGGAGCTGCCAATGAAGAAAAGTCCTTGATAAACATTCTAACATATTTGCAAACGCCTAAAAACCCTCTAACTTCGGTCGTATTCTTGGGTCTTGGCCAGGACTGAATTTTGTTAACTTTCTTCTTGGACATAATCCTACCCTCTCTACATACCACATGGCCTAATATTTCTAAGGCTGGCACACAACATGAAAATTTTGAACCTGAAATAGTTAACCCAGCCTCTTCAATTTGAAACAAGATTCTTTCTAATGTAATTGCAAACTCCCAAATGAATTTGCGTATCCCGGGATTCTCTTCCAACACCTGGTTATCATAGTCGGTTGTTGGTCCCTTAATTCCTCCATCATCTATAAAGATTCCAGCATATTGTGGAATTTCATCTTGAAGGATCCAAGCCATCTGAGCTTGATAAACTGCAACCGAATTTGTTGCTCCTTGAGGTAATCTTGTTAACTGTAAACGTCCAAGTGGTGTATCAAATGTAGTGAGTGGCCTTGAGTCCGGATGTAACTCTCTCTCATCATATCCACCCATAATATCTCCCAAACCATAACACACTCTCCCTGAAAACGCTTCAACAAACTCCTCAGCACTAGGTGGTATCCCAGCATCCTTTATTGTAACCCTATTTAATTCCCTAAGATCATGAACAACTCTAAGCTTGCCATTCGGTTTCTTGATACAAAATACAGGACTAGAATAACTTGACGTTGATTGCTCATACAGTCCAGTGCGTATCCATTCTCTGACAACTTCAATATAGGCTTCTTTTAATGCAGCCGGAATAGGAATCGGTTTCTGCTGCCACGGTTCATGACATACCACAGGAATCTTGTAAGGCTCCCCATAGGAATGCTTCAACAAACCCCTCTCCTCTTCTACAAAAGCAATGGCCTTCTCTCGCTTGACCATCACATCCAACAACAACTTCTTCTCTTCTCCAGACAACCAACCATCAGGTCCAAAATTAAAAACACCCAGTCTCTCAAAAGTGATTCTTGACGTCTCAGAAAATTCAGGCGGATTCTTTACCAAGGGACTTTCATAAGGATCTCTTGATAACCTTGGTCTTCTCAAAGGTGGATTTAATTCAGCAGGTAGCGGTTCATTAATAGGTCGAACTTTATTTGCTACCTTCTTATATTTGGCTGCGTCCACATCTAAATAAACTTGAGGTAAAACATCGCCATTAAATCTTTCATCAAATGAATCTTCTTCATCGCCAGAATCAGAATAAGAAAAATTAGAAAAATATTTTATTTCATTTTTAAATTTTACCCTTTTCTCCTTTCCCTTGTCTAATTTATAAACAGATTTTCCAACACCTTTGCTTCCCTTATCCAACATTAAATCACCTGTAAAGAAAGTCGGCAGTTTAACCTCTTTCTGGAGGACCGGAATTGAATTTTCACAAAAATTATTTTTTTGAGTTTTAATTATACTGAGATTTTTTATCGGATTTTGGTGAGATAATTGCAGTTTACCCTCTTGCTGGAGGTCCAAAATAGAAGGAGATAATTGCACTTTAACCTCTTGCTGGAGGCCACAAAACATACCCTTCCAATTTTTATCCAACCTAATTTGGCCCATTTTGCCTTTTTCACCGTTTTTAAATTTAATGGAAAAACCGGGTAAATCCAATAAACATATAGAAAAGTCCATAACGTATTTGCACTCCAAAGTAATATTAAAAGAAAATAATTGAGAATCCACTTGAATTATCTCCAAGTGAGCTGACCTATTGCAATCCGGGATCTCATCCTGAGGAGAGATTACAACATTAGAGTGATCAGCCCCTGCTACCCCAAAAAAT
Source organism: Hemileia vastatrix (assembly GCA_030280995.1). NCBI lineage: Eukaryota > Fungi > Basidiomycota > Pucciniomycetes > Pucciniales > Zaghouaniaceae > Hemileia > Hemileia vastatrix. The sequence goes on from JASXTE010000015.1 coordinate 16,914,068, forward strand.
GAGGGCATTCATCCCTTTCCAACAAACATAATTCACCAGAAGCCGTCCGTTTAATATGCCGCTTCTTGGTGCAAACACAACACTGGCACAGAGTAGTAATCCCTGGCCGTGTTTCCCAACCTTCATCTCCAGGAGGCGCTAACTGCATATGTAACCTCCGCATATCTTCACCAGTGATCTCCAAACTAATCCCCATGCCAGCTTGATACCCTATCCTGGCCTCAAAATCCATCAAAAAAGGACCACCAAGAACAGTTTTGACTGCTCCTCTAGCCACATAAAAGTGAACCTTACCAACAGATCCACCAATGCCTAACCTGACATGCTCAGCTGTACCCATCAGCTCGGTTGCATGCCCTCCAATGCCTCTGAGGTTTCCCCCAGTTCCACTTTTAATTGGTAAGCCTATACTCGTCGCTTGCTCCAATGAAATTAAGTTAATTTGAGACCCTGAATCGACCAAGGCCTTTACTTCTTTACCATTAAGAGTTACCACCAGGTAACCCAGGGGAGCGGAAAAATGCGTATCTACATCTTCCCCAAACTTTTCAGCATTTTCACAAATATATTCCACCTCTCCAGTGGAAACCCGACGCCTCGTCAAATGCTTCTTTTGCTTTTCAGCAAGCGCCGGACTAATCGTAAATAACTCCCCTAAAGATAAGGGAATCTGCAGTTGATTCACCCTATTCAAAACTGCGTCCATCGCATTAGCTTGACCAGAAACTACTGGCCGCTCTTACTGGACCTTTGATTTAACAACCTTGGCCCTGGGTACCTCTTGAGGTCCAACCGAGCCATCTTCACCCCCCATTATAACATCTTCACTTTCTATAACCCTAACTCCGTCACCAGCTTCTTGCACTAATCCTGATCCATCGCTAGTCCTTCTTACTCCCTCCATTGGGATGGGACCGCTAAAACTTGGTCTGGGTAGAGACGCCAACGGTACGTCCTCCTCAGAATCCGAATCATCCTCTGGCATAGGCTCACCATTTAAATCAAACTTGCCATAACTAGGGGGCCCCATATCAGCAATCCCCTTCTGCATTTTATATAATTCGTCCTTAGAGTAAGGGTTCAATTTGTTGACGGCAGTTTGAGCACTAGAATTCTTGTCCTTAGAGTAAGGGTTCACTTTGTTATTGGCCTTGCCAGGATTAGCCCTCAATTGGCTCTGAATGCTACTCTTCGCCTTAGTAGCAGCTGCTCTTCTAGCAGCATTAACATCATATTCACCAGCCATACAGCTACCCTCCACCTGGGCAACCGTCGCCAGCTCTAAACCACCAAAAGAAGTAGAAAATGTGGCTTTACTGACCTCTTTCTCCTTGCCCTTGTCAGCTTTACCACCATTACCATTACCATTTTTGCCACTCTTGGCATTAAAATCTTCATCTGTCACCTCTTCAAATCTGGCTCTCCTTTCAGCCGTTAAACTTCTTCTGACCAAATCAGAAGGAGACTGTCCATCACTGGGCTTGATGAACAAACCATCAGGAAATTTATAAACTTTACCATCAAATAAAACTCGCCCAGCATCCATATCCTTATCAAGAGCAAAACAAACTGTTGCTCTGTGACCCCTCCTATTACAATAGGAGCACACCTTTGGCTCATCATAGCCACCTCTATAATTACTACCACCATTCCCAACATTTCTCCCATTGCCTGGGAAGCGGTTACCGTTGTTATTGCCATTATACTTTCGACGTTCATACCCTCTAGACTGATAAGAAGTTGACGTCGACGAAGAAGCGATTGGGGCCTTATTGGCCTTCTGGGTTTCTTGAACAAATATTTTTAATTGTTTCGTTAAATCGGCCAAGTGATCGACCATCTTATTATCTACATTACCCTCAACTTTAGCAGCAGGTAATCCCATTTGAGCCTTCTTGGCCTCCTGGGCTTTGACCATAATATCGTTATTTTCGGCCAAAACTTTGCTGACCTTGCTAACATATTGAGTGCATGACTCTTGATATTTGTCCAACGCCAATAACTTGAGATGGGCCTGAATGTTCTCTTTGATAACCTCCAGAGCCGGCAGTTTCTGCTCACCATTAGGCAGTTCCTTCATCAAATCTTTTCTTGAAAGATCCTTCAAGACGTCCATTCAAATATCCCTGCTGCATGCTGTCCAAAACAAATCTTTTGCTTGGTTCTCATGCACTAACTCGTCCACCAGTATGAGATATTCCACCACTTCATCAAACTGAACACAGAGCTTTTTGAAGTCAGCCATAGAAGAAACTCCACCTTTTGCTTGCCAGTCTCCAACAATTTTATTGAGGTCCATCATAGTAAACCTAACACCCCATCTATCAACCATAGCTTTAGAAAGCTTAACCCAATCCTTGTCCTTGAATGCCTGCATAGCAATAACCTCTTTTTCCACCTCCCTATCAGCAATAAAAAACCTAACTTGCTTCACCATATCCACATGGGAAGCACCATCAACAGCAGCAGCAGCTTCATACCTGCTAATGAACCATTTAACCTCCTCCCCATCAAACTTTGGGCCATCCCAAGAAACAATTCTAACTGAGGGAGTAAGAGGGTTAGAAGATCCAGAAGCAACAGCAGAAGAAGACATCCCAATAAGTAATGAAAAGCGTTAACAATCGATAAAATAACAAGCCTCTTGCAGGCCAATAACAAAAATCCAATTAGAGTTCCAGAAAATAAGCCTCTTGCAGGCTAATAACGTTCTTGATCCAAGTAAGTCTTTTAAAGAAAGCTAGAGAAATCGAACCCCATGTTGGGCGCCAACTATGGTAAGGTAAACTCTTACAGTCGCCTTGCTGTAAGCAGAATCCGAAGGAGATATGTGGATTTAGCCGAAAACCCCATCCTTCCAATAAAAATAACAAAATGGGAATTCTAAATCACTAAGCTAACCAATCTACTTGGATCTGATTGATGAAAATAATGAAACTCTAAAATATTTAACGCTTATTGAGATTAAAAGAAAGTGGCTGTTGAGAAAGAAATACTGATAACAACAATTAAGGTGTACCAGTGAAAGATCTGAAAAGATTGACTTTTATGTTTTTATAATAATTTGAATTTTTATGAGACAGCAATAATCAAGTCCCAGTGATGAAGACCTTTCTAAAGATACCCTGTATGAAGTGTGATTTAAATTGTTGAGTAGTATTTCTAAAATGTTATATATAAGATATAAAGTTATAAGGGTATTACAAATTATTTTAATTTGTTGAGTAATAAAAAATGAGACTGTGGTAGTTAATGATTAAGCTGTATGATGTGTCCCCCCCTCAATTTCGAGTTTGAGAAGCGCTTAAGTATTCCTAGTCACGTGCCTAAGTTTTCCCCTCCAGAGCTCTTCCAGAGTCAATCCGGAGCCCGTACGGAGTCGAAACGGAGTCCGTCCGGACTTCCGGACTCAATTAGAACCTTAAAACTATAATAAAAAATCTAGAAAAATTACAAATAATAGAGCTACTTCCCCTTTACATACCAAACTAATTTTCGTAGTCTGCGCAGCTCTAATTACCCCGTGAAAATTCATCGAAGTTAAGTAATTTCTGAAAATGTAAATTTTTCTATAAAACTTCAAAATTCATTTAAAAATATAGGAAAAATAGCAAAAATTCTGGGAAAATTTCCCAAGGTTCTTGAGTGACTCGACTTAATACTTATAAATTTTTCAGACCGTAAAAATAAGTTTTCTCTGTAAAATAAATTGTTTTTGTGTAGGCATTGGCTTGTGACCAATTTCTTCATATTTAAAACTCAAATAAATTAAATAAAACCCTTTTATATATAAAAAAATAATAACGCCAATCTTGCACGCCGTAATAACTCCATTTAAGTACTTAGGTGCCATACTAAACTTTAGGCTACCACAACGTCTTTGAGGACAACCTTATTTCTAAACCTTTGATAACAATAGTCTATTCCATTTATACACTTTTTATCTTCTTCAAATTCTTCCACCTCATAATACTCTTCACAAAATGGCCTTCTTGACAAAGAATCTGGCATCATAAAAGATTTTCCTGGTTTATGGACTAAATCAAAAGAAAATAAATTAATCTGTGTCACCCATCTAGTCATTGGCACACCTGGTAAACTTGTAATACTGATCATTTTCACCAAAGATAGTGCATCAACCTGAAACTCAAAATGTTGCCCCCAAAGCATCCATTTTAACTTCATCAAAATCTTTTCAACCCCACACAACACTAACTTGGACTGTGAATACCTAGACTCTACCTTTGTAAAATTCTTTGACTCATGAAAGACAGGCCTATCATTTGCTTCCTTGTTCTCTTGAATTAAAACTGTGCCTAATTCAGACACACTTGAATCTACCACTAGAGTAATCTTTGCAGCAACTTGTCCATATTCCAATTTCTATAAAAGAATATCTTTTCCTAAAATTCTTTTTAATAACTGGAATGATTCTTCACATTCCTCTGTCCAATCCCATACAACATCTTTTCTTATCAAGTGCCTTAATTTAGAAGATAAAAAGGCAAAATCACAAATAAACATTCTTACATATGTACAAATAGCTAAAAACACTCTAAATTCTGTAGTGTTTCTTAGTCTTGGATATGTAAGTACCTTGTTTTTCTGTTTTTCTGCAATGATTCTTCCCTTTCTACATACAACATGACAAAAACATCTAGCTCTGGCATGCAACAAGAAAATTTTGACCCTGAGACTTTCAAAACAGCCTCTTCTATCTTAAAAAGTACCCTTTCAAGAGTAATAGCATATTCCCAAATAAACCTTCTAATGTTTGGGTTCTCCTCTAGAACCTCTCCGTCATAATTGGTTATTGGCTCTTTTATACTGCCATCATCAATAAATATTCCTAATGTTCCAGAACTTTATCCTTTAATATCCACATCATCTGCACCTGATACACTGCCACTGAGTTTGTAGCACCCTGAGGTAACCTTGCTAATCTAAAGTGCACCAATTAAGTTTCAAAAGTAGTAATGGGTCTTGACAAAATATCTAAATAATGCTCATTGTATCCTCCCATTATATCTCCTAATACATAAAAGGCTCATCCTGAAAAATATTCCACAAACTCTTCTGGAGTTGGTGGAACTCCTGCGTCCTTAACTTTAACCTTTTTCATCTCTCTCAAATCATGAGCCACCCTTAACTTGCTGTTATTTTTGAAGACACAAAATACTGGACTTGAGTAGCTAGACATTGACTGTTCATACAAACAAGACCTTAACCTTTCCCTAATAAATTAATATATTCTTCTCTTATAGCTGCTGGTATAGGAAATGCTTTCTTCAGCCATGGAGCATGAGGTATGACTGGAACAATATAAGGTTTCCCATAAGAGTGCTTCAATAAACCCCTTTCCTTTTCTGAAAACGCAATAGCTTTCTTCCTAAGTACCATAACATATAACAATAAATTCTTTTCTTCTTGCAACAACCAATCTTCTGGTCCAAAATTTACCATCGGAATTCTTTCTAAAGTTAACCTATTATTAGGCATAAATTCAGGTGGAAACTTTGTTAAAGGCGTTTTATAAGGATTTCTTGATAGAACTAGCCTCTGCAAAGGAGAGTTCAAATTCTGCATTGGTAAATTTACTGGTTTAACTTCAACTGCTACTGATTTATACTTTGACACTTGAAAGTTCCAGCTGCTGCCTTCATTACTTAATATTAGACCTTTTCTAATATTACTTCAAGTTGTACCTACATCAAGTTTTTGTCTCTTCTTTTTAATATAAGCATAAAAAAATCCATTATTAAAGAAATTTAATATTCCAAGCACAATACATTCTATAGTAGTATTTCCAAGACACCTATGAAGTCCTACTTTACATATCCCTTCTTGGACTAACTGATCACTATCCAGGTTCCTCTCATCTTGGGAGATAGTAATACCTAAGACACCAGCCCCTAATGAAAAGATTGGTGCCTCCCTGATAGTTGCCCATTCTCTTAATCCTCATAAAACTCTCTTTCTTTCTCTAAACTCACAGATCCAACATACTTATTTTCCCAGCCACCATCCTTAGGCCCTACTAAGACTTCTTTCACCAGAATACAATCGTCACCCATAATCCTAATTCCTATTGTTTTATTCAAACAATAATCTATTTTTGCTGAATAATCCATTAAAAAAAGTGTTCCTAAAACTGGTTTTACTACACCCATAGGAATATAAAAGTGTAAATATCTTGATGCCCCTGCAACTTGTGTCTTGACATATTCAGCTACCCCTATAACTGGTGTAGGTAGACTCTTACAGTTGCCTTGCTGTAAGCAGAATCTGAAGGATTTGGATAAACCGTAGAAAACCCTGTCCTTCTAAGAAAAATAAGGGTTGCTCAAATAACTAAGCTTACTAGTCTACTTGAATTGATTTAAAATATAGATGAAACTCTGATTTTATGAATGCTTATTGAGATTTAGAAATAGCAGCTGTTGGAAAAGAAATACTGATAACAACAATTAAGGTGTACCAGTGAAAGATCTGAAAAGATAGACTTATATATTTTTATAAAGATTTTATTTTAATGAGTTAACAATAAAAACAAGTCCCTGAGATGGAGACCTTTCCAATGATACCCTATATGTGATGAAAATATAATTGTTGTGTTGTATTTCAAAAGTGTTATAATAAATATAAATGTTATAAGGGCATTACAATTTATTTAAATTTGTTGAAAAATGAAAAATATGAATGTGGTTGTTAATTATTTTCAAAAAAGACCCTTAATATCAAAACTAAAAGACAAAAAAACATGTAGAAGACTAAGATTCTCCCCCTTCTATCTGATTCTCCTACTCCAGACCTTTTCAGCAATACCCTACATGCATAGGATCTACAATAAACTATTAATCTAACAAGCATAATAAATTCTAACCAAATTTTGCCACAATAGCCAAACTTTTCTGCAGTGACCAAACTTTGCACTGGTGATCAGACTTTTCTACAGTGACCAAACTTTGCACTGGTGATCAGACTTTTCTACAGTGACCAAACTTTACCACAGTGCCCAGACTTTTCTGCAGTGACCAAACTTTGCACTGGTGATCCGACTTTCCCATTGTGAGCAAATTTTGCCACAATGAGCTCTTTTTGCCATAATGAGCTAATTTGGCCAGAGTGAGCTAAATTTGCCACCATGACCAAACTTGGCCACAATGACAGAATTTTTCCAGTACACTTCACTTTTGCACCAGAAAATCACCAGAGCGCACTGAAAAAAAGTGGCCATTCCAAGAGCACACTTTATTCACCAAAATACAAATCCATCAAACCATCAAATCACAAAAAAATACCACATATAACCATTTAAAAACACCAAAAATCAACCCAAAAAAAATCCAGTTAACTCCCTTCATACAAATTAACACCTGGTAACACCATGATTTTCTTCCAACCAAGTTCCAATCAAAAGTGGACTAACAGATCCAATGAGGAACCAAATTCTTGAAATAAAATCATAAAAAATATCCAGTTTAAAGTCTTAGTGGACTAACAGATCTTGAATACGAATAAGACCTTAAAGAAAGTCTTGGAAAGAAGCCAGTTTAAAGTCTTGGAGGACTAAACATTTTGAAGTAGGATCCAATTTTTCTCGAGCTACTCTTGACCCTTTTTCCTATACAAAATATACTATAAAAGAAATAAACCAAAAGAAAATTGTAAATTAAATTTAACAAAATTTGAAAAAAAATAAAATAATAATAATAATAATTGTATGTTTATATATTTATTTTATTTATTTATTTTTTTGATTTTTTAATGATGAAAATAATAAAAGGTTATAAAAGATTGTTATGAAATAAAATTTAAAATTTAATTTTTTAAAAAAATGATAAACGAATTTGAAATATAAAATTTATGAAATGTAAAATAAAATTTAAAAGATGCCCCCCGGCAAATTGATGAGCCATACTGTCAAGGTACGCTTTTGGTCTAGAAGATTTGGTACAAAGTTTCTACGAGGATTTTAAGGATTTAAATGAACTCTCAAAAATTTGTACGTATTTCTTAATATAAGTGATTTGTTACTCAAATATAAGAGGTAGGTTTTTAAATATTGATATAATTTATTGATTAGAATTACACTCTTGTAACTACTAATATGATAAAATATAAAAATAAGTATTGTGTTGTAAATAGTAATAATAAAGTAAGGTGATAAAAGAATGGTTTGAAAAGCACAAAATCAGAGGCCTTTTATAGGCAAAATATGAGAAAATAAAATGTAAGGAATTTACTCCATCTACCATGAGTGTGAGAGAAAAGAATGACAAGAAAAAGGAGTACAGAAATGACATAAGAAAGTAATAAATTAGTACGTCAACAAGGGCATCAAATTTATTAGAAACAAAGTTTGAATTCCTTGGACTGTCACAATTATTACACAATAAATAATCAATTACATTACTTTCACAGGATTACAGATATCTCACTGAGGTGATATAATTGTTTTAAAGTTTTTATATTATAAATTTATTATTAATGTTACTCCCTTTGACATATACTTTTGAGCACGGTGTTAGGGAGTAAAATTGTAAGGGAAATTTTATTATTTATTTATACTACTTATTGTACTTAACTTTAGTTAATTGTAAGTACTACTTAAGTAAATAAATAAATAATTATTATTAAGAAGAAAGGCATGGCTTCAACTCAGTAAAATAATTAACTATTTTACTGGGTAAGTCTAGTAGCCTGGCTGACACATACCCTCAACATCATACCCACATCCAAGTGAAACTTGATGTGGTTACACACTTTTGAGAAATTTAAAATACAAAATTAATAAATGAAAGTTTAGAAAAATAAAATTTCATGATAATGATCACTGCGTGGGCTCCCTCCAATTTGTAAAAATGATTAGAGACCACCAGTGAGAATCACCCTTAACAATATTTTATAGTATTATAAAAATTAAAATGAAAGAAAAACATATTTCATTATATAAAAAATCTAACATAAATGAAATATCAAAAACAAAAATAAAAATAAATCTTGAATCCAGAAGTGAGAGCATTGTCTCTTCCTATGTTCCAGTTTATAGTCTTAGTGGACTTCCTATAGATAAAAAACAAAGCCAGGATTCAACTAGAAACAGGGAAAAAATTGGTAACAAACATTGTGGGGTAATTGTGTATAGAGCAGCCAGCCCATCAATTACCCCCAAACTTGCCAATATTTAATTCAGAAGGTTCCCCTGTGAACACTTCTACCAATAAAAAAAATTTTATCAATCCAACATATATCTTCTCCATAATTATTCTCACTTTTAAGAGTTTTAAGAATTTTCAAACGAATGTTGTAAATTTTGTTAACGGTTTCGTCTCCCATACCATAGTAAAATGACAGTAATATTTTTAATAAGAAAGTAGTTTATCCTCATTCCAGAGTTAAACTTTGACAAAATTTTATTTAATTGATTATATAGTTTATCCTTGTTTCGGAGTTAAACTTCAGCACTCTGGGTGCCTCTAGGATAGAACCGCTTGACTTGATTGGCTGCTACCCTCTTCTTCAAAGCTACTCCATCCAACTCTTCTAGCACATATGAGCCGCCAGATACTTGTTCCTTGACTTTATACGGTCCATTCCACCTATCTGAAAACATCTTGCCCCATTGGCTCTCCAAACTCCTATTATACACCAAAACCATATCTCCAGTTTTCAAAGGTTTTCTAAGTCTATGTGCCAACCGCTCATCCCAATATCTTACTGACTGATTTTGGATATTCATCATCTGCAAATATGCCTATTCTAAGTACTCTTCTTTCTTTTCTATCTGCATCATTCTTGCACATAATAACTCTTCAGTAGTCTTTACTGTGTCCCAGTCAACTCCAAAATATAATTTAGCTTCCAAATCAACCGGTAAAACTGCTTTCTGTCCAAAAACCAGTTCATAGGGTGAAAATCCAGCTGTGCTTTTGGCAGTAATTTTATCAGCAAATAAAACTAAAGGTAAATAATGCCTCCACTTTTCAGCACTCAACCCACATGTTTTGACTAAAGCATCCTTAATAACTTGATGCCCTCTTTCAACCATACCTTCAGCTTTAGGATAATAAGGGGTTTCTACCCTAATCTTTGAACCAAATTTTGATATAGCTTCTCTAAACTCTGTCCCAAACTCAGGCCCTCCATCTACCATTACCAATTTCATAACTCCATTTTGATACACCCAATTTTTTAAAATAAATTCTGCCACATTTTTGGAAGTCAAATTAATAAGAGGTGCTGCCTCTATTCAATCAGATAAATCATCTCTGGCTATAATTAAATATTTATACTGTTCCTCCTTAATATGAATGGCATCCAAGCTAACCCTTCCAAAGAGAGTATTTTCGCTGGTAACGTGTCCAGGTTTTTTTGGCCTTAAATAACTTCTTCTTTGACATTCTTCGCATGACTGAACTCACTGTTTAACATCCATCTTCATTCCTGGCCATCAAAATCAATCAGCAATTCTTCTGAATGTTTCTCCAACGCCTCTATGCCCAAGATCTTTATGCAGTGACTTTAAAACTAATTCTTGCCCTCTCTTTTGAGTTAAAACTACTTGAGGATTTGGATACATACTTTTCATTAATTGTCGACAAGATAAGTAAAACGTAGATGACTTCTTTTTATTGCCACCCATTCATTGTCTTCACAATCTTCTGGCCTTTCTAAAGTCAATAAATATTTGACCAACAACAAATAAAAACCAGTCTGACCCCAGACTTCATCTTGAAAATTGATTAATATAATATCATTGGGCACTTCTCTATCACCAATATCACCTGCACATGAATGAGCCAATAGACATTGACCACAAATTTGATTCTTGATTGAACTATGTCAATATTCTTCTTCTAAACCTTTTGACATCTTAGAAACCAAATTTGAAAATACCTTTTTCTCTTCTTCACCCTTTATACACATAGATTTGTCCATCCTCTTTTTAACCTAATTCTCTAACTCTCCAACATATACACCCTTACTTAACCTACTATTATCCCAAACTACCACTCCATCTTCATCTATATACACAAGATCTTCTTCAACCTCTTTTTCACCGAATTTATTCACACCAATTTTATCAAGATAAAAGTAATTTTCCAGTTTATCCTCTTGATGGAGGTCTTTATCACAATCATCTAAAGACAATAGTCCTGCCAGTTTAACCTCATGGGGGAGGTATGAAAAGTATTCAGCTCTTTTAGTGCCGGCTTTAATCATAGGTATATCTTCACCAAACTCTTCTGAGTCTGAATCATCTTCAGTGGGTGGTCTCCTCGACAAACCATCTGGCATAGTAAAATTTTTTCCAGGCTTATGAACTAATTCAAGAGAAGAATGTTGGATGAATTCTACCCATCTAGTCATAGGTGCATTTGGTAAACTTGGGGAATTAATCATTTGAATTAAAGATTTTGCATCCACTTGCAATTTGAAGTGTTGACCCCACAAAACATTTTGAAGTTTCTTTAAAATTTTTGCCACACCACACAGTTCCAATTTTGGCTGAGAATATCTTGATTTGACTTTGGTGAACACCACAGATTCATACCTAACTGGCATAATATAACCAGCTTTATCCATCTGAGACAAAACTGCCCCAGCACCAACCTGACTTGAGTCAACTGCTAAATAAATCCTACCAGCATCTTTTCCATAATCTAACTTGTGCAGGACTAAATCCTTTCCCACAACCTTCTTCAATCTCTCAAATGCCTTTTCACACTCTTCATCCCACTCCCAGTCTGCATCCTTTCTTGTCAACCTTCTCAACGGAGCTTCCAATGAAGAAAAGTCCTTGATAAACATTCGAACATAAACACATATGCCTGAAAACCCCCTAACTTCGGTTGTATTCTTGGGTCTTGGCCAGGACTGAATTTTATTCACTTTCTTCTTGGACATAATCCTACCCTCTCTACATACCACATGGCCTAAAATATGTAAAGCTGGCACACAACGTGAAAATTTTGAACCCAAAATAGTTAAACCAGCTTCTTCAATTCTAAACAAGATCCTCTCTAAAATGATTGCATACCCCCAGATGAATTTTTGTATCCCTGGGTTCTCCTCCAACACTTCATTATTGTAATCTGTTGAAGGTCCTTTAATTCCTGCATTGTCAATAAAGATTCCAGCATATTGAGGAATTTCATCTTGAAGAATCCAAGCCATCTGAGCTTGATAAACGGCAACTGAATTTGTTGCTCCTTGAGGTAATCTTGTCAATTGTAATTGTCCTAGCAGTGTATAAAAAGTAGTGAGAGGCCTAGAGTCTGGATGCAACTCTCTCTCATCATATCCCCCCATAATATCTCCTAAACCATAACACACTCTCCCAGAAAACTCTTCCACAAACTCCTCAGCATCAGGTGGTATACCAGCTTCATTTATTGTAACCCTATTTAATTCCCTGAGATAATGAACTACTCTAAGTTTTCCATTTGGTTTCTTGATACAAAATACCGGACTAGAATAACTTGATGATGATTTCTCATACAGTCCAGTGCAAATCTGTTCTCTGAAAACTTCGATATAAGCTTCTTTTAATGCAGCCAGAATTGGGATTGGTTTTTTCTGCCACGGTTCATGAAATATTACAGGAATCTTGTAAGGCACCCCATAGGAATGCTTCAACACACCCCTCTCCTCTTCTACAAAAGCAATGGCCTTCTCTCAATTGACCATCACATCCAACAACAACTTCTTCTCTTCTCCAGACAACCAACCATCAGGTCCAAAATTAACAACACCTAATCTATCAAAAGTGATTCTTGATGTTTCAGTGAATTCAGGTGGATTCTTCACCAAGGGACATTCATAAGGATCTCTTGATAGCCTTGGTCTTCTCAAAGGTGGATTCAATTCAGTGGGTAGCGGTTCATTAATCGGTCAGATTTTATTTGCTACCTTCTTATATTTTGCTGCTTCCACATCTACATAAGCTTGAGGTAAAATATTTATTTTTGTATCGCCATTAAAAAATTCATCAAAGAAATTCCCTTCTTTGTCAGAATCAGAATCAATATAAGTTGGAAAATATTTTATTTCATTTTTAAATTTAACCCTTTTCCCTTTTCCTTCGTCTAATTTATCAACAAATTTTCCAACACCTTTAATTCCCTTATCCATTATAAAATCACCCATAAAAAAAGTTGGAAGTTTATCCTCTTGCTGGAGGACCAGAATTGAATTATCACAAAAATTATTTTTTTGTGTTTTAATTATACTAAGATTTTTTATAGAATTTTGATGAAATAATTGCAGTTTACCCTCTTTCTGGAGGTCAGAAAATAAACCATTCCAATTTTTATTCAACATAATATTTCCCATCCTCCCTCTTGATCCATTCTTGAATGTGATTGAAAATCTTGACAGAGAAGTGAGACAAACCAAAAATTTGAAGACATAAAAACAATTTAATGTATTATTAACAGAAAATAAATGAGAATCCACTTGAATTATCTCCAAGTGAGCTGACCTATTGCAGTCTGGGATCTCATCCTGGGGAGAGATTGCAACATTAGAGTGATCAGCCCCCACTACCCCAAAAAATGAGGGTTTCCATGATTTCCCTCCAAACATAATTCACCAGAAGCTGTCCGTTTTATAAACCGCTTCTTGGTGCAAGTACAACACTGTCACAGAGTAGTGATCCCTGGCCGTGTCTCCCAACCTTTGTCTCCAGGAGGTGATAACTGCATATGTAGCTGCCTCATATCTTCACCCGTTATCTCCAAAATAATACCCATGCCAGCTTGATAACCAATCCTGGTCTCAAAATCCATTAAAAAAGGACCACCAAGAACAGTTTTAACTGCCCCTCTGGCCACACAAAAGTGAACCTTACCAATAGATCCACCAATACCTAATTTAACATGCTCAGCTGTACCCATCAGCTCTGTTGCATGTTCTCCAATACCTCTGAGGTTTCCCCCAGTACCAGTTTTAATCGGCAAGCCTATAATTGTTGCTTGCTCTAAAGAAATTAAGTTAATTTGAGACCCTGAATCAACCAAGGCCTTCACTTCTTTACCATTTAGAGTTATCACCAGGTAACCCAGGGGAGCAGAAAAATGTGTGTCAACATCCTCCCCAAACTTCTCAGCATTTTCACATATATATTCCACCTCTCCAGCGGAAACCCTTTGCCTTTTCAGATGCTTCTTTTTCTTCTCTGCAAGTGCCAGACTAATCGTGAAAAGCTCGCCTAAAGATAAGGGAATCTGAAGTTGATTCACCCTATTTAAAACTTCATCCATTGCATTCGCCTGTCCAGATACTACTGGCCGTTCATACTGGACTTTCGATTTAATAACCTTGGTCCTGGGAACCTCTTGAGGACCCACATTGCCATATTCACTACTATTAACCCTAGCTCTGTCACCAGCTTCTTTCACTAAACCTGATCTATTGCTGGTCCTCCTTACACCCTCCATTGGGATGGGACCGCTAAAACTAAGTCTGGGTAGTGAGGCCAAAGGTACGTCCTCCTCAGAATCTGAATCAGCTTCTGGCATAGGCTCACCATTTAAATCAAATTTTCCATAACTAGGAGGCCCCATAACAGCCATCCCCTTCTGCATATTACAATTTTTGTCCTTAGAGTAAGGTATAGACTTGTTAACTGCCTTGCCAGGTTTAGCCTTTAGTTGGCTCTGAATGCTACTTTTAGCTTTAGTAGCAGCATCAACATCATATTCGCCAGCCATACAGTTACCCTCCACTCTAGCAACTGTTGCCAGCTCCAAACCACCAAAAGAAGTTGAAAATGTGGCCTTACCGACCTCTTTCTCTTTTCCTTTATCAGCTTTTCCACCACTTTTACCATCACCATTTTTGCCACCCTTGGCATTATCATCATCATCCTTAACCTCTTCAAACCAGGCTCTTCTTTCAACTTCCATATTCCTTCTAACCAACTCAGAAGGCGCTTGTCCATCGCTGGGCTTGATGAAAAATCCATCAGGAAATTTATAAACTTTACCATTGAATAATACTCTCCCAGAATCCAAGTCTTTATCAAGAGTAAAACATACTCCTGCTCTGTGCCCCCTCCTATTACAATAGGAGCACACCTTTGGCTCATCATAGCCACCTCTATAACCATTACCACCATTACCATTACCATTCTCCCTATTTCCAGGGAAGCAATTCCCATTGCCATTAAAATTTTGACGTTCATATCCTCTTGATTGATAAGAAGTAGATGTCAATGATGAAGCAATTGGGGCTTTATTGGCCTTCTGTGTCTCTGGAAAAATTCTTTTAATTTTTTAGTTAAATTGGCCAAGTGATCAACCATCTTTTTTCCACAGTACCCTCAACTCTTGTCACTGGTAGTCCCATTTGAGCCTTCTTGGCCTCTTGAGCTTCGACCATGATATTGTTATTTTCAGCCAAAACTTCACTAACCTTGCTGACATATTGAGTGCATGACTCTTGATATTTGTCCAATGCCATTAATTTTATATGGGCCTGGATATTCTCCTTAATAATCTCCAAAGCTGGCAATTTTTGTTTGCCATTGGGTAGTTACTTCATTAAGTATTTTCTTGAGAGATACTTCAAGACATCCATTCAAATATCCCTACTGCAAGCTGACCAGAACAGATCCTTAGCTTGATTTTCATGAACCAATTTGTCCACCAAAATAAGATATTCCACCACTTCATCAAACTGAACACATAGCTTCTTGAAGTCAGCCATGGAAGAAACACCCCCTTTTGCCTGCCAGTCACCAACAATTTTATTAAGTTCCAACATGGTAAATCTAACACCCCATCTATCAACCATAGCCTTTGACAACTTTACCTGATCTTTGTCCTTGAAATTCTGCATAGAAATGACCTCTTTTTCTACCTCCCTATCAGAAATAAAAAATCTAACCTGCTTCACCATGTCCACATGAGAAGCACCATCAACAGCAGCAGAAGCTTCATACCTTCTAATAACCCATTTAACCTCCTCTCCATTAAACTGTGGGCCATCCCAAGAAACAATCCTAACTGAAGGAGTGAGAGGAAGAGAAGATCCAGAAGCAGTTGCAGAAGACATCTCAATAAAGTAAGAAAGCATTTAAACCGTTAAAAATAAGTAAGACTCTTTCAGGCTAATAAAATAAAAATGATTAGAGTTCCAAAGAATAAGCCTCTTGCAGGCTAAGAAAGTCCAAGAAAAAGCTAGAGATTTTGTACCCCACATTGGGTGCCAAAAATGTAGGTAGACTATTACAGTCGCCTTGCTGTAAGGAGAATCCGAAGGAATTGGATAAACCATAGAGAACCCTGTCCTTCTAAGTAAAATAAGGGTTGCTCAAATAACTAAGCTTACTAGTCTACTTGAATTGATTTAAAATATAGATGAAACTCTGATTTTATGAATGCTTATTGAGATTTAGAAATAGCAGCTGTTGGAAAAGAAATACTGATAACAACAATTAAGGTGTACAAATGAAAGATCTGAAAAGATAGACTTATATATTTTTATAAAGATTTTATTTTAATGAGTTAACAATAAAAACAAGTCCCTGAGATGGAGACCTTTCCAATGATACCCTATATGTGATGAAAATATAATTATTGTTTTGTATTTCAAAAGTGTTATAATAAATATAAATGTTATAAGGGTATTACAATTTATTTAAATTTGTTGATTAATGAAAAATATGAATGTGGTTGTTAATTATTTTCAAAAAAGACCCTTAATATTGAAACTAAAAGACAAAAAAACATGTAGAAAACTAAGATTCTCCCCCTTCTATCTGACTCTCCTACTCCAGACCTTTCCAACAATACCCTACATACATAGGATCTACAATAAACTATTGATCTAACAAACATAATAAATTCTAACCAAATTTTGCCACAATAGCCAAACTTTTCTGCAGTGATCAAACTTTGCACTGGTGATCAGACTTTTCTACAGTGACCAAACTTTACCACAGTGCCCAGACTTTTCTGCAGTGACCAAACTTTTCACTGGTGATCAGACTTTCCCATTGTGAGCAAATTTTGCCACAATGAGATCTTTTTGCCATAATGAGCTAATTTTGCAATAATGAGCTAATTTGGCCAGAGTGAGCTAAATTTGACACAGTGAGTTAATTTTGCCACCATGACCAAATTTGGCCACAATGACAGAATTTTTACAGTACACTTTGCTTTTGCACCGGAAAATCACCGGAGCAAACTGGAGCGCACCAGAGTGCACCAGAAAAAAGTGGCCATTCCAAGAGCACACTTTATTCACCAAAATACAAATCCATAAAACCATCAAATCACAAAAGAAATACCACATATAACCATTCCAAAACACCAAAAATCAACCCAAAAAAAATCCAGTTAACTCCCTTCAACCAAATTAACACCTGGTAACACCATGATTTTCTTCCAACCAAGTTCCAATCAAATTTTCACCTAAGTGGCCTACCCAGATTTGGAATGCCACACCGGTAACCTGCCACAGCCAATACCTGTGACAGTTCCCTTGCCATCTTTAACTGTAAAGCCTAAATCCACAGCATCCTCTGCTGAAACTACATTGATATGAGAACCAGTATCTACCAGTGCTCTGATCTGCTTTCCATTAATTGTAACCATTAAATACCCTAATGGTCCTGCATAGTGTGGTACCCTTGGTAATTCTACAACTGGTTGAAATGAATGTTCTTCCATATCATATTCAACACAATTAGAAATTCTTTTCTTCCTACATTTATCTACTATCCTATTTGCTACCTCTGGTACTACTTCTGTTAGCACCCCCAATGGAACTGAAACTGTTGTTTTTAAATATTGCACAACTTAATCTTCAGCTGCTTTTGAAAAGTCAGTATGAACTGGATGCTGCATCCTCCATTTTGGTTGAGTTGCCTTTGCACCAGCTTTTTCCCTACCTGGCAGATTCTTTGGAGTATTATGTTTAGCTCTGGACATTCCTTCTGTGAGTAATTCTCTTTGCTGAACTACCTCTGACTCTCCTAATGTTTGTTCTTTGATATGCTGCTCCATATAATAATCCATTTTATTCCAAGATTTGTCTTCCATTTTCAGATCCTCAAGTGGAACTGGCATATTTTCCCTTGTAGTATACCCTACTTCCTCAATCTCTTCAGGATTTGCATACTTAGTGCCAGCCTTCCTTAGCCTATTAATGGTTGGTGGAGCCATCTTCCTGTGTTTTTCTGAAAACATTTCCAACTGCACTGTAGTAAGTGGCACTGCAACTGCTCCCTCTTTGACATTAAAATCTAATACTGCACAAGTTACTGAAAAATTGACTGTTTTTGCATTTTTGTCAGCAGGCTCCTTTCCCTTACTAGACTTGACTTCCATAGCTTTCTTGTTAATTTGGTCAATGACTTTTTCTCACATTCCTCAATCCTTATCCATAAAAAGCTTTGTGCCATCCTCTAAAATTAATGTTGTTCCATCCTCAAAGACTACCCTATCTTCTTTATCTTTTTGAAGTGCATTACATCTCATCCTTGTATGCCCTTCTTTATTAAAATAATAACACACCATAGATGCAAAGTGCAAAGTTTGAGGAGTAAATCTAGGCTTGGGTTTAGCCATTTCACTCAACTTCTTCTCTAATTCCTCAATCCTGGTCATTACTGAACTTGAATCCTGTGATGCAATCTTTGCTTTTGGGGTTGGTGTTGAAGAAGGTGACCCAGTACTAGACAAAACCTCTATAACCTCTACATCCTCTAAAGAAACCCTAGCTGATTGGTGGTCTACCCAAAGCAACTTCATTTCAGCTTCCACCACTGTTTCCACTTCCTCCAATCCTTTGTACTTATAATCACCATTCTCCTTCCTAACGAACTTTCCTTTATTATCAAGGTGCCTCTTTGCTCATTCTTTGACCTCAGGTGCTAATGCCTCACAAAACCAAGGTAATGACACACTAGTTTCACTAAAATACTTCTTACTGACCAAATAATCCAATACTTGATCAAAGTCCTGTCAAATTTTTTTGAAATCTTTAGGGTCTCTGATACCCCCTTTTGCTTTAACCTTGTTTACCAAAATATCAAGGTCCTTAATTTTATACCTTGTTTCCTCTGTAACTTTAGGCCATCTCTTCAACATTTGCGCTTTTAGAGCTGTCAAATTGAATTTCTTGTGACCATCCACTTCCTCTAGATTTTCTTTACATTCATTTGTGACAAAAAATAATACTTGACACACCATATCATAATCTGAGGCTCCATGAAACTTGGCTGCTTTTTCAAACCTCAAAACCTTTTGAGTATTGCTTCTAGTTAATTGCAAGCTTTCATCATTTCACATAATAATTGTTGAAACCCCTGGTGGTTACAACACTGCAGAGTTAGGTGATTTAGCCATCTCCTGAGTAACTTTGGAAGTAGTAGCTGTAGGTTCCATTCAGCCTTTTACTAATAAAATAAAAAACAAATAAGCACTAAAATCTTATTCTGACTATATTCTCCAATACAGCCCTATTCTATCCTCTGATAATGGCTCTATCCACCTGCTGTAGACCCTACCACTCTTCCTTGAACTGCTGGCTTGATTAGGTCCTCTTCAACAAAGCCCTAAATGAAAAATAACCATACTTACAATCTGGCTGCCACTGTTGGGACACCAACTGTAGAAATACAGTTCTATAATACTATGCTATAGACACAATCTGAGATTGGTTGGTTCTCCTTTCTAAAACTAATTTAAAAAGAAGTGCCTTCCACTCTAATATTTAAAGACAGTGAAAGAACATATTGTAAGTGTGGTTATATATTTTTTGGGATGAAAGGAATGCATTTATAGATATCTTTAAAGAAAAGAGATAATAAATTTTAATATAAGTAATCTATCTGTTGGCTAGATCTGTTCTCAGTAAGCACTAGTATTCTCAGTCACTTCCTCTTGAAGTGCTCTATCTAATACTATCCTTATTGTAGAAATAAAATAACTCTACAGCACTTCTTCTGGTATGCACATATTTTATGTACAAAAAAATAAAATATATCTATAATTTATTATCTATGTATTAATAATAACCCTAATTCACTTTCTTCACTTATAAAAGTGAGTGCTCTTTTATATACCTGTATGTTCAGCGCCCTTCCCCTATGCTCTTTTTTCCTACTGGCTTTCATACACAATTTAAGTGCTAATACAAGAATATCAAATGGTAACTAATTATCTTAATAATCTATGTACAATCGTTAGCATAAGCCTTGGTCCTAATAGCTCCTAAAATATTTATGCAAGTACATCTATACGCACCTGATACTCCACTGTTTGTACATACCCTACACTTCTTGAGATCCCTGACTAAATAATAGGTACTGTACTGCCTTCCCTACCTATTGTAATAACCTGTGCTTGCCATATGAGCATCCACTTATTGTAGAACCCTTTGCACTAAGTAAGTACCCTTCCTTCAAGTCTTACTTCTTTTTCTTCCATTGTTGAGTGCTGCTTATTGACCCACTTGTTTAGCTAGCGCTTCTTTTTCCTATCTAAGTGTGAAACCTCTACCCTTGCTTGACACTACCCCTTAATCCATACTATGCCTCTAGCACTTGTTATGGCTTCCTCAAGTACATATTATAGTCTTGCTTTACAGTGTGTTATAAACTTCACTTTAACTCTGATTTCCATGGCTTGTATATCCATACTGCCCCTTAATAAGTGTGCATGGAGAGTCTACTTTTCATGCACTTTTGAAGACCCCTTAGTTGCCCTTCTGTAGCCATCCTTCTTGGAAACCCTATTGTTGGGCTTCCTGGGAACTGAGTCATCTGCTGCACTCCTGAGACTTTTTCTGCATCTTTTCAAGATGTGTGCCACAATGTTATAGCTTAGTTAATTGTGAACTCTTATATAACTTAAATTGACAGGTATTTCTTAGTTTTATCCAGCTCCCTTAGATTCTTCTTACATCAAGGAAACTGTAACAGTCTTTCTAAAACCTCAAAGATAAATTACTTGCTTCAAGGTAAGTTTGAGGTGAATAATAATATATGGTAGAGTAACACTAAAATTCAAGTAGTCTCAAAAAGGGTTTCAACTTAATAGTCAAAGGGGATTTAAGAGTTTTAGAAGTTTGTACAGAAATTGATTATTAAGAAAGGTAAGAGAAAATAATAGCTTTATATAAATTTAACTACTATCACAACAATATTATAATTTAATTCTAAGGAATGTTAAACCATATTCCCCAATTATATAGAAAACTCCATCTTGAATTGACCACTTTAATAAAGTTCTCTTAATTTATCACTGACCCTCCAATATAACCCACATATCCTTTGAAATTACTCCTATTCCTACTCACAAAAATTTAATTACCCTTAAACACACAATAACCCAACATTGAAACTATACTATTGATCCAAGCACTAATACACCATGAATTTGCTTAAAGTAGAAAAGTATAAGCAGATGATTGACTAATTTAGATTTAAGGTTTAGATAGTGCAGTTTCTACCATATTTGAATCAAGAAAACAAAGGGGAAAAGCAGTTACTAAGTAGATGTTACTTTCTGCGCTTTTAGTATGGATTTATCGGTGCGGTCATCTAGAAGGTGGAAGAAGAAAGAAGAAAAAGGAGAAAAGGACACAAGAAGACAAAGAATGGAAAGAGGAAAAGAGGGAAGGACGCAGATAAGGGAAAAGGATCTAATATATAAGGTGAGTAGTCTTAATGTTATTGTAATGTAAGTGTTTTACATTCAATGCGCAACAGTCAATTATTATAGTTTAATGTTCTTACCGCAACCTTACGATTTTGTATATAGTATTTATTTATTTTATTTCAACTAAAATGTATTACTAGTTAAAAGAAAAAGAATTAATATGTGTATAAAAATATATAAGTGTAAGTATATTGTAAATATGTAAGTGATGCAGCTGAAGGGGGTTCCCAAGGCCCTTATATAGCCAAGGGGCCCTCTGAAGCACCACAAAAGTAAATACAATAATTTATGAGTAAATTTAAGGGGTGAGAAATCAATTATGTACTAATTTGTTAAAATGCAGTAGTCAAT
Organism: Hemileia vastatrix; assembly: GCA_030280995.1. Taxonomy (NCBI): domain Eukaryota; kingdom Fungi; phylum Basidiomycota; class Pucciniomycetes; order Pucciniales; family Zaghouaniaceae; genus Hemileia; species Hemileia vastatrix. The sequence goes on from JASXTE010000015.1 coordinate 16,936,096, forward strand.
ATTTCACCAGTATTAATTCCCCCTGGATATTACACATCAATAAGTACAAGACATATAAAAATAACTTATGTAATTTAAAATAAGTATTATGCAGTACTATTTTAAATTGGAATGTAATTTATTACTATTTTAATTCATACAATTAATATAAGTAATTATTTTAGATTAAAATATGAGAATGTAATTAGTTTAAATGTTTTAATAAATTTAATTACATAATTTTGAGCTACAGAAGTGCCCAAAAATCAGGAATAATAATGTATAAATTATTATAAGGGTCTAATAATTAATTAATATTATTATAAGTCAACATTTTGCCTTATAAGTATAATATAATATTATAATTAATTAATTATTATTTTATAATTATTTAAATACATAAAAATGTGCCCAATTTTTATAGAATATAATACAATTTATGTTTATTTTAATAGTATATAATTAATAACATAATAAAATAAATATAACCGTTATTTAAATTTTATTTAATAAGGTAATTTGTACTTAATTTTATTATGCAATAAAATATAAATTTATATACATAAAAAGCATAAATTTTTGCCCTCTTTCAGGTCCAATGACTTAACATAAGTTTTACTGGGCTCCTGGTACAGCCTGGCTGAAAGGTTTTCTGTACTGATATATGGATTGAAAGATTGAATTTTGCTTCAAGTTTCATGTTGTGGTAATCCAAAATTGACTGGGGCCTTTGTTGTGTAGTTTGGTACAGTTTGGTGATCTCTTAAATGGCAGTGATTTTTATTATGATGTTTTTCTGGGTTCAATGGCTAAATATTAGAGCTACAGGAAGAATTCTATTATCTTTAGATAGCCCTGGTTTTTCTCTATATTTTGTGTTTTGATGGTATTTTTATATTCCAAGTTTTAAGGGCTCTTTTGGTCACTTTTCAGTTTTTACTACAGCTGTTTAATTTTGGTTTTTTTATTTTTTTTGTTTTTTGGACTAACCTTAAGTCTTGGGGTTAATTTCTTAGTACCATTAGATAGTCCTGATTTTTCTCTAAATTTTATGTCCTGATAATTTTTTAGCATATTCTACAGTTTAAGGTTTTTTCTGTTGTTTTCTGGTTTTTTGGTTGTTTTTAGTGGTTTTCTGGCTTCAGGGGGTCTGTCCGCCTTGAGGCAGGCAGCCTACCCACCTCCACTGTAGCATTCTGGGGAGCTTCCAGAGGGTTTTTATGCAATTTGGCTGGCAGAAATGTCAAATTAGTTGCTGTAGTATAGATTTTTAGATGGGGGTCTGGGTGTACATGTTGAACAAGACAGTTTGGGGAACCTTTAACTATCATACAACCATCTGGTAATTAGATCACAGTTTCTCACTCTGTTTTAACTGTTTTTTTGGCCACAACTGGCTGTTTTTGTTGCCAGGTGAGTTCTTCATTTTACTCTACTTTGGAAACTGGTTTTTCTGGTTTAGCTTTGTAGCCTACATGTTAAGATCTAAGAAGGCGGACTACTACTAGTGCTGATGCTAGCCTTAAGGGGGACTGACTATTTTGGGTTACAACAGTGAGACTACTAGACTGACTATGTTGGGGCTACCAACAGTGAGGGGAGACAAGACTGACTATGCTGGATACAGCAGTGAGACTAACTAGACTGACTATGTTGGGGCTACCAATAGTGAGGGAAGAGAGTAACTAGACTACTAAATAAGTTGTCCGATGAGGAGCGCTCCACGGCTCTGGACCCCATATAACCCCCCTTATGCAGTATACACTCTTCCGCCTCTTCCCATTGCATAGCGCCCCTAGCGCTCCTCCTCTCCTCCCCTCAACCAAATACTAACATTACCCCCCCTTTTACCCCTCCTGCCCCCTGTGTTCCTTCTCAAACTCTTTCAGCTTTCCCTTAGAATTTATTAAATTCTCCACCGGCTCCCAAGACCTATCTCCAACCCCATAACCTTTCCAATGCACTAAGTACTGAACCTTTCCCCTGTACACTCTCTTTGAAACAACCTTTTCCACCTCAAACTCCTCTTCATTCCCCACCTGAATTGGCGCTGGTGGTTCTTCTGGGCTTCCTAGAATTGTATCTTCTCTGTGCTCTGTGAGTAATGAAATATTAAAAACTGGATGTACTTGTCTTATTGAGATTGGTAGCTCCAGTTTGTAAGCTGAGTCAGATACTTTGCGCTTGACTTTGAATGGCCCCACTTTCTTGTGATCTAGTTTAGCCCTGGGACGTAATGTGGAAAGAAAATGTGAGCTGAGCCAAACCTTGTCACATACCTGTAGCATGTGGTGTTGGGTCTTTCCCTGATCATGATGACACTTAATTTCTTGCTGAGATAACCTGAGCGCTGCTTCCAATTCTTGACGTATGCCCAGTATCTTCCTGATCCGCTCTTCAGCTTCCGGGACTTGTAACATGGATGGGGTGCCAATTGAGAATGTTGGGTGGTACCCATAGTTGGCATAGAACGGTGACATGCCAGTTGCAGCATGTGTTCTGTTGTTGTACAAGAATTCCGCAAGTGGTAATAGCTGTACCCAATCATCCTGTTGATAGTTAATGAAGTGGTGCAGGTATTGTTTGATTGCCTTGTTTAATATCTCAGACTTCCCATCAGTTTGTGGGTGCCATTCTGTTGATAAGATGGTCTTAATATTCAGTTGTTCATACATTGCTTTCAACAACTTAGAATTAAAAGTACTTCCCCTATCTGATACTATACTGTCAGGAAATCCATGAAATTTCCACACATGCATCACCATTAAGTCTGCAATACCCTCTGATGTAGCTTTGGTAGTGGTGGGGACAAAATGTGCTATCTTGGTGCAGCAGTAAACTACTGTGAGGATAGCATTCTTTCCTTGTGACTCGGGTAGCTCCACTATAAGATCATAGGAGAGCTCTTTCCATGGCTGTTTGGAAATGTTTATCAGGATCAGTGGTGTTGTTGTTGTTGGACTAACCCTGTTCCTCTGACATGAGTCGCATGCTGCTACATAGTGCTCAATGTATTCCTTCATAGACTTCCAGAAGAAGTTACCATTTACCAGCTCTACAGTCTTCAGAGGTCCTGGGTGACCTGCCATTGGGGAATTGTGCCTTGATTTAACCACTTGCCTTTTGATCTCTTCATCATTTGGCACCACTATTCTCCCATTCCAATATAGCACTTCTCCTTCTAGGTGATACTCCTCCAATCCTTTCCTTACCAATACCTCCTTTGATAGCAGTGCCTTCACCAGCTCCTGAACTCCCTCATCCTTTTCCTGTCCCCTCCTTACCCATTCCATCAACTCCTCATCCGCCAATTCCACCTCATCTAGGATTACCCCCTCTTCAAGGTCCCCCTTCAATAAAGTTGCACCAACCATATGTAGCTGATCCAGTGCTGGGCGCAAATCAGGACGTCATGATAGCGCATCAGGTTTGCCACTTTTCTTCCCCCATCTAAATGTAACAACAAAATTAATGCTACTCAGCAGTTCTTCCCAGTGCGCTTCTTGGCAAGTCAACTTCTTTGTGGTTTGGAAGGTTTCCAGGTTTTTATGATCTGTGTAGATGATAACTTGTGGTCTGAAGCCCTCCTTCCAAGTAGTGGCGCCAGGTGCATACCGCTTCTACTAGTGCCAATAACTCCTTATCATAAATTTCATAGTTCAATTCAGCACCTAGCAGTGTGCGTGACAAGTATGCTACTGGGTGCAGGAAATTTTCAGTATTGTATTGGGATAGGACTGCACCAAGTGCAAAATATGAGCAGTCGCACTCCAGAACAAATGGCTTCAATAAGTCAGGGATGGCAAGAATAGAGGCCATGACAAATTTTACTTTTAGGTGGTTGAATGCATCTTGTTGGCTACTTTTCCAGATGAACATGGCTTCCTTCTTTGTGAGGTCGTGCAATGACTGACAGACATGAGAGTAATTCTCAATAAAACGGTGGTATAAATTTGCAAAGCCTAAGAATGATTGGAGCTCCTTTAATGACGTTGGTGTTGGCCATTCTGTTACTGCCTTTACTTTCTCCTGATCCATTTGCACCCTATTCTTTGAGATAATCATACCTAGATAGGGAATTTCACTCACGGAGAAGACACATTTTTCTGGTTTTAACCACACTTGGGCCTGCTTTAAATGCTTCAGCCTGTCCCTGACACATATCTGGTGTTCCTCCATTGATCTGGAGTAAATCAAGATGTCATCTAAATACACCGCCACATCTATCCCTATTCTGTCTCTAAAGATGCTGTTGGTGAAATTTTGAAACGTGGAAGGCACATTACATGGACCAAACAGCATTACCAACCATTCATAATGACCAAATTTAGTGCAGAATGCCAGTTTGTGTTCATCGCCTTCTTTCCCCTGTATGTTATGGTAACCTACCCTAAGATCTAAGGAGGTGAAGATCTCTGCACCTTGAGGACTATCAATTAGCTCACTAGTCAAAGGAAGGAGATATCTGTTTTTTAACGTCAGCGCGTTTAACCTCCTGATATCCATACAAGGTCATAACAACCCATCCTTTTTTCCTGCAAAGATTACAGGGGCAGCCCAGGGAGATTTTGATTCTCTGATGAAACCATTCTTCAAATTTTCATCAATCATCTCTTTTAGCGCTGTTGACTCCAAGATTGATAATGGGATTATGTGGCTAAATTGAGGTGTTGCGCCTGGCATTAGATCAATGGCAAAGTCATATGGCCGGTGAGGTGGCAGGGTCTTGATTTTCCCTTCTTCAAACAGTGGTAAAAACTCCCAATAAGCTTTTTGGACCATCTCCTTGAGGCTTTTTGGTGGCTTCAAAGCTGGACCTTGCCAGCAATCTTGGTGGATATGTTCAAAACTGTTGCATCACATTCCAGTCCCTCTTTTCCCTCCAAGCCCTGAAACTTAGTATCAAGAGTAAGTTTCAGTTCTTGCAGCAAGTCTACTGATGATAATGAAACACCAGGAGACTCTCCGGGAAGGGGCCAGGGGGAAAATTCTTTCTCTGTACCATCCCTCTTTCCCTCTTTCCGCCTTTCCCCATCCTTTTTGTGCCTTCACCTTTTCTTGCTGCGCTTTATCTCCTCCTTGGCCCTCCTTGGCGCTCCCCATTGGTAACCCATCCCCAGCCTGCTGCTTAGAATCAAGAGGAAGAATCAGTTCTGGCGGCAAGTCAACTGATGATAACAAAACATCAGAAGACTCACCGGGACGGGCCCCTGACCCCTGAAGGGGCCAGGGGCCAATACTTTAGTGCCAGTTTCCCCTCTCCTTCCCATCTGAACCTTCTTTTCCTTTCAATCAATTTGTGGGTTATAGCGGGGTAGCCATGTCATCCCCAGTACCATGTTGTACTGGTCCTTCAGGCTTGTCCCATATGCCCTGCAATGCAATTCTTTTCCATCACACAAAAATCTGCAAAAACCCCTCTCTCTTACTTCTCCTCCCCCACCTGGCAATCCATAAAACATAATTAGGCGCCTAGGGTGGTCTAATTTTTCTTTTTTCATTTTATTCCTCTGTAAAAACTTGTTAGAAATTAAACAGTCTGTGGCGCCAGAGTCCAGTAGGGCTCGTACATTTGTTGTGGAATAAAGGGTCATCAAAGGTAAGTTTATTATAATACAATTATCATTCACTTCAATTGGCTTACATGCTGATAATTCTTCTACAAAATTTACCTTATCCTTTCCCTTTAATCCACTCCAGGAGGGCACAACCTTCACTCCCAAGCGCTGTCTTTTACCTGTGCCGTTCCTGCACTATCCTCCACTTCACTAACCCGTATTTTCCCTCTGCACTCCCTTGCCATGTGACCACTGCTACCACATCTGAGGCACAGTCCCTTGCTCATGCGCCTCTGATACTCATTATCTGACAGCCTCTTTGTCCCACTAGCACCACGTGCATTTGCTGCATCAATATCCATGGCATTTGGGTCTCTGGCACTGGCCCTGCTTGAAGAGGCATAGTTGCGCCATGGATGAGCGCCACTCCAGCCATCCATTTGTTGATGTGTGAACTCATTGTCGACTTGGATGGCCAGTTCCATGAGTGCTTGGAGGGAGGTTGGGCGAGGATGACTGATTAGGGCATTTCTTATTTTTGACCAGAGCCTATTCATGAAATGAAACATGAGCGCCCCTTCTCCCCAGGTTGTGACATAGCTGGTGTGGCCCCGGAATTCCAACACATACTCAGCAACTAAGTTTCTTTTTTGCAACTGATTGAGCACATGCTCTGAGGTTGTAGCCACATCCAGATCACCAAAGGCCAATTCAAATGCAGCCATGAACTGGCCAAAAGTTGTTTCTGGCTTGCCATTTTCAAGGAGTTCCTTTGTATATGGCCTTGCCCAGAATGCCACCTTGTCTGTAAGGTAGGAGATTGCAAATCCAATTTTTGATCGCTCATCCGGGAACTGATGATTATTGAGCAGGACATAGATATTTACCTGCAACACGTACTGATCTGCACAGGGACCTTGTTTTCCATCAAAGATTTCTGGGACTGCAATCTTTGGGCCTTTTACTGGTGGTGCCTATGCTTTGGCTTCTGCGGCGTCCAACTCTGCTTTGGTGGGGCCACGATATGAGGGCTCCGCATTTGCTAGGTGTTCTGTTCCTGCAGGTGTACCATTTGCTCTTGCATTGCTGCAAGGAGTGCTAAATTGGGTTGGCCTGAGGGGTCCGTTGTTCTTCAATAGTGCACCAATTAAGATTGGACAAAATTTTAAGACCTAAGAAGGCGGACTACTACTAGCACTGATGCTAGCCTTAAATGGGACTGACTATGTTGGGTTACAACAGTGAGACTACTAGACTGACTATGTTGGGGCTACCAAAAGTGAGGGGAGACAAGACTGACTATGCTGGATACAGCAGTGAGACTAACTAGACTGACTATGTTGGGGCTACCAACAGTGAGGGAAGAGAGTAACTAGACTACTAAATAAGTTGTCTGATGAGGAGCGCTCCAAGGCGCTGGACCCCATATAACCCCCCTTATGCAGTATACACTCTTCCACCTCTTCCCAAGGCATAGCGCCCCTAGCGCTCCTCCTCTCCACCTCTCAACCAAATCCTAACACTGCATCAAGTATCATTTCTGTTTTCTGTGCAACAAGTGCAGTGTTTTGGTTTTCTGGTGTGGATCTTTCTGCATTTCAGGTTTTCTTTGGTTTGTAGTCATCTGGGCTACTGTCTTGGCTTTTCAAGCAGTCAAGAAGCTTTTTGGAAGGAGTATTGTAACAGTCTTCAATTTTCTATAGCAAGTTAATCTCACCTGGTATTTTTTAAAGGGACAGGGGATTTTCTCTCTGGGTTTTATCCAACTCCCTTGTTCAAGTCCTATAGCTAGTACTATAGGATTGTCTACATTTCTGGTACCCAACATGGGATGAGGATTTGTTAGCCTTTTGGACTTTCTGTTACATTTGGACTCTCTTATTTGGTTGGAAATTTGGTTTTTGGACTCCATTGGACCATGGCTTCTGGACCCTCTTTCTCTAGTGTTGGTAGTGGCACTGCTGGTGCTGCTAAGGATTTTAATCATCCTATTTCTGTTAGGCCCTCTGTCAGGATCAATTCCTGGAAGGGGCCTATGTTTATGGGGGAGGATGTAAAGTTGTTTCTGAAGCTGTTTGAAGCTTCTGGGAATGTGGATGGTGCTTCTAACTTGGACATGGTGAAGCAAGTGATCTTCTACATTGGTGACAGGGCTCTGGTGAAGGAGGGTTATAGAAGGAAGGATTGGAAAAATTTGTGTCTGCAGATGACAGACAGGTGGGGATCCAGGTATTCTATGGTGGATCTCAATGTGATTGGAAGTGAATTGCAATCTTATGGTGGGGTGGATAATCTCTACTCCTATAGGAAGTTTGTGGCTCAGTTAGAGCCAGTGGTTGAATATTTAGTAGATATGCAGGAGATGGAAAGTACCTATTCTGCAAGGGATATTTTCTGGTCTGCTCTGGAAAGAGATATTAGAATTGATGGATTGAAGGAATTGGAAAGTAAGGAAAAAATGAAGGTTCTTCCCAATGGGAATCAGAAGTTGCCTTCTCTTTCTGTGGTGAAGGATTTTGTGGAGGACCACCTCAAACTATTGTCACTGGATTCTTGCCAAGAGGCTAGCACAAAGTATGTTAGAAAGGTCAGTGAAGGCTTTGCAGAAGATGTGGAGGATTCAAGAAATAAGGAGAGTGTGAAAATGGGAAATGCTCCTGAGAAGCCTAAAGAAGTTGATCCAGTAGTGGAGAATTTGGCTGATCTGAAAAGACAACTGCACATTTTTGTTCAGGAGGCCCAGAAGGCCAACAAGGCTCCTTCTCAGCCTAGGGAATTTGAAAGGAGGGCTGGTAGAAGTGATCCTTGGGTCTGCTCTTACTGTAGCAGGAAGGGACACAAGTCCAATAATTGTTGGGAACTGAATAGGATGTGTCTTAAGGGAAGGTGGAATTTGATGGGAAAATTTTCAAGTTCCCTGATGGTTCTTTTATAAATCCTAATTATGGTCAGGATCCAGCAGACTTGGTGAGGATGAGACATAATGTCAACTCAAGGAGGCCAAGGTTTAAAGAGCTGCCTTATGACGCTACCTCTTCTAATAAAGGTGGAGATTATGGAAAGGGTAAAGGTAAGTAGACCAATAGAGTCTTATTCACATCTTCTTTTGGTGGTATAGAGTTGTATTCTTGTGGTGGACAGTCAAGTGTGGAATTCTTGGCTGGTGCGTATGATGTGAAAGCAGGAAAGGTGGGAAGGCCTAAGAGCAGTTCTGAGGCCCAACCAAAGCCTAAGGCTTCAAAGGTGGATCCTAAGATCAGCGTAGCTAGGAAGAAATACAGCAAAGAGGAGCTGTATAAAATTAAGAAGGATATAGCTCATATGTGTCCCCCTAGTTTTGGAGAATCGGACATGAATGGTGATCCAATGCCTATGGAGGTTGATTCTGACTCTGAGGAGGATGTTCCTTTGGCTTCATTTCCAAATCCTGCTGGAGTTAGAGGGTCTGGTGAGGGATCTGGTTTGATTCCTGTTGAAGGTAAATCTGTTGGTGGTTCTGGTCCTCAAGAATCTTCTAGGACCAAGGTGGTGAAGGCAAGGGCTTACTTTGAGAGACCAGTTGTTTCTGGTCAAGTTAACGTTATGGACTCTGTTTTGGAAAGGATGAACCAGGGTCAGGTTTCCCTTACTTATGGGGAGTTGTATGCTATCACTACTGGGTTGGCTGATAGACAAAAGAAGTTGTTGACTAGGAGAAAGGTTTTTTCTGGGGAGGTGGAATACATATGTGATTCTGCTGAAAAGTTTGATGAGGGGTCAGAAACTCATTTTTCTGCTCCTCTGGGTTATTTCAATTTCACCCTGAATTGCAGGAAGGCTAGGGCATTGGTGGATTCAGGTTCTCAAATTAACCTGATTTCTTTGTATGAGGCTACTCATTTGGGCCTCCCCATCAAGACTTGGTATTGGTTTGAATTTGAGAGGGATTGGTGGCCATGTCACTAAATTGGTAGAGAGATCTGAATTTGTCAAATTATATGTTGGTGGAGCCTCAGGGAAGGTTCATTTTTACATTGCCAAGGGGGCAGTGAAAGCAGTTTTGGGTGGACCATTCTTGATGGATTTTCAAGCAAGAATTGGTTGTCAGTTTGATGTGGGGATAAGTTTGGAGTTGACTGGTGAAGATGAAAGAAGGCTTCACATGAGGTTATCATCCCCAGGAAATGATGGTTGGGAGACCAGGCCTGGCTTGTTATCAATGTGCTAGTGTATGGATTGTTTCAGGAAAAGAAGAGAAGTGGGTTCTGCTTCAGGTGTTTTGGAGTGTGGCTCAGGCTCCAGTAGGAGTCTGTCTTTTTTTAGAGTAATGAGGGCTGATCACCCTAGTGCTACAACCTCTCCCCAAGATGAGGAAATCCCAGGTCGTAGTATGTCAACTCCCTTGGAGATATACCAAGTGGATTTTCAACTTTCTCTTTTTAATGTTTCTCTTCTCTGAAATTATTCTTCAAGTTTTTTGTCAAGTCTTTTTTCTCTCTCAAGATTCTCAATTATTTTCTATTCAAGTTCAATAAAGAAGATTGTTTACATATCTTTATTGAAATATATGAAGAAAAGCTTTGGGGTAGTGAGATTGGGGTCTAAAAGTAAGTTCTCTCAATTGTGCACAGCTAGGGTTTTTTCTACACCTTTCAAAAACATTACCTTTTCCTCTCCTGTTAGAATTTGGGAAACCCCTGGTTATTTTTGTATGTCAGAAGAAAACTCAAGAAAATAAGAAAAAAATCTCAAGATAATTAAAGATAATCTACAAAAAAATCTGAAGATAATCATGAAAGAAAATAAAATCAATTTTTGTGATGATCAGCAAGATCAATTTTTGTGCCTCAAGCATGAGGTTAAACTGCACAACTCTAGTGAGCTTGATTTTGATGATCAAGACTTGGTCCTCCAGCATGAGGTTAAACTGCATGATTTGGGCCTTCAGCATGAGATTAAACTGTACAATTTTAGTTGGCGACTTAGAAGATGGAAGTGAAGTTGAAGATTTGGATGGGAGGAAAAGCTTTGGAGTGGTGAGATCAGGGTCTAAAAGTAAGTCCTCCCAATTTTGCATCACTAGGGTTTCTTATACACTTTTTAAAAACATTACCTTGGCCACACATGTGAGAAATGGGGAAACCCTTAGTTTTTGTTCTAGGTCTGGTAAAGAAGAATTGCTGAAGATTCCTCAAGTTGAAGGTGGAGAAGCAAAATATAAGAAGGTAGCTCTGAAGATTAGGCCTGTCAAAAAGCCTATGCCTGTGGGTTTGAATCCTCATTTTAAGAGACCTCCATTGTCAAGAGATCTTTACCATACTCCACTGGTGAAAAATCCTCCTGATTTTGTGGAAACTGCTATAGTGACTGTGGAAAGGTTGAAAGTTTATAATTTTGGTCCTGATGGGTGGTTTTCTGAAGAGGAAAAGAAGTTGTTGTTGCTGCATGTTATTGTGCTCAGAGAGAAGGCTGTGGAATTTTGTAGAGGAGGAAAGGGGGGTGTTGAAACACACTTATGGGGAACCTTACTTGATTCCTGTGGTTTGTCATGAACCTTGGAAAATCAAACCTATTCCAATTCAGGCTACTATCAGAGATGATTTTGTAGAGATTGTCAGGGAAAGGATCAGGACTGGGTTATATGAACAGTCAACATCCAGTTATTCAAGTCCTGTTTTCTGTGAGAAGAAGAAAAGTTTGAAGTTAAGAGTGGTTCATGATTTTAGAGCTTTGAATAGAGTCACTATAAAAGATGCTGGTATGCCACTAAGTGCAGAGGATTTCGTTGAAGCTTTTGCTGGAAGAGTGTGTTATTGTTTAGGTGATATTATGGGTGGCTATGATGAGAGGGAACTTAATAGGGATTAATGGCCTCTCAAAACTTTTGAGACTCCTTTGGGAATAATTCAGCTCACAAGGTTGCCTCAAGGAGCAACAAATTCAGTGGCAGTTTATCAAGTGAAAATGGCTTGGATTTTGCAGGATGAGATTCCTACTCATGCTGGAATTTTTATTGATGATGGTGGAATAAAAATACCATCCACTGATTATGGTAATGAGGTGTTGAAAGAAAACCCTTGTATAAGGAGGTTTGTTTGGGAATATGCAATAACTCTAGAGAGAGTGTTGTTTAGGATTGAAGAGGCTGTTTTGAACATATCTGGGTCAAACTTTTGTTGTTGTGTTCCTGCTTTGGGAATTCTGGATCATGTGGTGTGTAAAAAGGGAAGAATTATGGCAAATAAGAAGATTAATAAAATCCAGTCATTGCCAAGAACTAAAAATACTACTGAATTCAGGGAATTTTTGGGAGTGTGTATGTATGTCAGGATTTTTATTAAGGATTTTTTTGTTGGCTTTACCTTTAAGGAGCTGACCAGAAAAGATGCAGACTGGGAATGGACTGAAGAGTGTGAACAGGCTTTTCAGAAGTTGAAAAAGGTGCTAGGTGAAGATATTATTCTTCATAAGTTGGATTATGGTGTTGGTTCAGGAAAAATTTATCTGGAAGTGGACTCAAGTTATATTGCTTGTGGTGCTGTTTTATCTCAGGAAGATTAAACTGGGAAGGCCAGGCTAGTAAGGTATGAGTCAGTGGTGTTTAATGAGGTGGAATCTAGGTATTCTGAGCCTAAGTTGGAATTGTGTGGGGTAGCTAAAATCTTGAAGAAGATACAGGTTGTTTTGTGGGGTCAGAATTTCAAGCTGCAGGTGGATAAAAAATCTTTTGTTCAGATGATCAACACACCTAGTCTTCCAAATGCTCCAATGACTAGGTGTGTGGCATTTATTCAATATTTTTCTTTTGACCTGGTTCACAAGCCAGGTAAAACTTTTACTATGCCTGATAGGTTGTCAAGGAGACCACCTACAGATTCTGATTCTGATTCTGATTCTGAAGAGCTTGATGAAGATGCTCTAGTGGTTAGGGCCAGCACAAAAGATTCTGAAAATTTTTCTACCCTCCCCCATGAGGTTAAAATGGCTGGTGATAATTGTGTTTCTGATGAAGGTTTAGACCTCCCCCATGAGGTTAAGCTGGCTGGATCTCAAATTTATTCTTGTAATCACAATGTGTTTATTGATGAAGAAGGGGCTGCTGTTTGGGATTGCTCAAATTTAGAAAATGGTGTTTTTGTTGGTACACTGAATTCTCAAAAAGTTCAGTGGAAAGAGAAGGATGTGCCAAAATTTAAAGATTGGTGTCCTGTATGGGCTGGTCAATTAGCCTATGTCTATACTGGTAAATCTGATGACACGGTTGTTCTTTTGGATGTTATTTTGTTATATTTTGAAGATGAGACCTGGGTTCAGTCTGGGTTTTATTTTTTTATGGTGGAATATCTGTTGACCTTGGAGAGGCCAGATAGTTGTGATGATGATACTTGGTTAGAAATCAAGAAGAAGAGTCCTGGATTTTATGATTCAGGGAGAGGAAGGAGAAGGTTTATGAGGAGGAGGCATCCAAATCCTCATGTTGTGGAGACTCAGAAAAACGTTCAAGTGGTGGTGTTGAAGTCTTTGCATGAAGTCCTTGGTCATAGAGTCTTTGGGGAGACTTACAGAGGAGTAGCAGACAGATTTTGGTGGCCTGGTATGAAGTTGGCTGTGCAGGATTGGGTCCAATCTTGTGAAGAGTGTCAAAGAAGAAGTCACTTGAACCCAAAAGAAATTGGTCATGCTACTGGGGAATCAACTGTGTTTTGAATAGTCAGTCTGGATGCTGTCCATATTAAAGAGGGAAGGTATAAGAATTTGATTGTTGACAGGGATGATTTGTCTGATTGGGTTGAGGCTGTGCCTCTGTTTAATTTGACTGCTAAAAATGTGGTAGAGTTTTTGAAAAAGGAATGGGTTTATAGATATGGGTTAATGAAGTTGGTGACTGATGATGGTGGGCCAGAGTTTGGAGCTGAATTCAAAGAAGCAGTGGCTAGCATTTTTTCTAAAGTTAGAGTGGCTATGCCTTATTATCTTGAAGCTGAAGGCATGGTTGAAAGAGGTCATCAAGTTATCATGAATGCTTTGGTGAAAATGTGTGTAGATAGTGCTGAAAAGTGGGGGCAGTATTTACCTTTGGTTTTGTTTGCTGATAAGGTCACTGTAAAAAGGACAACTAGCTATTCTCCTAATGAGTTAAGGTTTGGTCAGAAGGCAGTTTTACCAGTGGAATTGGAAGCTGTTTCTTATCTTGGGTTTGATTGTGATAATGTGCATTCAACAGAGGATTTTCTCTGTGCTAGGATGCAACAGTTGGAATGTAAAGAGGAATGTCAATAGAAGGAATACTTTAGAATGATAAAGATTATAAATCAATCAGTCAGGTACTGGGACAAGAAGTTGGCTCATAGACTCAGGAATCCCTCAAAGCCTTGTTGTTTGGTGTTGGTTTATAATAGAAGTCTGGAGAGTCAATGGGGAAAAATGTTTTCTGTCAGATGGAATGTACCTTACAGAATCAGATCTCAGGTATCTGGAGGTTCTTATGTTTTGGAAGAGTTGGATGGTGCAGTCTTGAAGAAAAGATTGGCTGCAGACCAAGTGAAGGGGTTTTATCCTAGAGGCACAAGATATGAAGAAGACTGACTCTGCAATGAGTATAAACTATGGACCATTCTTTTAATTTTGGATTTTTGGTTGCTACAAAGAAGCTTTTTGTTGGAAACTTTTTGTTAGAGGTACCTATGGGTGGGGCTCTAACTTTGTTTTTGGCAAGAGTGGGGGTAGCTGATGGGTTGGATGCTCTATCAACAGTTATCCCTGATTTTTTTGTTTCCAACCCCTTCTCTTAATTTGGTTGAACCCCAGTATTGGTTTATTTTCACAGGTATTTAGTCCTCTATGACTTTAAACTGGATTTATTTTTGGTCTTCAAGTTCTGGACTCTTCATTATTATTGGTTTTTGGTTTATTGTGTTGGATGTTTGTTTTTTTAGAAGGTACCTAGGGGAGGCTTCTAGATTTTATTTTGGCAAGTGTGGGGGTAATTTATGAGCTGGCTTCTCTGTAGAACAGTTACCCCAGAATTTCTGTTTCAAGTTTTTTGTTTGTCCTAGTTGAATTCTAGTTCTGTTTTTGTCATTCAGGTTGTTAGTCCTCTATTATGTTAAACTGGAATTGACTGGTTCCTTAATATTTGGTTTCTTTGCAATGGTGGTGGATCACTGATGGTCTCCCATCATTTTTACTTATTGAAGGGAGCTCACCCAGTGATCTTTTTTGGGACTAGAATTGACCTTGGATCTCTCTTATTTTATATGTTATGTGTTTATGGATGTGGTTTTAGATTTTTTTCTTTTTTTCTCTTTTTTTCTATTAATTTTTTGTTGGAGTCTATTAGATAAAAAGGTGGAAAATCACAAAAATCAATATATATATATATATGTTGTCACCCAATCAGGGTCACCTGGACATGGGCAAGCATTGGTGGGGAAATGTTCATCAATTGGCTGGGCAATGCTATTTTTCTTTTTTATTATTATTTATCAGCTTCTTTTATTTGTTTCTTTTTAATTATTTATTTTTCATTTTCAGTATTATTTATTTTTATTTCAGCTCAAAATTATTCAAATATTTAAAAAAATTTAAAAAAAAGGTGCACTTGTATGTGGGTGAGGTATCAGGGGATCAGCTCATAAATTGGCTGGGGGATACCATTTGTAATTATTATTTATTTTATTTTATTAATTTTCATTTTATTTTGCTCAGCTCTCATATTTTTTTGGGCATTATGGTTTTAATTCTTTTCAAGTTTTTTTAGTCTGTTAGAAGTTATAGGTAATATCTGTGAGCCAGGCTGTCTCAGGAGCCCATAAAATGTTATAATACTTTATTGGAACCATAAGAGGGAATAAATTTATGTATTTTATGTATTTAAACTAAAATAGTTTATTGTATAATGAAATTATATAAATATTTTATTAATAAGTAAAATAATTATTATATTAATTTTATTATTAAGTAAATTATTTATATACTTACATAAAACATAATATATATTATTTTCTATAAATCATGGCACATTTTTATGTATTTAATATTTATAAATTACTATTTAGTTATTTATAAACTTATATTATAAGTGTAATGGTAAAATTAACTTATAACGTAATTAAAACTTAATTAATTAAATTTATATATTAAATAAAATTTTCATATGTTATTATCTATAAATATTGGGCCTTTTTTTGACGCTTAATTGTGTCAGAAAAATTATTAAATAAGTTAAAACTCTTCTTTAATAAAAGGGTATTAAAACTCTCACTTTAAATTAGAAATATCATTAAATTAATTACTTTTTCATTCAAACTAGTTATTGCATTAATTAAATAGTTAAAACAATTAATTATATCTGCTTTATACTAGGTTAAATTTATTGCATAAATTTTTTGCATCAAAATAATTTTATTTGTTTCAATTAAAGCACTTAAATCTCATTGTAATGCGTGTTTTGGATTATTTTACTCACAGTTCTTATGTTTCAGACTTACTTAGTTACTCATTATTTTAATTAAATGGTTTGGGAAACTATGGTGGGAAAATTAGTCTCTTAATCATGGGTTTAATTATTTGTTTCATGTTTTTCACTTAATATCTATGATTTACTTGTATTCTTTTATTTTCTTGTTTCACTTTATTAATATTTTGTATATACTCATTTGTGGTGCTTCAGAGGTCCCCTTGAATATATGGAGGCCTTGCGTAATCCCTTTTAGCCCCATCACTTACATTACTTATTACAATTTAAACATATTTAATTATTATTTTGTGTGATGCTTCAGTCCTCTTAAAATACTATATAAATAAATTGGTTGCTTTAAGATTTTAAATAGTTAGTAATTGGTATTTAAGCAGAGAAGAATAAAGTACTTACTGAATCATAATCCCTATTAAACCACTGCCATTTTTCCTGTCAAAGTTCCTAATTTGCTGTTAAACTCCCTTTAACATTTACCTTATTCTTTTCTTTTATTTTTTCCCATATTATTTCCTTTAAGTTCTTCCCCCTTTTTCTTCCTTTTCTTTTCCTCTCTTCTTCTTCTCCTTCTTCTAAATGACCGGCCTATAATATCTGTAAAAAATAATAAATAATAAATAAAAATAAAAATATTTTTTATATTTGCTAATTATTAATTTTTTATTTCTTTATTAATTAATTAATTTTATTTTATTTTCTGTTTTCAATAATTTAATTTCTGGAAGAAGAAGCTTCTGGATGTTGATTACAATTGTGTTTACAATATTGTTTTTTGTTGGGATTGTGGGATGCACTGTGTTCTTTAAAGTTTAGTCTTCTGCAAAGATGGTAGGGATTGTATTGGTCTGGAACTGGTTTTGAAGGCAGCTCAAGAGAGGAAGCAGAAGAGGCTGGGAAAGAACATTGTAAGGCATGATTAATGATTCTGGACATCTTCCAGTAGAAATCCAGAAGTTGCTTTCTCAGTGTCTTCTCAAATAATTCAAGGATCCATGAAGAGAAATAGCCTTTAGCATGTTTGAACACATGATTCTTAGGTTTTGTTTCATGTCTAAATTATTCAAGGTTAAAGTAGGTTCAAGAGGTTGGACAACTCTAACAGTGTCTTCAGGAGGAGAAGTTCAATCTAAAAAAGAAGAGTTTTGATCAGAAGTTGTTTTTTGTTTATGAAATTGGATGAAATACTATGGTACTTACTGATGGGAAGTTTTCAAAAGTGTAAGCCATTGGAATATGGACTTCTGAAGGATTTGGAAGGTGTCTGGTTGGTGGATCAGCCAGATACTAATAAGGGTTGTCTTTATCCTATTCCATAGAGTGCTGAGAAGGTGAAATAGGGTGGGTTTGCTCCTAAGGCCTAGTTGGAGAAAGAGATGTGTTATTGGTGTTATTGGTATTTCTGGTGTTGTTGTTGTTGATACCGTGGTAAGTTGGGTTGGTTTCTGGTGTGGGAGAAGCAGAGTTGTTATATGAGGGAGCAAGAGAAGGAGATCTGGGGGCTGATAGTTGTTTTCTAGATGAAGCTCTTGAAGAGAAGGAATTGTCAGAAGAGTAATTGGCAGGTAGAGGAGAAGTCTAGTGCCTTCTTCTAGATGGGGAAGGTAGTTTGGGAACTGGAACTGTCTTTGGAGTTCTGGTCTTTTCTTGGGAAGTTCTGGCAGGTCTTCTGGCAGGCTGAGATGTTTCTAAAGTGCTAGACCTTAGACCTTTGGACTTCATTGCTCTGGGAGCACTAGGAGGCTGTTGGTTAGGAGTGCTGTTAAAGGAAGAAAAAATTGGTTGATTTTTGGTGATATTAGGGATTTTTCTGCCTAATTTTTGCTTCTGAGAAAGGCAGTCAGGTAGCATCAACACAGTATAAGAGTCTAGGAGCTGATTTGGAGGTATTTGAAGGTGTATTAGCAGAGAGGAAAGCAGAAGTTTGAGAGGATAAAGCTGGTCTTTTAGAATGGGCTCTGGGGAGTGATACTCTAGAGTTTTGGGAAGGAGCAGAAGAGAGAGAAAGAGAGGCTGGGCCTAATTCTGGAGATCTGGTAGGAGATCTAGAAATATATTTATGAGAAGGTGAAGGTGGAGGGATGGGATAATTGGGATCTCTTTCATATCTTTTCTTCTTATAGCTACAGGAGTCACAAGCTCTGTTGTATAATTTGGCTTCAGGGGTTGGTAAGGTGAAATTTCAAGGTCTGCACATATGAATACATTGCTTGCATGCATTGTCAGTACAGTCTAGTATATAAGTATGATATAATAGTGTTATTTTATGGTCCTACTACTTATTAATAAATGATTTAGTGATTAAACCTCAGGGGAAGACTAATAGAATAGTTATACTCAAATTAAACTCACAATACTTGGATTTAAATGCGTGCTAGTGGTGGAAAATAGAATAATAAAATATAGTTATAGCTTTTATAAAGATAATATCAATTTATAAGGGCTTTATAATATATTTCTGAATGTTAATAATTGTAGTGTAATGTTTGTTTGAAGTGTAGTAATTGAATGATGATAATAAACCGTCAAAATCCCTTCTTACTTATACCCAAATCCACTGGAGTGCACAGACCTTCAATCCAGATGATGTCACTGCTATCCCCGGCAATTACAGCACTGTGAGGGCCCATCACCTCCCCATGGCGTCCACTTCAAGCAGTTTCAACACCCAGACCTCCAGTAAGGACCCTCCATCACTATTAATAATAACACAGAGTCATACCATAAATAGAAATCCCAGATAAAAGCGGATACCATAAAGAAACAGGTAAAATAAAAGATCAAAAAGAGATTTAATGAAACTAAAAGCATATAAAGGAAACAAATAAAATGTCCAAGCCCCCAATAACATCCCCAAGCATCCATATTAACCCAAAAACATATTTCCAACCCATAAATCCGTGAATAACCATCCAAGGAAGTAATTTTTGTTGTCCAAACTGGGTGTATGCGCCTGATATAGGTGTCTATGCTTCTGTAGGCGTTGTGAGTCCACTGATTTCGTCCATATGACCTAAAATAAGCAGAAAAACAAAGGTTATAGGCTATTAAGGGGCTAAAACCCACTTATATACCTAAATATACATAATATACTGCATATTTCACTGAATATGAGATTTATGTATACATATAAGCTTATGTATGTCAATAATTACTTCATATCACTTAAGATAAGTATAATATGACTCCATTAACACCTTAATAAGTATTATTAGGCCATGGATAAGCTATTTAAACTATTATAGATTATATAATAGAATAATAATTATATATATATATAATAAAATAATATATATTATTATTTTAACCTTATTTTTAAGATATAAGCTTAATCTAGTTAAGGTTATCTTATTTTAAGCATAAGAAATACTCAGTCCTAAGGATATTTAGGCTGACACTCCCTCACCCCAAAAAAAACAATAAAAAATGTTAAGACATTTTAATTAATCTTAAGGAATGAAATAAAAAATAAAAAATAATTTTTATAATACATATACTGAATGAACAGTATTATTTAGATTTAAATTTTTTCAAGAGATTTTTAAGATCAGAGATTTCATTTTCTGGAATCCACTGGTCATATTCACTTGATTTATTTTTAAATCTTAGTAGATACTCAACTCCCTTTTCTTTTGTAAGGTGTCTCTTTTTAAGTATCTTTTCAATTTCTGCTTTTTCCACTATTTCTTCAGGTTGCTGTTTATGCCTTCCTGATCTTCTTGGAAAGAGAGCAGTATCATTAGAATGGTATGGTTTTATAAGAGAAATAGGAAATACTGGATGTTTTCTATCATAAGGTGCATATAGAATAACCTCAACAGCATTATTACCAACCATCTTTTTAACTACAAATGGTCCAATGAATGGATCCTTCAATTTAACATTACCATTTAAATTGAAATGTAGCGTTGAAATAAGGACTTCATCACCCTCTTTGAACATTTGTTCTTTATGGGCTTTATCCCATCTTTTCTTTTCATACTCAAAAGCCTTATTTATACATTCTTGAGCATGTTTTCTGCATAATTCTTGCATCTGAAGAAAAGATTTAGTACCTGGATGAATATCCAATCTAGGTAACTTATTAAGAGTTTTAGCAGGGGTATTAGGTACATAACCCAACCATAACTCAAATGGCTTTTTGCCAGTGACAGAATGTACTGTACTATTGTATGCAAATTCTAAACCTGGGATAAGGGTTACCCAATCATGCGTGAATTTGTCATTGTCTTTAAAATTAAGACCAAAAGCACAGTATCTTCTTATCATATCTTCTAAGGTTTGTATCATTCTTTCTGCTAGCCCATCAGTTTGTGGATGGTGTGCTGTAGAAAGTTTTAATTGACACCCTGAAACATCCATAAGTGACGTCCAGAACTCAGAAGTAAATTTAGGATCTCTGTCAGAAACTATTGCTTTGGGGAAACCTGCTGTATTTAACATTTGTGTCCACCATAAAAAAGCTAAGTCCTTTGCAGAAACCTCTTTGTGGGTAGGAATAAATTTACACATCTTTGTAAATCTATCTACAATTACCCAGCAGGAGTTATAACTCTTATGCCCTGCTATTGGCAAACCTGTTACAAAGTCCATGTTAATGATTTCCCATGGAGCTTTTGGTTGCTCAATTTGTTGTAATAAACCAGCTCTTTTTCCTGTTAATCTTTTAGATTTTTGACAAGAATCACATGTTTCAACATATTTCTGAACATCCTCAGACATGTTAATCCACCAAGCTGTGTTTTTTACTCTGGTTAATGTTTTATGGTAGTCAAAATGACCTGCTAATATATCATCATGACATATACTTAACATTAACTCCTTCATTGAAGGGGGAATTACAATTACATTACTTAATTTTTTCCTGTAATATATAAAACCATCCTCAATGGAAAATTTTCCTTTCTCTAATGCCTCTTTATACTTATCTGGTAATGTTTTTATTAAAACATTCATTGAAGCATTAGATGGATCATTTAATATTGTAGTTAATTTGCTTAAGTCAGGATCTGAATTATAATTATCAAGAATTGATTGCATAAATTCATCCTCAAGATCTACAATATAAATGCCATAAATGTTAATAATCTCTGACTCAGGAACATAAGCAGGATTATCATCATTATTAGGCAGAGGTACTCTAGATAACAGATCTACATTAGAGTGCAAGGTTCCTGCTCTATGTGTAATAGTCATCCGTCCTCTGTATTCTTGTACAGCTAATTGCCATCTAAACATGTGTCTATTAGGAGTTTTCATGTTTAAGAGTGACTTAACTGCACTACAGTCAGTTATTAACTCAAATTTTTGGTCTTCAAGGTAATAATGTAGCTTTTCAAGAGCCCATACTACTGCCAAACATTCAAGTTGAGTAGCACCATATTTTAATTCACTACTTCTCAGAGTACGTGAAATATAGCAGATTACTACTTCTGACATTTTACCTTCAATAAGTTGTTTTTGATGCAAAGCAGCACCCAGTCCAATAAAACTTGCATCTGTATATAATACAAAAGGTAATTGGAAATCTGGTAATCCCAAGATAGGAGCTGTCATTAAACATTCTTTCAACTTATTAAAAGCTTGTTGTCTTTCATTATTCCAAATGAAAGCTTCTGATTTCTTTATCAGTGTGGTCAGTGGTGCAGCAATTGATTGGTAGTTTTTTATATATTGTCTATAATAACCACACATTCCAAGAAAAGATTGTACATCCTTCACATTTTGAGGAATGCCAATATTCTTTATTGCAGCCACTTTATTTTGGTCTACACATATTTGTAAGCCAGATACAATATGACCAAGCACTTTTAAAGATTCAAACCCAAATTTACATTTTTTCAATGCAAGGGTCATTTTTATTTCATCCATTTTTTGAAATACTTTCCTTAAATGGATTAAGTGTTCATCAAAAGTTTTAGAGAACACTATGATGTCATCAATGTATACCATTAGCCATCCCTCAATCATTTCATTATGGAATGTTATATCCATTAACTTCTGAAATACTGATGGAGCATTCTTTGGTCCAAATGGCATTCTGACATACTTATAAATTCCCATGTGTGTTGTTATCAACAAAAAGTTCTGTGAATTCTTTTCAACAGGAATTTGATGGTACCCTTTATTTCCATCTAGGCAACTTATATATTTAGCACCTTTAAGGGTAGCATGTATAGAGGCAATCCTTGGCAAGGGATAAATATCATCTACTGTAAATGTATTTAATGCTCTATAATCACCGCACAGTCTTGCTTTATCTTGTTCATAAGAAATCAGCACTGGTGATATTACACAATATTTTGGTGTAGTTTCAACCTTCTCAAGAATGTTCATCTTTAATAACATCTTAATATTATCCTCTATGTCTTTCCTCTTCATTGTTGAAGCAGGGTATGGTTTCTTTTTAAGACTAGCAGGAATATTATCCATGTCACAGGTTAAACTAATTTTCATTTCATGATCTTTTACAAGGCCAAGTTCATTTGTACCATGTGCAAAAGCCATTGGAAAAGCTTTAATTAATTCCAAAATATTATCTTTCTCAGTTTTACTTATCTGAGTGCCAAATGATGCTTTTGAAATTTCTGTTTCCAGAAGTTCCATCTCATTGGATTCTCTCCCTTTAGACGGGGAATTTGTTACTGACTCAATGTGTAAGACTGTGTTAAAAGAATTTATTTTAAATTTCCTTTTACCATTCATGCCAATTGTAAAATTGTTATTAGCAGGGTCTAATTTTACACCAAATTTAGTCAGAATATCATTTCCAATGATAAAACAGTTACTACAATTTGTATTATCCATTACTACAAAGTCACAAGTTACCCTTACATAACCATGTTGGTGTTTAAAGAAAACAGCAGCTTTGTATTTACCAATGGGGTGTAGTACTGATCCAAAACCTCTCCAATTTTTATTCTGAAGTGGTTCAAGCTTAAACTTATATTCACTATCAATTTTCTGTAATGTATTAGTGGAAACAACTGAACCAGCAGCTCCTGTGTCCAATACTATATTAACATTTTCACCAGAAATGATAGCTGGAACCGTGATAGGTGTCATTCTAAAGTTATCAGCTTGTATATCCTTAATGATTTCAGCATCCTCAAAATTCATTAAAGATTCATTTGAGTCCATATTTAATATTGGATTTTCAAAGATGGACAAATCATCTTCCAACATACAGACTTCATTTTCATCACTATATGAGATATTGCTGTCATAATCACTTGATTCTTTACTTTTTTCAGTTTCAGTTTCAGATTCACGTTGATTTTCAACAATATTTATGTTTTTCTCACATTTGTGACCTTTTACCCAAGGTTTGTTACACTTATAACAAGTATTTGTTTCATACTTTTTAGGTACTACAGGTGCAGTAGGTTTTTTCTGCTTCTCCTGAAGTGTTTTTGAATTCTGAGTTTTTACAGGTTCAACATTTTGTTTATAAGTGGAATACCTTGATTCATACTTATGGTTTAATAATATTTCATTGCAAATATTAATAAAGTCAGAATATTCAGTAACATTTAATGTTCTAGCTACAACAATGTCTCTGACAGATATAGGTAATTTGTATATTATCTTATCTTTCCATAAGTTAAAATCCATATGAGGCTCAATGGCTTTTAATATTTTGTTTAAATTCATTAAAAATACCATAGGTTTGTCACCATTCAACGGATTATACCTAGTCTTCTCATACAGTCTCTGCTGAGTAAGCCTGAATTTAGAACCTCCAAATTGTTTTTCAATAAGTTGTTTCCATTCAGCCCAAGAGTAGTCTCTACCCTCACTTAAGACAGCTTCAAACCATAATAAAGCAACATCCTTAAATAAAGAAATTAATTTTGATGTTATCTCTTCATCTGGTAACTTATATGAGAATTTCAAGTTGTCAATTCTTTGAATAAAATGTTGCCAATCAGAGCTGGCTTCCCCATCATAAGTTGGGTACTGATCTATCTTAGGCCAGTTCTTCTGATTGGATTTTATCTCACTAATCTTAGGTAAATTCAACAACTCATTTACTTTTGATAAATGGTCTTATATTTCTTCCTGCACGGATTTGTGACTTACATTTTCAGATTTGACACTACCACCAGATGGTTTCAATTGTGGTGGTATAGGGAAGGAATGAGATTCACTTTTGCCAATGAAAGGATTATTATTATATTGATTATACTTATGATTATACTGGTTCATTAGTAGATTGGCAGTTTCAATCTCAACTTTAGTTAATCTTTGTAGCAGCTCAGAGACACTTTGATTTGTCTGTGCAAAAGATAACTTTGTTCTTGATTCAGTTTTTAATAAGTGTGTTTCATATAATTTTTCTAACTCACAAAATTTGTTTGAAAGGTCATTATATTTATTACTCAATGAATCATATTTAAGAGTTAGAGACAAATGTTCTTTCTCTAATTCTTTATTACGTGTTGCTAATTGAGAAATGTTCAATGTTAAGGATGAAATTGTATCACTAGTGAGCTTAACTGTCTGTTCCTCACAATCAGTCATTCTATTCCACAATGCTGAAACAATTCTATGGACAGTTGGATTATTGTTAAAATATTCCATGTCCTCCTTTTCAATTCTCTCACTCTCTTGTGAAGTACTCATCTCACTAGTAGGTGGTTGCAACTGAGGATTAACTGTATTATCATTGTATATAGTACTGTTATTATGGATAAAAGACAAGTCAGGTGTATCTACTCTAAAACCCAAATTTCTTAAATCCTCCTCTATTTTTTGTACAGATTTAACATCAATAGAATTACCTATATTGTAATTATCAGTATTATGTCTAATCTGAGAGGGTAAGTTACTTACCAAGGGATGGTTGCCAGGCCTGATTTTTGGCGCTTTTTTCCCTTGTAAGGGTGAGCTGAGGAAGTCAGATGAGGGGGTGGATCCCTGTTGCAACTGTGGCTTGTCCACTGTTGGTGAAACCAGTCCCATTTCCATTTGTCTACCAGGATTTTCTCCTGGGAGTGAGTGGACCCTCCTTGGGTAGGGGGTTGCTGATTTGATTGACTGGGCTGGCCTCCCTTTAATTCTGCCATTGCCTGATTCATCTGCTGAAATCCTACCTTGCAATTGTTTTGCAACTGCTCTACTTCTTTGAACATGAGAGATTTTGATTCCTCTAGCTTCAGAACCTGTTTGGCCAGGTGGGACAGTTGATCCTGAAGAGGAGGAGACGTCTTTTTGATAGTTATCTTTTTTAAGAGGGCGTCCTTTTCCTCTATACTCATGCTTTCTGGTTGGGGGTACTGTTGTCCCTCCATGGTGATGTCCTGGAAAGTTTTTATTAGCTTTAGACCTGGTATTATAAGCAGGCTGTTCACTTACACTATCCTGAGGAGCACTCATATTGTTCAGAATAACAATATTTTACGTCTACAAAAGGAAAAAACTCTGTGGAATTAGTAGACAAAAGATATTAGTAATTATATTACTAATAAAAAAGCAATGGAGCTTACCCTGAATTTATATCTTTATTTATTTAAATAAAATATAAGAAAAATTCAAAAAAATCTGTTAAAAATATAATAATAAGTTTAACTAGACCTCTATAAGGGTGAATAATTAGCTTACCAAGCTTTAGCCAAATACCAATTTTATTGGGTGTTATATTGGTGTCCAAATACCAAGTGAAATTGGGTTTATATTGGGTACAGTTACTACTGTAAATATCTAATTTTTATGATAAAAAATTAGTACAATTATTATAAGGGTTCTTTTCCGCAATCAATGAGCTATGATGACCCACTAATATGCCGCAGACCCAAATATTTGGTTAATTTTGAGTTGTACTAAGGTAAAAATCACGTCCCAAGGCTTATATACTAAATAATAAGTAAAATATAAGGAAAGACCCCCAATTGTCAGTACAGTCTAGTATATAAGTATGATATAATAGTGTTATTTTATGGTCCTACTACTTATTAATAAATGATTTAGTGATTAAACCTCAGGGGAAGACTAATAGAATAGTTATACTCAAATTAAACTCACAATACTTGGATTTAAATGCGTGCTAGTGGTGGAAAATAGAATAATAAAATATAGTTATAGCTTTTATAAAGATAATATCAATTTATAAGGGCTTTATAATATATTTCTGAATGTTAATAATTGTAGTGTAATGTTTGTTTGAAGTGTAGTAATTGAATGATGATAATAAACTGTCAAAATCCCTTCTTACTTATACCCAAATCCACTGGAGTGCACAGACCTTCAATCCAGATGATGTCACTGCTATCCCCGGCAATTACAGCACTGTGAGGGCCCATCACCTCCCCATGGCGTCCACTTCAAGCAGTTTCAACACCCAGACCTCCAGTAAGGACCCTCCATCACTATTAATAATAACACAGAGTCATACCATAAATAGAAATCCCAGATAAAAGCGGATACCATAAAGAAACAGGTAAAATAAAAGATCAAAAAGAGATTTAATGAAACTAAAAGCATATAAAGGAAACAAATAAAATGTCCAAGCCCCCAATAACATCCCCAAGCATCCATATTAACCCAAAAACATATTTCCAACCCATAAATCCGTGAATAACCATCCAAGGAAGTAATTTTTGTTGTCCAAACTGGGTGTATGCGCCTGATATAGGTGTCTATGCTTCTGTAGGCGTTGTGAGTCCACTGATTTCGTCCATATGACCTAAAATAAGCAGAAAAACAAAGGTTATAGGCTATTAAGGGGCTAAAACCCACTTATATACCTAAATATACATAATATACTGCATATTTCACTGAATATGAGATTTATGTATACATATAAGCTTATGTATGTCAATAATTACTTCATATCACTTAAGATAAGTATATTATGACTCCATTAACACCTTAATAAGTATTATTAGGCCATGGATAAGCTATTTAAACTATTATAGATTATATAATAGAATAATAATTATATATATATAATAAAATAATATATATTATTATTTTAACCTTATTTTTAAGATATAAGCTTAATCTAGTTAAGGTTATCTTATTTTAAGCATAAAAAATACTCAGTCCTAAGGATATTTAGGCTGACATGCATAGTCCTTAGGAGCAGTGAAACAAGGAAGATTGGAAGGATCAAATTCAGGGGATCTAAGAGTTACCATGATCTATGGTAAGAGAAGAATAAAAAGAAGGAGATGAAGAGAAAATTATTTTTCAGTGATGGTAGAAATTGAAGTGGATGTTTAAATCAACAAGTAGAATGTGGGGGTATGCATGAAATCATTGAAAAATTCTATTGAAAAATTGGTTATATTCTCCCAAGACTTTAAACTGAGGGATTATAGTTTCCCAAGACCTTAAACTGAGGAATAGTAGTCCCCCAAGACTATAAACTGAAGATTGGTGATAGGTGAGTCCTTCAGGGCTATAAACTGATAATGTGTTGGTTTTAATTGGGCAGAGGGCATCCAAAGGGGGAGTCTTTGAATTTAGTTAAGGCAAGTGTGGGGGTAACTGATGAGCTGGCTGCTCTGTAGAACAGTTACCCCAGAATGTTAGTTTGTTTCTTTGAGTCTTTAATGGTTTGATCTCTGGTTCTGTCTTTTTGGATTTAGGTTTTGAGTCCCCCAAGACTATTATTTGAGGATGAGTCCCTTAAAACTTTAAATTGAGGAATTTTGTTTATTTTGGCTACATTCAGGAAGTCTGGAAAGTGGTCAAAAAAGTTTATTTCTAAGTCAAGAATTTCAGTCAAGAATCAAATTAAAAAAGAGAATCAAGAGAGGAAACAAAGGGTTCAGCATTAGCTTTGAACTGGTGCATGAGGTGCCATCTTTACTCAATGTCCTGTGGATCTTTGGCAGGAGTTGACTGGAAGTAGTTTATGATAAGATTTTTTTTGTTGAGATGAATGTTGTTGGAATTTTTCCTTAATGGTGGGAAAATGATTCAGTGTTGGTGTTTTAATGGCTGTCAAATTTTAATCATCACTATCTGGATGGGAATGAACTGGAAAGTCATTATTTTAAATTTCAGTATGGAGAAAAATTGGTTTTACCATCAGAAGGACAAGGTATGGTGGAACTAGTGGTAGTAGTGGTGTTGGCACTGTTTTAGGAAGGGTGGAGTTTATTGATTAATCTAGGTATAAGAATGGAATGTTGAAAAATCTGATCCCTCACCCTGCTAGTTTAATTCAGTCATTACTGTACTTTCAAAACCTGTATGCCAGATTTTTGTTTTTGATGCGATTGTCATAAAACGTTGTAGCATGGTCAATCAGACAATTTCAAATCGATTGGTGCAATGAGATCCAAAATCAAAGCAATATTGACTGAGCTATGCACACTTTTGTGTTGCACATGTCTGCATAGCTCAATTGGTGGAGTTAGGGTGTTTTGTACATTTTGTATTATAGTTCAATGAATAACTCAGATATAGATGCAGGAATGTTTGTTCTAGGCTAGTTTTGTGTGCTCTTTCTATTCTGATCAACGGATTTAAGCTCGCTTCTGTAGTTTAGAAGTTATAGTTGATTTCTTGCAATTGTGTTACTTGGCTGGGGGATTCTGTCACATATACTGGCCTCTGTCTGCTGTTCCCATTTTCCCCATCTAATTTCTTTCTCTTCCACTCCTCCACTGCTCTTTTCCTGTCCCTTTGCTTTGCTTTTGGTCTATTCTGACAGTACAAGCACTGTGTGGAGGGTTCAGAGTCTCTTGTCTAGGTTCTTGCTCTGTTTCCCTCTGTTCTCACCTGTTTCTTTCACTTTTCTCACTGATTTATACTAACAAAGTAGCTCATTTGTGTGTCCCTTACAGTTTAGCACTGATTTGTTGTAGACTTTTTGTTGCTTTAAGGTGCACAGTTGCTTATCAACTTGTGTTTAGGTATGTTTTTCAATGATTCATCCAATTTCTTTCTCTTCCACTCCTCCACTGCTCTTTTTCTGTCCCTTTGCTTCGCTTTTGGCCTATTCTGACAGTACAAGCACTGTGTGGACTTCTCAGAGTCTCTTGTCTAGTTTAGCACTGATTTGTTGTAGACTTTTTATTGCTGTAAGGTGCACAGTTGCTGATCAACTTGTGTTTAGTCTCCCCCATTGTGCTAAACTTTTAACAGGTTATGGGCCCAGCTGCCTAAAGCATCTATCAGTAATACAGATACAGCATTAAAGTCTTCCTAGGAATTCAAACAGACTTCTCTTAATTTTATCACCTTCCTCATCACATCTCTTCCATTTTGCTCTTTATTTCTGTTCCAGACTCTTTTTAACAATGGCCTCAACTCAGGATCTTGGTAGAGCACAGATTGCTCCTCTCACTGACTCTAACTATGATACTTGGGAGTTAACCATGCATCTTCATTTTGAAGTTCTTGAACTTTTTGATATTGTTAATGGCAGATCAATTTCTCCTGTCCCTCTTAATGATAATTCTCCAGCTGACACTTTACTCAAGGAGCATTTGGCTCAATGGATCAAGAATGACACTAGATGCCGGTATGAAATCATTACCAGACTTGATGATGCTAACAAGCAATTGGTTACTTCTTTTTTCACTGCTGCATCAATGTGGTCTATCCTTGCTTGTTGTCATGCCAGTAATCAAATTGGCACTAGGATCTCTCACTTCTTATCCATGGTTACTCTTTCTCCTTCTGAAGGTGGTGATTGTAGGGCCCATGTTGATTCCTTCAAGAACATCAACTTTCATATGATTTGTTCTGGACTTATTATTCCTCAAGAGATTCTTATTTATCTTTTCTTTGCAACTCTTCCTCCTTCCTTCAAGCATTGGCATGGTTTGCTCACCAGAGATAGGACCAAGATTGATAATTTGTTGTTGGATGATGTCCTTTCTTCTTTCATGGACTATTCCACCGATGACAAAGTTGTGGATGAATTCCATAATGTCATGTCAACCGCTAATGCTAATTCAGCGTCTTCTAAGTTCACCAAGAAGAAACCTGGCAAAAGAAGAGATTCTTCTTGCTCAGTTCATGACAAAAGTGTCAGTCATAATGATGCTCATTGTTTTGCTCAACATCCTGAATTACGCTCAAAGGACCAGCAACCTAATGTTTCAAAGTAATCAAAATCTACTCCTTCATCTAAGGATGACACCCCAACTGCTACTGAAAATTCTGCATTTCTTTTCCCTGAAGACACCAAATATCTTTATCTTCATCAGTATCATCTGATTCAAGTCCTGTTGAACAGGCATCTGCTTTCTCAGCCCCGAAATCTTCTAGTCTTTTTCCAATCATTGACTCTGGTGCAAGTTGCCACATTTTCAACAATCAAGCCAACTTCACTAATTTTCAGCCTTGCAAGACTTGAATTCAGCTTGCTGGTGTAGGCAAGTCAATCTATGCCAAAGGAAAGGGAACTGTTGTTGCTTCAGGTGGATTTGAGGGAAATGTTTTCTTTAGTGATGCTCTTTATGTTCCGGACCTTGGACAAAATCTTATTTCTCTTGGGAAACTTTGGAAATCTGGCTGTACTATTATTCCTTCTCCAACCAATCCTTCTTCTCATTTTGTCATCACCAGAAATGGCAAAAAGTATATGGGTGGCACCATTTCCAACTGCTTATTTGAAGTTTCTGTTATTCCCCAAGGCATTTCATCTCCTCCATCTGCTTTACTTTCAACATCATCAAAGCAATCACTGACACTTTGGCACAACAGACTAGGACATCCTCATGCCCCATTTATCAACAAACTCTTTAATGGTTTGGCCTCTTATGTATCTAGCTCTAGTTTGTCTGATTGTGAAATGAATTTTTGTGAACCTTGTGTTTTGGGTAAAGAAACCCATTCCTACCTTTCCTGGTCATTTTCCAACTGCTCATGATCTTTAGAAGTGGTTCATACTGACTTGTCTGGAAAAATTCAACATCCATCTTTTGATGGATCCCGGTACTATCTCAAGTTTACAGATCAAGCCACTTCCTACCGCCATGTTTTTCTTCTCACTTCTAAATCTCATGTATTTAAGTTCTTCCTTGAGTACAAGGCATCAGTTGAGTTGCAAACTGGATTCAAAATCAAAAAGATTGTGTGTGATGGTGGTGGGGAGTATGTTAATTCTAGTATGGTCAATTATCTCAAGCAAAATGGAATAGCTCTTCAGGTTACTGCTCCTTATACACCTAAACAAAATTTAATTGCAGAAAGAGGAAATCGTACCACCACTAAAAAGTTAAAAACAATGATGTTTCATTCTAATGCTCCAATTCAACTGTGGTCAGAGTCAGTCAAGACTTCAGTCTATCTTGAAAATTGCCTTCCAAAAAAATCACTCAATAACAAAAAGACACCTTTTGAAGCCTGGTTCAAAACCAAGCCAAAAATCTCTCACCTTTGTGTTTTTGGCTGTGCTTGCTATTCCTTCCTTGATAAATTACAAAGGCCTGACAAGTTTTCTCCAAACGCTAGAAAGTGTGCCATGTTGGGCTATCAAGAGGGGACCTCTAATTATTGTGTTTGGGACTTGGAGCTCCAGAAAGTCATTATTGCAAAGTCTGTTGCTTTTAATGAAATGGTTTTCCCTTTTCTTTCATCTGCTATTAAATGCATCAAGTGGTCTGAACTTCTTCAGTAGCTTCCTGAACCTTCTGTCAATGATCCCCCTTGTTCAACTCCAGCTTTACCAATCAGCTATTCAGAATCCAACAATCCTTCTTTACCCTCATCTTCTACTCATGATGAATTTTCTGATGCTGATTCTTTATTACAAAATTCCATTTCTCCTCATCTTTCTGTAACTCCATCAAGTTCTTCTCCTTGCCCTTCACCAGGCCATCTTTCTAGGATAAATGCACCTACACCTCCCAGAGTCAACAATTCCGATATTCTGGATGAAACCTTCAATCCAATATCTTCTGATCCTACGTTTTCATCTATTGAACCTGACAACCCTGCTGATGCAGACTATCATCCTTCATCTGATCTTGATAATGGCTCTTCTGAAATGTTGACTCCAGAACATTTGCGTGAATTATATTATGAACACTACCAGTGTGAAGCTTATCCATCAACTTCATCTCATACTGATTCACCTGATCCTTTGGCTCTTTTCTCTGAAAATGTATTTGCTATTTCATTAGAACCTCCTTTACTTGCTCATGAAGTTCCAGAGCCTCAAACTTATAAGCAAGAAATATCCTCCTCATACTCAAAAGAATGGGAGGATGCCATCAAAAAAGAACATCAAGCTCTTCAGCACTGTCAAACTTGGAAAATTGCTGATCGACCTGCTAAAGCAAATATCACTGGTTGTAGATGGGTATTTCATGTCAAACCAAATGCTGATGGTGGTATTTCAAAGTTCAAAGCTTGTTGTGTAGCCAAAGGATATTCTCAGATTCTTGGAATTGACTTTCATGAAACATTTGCTCCAACTGGACGTCTGGATTCACTTAGGACAATTCTTTCAATATCCGCTCATTATGATTGGGATGTTCATCAAATGGATGTTGTTTCTGCTTTTCTTCAAGGTAATCTCAATGAAACAATTTATATGGAGCAGCCTGAAGGAACCTGTACCCCAGGTAATGAAGGCAAAGTTTGTCAGCTCTTACGCCCACTTTATAGGATCAAGCAAGCCCCAAAATGCTGGAATTCAAGAATAAATTCTTATCTGTGCACTTTGGGCTTTTCTCCTCTAAAATGTGATCAATGTGTCTATTTCTGGAGGAAGAACATTCAAATTTGTATTATTTATCTTCATGTTGATGATATTATTATTACTGGTAATCAGTTTTTATGGTTCAAAGATAAAATTAAAGCCGAATTTGAAATGGATGATATGGGCCCTGCTACTTGGATTTCA
The DNA here is from genome assembly GCA_030280995.1 of Hemileia vastatrix. Lineage (NCBI taxonomy): Eukaryota > Fungi > Basidiomycota > Pucciniomycetes > Pucciniales > Zaghouaniaceae > Hemileia > Hemileia vastatrix. The sequence goes on from JASXTE010000015.1 coordinate 16,968,899, forward strand.
GGAATGAGACTTTCGAGAAATTGAGCCCAACACACTCTTTCTCTCTGTCAGGATTCTTATACTGAGAAGGTTCTTTCATCTTGGGATATGGGAAGCTGTAAACCTTGCTATACTCCTCTTTCACTAGGTGAATATCCCTGTGCTGCAACTGACAATGAAGTTTCTGAATTCAATGCATTGAACATCAACTAACAATCAGTTATTGGTGCTATCAATTATCTTTCAGTTGCCACTAGGCCTGATCTCTCTTTTTGTGTTGCTGCCTTATCTCAACATCTTATCTGTGCAGGCATCAAGCATTGGCTGGCTGTCAAGCACACCTTGAGGTATATTCATGCAACCTCTAATTTCTCACTCATCTATGGTGGGAAATCTCCCATTCCTAGCCATCCAAAATTATCTCCTCTCTTATATTCTGACACTGATTGGTCTGGTTTTCCTGATTCAAAACATTCAACTGGTGGCTATATTGTAATTATCAATGGTGGTGTGGTTCACTGGCGTTCAAAGAAGCAAACTGTGGTTTCTCTTTCTTCTACTGAGGCTGAATTCAGAGCTATTGTGGATGCAGGTTGTGAAGCAATCTGGATGATGAAGCTATTATCATCTTTCAATCTTACATCTTTTCCTAATACTCCACCTCTTATTCTTGCTGATAATGACAGTGCAATTTCTCAATGTTTGGATTCCTACAGATATCGTCAAAGATCAAAGCATGTAGACACTCATTACTTTTGGATAACTGAAAGCCTCAAGAAAAAGACTTTTCAACTTCAACATATTGGAACTGAAAACATTCTGGAATATATTTTAACTAAATTTCTTGGAAAAGTCAAGCTCAACTATCTCATCAAACTTATGGGCTTGGTATCAAGAGGGAGTGTTGAAAAATCTGATCCCTCACCCTGCTAGTTTAATTCAGTCATTACTGTACTTTCAAAACCTGTATGCCAGATTTTTGTTTTTGATGCGATTGTCATAAAACGTTGTAGCATGGTCAATCAGACAATTTCAAATTGATTGGTGCAATGAGATCCAAAATCAAAGAAATATTGACTGAGCTATGCACACTTTGTTTTGCACATGTCTGCATAGCTCAATTGGTGGAGTTAGGGTGTTTTGTACATTTTGTATTATAGTTCAATGAATAACTCAGATATAGATGCAGGAATTTTTGTTCTAGGCTAGTTTTGTGTGCTCTTTCTATTCTGATAATCGGATTTAAGCTCACTTCTGTAGTTTAAAAGTTATAGTTGATTTCTTGCAATTGTGTTACTTGGCTGGGGGATTCTGTCACATATACTGGCCTCTGTCTGCTGTTCCCATTTTCCCCATCTAATTTCTTTCTCTTCCTCTCCTCCACTGCTCTTTTCCTGTCCCTTTGCTTTGCTTTTGGTCTATTCTGACAGTAAAAGCACTGTGTGGAGGGTTCAGAGTCTCTTGTCTAGGTTCTTACTCTGTTTCCCTCTGTTCTCACCTGTTTCTTTCACTTTTCTCACTGATTTATACTAACAAAGTAGCTCATTTGTGTGTCCCTTACAGTTTAGCACTGATTTGTTGTAGACTTTTTGTTGCTTTAAGGTGCACAGTTGCTTATCAACTTGTGTTTGGGTATGTTTTTCAATGATTCATCCAATTTCTTTCTCTTCCACTCCTCCACTGCTCTTTTTCTGTCCCTTTGCTTCGCTTTTGGCCTATTCTGACAGTACAAGCACTGTGTGGAGTGTTCAGAGTCTCTTGTCTAGTTTAGCACTGATTTGTTGTAGACTTTTTGTTTCTGTAAGGTGCACAGTTGCTGATAAACTTGTGTTTAGTCCCCCCCCATTGTGCTAAACTTTTAACATGGAAGGTCTAGATCTTTTGGTTTTTCTGGAAGAGGGACCAGGTTGAGAAGTAGATGAGAATGATGAAGAAGATGAAGGAAAAGGTCTGGAGCAGGATGTTTTTCTGGAATAGAAAGCATCACAAGAGGTCCTGTATAGCTGAAATGGTAGTGTTATGGTACAGATAAGGTTGTGGTCAATGCAGTATTGGCAGGTACCCATTTCAGACATTGATTTTGAAAAATTTTGGAACATGGTAGATTTTTGAGCAGAAAGAATGTTGAAATTCTTAATTGGAGGTAGGATGTTGTAATCCAAAATTGGCTGGTGCCTTTGTTATGTAGTTTGGTACTGTTTGGTGATGTCTTATATGGAAGTGATTTTTATTATGATGTTTTTCTGGGTTCACTGGCTGAATATTAGAGCTACTGGAAGAAGTCTATTATCTTTAGATAGCCCTGGTTTTTCTCTATATTTTGTGTTTTGACGGTATTTTTATATTCCAAGTTTTAAGGGCTCTTTTGGTCACTTTTCAGTTTTTGCTACAGCTATTTAATTTTGTTTTTTTTCATTTTTTGGGCTAGCCTTAATTCATAGGGCTAAGTTTTCAGTACCATTAGATATCCCTGATTTTTTTCTACATTTTGTGTCTTGATTATTTTTTAGCATATTTTATGTTTTAAGGTTTTTTAGTTGTTTTTAGTGGTTTTCTGGCTTCAGGGGGTCTGGCCACCTTCAGGCAGGCTGCCCATATCTACCGTAGCATGCTGGGGAGCTCTTCTAGAGGGTTCTATACAATTTGGCTGACAGAAAAGTCAAATTAGTTGCTGTAGCATAGATTTTTAGATGGGGTTCTGTGTGTACATACTGAAGAAGACAGTTTGGGGCAACTTTAATTATCATACAACCATCTGGTAATTATATCACTGTTTTTTACTCTGTTTTCACAGTTTTTCAGCCACAATTGGCTATGTTTGTTTCAAGATGAGCTCTTCATTTAACTCTACTTTGGAAACTTGTTTTTCTGGTGTAGCTTTGCAACCTGCATCAAGTATTATTGCTGTTTTCTCTGCAACAAGTGCACAGTGTTTTGGTTTTCAGATGTGAATCTTTCTGCATTTCAGGTTTTCTTTGGTTTGTAGTCATCTGGGCTACTGTCTTGGCTTTTCAAGAAGTCAAGAAGTTGTTTGGAAAGAGTATTGTAACAGTCTTCAATTTTCTGTAGCAAATTAATCCCACCTGATATTTCTCAAAGGGACAGGGGATTTTCTCTCTGTTTTTTATTCAAATCCCTTAGTCAAGGCCTATAGCTAGTACTATAGGATTGTCTAAAATGTGGCACATTGCAGAAAGACAGTTCTATAATACTATGCTATAGACAAAATCCAAGATGGGTTGGTTCTCCTTTATAAAACTAATTTAAAAAGAAGCGCCTGCCACTTGAATATTTAAAGACAGTGAAAGCAAGTATTGTAAGTGTGGTTATCTATATTTTGTGGAGATATAGATTAGAATAAACTCTGTAGAGATTTAAGAAAGAGTATTATATTTTAATATAAGTAATCTATCTGTTGGCTAGATCTATTCTCAGTCACTCCTTCTTGAAGTGCTCTATCTATTAATATCCTTACTGTCAGCCTAGATATCCCTAAGACTGAGTATTCCTTATGCTTAAAATAAGATAACCTTAAGTACATTAAGCTTATATCTTAAAAATAAGGTTAAAACAATTATATATATTATTTTCATACATATATATATAATTATTACACTATTATATAACTTATAGTAGTTTAAATAGCTTATCCATAGCCTAATAATACTTATTAAGGTGTTAATGGAGTCATAATATACTTATCTTAAGTGATATTAAGTAATTATGGACATACATAAGCTTAAATGTATACATAAAGCTCATATTCAGTGAGATATGCAGTTTATTGTGTATATTTAGGTCTATAAGTGGGTTTTAGCCTCTTAATAGCCTATGACCTTTGTTTTTCTGCTTATTTTAGGTCATATGGACGTAATAAGTGGATTCACAACGCCTACAGAAGCATAGACATCTATATCAGGTGCATACACTCAGTTTGGACAACTTAATCTTCTTCCTTAGATGGATATTCATGGATTTATGGGTTGGGAGGTCATTGCTGGGTTAATGTGGATGCTTGGGGATGTTATTGGGGGCTTGTAAATTTCCGTTGTTTCCATTATATGCTTTGGGTTTCATTAAATCTCTTTTGGATTACTTATTTTACCTGTTTCTTTATGGTATCTGCTTTTATCTGGATTTTCTAATTATGTTTTGGGTCTGTGTTATCATTAATTGTGATGGAGGGTCCTTACTGGAGGTCTGGGTGTTGAATCTGCTTGAAGTGGAAGCCATGGGAAGGTGATGGGCCCTCACAGTGCTGTAATTGCCGGAGATAGCAGTGACATCATCTGGATTGAAGGTCTGTGCACTCCAGGGGATTTGGGTATAAGTAAGGAGGGATTTTGACGGTTATTTATCATCAATTACTTACTAAAAATCAATCTAACACTTAAATACAATTATTAACATTTAGAAATATATTATAAAGCCTTTTATAAGTTGATATTATCATTATATAAGCTATAACTATATTCTATTTAGCTATTTTCCACCACTAAGCACACATTTAAATCCAAGTATTGTGAGTTTTATTTGAATATAACTATTTTACTAGTCTTCCCCTGAGGTTTAATCACTAAATCATTTATTAATAAGTAGTAGGACCATAAATAAATACTATTATATCATACTTATATACTAGACATACTGACAATTGGGGGTCTTGATTATTGTTGATTTTTAGTATAAACCTTAGGACGTGATTTTTACTTAGTATAGCTCAAAAACAACCTAATATTTGGGTCTGCTGCATATTAGTGGGTCATCCTAACTCAGTGATTGGGGAAAAGAATCCTTATAATAATTGGACTAATTTTTTATCATAAAAATTAGGTATTTACAGTAGTAACTGTACCCAATATAAACCCAATTTCACTTGGTATTTGGACACCAATATAACACCCAATTAAATTAGTATTTGGTTAAAGCTTGGTAAGCTAATAATTCACCCTTATAAAGGTCTAGTTAAACTTATTATTATATTTTTAACAGATTTTTTCGAATTTTTCTTATATTTTATTTAAATAAATAAAGATATAAATTCAGGGTAAGCTCCAGTGCTTTTTTATTAGTAATAACATTGCTAATAACTTTTGTCTACTAATTCCATAGAGTTTTTCCTCTCTGTAGACGTGATATATTGTCATTATTAACAATATGAGTGCTCCTCAGGATATTGTAAGTGAAAAGCCTGCTTATAATACCAGGTCTAAAGCTAACAAAAACTATCCAGGACATAACCATGGAGGGTCAGCAATACCCTCAGGCAGAGAACATGAGCATAGAGGAAAAAGACGCCCTTTCAAAAAAGATAACCATAAAGAAGAAGTCTCCTCCTCTTCAGGATCAACTATCCCACTTGGCCAAACAGGTTTTGAAGTTGGAAGAATCCAAGGCACTCATGTTCAAAGAGGTAGAGCAATTACAGAACAATTGCAAGGTAGGGTTTCAACAAATGAATCAGACACTGGCAGAGCTAAAGGGAGGCCAGCCAAGTCAGCAAACCCCTATCTCAGGCGGGTCACATCACTCCCAGGAGAAAATCCTGGTAGACAAATGGAAGTGGGACTGGTTCCATCAACAATGGACCAGCCACAGCTGCAACAGGGATCCACCACCTCATCAGACTTCCTCAGTTCACCCCTACAAAGGAAAAAAGAACCAAAAATTAGGACTGGCATCTATCCCATGGTAAGTAGATTACTCTCTCAGATTGAACACAATACTGATAATTAAAATATAGGTAATCCTATTGATGTTAAATCTTTGCAGAAAATAGAGGAGGATTTAAGAAATTTACGTTTTGATGTAGATACACCTGACTGGTCTTTTGTCCACAATAACAGTACTATTCATAATAATAATACAGTTAATCCTCAGTTGCCACCACTTACTAGTGAGATGAGAAGTTTACAGGATATTGAGAGAATTGAAAAGGAAGAAATGGAGTATTTTAACAATAATCCAACTGTCCATAGAATTGTTTCAGCATTGTGGAATAGAATGACTGATTGTGAGGAACAGACAGTTAAGCTCACTAGTGATACAATTTCATCCTTGACATTAAATATTTCTCAACTGGCAACACGTAATAAATAATTAAAGTAAGAACATTTGTCTCTAACTCTTAAATATGATTCATTGAGTAACAAATATAGTGAACTTTCAAAAAATTCTGTGAGTTGGAAAAATTGTATAAAGCACACTTGTTGAAAACTGAATCAAGAAGTAAGTTATCTTTTGCCCAGACAAATCAAAGTGTCTCTGAGCTACTACAAAGATTAACTAAAGTTGAGATTGAAACTGCCAATCTACTAATGAACCAGGATAATCATAAGTATACTCAATATAATAATAATCCTTTCATTGGCAAAAGTGAATCTCATTCCTTCCCTATACCACCACAACTAAAACCATCTGGTGGTAGTGTCTAATCTGAAAATGTAAGTCACAAATCCGTGCAGGAGGAAATACAAGACCATTTATCAAAAGTAAATGAGTTATTGAATTTACCTAAGATTAGTGAGATAAAATCCAATCAGAAGAACTGGCCTAAGATAGATCAGTACCCAACTTATGATGGGGAAGCCAGCTCTGATTGGCAACATTTTATTCAAAGAATTGACAACTTGAAATTCTCATATAAGTTACCAGATGAAGAGATAACATCAAAATTAATTTCTTTATTTAAGGATGTTGCTTTATTATGGTTTGAAGCTGTCTTAAGTGAGGGTAGAGACTACTCTTGGGCTGAATGGAAACAACTTATTGAAAAACAATTTGGAGGTTCTGAATTCAGGCTTACTCAGCAGAGACTTTATGAGAAAAATAGGTACAATCCGTTGAATGGTGACAAACCTATGATATTTTTAAAGAATTTAAATAAAATATTAAAAGCCATTGAGCCTAATATGGATTTTAACTTATGGAAAGATAAGATAATATACAAATTACCTATATCTGTCAGAGACATTGTTGTAGCTAGAAAAATAAATGTTACTGAATATTCTGACTTTATTAATATTTGCAATGAAATATTATTAAACCATAAGTATGAATCAAGGTATTACACTTATAAACAAAATGTTGAACCTGTGAAAAATAAGAATTCAAAAACACTTCAGGAGAAGCAGAAAAAACCTACTGCACCTGTAGTACCTAAAAAGTATGAAACAAATACTTGTTATAAGTGTAACAAACCTTGGGTTAAAGGTCACAAATGTGAGAAAAATATAAATATTGTTGAAAATCAATGTGAATCTGAAACTAAAACTGGAAAAAGTAAAGAATCAAGTGATTATGACAGCAATATCTCATATAGTGATGAAAATGAAGTCTGTATGTTGGAAGATGATTTGTTCATCTTTGAAAAGCCAATATTAAATATGGACTCAAATGAATCTTTAATGAATTTTGAGGATGCTGAAATCATTAAAGATATACAAGCTGATAACTTTAAAATGACACCTATCACGGTTCCAGCTATCATTTCTGGTGAAAATGTTAATATAGCATTGGACACAGGAGCTGCTGGTTCTGTTGTTTCTACTAATACATTACAGAAAATTGATAGTGAATATAAGTCTAAGCTTGAACCCCTTCAGAGTAAAAATTGGAGAGGTTTTGGATCAGTGCTACACCCCATTGGTAGATAGAAAGCTGCTGTTTTCTTTAAACATCAACATGGGTATGTTAGAGTAACTTGTGACTTTGTAGTAATGGACAATACTAATTGTAGTAACTTTTTGTCATTAGAAATGATATTCTGACTAAGTTTGGTGTGAAATTAGACCCTGCTAATAATAATTTTACAATTGGCATGAATGGTAAAAGGAAATTTAAAATAAATTCTTTTAACACAGTCTTACACATTGAGTCAGTAACAAATTCTCCGTGAAAAGGAAGAGAATCCAATGAGATGGAAATTCTGGAAACAGAAATTTCTAAAGCATCATTTGGCACTCAGATAAGTGAAGCTGAGAAAAATAATATTTTGGACTTAATTAAAGCATTTCCAATGGCTTTTGCACATGGTACAAATGAACTTGGCCTTGTAAAAGATCATGAGATGAAAATTAGTTTAACCTGTGATATGGATAATATTCCTGCTAGTCTTAAAAAGAAACCATACCCTGCTTCACCAATGAAGAGGAAAGACATAGAGGATAATATTAAGATGTTATTAAAAATGAACATTCTTGAAAAGGTTGAAACTACACCAAAATATTGTGTAATATCACCAGTGCTAATTTCTTATGAACAAGATAAAGCAAGACTGTGCGGTGATTATAGAGCATTAAATACATTTACAGTAGATGATATTTATCCCTTGCCAAGGATTGCCTCTATACATGCTACCCTTAAAGGTGCTAAGTATATAAGTTGCCTAGATGGAAATAAAGGGTACCATCAAATTCCTGTTGAAAAGAATTCACAGAACTTTTTGTTGATAACAACACATATGGGAATTTATAAATATGTCAGGATGCCATTTGGACCAAAAAATGCTCCATCAGTATTTCAGAAGTTAATGGATATAACATTCCATAATGAAATGATTGAAGTATGGTTAATGGTATACATTGATGACATTATAGTGTTCTCTAAAACATATGATGAACACTTAATCCATTTAAAGAAGGTATTTCAGAAAATGGATGAAATAAAAATGACCCTTGCATTGAAAAAATGTAAATTTGGGTTTTAATCTTTAAAAGTGCTTGGTCATATTGTATCTGGCTTACAAATATGTGTAGACCAAAATAAGGTGGCTGCAATAAAAAATATTGGCATTCCTCAAAATGTAAAGGATGTACAATCTTTTCTTGGCATGTGTGGTTATTATAGACAATATATAAAAAACTACCAATTAATTGCTGCACCATTGACCACACTGATAAAGAAATCAGAAGCTTTCATTTGGAATAATGAAAGACAACAGGCTTTTGATAAGTTGAAAGAATGTTTGATGAAAGCTCCTATCTTGGGATTACCAGATTTCCAATTACCTTTTGTATTATATACAGATGCAAGTTTTATTGGTCTGGGTGCTGCTTTGCATTAAAAACAACTTATTTAAGGAAAAATGTCAGAAGTAGTAATCTTCTACATTTCACGTACTCTGAGAAGTAGTGAATTGAAATATGGTGCTACTCAACTTAAATTTTTGGCAGTAGTATGGGCTCTTGAGAAGCTACATTATTACCTTGAAGACCAAAAATTTGAGCTAATAACTGACTGTAGTGCAGTTAAGTCACTCTTAAACATGAAAACTCCTAATAGACACATTTTTAGATGGCAATTAGCTGTACAAGATTACAGAGGACAGATGACTATTACACATAGAACAGGAACCTTGCACTCTAATGTAGATCTGTTATCTAGAGTACCTCTGCCTAATAATGATGATAATCCTGTTTATGTTCCTGAGTCAGAGATTATTAACATTTATGGCATTTATATCATAGATCTTGAGGATGAATTTATGCAATCAATTCTTGATAATTATGATTCAGATCCTGACTTGAGTAAACTCACTACAATATTAAATGTTCCATCTAATGCTTCAATGAATGTTTTAATAAAAAAATTACCAAATAAGTATAAATAAGCATTAGAAAAAGTAAAATTTTCCATTGAGAATGGCTTTATATATTACAGGAAAAAATTAAGTAATGTAATTGTAATTCCCCCTTCAATGAAGGAGTTAATGTTAAGTATATGTCATGATGATATATTAGCAGGTCATTTTGACTTCCATAAAACATTAACCAGAGTAAAAAACACAGCTTGGTGGATTAACATATCTGATGATGTTCAAAAATATGTTGAGATGTGTGATTCTTGTCAAAAATCTAAAAGATTAACAGGCAAAAGAGCTGGTTTATTACAACAAATTGAGCAACCTAAAGCTCCATGGGAAATAGTTAACATGGACTTTGTAACAGGTTTGCCAATAGCAGGGCATAAGAGTTATAACTCCTTCTGGGTAGTTGTAGATAGATTTACAAAAATGTGTAAATTTATTCCTACTCATAAATAGGTTTCTGCAAAGGACTTAGCTTTTTTATGGTGGAAACAAATTTTAAATATAGCAGGTTTCTTCAAAGCAATAGTTTCTGACAGAGATCCTAAATTTACTTCTGAGTTCTGGAAATCACTTATGGATGTTTCAGGGTGTCAATTAAAACTTTCTACAGCACAACATCCACAAACTGATGGGCTAGCAGAAAGAATGATACAAACCTTAGAAGATATGATAAGAAGATATTGTGCTTTTGGTCTTAACTTTAAAGACAATGACAAATTCACACATGATTGGGTAACCCTTATCCCAGGTTTAGAATTAGCATACAATAGTACAGTACATTCTGTCACTGGCAAAAAGCCATTTGAGTTATGGTTGGGTTATGTACCTAATACCCCTGCTAAAACTCTTAATAAATTACCTAGATTGGATATCCATCCAGGTACTAAGTCTTTTCTTCAAATGCAAGAATTATGCAGAAAACATGCTCAAGAATGTATAAATAAGGCATTTGAGTATAAGAAGAAAAGATGGGATAAAGCCCATAAATAACAAACGTTCAAAGAGGGTGATGAAGTCCTTATTTCTACACTACATTTCAATTGAAATGGTAATGTTAAATTGAAGGATCCATTCATTGGACCATTTGTAGTGAAAAAGATGGTTGGTAACAATGCTGTTGAAGTTATTCTATATGCACCATATGATAGAAAACATCCAGTATTTCCTATATCTCTTATAAAAACATACCATTCTAATGATACTGCTCTATTTCCAAGAAGATCAGGAAGGCATAAACAGCAACCTGAAGAAATAGTTTAAAAAGCAGAAATTGAAAAGATACTTAAAAAGAGACACCTTACAAAAGAAAAGGGAGTTGAGTATCTATTAAGATTTATAAAATAAATCAAGTGAATATGACCAGTGGATTCCAGAAAATGAAATCTCTGATTTTAAAAATCTCCTGAAAAAATTCAATTCAAAATAATACTGTTTATTCAGTATATGTATTATAGAAAATTTAAAAAAAAAATTTCTATTTCACTCCTTACTTTTAATTAAAATGTCTTAACATTTTTTTTATTGTTTTTTTGGGCAAGGGAGTGTCAGCCTAGATATACCTAGGACTGAGTATTCCTTATGCTTAAAATAAGATAACCTTAAGTAAATTAAGCTTATATCTTAAAAATAAGGTTAAAACAATTATATATATTATTTTCATACATATATATATAATTATTACACTATTATATAACTTATAGTAGTTTAAATTGCTTATCCATAGCCTAATAATACTTATTAAGGTGTTAATGAAGTCATAATATACTTATCTTAAGTGATATTAAGTAATTATGGACATACATAAAGCTCATATTCAGTGAGATATGCAGTTTATTATGTATATTTAGGTCTATAAGTGGGTTTTAGCCTCTTAATAGCCTATAACATTTGTTTTTCTACTTATTTTAGGTCATATGGACGTAATCAGTGGATTCACAATGCGTACAGAAGCATAGACATCTATATCAGGCGCATACACTCAGTTTGGACAACTTAATCTTCTTCCTTAGATGGATATTCATGGATTTATGGGTTGGGAGGTCATTGCTGGGTTAATGTGGATGCTTGGGGATGTTATTGGGGGCTTGGAAATTTCATTTGTTTCCTTTATATGCTTTGGGTTTCATTAAATCTCTTTTGGATTACTTATTTTCCCTGTTTCTTTATGGTATCCGCTTTTATCTGGATTTTCTAATTATGTTTTGGGTCTGTGTTATCATTAATTGTGATGGAGGGTCCTTACTGGAGGTCTGTGTGTTGAATCTGCTTGAATTTGATGCAATGGGAAGGTGATGGGCCCTCACAGTGCTGTAATTGCCGGAGATAGCAGTGACATCATCTGGATTGAAGGTCTGTGCACTCCAGGGGATTTGGGTATAAGTAAGGAGGGATTTTGACGGTTATTTATCATCAATTACTTACTACAAATCAATCTAACACTTAAATACAATTATTAACATTTAGAAATATATTATAAAGCCTTTTATAAGTTGATATTATCATTATATAAGCTATAACTATATTCTATTTAGCTATTTTCCACCACTAAGCATGCATTTAAATCCAAGTATTGTGAGTTTTATTTGAGTATAACTATTTTATTAGTCTTCCCCTGAGGTTTAATCACTAAATCATTTATCAATAAGTAGTAGGACCATAAATAAATACTATTATATCATACTTATATACTAGACATACTGACACTTACTGTAGCAATAAAATAACTCTTCAGAACTACTTCTGGTATGAACACCCTTTATGTACAAAAAATAAAATATATCTATTTCTCTTTTGTCTATATTAAAAATATCTACTGCTATTTCTTCACACCCACACTTTTCCTTTAAAAGATGAGTGCTGTTTTTATATACCTGTATGTTCAGCACCCTTCACCTATGTTTTTTGCTACACAAGTTCAATTCTAATACAAGGATATTAAACAGTAACTAAGTATCTCAATGATCTACATACATTTGTTAGTATATGTTTTGTTCCAATAGTGCCTGAAACATTTGTGCAAGTACAGCTGTTAGCCCCTAACACTCTACCTTTGTACATACCCGTACTTTTTGAGATCCCTGACTAAACAATAGGTACTTTACTGCCTTCCATACCTATTGTAATGACCTATGCTCACCATATGAGTCCCTACTAATATTGAAACCCTCTGCACTAAGCAAATGACTTCCCTATCACAAATCTTACTTCTCTTATCTCTTCTTTGAGTGCCGCTTGCAACCTATTTGTCTTCCTAGTGCTACCTTCTTTCTTTGACATGTTTTTCATCTCCATGTGTGGACACAACTTCATCTAAAAGACACTGCTCTTATCTAAGCATGAATTTCATACCATTGCTTGTTTCTGCTTCCTAAGTCCATATTATGTAACTAGTGCTGTCCCTTACTCTGCAAGTACATACCATATTTTTTTGTCCTACAGTCCATTATGTACTTCCCCTGACCCCTTTTTTTTCTTGCCATGGCTTTTGAATCCATGGTACACAAAAAAAAACTGTGCAAGGGTTTTTTTTCTGTGTTTTTGAAGACCCCTTAGTTGGGCTTCCATAACTATTCTCCCTGAAAGCCCCATTGCTGTGCTTTAGAGAATTGAGCCTTTTGCTGTGCTCCTGAGTTTTCTGCTACATCTTTGGGAGATGTGTGCCACAGCCTCCCTTTACTCGCGACTGTCCCCAGGTGCTATAAAACCAGGTGTATATCTCACACTTTTTCCTCATTCCTTCTTCTTCTCTTCATATCTCCATCTTTCTTTGTTCTTATTATGAAGACCAACAAATATTTGTCAATGCCATCCTCCAATTTGTCAACACTCAAAAAGCCTTTGTTGCTGCTGCTCCCATAATCAAACCTGTCTTAACTGGAGCTGAGTGTTTTCAGCACTGTACTGATAATGGAATCACCCCTTGTCATTTTTCAAAAGCTTGCTGTTGTAACAGCTTCTTCACAGTAAGTTCCATTTTCTTCTCTTTCCTTCTTAAATACTTGATGCTGATTTTATGTTCTTTCCTTGGTAGTCATGTGACTTTTGCAAGATTCACAAAAAGAAATGCAGTATCATTGGTCCACCCACCATTGCTGCTCCTGCTTTAAATCCTAATACTTTGACATAAAAACTTATGAGTAAGTTGGCCATTAAGCGCTCTGCTCCAAAAGAGCCAAACAAACACACCTTTTGCTGATTCCAAGCACTCCTTCTAATTCTATTCATCATACTCTCTTTTCTAAAGAGTTGATTCATACTTTAAGTTGTCCTAAAAAACTTGTTTTCCTTTACTGACACTCTTCTTTCTTCCACTTGGGAGGTCCTGCATACTCCATATGCTGTGGCACCTCCAACTCCATGTGTCAAAATCATCATCCCAGGCCTTAAAGAAGGCCCCTTCTGGGCTGCCTTCTTTTCACCAGTTGCCAAGAGGCTACTACCTGGCCAGAAAGAGAGGCCACTCCTCCTCTGACTAAATTTGACAATTGGCTTTCAAAACCTCCTACATCAAACTTTTCATTCAAGGAAGAAGCTCCTTGCATCCACCTCCCTTTCCCTAAAGACTTTCAAGTCCTCGATCAAGTTGTTGCAGCTCCCTATTACCACACCATTTACCATATCAATACTGCCTTTGACACAGTTTTCTCTTATCTTGAAAATACTCTGGCTCTCAACAAGCAAGACATTTAAAACCGGGTTGCCCTAGCCAAAACCTTGAATTTGACTTACAATAATATATACAATGAATGGGAGTACACTTTTCTTGATAAGTGTTAAAGTGTAAGTCCCATCCTTTCCTTTATCTTTTCCATAATACTAACTTCTTTTCCAACTCTTCACTCTCCTTAGTGTTTCTTCTTCTACTTTCCTGATTCCTCAATTTATAACCTTCTGTAAAAAATTGTATTTAGTATATTATTATTTCCTCTTGTAATAATAAAAACTATTTTCCCCAAAAAAATTGTGTTTCCAAATATTTCCCATTATTATTCTGTGAGAGTGAGAGAATCCTATCAGTTCTTAAGGAAAATAAATTTTCTCCTGCAAACTCCTCTTTGACTCCTTCTGGAATAACCCTGAGAAAATAAAAAAATTCTCCATTGATAACTTAATTTGTTAGTGCCTCATCTGCCTTATCCTCATATTCTTGAAGTAAGTTCAGATCTTCCCAAGATCTTGTGCTCTTTAGCGCTGTAGACAATCCTATAGTACTAGCTATAGGCCTTGACCAAGGGAGTTGGAGAAAAACCAGAGAGAAAATCCCCTGTCCCTTTATAAAAATAAGTGAGATTTACCTGCTACAGTAAATTGGTTCCTGTTTACCAAAAGCCCCTTTTCCAACACACTTGACTGCTTGATGAGCCAAGAAATTAGTCACCAGACAGACTACCAGACCAAAGAAATGAAATGTAGACCAATGTCCACACCAGAGACAGCAAAGATACTTGATGTAGGCTGAAAATCCACACCAGAGACAGAAATAATACTTGCTATAGCTTGCAAGACTATAACAGAGAAAACAGTTGCCAAAGTTAAGTTAAATGAAGAACTTACTTGCAACAAACACAGCCAATTGTGGCCAGAAAACAGTGAAAACTGAGTGAGGAACAATGATATCACCTCCGGATGGTTGTATGATGATTAAGGTTGCCCCAAACTGTCCTATTCACTATGTACACACAGACTACTATCTAAGAGCCCATGCACACCCACCAATTTGGCGCCTGTACCCGCCAAATTGCATAAAAAACCCTCCAGAAGCGCTCCCCAACCTTCTTAAACAGAGGCGGGCAGGCCACCTGACGTCGGAGGTGCCGCCTGAAGCGGCACAGCCTCCCTGAAGCCAGAAAACCACTAAAAACACCCAATCTACTTAGAAAAAACAACTACCACTACTAAAACCTCTAAAACACGGAATTTCACTATAACAACATTGGGACATGAATTATAGAGAAAAATTAGCTCTATCCAACAGTACTAAGCACTTAACTCTAAGACTTAAGGTTATCCCATAAAACACGAAAAACAAAATTAAACAGCTATCTTTTTAAATGAAAAATGAGGAAATGACCCCTTAAAACTTAGAATATGAAAAATGTCTTCAAGACATAAAATATAGAGAAAAACCAGAACTATCCAAAGATAGTACCCACATACCCGCAGAACCAATATCCACGGAATAAAACCAGAAAAATACCTAATTCCTTAACAGATGTCAATTAAGACATGCCCAAACAACACCAAATCGCACAACAAAGGCCCCTGCCAATGTTGGAAGACCAAATCCTCCCTCCAATTAAGAATGTCCACATTCTTTCTTCATCAAACCACCATGTTCAACCTTCTTCCTAAACATGCCTCTGAAATGGGTCCTTGCCAATACTGCATTGACAATAATCTTATCTGCGCCATGACACCACCTTTACATCCATACAGAACCTCCTGCAATGTCTGCCAATCTAGAAAGAAGCCCTGCTACAGACCTGGTCCATTATCTTCTGCAACAGATTCATCTCCACCTCAACCTGGTCCATCTTCTACCAGCACCAAAAGATCTAGGCCATCCATCCTGATACCCAGATTAATCAAAAAGCTTCACCCTTCCCAGAAGAGTGCCACAACCCATAAAACAACAAGTTCCACCATCCCTGGTCCATCTGATGGTAAAGAACTTTCATTTTTTCCTTCAACTTTAAAACTGATGGCTTCTCAGTTCCTCCATCTTCTGATAGTGATGATGACAATGTAGGATCCATTGCACCACCAACACCAAACCACTTGCCCACTATCAAGGCCAAGTTCCAACAACACACATCTCAACAGAAACATCTTCTGCTAAAATACTTCCAATACACTCCTGCTAGAGATCCACAGGACATTGAGAACAGAAGACACCTCATTCACCAGTTCAAGGCTAATTCTGAACACTTCATTTCATCTCTTGATTCCCTCTGTAATTCCACTAGTACTTGAATTTGATTCAGAAAAGAAAAATTGACCACACCCTCCATAGGATGTAACCACAAAACAACCCTCAGTTTTAAGTCTTGGGGGACCATCCTCATTTTATAGTCTTGGGGGACTCAAAACCCTCAGTTTAAAGTCTTGGGGGACTCAAAAACCTAAATCATAAACCCAGAACCAGAGATCAACCACATTAAGACACAGAGAAAAAAACTAACATTCTGGGGTAATTGTGAATAGAGCTTCCAGCCCATCAACTACCCCCAAACTTGCCTTTGCTAAATTCGGAGGCTCCCCCTGTGGATAACCTCCACCAATCTTTCAAAACCAACTCCAACAACAAAACCCATTCCTCAGTTTATAGTCTTGGGGGACTAACACAGTGTTCAGTTTTAAAGTCTTGACAGACTATCAGAGATTCCAGTTTAGAGTCATAGAGGACTGGAGAAAGTCGCATAAAAAAATCCAGCCAATTTCATGCAATACACCCACGGCCAACCTGCGGAACTTCCGCCTTCACTTCTTCATCTACCCACCACTGACAAAAATCTCCTTCTTATCTCTTTCCATCATCTTTTCTCACCACAGATCATGGCTGGATTGCCTGATGTTGACCCTTCTACTCTTTCTTGCTTCACTGCTCCCAAGGACTATGCCTTCAAACAGTGCATCCACATGTGCAGACCTTGCACATTCACTCTTCCAAATCCTGAAGCCAAATTCTACAACAGGGCTTGTGATTCTTGCTACTCCAAAAAGAAAAAATACGACAGAGATGCCAACTACCCTATTCCTCTTCCTTCACCTTCTCATAAATACATCTCCAGATCCCCTACCAGATCCCCAGAGCTTGGTCCTTCCTCTTCCTCTTTATCTTCAGCACCTTCCAGAAGATCCAGAAGCTCAGCTTCCAGAACTCTTCCCAAAAGACCAGCCTTAGCTTCCCAAGAAACTGCTTTTATCTCTGCTAAATTAGCTCCAAAAGCTTCAAAATCAGCTCCTAGGCTTCTAGACTGCGTCCCGGCGGCCTGCCCGCCTAATTAGACAGTGAAAATCAGGCTCAAAACCTCCAAAAATCACCAGAAAACAGCAAAATTCAGCCAAAAAACAACGAAAACAACTCCTCACAATTACCTCCCACTGCTCCCAGAGCAATGCAGCCAACCCTTCCAAGGTACAAAAACTCCAAATTTTCCCAAACTTCTACAAGACCTGCCAGAGGACCCCAGGAAGAAACAAGAGCACCCAACACTGTACCAAAGCAACAATTTCTTCCCCATTTAAGACAACAAAACTACACCTCTCCTCTGTCAGCCAACTATTCTTCTAACAGTTCCATTCCCTCAAAAGCTCCATCCAGAAGAGATCAATCTGCTTCTAAATCACCCTCTCCTGCTCCATCTTTTAACAACCCTGGTACACCATCACCAGCACCTCCTCCAGCTGAATCCAACAGAAATATCCACCACCACCACAACAACAGTCCCGTTGCTCCAACTAGGCCCCAGGAACATCAGCCTCCTAGTTCACCTTCTCAAAATCTTTCAAAGGAAGACCAAGAGAACCCATATCTTTCTCTGATTGATCCACCTACTATGACCATTCCAAATTCTTCAAAAGTCCGAATTCCGGCTGCTTACAGATTTGATGAGCTTCCAATCTGTAAGTACCACATTAATTCATCTAATTTCTTCAACAAAAATAATTACTGATCCAATTCTTTTTGTCTAGTTGGCACCCCTCCTCCTGAATCTACTATTGGAGTTGGCCAACCTCTAGAAACTTCTTTGACCCTGGATTATGGAGACATGAAACAACACCTAAGCACCATGTGTTCCAACATGCTGAAAGCCTTCTCCCTCCATGGAACTTTGAATGACTTTGAAAAATCCCTGAGAAAGCGCCTGTTGGACAACCACTGGAAGATGTCTAGGATCATTAAGCACACTTTCCAGCACTCCATTCCTGCCTCTTCTTCTTCCTCCTCTGAAATTCCGTCCAAACCCATTCCTGACCATTATAACCCATATAATCTCTCCAGCAGGATGCACTTCAAAGAACACAGTGCTTCCCACAACCCCAACAAAAAAAAACAAAAACAACATCATAATCCGGACCAGCCTCCAGAAGCTTAATCATCCAGGAAATAAGCTCCTGCAAAAAGATTAGAAACATAATAATAATATAAAACAAACTAATAAAAATAATTTCAGAAGAATTTTTTTTTTTCTTTTTTTTTTCTTTTTTTTTTCTTTTTTTTTTCTTTTTTTTTCTTTTTTTTTACTTTTTTTTTTCTTTTTTTTTCTTTTTTTCTTTTTTCTTTTTTCTTTTTTCTTTTTCTTTTTTTTTTTTTAAAAAAGTACCTTATCCTACTAAACTACTAATCATGAGAAAATTTGAAAATAAAATGTAAATGAACTAAATAAAATAATATGAAATAAAATAATTAAATAAAAAAATTGGTATCCCCCAGCCAATTGATGAGCTGATCCCTTGATACCTTACCCACATCCAAGTGCACCTTGATGTGGATACACAATTAAATATTTTAAATGATTAACAATAAGAAATTTAGAAATTAAAGAAGATAATAAAAATAATGAAACACAGAAAGAAATGAAATGAATAAAAAAGAAATAGCATTGCCCGGCCAATTGATGAGCCTTTCCCCACCAATGCTTGCCCACATCCAGGTGCACCTTGATGTGGTAACACCCTATATTTTGATTTTATAATTTTAAACACCCCCATAAAAAAATAAAAAGAAAAAAAAAGAGAAAAAAAGAAAATAATCTAAACCACTATCTAGCAAAAACATAACTACAACATCAAAGACAGTCCAGCTCCATAGATGGTCCAGTAAGAGAAAGTCCGATCCATAGAAATGATCACTGGGGGGGCTCTCTCCAATAAGTAAAAATGATGGGAGACCACCAGTGATCCACCGCCAATCCAAAAGAACCAAAGATAAAGAAGCCAGTCCCAAACCAGTTTAAAGTCATAGTGGACTTAAACCTGAATAATAAAGAACAGAACTAGAATTCAACTGAAACAAACAAAAGACTTGAGACAGACATTCTGGGGTAACTGTTCTACAGAGCAGCCAGCTCATCAGTTACCCCCACACTTTCCAAAATAAAATTTAGAAGCCCCCCTGGGTACCTTCTAACCAACAAAACACAACATCCAACACAATAAAGCAAAACCAATAAAATTGAAGAGTCCGGCACATGAAAACCAAAGGAATTTCCAGTTTAAAGTCATAGAGGACTAAAACCTGTGAAAAGAAACCAATACTAGGGTTCAACCAAATTAAGAGAAAGGGTTGGAAACAGACAATCTGGGGTAACTGTTGATAGAGCAGCCAGCCCATCAGTCACCCCCACACTTGCCAAGGCAAAATCTAGAGGCCCCACCCATGGGTACCCTCTAACAAAAGTTTCCAACACAAAAGTTGCTCTGAAACACCAAAATCCAAAATTTAAAGAACGTTCCATAGTTTATCCTCATTGCGGAGTCAATCTTCTTCAAGCTTAGTGCCTCTGGGATAGAACCTCTTCACCTGGTCTGCAGCCACTCTCTTTTTCAAGACTGCACCATCCAACTCTTCCAAAACATAAGAACCTCCAGACGCCTGAGATTTTACTCTGTAAGGTCCGTTCCATCTGTCAGCAAACATCTTTCCCCACTGACTCTCAAAACTTCTATTATAAACCAAAACCAAAAAACCAGGTTTCAAAGGATTCCTGAGTCTATGAGCCAACTTCTTGTCCCAGTACCTGACTGATTGATTCCTAATCTTCATCATTCTAGAGTATGTCCTCTCTTGACATTCCTCTTTACATTCCAACTGTTGCATCCTGGCACAGAGCAAATCTTCTGTTGAGTGCACGTCATCCCAATAAATTCCAAGATAAGAGACAGCTTCTAAGTCCACTGGTAGAACAGTTTTCTGACCAAACATTAACTCATAAGGAGAATAGCCAGTTGTCCTCTTCACCGTGACT
Organism: Hemileia vastatrix; assembly: GCA_030280995.1. Lineage (NCBI taxonomy): Eukaryota > Fungi > Basidiomycota > Pucciniomycetes > Pucciniales > Zaghouaniaceae > Hemileia > Hemileia vastatrix. Next base: position 16,989,437 of record JASXTE010000015.1, read on the forward strand.
CTATCAGCAAATAACACCAAGGGTAAATAATGCCTCCACTTTTCGGCACTATCCCCACACATCTTTACCAAAGCATTCTTGATAACTTGATGGTCTCTTTCAACCATGCCTTCAGCTTCAGGATAATAAGGTGTAGCCACTCTAACTTTAGAACCAACACTAGCCACAGCTTCTTTAACTTCGGCACCAAACTCCGGCCCGCCATCAACAGTCACCAACTTCATCAACCCATGCCTATAAATCCACTCCTTCTTCAAAAACTCTGCCACATTCTTGGCAGTCAAATTAACCAGAGGCACTGCCTCAACCCAACCAGACAAATCATCCCTGGCAACAATTAAGTATTTATACCTACCCTCTTTAATATGGACAGCATCCAGATTGACTCTTCCAAAAACGGTTGTTTCACCAGTAGCACGGCCAACCTCTTTAGGTTTCAAGTGACTTCTTCTTTGACATTCTTCGCAAGATTGAACCCAACCCTGAACCGCCAACTTCATACCTGGCCACCAAAATCTGTCAGCTACTCTTCTATAAGTCTCCCCAAAGCCTCTATGACCAAGGTCTTAATGCAAGGACTTCAACACAACTTCTTGACCCTTCTTCTGAGTCACCACAACTTGAGGGTTAGGATGTCTCCTCCTCATCAGTATTCTTCCTGACACATAGAATCCAGGACTCTTCTTCTTGATTGCCATCCAAGTAACATCATCACAACTATCTGGCCTCTCCAAGGTCAACAGATATTCCACCAAATTAAAATAAAACCCAGACTGACCCCAGGTCTCATCTTCAAAATCCAACAAAACAACATCCAAGGGTACAACTCTGTCATCAAAATCACCAGTGTGAACATGAGCCAATTGACCAGCCCAACCAGGACACCAATCCTTAAATTTTGGCACATCCTTCTCTTTCCACTGAATCTTGTGAGAATCCAGTTCACTAACAAAAACACCCTTTTCCAATTTCAAGCCGTCCCAAACAAGAACTCCATCTTCATCAACAAAAACATCCTGATTGCCAGAATCAAGATCAGATCCAGCCAGTTTAGCCTCTTGGGGGAGGTCAGAACAATCATCCAGTTTAGCCTCATGGGGGAGGAGAGAAAAATCCTCAGCACCCTTTGTGCTGGCCTTAACCACTGGAACATCTTCATCAAACTCTTCAGAATCAGAATCCTCATCTTTAGGTGGCCTCCTTGATAACCCATCAGGCATTGTAAAAGTTTTCCCCGGTTTGTGTACCAGGTCAAAAGAAAAATGTTGAATAAATGCCACCCACCTAGTCATTGGCGCATTTGGAAGACTAGGTGTATTGATCATCTGAACTAAAGATTTTTCATCCACCTGCAGCTCAAAATGCTGCCCCCACAAAACCGTCTGTAGCTTCTTCAAAATTTTTGCTACACCACACAATTCCAACTTAGGTTGAGAATACCTAGATTCCACCTCATTAAACACCACAGACTCATACCTTACTGGTCTTACCCTCCCAGTCTTATCCTCCTGAGACAAAACAGCACCAGCAGAAATATAGCTTGAGTCCACTGCCAGATAAATTTTTCCTGCATTATCACCATAATCCAACTTGTGAAGAACAATATCTTCACCAACCACCTTCTTCAACTTCTGAAAAGCCTCTTCACACTCTTCAGTCCATTCCCAGTCTGCATCTTTCTTGGTCAGCCTCCTTAAAGGTGAAGCCAACAAAGAAAAATCCTTAATAAAAATCCTGACATATACACACACACCCAAAGATCCCCTGACTTCAGTGGTGTTCTTAGGCCTTGGCCATGACTGAATTTTATTAACCTTTTTCTTTTCCATAATCCTTCCCTCTTTACATACCACATGACCCAGAATTTCCAAAGCAGGAACACAACAACAGAATTTTGACCCTGAAATGGTCAAACCAGCCTCTTCAATCCTAAACAACACTCTCTCTAGAGTTATTGCATATTCCCAGACAAACCTCCTTATGCCAGGGTTCTCTGCTAACACCTCATTATCATAATCAGTGGATGGTCCTTTAATTCCACCATCATCAATAAAAATACCAGCATGAGTAGGGACCTCATCCTGAAAAATCCAAGCCATCTGTGCTTGTTATACCGCCACTGAATTAGTTGCTCCCTGAGGCAACCTAGTGAGCTAAAATCTTCCCAAAGGAGTCTCAAAAGTTGTGAGAGGCCTTGAATCCGTATTGAGTTCCCTCTCATCATAACCACCCATAATATCACCCAAACCATAACACACCCTTCCAGCAAAAGCTTCAACAAAAACCTCTGCACTTGGTGGCATCCCAGCGTCCTTGATAGTGACTCTATTCAAGGCTCTAAGATCATGAACCACCCGCAACTTTCCATTCTGCTTCTTTACACAGAAAACCGGACTTGAGTAACTGGATGTCGATTGCTCATATAACCCAGTCCTGACTCTTTCCCTAACAATCTCCACAAAATCCTCTCTGATAGCAACTGGAATCAGAGTAGGTTTGATTTGACAAGGTTCATGACAAACCACAGGAATCAAGTAAGGTTCCCCATAAGAGTGTTTCAACACACCCCTTTCCTCCTCAACAAATGCCACCGCCTTTTCCCTTAGCACAATAACGTGCAACAACAACTTCTTCTCTTCTTCAGACAACCACCCATAAGGACCAAAATTAACAACTTTCAACCTTTCTGAAGTCACCCTATCCGTCTCTACAAATTCTGGAAGATTCTTCACCAATGGAGTACAGTACGGATCTCTTGACAAAGGAGGTCTTTTCAAGGGCGGATTCAAACCCACAGGCATAGGCTCATTAACAGGCCTAATATTCTGCGCTACCTTCTTATACTTTGCCGCTCCACCTTCAACTTGAGGGATCTTCAGGAAATCTTCACCACCAGACCTGGAACAAAGACCAAGGGTTTCCCCATTGCTCACATGTGTGGCCAAGGTAATGTTTTTGAAAGGTGTAGAAGAAACCCTAGCGGTGCACAATTGGGAGGACTTACTTTTAGACCCCAATCTCACCACTCCAAAACTTTTCTGCAATACCAAATCTTCATCCTCACTTCCGTCTTCCAAATCTTCAAATCTTGATTCATCTTCAGAATCAACTCTTTCAAAATTGTGGAGTTTAACCTCATGCTGGAGGCCCAAAAATAGATCTTGATGATCTTCACAAAAATATTTTGAATCTTCTTTCTTCGTTATCTTCAGATTTTTTTCTTGGTTTTCTTGAATTATCTTGAAATTCTTTTCTTCTTTTCTTGAGTTTTCTTCTGACCTACAAAAATAACCAGGGGTTTCCCCAATGCTCACAGGTGTGGCCCAGGTAATGTTTTTGAAAGGTGTAGAATAAACCCTAGCGGTGCGCAATTGGGAGGACTTACTTTTAGACCCCAATCTCACCGCCCAAAAACTTTTCCGCATATCTTTCAATAAAGATATATAACCAATCTTCTTCCTTGAACTTGAATTAAAAATAATTAAGAATCTTGAAAGAGAACAGAGACTTGATAAAAAACTTGAAGAATACTTTCAGAGAAGAGAAACATTAAAAAGAGAAAGTTGAAAATCCACTTGGTATATCTCCAAGGGAGCTGACCTACCACAAACTGGGATTTCCTCATCTTGGGGAGAGGTCATAGCACTAGGGTGATAAGCCCTCATCACTCTAAAAAAGACAGACTCTCAATAGAGCCTGAGCCACACTCCAGAAAACCCGAGGCAGCACCAACTTCTTTCCTTCTCCTGCAACAATCCATGCACTGGCACATTGAAGATAAACCAGGCCTGGTCTCCCAACCATCCTCTCCAGGGGATGATAACCTCATGTGAAGTCTCCTTTCATCTTCACCAGTCAACTCCAAACTGATTCCCAATTCATATTGATAGCCAATTCTTGCCTGGAAATCCATCAAGAATGGCCCGCCCAGAACAGCTTTAACTGTTCCCTTAGCAATATGGAAATGAACCTTCCCTGAGGCTCCGCCAACATCTAACTTCACAAATTCGGAAGTTCCAACCAATTCAGTGACATGGCCACCAATCCCTCTCAAGTTCCCACCAATACCAGTTTTGATGGGGAGGCCCAAATGAGTTGCCTCAAACAAAGAAATCAGGTTTATATGAGAACCTGAATCCACCAATGCCCTTGCCTCCCTGCCATTCAGAGTGACATTGACATAACCCAGAGGAGCAGAAAAATGAGTTTCCAACCCCTCACCAAACTTTTCAGCAGAATCACAGATGTATTTCACCTCCCCAGAAGAAACCCTTCTCCTGGTCAACAACTTTTTCTGCCTATCAGCCAACCCTGGACTGATAACATACAACTCCCCATAAGATAGGGAAACCTGACCCTGATTCATCCTTTCCAGGACAGAGTCCATAACATTGGATTGACCAGAAACTACTGGCCTCTCAAAGTGAGCCCTTGGCTTCACCACCTTGGTCCTAGAAGATTCTTGAGGACCGGCTCCACCAACAGATTTACCATCAACAGGAACCAAACCAGATCCCTCACCTGAACCTCTAACTCCAGCAGGCTTTGGCAATGAAGCCAAAGGGACATCCTCCTCAGAGTCAGAATCAACATCCATAGGCATTGGCTCACCATTCATGTCCAATGTGCCAAAACTAGGGGGGCCCATTTCAGCCATACCCTTCTTCATTTTATACAGCTCCTCCTTGCTCTACTTCTTCCTAGCTGCACTCAGCTTAGGATCCACCTTTGAAGCCCTAGGCTTTGGTTGGGCCTGAGAACTGCTCTTAGGCCTTCCCACCTTTCCGGCTTCCACATCGTAAACACCAGCCAAACATTCCCCACTTGACTGTCCACCACAAGAATACAACTCCAAACCACCAAAGGAAGTAGAAAAAGAGACCTTATTGACCTCCTTCCCCTTTCCCTTGACATCCTCATTCTCCTTACCAGAAGACTTCCCTTGATCAGGAATCTCCTCAAACCTTGGCCTCCTTTGATTGAGACCACCCCTCCTTCTGACCAAATCCACAGGAGCCTGCCCCTCACTGGGCTTCACAAAAGAACTGTCAGCGAACTTGAAAACCCTGCCATCAAACTCCACTTTTCCTTCAGACACATCCCTGTTCAAGGCCCAACAATCATTGGACCTGTGCCCCCTCCTACTGCAATAAGAGCAGACCCAAGGATTACTCCTACCAGCCCTCCTTTCAAAATCTCTAGGCTGAGAAGGTGCCTTATTGACCTTCTTAGCCTCCTGCACAAAAATGTGGAGCTGTTTTGTCAGGTCAGCTAACTGTTCCACCATTGGGTCCCTCTCCTGTTTGGGAACCTTCACCAAATTCTTCTCCTCCTTCTTCTCTCTAACTTCCTCTTCAGCCAAAGCCTCACTGACTTTGCTGACATACTTGGCACACCCCTCCTGATAGGTGTCCACAGCCAATAAATTCAAATGGGCCTCAACAGCCTCCTTCACCTTATCCAAGGCAGGCAACTTCTGGTCCCCATTAGAAAGAGTTTTCATCAATTCCTTTCTTGAAAACACCTTCAACACATCCATCCTGACATCTCTAGCCAGGGAAGACCAAAAAACATCCTTGGCAGAATTTTCATGTGCCAGCTCCTCCACTTCCACCAAATATTCCACCACAGGATCAAACTGTAGCAGAAACTTCCTGTAACTATGTAAGTTACCAACACCACCATAAGATTGCCATTCACTGACAACCTTGTTCAGATCCACTATAGTGAACCTGACACCCCATCTATCCACCATCTCCCTACACAACAATTTCCAATCCCTCCTCTTGTGGCCAGAAATGGCCACAATCTCCTTCTCTACTGCCCTATCACCAATGAAGAAAATAATCTGCTTCACCATGTCTAGGTAAGAAGCACCATCCACACCAGCAGCTGTTTCATATTACTCCAGAAACCACTTCACATCTTCACTATTAAACTTAGTACCATCCCAAGTTTTAATCCTAACACATTCCCTAACCATCACAGCAGGAGGACCATCCCCCCCACTGACAGTCGCCACAGGAATAGCAGAACCAGAAGCAATTCTTCCAGTCCAAAACACCAAAAAGAGCCAACCAAAGAAAACAGAGATTCCAAAGAACTAGCAGGTTCTACCCCACATTGGGCGCCAGAAATGTAGACAATCCTATAGTACTAGCTATAGGCCTTGACCAAGGGAGTTGGAGAAAAACCAGAGAGAAAATCCCCTGTCCCTTTATAAAAATAAGTGAGATTTACCTGCTACAGTAAATTGGTTCCTGTTTACCAAAAGCCCCTTTTCCAATACACTTGACTGCTTGATGAGCCAAGAAATTAGTCACCAGAAAGACTACCAGACCAAAGAAATGAAATGTAGACCAATTTCCACACCAGAGACAGCAAAGATACTTGATGTAGGCTGCAAATCCACACCAGAGACAGCAATAATACTTGCTATAGCTTGCAAGACTATAACAGAGAAAACAGTTGCCAAAGTTAAGTTAAATGAAGAACTTACTTGCAACAAACACAGCCAATTGTGGCCAGAAAACAGTGAAAACTGAGTGAGGAACAATGATATCACCTCCGGATGGTTGTATGATGATTAAGGTTGCCCCAAACTGTCCTATTCACTATGTACACACAGACCACTATCTAAGAGCCCATGCACACCCACCAATTTGGCGCCTGTACCTGCCAAATTGCATAAAAAACCCTCCAGAAGCGCTCCCCAACCTTCTTAAACAGAGGCGGGCAGGCCACCTGACGTCGGAGGTGCCGCCTGAAGCGGCACGGCCTACCTGAAGCCAGAAAACCACTAAAAACACCCAATCTACTTAGAAAAAACAACTACCACTACTAAAACCTCTAAAACACGGAATTTCACTATAACAACTTTGAGACATGAATTATAGAGAAAAATTAGCTCTATCCAACGGTACTAAGCACTTAACTCTAAGACTTAATGTTAGCCTGTAAAACACAAAAAACAAAATTAAACAGCTATCTTTTTAAATGAAAAATGAGGAAATGACCCCTTAAAACTTAGAATATGAAAAATGTCTACAAGACATAAAATATAGAGAAAAACCAGAACTATCCAATAATTGTACCCACATACCCGCAGACCCAATATCCACGGAATAAAACCAGAAAAATACCTAATTCCTCAACAGATGTCAATCAAGACCTGTCCAAACAACGCCAAATCGCACAACAAAGGCCCCTGCCAATGTTGGAAGACCACAGTGCTAGCCTTCTTTTCCCGTAAACCTTGTTACACTCTATTCTTCTGCTGATTAGCAACCGCACCTGGATACTATTCAGTGCTTGCCCCTTTTTTTTGCATCCTCACAGTGCCTGAATATTATAAATAGGCCTATACTCCACTCTTCTACCTTATCCAGTCCATTACACTTCACAAGTTCTAATTAGTCATGACCATATACCGTAGTTTACCTAGAGATCAGTCTTGCGCTTTTTGCCGCCATTGCAGCTTTAACTGTAATTTCTCCAATCCTCATGGGTATGCTGCTTTTTGACCTGCTTGCAATAAATGCTTCAAATTTCATAAGACTTTCACGTTTTCTTATGAATGTCCTAACTCTCCTAATGGCTATATACAGCTCCCTTTTGTAGATAATTTTAGCGCTCCTACTGTAATAGCTAGTCCCAGTAGTGCTACTCATCCTTCTATTGAAAATTTACCCACTAATAGCGCATCACTTCCTGCTTACTCTTGCTAATAAATTTCCATTCAACCCAAATCTGAATCACCTATGCCCTCTGAGCAAGACGTCACAATGCAATCATCCTCTACCTTCACTCCTAATACTGTAAGAGTTCTTTCTCCTTCTGCTCCCCCTACAAATTTACTAGCGAGTAAGTCTATCATCCTCATTTTTAAATAATCATTCCTAATTCATCTTTCTTCAAAGGCTTTAACAAATCTATTTGCTTAGGATGGGTTCCCTAACCTCTTCCATTTGTACATTCATTTCAAATCTTCTCGTGCCTTTGCCTCATTTATGATGCCATGTCATCTTCCTAAAACCATGTTCCCACATTTTCTGACAATGAATTAAATTCCCGCTACCATCACATTGTAATGATTGGTCAGTTGATGAATGAAATCAGTTCTACCTCTATCACTGGCTTTCCTGCAGATCCCAATAGCTTCATCATGCCTGAAGAATGGAAAGTATTACCTGACAGCTTTGAAGCAGACTCTGATTAATCATAACCTTCCTTTTACCTCAATTTCTTTAGCACTTTTCTTCTTAACACCTGTACATAGTTCCCTTTTCTAAATTATGAATTTCATTATCATTTTTAACTATCATAAACTTGTAATTATTCCTAAAATCATGAGAAAAGCACATAGCGCTTGGCAATGCACTTTCCTTTTCCCTGTATATAATTTTTATAAGAGAGTGCTTGCAAAAACTCCCTCTACTATCTTTAAAAAATTCTTATCTTCCATAATTAATCGTTATTACTGAGATTTTGCAAATCCAGGTCCCTGAATTGGGCACTCCATCTGCCAATCTTCTTCAGCTAAGTTTCCTGCCTTCTGCTAAGTGTATAGTAGCTTTCTGATTTGCCCAGACAGCTGTCCCTCTAACCAGTCTACCCGCTTCTTTATATCTCCTTGCATGACATTAATTCCACAAAATTCAGCTCAAGCATTAATTCCAACTGCTTGTTCAGCCATAGTTTCTTAACTTCCTATCTTTCAAAGTTCCATCATAGCCTCCTTGAAATATTAACAAACATACTGATGATAGTTTATACTTGTCTTGGAGTTCTAAAACATAAATTTTGTTATTAGTTTAGCCTCATTCCAGCAGTAATTCTTATGTTACTGGTATGTCTCTTGGGTAGAATAATTTGATCTGATTGGCTGCTACATGTTGTTTCCATTCAGTACCATCCAATTCATCCAGTAAGTAAGATCCTCTAGCTATTTGTTTCCTAACCTTATAAGGTCCATTCCATCTATCTGAAAACATTTTTCCCCATTGACTTTCAAGAATTCTATTGTATACTAATACCAAGCCCCCTGGCTTCAATGGTTCCCTTAATCTGTGTGCTAAGCACTCATCCCAATAATTAACTGAATTTTCCCTAATCTAAATCATTCTTTCATATGCATTTTCCATGAATTTGTCCTTTCTTTCAAGCTGCGCCACTCTTGCTTAAATTAAATCCTCATTCAAGTGCACTTGATCCCAATCACATCCTAGAAAAGATCCAGCTTCCAGATCAATAGGTAATACTGCTCTTTGACCAAAAATAAGCTCATAAGATGAAAAACCCCTTGTCCTCTTCACTGAAATCCTATCTGCAAAAAATACTAAAGGTAAATAAATTCTCCATTTTTCCCCATTAGCTCCACATAGCTTAACTAGCGCATCTTTAATTACTTGATGCCCTCTCTCAATCATACCTTCTGCCTCTGAATGATACAGTTTTTTAACTTAAATTTTGGCACCAATCCCTTTAACAACTTCTTGAAATTCACCAGCAAATTCAGTTCTCCCATCCAAATTTATCATTTTCGTTAACCCATATCTATATACCCATTCCTTCTTTAAAAACTCAGCTACATTACTTGCCTTAAGATTTACCAAAAGTGCTGCCTCAACCCATCCTGACAGATCATCCCTAGCTACTACCAAGTGCTTGAAGAATGCTTCTTTAATATGGACCACATCTAAGCTAATCCTGCCAAAAATAGTATCTTCACCCATTGCCTTTCTCTTTTCTTTAGGCTTTCACTAACTTCTGTGCTAACATTCCAGACAAGATTGGACCCAATCCTTGACCTCTGCTTTCATATTAGGCCACCAGAACCACTCCTTGACTCTTCTATAAGTCTCATCCTGTCCACTATGTCCCAAATTTTCATGTAAGTCTCTAAGAATATTTTCTTTTCTGCCTCTATCTGATATAACTAATTGCAGCGTAGAAGAGAGTTCTCTCCATACCCTTCTGTATTTAATAAAATAATACTTAGTGAATTTCTCTATCTTATGCCATGTGTCTTCATCATAGTTTTCAAGTTGACTATTGCCTTCTATATATGCTTTCAACCAATCTACTTGCTCAGTTGAATCCTTGATTAAATCTCCACTTTCTGACTCCGTATTACTTTCTTGACTGTTGCTTGAGTCATCCTCTTTGTCTGAATCCTGAATAACCTCATCTGGAACTCCTCTTGTTATTATGTTAGCTTCTAAATTCAAATCTTGTGCGCTTATCCACTCATGAATGTCTTCCCTAAGTTCTCTTAGCTTTACACCATCACAGACACTCCTAGAAAATGATTATAGTTTAACCTCTTTCCAGATGGCTGTTATTAGTTTTACATCTTTTTGGATGTTGTTTATTAGTTTTACTTCTTCACAAACAACCTTTTTCTTATTTCTAAATCTCTGATAACAATAATCTATTTCATTTATCCACCTTTTATCTTCTTCAAATTTTTCTGCCTCAGAGTCCTCTTCACACAACGGCCTTCTAGATAAAGAATCTGTTATGTGAAAGATTTTCCTGGTTTATGGACTAAATCATAAGAAAATAAATAAATCTGTTCCACCCATCTAGTCATCGGGGTGTCTGGTAAACTCAGACTACTAATAATTTGCACCAAAGATAGTGCATCAACCTGCAACTCAAAATGTTGCCCCCAAAGCATTTGTTGCAGCTTCTTCAAAATCATTGCAACCCCACACAACTCTAACTTATATTGAGAGTACCTAGAATCCACCTTTGTAAAAGTCTTCAAAAAATAATGGACAGGCCTATCATTTCCTTCCTTGTCCTCTTGCATCAAAACTGCGCCTACTGCAGACACACTTGAATCTACCACTAGAGTAATATTTCCAGAGCCTGGCCCATATTCCATTTTCTTTAAAGGAATATCTTTTCCTAAAATACTTTTTAACAACTTGAAGCATTCTTCACATTCCTCAGTCCAATCCCATAGAACATCTTTTCTTGTCAAGTGCCTTAATGGAGAAGATAACAAGGCAAAATCTCAAATAAAAATTCTTACATATGTACAAATACCTAACAACCCCCTTACTTCTGTAGTGTTTCTTGGTCTTGGCAATGTAAGTACCTTGTTTTTCTGTTTTTACGCAATGATTCTTCCCTTCTTATATACAACATGACCAACAATATCTAGCACTTGTACACAACAAGAAAATTTTGACCCTGAGATTGTCAAACCAGCCTCTTCTATTCTAAAAAGTACCCTTTCAAGAGTAATAGCATATTCCCAAATAAAACTCCTAATGCTTGGGTTCTACTCTAGAACCTCCTTTTCATAATCAGTTATTGGCCCTTTTATACCACTGTTTTCAATTAAAAATTCTTACATGTTCCGGAATTCCATCCTGTAATATCCACATCATCTACACCTGATACACTTCCACTGAGTTTGTAGCACCCTGTTGTAACCTTGTTAACCTAAAGTGCCCCAATGGTGTTTCAAACATAATCATTGGCCTTGACAACATATCTAACTTATACTCATCATATCCTCCCATTATATCTCTTAATCCATACCATGCTTTACCTGAAAAAGATTCCACAAATTCCTCTGGAATTGGTGGTAATCCTGCATCTTTAACTGTAACCTTGTTCATCTCTCTCAAATCATGAACAACCCTTAACTTGCAATTATACTTGACAACAAAAATACTAGACTTGAGTAGAAAGACATTGATTTTTCATACAAGCCAGACCTTAACCTTTCCCTAATAAATTTGTATATTCTTCTCTTATAGCCACTGGTATAGGAAATGCTTTATTTTTCTAGGGTTCATGAGGTATAACTGGAACATTATAAGGTTTCCCATAAGAGTGCTTTAATAAACCTCTTTCTTCTTCTACAAATGCAGTAGCTTTTTCCCTAAGCACCATAAAATGTAACAGTAAATTCTTTTCCTCCTGTAACAACCAATCTTCTGGTCCAAAATTAACCATCTGAAATCTTTCTGGAGTTATCATATCAGCAGGCATGAATTCAGGTAGAAAATTTGTTAAAGGTGTGTCATAAGGATTTCTTGATAGTGCCAGCCTCTGCAAAGGAGGTTTCAAATCTGGCATTGGTAAATTTACTGGTTTAACCTTGACCGCTACTGGTTTATACTTTGATGCTAGACAGTGCCAGCTGCTCCCTTCATTACTTAATATTAGAATTTATCTAATATAACTCCGAGATTTACCTACATCATATTTTTGTGTTTTTTCATAATAAAAGCATAAAAAAATCCATAATCAAATAAATTAAAAAGTCCAAGAACAATACACTCAATAGTAGTATTACCAAGACACCTGTGAAGCCCCACTTTACATATCCCTCCTTGGAATGACTGATCACTATCTGGGTTTCTCTAATCTTAGGAGATAGTAATACCTAGAATTCCAGCCCCTTATGAAAATATTGGTGCCACCCTCACCACGCAATATTTGGGGGGGACTTGCTAGCAAGTCCTCAACTTGAAGTCAGATGGAACTCAGACTGAACTCATACTCAAATGAGACTGAAATCTGCTTGACATTATCCTGAACTCTGTGCCAATACTCAATGGATCTTCTGTGAAAGTATAATGAATGTCTGAATAGAGGATCACATGATATTTGGTGCTTGAAACAAGTAAAAGTTGAATGATTTTTTTAAGATGACTAGTCAAAATTGAAAGCCATTCTTTTAGACTGAATTATAATGTTCAGCTTTAAAATATAGGAGACTGATAATGTAGGCTTTTTAGTATTATTTGGCTTCTCTCATTTTAAGGATATAATCATTTTTTCAAATCGATAATACACAATGAGTGGCTTTGTTATTCAAGATTATTTTTGGGATTTTCAGAAGTCTTGGGATCTCTTAAAACCTACCTTTTTTTAATTAACACATTTTTTTCATATATTATCTGACAAAACAAAAAAGGTAAGAAAGATATCTAAAAATTTTACTCAAAGTGTAATTTCATGTGAAATTCTCACTAATCTTATAACATACATTGGTTCCTTGTAGAAAAATCATTGAACTTCATTTTAACTAAAAGAATCTGTATGTACATAATTTTTTGGACTTTGAAGGAGATACTTATCAATATTTTGAGTTATGGTATGGGTTCAGTTAAAAACCTATTCAAGGTAACCATAAATTGACTTCAAAATTCTGACAAAAATTATTGTGTTGTTATATACATTTTACTGATCATTTCCATGGAGTCACTGGGCTCCTGGCAAACATGATCTACATATTCATGCAATTTGTCTAAATATTGATTAATTGGATTTTGCGACTTCTAAACCATTTATATTCATTTTTACTCCTTCTCATATCTCCACAAAATGAGTTCCTTGAAATGTCTTGGTCAATTTATGGTTTCATTTGAACCAACACCATCATATATGATATTACAATTATCAAAAAACCAAATGGAAAAGGCAATTCTTCAGGGAGGTAGAAAAAGAGTTCATATTCTTTCTATGTTAGACACAAAGACTCTTAAAATTATTGGAGATCTTTTGAAAAATCAAAGTGAACAAATTGTACTGCTTCTTGGAGAAATTGGCAACTGTTCTCATTGGTTGAACTTTGAATCTGTGATGCAGCCGCAGCATAAAGCCTATTTTCAGAGCTACATAGTAAAACAGCAAAATGAAACATTGCAGCTGTGGTGCACTTTATTTGGAATCAAAAGGCATCTTAATGAAATAAAACAAAAATTTTATCTTGCTGGAATAAGTATACTTGAAATTGATGATCCAACATCAAAACATTTTACAATATTGCTTCTTATTGGTCAGAAATTGACTCATTTAGGATTCGACAAAATTTGATAAATCAAAATCGAATACTAGGAATAAAAACGGCATTAAAAACGCACCAACTCCAAGCAGTCAACTTTATGATTGACAACAAAAAATTTATGAAAGATAAACTGGATAAGCTTTGGGAGCATGATGATAATAAATAACTTCACAGTGTGTACCGTCCTCAAAAACAAAATTATGAAAATATTGAACAACACTTTTGTGGATATGGGTCAATACTTGCAGATGACATGGGTTTAGGAAAAACACTATCAACACTTGCTCTGATAAGTGCAACACAAGAGCAAGCAATAAAATTTCAACAAAGATTGGAGCTTTTTGGTAAAAAACTGAATTTTGCCACACTAACTATATGCCCATTATCTGTACTCTTGAATTGGGAAAATGAAATAAATCTTCATTTAAACCCTCAATCTCTTCCATACCATGTATTTCATGGTCAAATTTGTGATAATTTACAAGAAGAAAAGATCCAGCAAACTGCAATTGCACTTACCACTTATGAAACAGTCAGCCCTTTGACAATAACTAAGCAAATGAAAAAAAAATTATTACTGATAAGTAACATTATATGGTATTGAACTGTTCTGGATAAAGCACAGTAAGTTATATATGTATCTTGACACAAAAAATGATGTTAGGAGATTTAACAAGAGACAATAATTTATTATAGCTACATCAAAAAACCTCTAGCCAAAAGGACACAGAATATTTTTAGTTTACTTTCCAAGCATTGACTATGTTTAATAGGAACATTGTTACAAAACTCACCAGAAGATCTGCAGAGTTTAATCACTTTTCTTCAATTGGATGGATGGGATGAGGAGTCTCTTTGGAGAGAAAAAATTACACAAAAACTGAAAGTTGGTTCACTGCAGGCAGTCAAAACTATCAACCACCTTATGAAAGTAGTCTGCTTACAGAGAACAAAGAATTTTGTGCTAAATCTCCTTAAAAAGGTTGAAGAAGTTATATTAGTGAGATTTGGAAGACACTGGCAAAAAAGACTGGACAAACTACAGGAAGAATTTTACAAGCAATTTGGTCCAAATTGTGATCAAAAATGAACTTGGGATAATAGTGAATTTCTACAGCAACTAAAGGTTTTACAACTATTTCCAATGTATAAATTTAGAAAAGATGAGCAGCCTGATAGGTATACATGGAGAGATTCAGCTAAGATATTACATCTCATTGAGCATGTGATGGAGTTTGTGCAAGGGCAAAGAGGCATCTTTTCAGAATGTGTGGACTTTTTAGAAATGTAAGTGACTAACTTAACACTTTTTGATGAAGGAAAATTAAAGGAGTGATTATTTTCAAAAGGATTTTGAAAGCCCTAAAAGAGTATAACATTTGCTTTACAATGTATGTAGGTGAGTTAAGTAGGAGGGCCCAAGATGAAAGTCTAAACAGGTTTAAAAACGATATCTATTGCTTTGTTCTTCTTCGCTCCATTAAGTCAGCAGGGCTAGGTATTGATTTAAAATGTGCACAAAATGTTTACATAATGGTATTTTAGCATATAACTTTCACTTGATACAAGAAATTCAACTGGGAACACTAATTAACTGAATGTTTTATTATTGTGAAATTGTGCAGGAGCCAAGCTGGAATCCATCAATAGAATCCCAAGCTATTGATCGGCTTTTTCAAATGGGTCAAAAAACAAGGTCCATGTCATTAAATATTTTGTGAGAAAGAGTATTGAATTCAGTATGTACAACATTCAAAAAAAAGGAGAAGTTAACTATGTATGTAAAATAAATTTTTTATTGATGAAAAAATGAAAACTAATTATTTAAATTTTTATTTTCAAGGCTCAGTGTACCAAATAGTGGAGATGAACCATTTCAGCTTAAAAAGATGGTTCTTGATGAATATCTGAATGAGTTGAAGAAGTTGGAGTAGTCAGTTGAAGAATATTATTGATTTTTATTGGGTTGGAGATTTTCAACATTCTTTTTTCTTGATTGTTGAGAGTAGCTAAATAATTATTATCATAGCAGTCAAGAGGTAAAGATTGAGGTACTGATTCCTGTCAAAGCCTAGAAGGTGGTAATGATACAGAATGTATCCTTTGTATTGAAACAAGATCTTTTAATTCCAATGATGATGTTTTTGATTTTTGACTCATTTCATGGGACTTAAGATTGATATTTTGTGCTAGCATTAAAAATTCATCTGATCTCTATGATAGAGATACTTTACTTATTGACCCATCTTCATTTATTTCTAAGTCAGAGCAGAATTTGAAATTAGTAAGCAAATCTTTTCCTGTTGAACATATAGTAAGGGTCTTGAGATAGTTTGTACAATGAACAGAGAGCTTCAAGAGATTATCAGCAAAGAACTCAAAAAAATAATAAAGATGTTAGAATGACTTTTTACGTAACCTAGACCAAGAATTTTGAGCTTTTTTTTCTCCAAATGGTCTGGAGAATAGTGTCCAAGTCTAAGCATATTCTGTTGTCCAAGGAACCATTGATGGAGAACACCCATTTGATTAGCAAAGGAAATTGTGTTTGGATCAATAGGGTATAAAGCAAAAGCCATCATTTGGAAAGCATTGTCACAATGTTTGGTAATAAGTTGAGCAAAGCACTGATTCCAGTGAGAGTGCCATTCTAGATTCCAAGCAAAATTACGACCTGGAAAGTTTGATGATTCAAGATCATTGAGAAATGCTTTATAATATGAATGAGGAATTGTTTCCGTCACAACACTAGAGCCTGAAGCTAAACAAATCTGTACAGGGGATGTAATAGATTCATGTGTAATTAATGAGCATTTAAAAATCTTGTGATTTGTAGAAAAGATTTTCCAAGATGTTGAAGTAGGAGATATTTGCATAAGAGTTCTACAAAAACTATGGATGCAGCGACAAAAAGAAGAATTAGAAGCAGGAAGAATTTCGGAAAAATATTTTATTTATTTTACAATAGTTTCTGGGAGGTTTTCCAGAAGGAGAGTAAGACCAATAATCAGGCATAATTTATAAAGAATTATGCATAATAAATGCTACAGTATGGAGGGGAGTCTAAGAGCGGAAATTATCTATCTTATATGATAGCTCCAACAGTGGCATGAGGATATTACAAAGAGTTTGCTAAAAAAACAAATATACACTCAGGAATAAGCCATAAAAACAATAAATCAAAAGGAATATCAATTATAAAACTGAGTGTATTACATGAGATAAGTACTCATACATTGGAGGAAAGCAAGGTTATCAAAGGATTGTACTTAAAAAAATAGTGATCATTTTAATATGTAGCAGTGACAAGCATTCCCTGAAAGGGAAGTATAAAAACAAACAACATTAAGTAAATATAATTTACAAAATGACATTTTTCTGAAATGAATACTATTCTTTGTCTAAAAAAATCCACTCATAATTAAAATAGTAATTGAACAACCAGATGATAAATAGATATCAAATATGCATGTACAAAACATATACTTGAAAAGAGTTAGTTGACATTGTTTACATGAATTTTTTTAAAAGACAAGGCCTTTATCTTTTCAAAAGGTAAGCAATTCAAAGATGTTTATGAGAATATTTCTGAATTAATGCTTCTGAATGAACCAAAAAAACATCAGGCTATTAATTGAAATTGTCAAACCTAATGCAAGAGGTGAATTTTATCATTCACCCATAAAATAGTGCTTATGAAAGAATATTCAGAAAAAATTTAAAGGATATCTAGAGGGTAATTTCTCATATTTTCTAATTCTAGGTCTGGATGGAACTAGTTCCTATGATGAAAATGATAATTCTGTTGTAGAATTAGAAGACCATTATTTTAGTAATGGCAAAGTAAATAAAGCCATTTATGTAGAATTTGTTCAATTTTTTATTCCCACAAACCTAAAAAACATAAAGTTAGTCACCTCACATGATGCCCCAAATCAATGAGGTGTACTCTATTTTTTGGCCATAAAATAGAGTTCCCACCCAATAATTGGAAGGAAAACTCATAAGATAAAAAAAATTAATTATTGATGAATGTAAGTAATATCTAATAATAGAACTATTTTATATAATTTCATCGATAATGTCATGATTATAATGAGTTTCAAAATACATTAATGTACTGTTGTTTTAGAGTTTGAGCAAAATTCAATCACTAATACCAACTCAAAAAACATGGGTTAACTCATATCAGCTGCTTCCTCCCAGAAATTTCATCAATATATTTTCAGTAGGTGAGATACAAGAAAAATTGAATATATTTGAAAAAGGGAGATAAGAGTAAAATGGGTAAAGGAATAAAATATATACAATCAATTAGGAAAAAAAAAGATTTGTGTTGTTTTTCTTAAATTATTAATTTCAATATTCTATTACAAAAGGAATATACATCCTTGAAATGATTTTTTCCATGATGATAATTATTATGTGATGGATTGGTTATTCATTGAAACCTGTGCAAAAGTAAAAATGTATGATTCTGGTACCATTTTAAGATATTAATATTTCTATAAATGATAATTCAATAAATTATTATAATAAATAAAACTATCTAACCATTATAAATTAAGATTAATAACACCAGATATTAAATAGTTTTGTTTTCATGGTAGAGATAGATGAATCTTTTCTAGTACTTAGAGGTGAAAATATATTTTTTTATTAATCTCTTGATAAAAGTACATTCAAACATGGGAATAAATTGGATAGTTTACTCTAATTTTTTGCATAAAATTTGTATTCATATTAGCAAGTATGCAAATGCAAATAATAATTATTTAGAAAATCAAGGACAAACAAATTAGTTTCAACGTTGGTTTTTGAAATTGCCCTCCCAAACTTCAAATTCATATTCCGGATTCTGAATATCCCTCATCAATACCATTTCAGCCAAAAATTTGTGAATGTACAACATTAGGTTGTGCATTCAAGGTTCATCTAACACCACTTGGAACCTACTAAACAGGATTTATATATAATACTGCAAAGTCTTACAAGAATCATCAAACCAAATATACAAAGAAAATAAATACAGACTGTATTCAAGATTCTATGTTGGAGGGAAATTCTGGAAGTTCATCTCAGGTATTTTCATTTTTTAAAATTGAAAAAGGTTATATGTGGAGAGAATGTTTAAAGAATAAAATCTAAAACATTTATTTTTTAGTTACCAAATTCTTTAACTCCAAAGTTAACTGGCACTATTCTTGGCCAGTGTAGCATGGTAGCTGAGGAGAAGTATAGTCAATCAGTAATGTTACAGGCAGCAAATCTTTATTCATCAAATAAACTCAGCTTAAGAGGATGTGAATCTTTCCTATAAAACCAAATAAAAAATTTGAAAATTCTTGGTGATGATTGCTCATTGAACGTTGATGGAATTGTTAAAAAAAATTCCCCAGTCACTCAAAACGGTATTTCGTCGTCTTAAACTCAAACCAACACTTGTCACCAGGACATGCTGTGCTAAATGTTTTGCTCTTTATGAATTTAATCTGGATGATCATCCTTCTATTAAAACATGAACTCAAGTATTCATGTCATCATCAAAAAAATATGTGAAACAGTTACCAGAAAATGAAAGGTTTCCGCAGTGTAATGAAGATCTTTACACTAAATCTTACAAAGAAAAAAAATCATTTACAAGCCAAAAAATATATTTCTATATAATGTGTTTGTTGATTGGATTTCGATGAAGGGACTTGAAAGTGAAAATCTTTTAGAAGATCAGATTTTAATGTAATGGATGACATCTGGGAAGGGGAGATTTGGAAGAATTTCCCTGAAGATTCAAACGCTTCAGAGGATGGCTATTCTGCTTTTGCTTTGACTCCTGGCAATTTGGTGTTCAGCTCATATGTGGACTGGTTCCGGCCTGGAGGTAATCGGATTGGAAGTCATCAGAAATCTGTTGGGTTGATTATGCTTATTTGTATGAGCTTACCACCATCTGAATGATATTGCAAAGAAAATTTATTTCTATTCTCAATAATACCAGGTCCAAATGAGCCAACGAGTGAACAATTTTACCATCTTTTGAAGCCTTTAGTTGATGAATTCAAAGTACTTTGGGAAGGCATATGGGTCAGCTCCACACATTCTCATCCAGAAGGTGAAAAAATCCAAGCTGAAATCTTCCCATTAATTGCAGATATTCCAGCACTTTGGAAAGTAGCAGGCTTTGCTGGCCACTCAGCAACATGATTTTGTTCTTTCTGTTTATTATCAATTAATGAAAATGATGAGTACAATGTGAATAAATTTCCTTTTTGGACACATGAAGAACACATGAAACATGCAAAAGAATGGGAAAATTCAACAACACATTGGGAACATGAAAAAATTGTTTTAGAGCATGGTGTCTGCTGGAGTACTTTGAATGAATTGAGCTACTGGAGACCAATAGAATATTGTGCCTTGGATATGATGCATTGCCATATGCTTGGTAATCTTAAGGATCACAGAAGTATGTTTTTACAAATTGAAGATGCAGCAATAGACCTTGAGAAGATGTTGAAGAAGGCAGAGAATTGGAATATTAAAGATTTGGATGATTCAGTTTATCCAGAGAAAGATGCAAGAAGTTCTTAAAAGTGGCAGTATGAATCCAATCAAGAAAATAAGCTGGAATTCTTGTCATCCTGGAGTGGTAGTATGCAACCTTTAACTGAGTTAAATCTCAAAATGATAGCGAGTGAAAAGGGTGTTAATGTAAGGAAGCGTCAAAAAACCGATAGTTATTTCCTCAGATCCCAATCTCAGTCAAACTCTTCAAGCATCTTTTTTGATCACTTGAGTGTTATCCCAGTTAGTTCAAGTTATAATTTGCAGAGTGAAACTAAAGGCGAATCATCAAAAATAGTTAGTGAAGACTCTTCTGAGGGGTTGCACGTGACAGCTAAGGGAAGTGAAAATACTTTGAGTAAAGAAGTAGAAGATTCTACAGAATTTTTAGACCCTAGATTGATGGGAGATAAATTTCTAGTGGTAAGGAAGTTTATTCAAAAGACAATAACTCCTTCTTGGCTTACATGGGTACCAAAAAATTGGGATCAAAAACTGGAGGTTCACTAAAGGCAGCTGAGTGGCATGTACTATATACTGTCTACTATCCACTTGCATTGATACCACTTTGGTTTCAGAAAAGCTCATCACAGGGATGCTCAACAGGCTTAGAATTAAAGTCCAGAGAATCAATACTACTAAAATCATTGACAACCTTGATTTCGATTACAAACTTTCTAACCCTGAAGAAAATATCAAAAGATGAGGTGAAAGATTTAGAAAACCTTCTTTTTGAATACCGTCAATGTCTTCAGAGTGGATGGAAACATCAAATGATAAAGCCAAACCTCCACCTAACTCAGCATTTCCCTGATGTGATAAAATGATTTGGGCCACCTGCTTATACTGCCACATGGGCAGCTGAAAGAATAAATGGTACAATTTCAAGTATTTCAAATAATCATCATTCTTGTACATCAAAATAAAATTTTTCATTGAATATTTAAAAATTATTAATATCCTATTTTTATGTAAGATGAGATACCAAAAAAGATTCTCAAGTATTGGCATGTCAAGACAGTTCTAATGCAGTATGAAAAAGAAGAAAACATGGAGCTAAGCAAAGATGAAAAAATGCTGAAAGATTTTGATAGTGTGAAAGAGTGTATTATGCTGGATGAAGCAATTTTTCAAAAATGGGCAAAGGCACGAGTTGGAAAATAAAGTTTAAGATGGCAGTTGTCATTATCAGAGATCAAAATTGAAAGAGTGGTACAAGTACTCAGAAGCTTTGTCAGGCTAAGATCAACTAAAAGGACGTGAACTAGCTTGAAAAGTCTTTGTCTAGAAGATTTAAATGGTTCTATATGAATACTGTTGTATAAATCCAACAAATAGTAAAATATAATTCAGAATAAAGGTCTCAGTAATATAATTCTCACTATGTTTATATGTGGCTTACAATCTTTTTAGTTGGTAGAAAAATAGAGTTTAATAATTCAGATACTATTCAAAATTCTTATAAAAGTACTAATTGAAGTGTATTGTAATTGATTTGCTTATATGGTGTAATTTGTAATGATAAAGAATGTAGAAACAAGACCCAAAAACCTCCTCCTTTTATACACACTGAGTTCCTCAATGATTCCCTTGATGTACCATCCAATACACAGTTAATGACGCCTCAAAACAACTAATAGACATGCCCATCAACATCCCCAGTAACCCATGACATAATTAGAAGAGTAACAACCGTAAAAATCCTGTAATAATAAGGGAAATCCATCAAAATTAAAGAAAAAGACAAAAAGAGAGTATATGCGTATAAAACAATAATATAAATGACTAAAGGGGACTTTTTAAGGTTAATAATAGCTTAATAATAAGGAGGTTTCACTGTAGAAATGGAGGGGCTAATCCTGACATTATACTACGTGAAATTCCCATCCAAAAATAACCAATATTGACTGAGAAACCACCCAAAAACTCAAAAAAGAGCGTGAGATGTGGGGTAACTACATGCAGTCCTTAGTAGGCACTTGCACGGGTAAATCCTTGACTAAAATTAGGCAAATTTAAGTGTGGTGATGAAATAAGATGCCAAGAGTGAGGTTATTAATGAAATTAGTGCATATAAACAAGGTCAATGCATTATTAATTAAGCTAGGACACTAAATAAGCGCTGTAGACAATCCTATAGTACTAGCTATAGGCCTTGACCAAGGTAGTTGGAGAAAAAACCAGAGAGAAAATCCCCTGTCCCTATAGAAAAATAAGTGAGATTGACCTGTTGCAGCAAATTGGAGATCTGTTTGCTAGACCCTCTAATTAAGCACACTTGACCCCTTTAAAAGTGAAGATAATAGTCCCAGAAAGACTACTAGAAAGAGTTGAAATGAACAGTAATATATTCCAACAAAACACAAGCCAATAAGACATTGAGGAACAGAGAGGCAATGAGTAAAGCGATAAGATGCCTTCCCCTAAAAATCTTCCCACACACGCACCATACAGCCAGTTCACAGACCACCCTGACCAATTCCCCACCCAAAATCCAGCTTTCCCAGCCTTTTTCATGCATAAAAGTGCATTTTAGTGCCTCCCCAGCACCCAGGCGGGCAGGCCGCTTGGAGGCCCTAAAACACCCATACAACCAATAAAAACCCATAACTTCACTAATAAACAAGACAAACACACATAAGACATACCAAAATGAAAAAAATAAACGACAATAAGCTGAGACATAATAAGTGACCCTAGCTTAAGCCTACATAAGCACCACTAAGAAATAAACATCTGATAAATACCAATAATAACACCATAACTACCCTATTAAACAAGGTAACCACCCATAAGGGATACCAAAATGAAGAGAAAAGAAAGGTCATTAAGCTGAGACATGATAAGTGACCCTAGCTTAAGCCTCCATAAACACTACTAACTATCACCTAAAGATGAGAAAATCCATTAATAACACCATAAACCCAATAACACCCTACATACCAAATACCCCCAAATATGCACTCCAAAGGCCTACCCAGGTTTGGATCACCACATCCTCCCTCCAATCAAAAATATCCCCATTCTTCCTTCGCCAAAAAACATGTTCAAACACCTCATCAGAATCTTTAAAAACAGCCTATTTCCCTCTTCCACCAGATCTTATTCCATCCTAAGTGAACTTCTGAACCAGCAATCCAAGCTTCTTCTTTAAAACTTCTCTTGCACCATGCCTTTAAATTAAATCTATGTCTTTGAAAAGAATCTCTTTCTTTGTTCCTGAATTCCAACTCTGGCTGTACCAGCCTCCAACAACGAAAAGTGATATCTAGTTTACAAGTCTTCCTGACTATAACCTTCTACCAGCATAAAAAATTTCCTCATTTTATAGTCTTGGGGGACTCACAGCCCTCAGTTTAAAGTCTTGGGGGACTAACAGCCCTCAGTTTAAATTCTTGGGGGACTAGCAGCCCTCAGATTATAGTCTTGGGGGACTGCAAAAACCTGAATCACAGAACCCAGAACCCGAGATCAACCAGAAAAAGATTTAGAGAAGTAACTAACTTTCTGGGATAACTGTATATAGAGCTGCCAGCCCATCAGTCACCCCCAAACTTGCCTTTACAAAATTCAGAAGTTCCCCCTTGGATCCTTCTGCCTTTAAACTTCCAAATCACACTGCCTCCCATTCCTCAGTTTATAGTCTGGGGGGACTACACCATCAACAATTCTCAGTTTAAAGTCTTGGGGGACTAACACAGTGTTCAGTTTAAAGTCTTGAGGAACTACTTCTTGACAAAATCTTGAAACCAGCCAGTTTAAAGTCTTGGAGGACTACTAGATCCACAGTAGTAAAATTAAATTCTTGAATAAATCTTTAACAACCAGCCAGTTTTAAGTCTTGGAGGACTAACAGAATTTTCAGTTTAAAGTCTTGATGGACATCAAAAAATCTTGAGCCAGTAATTAAAAGATCAGTTTAAAGTCTTGAAAGACTTTCCAAAAAAAATATTGAAGATATAGCCCATAAATAAAAGATCAGTTTAAAGTCTTGAAGGACATTCCAGAAAAAATCTTGAAGATATAGCCCATGAATCCTCAAACCAAGAACCATCAAAGCCAAAACGTTTAACCTCCTTTAACAAATAAAACAAAATAAAATGGTATCCCCTAGCCAATTGATGAGCTGATCCCCTGATAGCTTACCCACATCCAAGTGCACCTTGATGTGGTCACACCTAAAAAAAATTTAATTTCTTTATTTTTATTTTGACTCCTCCTCTTCTACCAATAACATTTCCAGAGCCCTATCTTGAGCCTTTGAACAAACATAGCCTCCATAAAAAATTAAAAGAAAAAAAAGAGAAAAAAAGAAAATAATCTTGAATCCACCACTTTCACAGCCAACACCCTAGAACCACATAGCAAAGCCAGCTCCAGGTCAACAGAAGAGATCACTGGGTGGGATCCCTCCAATAAGTAAAAATGATGGGAGACCACCAGTGATCCACCACCAATCCAAAAGCACCAAAAGACATCCAAGGCAAACCAGTTTAAAGTCATAGAGGACTAAAAACCTGAATCACAAAAAAACAACACTAGAATTCAACTAGAAAAAAACCAAAGGCTTGAAACAGACATTCTGGGGTAACTGTTCTACAGAGCAGCCAGCTCATCAGTTACCCCCACACTTGCCAAAATAAAATCTAGAAGCCCCCCCTGGGTACCTTCTAACAAAAACACAACATCCAACAAAATTAAACAAAACCAATAAACATGAGGAGTCCAGCACTTGAATACCAAAAGAATTTCCAGTTTAAAGTCATGGTGGACTAAAAACCTGTTAAAGAAAAAAAACCAATACTATAATTCAACAAAATTAAGATAAGGGGTTGGAAACAGACAATCTGGGGTAACTGTTGTTAGAGCAGCCAGCCCATCAGTTACCCCCACACTTGCCAAAATAAAATCTAGAAGCCCCACCCCTGGGTACCTTCTAACAAAAAGGATTTTCCAACACAAATCTTCTTCCATAAAATACCAAAACCATTAAAAACCCATTAAAATTCTTGAAAGCCAAAAACATCCAATTTAGAAATAAAATTTTGAAGTTTAACCTCTTTCTGGAGGTGAAATAAAACCAATAATCTTCATTTTTATCTTCATTTTATTTTAAATAAAATATCCATCTTCACTTGAATTTTTCTTTTCTTCCATCTTCATTATACTAAGATTTTTTTTTTCATTATGGGCGGGCCGCCCGACATCGGAGGTGCCGCCTGAAGCGGCCCGGCCTCCCTTTTTTATATAGAGACTTGAACCAGAGAGAATGATAAGAAGTGGACAAAACAAAAAAATCCTGACCAAATACATAGAGGCCAAATTAAGCAAAACCAAAACAAATTATGTAGTTTATCCTCATTTTGGAGGAATCAGATTCTTGAAATCCCAAGGTTTAAACCAATAAGTTTGCCCCTAGGGCTTGAACACCCTAAGCTCCTCTTCCAATTCTGATATCCCAAAATCAGACCTCCAAACAAATCTTCCATCCTCCTCCATACACTGAGTCTACCATAGTTCACATTGCCAGAATTTATAAATTCTCCACCCTGTGAAACATCTGGAACCTCGGCCACATCTTTAAAATCAACCTCCATACCAGTGACATCCAAAACATCACAATTTTTCTCTTCACTATAGGAATCTTGCTTAGAATCTGCAAAATCCTCCAGAATAACATCCATAACATCAAAATAAAAATCCTCCTCCAAGCAGAGACCTTCTTATCTCGAGGGAACCACCTGAAAATAATCTTCCTCTATGAGAAAAAGATCCAAGACAGAATCCATCTGTCCATCCAAATATTCAACTGATACATCCTCCTCCAATAAGCCATTATCTGAACTTGAGGAAGAAAAATAATTATCCCACAGCAACCATTCATCCACCACAGACTCCTTCTCAATATCCCAAAATCCTTCTTCATGACCAGACAAGTCCTCCTTCCCACATAATTCACCCAAACTTGAGGAAATACACTGATCCTCCAGTGTGTACATTTCCAAAACATCCAGTGAAGCACATTCCTGAGATCCCATGGCATCCTTTGGAAAAGAAAAATCATTTTCACAAACATCATCAGAGTACCCATCTTCCAAAATTGATGGCTCCAACACCTTTCCAGAAACTGAATTTTCCACCACAGTCTCCTGAACCTCTCCATCCAACAGGATTTCCTCTCCAGATTCCACATCCCTTTTCATCATACCATCCAAATATCCCAAAATAACCTCCTTCAGAATAGCCATACCAGGAATCCTATTTTCCCCATTTGGAAGAGTCTTCATCAAGTCAGCCTTGAAAAGAATCTCCAAAACCTCCACCTTTACATTCCTACCCATGGCACTCCAAAATACATACTTGGCCCCATCTTCATGTGGTAATATATCATTTTATACCAGATAATCCAGAGCCTCCCCAAACTCCTCCATAAATTCTCCATACTGAGAAAGAGAAGTTACACCACCTTTCAATTCCCACTTCCTAGCAATCCCATGAAGGTCCACCATTGAGAAAGTAGTAGGCCACCTTTTAACCATTTCAATCTTCAACTTTCCCCAGTCCTGACTCCTATATCCTGCCATGCCAGAATCTTCCTTCTCCACCTCCTTATTACCAATGAAAAAGATTACTTGCCTAACCATGTCCAGCAGTGAGGCCCCATCAATCTCAGCAGCAACCTCAAACCTAGCCAAAAGCCCCTTTGCATCCTCTCCCAAAAACCTTGAACCATCCCAAGACTGAATCCTAACCATCCTAGCAATTCCAAGTTACAGCCTCTAATCTCCACCAAAGATAGCCAAAGTCCCCCTCAAGAGCCTTAGAGACCTAGAAGGGACAAAAACCAACAGAAAAGAAGACCCATAGACCAACCACAAAGAGATATAGCACCAAATCCAAAATCCACCAAAGGAGATCCACCAAAGAGAGAAGCCTAGATTAACAGAGATTCCAAAAAGCCAACAGATTTGACCCCACGTTGGGCGCCAGAAATGTAGAAAATCCTATAGTACTAGCTATAGGCCTTGACCAAGGGAGTTGGAGAAAAAACCAGAGAGAAAATCCCCTGTCCCTTTAGAAAAATAAGTGAGATTGACCTGTTGCAGCAAATTGGAGATCTGTTTGCTAGACCCTCTAATTAAACACACTTGACCCCTTTAAAAGTGAAGATAATAGTCCCAGACAGACTACTAGAAAGATTTGAAATGAACAGTAATATATTCCAACAAAACACAAGCCAATGAGACAGTGAGGAACAGAGAGGCAATGAGTAAAGAGATAAGATGCCTTCCCCTAAAAATCTTCCCACACACGCACCATACAGCCAGTGCACAGACCACCCTGACCAATTCCCCACCCAAAATCCAGATTTCCCAGCCTTTTTCATGCATAAAAGTGCATTTTAGCGCCTCCCCAGCGCCCAGGCAGGCAGGCCGCTTCTAGGCCCTAAAACACCCATACAACCAATAAAAACCCAAAAACCCATAACTTCACTAATAAACAAGATAAACACACATAAGACATACCAAAATGAAAAAAAATAAAGGACAATAAGCTGAGACATAATAAGTGACCCTAGCTTAAGCCTAAATAAGCACCACTAAGCAATAAACATCCGATAAATACCAATAATAACACCATAACTACCCTATAAAACAAGGTAACCACCCATAAGGGATACCAAAATGAAGAGAAATGAAAGGGCATTAAGCTGAGACATGATAAGTGACCCTAGCTTAAGCCTCCATAAACACTACTAACTATCACCTAAAGATGAGAAAATCCACTAATAACACCCTACATACCAAATACCCCCAAATATGCACTCCAAAGGCCTACCCAGGTTTGGATCACCACAGCGCCTCTTGCCTATTTTAGTGTGTTTCCCCACAGTGGGCATAGAATGTGCGGTAATTATAGTGTGAAAAAGCTAACTTTGCTAAAAATGAAGCTATTCACACGGGAAAAAAGCAGGCAGCATGTGGCCAGTACACAGAAGCCATTTCTGGCATAAAAAACACCAAATTTGAAAAGTGTTATTTTTATGCATTTAAATAGCCAAATCAATAGTTTTAAATGAGACAAATTGATCTGTCAAAGCACATTTTTGATATTCTCAATTTTATAGCGCATATAGTCAACTTTTAAGTGAAATAAAGCACATTTCTTGTTTTTTGCATAAAACAATGAATATAACAGCTTTAAGTGTACTTAAAAATTATGTAGCCTTATAATTAAAGCTCTTAAGATTACCCTAAAATATTTCAACTTAATATTAAGTATATAAGACTTATAAAAGGTGGATATATGCATGTATATAAGGTGTTATAATGGCATATTTTGTATATTATCATAATTTTACTTATGTATACTGTTTGTTTACTCTCAATTATTGTTCCCCTGTATAGTTCATGTGTTTAACATAACTTATAAGCACTTTTTACTCAGTCCTGGGGATATACAGGCTGACAAGCTTTGTGTTAAAAGGAAAACAATTTATGATAAAATCTAAGCATGAAGGTAACTCAACAATCAAATTCAAATATTGTGATGATTGGAGCTTTAGTCAGACTGATATGTTATTTACATCAAAATAGGACAAGGGAGAGGTTTGGGAAATTTTTAGTCCTTTCAAAGAAATCCTGCCTAGCAAAACACACAAGGATCCTTATGAAAGTCATACTCCACTAAATAGCAGAGTACTCAGGGATTCTAAGGCCGCCACTATTGTTGAAAGTAAAAAGTCAATAATAAGACATGCAGCTATCCTGAAACATCAGCAAGGAACTTTTGGTATGAAAGAAAAGATTATCACGGCTGTTGGGTTGAGGTCCATTGTAAGTCAAAACTAATTATTCTGAATAGGATCAGTTTGTGTTAATTTTGATCCTTTGGCATTTGAAAGGAGTGATAATACAAGCAAAGTGATGAATGGCACAATGTTGGGTGGAGAATTGGAGAATAAAGATTTTTTTGATTGAGCAATGCCTTAACAAGGTGATATAAAAAATAGTTTCATAATTCCAAACATCACTCAGCATTGTGAGATATCAAACATAAATTTGGTAGGAATTTGACAGAGATAAAAAATTTTAGAAAAAGTAATATGTAATGTGGGAAGTATAAATAATACTCATTTCATTTTAGGAAGGAAATTTTCAAGCCCGATTCCAAAAATCTTTATAAATGTTTCTCTGATTAATTAACAAGACTTTAAAACAAATTATTGTAAAGGATTAAAATATGGACAAAGATTTTGATATGAGTAAGACATTGTTATCTACTAAATCATTCTGCCAAGTTAATAATTTGATATTTCTAATTTGACTTCAATTTCACAAAAAATAGGTCAATTGTTAAATTCTATTATTTATAATGGAACTATGGATATGGATGTGGAATACAAGACTCTGATTCCAGAAGATAATTATGGTAACAGTAACCCCCACGCTGGTCCTTCTACATCTACATCTAATGACCAAAGGCAGAAAAATACTCCACATCAAAATTGAGAGGAACAGACAAAACAAAATGGTGCTGCTAAGAATGCTGAATTTGTTGCCGGGTTACTGAATGATTTCCTGCCCAAGAATAATGAAAAAAATCCAGATGAACCTTAATTTTCAAGTTGAGTACTTAAAATTATTTTGATAAATGCAAATGTACTTTTAATGACTGATTTAATTTTTTTCCCTGTTTTGTATGCACTTTTGATCCAAAGCTACAAAATAATATTAAGGAGCAAAAAAGGAAAGTGGCTGAGAAAAGAACAGCAGAGGGTCATCAAGAAAATTCATAAAATTCATCTCAAAAGAAAGAAATGCACCCAGAAGTTCTGAAAAAATCAGCCAAAATATTCATCACTTCTTAAGAGTGTGCCTGGGTGGCCTGACACAACTGAATCACTATCCAAAAAGCCCAACTGAAGAGGAAGTTAAAAATTGGCTTAATTGGACTCAGAACAAAAAGAATCTACTTTGACAGGCAATTGAAAATGTTTTCTCAATTCATCAGCCAAAAACTGCTGCTGATAAAGACTATTTAGCTAGAGCTGCAGCTGCTCACATTGGAGCAAAAATTGGTTTGCCTGCTTTTCAGCCTACGAGTGATTTATTGAACATTCCTGGTAGTCCTCCTGTCCCAATGACATTGAAGAAAAATCTTGAGCAGGCTTTACAAGAGAAAGGATTCCCAAGACTTACTTTTGAATGATCATGCAAATCATTTTCAGGATCAGTCTGGAATTAAATAGTATTGGCAAACTTGGCAGAATTTTCACTGACTTGGCTTAAGATGGTGAATTGGGTGGATGAAGAGAAATTCAAATTAATTTCTATTGTCATTGAACAGTGGGTTTTAAATAAAGGTAGAGAGTTGAGAAAGTATAAAGGAAGAAAAGATACTTCTCTTGCGGATATCAAGAAGATAAACCATTCCAAGGCACAAGTGCAAAGACACCAAAAAAAAGTGAAAATTTCCCCTAAACTTTCAAAATAAAAGCTACTCACAAGATATGATTTTATTTAATATTTTAGATAGCTGAAACACATTGGACTATATCGGGTAAATACTGCCATGGAAATGAAGATTTTATTGCCTTCTTTTTGACAACTGAATGCACATCAGATATCAAGGAAGAAAAAGAGTCTACAAAGCTGCCCATACGTGTTATACCTGCATGGAGAAGCCAACAACTTACTGAGTGTATCCATTTACTTGATAAAGTAGAATTTTTGTTAGCAACAAATCAAAGGGCTCTTCTCCAGTATAAAAAGACATATGAGTGCTCTTCTGAGAAAAAATCTTTAAAAAATGGTATAATTGGTGTTCCCCAAAATTTACCAAAAGAATTTTACTCAAGTGATTTTTTAAATAGTCTAAATAAGATTGAAAGTGATATCCTTGCAGCTAAAAATGAAGTTTAATTAGAAAAGATTTATTCAAGCTTGAATAATTTATGTATATAGTTATATTTATGAGAAGCTCTTTCATATATCATATAAGAAATATATTGTTTACTGTAGATATTACATAGTTGTTCTTACAGGGGATTAATGCTAAAATTGTATTTACTAGCCAACCAGCTTTTTTCCTAATCTAATTATAAATAGTAAGAAAAAAAGTGTTTTATTTGTAAATATATCTTTAAATGTAAATGAGCCAAAAGTGCAGTGAAAAGTTTTAAGTTTTAATCATTGGATTCTTATGATAGATCAATTAAGTGTGTGTAGGTTTGATTGAGACATACAGGTGCATACCTGTGATATGTGCCATCTTGGCACAAATGCATTGGATAATCATAGTGATCAAATATATGCAATAGTGGAATAAAAAAATCTAATAATAATTTTACATTTAAGTACAAGAATACTAGACAACCCAAGGTAGGTCAACCGGCATTAAGAAGTAAAAATTTGAAAGTGTATTCTTTCACTAAAAGTTAAATTTCATTCCAATTTTAATCAATATGTTTAACAAATGTTCAATGTCATCTTGAATAACTGTTTTGATTTGGATTGAATATTTATATTAGCCATTGTATAATTTTTAAGGTGATTATGATGTGGCATATTTTTTTCCTAAAAAAATTTTGAAGTATATCACTTAAAAAATGTTTAAGTTTCTTGTTAACTTGTGCTGAACTCATGCTGAACTCTGGTTGAACACAGGTGGTAGCTTGTTGTGGGGCAATGTTTGGTACATATTCAAACTTAGTCTGGTTAATTTTTCATAATTGTTTTTTTAATATTTCAAGTGTATGGTGCATATGCCTAAGGCCATTTTAGTGATTTTCAATTCATTTAAACTTTCTTCATGAGGAATGTTAGAAATTTTAATGTATGGAAAATCCTTTAATTTGAATTTTGCTCAACCAGCTGAAGTATAGTTATTAAAGGACTTAGTGCTTAGCTGGATAATTATTTAAAATGCATGTTTAGTTTGAAATTTATTTTGCCTGTCTTTCCTCAAAAGGTATTCCCTAACAACCAAAAAATGGGGGTTGCATATTCAATCACAATTTTCAAATTGCACAATAGGTTGCTCAGGGAAAAACATTACTGTAACTTAAGAATGAAGGCTTCAATAATTATATAAGGAAGTCTGATTTCAAAGTTTTTTCACATCATCCCACATTCCTCTAAATAAAACAAAACATTATCAATCTCAAAGATTTTCTCCATTTGATAGATTAGTTAAATTTAAATAATTCATCTATTAATAAAGATTATTGTCCTCTTCATTCTAATTTTTTATAATCTTATAGCATGTCAGACTCAAGTTCCGAGCTATCATCAGTTCTGTCTTTAGGTTCTAAGAAAAATGCAACACCATCACCCGGTTAGTAATAAGTCAGTGATAAAAAACTATTTGCGTGAAAGATTACTTTTCATTTTGTATGTAGATGCTCAAGCAATAAAAGAAAATTTCAATGAGACTCCCACTTTTGAAAAATTTTCACTCCAATCAAGCAATCAATTACAATCAACATCTAGGGAGCCAGCACTTCAGTCAGAAATTATTGAGATTATGGATGAAGAATACTATGCAAAACTCAATATTATGGAGGAGCAAGCAGTATCTTTAGTTTGGGAGTTGGAAGAAATGAGAGTTCACAAGGCATATGTGGACTCAGAATCATCATTTCTTAACTTTGTTAAACATCAAAAAAAATGTGAGTAATTTCATACTTTAATTGTTATTGAATCTAAAACATTATTTTTTATAATTATTAGCATATCTGGATACTAAGAAAGTTCCCAAAGATTCTCATATTAAGGTCAAGGTGGCACAAGAGTCGGAATCGGGTAGTGCTTCAAGAAATGTAAACAAGAGGTTGGAGCATACTCATTGGACAAAAAGAGCATGTACCTCATTAAGCTCCTCATTGGTTCCAGAATATTCTTCATCTCCTACTCCTGATGGAGAAGAAGAATATGAAAGACAAGA
This sequence comes from Hemileia vastatrix, assembly GCA_030280995.1. NCBI lineage: Eukaryota > Fungi > Basidiomycota > Pucciniomycetes > Pucciniales > Zaghouaniaceae > Hemileia > Hemileia vastatrix. The sequence goes on from JASXTE010000015.1 coordinate 17,022,762, forward strand.
AGAACCAATGTTATTAAGTAATTTGTAAGTATAATTTTAATCATACAACTTTCATGAGATATACTGATATCCCTTCTCATAAACTCTTGTCATGCAATTTAACTTTAGGATAAACAATCAAGGTGAATCTGAAGCAGGTAAAAGATAAATATAATGTCATAGCTGATAATTTAACATTCATTTTGTGAAACTGACACATTTCTTTTTATAATATTTGCACAGACATAGATGCAGAAAATTCACAAAAGAAAAAAGAAACACCAATCATTTACAGTGACAATCACAGAAGAGAGATATCAGCTGCAGCTGAAGAAACAACTGAAAGGGATGATGTGGTACCACATTCTCAAACAAAACCATTAAGTATGTGTATTTAATATTTATATTCAAAAAAAATGTGGCTAAATGTTTATAATTTCTGTAGTATCTTCTGCATCAAAAGAGCCATCCTTGTTCAAAGATATGGATTTAAAATCAGATATCGAAGAAATTTAGTATTTTTTTGAAGGAAAAATCAGCTGGCAAAAGGTGAACAAGGCATAGAATGCAATCACATTCTTTCTGAATTTTCAAGGAACAGAGAAGATTTTAACACTGTCATTTGATGCTTTCTTGTTTCATTTCACCCAAGGCACTCATGCAGAGTGGGTTAAAGTCATCAATGAATTGGGTAATTTCTTCACTATTGAAAATATAATTTTTGTATTTAATAACTTTATGACTCTCATTGTAGGCCCTCAATTTTTGGATTTAAATCAATCTATGCAACCATGGTACTCAACCAATCAAATTAAATTTTCAAAACTTGCTGAGTTCAATGCAAAATAATTTAATGAAACTTATGGGGACTTGTGCAAAAAAAAGACATCAAATCCAGAAACCCACCTGTTTTGTTTGCTTGGTCAATGTCAATTTGTCAGCCCACGTTCTCAACACTACTGGTTGACCCTGATCACCTTGTCTCTAGAGTTAATGGCAAATGAAACACATCAGGAACCTCCACCTGAAATGATTGAGAATGATGATCTGGTAACACAAAGTCTTCTATTAATCAATCATATCAACAAACTTATGAACAAGACTCCACCAATTTTGAGTTCAGCAAGTGAGATGAAGAAGTACAAAGCCATGGCCAACTCAATGATGCTGCTTTCACAATTTCAAAATTTCATATTCAACTGTTTTAAGTCATACTTGAAATTGTATGCAAGATCACAGGCAAAGTGGAAAACAGCTTCAGAAAAGTGGAAAAAAAAAGAAAAAGACAGTGGAGAATTGATTCAGTCTGGATCCAACAATGCAGATTGAACAAAGCACAGCAAATAACAACTTTCAACCTTTTATTATGTATTTGATAGATGGGGTAAGGGGTTTATTTGTATGTTTGCATGATTATAGATTTGCAAGTATCAGTGATTGTTTAGCATTTATAAGTCAGGTTGATTGTATTTGCAAAAAAAGTAATTGCACATTTAATTCAGAAGAACGTATATGGAAGAATCTAAATAGCTACATCATATGTCTTTTTTACAAAATAATCAAAAATCCAGCAAATACACAAGACTTCTGTAGGCCATCACATTTGGAAATAGCTCATGCAATAACTGCGGATTTATTGAATCATTGGAAAATAATCCAACCGGATACATATTTTTTTCAAACTCCAAGTATTAAAGAGTAAATATTGATTATATTTATATTAATAGATGCTATACTTGATATAATATTGATGTAAATAGCTACAATAATATGAATCTTTCAAAATAATAATTAAAAATAACAAATTAAAAAAATTTGGAAATAAGAAAAATGCAAGAATTATGTAAAATGTGGAATTATTATAATACATGGATTAAAAATAAATGTAAATAATAATCAATATAAGGTATGCAAATGAAGTGTGGAAAGATGGAGAAATAAGAATTATAAACAACTTTAAAAAATAACATGACAGTTATAAATGTATTTAATGAGTATAATGTGTTAGAAAAGGAGAATAGGTAAACAAAAAAACATAAACAATTAAATATGAAGTAAAGAATCATAAAAAATGTAAAAACTCTTAAGTCAAACAATTAAATGATATATTCATTCATAGAAAGAAAGCAGCAGTTTTATACCTGATAATAATAGGAGTATTCAAAGGCAAGGAATAAAGAATATAATATACTCATCAAAAATATAATTGGATGAAGAAAAAGAAAAGAATAATATGAACACATTAAAATTAAAATGATGTACTCTAACCTACAGTGGTAGTTAAGGGTAATTCTAATTGATATTCCAAAACAGATTGAAATAGAAGCAAAAAAACACAAGTGTACCCTGATCTTTGCCCAAAGATCAGGGTACACTTCTCAAAATCTCTGATACAATTTAAATCAAGGCTAATATACAATGGTGGACTCTGATCTTTGGCCAAAGATGAAGGTCCACCTCTTCAAATATCACTGAACACATGGTTGAAGGCAAAAATACCATGGTGTAACCTGATCTTCAGCCAAAGATCAGGGTACACCTCTTTGAATTTTAACAAATATTTGAATAGGAGAAAAAACATAAGTACCCTGATTTTTGTGTGCAAATCAGGGTACACATCTTCAATTTTCAAGCGCAATGTGTAGAAAGGCAAAAATACAATGGATGCCTTTGATGAAGGTGTTAGAACAAGGGTCATTTATTTTTAAATTCATGCACAATTTGAATACAGGCAAAAACAAAAGGTGGACCCTGATCTTTGCCCAAAGATCAGGGTACACATCATTAATTTTCATGTAGTTTTTGAATAACAGCAAAAACACATTTGTGGACTCAGATCATGGCCCAAATATTAGGGTACATTTCTCAAAATCTCTCATACAATTTAATCAAGGCAAAAATACAATGGTGGACTCTGATCTTCAGCCAATGTGGTACGCGCCTTGCAGGTAGCATAATTTTAGACCAATCAGCGCACGTAGTCCAGGAAGTACAAAGGAAGTTAGCGCAGTAGGAAGTGCTAAAATATAATATGTATTTGCGTGTTTCAAAGAACAAAGGAAATGGAAGCACGGAAAAGGATTAAGGGTCTGTGCGCTCGGATTTTGTAGTGAGATGTGCCGCACAATGGGGAAAAGTGTGTTATTGATTTAGGACTGTAAAGCGCTAAACAATATGGATTTGGACTTTCCAATAATTATGTGTTACACATTAAGAAAAGAGTTATGAGTTTAGGACAATTAAAGTGCATAGTATACTGTACCACGGCTAGTTGGGTAACTTACTGAAACAGGTAATAAGGGAGGCTAACTAGTTAGGCGAATTATCAAGACTATGAACTTAGTATTAAAGAAAGGAGAGTGGGGACTCAATCACAAAACTACTCAAGAGTCAAGGCGGCTAAGATCAGCGTTAGAATGGGTCAAAACTGAAAATAGCGCTGAAACAAAAACAAAGGTATGGTCAAAAACGCATATGTGGAGTATGAGTGAAACAAGTTAATAATAGCGTTAGTAATCAAAGGGTATGTTTTAGGCACCGTAGTTGTTACAAGCAGTGTGCGTAGTTTACTAATAGATTAGCTATTGTTTTACTAATGTGGCGCTAGAGCCAGCGCTGAAGATCCACTAGGGAACTGTGTTTTGAATACTGGAAAAATATAAAAAGGAGGACTATTCAATAGAGATAGGGAGCCCTTTTTTAGAGAGAGAGATATATATATATAAGTAAAATAGAATAGTGAATTAGAGATATTTTCTGAGTCTTTTATCATTTGTGCGTCTGTGTGTGTATTTCATATAGTATAAGTGAAGGAGCGCAACATAGAGAGAATATATAGATTTAGTAGGATTGACTATTATTAGAGTTATTTTATTGCTATAATAAGGTATATTAAAAGAGAGTGCTTCAAGAAGGATTAGCTGTGGATATTAGTGCTTATTAAGAATAAAAATATCCGGATAGTAATACTTGTTTTCCTGATCTCTAAGACTCATCTCTCATCTTATAAACTTTCTAATCAAATATTAGTGTTACACATTATTGCGCTGTCTTTAAAATAAGAGTGGCAGGCGCTTCTTTTTAGAAATTGAAGAGGAGAACCAACCCATCTCGCATTGTGTCTACTGCTTAGTACTTTAGAACAGTCTACAATTGGTGTCCCAACAGTGGCATAATTGTTACTAGTATTTTTGATTAGATTGTTTGGTTTTTTAGGGTTTCTTCAAGAGGACGTAATAAAGCCGGCGCTTCAGCGGAAGAGTCGTAGGGTCTACAACAAGTGGATCAATAAGCTGTTATCAGAAGATAGCGTAGGGCTGTATCATGAATATAGTCAGGTTTAATTACCGAGTGTGTGTTTTTGTGATCTCTGTTTCGATTTTATATTTTGGGAATGGATCCTACTGTGACTACATCTAGGGGATGTCAGGAGAGGGTTAAATTGCCCAATTCTTTGGCATCATTGCCAAAGACGGTAACTACAATCATTAGGTGTTAAGATGAATGCTTGCATTTCGCGGACATTAACACCAAGAAGTTTTTACGCAGGTTTGAACAGGCAGCTGAAGTTCATGCAGCGACGGAATATGATATGGTGCGTCAAGTACTATTTTTTGTAACTAATGAGTGCAAAGACAATTTAGAGGATCTAAAAGGGCATGAAGAGCGAGATTGGCCAGCGCTAAAAGAACAGATGCTCAAGAGATGGCCAAAGGTTACCGAGGAAACTAGGTACACAATGAAGGACCTGGATATCTTGGTAAAAAGGGTCAAAGCTAAAGGGGGTGTTTGAGACCCTAAGGAATTTAAAAGGTTTAGGGAAGACTTCGACTGAATAGTGGAATATTTAGTTAGTAATGAAGACTTTAGTGATGCTAATGCCTCTTTACCTTGGTTTTGTGAAGCGTTAGCGCCAGAAGTTGAAGACTGGGAAAAAAGGCGCTTGGATAACGAAGGAAAACTGGTTAAAAAAAGGGACGGAAATTATAAGTACCCTGGATTAGAAGAAGTGGAAACAGCAGTGGAAGCTGAAATGAAGTTGCATCAAGTTGAGTGTCGCGCAGCTAAGGTTGCTTTGGATAATGAGGAGATGAATGAAGATGCGTCTGGTGTACGATTGCCTCCTCAGATGTTGTCACCTAAAGTTAAATTTTTTACTAAGGAGCCAGACTCAGTTATGGCAAGGATTGATGAGTTGGAGAAAACGATAATTGAAGCGGCAAGGGCAAAAGAATTGTTTAGGCCCAAGAGTTCTCCTCAACCTTTGCGTTTTTCTGCTATGGTGTGCTATTATTGTAATAAAGAGGGGCATAATAGGATGAGGTGTAATGCGCTTCAAAGGGATAAAGAGGAAAAGGTAGTTTACAAGGACAGGACTACGCTTATGCTTGAAGACGGCACTAAGCTTGTTAAAGACAAGGATCAAGGGATGGGAGCCATGGTTATTGATCATATTAATAGAAAGTCTATGGAAGGCAGGTCAAACAAGGGCAAAGAGCCTGAAATTAAAGAAAAAGGCAAGGATACGAAGTCAGTCAATTTTGCAGTTACTTGCACAGTGCTGGATTTTAAAGTAAAAGAGGGAGCAGTTGCAGCGCGTTTAGAGATGTTTGCAGCAAAGCACAAGAAAATGGCCCCACCTACAGTTACTAGGCTAAGAAGGACTGGCGCTAGGTATGTGAATCCAGAGGATATGGAGGAAGTAGGGTATACTACTAGAGAGAATACACCTGCGCCTATGGAGGATGTTGAAATGGATGGTATGGAACCAGGTGGTTATGATGTGGATCACCAGGTAGAAGATCAAATGGCAATGTTGGAGGAGTCAGAGGTAGTACAGCAAAGAGCGGTACCTGCTGAAGGAATGCCAGGAGCAAGGCACAATACTCCAAAGAACCCACCTGGAAGAGCGAAAGTTGGTGCGAAGGCGACTCAACCTAAATGGAGAATGCAGCGCCCAGTTCACTCTGATTTTCCTAAAGCGGCCAAGGATTTAGTTGCGCAATGTTTGAAGACTACAGTCTTTGTTCCATTGGGGATGCTGACAGCAGTAGCGCCAGATGTAGCAAATGGAATTGTGGATAAGTGCAGGAAGCAAAGGATTGCTAGTTGCTCTGAGTTTGACGTTGAACAGCAGACATTTCAGCTGGTCATTTGAATACCTAGGGCGCCACATTATGCAGGACCCTTAGAGTATTTAACAATTACTGTAAATGGTAAGCAAATTAAAGTGTTAGTGGATACAGGTTCACAAATCAACGTGGTGTCAGTGGATGATGCAGTGGAGTTAGGTCTTCCTGTTAAAGACGGTGAAGGCACTGTTGCAGGAATTGGTGGAGGTAGGCTACCTGTTATAGGTGTAGCAGAGTATGTATGCACTAGAGTTGTGGGAGCAACAAGGGATATACATTTTTATGTTCCAATGGGTGTAGTAAAACCAGTTTTAGGCACACCATTTTTAATGGATTATTCTGCAACTATAGATTATTGTTTGAATAAGACTATTGGAATAAGGATTATGGGTGATGATGGTGTTCCAGTAACAGCGGTCTTAGTAGCGCCCAAGGATGGTGGCTGGGAAAGTAAGTACTCTGGAGCTGCATGGTTAGAGAAATAAAGAGAATTTTTTAAGGAAGTCTCAGATGACAAGATAGGGCAACCGCCAGGAAGGCACCAACATTTTCATTAGGGACTGGAATTTTAGGTGTTACTATCTCCCAGGATGAGAGGAACCTGGATAGTGACCAGTCAGTCCAACAAGAAGGGATACATAAAGCGGTACTTCATAGGTGTCTTGGGAATACTACTGTAGAATGTATTATACCTAAGCTTTTTAATTTCTTTGATTATGGATATTTTTATATTTATATTAAAATGAAAAGACAAAAACAGGATTTAGGTGCAACCTGTAGCTATATTAAAAAGGGTTTTATTTTAATTAATGAAGAAAGCAGCAAGAGCTGTTTTGCATCAAAGTATAAACCAGTAGCTGTTAAGGTTAAACCAGTGAATGTAGCAATGCCTGATTTTAATCCTCCTTTGTAGAGGCCAGCACTGTCTAGGAATCCTTATGATACCCCTTTAAAGAAGTTTCCTGCCTGATTTTGCGCCTACTAGTAAGATTATGATGGAAAGGCTTCAGATGGTTAATTTTGGACCAGAGGATTGGTTATCGCATGAAGAAAAGAAGTTGTTGTTACATGTTATGGTTCTAAGGGAAAATGCTATTGCGTTTTCAGAAGAAGAAAGAGGTTTGTTGAAACACTCTTATGGTAAACCTTATATTGTTCCAGTTATACCTCATGCACCATGGCAGAAGAAGGCTTTTCTAATACCAGCGGCCATAAGAGAAGAGTATACGGAATTAATTAGGTGAAGGTTAAAGTCTGGCTTGTATGAACAGTCTATGTCTAGTTATTTAAGTCAAGTGTTTTGTGTTGTTAAACATAATGGTAAATTAAGGGTTGTTCATGATCTTAGGGAGATGAACAAGGTTACAGTAAAGGACGCAGGGATGCCACCAACGCCAGAGGAGTTTGTGGATTCTTTTGCGGGACCTGCATGTTATGGATTAGGTGATATTATGGGAGGATACGATGAGCACGAATTAGACAAATCATCCAGACCCATGACGACGTTTGAAACACCACTGGGGTTCTTCAGGTTGACAAGGTTACCGCAAGGCACAACAAATTCTGTGACGTTATATCAAGCACAGATGATGTGGATATTGCAAGATGAAATTCCAGAACACATGGGAATTTTCATTGATGATGGCGGTATAAAAGGACCAGCCAGTGATTATGATGGGGAAGTGTTAGAAGAGAATCTGCATATTAGAAAGTTTGTTTGGGAATATGTGATTACTCTGGAAAGAGTGCTATTTAGGATAGAGGAGGCAGGATTAACAATTTCTGGGTCCAAATTTTCTTGTTGTGTTCCAGCGCTAGATATAGTGGGACATGTGGTATGCAAGGAAGGGAGAATTGTTGCTGAGAAACAGAGGAATAAGGTACTTACGTGGCTGAGACCAAGAAATACTAAGGAAGTTAGAGGGTTTTTATGCATCTGTACATATGTAAGAATGTTTATTCAAGATTTTGCTTTGTTGTCTTCATCTTTACGGCGCTTAACAAGAAAAGATGTTGTATGGGATTGGACGGAGGAATGCGAGGAGTCATTTGAGTTATTGAAAAGGATTGTAGGGAAAGACATTCTTTTGAAGAAATTGGAGTATGGACCAGGCACTAGGAAAATTACTCTAGCGGTAGATTCTAGTGTGTCCGCGGTGGGCGCAGTTTTGATGCAGGAGGATGAGGAAGGTAATGATAGACCTGTCCTTTATGAGTCTAAGACTTTTACCAAAGTGGAGTCCAGGTACTCTCAGTCCAAGTTGGAGTTATGTGGAGTAGCAAAGATTCTTAAGAAGCTACAATGGATGCTTTGGGGGCAGCATTTTAAGCTGCAGGTTGATGCGCTATCCTTGGTGCAAATGATTAGTAGCCCGAGTTTACCAGATGCACCCATGACAAGGTGGGTAGCGCAGATTAATTTGTTTTCTTTTGATTTAGTCCATAAACTGGGAAAATTGTTCACTATGCTGGATTCATTGTCAAGAAGACTGCTGTGTGAAGAAGACTCGGAAGCAGAAGAATTGAAAGAAGATAAGAAATGGGTAAATGGGATAGATTATTGTTATGAAAGATTTAACAGTAACGTCCGCAATGACAATAAACTAGCAGGCAGTATTGTCCGTGATGACAATAAACTAGTAATGCGGAAGGTCTGTAAAGACATAAAAATAGATATTGACAATGCAAAGGATGTTTGTAGCAAGGGTAGTCTGCAACTGGATTTAGGGGACACTGAAGCTAACGTAGCAACAAGAAGTGCGCAAGGCAAGGTAGTGGAAGAGTCAGATGATGAAGATGATTCAAGGGGAAGTCAAGACAGTAGTACTCATCTTGAAGAAGGGGGAGTATTCTGAAGACGACGCATCTACTAATGAGGAAGTAGAGTTGTTAAGGTTATATTTGGAAGGAAGTAGTGGACCAGATTTTTGCAATAAAAAGGGTTGGCGCAACATTAAGAAGCGCGCTAAAGGTTATTTTATTAAAAATGGGAAGTTATGGAAGAATCGAGCTTTGTCTCCTCAGTTAGTTGTTCAAACTAGGGAAGGGAAGGAGAAGATACTCAGGGAGGTACATGATAATTTAGGACATAGATGTCAAGATGAGACGTATTGCAGAGTTAGGGAAAGATTCTGGTGGCCCAATATGAAAAATGAAGTAAGAGATTGGGTTAAATATTTTCCTGAATGTCAGCGCAGGAGTTACAGAAAGCCAAAAGAGAAAGGTAGAGCAACAGGCGAAGATACTGTTTTTGTTAGGGTCAGTTTAGATGCAGTTCATATAAAAGAAGGACGCTTTAAATACTTGATAGTAGCCAGGGATGATCTATCAGGATGGATTGAAGCAGCGCCATTGGTAAATCTCAAGGCGAGTAATGTAGCTGAATTTTTGACAAAAGAATGGATTTACAGGTATGGGGTAATGAAGATGGTAACCGTAGATGGTGGCGCTGAATTTGCTGGAGAATTCCAAGAGGTAGTAAAAAGTATTGGCGCAAAGTTATGAGTTGCAACACCATATTATCCGGAAGCAGAGGGAATGGTAGAAAGAGGGCATCAAGTTATAAAAGATGCGCTAGTTAAACTATGTGGAAATAATGGGGCAAAGTGGAAGAACTATTTGCCATTATTTTTGTTTGCGGACAGGATTTCAGTTAAAAAGAGAAAAGGGTTTTCACTGTATGAACTAATGTTTGGTCAAAGGGCGGTATTACCTATTGATATAGAGGCTGGATCATTTCTAGGATGTGACTGGGATCAAGTGCACTCAACTGAAGATTTAATTCTAGCAAGGGTAGCGCAGCTTGAAAGAAAGGACGAGTTTGTGGAGAAGGCATATGATAGAATGATGCAGATCCGTGACAAGTCAGTTAAATATTGGGATGAGCGTTTAGCGCATAGGGTAAGGAATCCATTGAAACCGGGAGATTTGGTTTTGGTTTATAATAGAAGTTTAGAAAGCCAATGGGGCAAGATGTTTTCTGACAGATGGAATGGTCCATATAAGATAAGAAAGCAGATAACTGGAGGAACTAAATGGTACTGAATGGAAGCGGCATGTGGGGGCAGATCAGATCAAAAGGTTCTACCCAAGGGGTGTTCCAGTGATACAAGATAACCTCCAAAATGAGATAAAACTACCAGAATAATACCTCTGGGAAGAGGTTAAACTAACAAGTTATGTTAAGTTTTGTTTTTCTAAGAGGACTCACAGGAGGCTTTGACACAGTTGTGACGGATAGAGGGCGCTAACTGGAAGTTAGGCGGACTATGGCTGAACAGGCAACTGGCATAAGTGCTTAGATGAGGGCGTAGAGGAAAATGAAATCTTATATTTTCATCGTTGGAGGGGGCATGACAAAATAGGTAATTGGATTAAAGGAGATGTGTATCATGTAAACGCAAAAGACGCTGGGGTTTTAGCTAATGGGTTAACTAATCAGGAGTGGAATAGTGATTTATAGATGAGGCACTCTACAGTTCAATTCTTATTTTACATGGAATATTGCTGTATCGCAGTAAAGGCGGTAAAGTTTTATGATATAAAGGTTTATTTATGAATTTTTTTTGGGGTTCACAGTCTTTTAAAGAAAGTAGATGGAGCAAAGTTAGGCACTCTATAGTATGGAAGACAGGTGTAATAAAATAGCACCATGTCTAAAAAGATTATGTGAAGGCATAGCATGAAAAATATATGAAGACTATGTACAGGGAGAATGGACAGAGGAGGCTCATAAGGAAAAGCGCTAGTGGGCTATTCAGTATCAGAGTGAAAGCTAATAGGATATCCTTTCCAGTCTTCAGGCATGACGAAGCGACGGGGATTGGCGGGGAATCCAAGAATAGTTGATGAGCTGATTTTGTTCATTAGCTGACCTATCATTTCTATATGGGTATAGCGAGATTCAAGTTCAGCATCAGAAAAAGCTGGTGCATTAGAGTAGGATAGAGACATAGCGTCATATATAAGACAAATTCTGGAAAACATTTGCATGGAATGGACAAAGGGTAAATGAATAGGAACCCATCCCAGGGAGATGGATTCATTGAAGCCTGACAAGGAGTCAGTAGGCAAGGGGAGCGTAAGTATAATAAAGGATACTTACTTGCTAATAAGTTTTGTGTGCGCGCTGATGGTGAAGTAATGGTAACCGCCTCAGGAGCAGCTGCAGTGGAGCCTGAGCGCATAGAAGCGTTAGAGCTTGGAGTGTAAGAAGGTGTAGCGCTAGGCTGAATAGATATTTTGCGCCTGGGAAAACTAGGAAACAATGGATATTCATAAGGAACATTATTATTAGTGGAAATAGTGGGACTAGTGGTTGTAGCTATGGGAGCGCTACTAGTAGAGCTAGGTGGAAAGCGAATATAACCAGTAGGTGGAGGAGTATTCTGGTTTAAAGAGATATTGCAAGTTTTGCGGTATCTAAAGCAATTGTCACAGGCAGGTCTAAAGGAGGCATACCCCCGCGGTTTAGAAAATGTACAATGAAAGTTGTGGCATTTACAAAACAAGCACACTTGATCTTTTGGGACAGTACGATATTGAGTCATAATATTTGGATGAAAGGGATCTAGGTTATTAGAAGGGTTATTTATAAGATAACATGGCATTATAGAGAAGTCACCAGTGCGCCATGTCTGACTTGAGAACTGGATGGTTTCTAAGAAGATAGGGAAAATTTTCGTCATAATGAAGGACCCAAGGAAAGGCAAATCTGTCGCAGTCAAGGGAAAATCATACATTGCAAAGATCTGAAGATTACAAGAGAGCGCATGCATGTTCAATGCAGGGGAAGTATTTGCTGCTATAGAAAGTAGCAACGATCTCAAGTTGTTATTTTTTTATTATTATTGTCGTTTCATCATTTATAGGCATTTAGTAGAAGGGTGCTGCTTAGAAAAAGGATGATAATTTTTGAAGGCAACTCATCTCGCAGTTGTAGAATTCTCACAGGAAAATTAAGGGAAAATAAAATAATAATATTACAGTTTTTTTTACAAGGTAATATATACAAGGAAGATTTTTTTTTAGTAGTCTGCGTCATCAAAGATTGGAACGCAGAAAGCCCAGTCGTAAACAGCCTCTTTCATGTTTTGTTGCAAGGTGGTTATTAGCTGTTTCCGTTTGTTATACTCGGCGCAAGTATAAACAGGGACTGCCTTGAGGAATCCTTTGACTGCAGTTAACATGTCGTTCATATGATGCATGGTCGCATCGTATGGAGCGCAGGCAATTTGCTCTGCAAATTTCCAGTTTTGAGCTGCAGAGGGCTCTTCATCATCAATGTCCGGAGTAGTTTCAATGGGTCATTTGTCCAGGATGATGGTATTGAAGACCGGCTGCATAATTGTCCAGTCAGGGGTGGGTATACAAGGAGTACACTCCAGAATAGGCGCGGTATCCCAGATGGGATCTTCTTCCAAGGCTGGAAGGAATAGAGGAACGTTTGGAGGTGGAGGCGTTTCAGCATAAGGTGTGCCTGGCGCATTCTAAAAGAGATAAAAAAAGAAAAAAAGAAAATGTTAGGATTAAGAAAGGAAGAATTAGGAAAAGAAGACTTACAGTACTCTCCTCTGAAAAGAGAGATCTTGGGACAGAAGCGACGTTACTGGGTGTAGGTTCAGGGTAACCAACCTTGGTTCGTTTGTTACCAGGTGGGGTAACAGGAGCAGGCGCCGGGCGCTTGATGGTCATTTGACTCGTCATGTTAGTAGTTGAAGCGTTAAAGTCCAGGTGTGCAACAGTGGGCGGCCCATTGTAACTACACTTCTTTTTGCATTTCTTGCAGTAATTGCATGACTAAAAAAAAGGGGAAAGAAATGAAAGGTTAGTAACAACAAGGAAGGAAAGTGAAGATGACTTACAGTGAAGAAATTATTGCCATGGCAGGCTTTTGAGAAATGACAAGGAGTTATGTCATTTTCTATGCAGCGGGTGCATCTTGTCCCACCCATCAGTGTAGTTATGGGCATTGTTAGTGAAGCAGCAGGGGGCTGAGTGCGCATGAACTGTTGAATTGCGTCCATGATGTTGGCGGTATTTTCAGTGTTAGGATTGGTACTTCTAGTATTCATTATAAGAGAAGAGGATGGTAAAAAGGAGAAGAAGAGGATAGATAAGAGAAGAAGGCAGAAGATGGAGGAAGAAAACGCTGCAAGACGCAGGTATTTATGGGCTCCTGGGGACAGTCGCAAGTAGAAGGAGGATACGGTACGTGCCTTGCAGGTAGCATAATTTTAGACCAATCAGCCCGCGTAGTCCAGGAAGAACAAAGGAAGTTAGGGCAGTAGGAAGCGCTAAAATATAATATGTATTTGCCTGTTTCAAAGAACAAAGGAAATGGAAGTGGGGAAAAGGATTAAGGGTCTGTGCGCTTGGATTTTTTAGCAAGATGTGCCGCACAATGGGGAAAAGTGTGTTATTGATTTAGGACCGTAAAGCGCTAAACAATATGGATTTGGACTTTCCAATAATTATGTGTTACACATTAAGAAAAGAGTTATGAGTTTAGGACAATTAAAGTGCATAGTATACTGTACCACGGCTAGTTGGGTAACTTACTGAAACAGGTAATAAGGGAGGCTAACTAGTTAAGCGAATTGTCAAGACTATGAACTTAGTATTAAAAAAAGAAGAGTGGGGACTCAATCAAAAAACTGCTCAAGATTCAAGGAGGCTAAGATCAGCATTAGAATGGGTCAAAACTGAAAATAGCGCTGAAACAAAAACAAAGGTATGGTCAAAAACGCATATGTGGAGTATGAGTGACACAAGTTAATACTAGCATTAGTAATCATAGGATATGTTTTAGGCACCGTAGTTGTTATAAGCAGTGTGCGTAGTTTACTAATAGATTAGCTATTGTTTTACTAATGTGGCGCTAGAGCCAGCGCTGAAGATCCACTAGGGAACTGTGTTTTGAATACTGGAAAAATATAAAAAGGAGGACTATTCAATAGAGATAGGGAGCCCTTTTTTAGAGAGAGAGATATATATATATAAGTAAAATAGAATAGTGAATTAGAGATATTTTCTGAGTCTTTTATCATTTGTGCATCTGTGTGTGTATTTCATATAGTATAAGTGAAGGAGCGCAACATAGAGAGAATATATAGATTTAGTAGGATTGACTATTATTAGAGTTATTTTATTGCTATAATAAGGCATATTCAAAGAGAGCGCTTCAAGAGGGATTAGCACTTATTAAGAATAGAAATATCCAGATAGTAATACTTGTTTTCCTGATCTCTAAGACTCATCTCTCATCTTATAAACTTTCTAATCAAATATTAGTGTTACACATTATTGCGCTGTCTTTAAAATAAGAGTGGCAGGTGCTTCTTTTTAGAAATTGAAGAGGAGAACCAACCCATCTTGTATTGTGTCTACTGCTTAGTACTTTAGAACAGTCTACACCGAAGATGAAGGTCCACCTGTACAAATATCATTGAACACATGGTTGCATGGAAAAATACTATGGTGTACCCTGATCTTTGGCCGAAGATCAGGGTACACCTCTTCAAATTTCAAGAAAATATGATTAGGTGAAAAAACCACAGGTGGGCATCCACCTAAAGCAAACAATAAAGGTTAAATATTCCAAATTCAAAGATGAACACTGTTATTTTATCAAATATAAAATAATATTATATATAGTCTTTGATCGTTAGAATTTGAAGTTATTTTGTTCATGTATAAATTATAACAAACTAGCCATGATTAATATCCCCAAGTCAAGATTTACATGTGGTTTTAGAAAGTATATTTAAACTTTACTTGAAAATCTTTCAGGTAAAATCTTACCTGCAGGGGAAGATCAGATTCCTTCATTGTATTTTTGCATGATTTGAAATAATATGAAATAAATTTAGAGGTGTACACTGATCTTTGCCCAAAGATCAGGGTCCACTATGGTATTTTTGCCTGCAACTATGTTTTCAGTGATATTTTTAGAGGTGTACCTTCATCTTTGGCTAAAGATCAGAGTCCACCATTGTATATTGGGCTTGGTTAAAATTTTATGAGTAATTTAGAGAAGTGTACCCTGATCTTCAAGGCAAGATCAGAATCTAAAAATATGTATTTGCTTTTATTCAAAAAGTAAATGAAAATTGATGTGTACCCTGATCTTCAGGCAAAGATCAGAGTCCACCTCTGTATTTTTTACCTGGACTAAATTGTATGTGAGATTTTGAGAAGTGTAAACTAATATTTGGGCCATGATCAGAGACCACAAATATGTTTTTGCTGTTATTCAAAAACTACATGAAAATTAATGATGTGCACCCTGATCTTTGGGAAAAGATCAGGGTCCACCTTTTGTTTTTGCCTGTATTCAAATTGTGCATGAATTTGAAAATAAATGACCCTTTTTCTAACACCTTCATCAGAGGCATCCATTGTATTTTTGCCTTTCTACACATTGTGCTTGAAAATTGAAGATGTGTACCCTGATTTGCACACAAAGATCAGGGTACATATGTTTTTTCTCCAATTCAAATATTTGTTAAAATTCAAAGAGGTGTACCCTGATCTTTGGCCGACAATCAGGGTACACCATGGTACTTTTGCCTGCAACCATGTGTTCAGTGATATTTGAAGAGGTGGACCTTTATCTTTGGCCAAAGATAAGAGTCCACCATTGTATATTGGCCTTGATTAAAATTGTATCAGAGATTTTAAGAAGTGTACCCTGATCTTTGCCTAAAGATCAGGGTACACATAAGTGGGTTTTCCATTATATTGTTTCCTTTCAACACATTGTTCTTAAAAATTGAAAAGTTGTACCTTGATCTACAAGCAAAGATCAGCGTAAACATGTGTATTTTTGCTTCAATTCAAAATATTTATGAAATTTGTTGAGGTGTACCTTGACCAACGGCTGTTAATCAGTGTCTTTCCTGGTATTTTTATCCGCTGAAATGGTCCTATCCTTCAATCACATCTATATTAATATTGACCAAACTTCAACCTCCTTGAAAATTTATTCATCATTTATAATTACTTGATAATCTCTTATTTTTATCTTCTTATTTGATCATCTTCATATTTATTTTGCTATGTATTTTAACATCTACATAAGATTCTATTATATTCTCATGTTTTATGTTACTGTGCTTGTGTTATCTATGTCATTCTTATTGGCTTCACTATCAACTAAATATCTTTCCTTCAGTCTCAATACATCAATATACATTGTTAACTAAACCCTTTTACATAAGATTACTTCCTTTTTGTAAATTTCATTATCTATATCTGCCGGTCATCTAGAAGAAGGAGAAGATGGAGAGGAAGAACAAGAAAATACAAAGAAAAGGATTACAATGGATAAAAGAATTGAAGCAATAAAATGATTTAATTATCAAAGAAGAGGCAATGATAATTTTATTGAGACCTGGCACCACAGTTTATTCAAATTTAATATATTTATAAAGTAAGGTTTTATTTTCAATGCGCAGAAACACTTATAGTTATTACTAGATTTAGAGCAACCATAAAATATTTATTTACTTTTAAAAATGTTAATAAAAATAAAATAAATGTAATAGATTAAAAATTATATTTTAGTTGAGTGTAAATAGTGATTCAGCTACAGGGGATAATCCAAAGCCTTTTATAGGCAAAGAACCCTCTGAAGCATCACAATATAGTAATTAAAAAAGAGGAATAAAATGAAACAAGAAATTAAAAAGAATAGAACTAAAACATGGAGACTGAGAGAAAAACATGAGACAATAAACTAAATCTGTGAGTAAGTAACTAATTTTCCCACAATAAGTCCCCAAAATAATTAGTTAAAATAATTAGTAACCAAGTAAGTCTGAACCATGAGAACAGTGAGTAAAACAATCCAAAACAGACGTTACAGTGACATGTAAAGGGTTTAATTAAAACAAATAGAATTATTTTCACGCCAAAAATCCATGTAATCAATTTAATCCAGTATAAAGCAATTTTAATTAATTGTTTAAACTATATGATTAATTCAATGACTAGTTTAAATGAAACATATAATTAATTTAATGATATTTCTAATTTAAAGTGAGGATTTTAATACTATGTTATTAAATAAGTGTTATAATTTATTTAATAATTTTTCTGACACAATTAAGGGTCAAAAAAGAGCCCAATATTATTGTTTAATAATATATGAAAAGTTTTATTTAATATATAAATTTAATTACATTATAAGTCAATTTTACACTTATAATTATAATATATGTTTATAATTAATTAATTATTAATTAATTATTAATTTATAATTATTAAATACATAAAAATGCACCATTTATCTGTAGAATATAAAATATATTATTCTTAATTTAAATGTATAAATAATTTATATACCAATAAAATTAATATAAGACTTATATTTAATAAGACACTTATATAATTTTATTATGCAATAAAATATTAATTTATATACATAAAATGCATATTTTACGCCCTTTTTCAGGTCCAATAAATTAACATATCATTTACTGGGCTCCCGGTATAGCCTGGCTGATGCTCCCTCACTCTAAAAAAACAATAAAAAAATGCTAAGATTTTTTATTTTTGTACTTCTTTAACAGAGTAGGAAGATTTGAAATCTCCTTTCCAGGTATACATGCATCATCTTCAGATGATTTTTTCTTATATCTCAATAAATATTCAGTACCTCTTTCAGAAGTGATAATTCTATCATTGGGAATTTTATCAATTTCTGCAGCTTCTGTGACTTCCTGAGGGTTTTTCTTAGGTCTTCCCCTTCTTTTGGGAAATAAGTCACTGTTGGAAGTATAAGGCTTAAGCAAAGAGATGGGAAAAACAGGATGTCTCCTATCATATGGAGAATACAATACAACTTCTACTGCATTATCTCCAACCATTCTTTTAACAACAAATGGTCCTACAAAAGGATCTTTTAATTTGTTGTTACCTTGTAAATTGAAATGGACAGTAGACATCAACACTTCATCACCCTTGTTAAATGTGTATTCTTTATGGGATTTATCCAATCTCTTCTTTTCATATTCAAATGCTTTATCAATACAGCTTTGAGAATGTTTTCTGAATAACTGTTGCATTTGCATAAAAGATTTTACACCAGGGTGTAGTTCCAACTTAGGCAATTTATTATTGAGAATTCGAGCAGGAGTGTTTGGGACGTAACCTAACCAAAGCTAAAAAGGCTTTTTCTCAGTGACAGAATGAACAGTGCTATTATATTCAAATTCAAGACCAGGCAATAGAGTGACCCAGTCATGAGTAAATCTGTCATTGTCTTTATATTCTAATCCAAAGGCACAATACCTTCTAATCATATCTGCCAGAGTTTGAATCATTCTTTCAGCTAGACAATCAGTCTGAGGATGGTGAGCTGTATACAACTTTAACTCACAGCCACAAATATCCATCAAAGAGGTCTAAAACTCAGAAGTAAATTTTGGATCTCTATCAGAGATAATGGTTTTTGGAAATCCAACAATATTAAACATGTAAGTCCACCATAAGAAAGCTAACTCCTTTGTGGATACATCTTTGTAGGTGGGAATTAATTTGCACATTTTTGTGAATCTATCCACTATTACCCAACAAGAGTTATAACTGTCTTTACCTGCTACAGGGAGACCAGTGACAAAATCCATGTTAATTATTTTCCAAGGAGCATCAGGTGCTTCAATATGTTGTAATAACCCTGTTCTTTTACCTGTCAACCTTTTAGATTTCTGGCAGGAATCACAAGATTCAACATATAATTTTGTATCTTCAGACATATTAGCCCACCAAGCAGTGTTTTTGATTCTAATCAATGTTTTTTCAAGATCAAAATGACCAGCTAATATGTCATAATGACAAAGTTTGAGGATAGTTTCTTTCATAGAAGGAGGAATTACAATCAAATTAGTAAGCTTTCTTCTAAAATATATATAACCTTCTTCAATAGAAAACTTTCCCTTGATCAAAGCATTTTGATACTTTGCAGGAAGAGTTTTAATCAATGCTTGAATTGAGGCATTCTTAGGATCATTTAAGATAGTAACTAATTTATTTAAATCAGAAACTTTACCATATGAATCCAGAATTAATTGTAATAACTCTTCTTCCATATAAACTATAAATATACCATGGATATGTACGGTATCATCTTCAGGTACATAAGCAGGATTGGAGTTATTATTTGGCAGAGGCAATCTGGACAGCATATGAACATTGGAGTGAACATTTCCAGCCCTATGGATATTTGTCATTCTACCTCTGTACTCTTGAACAGCAAGCTGCCACCTAAACATATGTCTATTTAGTGTTTTTAGGTTTAAGAGGGACTTCACAGCACTACAGTCAGTTACCAATTCAAACTTTTGGTCATCTAGGTAGTAATGAAGCTTCTCAAGAGCCCAAACAACTGCTAAGCACTCTAATTGAGTGGCACCGTATTTCAATTCACTATTTCTTAAGGTTCTTGAAATGTAACAAATTACAACCTCTGAGGATTTATCATTGATAAATTGTTTCTGGTGAAGGGCAGCACCCAGACCAACAAAGCTAGCATCTGTATACAGGACAAAAGGTTTTTTAAAATCTGGAAGAGGTAAGATAGGGGCTGTCATTAAACAACATTTTAATGCATCAAAAGCTTTTTGACAGTCAATATTCCAGATGAATGCAGCATCCTTTCTAGATAGTTTGGTAAGAGGAAAGGCTATGACCTGATAATTTTTAATATATTGTCTATAATAGCCACACATACCCAAAAAACTTTGGATTTCTCTTACAGAAGTTGGTGCTTTCACATTTTGAATTTCAGCAACTTTGTTGTGGTCTACACAAATTTGTAGGCCTAACACAACATGGCCAAGGACTTTTAAAGATTGAAAGCCAAATTTACACTTTTTCAAAGACAAGGTCATATTGATTTCATTCATTTTTTGAAAAACTCTTATTTAAATGAATTATATTTTCATAAAAAGTTTTAGAAAAAACTATGATATCATCAATATACACCATGAGCCATCCTTCAATTATTTCCTGATGGAAAGTGTTATCCATGACTTTTTGGAAAACTGAAGGGGCATTTTTAGGGCCAAATGGTATTCTAACATACTTATATATTCCCATATGAGTAGCAATAAGCAAAAAATTGTCAGAATTTTTCTCAACTGGAACCTGATGATACCCTTTATTACCATCCAGACAACTAATAAATATTGCACCTTGCAAGGTAGCATGTATTGAATTAGGTCTGGGTAAAGGATAAATATCATCAATAGTATAAGTGTTTAATGCTCTGTAATCTCCACACAATCTAGCCTTATCCTTTTCATAAGAAATCAAGACTGGGGAGATGACACAATATTTGGGGGTGACATCCACTTTCTCAATGATATTCATTTTCAATAATGTGGCAATATTATCTTCAATATCCTTTCTTTTTGTTGGAGAAGCAGGATATGGTTTTTTCTTAAGACTAGGAGGAATATCACTCAAGTTACAGGATAAGGTAATCTACATTTCTTCCTGAACACTTCCTAAGACATGAGAACCATGAGCAAAAGCCATAGGGAAAGAGGTAATTGAGGCAATTATAGAATTTTTTTGTTCACTAGTTAACTGATCACCAAAAGAAGCAGTATTTATTTCATTTAATAAATCATACATTTCAATTGTTGGTCTGCCTTTACACTGGATCAGTGAGTTACAAGACTTTAACAGATGCCCAGAAGGTTTTCTAGGGGAGGAAGTTTTGAATTTTCATTTGCCATTCAATCCCAAGGTGAAGCAATTATTAGCTGGGTCCAATTTCACACCAAACATGGTTAAAATATCATTACCCGTAATAAACCAATTGCTTAAATTATCATTTTTCATGACAAAAAATTCACAAATAGCTCTGACAAAACCACCATTATATTTGAAGAATACAGAGGTTTTGTAATTGCCAATAGGACAAAAGGTAGAACCATACCCTCTCATTTTTCAGAAGTTATAGGTAATAATTTTCTCAAATAATCCTTATCTACTAAAGCTAAAGCTCTTTCAGACACTACACTTCCTCCAGCACCAGAGTCAAGAACTACATCAACATTTTTACCATTAATGGTAACAGGTGCTTTCAAAGGGGATATGGCTATATAATTTTTAGTAATATCTTTAATTATTTCAGCATTTTCCACTGAAGATAAATCCAATACACATTCTTCAGATATATTATCTAAATAATGGACATCCTGTTCTAACATTAAAACATCTTTAACAGAGTCATTGTCATAGGAGATATTACTTTCACAGTCACAAGAAGAATTATTGACATCAATTTCAGCCTCATCAGTGTCTTCATTTTGTTCAACAAGATGAATTTTCTTGTCACAAACATGACCCTTTTGCCATGGTTTGTTACATTTATAACATGTATTTGTTGCATATTTTTTAGGTGCAACTCTGGCAGAGGGTTTACCAGATTTTTCTGGGGGCTTTGTAGAGGGTTTATTTTGATCATGATAAGATTTACCAAGGTAATTATTTGGTTCATATCTATGGTTGAGCAGTACCTCATTACAGATATTAATGAAAGAAGAATGTTCCCTCAAATTCTCAGTTCTAGCTACAATTAAATCTCTAAGAGAATTTGGTAATTTATACAAGATTTTATCTCTCCAAATATCATAATCCATCTTTGAATCAATTGCTCTAAGGATTTTTGTTATTTTCATAAGAAAAACAATGGGCTTTTCAACAGAGGAGGATACATATCTAGTATTTTCATACAGTCTCTGTTGAGCTAACCTGAATTTTGAACCACCAAACTGATTCTCAATCAAGGATTTCCAATCATTCCATGTATAATGGTTGTTATCTAATAGAACAGATTCATACCACATCAAGGCTACATTGGAAAATAAAGAAATTAGCTTAGAAAAAAGTTTCTCATCAGGTAGTTTATAATATCTCTTTAAATTATCAATTTTTTGGATAAAGTGTTGCCAATCAGATGAAGAATCACCATCAAAGGTAGGATATTGGTCCAAATTAGGCCAATTTTTCTGGCTACTGGGATGGTCCATCCTATGGTTTGAATTATTCAAGGTTATCAATTCTTCAAGTCTTGAAAGGTGTTCAGATATTTCATTATTTACAGAGGTAGATGGCTCATTGTGAGCATTTGTATTATTTCTGTTTGATGTAACAGATTTTTCAGAATAAATTTCAGCTGGCAAAATTGGTACATTACAAGGGAGAGAAGAACTATTCTGATCAGGCTGTTTATTTTTATGATTAACAGCAGGTTGAGCAATATTCTTTAACTCATGATAATGAGTAGTCTGGACAGCCTGTAATGCAGAAAATAGTTTCTCAAGATCAGACAATTTATTTCTCAAATCAGGAATATAAGATAGTTGATCATTAATCCTAGAAATAGATAGAACATTTCTGTCCTCATCTATAGAGCATTTATTACTCAAATTCTGAGAATCAATTTTCAATTTTCTTAATTCACTATGCAGAAGCATATTGTCATTCTATAAAGAAGTATTTTCATCTTTTAAATCATCAATAATTTTGCGTAGATGACTATATTTATCTGAAAGTGACCTGTGATCAGATTTAATAGACTTTTGTTGAGCAAGGACATTATTAGGGGGTGTCAGTTCTGGCAAATCCGCACTTAAATAAGTGCGGATTTCCAAAACACACTAGCCCCAATACTGGTGGATTTCAAAATGAAATAAGTCACTTATTTCACTCAAACTCGCACTTTCTCAACCAAAAGTGCTGATTTCACCATCAAGTCCCATTTCACTGATTTGTCAGCATCATCCCATTCATACGCAGCACTCTGCAGCATAACACTTCATAACTCAAAACATCGTACATCACTTACATCTTCATATCATATCATATGAGAGTTATGCCTTCCTCACTTTCAAATTGTGATAAATTACATAAAGCAATGACTTTCATGGCTCTTGAACTGCTCTTGGACTCTGATCGCGATTCTGATTCTGATCTAGAAGAAGATTTTGTCTTTTTATCAAAAATGGCCACGAAACGTTACCTTCTTCCCAGAAAGCCTCAAGTACTTCATACCCCCAAGTACACCATCCAAACACTTCTTAAACTATCTACACCCAGTTTTAGACAGCTGTTCAGGACTTCTCAGGAATGTTTCCTTAAATTGCTTGAGCTTATTCAGGATCATCCCATATTTCACAATAATTCTCAAAAAGAACAACAACATCCTTCAATTCAATTGGCCATCACACTATGTCATTTGGGTTCGAATGGTAATGGAGCCGCTTTGAAACGTTTAGAAAATGTCTTTGATTTAGGGTATGGTTCAGTTAACACTTATACCAAACAATGTATCACTGCCATCAACTCCTTGTAATCTCAACTTCTCACCTGGCCAAAAAAAGAAGAGCGACTTGAATCATCTCAGGTTATGCAAGCAGAGGGCTTCCCAGGATGTATTGGTTTTGTTGATGGTACTGCTATTCCTTTGAGCCAGAAACCTGCTCAAGGTGGAAACAATTACTTTCACATTCTTGTCAAAAATTTTCACCAAAATATTTACAAGTCAAAAAAATTCTATATCTGTTTTAAAAAATTGGCAATACTCTCCCCTGCATTTTATTGAAGCAAGGGGTGGATATCACCAAAATTTTTCTAAGTCATCAATTTCACATGTCAGATTTGAAAATTTGGCAATACCCCCCCTGCATTTTATTGAAGTAAGTGGTGGAAGTCATCTAAATTTAATATAATTACGTAAATTATTAAATAAATATCTAATATATATCAATTTCCCTAGTTTAAAGTAATGACAATCCCTCAAGCCAAAATGCAGACCAAGTCTAGAAACAAAAGTTTGGGACTTTCCACAGGTATAGGCTAGAGGAACCCCATGAAACAAATAAATGTTATCATGATTACCATTTATACAACACAAGGTCGTTGGCCCATTACTTTTGTTGAGGAAATTGATACATAAAAAATATTTATTAAAAATTTACAAAAAAATATAAAATTTTCGATGACAACTCTAATCCCCATACTTTTTGGATCTAAATAAAGTTTTTTTAAATCAATTAACTTTACCTTCTTTCATTACATTATTGATTCTTTGAATCAACTTATGACTGATCTGAAATGAGCAACCAAAATGTGTTAAATCTTGACAGGATTCCAAACCAGGAGGAGCTTTGGTCGTTTGATGATTATCCTTAGAAGAATTCCAAATAGTTTTGATGATACCATTTCCCAAACCAAAATCAATGATGCACCGGTGGTCTGGAAAATATAAACCATGTCATTTGATTTTAGCTGGAGATGGTATTGGTTGGCCAGTAATCGGTTTGATATATGAGAATATACCAAAAGTAAGAAAATTGGTGTCATTGGTATTGGTGTGAATTTTATTGTGAAATCCAGAATGAGTGATAATAACATTAGAAAATAAAAGATATTTGTGGCTGATATCTTCCCATTCGGAGTCACACCAATTTGGTATTCCAACTTTGGTTGCAAGTTCATTTTTGAGTCAAAGAGCAAGAAAAGAGTTAAAGGAAGGTAGAGTGTCCCATAAGCAAAAATCTTCATCTTTTTGAGCTTTAGTGATATTCTTGAGCAACAAATATATGCCTAGATAATAATCATATAAGAGTTTCAGAATCCTTATCCTCTAAATATGCAATATAAAAATGTGAAATAAGACAAGTGAAATTTGGAAAAAAGGCTCAACTTCAAAGGTCAAAATCTCAGCAACCACTGAACCTAATTCAAAACTGTTTTAGGGAAATGAAAGATATGCTTTAGTAGAATCTTCAGTTAAAGGACATGTGATTTAAATAAACCTAAACCTAATTTGTTACATGAAAAAATGAAATAAAAATTTAAATTGGGAAAAAAAAGGCTCAACTTTAACGGTCAATATCTCAGCAACCACTGAATCAAATTCAAATCTGTTTGTGGGAAATGAAAGGTAGCCCTCAGGAGAATCTTCAGTAAAAAGAAAATTATATTCAAATAAAACTAACCCTAATTCCGAGTCTGATTTTCAAAAGTTTACAAAAACTTGAAAAATGGTAATGAAGATGAGATCAAAAGGAGTTTTATAAGTTCACTGTTATCCAGATAAGAGTCATAAATATATTTAAGTATGAACTTTTCATAAAAGGAATGAGATATCATATAGGCATGAAAAAAAGGAGATGAAACTTACCTCGATTGAAAAGTAGGAAAAATAGAGTGAGAAAGATTGATGTTGGAATTGTGGGGAAATTGAATATGGAGTAAGTGAAATGCATAAAGAATGTGCAATGTATGTGTTTCAATGAAATGGAGCCAAAAAAAAGTGAAATAAGGGAAAGGGGGGATAATGACCATGCCAAGGAGGGATGAGGAGTAGGGTGATGGAGCTAAAAAAGAAAGTAAAGAGGGAGAGAAAAAAAGGTTAATTATACCATTGAAATCCAAAATAACCACTTACAAAAAAAATAAAATAAACAGAAAAAAACAAAAAAAATTATAATTAGTAATCAAAAAATCAAAAAAAAAAGAATAAAGTGACTTACCTGGAGAGATGAGATGACAAAATGAATGAAGCCAAATTGTTTAAGGGATGTTGGAGGAGAATAGGAAAAGGATATGAGGGATGAATGAAAAAAATCACTGACAAAATATGCAATTTCATGTTGAGCTGGTGAAAGAAAACCAATGAGCCATCCAAAAAAAAAATTTCACTGTAAATTCCAAAAAAAAAATGAATATGCAACAAACCAAAATACCAACCCAAGTGAATGAAGTACACAAAGAGGAAATTTGGAGAGTACAAAATGGTATGGGAAAGAAAGGGATGATGTGGCCAACATGTGGTTTTGAAAAAAAAATCACAAAAAAAGTGCTGATTTGAGGTCAGAACTGACACCCATAGAAAAAAGATTAAGAAGTAGAAGAAATAAGTAAAAAAGAATGTAAACATGCCTGGTCAAAATATTGAAAATGTCAGGAAGGGGTGTGTGCTGAGGATTGATGGGTAGGTAGCGAGGAAGGTCAGTGTGTCACATGTGACAGGGATGGGGTAAGAAAGGAAGGGATGTTTTGTGGCCAAAATGTGGTTGTGAAGAAAAACGGGAAAAAAGTGCGGATTTGAGGTCATAACTGACACCCTTTTTTGAAATAAGTGACTTTTTTTCAAAATTTAAGTGTTGATTTGTAAGTGCTGATTTGGTTTGAAATCTGCACTTAAGTTAAGTGCGGATTTGCCAGAACTGACACCCCCTATTTAATGTGTCTTTCAATTTGAAATAAGCAGTTTCTTAAACAGAAGAACTCACTTTGCAATGTAAATGCAAATTATTTAATCTATCACTCTCATGTATTAAAATATCTCTCAAATGTTTGTCTTTCACAACATTAAAATCAAGTGTATCTTTCAATATTTCTTCAGAAGTTTTCTCAATTAAAGTATAGACTTCAGGGGAAACAGAATCATTCTTAATTGCAAAAGAAGGGTTAATTAAAAAAATAGAAGTCAAATGTAAAGGTTCATCAAATGATAATTTTCTAATTACATCATTGGGGCTACTCATTAAAGGAAGTTGTCTTTTCAAGGGTTTAATTGTTCTTTTAACAGGATCCACAATATTACCTGAAGAAGATTTGTTATTATACATACCAACATGTTTATCAAACAAATTACTTACCATGGCAAGGGAGGAAACTTCCCCTGTGCTTTCTTTCTTCTGCCTCCCTGATAAGGATGGGGCTGAGGAGATGGATGGTATGTTGGTGTCCTGGATGGGCCAGGGTGTTGAGCTGTTGGTTGCTGAACATTCTGTTGGTAATGGTTCATCAAGTAATCCCATTTCCACTGCTCCACCTGCAGAGTGCTTTGATTTTGGGTGAAGGAGCTGGGTGCCTGATTGGGCTGAGGTTGAGGCTGAGGCTGGGAGGCTGGGAAATGAGGAGGTTGAGCCTGTTTGGGATTTAATAACTCCTGCATCTGCTGCCAGAGTGTGTCTACCCTTTCCTTGCACTTCATGCTTTCTGCCTTCAGTTCTTTGATGTGACTGGACAGATTGTTTACTTGTTGAGTTAATGGTATCTTTTTTATTTTTATACCTTTGAGTGGATTGTCCTGATTTATTAGAGGTTTTACTTCTTTCAGAGGTGTTTGGTGAGGGGGGTTTGCCACTTCTACTGCCATTTTCACGTCCTGAAGGTTTTTTGTCAGATGAATAATTTTTGTAAGTTAATTTAGAAGAACCTACAGATTCAGTTTAAACATCCACTTTAATCTCATCCACATGTAAGTTATCCATGCTGTTAGCCAAACTACTGGACATTTAAACTGTGAAAAAAGAATCAAAATTATTTTAACAATTCTAATTGTTATTTTCAAAATAAAATATAATTTATTGAATTTTTAACAAAACATAAAAAATTTTAAATTTTTATCAAAAATCAATTAACAAAAAATGTAATACAAATAAATGTAATTACAATTTTTTATTAAGAAATAAAAATAATTAAAATGGGACCAATCAACAAAGGTTTTATAAGTCAACCAAAATAATTAATACCAAAAAATAATATATTGGCAATATTGGGAGTAAGTACTGAGTACTATTATGGTCAACCAATAAACAATAAATATTTAATAAAATTAATTAAATAATTTATTAAAAACTAATTGTCTCCTAGGACTAAGAGTTTTACTCTACTATGGTCAACTAGGAAAAATAATAAAATAAATAAATAAAGATAATGAACACTTACACTCAGTGAATTAGCCATTAAGCCACAAACACTGTTATTGCAGTAAAAAAATAATAATATGAGTGAGAGGTGAAAAGGTGAACTTACTATAGTGATCTTGAAATAACTTCAAAATAATATATGTATTAATTTAATATAAACCTGAACGATCAAACCCAAGTTTGAAACACGGTCGTGGCTAAAATTTACTTTTTGTTTTGGGTGGTCCATGCGCTATGTCGATTGTCGCAAGTATCGTAGTTGTTGTCATCGTTTGGAAAGGCCTCCAATTATTGGCCAGTCATCTAGAAGATGGAGAGGAAGAACAAGAGAATACAAAGAAAAGGATTACAACAGATAAAAGAATTGAAGCAATAAAATGATTTAATTATTAAAGAAGAGGCAACAACAATTTTATTGAGACCTGGCACCACAGTTTATTCAAATTTAATATATTTATTAAGTAAGGGTTTATTTTCAATGCGCGGAAACACTTATTGTCGGCTGGTCGTCTAGAAGAAGGAGAAGGATAGAAGAAAGAAAGAGAGGAGGAGAAGGAGGAAAGGAGTATGGGTAATAAAACAAATAAAATTTAATAAAATTATTTAATTTATTGAGAGAAAGGCAACGACGAGTGAGCTGAGAAGAAATAACAATTTGGTTTTATAAATATTAATATTATTTAAGTAAGAATTCTGCGCAGCAACCAATATAATTACTATCAGACTTAAAGCAACCTTTAAATTGTTATATAAAATTTTAATTAGAATTTTATTACTAATAAAAAGAATATAAACGTAATATAAAAATTGTATTTAAATTGTTGAGTGTATAATAAGTGATAAGGCTACAGGGGATTATCCAAGGCCCTTTTATAGGCAATGGGTCCTCTGAAGCGCTACTATATCAGTAAATACAATGATTAGAAAGGAATAAAACAAACATATCAAAAGAGTAAATGAAACATAACAATATAGAGAAAAACATGAAACAATTAATTAAAAGCCCAATTAAGAATCCAATTTCCCCGCCATTAATCCCCAAATCAGTAAGTGACAATAGTAAATAACTAAACAAGAGTGGAAACATAGGAACTATGAGAAATATAATTCCCAACAGATGGTACATCCTGATTAGAGGACATTTTAAGTGAAACAAAAAATAATTTGACGCAACAAAACAAGCAATTAATCTCAATTTAGTCCAAATTAATTTATTTGTTTTTTCTAACACAATTAAGGGTCAAAAGAAGCGTCCTTAATAATTGTTTAGTATCATATGAGAGGTATTAGTTAATATATAAATTTAAGTAATTAATTTAAATATATTATAAATCAAATTTACACTTGTAATTATAATATATGTTTTTTAATTAATTAAATATAAATTTATAATTATTAAATACATAAAAATGCGCATTTATTTGTAGAATATATTATATTATGCTCAATTTAATTGTATATAAAAATATATATAACCAATAAATTTAATGTAACATTTGTATATAATAAAATTCTTATATAATTTCATTATGTAATAAAATATTAAGTTATATTCATTAAATACAAGTCTTACTCACTCTTTAAGGTTTTATAATTTATATATCATTTACTGGACTCCTGGAATAGCCTGGCTGACACTCCCTCACTCTAAAAAAACAATAAAAAAAATGCTAAGATTTTTTCTTTTTGTATTTTTTCAACAGAGCAGGCAGATTTGAAATTTCTTTGCCAGGTATCCATGCATCATGTTCAGATGATTTGTTCTTATATCTCAATAAATATTCAGTACCTCTTTCAGAAGTGATAATTCTATTATTGAGAATTTTATCAATTTCTGCTGTTTCTGTGACTTCCTGAGGGTTCTTCTTAGGTCTTCCTCTTCTTTTTGGAAATAAGTCACTGTTGGAAGTATAAGGTTTAAGCAAAGAAATGGGAAAGACAGGATGTTTCCTATCATATGGAGAATACAATACAACTTCTACTGCATTATCACCAACCATTCTTCTAACAACAAATGGTCCTACAAAAGGATCTTTTAATTTGTGGTTACCTTGTAAATTGAAATGGACAGTAGAGATCAAC
Organism: Hemileia vastatrix; assembly: GCA_030280995.1. Lineage (NCBI taxonomy): Eukaryota > Fungi > Basidiomycota > Pucciniomycetes > Pucciniales > Zaghouaniaceae > Hemileia > Hemileia vastatrix. The sequence goes on from JASXTE010000015.1 coordinate 17,052,694, forward strand.
ACTTCATCACCCTTGTTAAATGTGTATTCTTTATGGGATTTATCCCATCTTTTCTTTTCATATTCAAATGCTTTATCAATACAACTCTGAGCATGTTTTCTGCATAGCTGTTGCATTTGCATAAAAGATTTTACACCAGGGTGTAGTTCCAACTTAGGTAATTTATTATTGAGAATTTGAGCAGGAGTGTTTGGGACATAACCTAACCAAAGCTCAAAAGGCTTTTTCTCAGTGACAGAATGAACAGTGCTATTATATGCAAATTCAAGACCAGGCAAAAGAGTGACCCAATCATGAGTAAATCTGTCATTATCTTTATATTCTAAACCAAAGGCACAATACCTTCTAATCATATCTTCCAGAGTTTGAATCATTCTTTCAGCTAGACCATCAGTCTGAGGATGGTGAGCTGTAGACAATTTTAACTCACAGCCACAAATATCCATCAAAGAGGTCCAAAACTCAGAAGTGAATTTTGGATCCCTATCAGAGATAATGGCTTTTGGAAAACCAATAATATTAAACATGTAAGACCACCATAAGAAAGCTAATTCTTTTGTGGATACATCTTTGTGGGTTGGAATAAATTTGCACATTTTTGTGAATCTATCAACTATTACCCAACAAGAGTTAAAGCTGTCTTTACCTGCAACAGGAAGACCAGTGACAAAATCCATATTAATGATTTGCCAGGGAGCATTAGGTGCTTCAATATGTTGTAATAACCCTGCTCTCTTACCTGTTAATCTTTTAGATTTTTGGCAGGAATCACAAGATTCAACATATAATTTTGTGTCTTCAGACATATTAGCCCACCATGCAGTGTTTTTGATTCTAATCAATGTTTTTTCAAGATCAAAATGACCAGCTAATATGTCATCATGACAAAGTTTGAGGATAGTTTCTTTCATTGAAGGAGGAATAACAATTACATTGGTAAGCTTCCTTCTATAATAAATATAACCATCTTCAATAGAAAACTTTCCTTTATTTAAAGCATTTTGGTATTTTGCAGGAAGAGTTTTTATTAATGCTTGAATTGAAGCATTCTTAGGATCATTCAAAATAGTAACTAATTTATTTAAGTCAGAATCTTTATCATATGAATCCAGTATTAACTGTAATAACTCTTCTTCCATATCAACTATAAATATACCATGTATATGAACAGTGTCATCCTCAGGTACATAAGCAGGATTGGAGTCATTATTTGGCAGAGGCAATCTGGAGAGCATATCAACATTAGAGTGAACATTTCCAGCTCTGTGGATAATAGTCATCCTTCCTCTGTATTCCTGAACAGCAAGTTGCCACCTGAACATATGTCTGTTAGGTGTTTTGAGGTTTAAGAGAGATTTCACAGCACTACAGTCAGTTACCAACTCAAATTTTTGGTCATCCAAGTAGTAATGAAGTTTCTCAAGAGCCCAAACAACTGCTAAGCACTCCAATTGAGTGGCACCATATTTCAATTCACTATTTCTTAAGGTTCTTGAAATATAACAAATTACAACCTCTGAGGATTTATCATTAATAATTTGCTTTTGGTGAAGGGCAGCACCCAGACCAATAAAGTTTGCATCTGTATAAAGTACAAATGGCTTGTTAAAATCTGGGAGAGCCAATATAGGGGCTGACATTAAGCAATTTTTCAATGTATTAAAAGCTTTTTGACAGTCATCATTCCAGAGAAAAGCAACATCTTTTCTGGTTAGTTTTGTAAGAGGCAAGGCTATGACCTGATAATTTTTAATATATTGTCTATAATAGCCACACATACCTAAAAAACTTTGGATTTCTCTTACAGAAGTTGGTGCTTTCACATTTTGAATGGCAGCAACTTTATTATGGTCTACACAAATTTGTAAGCCTGACACAACATGGCCAAGGACTTTCAAAGATTGAAAACCAAATTTACACTTTTTTAAAGATAAGGTCATATTGATTTCATCCATTTTTTGGAAAACTCTATTTAAGTGAATCATATGTTCATCAAAAGTTTTAGAAAAAACAATAATATCATCAATATAAACCATGAGCCAACCTTCAATAATTTCTTGATGGAAAGTGTTATCCATGACTTTTTGGAAAACTGAAGGAGCATTTTTAGGGCCAAATGGCATCCTAACATACTTATATATTCCCATATGAGTAGCAATAAGCAAAAAATTTTGAGAATTTTTCTCAACTGGAACTTGATGATACCCTTTATTACCATCCAGACAACTAATAAATTTTGCACCTGGCAAGGTAGCATGTATTGAATTAATTCTGGGTAAAGGATAAATATCATCAACAGTATAAGTATTTAAAGCTCTGTAATCTCCACATAATCTAGCTTTATCTTTTTCATAAGAAATTAAGACTGGGGAGATGACACAATATTTGGGGGTGACATCCACTTTTTCAATGATATTCATTTTCAATAATGTTTCAATATTATCTTCAATATCTTTTCTTTTTGATGGAGAAGCAGGATATGGTTTTTTCTTAAGGGAAGGAGGAATATCACTCAAATTACAGGATAAGGTAATTTTCATCTCTTCCTGAACAATTCCCAAGACATGAGAACCATGAGCAAAAGCCATAGGGAAAGAGGTAATAGAGGCAACAATAGAATCCTTTTTTTCATTGGTCAAATGATCACCAAAAGAAGCGGTATTTATTTCATGTAATAAATCATCCATTTCAGTTGTTGTTCTACCTTTACATTGGGTCAGTGAGTTACAAGATTTCAACAAATGCCCAGAAGGTTTAGGAGAAGAAATTTTGAATTTTCTTTTCCCATTCATTCCTAAGGTAAAGCAATTATTTGCTGGGTCCAGTTTCACACCAAACATGGTTAAAATATCATTTCCCATAATAAACCAATTGCTCAAATTATCATTTTTCATGACAACAAATTCACAAATAGCCCTGACAAAACCACCATTATATTTGAAGAATACAGAGGTTTTGTATTTGCCAATAGGAAATAAGGTAGAACCATACCCTCTCCATTTTTCAGAAGTTATAGGCAATAATTTACTCAAATATTCCTTATCCACTGAAGCCAAAGCTTTTTCAGATACTACACTTCCTCCAGCACCAGAATCAAGAACTACATCAACATTTTTACCATTAATGATAACAGGTGCCTTTAAAGGGGATATAGGAATAGAATTGTTAGTAATATCTTTAATTATTTCAGCATTTTCTACTGAAGATAAATACACAATCTTCAGATATATTATTTAAATAATGGACATCATGTTCTAACATTAAATAGTTTATAAGATCTCTTTAAATTATCAATTCTTTGGATAAAGTGTTGCCAATCAGAGGAAGAATCACCATCAAAGGTAGGATATTGGTCTAACTTAGGCCAATTTTTCTGACTACTGGGATGGTCCACTTTTTGGTTTGAATTATTCATTAGTAATAATTCCTGAAGTTTAGCCAGGTGTTCAGAAATTTCATTATTTACAGAAACAGCTGGTGCATGACCATCACAAGATTTTTTGCTAGTAGCAAAAGATTTTACAGACTCATTGTCAGTTTGTTTAATGGTTGAAATATGAGGAAGAAAGGATGAACTTTGTTCAGGTTTTTTCCCTTTATTTTTATGCAGCTTACTGGCAGAAATCTCATTTAATTCATTATTGATGGTTAAGGTTGAGAACTTTTCCTGTAGGTCAGACACATAGTTTCTTATTCTTGGAATTTCAGACATCTGGTCATTCACTTTTGCAAGAGATAGAACATTTCTGTCCTCAGAAACTGAGTGTTTGGTACTTAGTGCATGGAAGTCATTTTTTAGTTTCTTCAACTCATTTTGTAGAGATTTTATTTCATTTTTGAATGAATAATTTTCCTCAATAAGGGGTTTCAATTCACTCAATGTCTTATGCAGACTGATATTTCTATCTGAGATAGCTCTATGGTCACTTCTTATTTGTTTTTGTTGACTAAGAACAATATTCAAGGTTTCTTTGATTTTTAAATAAGCTGTATCTTGTACAGAAGAACTCACTTTACATTGCAAGTGTAAATTATTTAATCTATCATTTTCATGGATTAACACATTTCTCACATGTTTGTCTTTCACAATATTAAAATCAAGGGTATCTTTCAATATTTCCTCAGAAGTTTTTTCAATTAAGTTATAGATTTCAGGGGGAACAGAATCATTTTTAATTGCAAGAGAAGGATTAATTAAAGATGTAGAAGTTAAATGTAAAGGTTCATCAAATGACAATTTGCTAATTACATCAATAGGGCTACTAGTTACAGGAAGCTGTCTTTTAACAGGTTTAACTGTTCTTTCACCATGTTCAATAATATTACCTGCAGAAGAAGATTTATTAGAAAACATACCCAAGTGACTATCAACCAAATTACTTACCATGGCAGAGGAGGAAACTTCCCCTGGGACTGGGTTTGGGATTGTGCTTGGGCCTTCTTTCTCCTGCTTTGTTGGTAGGGATGAGGAGGTGGATGGAAATTGGGTGTTCTGGATGGGCCAGGCTGATGATGGGGAGGGTGTTGCACATTCTGTTGGTAGTGACTCATTAGATAATCCCATTTCCATTGCTCTACTTCCATAGTATTTGGATTTTGGATGGTTGAGCTGGGTGGCTGTGAAGGTTGAGCCTGAAATTGAAGCTGATTGGGAGGCAATTGAGGAGGGGCCTGGGCCTGAATCTGGTTCCTGAGTTCTTGGACCTGATCCCACAATGTGTCTACCTTTGCTTTGTACGTCATATTTTCTGTCTTCAACTCTTTTATATGACTGGATAGGTTGCTGATTTGTTGTGGCAGAGGAAGCTTTTTTATTTTGAAGCCTTTTGGAAGACCTTCTTGAGGCACTAGAGGCTTTACTTCCTTCTGTGGTACTGGGGGAAGGGGGTTTGGTTTGTTTGCATTTCCTGTCATTTCCACATCCTGCAGTATGTGAATTCTTTGTGTTAGCATAAGATTTTTTATGACCAACTTTAGAAGAACTTACAGTGTCAGCATCATAGTCAATTTCTATCTCATCCACTTGCATGTTATCCATTTTTTCTGTCAAATTGTTGGACATACTAGTGGGAAGATTAATATTTTACTTTGTACTTTATAAAAAAAATAATCAAAGTTAGTCAATAATTGCTCCCAATAATATAAAAAAAAATTTTTTAATTAATTAAATTATAGAAAAAATAACTTTCAATATAAAGTAATAATTAAAAAATTAATTTTAAAAAATTGGATTGCAAGTTTAAATTGGGAATAACAAGTTAGTTAATTCAACCAATTGATTACCAATATTAAATATGGCAATATATTGGGACTAAGCACAATGTACTTTTAAGTCAACCAAAATTAACAATAATTAATAATAAAAAAAAATTAAATTAATAATTCAATTTGTATTAATAATAATGTCAATTCTTCTAGGACTAAGAGGATTTAACACTCTATAATGGTCAACTAGGAAAAAAAATTTTTAAAAATTGAACACTTACACTCAGTGAATCAGCAATTAAGCCACAATCACTGTTATTGCAATAAAAATATAGTAATATGAGTGAGAGGCGCAAAGGTGAACTTACTATAGTGATCGAAAAATCACTTCAAAATAATATAAAAATTAATATTATATAAACCTAAGATGTCGAACCCAAGTTCGAAACACAGTCGCGGCAAAAGTTTCGTTTTGCTAGGTGGTCCGTGCGTTTTGTCGTTCGTCGCCAGGCTTCGATCGTCGTCGTCGTTTGGAAAGGCCCTCAGTTGTCGGCTGGTCGTCTAGAAGAAGGAGAAGGATAGAAGAAAGAAAGAGAGGAGGAGAAGGAGGAAAGGAGTATGGGTAATAAAACAAATAAAATTTAATAAAATTATTTAATTTATTGAGAGAAAGGCAACGACGAGTGAGCTGAGAAGAAATAACAATTTGGTTTTATAAATATTAATATTATTTAAGTAAGAATTCTGCGCGGCAACCAATATAATTACTATCAGACTTAAAGCAACCTTTAAATTGTTATATAAAATTTTAATTAGAATTTTATTACTAATAAAAAGAATATAAACGTAATATAAAAATTGTATTTAAATTGTTGAGTGTATAATAAGTGATAAGGCTACAGGGGATTATCCAAGGCCCTTTTATAGGCAATGGGTCCTCTGAAGCGCTACTATATCAGTAAATACAATGATTAGAAAGGAATAAAACAAACATATCAAAAGAGTAAATGAAACATAACAATATAGAGAAAAACATGAAACAAATAATTAAAAGCCCAATTAAGAATCCAATTTCCCCGCCATTAATCCCCAAATCAGTAAGTGACAATAGTAAATAACTAAACAAGAGTGGAAACATAGGAACTATGAGAAATATAATTCCCAACAGATGGTACATCCTGATTAGAGGACATTTTAAGTGAAACAAAAAATAATTTGACGCAACAAAACAAGCAATTAATCTCAATTTAGTCCAAATTAATTTATTTGTTTTTTCTAACACAATTAAGGGTCAAAAGAAGCGTCCTTAATAATTGTTTAGTATCATATGAGAGGTATTAGTTAATATATAAATTTAAGTAATTAATTTAAATATATTATAAATCAAATTTACACTTGTAATTATAATATATGTTTTTTAATTAATTAAATATAAATTTATAATTATTAAATACATAAAAATGCGCATTTATTTGTAGAATATATTATATTATGCTCAATTTAATTGTATATAAAAATATATATAACCAATAAATTTAATGTAACATTTGTATATAATAAAATTCTTATATAATTTCATTATGTAATAAAATATTAAGTTATATTCATTAAATACAAGTCTTACTCACTCTTTAAGGTTTTATAATTTATATATCATTTACTGGACTCCTGGAATAGCCTGGCTGACACTTATAGCTATTACTAGACTTAGAGCAACCATAAAATATTTATTTACTTTTAAAAATGTTAATAAAAATAAAATAAATGTAATAGATTAAAAATTATATTTTAGTTGAGTGTAAATAGTGATGCAGCTACAGGGGATATTCCAAAGCCTTTTATAGGGAAAGAACCCTCTGAAGTGTCACAATATAGTAATTACAAAATAGGAATAAAATAAAACAAGAAATTAAAAAGAATAGAACTAAAACATGGAGACTGAGAGAAAAACATGAGACAATAAACTAAATCTGTGAGTAAGTAACTAATTTTCCCACAATAAGTCCCCAAAACAATTAGTTAAAATAATTAGTAACCAAGTAAGTCTGAACCATGAGAACAGTGAGTAAAACAATCCAAAACAGACGTTACAGTGACATGTAAAGGGTTTAATTAAAACAAAGAGAATTATTTTCACGCCAAAAATCCATGTAATCAATTTAATCCAGTATAAAGCAATTTTAATTAATTGTTTAAACTATGTGATTAATTCAATGACTAGTTTAAATGAAACATATAATTAATTTAATGATATTTCTAATTTAAAGTGAGGATTTTAATACTATGTTATTAAATAAGTGTTATAATTTATTTAATAAATTTTCTGACACAATTAAGGGACAAATAAGCGCCCAATATTATTGTTTAATAATATATGAAAAGTTTTATTTAATATATAAATTTAATTACATTATAAGTCAATTTTACACTTATAATTATAATATATTTTTATAATTAATTAATTATTAATTTATAATTATTAAATACATAAAAATGCACCATTTATTTGTAGAATATAAAATATATTATGCTTAATTTAAATTTATAAATAATTTATATACCAATAAAATTAATATAAGACTTATATTTAATAAGATACTTATATAATTTTATTATGCAATAAAATATTAATTTATATACATAAAATGCATATTTTACGCCCTTTTTCAGGTCCAATAAATTAACATATCATTTACTGGGCTCCTGGTATAGCCTGGCTGACAATCTATCTCTATATTGCTTTTCTTAATTTATTGGAACCTCCTTATTCAATTTTTTATGGTGCTCTCGCATAGATCCTTATATACACATACCTCCATAACCTTTTTTATAACAATCTTTACCCTCATTTTTTTCCTTTAAACCACAGTCATCACTTTACTCTAACTTTTCACACTACTTTTCCAAAGTTTCAGAACCTATCTTTTATATAATCAGTATTTTCATCTTTTAAAAAAATCCTTAATATTATTTTTATTTAATATTTTTCTTACCATCTACTTCATCATTGTTTCTTCTTATGAGATTTATCAACACTTTTCTGATAAGTTATGAGTTGTTCATGATCCTTATCTGCCATATTTTTGTTTTGTAGTGTTGTTTCAATTTTTTCTTTTAATAATTTTAGCTTTGTCATTTTGTCTTTTTTTGCAATGTACTATGGAATGTCTATTTCTAGAAGAGAAAAAATTCCAAGTCCTTTGAATAGCTTCTTGAAAACTTGAATTGATGATCCCAGACATGTGAACCCTTCTTCCTCATTACCTTGTGACGTGTAATGCAGTACTTCATTTGCTGGCCAAAGTATCAACTATAGTCCATCACAGTTGTTGAAGTTTATTTTCATCTCCAACTCTGGGAAAATAAACTCTCCTCCTTCTTGTCGTGGTTTATTCTTATTGTATGGGTGCTCATTGAGTTCATTTATATATGTATTTTTGGGGTACCAAATCCCAAATGCATATCGACTCCCATCCCTATTGCAGTGCAGAGTGTTACTGTATCTGTTACCATTAATCCCCATGGTCCATGTCAGATTTCCAAAAAATGAGTCCTCTACCTCTTCACAACCTGGTATATTTAACTCTTTTGACAATACCCATGCTTCCTCATATAACTTCTTTGACAACAACTGGAAGAAAAATCTATAAAAAATTTATAATCATTTTTTTGCTTGATCTCTTTCAGCTTTTGTAATTTTTTTATTCACATATTTCCCTAATACAGTCTATTAATGTTTAAATAATTGGAAAACATGAAAAAAATGCTTACTTAAATCAAGAGGAATTGAGCATCCCATCAAAATTCCATCAGCAAACATTACTCCACTTTCTTGTGGTTCATTACATGAGATCACATGCTTCAAATGCTGAAGATCTCTCATGGCCTGTCTCATATCATCAAGTTTATTGAGATTTTCTAACTGCTCCAATAAAATTGATGATATAATGATCCGTTGTGCACCACTTTTTCTGGGCTGGATGAAGTATGTTTCCTCATTCAGCTGCTTGAAATCTTGTGGGTTTAATGCTCCATATTGTGTCTTGTGTATCGGTTTTACATTCAATTGTCTACCAAAAATCATATTTCCATCTATTATGCTAATTACCCCCTCTTCTGCTTCTTTACTTGCCATAATATTTCCTTTTTCATTTTTTTGAAGGTTTTTTCTTCCCTGCCCTTCTCCCTCAATGTTTTCCTTTACCATCCTTCTCAAGAAGTCTTCTTCTGAATCACACATTGGTTACTCTACTAAAACTTCAATTCAGATATAAATTCATGGTCAGTATGTGAATTCTCAATCATTTAAATCACATAAATTAAATGTTTGAGTTGAAATAACATGATTCAGAGTCTAAGAGGGGCAATAGGGCTCTAACAACATGCTTGCTGCATTAAACCTCAATCATGTTATTTCATACTAATCAAAAACTAGAAAATTTTTTGTTATAAAATGAAGATACTTTGAAATACATTAAAGTATTTTAATCCAAAAATTTTCAACCTCCTATTTGGTAACCAAAAAAAACAAGAAACAAATGTTAATTAAAACTCAAATGAAATTTAATACTTTTAAGTTAACATTACATGAATGAGTGACTAAGAGAGGCAATAACGCTCTAACAGCACACTTGCTGCATTAGTCATCAATCACATAAAATTTACTATTCCTACAACTTGAAGAGAACAATTAAGAAAAAAAATCCACATACTTTCATTAATAGTACAGTTGTTGTGAACCGAAAAAAATCTGTAATACAAAAATAAAATTAAAATAAAAAGAATTAGTACAAACAATTACTATATCTAAACAATCTCTTGTCTAAAATTTTTTTGATTGAATGACTATGAGCAACAATATTAAATTCACAACACTATTGCTGTATCAGTCATCAATCATGTAATATATTACCCCAAATTACAAAATTAAATGTGAAGAAAACCTAAGATTACTTACATACTTTTTTTAAAATGTCTATTTGCCCTAACTAGAACTGAACCTACATTAAATAAATGCCATCCAAAACTCATAATGTTAGTAAAAATATCCATTATTTTATGAAAATCTGTCTGGTAAAAATTACATGATTGAGGGTACTAAGAGGGGAAATAATGCTCTAACAACATGCTTGCAGCATTAGCCCTCTATCATGTAATATTTTCCCATTATGACAATTATAAAGTAATATTTTTAAAAATTATAACCATTTACATACCTTTTATACCCTGCAGCTTCTGTTCCCAAATAAGAGCATGTAAAAGAAAATTCAAAAAAAATTAGCAAAATCTTTTATTTATTTAAAACATTTGTTTGTATATATTACTTGATTGAGTTACTAAGAGGGGAAATAATGCTCTAAGAACATGCTCACTGCATTAGAACTCAATCATGTAATAATACAAAAAATTTTAAAGAATTTTCTTTGATGGAAAAACAATAATTTTACATACCTTTATTTATTCAATGATATAATTTTGAATCAATAAATATTTTCAAATAGATATGTGTGAAACAGAACCTGAAGAAAAAAATCCAAGTCAATATCAGAACCACTCATACTACATTTAACAATTTTTAATGCAAAATCAATTCATTCATTCACTAAAATTATTTGTAATATTTACGTACTTCATCATGCCATATATCAAAAAATATATTTGCCTGAATAACATGATCAAACCTTTTCAATAGTAGTTTGTTTTTATTCACCAAATATCTTCAAGCAATCCAGGTAGATATTTTCTGGATGGCTGGCAGAAAAAGGAAGATGGGGTGCTATAAAATTGCACACAGCTTGCAATTCCGCAAAAAAAAATAGTAACTGAAGTTGCAAAGGCAAAAATTCCCCACAAGTATCTCCAAAAATCATACTTATTTCATGAAGGAACTAGGATAGACATATTTATCACACAAAAAGGTACAAATTTAATTTTAAGCTGTGTGGAAGGTCAAATTCAAATTATTGTAGACCACTTGCTACTAATGGATACCATTCAGTAACATGTCTAGTCTTATATTTACTAGATTTAATGTCAAAAAATGTGACAGATATATATCACTTGCCTCCTAGCAATTAACTCACTCTTAGTTGGATGGAAACCAATAAACACATTATTATTTGCAGGGTGATATATTTTCTATTGAATTCCTGCCAGCAATCTTAAATGATAGTCTTTCTGGCAGGTTAAAATGTTAATCAATTTTTTGACCACTTTCAAGCCATTGATTTAATATTTAGATTGTAGAAATTTCTGCATCTAATACCTGATCCATATCTTCTCCAGCTCTTTTCCTTCTTTTTCTCCTCATTCTCCAAGCTCATATTGTCTTTTCCTGCTCATTTTGACCAAGGAATCACTGAGATACAAGCTCAAACGTTGAGGACAACTGTTCTTTCCCACCCGGAGTCATATTCCTCAACCTGGACCTCGAGGGCGTGTTTTTGCACTTGAAATGTCAAACTGTCATTGTGTGGGAATTGCTTCCTTGACTATTTTCCTTTTTATGTCAACGTCAAGTAGTTTTCTGTTGTTTTGGATGGTGTAATTTGTCATATAATCAAGCCTCTGCTTGCTGTTTTTGTTTTCCCCATCAAAATCTTTTTCTTTCTATTCTCTTTGCTCCCTCCATTGCTTCCTCCTGTCCCCTGCTTCCCCTTTGGCTGCTTCTGACCGTCATTGCACTGTGTGGGGAGAATAGAGTCTTTTGTTCTGTTTTAGCACACGCTTTGTTGTAGTTACTTGTTGTTGTAAGGAGCAAAGTTTTTGATTGACCTGTGTTTAGCTCTCCCCTGTGCTAAAACTTCTACATAGATGGCTGGCAAGCCAAAAACAGGTGCAAGTACCTGCCAGCCAGTAATTGGCAGGTTGGGTGAATCAATTATTCATTTAGCCCCTAATTTCCTGCCAGATAGAAACAAACAAATTCTGTTTCTGGCTGGCAGGGTAGCAGATTTTGTGGTTTGGGAAATGAATCAATTTCTACTTCTTTTCAGCAGGATTATGATGCTTAGCTTTCTGGAATGAATGAAGCAAATCTATTCTTTTTTGGAAACCTTGATATGCCTGCCAGCCAGCTGAAAAGCATATTGCTTTCTAGCTGGCAGGTTATGATTTCAATTGATCATATTTGATCAATTTTCTTGAGAAACTCGCTTGCTTCATGCCAGCAAGATTAAAAAATATTGAGGGGGAGAAGGAGATAAAAATTCATATTTGAGAAGATAATTTGCCTGCCAGCCAGCAGAAAATGATTAACTTGCTGGCTGGCAGGTTGATGTAGCAAGCAGTGGCAATTGATTGATCAATCAACTTGACAGCTGTCTGTCATCCATCAATACAGACATTTTATGGCTTTCAGGAAGCTTTCAAGTTGATTGATTGATAAACTTGAACTCTACATCAACCTGCCAGCCAACTGAGAAGAAATTTAGTTGCTGGCTGGAAGGGCTTTACAATTCATTTGCTAGCTGCATGCCAGACAGCTAGGAAGCAACTAGCTGTCTGGCATACAGCAAGCAATTTATTTTTGGGGGGATACTTGCCAGAGAAGGGTGGCAAGTGCCTTAAAAACTTGGAAATGCCTGCCAGCCAGCTTAAAAGTAACTGGTATGCTGGCTGGCAAGGTCAGGATAAGAGATATTTTTAAGATGCCAGCCAGACAGTGATTAAAATGACAGCTGTCTGGCAGGCACTAAGTGAGACAGCAGTTAAAGAAACTAAATATAAGAAAAGATACAAAATAAAAAACAAAAAGAGGCAGGAAATAAAAATGAAAGATAAATACAGGCCAAAAAATGAAGAATGAGAGAGTGAAACTATAAAAATAATTAAAAAGAGAAAAAAAGAGATAAACAGTCATTGATGAGCCATCCAAAAAAAAACTTACTATTTAATTATTGACAGGTTCTGTAGGAAGTGATCAGAAGCAAGTCAAGGGGTCAAAGAGTTTGTTGGAGAAAGCGTAGGTAGTGCGTTTTTGATGAATAATGACAATTTGGGAATATCAAATTAAGACTCAGTCATAGAAATAAGTGAGGGCAAGCAAATAAAATGAGCAAACTTAAGAGATGGATAATATGCAACTTTCAATGTCAAAAAACATTTGGCATGTAAATAAGGATGATTTTCTGTCAAACAAAAATCCATGCAAAATAATTAAATCTTTAAATTCAAAAAAAAAATTTAACATTTCTTAATTCAATTTTAATCACCTGCATTTCAATTTCTAACTATAGTTAGTTGAATGTTTCTAATTTTGTAGAATAGAATGTACACTAACAACTCAAAAATGTTTGAACAATGACAAAAAAAATTGAAAAAAATGATTTTGTGTAGAATTTATGATAACCATTGGTAAGTCAATGATTAACTTCAATTATTTATTTAAATTTTTCTATAGCGGACATATCTTCTTTTAATTTCATACAATTTCAACCAGCATTGGTTATGAATTATATAGAGAAGTTAATTGTAAATACATGATGACAGTGAAATTGTAACATAACAAGAAGCAAAAAAAAGAAGGCAAACCACAGCATCAAAGATTATTGCATGACAGGAACAATATTTGAAAATCTAGCAGATTGTCAAAACAAATACCCCCAACTAATGGGGCCGTGGGAGAGTGAAAGATAAGACTTATAGTGTTAAAGGGATCTTTAAGCTGTTGTGCTACTTTCAGAAGGGCAGAGAATTGTTTTTGGTGAGCAGGACAGGAGAGGATGACACATTCTTGAGTATTTTTGGTCCATAAGGGGCTTATGAGGCAGTTTGGAGAAGGTGAAGCATTGAATTGGTTAAGTTACTTTTACAGGAGCATGGCCTGATAAAAATTGAATAAATTCCATAGCATGAGATTAGGATAACCTTGTCAAAAATTTATACATGCTGGCTGGGTCACAATTTCTTCTTAATTTCCTGAGTGGATTAGAATATGGGGGGTTAGCAGTGAGGAGATAAAAACATTTTCAAGTATTATAAACATATTTTTACTTTCTTCCTGGTTGTTTAACTGTTTGTACAGATTATGTCTCCTCTTAATTATTATTCATTCACCAAAATTTATTCATATTATTTAGAATTTTTTCTGTCTATCACTAATCATTTTTGTATATTAGATATTATAAACTTCTCCTGCTGTATTTAATATTGATAAAAATGGTATATTACAAGAATATTCTGAATGCAAAGATATTATAAGTAAAACTCTTCTTTTATACCTTTATAATAATTTTTTTTTGGGAATCATTGGCTTATTTTTTTTTTGGTAAACAACATTTATATAACAATAATCTGAAAAGTTGAAAACTCCAACTTGAAAATTTTATTGGACTGTCTAAAATGAAAATTTGTTTCAATTATTGAGAATGTGATTTCAACATGTTCTCAACAGATAATAATTTACTCATCAGTGAGTGTTCACATGAGCTTCAAGGTGTGTTCAAAGTAAATTCAATACTTCTTCATGATGGTTTCATCACTTCCTCAATGTGTGCTAAAAAAGATATGAATTAGGGTTCAAGGTTGAAGACTTGCTAGCAAGTCTGCCCCCCATATTATGTGGTTCCTGGAAGTTGCCCATTTCCTTCATCCTCATAGAATTCTCTTTCTGTCTCTAAACTCATAGATCCAACATATTTAGTTTCCCAGCCACCATCCTTAGGCGCTACTAAAATGGCTGTTACTAGGATACCATCATCACCCATAATCCTGATTCCTATAGTCTTATTCAAACAATAATCTATTGTTGCTGAATTATCCATCAAAAATTGTGCTCCCAAAACTGGTTTCACTACACCCATAGGAAAATAAAATTGTAGATCTCTTGATGCTCCCACAACTTGCGTCTGAACAGATTCAGCTACCCCCATAACTGGTAACCTACCACCTTTCTTTCACCATCTTTCACTGGCAAACCTAAATCCACAGAATCCCCCGCAGAGACTACATTGATCTGAGAACCAGTATCTACTAGCGCTCTGATCTGCTTCCCATTTATTGTAACCATTAAATACCATAATGGCCCTGCATAATGTGGTACCCTCAATAGTCCCACCACTTGTTGAAATGAATGTTCTGCCAAATCATACTCAACACAATTCTCAACTCTTTGCTTCGTACATTTATCTACTATGCCATTGGCTATGTTTGGAGCTACTGCTGTTAACACCCCCAATGGCACTGAAACTGTTGTTTTAAGACATTCTGAAATTAAATCTTCACCTGCCTTAGGAAAATCACTATGAACTGGATTCTGAATCCTCTATTTTTGTTGAGTTGCCTTTGCACCAGCTTTTGCCCTACCTGGAGGATTCGTTGGAGTATTATGTTTTACTTCAGGCATTCCTTCTGCTGGTACCACTTTCTGTTGAATTATTTCTGGCTCTTCTAACAGTTGTTCCTCAATGCACTGATCCATACCATAATACATCCTCCATTTCCACATCCTTAATTAGTACTGGTGTATTCTCTCTTGTCATATACCATACCTCTTCAATTTCTTCTGGGTTCGCCTATTTGGACCCAGCCCTTCTCAGCCTACTAACAGTTGGCAGAGCCATTTTCTTATGTTTGGCTGAAAACATCTCCAATTGAACAGTAGTGAGTGGCGCTGCAACCACCCCATATTTGACCTTAAAATCCAATACTGCACAAGTGACTGAAAAATTAACTAACTCCGTGTTTTTGTCTGTAGACTTCTTGCCCTTACTAGACTTCACTTCCATAGCCTTTTTGTTGATATGATCAATGAATTTAGCTCGCATCCGTCAATCCTTCTCCATAACAAGTTTTGTGGTGTCCTCTAACATTAAAGCTGCCCCATCCTTGAAGACTACCTTGTCTTCTTTGTCTTTTTGAAGTGAATTACATCTCATTCTTGTATGGCCTTCTTTATTGCAATAATAACATACCATAGAAGAAAATGTTGAAATTTCTGCCTCTAATACCTGACCCATTCCTTACTCCAGCTTCTTACCATTGTCTCAAGTCATTCTCCTTGCTCATATCCTCTTTTCCTGACCTTTTCCGCCAAGGAACTTCAAAGATACGAGCTCCAGCATCAAGAACAATATTTCTTTCCCACCCGGAGTCAATGTATTGATTCTGGACCTCGAGGATGTGTTTCTTTACCTGGAGTGTGAATCTTTTCCCCGGCTGAGAACTTTTTCCTTGGATGTGAACCTGTCTCTTTTTCTGTATTGTAGTTTAGTAGTTTTGTCGACGTCGTGTTAGTTTCTATTGTTTTGGATGGTGGACTTTGTCATATAATGAGCCCTCTCTTTGCCATTTCCGTTTTCCCCATCCAAATCTTTTTCTTTCTCTTTCTCTCTATTCTCTTTATCCCTTCCACTGCTTCTTCCTGTCCACTGCTTTCCCTTTTGGCCGCATCTGACAGTCTTTGCACTGTGTGGGGAGAATAGAGTCTTTTGTCCAGGTTCTTTCCTTTTCTTTTCTGTTATCTTTTCTCTAATTCTCTTAGTCCTAACCACAGCAACTCACACTTGTGTCCCTTATAGTTTTAGCACACGCTTTGTTGTAGTTACTTGTTGTTGTAAGGTGCACAGTTGCTGATTAACCTGTGTTTAGGTATGTTTGTTTTTACAATGAAATCCAAATCTTTTTCTTTCTCTTTCTCTCTATTCTTTTTATCCCTTCCACTACTTCTTCCTGTCCACTGCTTTCCCTTTTGGCCGCATCTGACAGTCTTTGCACTGTGTGGGGAGAATAGAGTCTTTTGTCCAGTTTTAGCACACGCTTTGTTGTAGTTACTTGTTGTTGTAAGGTGCACAGTTGCTGATTAACCTGTGTTTAGCTTTCCTCTGTGCTAAAACTTCTTCAGGTTATGGGCCCAGTTGCCTAAAGTACCTCTCTCAAGAATACTTACAACAAAACCGCTTACTGGACAATAAAACAGCCTTTTCTCTCAGATTTTGGATCATCCTCTTCACATCTCATCTTCTTTCTCTCCAAATCTTTGCTGTTGACTCGACCAAATCATGGCCTCCAATCAGGATTCAAGTAGGGTTATGGTCACCCCTCTCACTGACAAATCCTATGACACCTGGGAACACATTATGCGTCTTCACTTTGAAGTTCTGGATCTTTTTGGCATTGTTTCTGGACAAGTTCCTGCCCCTGTTCCTCACAATGATGGTTCACCTTCAGACGCTGAAATCAAAGCTCAACTTGCTTTATGGATCAAAAATGACACCAGGTGCAAGTATGAAATCATCACCAGATTGGATGATGTTAACAAGAAGCTGGTCAACACTTGCCACACCTCTGCTCAAATGTGGTCAGTTCTTGCAAGAAGACACGCCAGCAATAAAGTTGGATCATGGATCTCTCACTTTCTCTCTATGGTTACTCTTTCTCTTTCTAAAGGAGGAGACCCCAAAACTCATGTTGATGCTTTCAAAGGCATTAACTTCCATATGATCCGCTCTGGGCTCATCATTCCCCAGGAAATTCTTATTTATCTCTTCTTTGCCACTCTTCCACCCTCCTACAAACATTGGCGTGGTTTGCTCACCAGAGACAGACAGGAAATTGATCACCTGCATCTGGATGATGTTTTATCTTCCTTCCTGGATTATGCTGCTGATGACAAAGTTGTTGATGAATTTCACAATGCTATGTCAAATGTTAATGCTCATTCTGCCTCAGCCAAATCATCAAAATCATCCAAATCCAAGGCACGCAGCAAACTCTCATGTTCTGTCCATGGTCAAAATGTTGGACATGATGATAATCATTGCTTTGTTCAACATCCTGAACTGCGTCCCAAGAAGAACCAAGCCAACTCAGCTGCCCCATCAAAGGACAATTCCAACAAAGCAACTCCTGTTCCCCCTCCTCAGGAAGAACAACCTGATGCCACGGCCAATTGTGCTTTTGTCTTCCCCTCTGATGAAGAATTTCTTTTTACAGCTGTTGCCTGCTTGTCTGAAAAATCAAATTCTGACTGCATTATCAACGCTTCTGCTTCCATGGCTTCTCATTCCTCAAACCTTTCTCCAATTATTGATTCTGGGTCCAGCTGTCATATGTTTAACAACAGAGACAGTTTTATCAGCTTTCAACCTGTCAACATTCGAATTCAACTTGCTGGTATTGGGAAATCAATCTATGCAACTGGAAAAGGAACTGTTGCTGCTTCTGGAGGAATGGAAGGAAAAGTTTTCTTTTCTGATGCTCTTTATGTCCCTGATCTTGGAAGGAATCTCATCTCCCTGGGACGTCTTTGGAGAACTGGTTGTCTTCTCATCCCTGCACCAGTTAATCCTACATCAAACTTCATTATTTCACGTAATGGAAAGAATTATATGGGAGGAGTCATCTCCAATTCATTATTTGAAGTTTCTGTGGTTTCACAAGGCATGTCTCCTCCTAATTCCTCAGCTCTCTATGCAAAAGCTTCAAGTCAGTCTCTAACTCTCTGGCACAACAGATTAGGACATACCTACGCCCCATATATTCAAAAACTTTTTAATGGAATGGCATCTGATGTATCTAGTTCTAGTTTGTCTGATTCTGAAATGCATTTTTGTGAACCGTGTGTGTTGGGTAAACAAACCCATGCTTCCTTTCCTGGCCAGTTGCCTGTTGCCAAAAATCCTCTTGAAGTTATCCACACGTATTTATCTGGGAAAATTCAACCTCCTTCTTTTGATGGTTCTCAGTATTACCTTAAGTTCACTGATCAGGCCACTTCATACCGTCATGTTTACCTTCTTTCCTCAAAAGCCCAAGTATTCAAATATTTCTTGGAATATAAGGCATCTGTAGAGCTGCAATCTGGCTTCAAAATCAAAAAGCTTGTTTGTGACGGTGGTGGTGAGTATATCAACGCTAGTCTAGTCAACTTTCTTAAACAACATGGCATTGCTCTTCAAGTTACGGCTCCTTACACTCCCCAACAAAATCCAATTTCTGAGAGAGGAAACCGTATTACCACTGAAAAATCCAAAACCATGATGTTTCATTCTAATGCACCAATTCACCTATGGTCTGAAGCAGTCAAAACAGCAGTATATCTTGAAAACAGATTACCAACCAAAGCTCTTCAAAACAAATCAACTCCTTTTGAAGCCTGGAATAAATCCAAACCCAGAGTTTCACACCTCAGAGTTTTTGGTTGTGCTTGCTATGCCTTCCTTGATAAACATCAACGTCCTGGAAAGTTTTCAGCTAATGCCAGAAAGTGTGTCATGCTTGGATATGAAGTTGGAACAACAAATTATCATGTTTGGGACCTTGAGCTTAAAAAGATTGTTATTGCCAAATCTGTGGCCTTCAATGAAAATTTTTTCCCCTTTCTTGACTCCTGATTTAAGCGCCCTCAATGGTCACAACTGATGAAGCAAATTCCAGATCAAATTCATGACAGTCAACCACTTCCAACACCTGGCCTTTCCTTTTCTCCAGCTCAATATCCTTCTGAGTCTCCAATTCCTGATCAATCCTCAGGAAACATCTCTGATTCACATTCTGAAGATAATTCTCCTTCTTCTTCTTCATCCTCTGATTTTCACATGTCAGGCACACCTTCCAATTCAACTCCTTGTCCTTCACCTGGCCACTTAACAAGATTACCTCATTCCAATGTCCCAGATGAAGAAGGTTCCAGTCAATCTGATCCATCATATTCATCAATTGAGCCAGACAATCCAGCAGATCCTGATTATGTTCCTTCATCACAATCCCCCAGTTATTCTGACAACTCTTCAGCTGAAACATCCACTCCTGAACATTTATGTCAGATTTATTATGATCATTATCAACATGATTCCTACTCTGATTCTCCTCATCCTCTTGGGTTATATGCAGCAAATGCCTTTGCTTTCTCTCTAGAAGCTCCCTTGCTAGCTCATGAAATTCCTGAACCCCAGTGTTATAAGCAAGCAATCTATTCCAAATATTCAGCAGAATGGGCAGAGGCTGTGAAACATGAACATCAAGCACTTCAGCGTTGTAACACTTGGAAAATTGTCCCCAGGCCTGAAAAAGCTAATGTAAATGGCTGCAGGTGGGTTTTCAGGGTTAAACCTAATGCTGATGGTGGTGTTTCAAAGTTCAAAGCCCGTTGTATAGCAAAAGGATATTCTCAAATCCTAGGAATAAATTTTCATGAAACTTTTGCACCCACTGGATGGATCACTTCTCTCAGGACCATTCTTTCTTTAGCAACTTATTTTGACTGGGATGTTCATCAAATGGATGTAGTGGCAGCTTTTCTCCAGGGAAACTTAAATGAAACTGTTTATATGGAACAGCCTGAAGGAACACTAACTGCTGGAAATGAAGGTAAAGTTTGCCAATTGTTGCGTCCTCTTTATGGCATCAAACAAGCTCCCTTCTGCTGGAATTCACGTATAAATGACTACTTGTGCAAGCTCAACTTCTCCCCCCTGTTGAAATTTCTGCCTCTAATACCTGACCCATTCCTTACTCCAGCTTCTTACCATCATCTCAAGTCATTCTCCTTGCTCATATCCTCTTTTCCTGATCTTTTCCGCCGAGGAACTTCAAAGATACGAGCTCCAGCATCAAGAACAACATTTCTTTCCCACCCGGAGTCAATGTATTGATTCTGGACCTCGAGGACGTGTTTCTTTACCTGGAGTGTGAATCTTTTCCCCGGCTGGGAACTTTTTCCTTGGATGTGAACCTGTCTCTTTTTCTGTATTGTAGTTTAGTAGTTTTGTCGACGTCGTGTTAGTTTCTATTGTTTTGGATGGTGGACTTTGTCATATAATGAGCCCTCTCTTTGCCATTTCCGTTTTCCCCATCCAAATCTTTTTCTTTCTCTTTCTCTCTATTCTCTTTATCCCTTCCACTGCTTCTTCCTGTCCACTGCTTTCCCTTTTGGCCGCATCTGACAGTCTTTGCACTGTGTGGGGAGAATAGAGTCTTTTGTCCAGGTTCTTTCCTTTTCTTTTCTGTTATCTTTTCTCTGATTCTTTTAGTCCTAACCACAGCAGCTCACACTTGTGTCCCTTATAGTTTTAGCACACGCTTTGTTGTAGTTACTTGTTGTTGTAAGGTGCACAGTTGCTGATTGACCTGTGTTTAGGTATGTTTGTTTTTGCAATGAAATCCAAATCTTTTTCTTTCTCTTTCTCTCTATTCTCTTTATCCCTTCCACTGCTTCTTCCTGTCCACTGCTTTCCCTTTTGGCCGCATCTGACAGTCTTTGCACTGTGTGGGGAGAATAGAGTCTTTTGTCCAGTTTTAGCACACGCTTTGTTGTAGTTACTTGTTGTTGTAAGGTGCACAGTTGCTGATTGACCTGTGTTTAGCTTTCCTTTGTGCTAAAACTTCTTCACCCCCTTAAGTGTGATCAGTGTGTGTATGTTTGGAGAAACAAATCACAAATCTGTATCATTTATCTTCATGTTGATGATATGGTCATTACTGGTAATCATTTTCTTTGGTTCAAAGACAAAATCAAAACTGAATTTGCGATGGATGATCTTGGTCCTGCCACTTGGATTTTGGGAATGCCTCTCACCAGGAACAGAACAGCACGTACTCTTTCTTTATCACAAGATTCTTATGCTGAAAAAGTTTTGTCCAACTGGAATATGGCCAACTGTAATCCCTGTCTTACTCCCTTATCCCCAAATGATTATCCTGTCAAAGCAACCAATGAAGAAATTGCTGAATTCAATGCTCTGAAAATCAATTACCGCTCTGCTATTGGTGCACTCAACTATTTGTCTGTTGCAACAAGACCTGATCTCTCTTTTGCAGTTGGTGCATTATCTCAACATCTCATTGAACCAGGTATCAAACACTGGCTTGCTGTCAAACACACTTTCAGATATCTGCGTGCCACTTCATCATCATCTCTCACTTTTGGAGGAAAATTCCCAATTCCAAATCATCCATCACTCTGTCCTCTTATTTACTCTGACACTGATTATGCTGGGGATCCTGATACCAGGCGCTCAACTGGAGGGTATGTTGCCATACTCAATGGAGGAGCTATTTCCTGGAGTTCTAAAAAGCAGCAAGTTGTCACTATCTCTAGTACTGAGGCTGAGTTCAGAGGCATTGTGGATGCTGGATGTGAAGCAATTTGGCTGACTAAATTACTTACTTCCTTCAATATTCCTAAATCACCTTCACCTTTAATCCTTGCTGACAATTCCAGTTCCATTTCACAATGCAAGGATTCACTCAGATACCATCAAAGATCAAAACATGTGGACACTCAACTTTGTTGGATTACTGAAAGCATCAACAAAAATCATTTTCAGCTTCAACACATTTCAACTGAACACATGGTGGCTGATCTTCTTACAAAATCTTTGGAAAAAGTCAAGCTGTCTTATCTCCTCAAATTCATGGGTCTGGTATTAAGGGGGGGGGGTTGAAATTTCTGCCTCTAATACATGACCCATTCCTTACTCCAGCTTCTTACCATTGTCTCAAGTCATTCTCCTTGCTCATATCCTCTTTTCCTGACCTTTTCCGCCGAGGAACTTCAAAGATACGAGCTCCAGCATCAAGAACAATATTTCTTTCCCACCCGGAGTCAATGTATTGATTCTGGACCTTGAGGACGTGTTTCTTTACCTGGAGTGTGAATCTTTTCCCCGGCTGAGAACTTTTTCCTTGGATGTGAACCTGTCTCTTTTTCTGTATTGTAGTTTAGTAGTTTTGTCGATGTCGTGTTAGTTTCTATTGTTTTGGATGGTGGACTTTGTCATATAATGAGCCCTCTCTTTGCCATTTCCGTTTTCCCCATCCAAATCTTTTTCTTTCTCTTTCTCTCTATTCTCTTTATCCCTTCCACTGCTTCTTCCTGTCCACTGCTTTCCCTTTTGGCCGCATCTGACAGTCTTTGCACTGTGTGGGGAGAATAGAGTCTTTTGTCCAGGTTCTTTCCTTTTCTTCTCTGTTATCTTTTCTCTAATTCTCTTAGTCCTAATCACAGCAACTCACACTTGTGTCCCTTATAGTTTTAGCACACGCTTTGTTGTAGTTACTTGTTGTTGTAAGGTGCACAGTTGCTGATTAACCTGTGTTTAGCTTTCCTCTGTGCTAAAACTTCTTCAGAAAACCTCAAGGGTTGAGGATTAAACCTTGGCTTGGGTTTGGCCACTTCACTCAACTTCTTCACAAACTCTTTGATCCTTGCCATCACTGAATTTGAATCCTTCAATGTTGTCTTTGGTCTTGGAGTAAGTACTGAAGAGGGTGATCCAGAACTCAACTAAACCTCCACCATCTCTACATCCTCCAACAAAACCCTAGCTGCTTGGCACTCTACCTGACACAACTTCATTTCAGTTTCAATCACTGTTTGCACTGCCTCTAATCCTGGGTACTTGTAATCTCCATTCTTTTTTCTGAACAATTTTCCTTTTTTATCTAGGTGCCTTTTTGCCCAATCTTCAACCTCTGGCACTAAAGCCTCACAGAACCAATGTAATGATGCACTAGTGTCACTAAAATCCTCATTACTGACCAAATAATCCACTACTTGATCAAACTCTTGTCAAAAATTCTTAAAATATTTAGGGTCTCTGATACCCCCTTTAGCTTTAACTTTATTAACCAAAACTTCTAGATACTTAATTATATACCTTGTTTCCTGAGTAACTTTAGGCCATCTTTTCAATATTTGCGCTTTCAGCACCATCCAATTGTGTTTCTTGTGATCATCCAGTTCTTCCAGATTGTCCTTACATTTATTTGCGACAAAAAATAACAATTGACACACCATATCATAATCTGATGCTCCATGTACTTCTGCTGCTTGCTCAAACCTCCTCAAAAACTTTTGAGTGTTGATTCCATTAAAATGCAAGCTTTCATCCTTGCATCTAATTATTGTCAAAACCTTAGGTGGTAACAACACTGTAGAATTCGGTGATTTTACTCTCTCCTGAGTAACCTTTAAGGTAGTAGCTGTAGGTTCAACTCTATCTTGTAACTACTAAAATAATAAAAAACAAATAATCACTAAAAGCTTATACTAACTATATTCTCTAATACAGCCCTACACTATCCTCTGATAATGGCTTGATCCACTTGTTGTAGACCCTATGACTCTTCCTTGAAGTGCCGGTGTCAGCCTAGGTATCTCCAGGACTGAGTAATTCTTATGTTTAAAATAAGATAACCTTAATTAAATTAAGCTTATAAGTTAAAATTAAGGTTATAATGCTTATATATATAATATATGAATTATAGTAGTTTAAATAGCTTATCCATTGCCTTATAATACTTATTAAAGTGTTAATGGAGTCATAATATACTTATCTTAAGTGATATTAAGTAATTATAGACATACATAAGCTTAAATGTATGCATAAACCTCATATTCAATGAAATATGTAGTTATATTATGTATATATAGGTCTATGAGTGGGTTTCAGCCCCTAAATAGCCTATAAGCTTTATTTTTCTGCTTATTTTAGGCCATATGGATATATTCAGTGGACTCAAAATGCCTACAAAAGCATATACACCTTTTTCAGGTGCATATATCCAGTTTGGACAACTTAATCTGCTTCCTTTGATGGATTTCACAGCCTTATGGGTTGGGATATGATTACTGGGTTAATATGGATGCTTGGAGATGTTATTGGGGGCTTGGAAAGTTGAGTTGGTTCCTTTATATGCTTTATGTTTCATTATATACTCTTTTTATGAGTTATTTTACCTGTTTCTTTATGGTATCCACATTTATCTGTTTTTTCTATTTATGGTGTGGGTCTATGATATCATTTATTGTGATGGAGGGTCCTTACTGGAGATCTGGGTGTTGAAAATGCTTGAAGTGGACTCCATGGGGAGGTTATGGGCCCTCACATTGCTTTAATTTCTGGGGAGAGCAGTGACATCATCTTGATTGAAGGTCTGTGCACTCCAGTGGATTCTGGTATAAGTAAGTGAGGATTTGACGGGTTATTGGACATCACTTATGTACTAAAACTCAAATAAACATTATAACACAATTATTATCATATATAAATATATTTTAAAGCATTTTTAAATTGATATCATCTTTATATAAGCTATAACTATATTTTATTTCTCTATTTTCCACAACTAGCACGCATAAAAATCCAAGTATTACGAGTTTATATTGAGAATAACTATTTTATTAGTCTTCCCCTGAGGTTTAATCAATAAGTAGTAGGAAAATTAATATTTACTATTAAATCATACTTAGATACTAGCATACACTGACAGTCATTTTGATTACATCCTCTTTGACAAAACCCTGAGAAACAAAGTAATAACCAAACTCACAATCTGGCTGCCACTTTTGGGACACCAATTGTAGAAAGAAAGTTCTATAATACTAAACTACAGACACAATATAAGATAGGTTGGTTCTCTTTTATAAAACTAATTTTAAAAGAAGATCCTGCCACTCTATTATTTAAAGACAGCGAAAGCATGTATTGTAAGTGTGGTTATCTATATTTTGTGGAGAAAAAAATTAGAATAAACTCTGTAGAGATTTAAGAAAGAGTATTATATTTTAATATAAGTAACCTATCTGTTGGCTAGATCTATTCTCAGTAAGCGCTAGTATTCTCAGTCACTCCTTCTTGAAGTGCTCTATCTATTACTATCCTTACTGTAGCAATAAAATAACTCTACAGCTCTACTTCTGGTATGCACACCTGTTATGTACAAAAAATAAAATACATCTATTTCTCTTATGTCTATATCAAAAATATCTACTTCTATTTCTTCAAACCTACACTTTTCCTTTAAAAGACAAGTGCTGTTTTTATATACCTGTATGTTCAGCACCCTTACCCTATGCTCTTTTCCCTGCACAATTTCAATTCTAATACAAGGATATCAAACAGTAACTAAGTATCTCAATGATCTACATACATTTGTTAAAATGAGTTTTAGTTACAATAGCACCTGAAACATTTGTGCAAGTACAGCTATTAGCCCCTAAAACTCTACCATTGTACATACCCACACTTTTTGAGATCCCTGACTAAATAATAGGTACTGTACCGCCTTCCATACTTATTGTAATGACCTACGCTCACCATATGAGTCCCTACTAATAGTGAAACCCTCCGCGCTAAGAAAATGACTTCCCTATCTCAAATCTTACTTTGCTTATCTCTTCTTTGAGCACTACTTGCAACCTATTCATCTTTCTAGCACTACCTTCTTTCTTTGATGTGTTTTTCATCTCCATGGGCAGACACAGCTTTATATTAAAGACATTGCTCTTATCTAAGCATGAATTTCATACCATTGCTTGTTTCTGCTTCCTAAGTCCATATTATGCATCTAGCAGTGTCCCTGAATCTGCAACTACATAGCATATTTTCTTGTCCTATAGTCCATTATGTACTTCCCCTGACCCCTTTTTTTTCTCTCTGTGACTTGTAAATCCATAGTACACAAAAAATAACTGTACACATGGGGTCTACTTTTTCTGCACTTTTGAAGACCCCTTAGTTACACTTCCATAACCATCCTTCCTGGCGACCCCATTGTTTTGCTTTAGAGAATTGAGCTTTTTTCTGTGCTCCTGAGTTTTCTGCTGCATCTTTGTGAGATGTGTACCACAGCGTAACAGATTCCCAGGTGTAAAATACAAGCTCTGTTGAGCATGAGAACTCTTCATTAATTTATCTTCTCCATTTCCCTTTTCTTGAAAAAATTCTTTAATAGAGTTTGTATATAGTTTCAACTTTATATCTTTACCATGACCAATAATAATGACCCCACCCCTACTCCTCCTCATCCCCAAGCTGACAGTGGGATTCAAACCCACCAATTCAAGATAGTGTGCACATCATGCATTGCTATGGATCTTTTTTGTGTGGAGAGTACCACGTCCTGAGGCCCTTGCAGGAAGTGTGAATTTTTTCAATGGTGTCAAGTAGCATGTGACACTTTGGAAAAAAACTCAGCCACCAAGGTTCAATTCTCAACAACCAAATTTTGGTCAATTGCAAAGGATCAAGCAATCATCAAAGACATTTGGGAGGTGACCATCAAAAATGATTGGGTGGTGGATGGCAATGAGGATATATTAGACCAGGAGGAGAGGAGGGGAATCTCTGGTTGGGTAGTCTGTCTGAAGCAAGGGAAGAGACCAGTGGCTCTGGATGAAGAGGTCAAAAAATTAGTCAAGGATGGATTGGACCCAGTAGTAGAGGTAGCTCCTACCATGAAACAATGTTGACTAGTGGTCAAAGATGAAAATAATGAGGTGGTGGATGTAGAAGTTTTAGCACAGGGGAGAGCTAAACACAGGTCAATCAAAAACTGTGCACCTTACAACAACAAGTAACTACAAAAAAGCATGTGCTAAAACTGAACAAAAGACTCTATTCTCCTGACACAGTGCAATGACTGTCAGAAGCGGCCAAAGGGGAAGCAAGGGACAGGAGGAAGAAATAGAGGGAACAAAGAGAATAGAGAGAAAAAGATTTGGATAAATTTCAAGAATAAAACATACCTAAACACAGGTCAATCAGCAACTGTGCACCTAAAAACAACAAGTAAGTACAACAAAGCATGTGCTAAAACTATAAGGGACACAATTGTGAGCTTCTGTGGTTAGAATGAATAATATTAGTAGAAAAGAAAACAGAAAAGAAAGGAAAGAACCTGAAAAAAAGACTCTATTCTCAACACAAAGTGCAATGACTGTTGGAAGTGGCCAAAGGGGAAGCAAGGGAAAGGAGGAAGAAATGGAGGGAACAAAGAGAATAGAGAGAAAAAGATTTGGATGGGGAAAATGGAAACAGCAAGCATAGGCTTGATTATATGACAAATTCCACCATCCAAAACAACAGAAAACTACTGGACGTCTACAGAAACTACTCAACTACAATACAGAAACTGTAGAAGTTTTAGCACAAAGGAAAGCTAAACACAGGTCAATCAGCAACTGTGCACCTTACAACAACAAGTAACTACAACAAAGCGTGTGCTAAAACTGGACAAAAGACTCTATTCTCTCCACACAGTGCAAAGACTGTCAGATGCGGCCAAAAGGGAAAGCAGTGGACAGGAAGAAGCAGTGGAAGGGATAAAGAGAATAGAGAGAAAGAGAAAGAAAAAGATTTGGATTTCATTGCAAAAACAAACATACCTAAACACAGGTCAATCAGCAACTGTGCACCTTACAACAACAAGTAACTACAACAAAGCGTGTGCTAAAACTATAAGGGACACAAGTGTGAGCTGCTGTGGTTAGGACTAAAAGAATCAGAGAAAAGATAACAGAAAAGAAAAGGAAAGAACCTGGACAAAAGACTCTATTCTCCCCACACAGTGCAAAGACTGTCAGATGCGGCCAAAAGGGAAAGCAGTGGACAGGAAGAAGCAGTGGAAGGGATAAAGAGAATAGAGAGAAAGAGAAAGAAAAAGATTTGGATGGGGAAAACGGAAATGGCAAAGAGAGGGCTCATTATATGACAAAGTCCACCATCCAAAACAATAGAAACTAACACGACGTCGACAAAACTATTAAACTACAATACAGAAAAAGAGACAGGTTCACATCCAAGGAAAAAGTTCCCAGCCGGGGAAAAGATTCACACTCCAGGTAAAGAAACACGTCCTCGAGGTCCAGAATCAATACATTGACTCCGGGTGGGAAAGAAATGTTGTTCTTGATGCTGGAGCTCGTATCTTTGAAGTTCCTCGGCGGAAAAGGTCAGGAAAAGAGGATATGAGCAAGGAGAATGACTTGAGACGATGGTAAGAAGCTGGAGTAAGGAATGGGTCAGGTATTAGAGGCAGAAATTTCAACACCCCCCCTTAATATCAGACCCATGAGTTTGAGGAGATAAGACAGCTTGACTTTTCCCAAAGATTTTGTAAGAAGATCAGCTACCATGTGTTCAGTTGAAATGTGTTGAAGCTGAAAATGATTTTTGTTGATGCTTTCAGTAATCCAACAAAGTTGAGTGTCCACATGTTTTGATCTTTGACGGTATCTGAGTGAATCCTTGCATTGTGAAATGGAACTGGCATTGTCAGCAAGGATTAAAGGTGAAGGTGATTTAGGAATATTGAAGGAAGTAAGTAATTTAGTCAGCCAAATTGCTTCACATCCAGCATCCACAATGCCTCTGAACTCAGCCTCAGTACTAGAGATAGTGACAACTTGCTGCTTTTTAGAACTCCAGGAAATAGCTCCTCCATTGAGTATGGCAACATACCCTCCAGTTGAGCGCCTGGTATCAGGATCCCCAGCATAATCAGTGTCAGAGTAAATAAGAGGACAGAGTGATGGATGATTTGGAATTGGGCATTTTCCTCCAAAAGTGAGAGATGATGATGAAGTGGCACGCAGATATCTGAAAGTGTGTTTGACAGCAAGCCAGTGTTTGATACCTGGTTCAATGAGATGTTGAGATAATGCACCAAATGCAAAAGAGAGATCAGGTCTTGTTGCAACTGACAAATAGTTGAGTGCACCAATAGCAGAGCGGTAATTGATTTTTAGAGCATTGAATTCAGCAATTTCTTCACTGGTTGCTTTGACAGGATAATCATTTGGGGATAAGGGAGTAAGACAGGGATTGCAGTTGGCCATATTCCAGTTGGACAAAACTTTTTCAGCATAAGAATCTTGTGATAAAGAAAGAGTACGTGCTGTTCTGTTCCTGGTGAGACGCATTCCCAAAATCCAAGTGGCAGGACCAAGATCATCCATCTCAAATTCAGTTTTGATTTTGTCTTTGAACCAAAGAAAATGATTACCAGTAATGACCATATCATCAACATGAAGATAAATGATACAGATTTGTGATTTGTTTCTCCAAACATACACACACTGATCACACTTAAGGGGGGAGAAGTTGAGCTTGCATAAGTAGTCATTTATACGTGAATTCCAGCAAAAGGGAGCTTGTTTGATGCCATAAAGAGGACGCAACAATTGGCAAACTTTACCTTCATTTCCAGCAGTTAGTGTTCCTTCAGGCTGTTCCATATAAACAGTTTCATTTAAGTTTCCCTGGAGAAAAGCTGCCACTACATCCATTTGATGAACATCCCAGTCAAAATAAGCTGCTAAAGAAAGAATGGTCCTGAGAGAAGTGATCCGTCCAGTGGGTGCAAAAGTTTCATGAAAATCTATTCCTAGGATTTGAGAATATCCTTTTGCTACACAACGGGCTTTGAACTTTGAAACACCACCATCAGCATTAGGTTTAACCCTGAAAACTTACCTGCAGCCAATTACATTAGCTTTTTCAGGCCTGGGGACAATTTTCCAAGTGTTACAACGCTGAAGTGCTTGATGTTCATGTTTCACAGCCTCTGCCCATTCTGCTGAATATTTGGAATAGATTGCTTGCTTATAACACTGGGGTTCAGGAATTTCATGAGCTAGCAAGGGAGCTTCTAGAGAGAACGCAAAGGCATTTGCTGCATATGTTGAAATTTCTGCCTCTAATACCTGACCCATTCCTTACTCCAGCTTCTTACCATCGTCTCAAGTCATTCTCCTTGCTTATATCCTCTTTTCCTGACCTTTTCCGCCGAGGAACTTCAAAGATACGAGCTCCAGCATCAAGAACAACATTTCTTTCCCACCCGGAGTCAATGTATTGATTCTGGACCTCGAGGACGTGTTTCTTTACCTGGAGTGTGAATCTTTTCCCCGGCTGGGAACTTTTTCCTTGGATGTGAACCTGTCTCTTTTTCTGTATTGTAGTTTAGTAGTTTTGTCGACGTCGTGTTAGTTTCTATTGTTTTGGATGGTGGACTTTGTCATATAATGAGCCCTCTCTTTGCCATTTCCGTTTTCCCCATCCAAATCTTTTTCTTTCTCTTTCTCTCTATTCTCTTTATCCCTTCCACTGCTTCTTCCTGTCCACTGCTTTCCCTTTTGGCCGCATCTGACAGTCTTTGCACTGTGTGGGGAGAATAGAGTCTTTTGTCCAGGTTCTTTCCTTTTCTTTTCTGTTATCTTTTCTCTGATTCTTTTAGTCCTAACCACAGCAGCTCACACTTGTGTCCCTTATAGTTTTAGCACACGCTTTGTTGTAGTTACTTGTTGTTGTAAGGTGCACAGTTGCTGATTGACCTGTGTTTAGGTATGTTTGTTTTTGCAATGAAATCCAAATCTTTTTCTTTCTCTTTCTCTCTATTCTCTTTATCCCTTCCACTGCTTCTTCCTGTCCACTGCTTTCCCTTTTGGCCGCATCTGACAGTCTTTGCACTGTGTGGGGAGAATAGAGTCTTTTGTCCAGTTTTAGCACACGCTTTGTTGTAGTTACTTGTTGTTGTAAGGTGCACAGTTGCTGATTGACCTGTGTTTAGCTTTCCTCTGTGCTAAAACTTCTACAGGTTATGGGCCCAGTTGCCTAAAGCACCTCTCTCAAGAATACTTACAACAAAACCGCTTACTGGACAATAAAACAGCCTTTTCTCTCAGATTTTGGATCATCCTCTTCACATCTCATCTTCTTTCTCTCCAAATCTTTGCTGTTGACTCGACCAAATCATGGCCTCCAATCAGGATTCAAGTAAGGTTATGGTCACCCCTCTCACTGACGAATCCTATGACACTTGGGAACACATTATGCGTCTTCACTTTGAAGTTCTGGATCTTTTTGGCATTGTTTCTGGACAAGTCCCTGCCCCTGTTCCTCACAATGATGGTTCACCTTCAGATGCTGAAATCAAAGCTCAACTTGCTTTATGGATCAAAAATGACACCAGGTGCAGGTATGAAATCATCACCAGATTGGATGATGTTAACAAGAAGCTGGTCAACACTTGCCACACCTCTGCTCAAATGTGGTCTGTTCTTGCAAGAAGACACGCCAGCAATAAAGTTGGATCACGGATTTCTCACTTTCTCTCTATGGTTACTCTTTCTCTTTCTGAAGGAGGAGACCCCAAAACTCATGTTGATGCATTCAAAGGCATTAACTTCCATATGATCCGTTCTGGGCTCATCATTCCCCAGGAAATTCTTATTTATCTCTTTTTTGCCACTCT
Organism: Hemileia vastatrix; assembly: GCA_030280995.1. NCBI lineage: Eukaryota > Fungi > Basidiomycota > Pucciniomycetes > Pucciniales > Zaghouaniaceae > Hemileia > Hemileia vastatrix. The sequence goes on from JASXTE010000015.1 coordinate 17,084,878, forward strand.
TCCACCCTCCTTCAAACATTGGCGTGGTTTGCTCACCAGAGACAGACAGGAAATTGATCACCTGCATCTGGATGATGTTTTATCTTCTTTCCTGGATTACGCTGCTGATGACAAAGTTGTTGATGAATTTCACAATGCTATGTCAAATGTCAATGCTCACTCTGCCTCAGCCAAATCATCAAAATCATCCAAATCCAAGGCACGCAGCAAACTCTCATGTTCTGTTCATGGTCAAAATGTTGGACATGATGACAATCATTGCTTTGTTCAACATCCTGAACTGCGTCCCAAGAAGAACCAAGCCAACTCAGCTGCCCCATCAAAGGACAATTCCAACAAAGCAACTCCTGTTCCCCCTCCTCAGGAAGAACAAACTGATGCCACGGCCAATTGTGCTTTTGTCTTCCCTTCTGATGAAGAATTTCTTTTTACAGCTGTTGCCTGCTTGTCTGAAAAATCAAATTCTGACTGCATTATCAACGCTTCTGCTTCCATGGCTTCTCATTCCTCAAACCTTTCTCCAATTATTGATTCTGGGGCCAGCTGTCATATGTTTAACAACAGAGACAGTTTCATCAGCTTTCAACCTGTCAACATTCGAATTCAACTAGCTGGTATTGGGAAATCAATCTATGCAACTGGAAAAGGAACTGTTGCTGCTTCTGGAGGAATGGAAGGAAAAGTTTTCTTTTCTGATGCTCTTTATGTCCCTGATCTTGGAAGGAATCTCATCTCCCTAGGACGTCTTTGGAGAACTGGTTGTCTTCTCATTCCTGCACCAGTTAATCCTACATCAAACTTCATTATTTCACGTAATGGAAAGAATTATATGGGAGGAGTCATCTCCAATTCATTATTTGAAGTTTCTGTGGTTCCACAAGGCATGTCTCCCCCTAATTCCTCAGCTCTCTATGCAAAAGCTTCAAGTCAGTCTCTAACTCTTTGGCACAACAGATTAGGACATCCATACGCCCCATATATTCAAAAACTTTTTAATGGAATGGCATCTGATGTATCTAGTTCTAGTTTGTCTGATTCTGAAATGCATTTTTGTGAACCGTGTGTGTTGGGTAAACAAACCCATGCTTCCTTTCCTGGCCAGTTGCCTGTTGCCAAAAATCCTCTTGAAGTTATCCACACGGATTTATCTGGGAAAATTCAGCCTCCTTCTTTTGATGGTTCTCAGTATTACCTTAAGTTCACTGATCAGGCCACTTCATACCGTCATGTTTACCTTCTTTCCTCAAAAGCCCAAGTATTCAAATATTTCTTGGAATATAAGGCATCTGTAGAGCTGCAATCTGGCTTCAAAATCAAAAAGCTTGTTTGTGACGGTGGTGGTGAGTATATCAACTCTAGTCTGGTCAACTTTCTTAAACAACATGGCATTGCTCTTCAAGTTACGGCTCCTTACACTCCCCAACAAAATCCAATTTCTGAGAGAGGAAACCGTATTACCACTGAAAAATCCAAGACCATGATGTTTCATTCTAATGCACCAATTCACCTATGGTCTGAAGCAGTTAAAACAGCAGTATATCTTGAAAACAGATTACCAACCAAAGCTCTTCAAAACAAATCAACTCCTTTTGAAGCCTGGAATAAATCCAAACCCAGAGTTTCACACCTCAGAGTTTTTGGTTGTGCTTGCTATGCTTTCCTTGATAAACATCAACGTCCTGGAAAGTTTTCAGCTAATGCCAGAAAGTGTGTCATGCTTGGATATGAAGTTGGAACAACAAATTATCGTGTTTGGGATCTTGAGCTTAAAAAGATTGTTATTGCCAAATCTGTTGCCTTCAATGAAAATTTCTTCCCCTTTCTTGACTCCAGATTTAAGCGCCCTCAATGGTCACAACTGATGAAGCAAATTCCAGATCAAATTCATGACAGTCAACCACTTCCAACACCTGGACTTTCCTTTTCTCCAGCTCAATCTCCTTCTGAGTCTCCAACTCCTGATCCATCCTCAGGAAAAATTTCTGATTCACATTCTGAAGATAATTCTCCTTCTTCTTCTTCTTCCTCTGATTTTCACATGTCAGGCACACCTTCCAATTCAACTCCTTGTCCTTCACCTGGCCACTTAACAAGATTACCTCATTCCAATGTCCCAGATGAAGAAGGTTCCAGTCAATCTGATCCATCATATTCATCAATTGAGCCAGACAATCCAGCAGATCCTGATTATGTTCCCTCATCACAATCCCCCAGTTATTCTGACAACTCTTCAGCTGAAATATCCACTCCTGAACATTTACGTCAGATTTATTATGATCATTATCAACATGATTCCTACTCTGATTCTCCTGATCCTCTTGGGTTATATGCAGCAAATGCCTTTGCTTTCTCTCTAGAAGCTCCCTTGCTAGCTCATGAAATTCCTGAACCCCAGTGTTATAAGCAAGCAATCTATTCCAAATATTCAGCAGAATGGGCAGAGGCTGTGAAACATGAACATCAAGCACTTCAGCGTTGTAACACTTGGAAAATTGTCCCCAGGCCTGAAAAAGCTAATGTAATTGGCTGCAGGTGGGTTTTCAGGGTTAAACCTAATGCTGATGGTGGTGTTTCCAAGTTCAAAGCCCGTTGTGTAGCAAAAGGATATTCTCAAATCCTAGGAATAGATTTTCATGAAACTTTTGCACCCACTGGACGGATCACTTCTCTCAGGACCATTCTTTCTTTAGCAGCTTATTTTGACTGGGATGTTCATCAAATGGATGTAGTGGCAGCTTTTCTCCAGGGAAACTTAAATGAAACTGTTTATATGGAACAGCCTGAAGGAACACTAACTGCTGGAAATGAAGGTAAAGTTTGCCAATTGTTGCGTCCTCTTTATGGCATCAAACAAGCTCCCTTTTGCTGGAATTCACGTATAAATGACTACTTGTGCAAGCTCAACTTCTCCCCCCTTAAGTGTGATCAGTGTGTGTATGTTTGGAGGAACAAATCACAAATCTGTATCATTTATCTTCATGTTGATGATATGGTCATTACTGGTAATCATTTTCTTTGGTTCAAAGACAAAATCAAAACTGAATTTGAGATGGATGATCTTGGTCCTGCCACTTGGATTTTGGGAATGCGTCTCACCAGGAACAGAACAGCACGTACTCTTTCTTTATCACAAGATTCTTATGCTGAAAAAGTTTTGTCCAACTGGAATATGGCCAACTGCAATCCCTGTCTTACTCCCTTATCTCCAAATGATTATCCTGTCAAAGCAACCAGTGAAGAAATTGCTGAATTCAATGCTCTGAAAATCAATTACCGCTCTGCTATTGGTGCACTCAACTATTTGTCTGTAGCAACAAGACCTGATCTCTCTTTTGCAGTTGGTGCATTATCTCAACATCTCATTGAACCAGGTATCAAACACTGGCTTGCTGTCAAACACACTTTCAGATATCTGCGTGCCACTTCATCATCATCTCTCACTTTTGGAGGAAAATGCCCAATTCCAAATCATCCATCACTCTGTCCTCTTATTTACTCTGACACTGATTATGCTGGGGATCCTGATACCAGGCGCTCAACTGGAGGGTATGTTGCCATACTCAATGGAGGAGCTATTTCCTGGAGTTCTAAAAAGCAGCAAGTTGTCACTATCTCTAGTACTGAGGCTGAGTTCAGAGGTATTGTGGATGCTGGATGTGAAGCAATTTGGCTGACTAAATTACTTACTTCCTTCAATATTCCTAAATCACCTTCACCTTTAATCCTTGCTGACAATGCCAGTTCCATTTCACAATGCAAGGATTCACTCAGATACCGTCAAAGATCAAAACATGTGGACACTCAACTTTGTTGGATTACTGAAAGCATCAACAAAAATCATTTTCAGCTTCAACACATTTCAACTGAACACATGGTAGCTGATCTTCTTACAAAATCTTTGGGAAAAGTCAAGCTGTCTTATCTCCTCAAACTCATGGGTCTGATATTAAGGGGGGGTGTTGAAATTTCTGCCTCTAATACCTGACCCATTCCTTACTCCAGCTTCTTACCATCGTCTCAAGTCATTCTCCTTGCTTATATCCTCTTTTCCTGACCTTTTCCGCCGAGGAACTTCAAAGATACGAGCTCCAGCATCAAGAACAACATTTCTTTCCCACCCGGAGTCAATGTATTGATTCTGGACCTCGAGGACGTGTTTCTTTACCTGGAGTGTGAATCTTTTTCCCGGCTGGGAACTTTTTCCTTGGATGTGAACCTGTCTCTTTTTCTGTATTGTAGTTTAGTAGTTTTGTCGACGTCGTGTTAGTTTCTATTGTTTTGGATGGTGGACTTTGTCATATAATGAGCCCTCTCTTTGCCATTTCCGTTTTCCCCATCCAAATCTTTTTCTTTCTCTTTCTCTCTATTCTCTTTATCCCTTCCACTGCTTCTTCCTGTCCACTGCTTTCCCTTTTGGCCGCATCTGACAGTCTTTGCACTGTGTGGGGAGAATAGAGTCTTTTGTCCAGGTTCTTTCCTTTTCTTTTCTGTTATCTTTTCTCTGATTCTTTTAGTCCTAACCACAGCAGCTCACACTTGTGTCCCTTATAGTTTTAGCACACGCTTTGTTGTAGTTACTTGTTGTTGTAAGGTGCACAGTTGCTGATTGACCTGTGTTTAGGTATGTTTGTTTTTGCAATGAAATCCAAATCTTTTTCTTTCTCTTTCTCTCTATTCTCTTTATCCCTTCCACTGCTTCTTCCTGTCCACTGCTTTCCCTTTTGGCCGCATCTGACAGTCTTTGCACTGTGTGGGGAGAATAGAGTCTTTTGTCCAGTTTTAGCACACGCTTTGTTGTAGTTACTTGTTGTTGTAAGGTGCACAGTTGCTGATTGACCTGTGTTTAGCTTTCCTCTGTGCTAAAACTTCTACAGCATATAACCCAAGAGGATCAGGAGAATCAGAGTAGGAATCATGTTGATAATGATCATAATAAATCTGACGTAAATGTTCAGGAGTGGATGTTTCAGCTGAAGAGTTGTCAGAATAACTGGGGGATTGTGATGAGGGAACATAATCAGGATCTGCTGGATTGTCTGGCTCAATTGATGAATATGATGGATCAGATTGACTGGAACCTTCTTCATCTGGGACATTGGAATGAGGTAATCTTGTTAAGTGGCCAGGTGAAGGACAAGGAGTTGAATTGGAAGGTGTGCCTGACATGTGAAAATCAGAGGAAGAAGAAGAAGAATTATCTTCAGAATGTGAATCAGAAGTGTTTCCTGAGGATGGATCAGGAGTTGGAGACTCAGAAGGAGATTGAGCTGGAGAAAAGGAAAGGCCAGGTGTTGGAAGTGGTTGACTGTCATGAATTTGATCTGGAATTTGCTTCATCAGTTGTGACCATTGAGGGCGCTTAAATCTGGAGTCAAGAAAGGGGAAGAAATTTTCATTGAAGGCCACAGATTTGGCAATAACAATCTTTTTAAGCTCAAGGTCCCAAACACGATAATTTGTTGTTCCAACTTCATATCCAAGCATGACACACTTTCTGGCATTAGCTGAAAACTTTCCAGGACATTGATGTTTATCAAGAAAAGCATAGCAAGCACAACCAAAAACTCTGAGGTGTGAAACTCTGGGTTTGGATTTATTCCAGGCTTCAAAAGGAGTTGATTTGTTTTGAAGAGCTTTGGTTGGTAACCTGTTTTCAAGATATACTGCTGTTTTAACTGCTTCAGACCATAGGTGAATTGGTGCATTAGACTGAAACATCATGGTTTTGGATTTTTCAGTGGTAATACGGTTTCCTCTCTCAGAAATTGGATTTTGTTGGGGAGTGTAAGGAGCCGTAACTTGAAGAGCAATGCCATGTTGTTTAAGAAAGTTGACCAGACTAGAGTTGATATACTCACCACCACCGTCACAAACAAGCTTTTTGATTTTAAAGCCAGATTGCAGCTCTACAGATGCCTTATATTCCAAGAAATATTTGAATACTTGGGCTTTTGAGGAAAGAAGGTAAACATGACGGTATGAAGTGGCCTGATCAGTGAACTTAAGGTAATACTGAGAACCATCAAAAGAAGGAGGCTGAATTTTCCCAGATAAATCCGTGTGGATAACTTCAAGAGGATTTTTGGCAACAGGCAACTGGCCAGGAAAGGAAGCATGGGTTTGTTTACCCAACACACACGGTTCACAAAAATGCATTTCAGAGTCAGACAAACTAGAACTAGATACATCAGATGCCATTCCATTAAAAAGTTTTTGAATATATGGGGCGTAGGGATGTCCTAATCTGTTGTGCCAGAGAGTTAGAGACTGACTTGAAGCTTTTGCATAGAGAGCTGAGGAATTAGGGGGAGACATGCCTTGTGGAACCACAGAAACTTCAAATAATGAATTGGAGATGACTCCTCCCATATAATTCTTTCCATTACGTGAAATAATGAAGTTTGATGTAGGATTAACTGGTGCAGGGATGAGAAGACAACCAGTTCTCCAAAGACGTCCCAGGGAGATGAGATTCCTTCCAAGATCAGGGACATAAAGAGCATCAGAAAAGAAAACTTTTCCTTCCATTCCTCCAGAAGCAGCAACAGTTCCTTTTCCAGTTGCATAGATTGATTTCCCAATACCAGCAAGTTGAATTCGAATGTTCACAGGTTGAAAACTGATAAAACTGTCTCTGTTGTTAAACATATGACAGCTGGCCCCAGAATCAATAATTGGAGAAAGGTTTGAGGAATGAGAAGCCATGGAAGCAGAAGCGTTGATAATGCAGTCAGAATTTGATTTTTCAGACAAACAGGCAACAGCTGTAAAAAGAAATTCTTCATCAGAAGGGAAGACAAAAGCACAATTGGCCGTGACATCAGGTTGTTCTTCCTGAGGAGGGGGAACAGGAGTTGCTTTGTTGGAATTGTCCTTTGATGGGGCAGCTGAGTTGGCTTGGTTCTTCTTGGGACGGAGTTCAGGATGTTGAACAAAGCAATGATTGTCATCATGTCCAACATTTTGACCATGAACAGAACATGAGAGTTTGCTGCGTGCCTTGGATTTGGATGATTTTGATGATTTAGCTGAGGCAGAGTGAGCATTGACATTTGACATAGCATTGTGAAATTCATCAACAACTTTGTCATCAGCAGCGTAATCCAGGAAAGAAGATAAAACATCATCCAGATGCAGGTGATCAATTTCCTGTCTGTCTCTGGTGAGCAAACCACGCCAATGTTTGAAGGAGGGTGGAAGAGTGGCAAAAAAGAGATAAATAAGAATTTCCTGGGGAATGATGAGCCCAGAACGGATCATATGGAAGTTAATGCCTTTGAATGCATCAACATGAGTTTTGGGGTCTCCTCCTTCAGAAAGAGAAAGAGTAACCATAGAGAGAAAGTGAGAAATCCGTGATCCAACTTTATTGCTGGCGTGTCTTCTTGCAAGAACAGACCACATTTGAGCAGAGGTGTGGCAAGTGTTGACCAGCTTCTTGTTAACATCATCCAGTCTGGTGATGATTTCATACCTGCACCTGGTGTCATTTTTGATCCATAAAGCAAGTTGAGCTTTGATTTCAGCGTCTGAAGGTGAACCATCATTGTGAGGAACAGGGGCAGGGACTTGTCCAGAAACAATGCCAAAAAGATCCAGAACTTCAAAGTGAAGACGCATAATGTGTTCCCAGGTGTCATAGGATTTGTCAGTGAGAGGGGTGACCATAACCCTACTTGAATCCTGATTGGAGGCCATGATTTGGTCGAGTCAACAGCAAAGATTTGGAGAGAAAGAAGATGAGATGTGAAGAGGATGATCCAAAATCTGAGAGAAAAGGCTGTTTTATTGTCCAGTAAGCGGTTTTGTTGTAAGTATTCTTGAGAGAGGTGCTTTAGGCAACTGGGCCCATAACCTGTAGAAGTTTTAGCACAAAGGAAAGCTAAACACAGGTCAATCAGCAACTGTGCACCTTACAACAACAAGTAACTACAACAAAGCGTGTGCTAAAACTGGACAAAAGACTCTATTCTCTCCACACAGTGCAAAGACTGTCAGATGCGGCCAAAAGGGAAAGCAGTGGACAGGAAGAAGCAGTGGAAGGGATAAAGAGAATAGAGAGAAAGAGAAAGAAAAAGATTTGGATTTCATTGCAAAAACAAACATACCTAAACACAGGTCAATCAGCAACTGTGCACCTTACAACAACAAGTAACTACAACAAAGCGTGTGCTAAAACTATAAGGGACACAAGTGTGAGCTGCTGTGGTTAGGACTAAAAGAATCAGAGAAAAGATAACAGAAAAGAAAAGGAAAGAACCTGGACAAAAGACTCTATTCTCCCCACACAGTGCAAAGACTGTCAGATGCGGCCAAAAGGGAAAGCAGTGGAAGGGATAAAGAGAATAGAGAGAAAGAGAAAGAAAAAGATTTGGATGGGGAAAATGGAAATGGCAAAGAGAGGGCTCATTATATGACAAAGTCCACCATCCAAAACAATAGAAACTAACACGACGTCGACAAAACTATTAAACTACAATACAGAAAAAGAGACAGGTTCACATCCAAGGAAAAAGTTCCCAGCCGGGGAAAAGATTCACACTCCAGGTAAAGAAACACGTCCTCGAGGTCCAGAATCAATACATTGACTCCGGGTGGGAAAGAAATGTTGTTCTTGATGCTGGAGCTCGTATCTTTGAAGTTCCTCGGCGGAAAAGGTCAGGAAAAGAGGATATGAGCAAGGAGAATGACTTGAGACGATGGTAAGAAGCTGGAGTAAGGAATGGGTCAGGTATTAGAGGCAGAAATTTCAACAGAAACAAGAGAAAATAGTCAAGGGAAAAATTCCCACACAATGACAGTTTGACATTTCAAGTGCAAAAACATGACCTTGAGGTCCAGGTCAAGGAATATGACTCCAGGTGGGAAAGAACAGTTTTCCTCAACGTTTGAGCTTGTATCTTTGTGATTCCTTGGTCGAAATGAGCATGAAAAGACAATATGAGCTTGAAGAATGAGGAGAGAAAGAAGGAAAAGAGCTGGAAAAGATATGGGTCAGGTATTAGATGCAGAAATTTCTACACCCCCCCTTAATACCAGACCCATAAGTTTGAGAAGATGATTCAGCTTGAATTTTCCCAGTGATTTTGTGCAGAGATCAGCAATCATGAGCTCAGTGGAGATATGTTGAAGCTGAAAGTGATTTTTGTTGAGACTTTCAGTTATCCATCAAAGTTGAGTATCAAAATGTTTGGATATTTGATGGTATCTGAGTGAATCTGTCAAGGGGTCTTTCAAGTCTAGAAGGTTTTTCAAGGAGGTCCAAGGGAGGCAACAAGGGTTTTAAAGGATTTCAAAACTAGGTACATATTTTCTTATCTTTTAAAGATTATTTACTCAAATAAGAAGAGGTAATAGGGTGGAGTACTATTATTTTTAGAGGTTTAGAATTACGGTGAATGTAAGTGCTAAAACAATAATTTTATAATACTAAACAGATGTTGTATATAGATAAAATAAAGTGAGTAAAGTAAGGAATGCCTTTGAAAGGTACAAATGTGAGGGCCTTTTACAGGCAAACATGAGGGACATAAAGACACAAAATTTGCACCATCTATTACAAGGGTGTGAGAAAAAAGCTGACTAAATAGGAGTATATATATAACATAAAAGAAAAGATAGATTAATTGGTACGTCAACAAGGCATCATGTTTATTGGTAATAAAGCATGAGTTCCCTTGGAATATCACAATTAATACAATGTAATTGAGTTAATTATATTGACTTCACAGAAATCCAGATCTCTCAGTTAAGTAATATAATAATTTTAAGGTTTTTTATTATAATTTTATTATTAATCTTTATTCCCATTTAACTGCATTATTGAGCACGGTGTTTAGGGAGTAAAAATATATGGGACATTTACTTACATTAATTATTTACACTACTTAATATACTTAGCTAGTTAGTTGTAAGTAATACATAAGTAAATAATTAATTTTTAGTAAGAAAAAAGGGCATGGCTTCATCTCAGTAAAATAATTAATTATTTTACCGGGTAAGTCTAGTAGCCTGGCTGACAGAATCCTTGCATTGGAAGATGGAACTAGCATTATCTGCAAGGATTAAGGGTGAAGGAGACTTGGGAATATTGAAAGAAGTGAGAAGTTTTGTCATCCAGATTGCTTCACATCCAGCATCAACAATACCTCAAAATTAAGCTTCAGTACTAGAGATTGTAGAAGTTTTAGCACAAAGGAAAGCTAAACACAGGTCAATCAGCAACTGTGCACCTTACAACAACAAGTAACTACAACAAAGCGTGTGCTAAAACTGGACAAAAGACTCTATTCTCCCCACACAGTGCAAAGACTGTCAGATGCGGCCAAAAGGGAAAGCAGTGGACAGGAAGAAGCAGTGGAAGGGATAAAGAGAATAGAGAGAAAGAGAAAGAAAAAGATTTGGATTTCATTGCAAAAACAAACATACCTAAACACAGGTCAATCAGCAACTGTGCACCTTACAACAACAAGTAACTACAACAAAGCGTGTGCTAAAACTATAAGGGACACAAGTGTGAGCTGCTGTGGTTAGGACTAAAAGAATCAGAGAAAAGATAACAGAAAAGAAAAGGAAAGAACCTGGACAAAAGACTCTATTCTCCCCACACAGTGCAAAGACTGTCAGATGCGGCCAAAAGGGAAAGCAGTGGACAGGAAGAAGCAGTGGAAGGGATAAAGAGAATAGAGAGAAAGAGAAAGAAAAAGATTTGGATGGGGAAAACGGAAATGGCAAAGAGAGGGCTCATTATATGACAAAGTCCACCATCCAAAACAATAGAAACTAACACGATGTCGACAAAACTACTAAACTACAATACAGAAAAAGAGACAGGTTCACATCCAAGGAAAAAGTTCCCAGCCGGGGAAAAGATTCACACTCCAGGTAAAGAAACACGTCCTCGAGGTCCAGAATCAATACATTGACTCCGGGTGGGAAAGAAATGTTGTTCTTGATGCTGGAGCTCGTATCTTTGAAGTTCCTCGGCGGAAAAGGTCAGGAAAAGAGGATATAAGCAAGGAGAATGACTTGAGACGATGGTAAGAAGCTGGAGTAAGGAATGGGTCAGGTATTAGAGGCAGAAATTTCAACACCCCCCCTTAATATCAGACCCATGAGTTTGAGGAGATAAGACAGCTTGACTTTTCCCAAAGATTTTGTAAGAAGATCAGCTACCATGTGTTCAGTTGAAATGTGTTGAAGCTGAAAATGATTTTTGTTGATGCTTTCAGTAATCCAACAAAGTTGAGTGTCCACATGTTTTGATCTTTGACGGTATCTGAGTGAATCCTTGCATTGTGAAATGGAACTGGCATTGTCAGCAAGGATTAAAGGTGAAGGTGATTTAGGAATATTGAAGGAAGTAAGTAATTTAGTCAGCCAAATTGCTTCACATCCAGCATCCACAATACCTCTGAACTCAGCCTCAGTACTAGAGATAGTGACAACTTGCTGCTTTTTAGAACTCCAGGAAATAGCTCCTCCATTGAGTATGGCAACATACCCTCCAGTTGAGCGCCTGGTATCAGGATCCCCAGCATAATCAGTGTCAGAGTAAATAAGAGGACAGAGTGATGGATGATTTGGAATTGGGCATTTTCCTCCAAAAGTGAGAGATGATGATGAAGTGGCACGCAGATATCTGAAAGTGTGTTTGACAGCAAGCCAGTGTTTGATACCTGGTTCAATGAGATGTTGAGATAATGCACCAACTGCAAAAGAGAGATCAGGTCTTGTTGCTACAGACAAATAGTTGAGTGCACCAATAGCAGAGCGGTAATTGATTTTCAGAGCATTGAATTCAGCAATTTCTTCACTGGTTGCTTTGACAGGATAATCATTTGGGGATAAGGGAGTAAGACAGGGATTGCAGTTGGCCATATTCCAGTTGGACAAAACTTTTTCAGCATAAGAATCTTGTGATAAAGAAAGAGTACGTGCTGTTCTGTTCCTGGTGAGACGCATTCCCAAAATCCAAGTGGCAGGACCAAGATCATCCATCTCAAATTCAGTTTTGATTTTGTCTTTGAACCAAAGAAAATGATTACCAGTAATGACCATATCATCAACATGAAGATAAATGATACAGATTTGTGATTTGTTTCTCCAAACATACACACACTGATCACACTTAAGGGGGGAGAAGTTGAGCTTGCACAAGTAGTCATTTATACGTGAATTCCAGCAAAAGGGAGCTTGTTTGATGCCATAAAGAGGACGCAACAATTGGCAAACTTTACCTTCATTTCCAGCAGTTAGTGTTCCTTCAGGCTGTTCCATATAAACAGTTTCATTTAAGTTTCCCTGGAGAAAAGCTGCCACTACATCCATTTGATGAACATCCCAGTCAAAATAAGCTGCTAAAGAAAGAATGGTCCTGAGAGAAGTGATCCGTCCAGTGGGTGCAAAAGTTTCATGAAAATCTATTCCTAGGATTTGAGAATATCCTTTTGCTACACAACGGGCTTTGAACTTTGAAACACCACCATCAGCATTAGGTTTAACCCTGAAAACCCACCTGCAGCCAATTACATTAGCTTTTTCAGGCCTGGGGACAATTTTCCAAGTGTTACAACGCTGAAGTGCTTGATGTTCATGTTTCACAGCCTCTGCCCATTCTGCTGAATATTTGGAATAGATTGCTTGCTTATAACACTGGGGTTCAGGAATTTCATGAGCTAGCAAGGGAGCTTCTAGAGAGAAAGCAAAGGCATTTGCTGCATATAACCCAAGAGGATCAGGAGAATCAGAGTAGGAATCATGTTGATAATGATCATAATAAATCTGACGTAAATGTTCAGGAGTTGATGTTTCAGCTGAAGAGATGTCAGAATAACTGGGGGATTGTGATGAGGGAACATAATCAGGATCTGCTGGATTGTCTGGCTCAATTGATGAATATGATGGATCAGATTGACTGGAACCTTCTTCATCTGGGACATTGGAATGAGGTAATCTTGTTAAGTGGCCAGGTGAAGGACAAGGAGTTGAATTGGAAGGTGTGCCTGACATGTGAAAATCAGAGGAAGAAGAAGAAGAAGGAGAATTATCTTCAGAATGTGAATCAGAAATGTTTCCTGAGGATGGATCAGGAGTTGGAGACTCAGAAGGAGATTGAGCTGGAGAAAAGGAAAGGCCAGGTGTTGGAAGTGGTTGACTGTCATGAATTTGATCTGGAATTTGCTTCATCAGTTGTGACCATTGAGGGCGCTTAAATCTGGAGTCAAGAAAGGGGAAGAAATTTTCATTGAAGGCCACAGATTTGGCAATAACAATCTTTTTAAGCTCAAGATCCCAAACACGATAATTTGTTGTTCCAACTTCATATCCAAGCATGACACACTTTCTGGCATTAGCTGAAAACTTTCCAGGACGTTGATGTTTATCAAGAAAAGCATAGCAAGCACAACCAAAAACTCTGAGGTGTGAAACTCTGGGTTTGGATTTATTCCAGGCTTCAAAAGGAGTTGATTTGTTTTGAAGAGCTTTGGTTGGTAATCTGTTTTCAAGATATACTGCTGTTTTAACTGCTTCAGACCATAAGTGAATTGGTGCATTAGAATGAAACATCATGGTTTTGGATTTTTCAGTGGTAATACGGTTTCCTCTCTCAGAAATTGGATTTTGTTGGGGAGTGTAAGGAGCCGTAACTTGAAGAGCAATGCCATGTTGTTTAAGAAAGTTGACCAGACTAGAGTTGATATACTCACCACCACCGTCACAAACAAGCTTTTTGATTTTGAAGCCAGATTGCAGCTCTACAGATGCCTTATATTCCAAGAAATATTTGAATACTTGGGCTTTTGAGGAAAGAAGGTAAACATGACGGTATGAAGTGGCCTGATCAGTGAACTTAAGGTAATACTGAGAACCATCAAAAGAAGGAGGCTGAATTTTCCCAGATAAATCCGTGTGGATAACTTCAAGAGGATTTTTGGCAACAGGCAACTGGCCAGGAAAGGAAGCATGGGTTTGTTTACCCAACACACACGGTTCACAAAAATGCATTTCAGAATCAGACAAACTAGAACTAGATACATCAGATGCCATTCCATTAAAAAGTTTTTGAATATATGGGGCGTATGGATGTCCTAATCTGTTGTGCCAAAGAGTTAGAGACTGACTTGAAGCTTTTGCATAGAGAGCTGAGGAATTAGGGGGAGACATGCCTTGTGGAACCACAGAAACTTCAAATAATGAATTGGAGATGACTCCTCCCATATAATTCTTTCCATTACGTGAAATAATGAAGTTTGATGTAGGATTAACTGGTGCAGGAATGAGAAGACAACCAGTTCTCCAAAGACGTCCCAGGGAGATGAGATTCCTTCCAAGATCAGGGACATAAAGAGCATCAGAAAAGAAAACTTTTCCTTCCATTCCTCCAGAAGCAGCAACAGTTCCTTTTCCAGTTGCATAGATTGATTTCCCAATACCAGCAAGTTGAATTCGAATGTTGACAGGTTGAAAACTGATAAAACTGTCTCTGTTGTTAAACATATGACAGCTGGCCCCAGAATCAATAATTGGAGAAAGGTTTGAGGAATGAGAAGCCATGGAAGCAGAAGCGTTGATAATGCAGTCAGAATTTGATTTTTCAGACAAACAAGCAACAGCTGTAAAAAGAAATTCTTCATCAGAAGGGAAGACAAAAGCACAATTGGCCGTGGCATCAGGTTGTTCTTCCTGAGGAGGGGGAACAGGAGTTGCTTTGTTGGAATTGTCCTTTGATGGGGCAGCTGAGTTGGCTTGGTTCTTCTTGGGACGGAGTTCAGGATGTTGAACAAAGCAATGATTGTCATCATGTCCAACATTTTGACCATGAACAGAACATGAGAGTTTGCTGCGTGCCTTGGATTTGGATGATTTTGATGATTTAGCTGAGGCAGAGTGAGCATTGACATTTGACATAGCATTGTGAAATTCATCAACAACTTTGTCATCAGCAGCGTAATCCAGGAAAGAAGATAAAACATCATCCAGATGCAGGTGATCAATTTCCTGTCTGTCTCTGGTGAGCAAACCACGCCAATGTTTGAAGGAGGGTGGAAGAGTGGCAAAAAAGAGATAAATAAGAATTTCCTGGGGAATGATGAGCCCAGAACGGATCATATGGAAGTTAATGCCTTTGAATGCATCAACATGAGTTTTGGGGTCTCCTCCTTCAGAAAGAGAAAGAGTAACCATAGAGAGAAAGTGAGAAATCCGTGATCCAACTTTATTGCTGGCGTGTCTTCTTGCAAGAACAGACCACATTTGAGCAGAGGTGTGGCAAGTGTTGACCAGCTTCTTGTTAACATCATCCAATCTGGTGATGATTTCATACCTGCACCTGGTGTCATTTTTGATCCATAAAGCAAGTTGAGCTTTGATTTCAGCGTCTGAAGGTGAACCATCATTGTGAGGAACAGGGGCAGGGACTTGTCCAGAAACAATGCCAAAAAGATCCAGAACTTCAAAGTGAAGACGCATAATGTGTTCCCAGGTGTCATAGGATTCGTCAGTGAGAGGGGTGACCATAACCTTACTTGAATCCTGATTGGAGGCCATGATTTGGTCGAGTCAACAGCAAAGATTTGGAGAGAAAGAAGATGAGATGTGAAGAGGGTGATCCAAAATCTGAGAGAAAAGGCTGTTTTATTGTCCAGTAAGCGGTTTTGTTGTAAGTATTCTTGAGAGAGGTGCTTTAGGCAACTGGGCCCATAACCTGTAGAAGTTTTAGCACAAAGGAAAGCTAAACACAGGTCAATCAGCAACTGTGCACCTTACAACAACAAGTAACTACAACAAAGCGTGTGCTAAAACTGGACAAAAGACTCTATTCTCCCCACACAGTGCAAAGACTGTCAGATGCGGCCAAAAGGGAAAGCAGTGGACAGGAAGAAGCAGTGGAAGGGATAAAGAGAATAGAGAGAAAGAGAAAGAAAAAGATTTGGATTTCATTGCAAAAACAAACATACCTAAACACAGGTCAATCAGCAACTGTGCACCTTACAACAACAAGTAACTACAACAAAGCGTGTGCTAAAACTATAAGGGACACAAGTGTGAGCTGCTGTGGTTAGGACTAAAAGAATCAGAGAAAAGATAACAGAAAAGAAAAGGAAAGAACCTGGACAAAAGACTCTATTCTCCCCACACAGTGCAAAGACTGTCAGATGCGGCCAAAAGGGAAAGCAGTGGACAGGAAGAAGCAGTGGAAGGGATAAAGAGAATAGAGAGAAAGAGAAAGAAAAAGATTTGGATGGGGAAAACGGAAATGGCAAAGAGAGGGCTCATTATATGACAAAGTCCACCATCCAAAACAATAGAAACTAACACGATGTCGACAAAACTACTAAACTACAATACAGAAAAAGAGACAGGTTCACATCCAAGGAAAAAGTTCCCAGCCGGGGAAAAGATTCACACTCCAGGTAAAGAAACACGTCCTCGAGGTCCAGAATCAATACATTGACTCCGGGTGGGAAAGAAATGTTGTTCTTGATGCTGGAGCTCGTATCTTTGAAGTTCCTCGGCGGAAAAGGTCAGGAAAAGAGGATATAAGCAAGGAGAATGACTTGAGACGATGGTAAGAAGCTGGAGTAAGGAATGGGTCAGGTATTAGAGGCAGAAATTTCAACAGAGATGGTGACAACTTGTTGCTTCTTAGAGCTCCAGGAAACAGCTCCACCATTTAGCATAACAATATACACTCCAGTTGAGCACCTAGTTTTAGGATCTCCAATATAATATGTGTCAGAATAAATGAAAGGACAAAGAGATGGATGATTGGAAATAGGACATTTTCCACCAAAAGTGAAAGAATATGATGAAGTGGCACAAAAAAATCTGAAGGTGTGTTTGACAGCTGCCAAATGCTTGATCCCTGGCTCAATTAGGTGTTGAGATAGTGCACCAACTGCAAAGGAAAGATCTGGTCTTGTGGCAACAGATAAATAATTGAGAGCACCAATTGCAGAGAGGTAGTTGATCTTGAGAGAATTAAATTCAGCAATTTCTTCACTAGTGGCTTTGACAGGATAATCATTTGGAGACAAAGGAGTGTGACAGGGATTTCAATTGGCCATATTTCAGTTAGAAAGAAATTATTCAGCATAATAATCTTGTGAAAGAGAGAGAGTACATGCTTATCTGTTTCTGGTGAGGCACATTCCCAAAATCCAAGTGGCTGAACCAAGATCATCCATTTCAAATTCAGTTTTGAATTTGTCTTTGAGACAGAGAAAATGATTGCCAGTAATAACCATGTCATCTACATGCATATAAATGATACAGATTTATAATTTGCTTCTCCAAACATACACACACTGATCACACTTAAGAGGAGTGAAGTTTAGTTTGCACAAATACTCATTGATGTGTGAATTCTAACAGAAAGGAGCTTGTTTGATTCCATAAAGAGGACACAAAAGTTGACAGACTTTACCTTTATTTCTAGCAGTTAAAGTGCCTTAAGGTTGCTCCATGTAAACAGTTTCATTGAGATTTCCCTGATGAAATGCAGCCACCACATCCATTTGATGAACATCCTAGTAAAAGTGAGTTGAATGTGAAAGAATGGTCCTGAGAGATGTGATTCAACAAGTGGGAGAAAAAGTTTCATGAAAATCTATTCCAAGGATTTGTACATACCCTTTTGCTACACAACGGGATTTGAACTTTGAAACACCACTATCGGCATTAGGTTTGACCCTGAAACCCCACCTGCAACCAATTACATTGGCTTTTTCAGGCCTGGGGACAACTTTCCAGGTGTTACAATGCTGAAGTGTTTGATGTTCATGTTTCACAGCCTCTGCCCATTCTGCTGAGTATTTGGAATAAATTGCTTGCTTATAACACTGGGGTTCAGGAATTTCATGAGCCAATAAGGGAGCTTCCAATGAGAAGGCAAAAGCATTTGCTGCAAATAGACTAAGAGGATCAGGAGAATCAGAGTAGTAATCATGTAAATAGTGGTCATAATAAATTTGACACAAATGTTGAGGAGTAAAGGCTTCAGCTAATGACATATCTGAATCAGGGGGAGAAACTGAGGGTGGAAAATAATCGGGATCTGATGGATTATCTGGTTCAATTGATGAATATGATGGATCAGATTGGCTGGAAACTTCCTCATCTGGGGAAAAGTTTACATTGGTTGATGGCAATCTTGTTAGATGACCAGGTGAAGGACAGGGTGTTGAATTTGATGGTGTTCCAAACATGTGAGGTTCAGAGGGCAAGAAGAAGGAAGCCATTTCAGAGTTGGAATCATCAGGATTTCTCTCTGAAGAAGGAAGAGGAGTGTGAGATCTGGATGATGAGAAGGAAGGAGGGTAGATGGGAACACCAGGAGTTAACAAGGATTGGGTATTGCAGGGAGACTCAGGAACTTGTTTTAGGAGTTGTGACCATTGAACACGCTTGGAACTGGAGGAAATAAAAGGAAAAAAGAATTCATTAAATGCCATAGATTTGGCAATAACTACTTTCTTGAGTTCCAAGTCCCAAACACGATAATTTGTTGTTCCTTCCTCATATTCTAACATGGTACACTTTCCGGCTTTGGCTGAAAACTTACCAGGACATTGAAGTTTGTCAAGAAAAGTGTAACATGCACATCCAAAGACTTTAAGATGTGAAACTCTGGGTTTGAATTTATTCCAGGCTTCAAAGGGAGTCAATTTTTTAGAAAGAGCTCTGGTTGGTAACTTGTTTTCAAGATAAACTGTGGTTTTGACTGCTTCAGACCAAAGTTCAATTGGAACATTTGAGTGAAACATCATTGTCTTGGATTTTTCAGTGGTGATACGGTTTCCTCTCTCAGAAATGTAGAAGTTTTAGCACAGAGGAAAGCTAAACACAGGTCAATCAGCAACTGTGCACCTTACAACAACAAGTAACTACAACAAAGCGTGTGCTAAAACTGGACAAAAGACTCTATTCTCCCCACACAGTGCAAAGACTGTCAGATGCGGCCAAAAGGGAAAGCAGTGGACAGGAAGAAGCAGTGGAAGGGATAAAGAGAATAGAGAGAAAGAGAAAGAAAAAAGATTTGGATTTCATTGCAAAAACAAACATACCTAAACACAGGTCAATCAGCAACTGTGCACCTTACAACAACAAGTAACTACAACAAAGCGTGTGCTAAAACTATAAGGGACACAAGTGTGAGCTGCTGTGGTTAGGACTAAAAGAATCAGAGAAAAGATAACAGAAAAGAAAAGGAAAGAACCTGGACAAAAGACTCTATTCTCCCCACACAGTGCAAAGACTGTCAGATGCGGCCAAAAGGGAAAGCAGTGGACAGGAAGAAGCAGTGGAAGGGATAAAGAGAATAGAGAGAAAGAGAAAGAAAAAAGATTTGGATGGGGAAAACGGAAATGGCAAAGAGAGGGCTCATTATATGACAAAGTCCACCATCCAAAACAATAGAAACTAACACGACGTCGACAAAACTACTAAACTACAATACAGAAAAAGAGACAGGTTCACATCCAAGGAAAAAGTTCCCAGCCGGGGAAAAGATTCACACTCCAGGTAAAGAAACACGTCCTCGAGGTCCAGAATCAATACATTGACTCCGGGTGGGAAAGAAATGTTGTTCTTGATGCTGGAGCTCGTATCTTTGAAGTTCCTCGGCGGAAAAGGTCAGGAAAAGAGGATATGAGCAAGGAGAATGACTTGAGACGATGGTAAGAAGCTGGAGTAAGGAATGGGTCAGGTATTAGAGGCACAAATTTCAACAAGAAATTGGGTTTTGTTGAGGAGTGTAAGGAGCCCTCACTTGAAGGGAACTGCCATGTTGTTTAAGGAAGTTGGTAAGATCAGCATTGATTTATTCACCACCACCATCACAAACTAACTTTTTGATCTTAAAACCAGTCTGCAACTTAACTAACCTTATATACCAGAAAATACTTAAATACTTGGGCTTTGGATGAAATTAGGTTAACATGATGGTATGAAGTGGCCTGATCCGCAAACTTAAGATAATACTGTGAACCATCAAAGGAAGGAGGCTGAATTTTTCCAGATAAATCTGTGTGTACAACTTCAAGAGGATTTTTGGAAACAGGCAAATGAACAGGAAAGGAAGTATGGGTTTGTTTATCCAAAACACATGGTTCACAAAAATTTAGTTCAGAGTCAGAAAAACTAGAGCTAGATACATCAGATGCCAATCCATTAAAGAGTTTTTGGATGTATGGGGCGTGAGGATGTCCTAGTCTGTTGTGCCAAAGAGTTAGAGACTGTGTTGAAGATTTGGAAGTGAGGGCTAATAATGCAGAGAGAGACATGCCTTTTGGAATAATATAAACTTCAAACAAGGAATTGGAAATAACTACTCCCATATAGTTCTTTCCATTGCGTGTGATGATAAAGTTTGAAATAGGATTGGTGGGAGCAGGAATGAGAAGACAACCAGTTCTCCACAAACATCCAAGAGAGATAAGATTCCTGCCAAGATCAGGAGCATACAAGGTATCAGTGAAATAAACTTTTCCTTCAAGGCCTCCTGATACAGCAACTGCTCCTTGGCCAGTGGCAACAATGGATTTGCCTACTCCTGCAAGTTGAATTTGAACATTGGTGGGCTGAAAGGTGATGAAACTGTCTCTGTTGTTAAACATATGACAGCTGGTGCCAGAATCAATTATTGGAGGAAGAGTGGTGAGTGAGCAGCCATAGATTCAGAAACATTGGTAATAACAATGGGATTCTTCTTGTTGGGAGGATGGGCAATGGCTCCAAAAAGAAAATTTTAATCAGCAGGAAAAACACAGACAGAATTGGCTGAAGGTGCAGGTGGTTCTTCTTTTGGAGTTTCTGTTTCAGGTTTAACAGTGTTATCCTTGGAAGAAGAAGAGGAAACAGAATTGGCTTGGTTTTTCTTGGGAGGACAGAGTTCACAGTGTTGAGCAAAACAGTGATTGTCACCATGTCCAACATTTTGGCAGTGAACAGAGCAGGAGAGTTTGCTGCATGCCTTGCATTTGGATTATTTTGAAGTTTTGTGGGATGCAGAATGAGCATTGGCAGTTGACATAATATTGTGAAAATCATCAACCACTTTTTCATCAGAAGCATAATCCAAGGAAGAGGATAAAACATCATCCAGGTGCATATTTTCAATTTCTTGCCTATCTCTGATAAGAAGACCATGCCAATGTTTGAAGGAAGGAGGGAGAGTAGCGAAGAAGAGATAAAGAAGGACTTCCTGAGCAATAATGAGCCTAGAACGGATCATATGAAAGTTGATCCTTTTGAAAGTGTCCACATGAGCTTTGTAGTCTCCTCCTTCAGGGAGAGAGAGTGTAACCATGGATAAGAAATGAGATATTCTTGATCCAAATTGGTTGCTAGCATGCCTGCGTGCCAATTCTGTCCACATGGTGTAAGTGGTAGGGCATGTATGCACAAGCTTCTTGTTTGCTTCATCAAGTCTGATAATAATTTCATACTTACACCTGGTGTCATTTCTAATCCATTGTGCAAGTTTGTCTTTGGTTTCAGAGTATGCGGGGGATCCATCATTAGAAGGGGAGGAGCAAGAAATTTGCCAGAAACCAAGCCAAAGAGATCCAGAACTTCAAAGTGAAGGTGCATGGTGCTTTCTCAAGTGTCATTAGAATCATCAGTGAGAAGAGGGATCATTGATCTACTGTAATCCTGGTTGAAGGCCATGATTACATCAAGTCAACAGCAAGAGATTTGGAGAATGCAGGATGTGAAGAGAGAAATGATCCAAAATCTGAGAGAAAGGCTGTTTTATTTTTCAGTAAGCGGCTTTGTTGTGAATATACTTGAAGGAGGTGCTTTAGGAAACTGGGCCCATAACCTGTAGAAGTTTTAGCACAGAGGAGAGATAAACACAGGTCAATCAGCAACTGTGCACCTTACAACAACAAGTAACTACAACAAAGCATGTGCTAAAACTGAACAAAAGACTCTATTTTCCCACACAGTGCAATGACGGTCAGAAGTGGCCAAAGGGGAAGCAATAGAGGGAACAAAAAGAATAGAGAGAAAAAGTTTTGGATGGGGAAAACGGAAACAGCAAGTAGAGGCTTGAATATATGAAAAATTCCACCATTCAAAAAAACAGAAAACTACTCAACTACAATTCAGAAACAAGGGAAAATAGTCAAGGAAGCCTTTTCCTCACTATGAGAACCAGGAAAAATACAGATAGAAGAAAAAATAGTCAAGGAAGCAGTTCCCACACTATGACAGTTTGACAATTCAAGTGAAAAAGCATGTCCACAAGGTCCAGGTTGAGGAATATAACTCCGGGTGGGAAAGAACAGTTGTCCTCAACGTTTGAGCTTGTATCTCTGTGATTACATGGTCAAAATGAGCAGGAAAAAACAATATGAACTTGTAAAATGAGGAGAGAAAGAGGGAAAAGAGCTGGAGAAAATATGGGTCAGGTATTAGATGTAGAAATTTCTACATGAAGGTGCATTTGACAGCTGCCCAATGCTTGATCCCTGGCTCAATTACGTGTTGAGATAGTGCACCAACTGCAAAGGAAAGATCTGGTCTTGTGGCAACAGATAAATAATTAAGAGAACCAATTGCAGAGCGGTAGTTGATCTTGAGAGCATTGAATTCAGCAATTTCTTCACTGGTGGCTTTAACAGGATAATTGTCAGTCAGTCGTCTAGAAGAAGGTAAGGAAAAGAGGAGAAAAGGAGGAAAAAAGGAGGAGGACAAGGGAAAAGATAAAAGAAATAAACTATAATAGAATATTTAATTTATTTAAAAGGAAAACAACGGCGAGTAACTTGAGAGATGACAAAAACTTAGGATTTATTAATAATAATATTATTTAAGGTAAGGGTTCTCCGCAGAAAACACTTTTAATTACTATCAGACTTAAAGCAACCTTTAAATTGTTATATAGAATTTTAATTAGAATTGTATTACTAATAAAAAAATATAAACGTAATAAAATTGTATTTAATTTGTGGAGTGTATAATAAGTGATGAGGCTACAGGGGATTATCCAAGGCCCTTTTATAGGCAATGGGTCCTCTGAAGCGCCACTATATTTGTAAATACAATAATTAGAATAGAATAAAACAAGTATATCAAAGAGTAAATGAAACATTACAATGTAGAGAAAAATATGAAACAAATAATTAAAACCCCAATTAAGAATCCAATTTTCCCGCCATTAATTCCCAAATCAGTAAGTAAAAATAGTGAATAACTAAACAAGATTGGAACATAGGAACTATGAGAAAAATAATTCCAAACAGATGGTACAGTCTGATTTAAGGATATTTTAAGTGAAACAAAAAATACTTTGACGCAACAAACATGTAATTAATCTCAATTTAGTATAAATTAATTAATTGGTTTTTCCTGACACAATTAAGGGCCAAAAGAAGCGTCATTAATTATTGTTTAGTATTATATGAAAGGTGTTATTTAATATATAAATTTAAATAATTAATTTAAATATATTATAAGTCAATTTTACACTTATAATTATAATATATATTTTTCAATTAATTAAATATAAATTTATAATTATTAAATACATAAAAATGTGCCATTATTTGTAGAATATATTATATTATGTTCAATTTAAATGTATATAAAAATTTATATAACCAATAAAATTAATATAACACTTGTATATAATAAAATACTTATATAATTTTATTATGCAATAAAATATTAATTTATATTGATTAAATACAATTCTTACCCACTTTTTCAGGTTTTATAAGTTACATATCATTTACTGGACTCCTGGAATAGCCTGGCTGACACTCCCTCACTCTAAAAAAACAATTAAAAAAAATGCTAAGATTTTTTCTTTTTGTATTTTTTCAACAGAGTAGGCAGATTTGAAATTTCCTTGCCAGGTATCCATGCATCATGTTCAGATGATTTGTTCTTATATCTCAATAAATATTCAGTACCTCTTTCAGAAGTGATAATTCTATCATTGAGAATTTTATCAATTTCTGCTGTTTCTGTGACTTCCTGAGGGTTCTTCTTAGGTCTTCCTCTTCTTTTTGGAAATAAGTCACTGTTGGAAGTATAAGGCTTAAACAAAGAAATGGGAAAGACAGGATGTTTCCTATCATATGGAGAATACAATACAACTTCTACTGCATTATCACCAACCATTCTTTTAACAACAAATGGTCCTACAAAAGGATCTTTTAATTTGTGGTTAGCTTGTAAATTGAATTGGACAGTAGAGATCAACACTTCATCACCCTTGTTAAATGTGTATTCTTTATGGGATTTATCCCATCTTTTCTTTTCATATTCAAATGCTTTATCAATACAACTCTGAGCATGTTTTCTGCATAGCTGTTGCATTTGCATAAAAGATTTAACACCAGGCTGTAGTTCCAACTTAGGTAATTTATTATTGAGAATCTGAGCAGGAGTGTTTGGGACATAACCTAACCAAAGCTCAAAAGGCTTTTTCTCAGTGACAGAATGAACAGTGCTATTATATGCAAATTCAAGACCAGGCAAAAGAGTGACCCAATCATGAGTAAATCTGTCATTGTCTTTATATTCTAAACCAAAGGCACAATACCTTCTAATCATATCTTCCAGAGTTTGAATCATTCTTTCAGCTAGACCATCAGTCTGAGGATGGTGAGCTGTAGACAATTTTAACTCACAGCCACAAATATCCATCAAAGAGGTCCAAAACTCAGAAGTAAATTTCGGATCCCTATCAGAGATAATGGCTTTTGGAAAACCAATAATATTAAACATGTAAGACCACCATAAGAAAGCTAATTCTTTGGTGGATACATCTTTGTGGGTTGGAATAAATTTGCACATTTTTGTGAATCTATCCACTATTACCCAACAAGAGTTAAAGCTGTCTTTACCTGCAACAGGAAGACCAGTGACAAAATCCATATTAATGATTTGCCAGGGAGCACTAGGTGCTTCAATATGTTGTAATAACCCTGCTCTCTTACCTGTTAACCTTTTAGATTTTTGGCAGGAATCACAAGATTCAACATATAATTTTGTGTCTTCAGACATATTAGCCCACCATGCAGTGTTTTCGATTCTAATCAATGTTTTTTCAAGATCAAAATGACCAGCTAATATGTCATCATGACAAAGTTTGAGGATAGTTTCTTTCATTGAAGGAGGAATAACAATTACATTGGTAAGCTTCCTTCTATAATAAATATAACCATCTTCAATAGAGAACTTTCTTTATTTAAAGCATTTTGGTACTTTGCAGGAAGAGTTTTTATTAATGCTTGAATTGAAGCATTCTTAGGATCATTTATGATAGTAACTGTCAAGGTTCACTTTTGGTCTAGAAGCTTTGGTACGGTGTTATATGAAGATTTTAAGGTATTATTTGACTCTCAATAATTAGGTACGTATTTTCTCAATCAAGTATGATTTATTTACTCAAATTAAGAGGTAGATTTTAATAATTTATATAGATTATAGAATTAGAATTACGTATAGTGTAAATACTAAGGATATAAAATATAATAAATAAGTTTTAACTGTTGTAGTTGTAGTAATAAATGAGTTGGTAAAATAGAATGATCCAAAGACAACAAAAAGAGAGGCCTTTTATAGGCAAAGGAGAGACAAAGCATGGCAATCAAATTCTAAAAACAGTAGGAAGAGAGAGAGAAAAGAACATTCCAGAAAGAGTATTTCAAATAATAAAGTTATTCTAAAAAGAAGGCGTCAAAAAGATGTATTTACAGAGTATGTCAGAAATACATCAATATTTTTAATATTTACTGTAAAAGTCAATCCTAAATAAGAAATTTGATTTTTTTGTAGATATTTAATATTATTTGAATATTTAAATCTTATTTTATCTTTGTATTTATTTTTTAATATAAAATTTTATATTTCCCAACCTGTCAAATGAGCATGGTGTTAGAGAAAAATATAAGGGACAAAATTATAATTTTAATTTTAATTATTTATTTAATTAATTAATTTTTTAATTTTAACATTCTGTAATTAGTTAATTTATTATAACTAATTTTAATGTAACTAAATTATAATTAAATAATAATTAAAAATGATAAGGTGCGGCTTCATCCAGTAAATAATTAATTATTTCACTGGGTAAGTCTAGTAGCCTGGCTGACACTCCCTCACTCTAAAAAAAACAATAAAAAAATGCTATGATTTTTTCTTTTTATACTTTTTTAGTAGAGTAGGAAGATTAGATATCTCCTTCCCAGGTATCCAAGAATCATATTCAGATGATTTATTCTTGAATCTCAATAAGTATTCTGTACCTTTCTCAGCAGTGACTATTCTGTCATTTAAAAATTTTTCAATTTCCGCTGTCTCAGTGATTTCATTTGGGGTTTTCTTTGGTCTACCCCTCCTTTTTGGAAATAAATCACTATTGGATGTGTAAGGTTTCAAAAGAGATATTGGAAAAACAGGATGTTTTCTGTCATATGGGGAATACAGAATAACTTCAACTGCATTATCTCCAATCATTCTTCTGACAACAAATGGACCAACAAATGGATCTTTCAATTTGTTATTACCTTGTAAGTTGAATTGGACTGTAGAAATCAACACTTCATCACCCTTTTTAAAAGTGTATTCTTTATGGGATTTGTCCCATCTTTTCTTCTCATATTCAAATGATTTTTCAATACATTTTTGAGCATGATTTCTACATAGTTGTTGCATTTGAAGAAAAGAATTTACACCAGGATGTATATCCAATTTAGGTATTTTGTTATTGAGAATTTGGGCAGGAGTATTAGGAACATATCCAAGCCAGAGCTCAAAAGGCTTTCTTTGAGTAACAGAATGAACAGTGCTATTATAAGCAAATTCTAACCCAGGAAGTAAGGTAACCCAATCATGAGTGAATCTGTCATTATCTTTATACTCAAGGCCAAAGGCACAATATCTTCTTATCATGTCCTCTAAAGTCTGAATCATTCTTTCAGCTAAACCATCAGTCTGAGGGTGATGGGCAGTAGAAAGTTTCAGATCACAACCACAAACATCCATCAGAGACATCCAAAATTCAGAAGTAAATTTAGGGTCTCTGTCAGAGATTATGGCTTTAGGAAAACCAGCAGTATTAAACTTATGAGACCGCCATAAGAAAGCTAATTCTTTAATGGAAACATCCTTGTGGGTAGGGATAAATTTACACATTTTTGTGAATCTGTCCACAATAATCCAACAAGAGTTATAACTGTCTTTTCAAACAATAGGTAATCCTGTTACAAAATCCATGTTTATTATTTGCCATGGAGCATCAGGAGGTTCAATATGTTGCATTAATCCTGCTCTTTTACCAGTTAATCTTTTTGATTTTTGGCATGAATCACAGGATTCAACATATAATTTTGTGTCCTCAGACATATTAGCCCACCAAGCAGTGTTCTTAATTCTGATCATTGTTTTGTCAAGATCAAAATGTCCAGCTAATATGTCATCATGACAAATTTTCAAGATGATTTCTTTCATAGAAGGAGGAATAACAATAACATTACTCAACTTTCTTCTATAATATAGGTATCCTTCATCAATTGAAAATTTTCCTTTTTCCAAAGCTTTTTGGTACTTTGGTGGAAGGGTTTTAATTAATGCTTATATTGAAGCATTCTTTGGATCATTTAATATGGTGCATAACTTTTTCAAGTCAGTGTCCTTATCATATGATTCCAGAATAAGCTGTAATAGCTCTTCCTCCATATCAACCACATATATCCCATGGAAATGGATAATTTCATCCTCAGGATCATAAGCAGGATTAGAGTCATCATTTGGTAAGGGTAACCTTGATAACATATCCACATTTGAGTGACCAATACCAGCTCTGTGAATAATTGTCATTCTCCCTCTCTACTCTTGAACAGCCAGCTGCCATCTAAACATATGTCTATTAGGTGTTTTCAAGTTTAAAAGGGATTTAACTGCACTGCAGTCAACGACAAGTTCAAATTTCTGGTCATCTAGGTAATAATGAAGCTTTTCTAGAGCCCATACTACAGCTAAACACTCTAATTGAGTAGCACCATATTTCAATTCACTATTTCTCAAGGTTCTTGAAATATAATAAATTACTACTTCTGAAACTTTATCATTTATCACTTGTTTTTGATGGAGGGCAGCACCAAGACCAATGAAACTGGCATCAGTGTACAAAACAAATGGTTGATCAAAGTCAGGTAAAGCAAGAATTGGTGCTGACATCAAACAGTGTTTCATAGTGTCAAAGGCTCTTTGTCTTTCACTATTCCAGACAAAAGCAACATCCTTTCTAGTTAATTGGGTAAGGGGTAAAGCTATGACTTGGTAATTTTTAATATACTGTCTATAGTATCCACACATTCCCAAAAAACTTTGGAGCTCTCTCACTGTTGTAGGAGCTTTCACCTGTTGTATGGCTGCCACTTTGTTCTGGTCAACACATATCTGTAAGCCTGAAACAACATGACCAAGAACTTTTAAAGAATGGAAACCAAATTTACATTTCTTCAAAGCAAGTGTCATATTTATTTCATCCATTTTCTGGAATACTTTACACAGGTGTTTAAGATGGTCCTCAAATGTTTTTGAGAATATAATGATATCATCAATATAAACCATCAGCCAACCTTCAATTATCTCTTGATGGAATGTGTTATCCATTACTTTTTGGAAAACAGAAGGGGCATTTTTAGGGCCAAATGGCATCCTAATATACTTATAAATACCCATATGAGTGGCAATCATCAGAAAGTTCTGAGAATTTTTCTCAACAGGTACCTGGTGATATCCCTTATTACCATCCAAACAGCTGATATATTTAGCACCCTGTAAGGTAGCATGTATAGAGCTAATTCTAGGCAAAGGATAGATATCATCAACAGTATAAGTATTTAGTGCTCTATAATCACCACATAACCTGGCTTTATCTTTCTCATAAGAAATTAGGACAGGTGAGATAACACAATATTTAGGTGTTTCAACTACCTTTTCAATAATATTCATTTTTAAAAGGGTAGAGATATTATCTTCAATATCTTTTCTCTTTGTGGGAGAAGCAGGATAAGGCTTCTTCTTTAAACTAGGTGGTATATCAATTAATGGGCAAGACAATGAAAGTTTCATTTCCTCTTTAACTAATCCCAGTTCATGTGACCCATGAGCAAAGGCCATAGGAAAAGATTTTATCAAGTTAATGATGGAATCTTTATCCTCACCAGAAAGTTGTTCTCCAAAAGAGGCATTGTCAATTTCAGACATAAGGGCATGCATTTCCTTTGTAGATCTTCCTTTATATTGAACCACAGAATTACATGCGTTCAATTCTGGTTTTAATAATTTTTTAGGGGAGGAAATTTTAAATTTTCTCTTCCCATTCATCCCCATTGTGAAACATTGGTTTGAAGGATCCAATTTTATGCCATACTTGGTTAAAATATCATTCCCTACAATAAACCAATTGCTCAAGTTATCATTTTTCATGACAACAAAATCACAAATAGCTCTTACAAAACCATGGTTATATTTAAAAAACACTGTGGCTTTGTATTTACCAATGGGGGACAAAACAGAGCCATACCCTCTCCAATTTTCAGAAATGATAGGCAACAGTTTAGATTTATAGTCTTGATCTACTGAAGCAAGTGCTCTTTCAGATAATACATTTCCTCCAGCTCCAGAATCCAGAACAACTTCAATGCTGGTTCCATTGATCAAGACTGGTGCCTTAATAGGGGCAATAACAATTGAGTTATCCTCAATGTTCTTTATGATCTCAGCATCCTCAACTGTAGATAAATCATTATTATCAATGTCAATAGTATTTAAATAATGAATATCTTCTTCTAGCATCAAGATTTCTTGTTGAGATTCATATGAAATATTGCTGGCACAATCACTTGATGTATCATCCAGTGCCACTGTGTCATCAGCGTTCTCCTCTGTTTGCTCTACAAGATTTATCTTCCTGTCACAAACATGGCCTTTCTGCCAAGGTTTGTTGCACTTGAAGCAAGTGTTTGTTGCATACTTCTTTGGTGCAACAGGGGCAGAAGGTTTACCAACCTTTTCCAGAGGTTTTTGTTGGTAAGTGGAGGGTTTCTCCAAAGGGGTCCTAGGAATGAATCTTCTTGCATCATACTTATTGTTTAGAAGTATCTCATTGCAAGTATTAATGAAAGAAGAGGGTTCTTTGGAGAACTCAGTCCTAGCCACAATCAAGTCTCTCAGAGACATTGGTAATTTATAGAGGATCCTGTCCTTCCATAAGTCAAACTCCATATTTGGGTCTATTGCCCTTAAGATTTTTACAATTTTCATTAAAAACTCAATAGGTTTATCAGTAGAAGAGCTATATCTAGTTTCCTCATACTGCCTTTGTTGAGCCATTCTGAACTTGGAGCCACCAAATTGTGCTTTAATTAATTTCTTCCAATCCTCCCATGAGTAGTCATTCCCATCCAGGAGAACAGATTCATACCACATCAGGGCAACATTAGTGAACAAAGAGATTAACTTGGACACAATTTCCTCATCTGGGAGTTTGTAAGAATTTTTTAAATTATCAATTCTGCAAATAAATTGTTGCCAATCAGAGGAAGAATCACAATCAAATGTTGGGTACTGGTCAAGTTTTGGCCAATTCCTTTGATTTGAAGGAGTCTCCTTAGTACTAGCTTGTTTCTGAGTAAGAAGCAGCTGTAATTTCTCTAATTGTGCTGAAATCTCATTGTTTAATCCTTCTGTTGCAGATCCTGGTGCATCATCAGTTTATGATGGAAACTCAGTGTTATCAACAGGTATTTCTGGATCAATTTTTATTTTAGATGAACTAGCCACAGGTACTGTTTGAGCATCCTGCACTATATGTTCCTTCACAGAAATGTCAGAATATTTTTGGTCATTTAACAATGAGTTCAATTTTTCTTCAATGGTTGTTAGTCTTGTTTTCATTCTTGGAAGACTAGATAAACTTTCATTGATAGTTGCAAAAGATAATGGATTTTTATGTTGAAAAGATGACAAATGGTCACTCAATCTTTTCAGATTTATCTTATCTATCTCTACCTCCTGGCAACAGGCAGATACAGTATCTTTTAGTTTAGACAAATCATTTTTTATATTTTGCCATAAAGCAATTTTCTTTTCATGGGTTGCTTTGTAATGAGACAATTCATCAGAGACTCTCTGTGCTTCACATTTTAATGCTTGATAACCCTGATCAGTTAACAAACTATTATATCTCTGAGTCAATTGCATATTGTTCATTATATGATTTTGCTTGGCAATAATAGCTCTCAAGTGCTCATCATTAATTCTTGCTACATCTGGAGTGATTCTCAATAAGGAAACAGAGTAACTTTCCAGACTCTCATAGAACTCAGGGTCAAGAGTTTCATCAATCACAGTTATATCAGGATTAATCATTGAGGTAGCAATTAAAAGTAATGGATTGGGTACATGAGATAACTGTCTACTATTCCCAGCTTCTATATGTCTCAAGGTTTCATCCTGCCTTCCAGATTTACCTGAAGGAACAAAGTCAGCCACAAGAAAAGGCACTTGAGAATCAATAGAGGGACGTACCAGGGTTTGCTGGGTATCACCATATTGGGCTTCCTTCTTCTTTTGCCTCCTTGATAAGGGTGGGGAGGAGTGGGGTTGGCCTGAAGGAGTTTTAGCACAGAGGAAAGCTAAACACAGGTTAATCAGCAACTGTGCACCTTACAACAACAAGTAACTACAACAAAGCGTGTGCTAAAACTGGACAAAAGACTCTATTCTCCCCACACAGTGCAAAGACTGTCAGATGCGGCCAAAAGGGAAAGCAGTGGACAGGAAGAAGCAGTGGAAGGGATAAAGAGAATAGAGAAAAAGAGAAAGAAAAAAGATTTGGATATCATTGCAAAAACAAACATACCTAAACACAGGTTAATCAGCAACTGTGCACCTTACAACAACAAGTAACTACAACAAAGCGTGTGCTAAAACTATTAGGGACACAAGTGTGAGTTGCTGTGGTTAGGACCTAGAGAATTAGAGAAAAGATAACAGAAAAAAAAAGGAAAGAACCTGGACAAAAGACTCTATTCTCCCCACACAGTGCAAAGACTGTCAGATGCGGCCAAAAGGGAAAGCAGTGGACAGGAAGAAGAAGTGGAAGGGATAAAGAGAATAGAGAAAAAGAGAAAGAAAAAATATTTGGATGGGGAAAACGGAAATGGCAAAGAGAGGGCTCATTATATGACAAAGTCCACCATCCAAAACAATGGAAACTAACACGACGTCGACAAAACTACTAAACTACAATACAGTAAAAGAGACAGGTTCACATCCAAGTAAAAAGTTCTCAGCCGGGGAAAAGATTCACACTCCAGGTAAAGAAACACGTCCTCGAGGTCCAGAATCAATACATTGACTCCGGGTGGGAAAGAAATGTTGTTCTTGATGCTGGAGCTCGTATCTTTGAAGTTCTTCGGCGGAAAAGGTCAGAAAAAGAGGATATGAGCAAGGAGAATGACTTGAGACAATGGTAAGAAGCTGGAGTAAGGAATGGGTCAGGTATTAGAGGCAGAAATTTCAACACCCCCCCTTAATACCAGACCCATGAGTTTGAGGAGATAAGACAGCTTGACTTTTCCCAAAGATTTTGTAAGAAGATCAGCCACCATGTGTTCAGTTGAAATGTGTTGAAGCTGAAAATGATTTTTGTTGATGCTTTCAGTAATCCAACAAATATGAGTGTCCACATGTTTTGATCTTTGACGGTATCTGAGTGAATCCTTGCATTGTGAAATGGAACTGGCATTGTCAGCAATGATTAAAGGTGAAGGTGATTTAGGAATATTGAAGGAAGTAAGTAATTTAGTCAGCCAGATTGCTTCACATCCAGCATCCACAATGCCTCTGAACTCAGCCTCAGTACTAGAGATAGTGACAACTTGCTGCTTTTTAGAACTCCAGGAAATAGCTCCTCCATTGAGTATGGCAACATAACCTCCAGTTCAGCGCCTGGTATCAGGATCCGCAGCATAATCAGTGTCAGAGTAAATAAGAGGACAGAGTGATGGATGATTTGGAATTGGGCATTTTCCTCCAAAAGTGAGAGATGATGATGAAGTGGCACGCAGATATCTGAAAGTGTGTTTGACAGCAAGCCAGTGTTTGATACCTGGTTCAATGAGATGTTGAGATAATGCATCAACTGCAAAAGAGAGATCAGGTCTTGTTGCAACAGACAAATAGTTGAGTGCACCAATAGCAGAGCGGTAATTGATTTTCAGAGCATTGAATTCAGCAATTTCTTCACTGGTTGCTTTGACAGGATAATCATTTGGGGATAAGGGAGTAAGACAGGGATTACAGTTGGCCATATTCCAGTTGGACAAAACTTTTTCAGCATAAGAATCTTGTGATAAAGAAAGAGTACGTGCTGTTCTGTTCCTGGTGAGACGCATTCCCAAAATCCAAGTGGCAGGACCAAGATCATCCATCTCAAATTCAGTTTTGATTTTGTCTTTGAACCAAAGAAAATGATTACCAGTAATGACCATATCATCAACATGAAGATAAATGATACAGATTTGTGATTTGTTTCTCCAAAAATACACACACTGATCACACTTAAGGGGGGAGAAGTTGAGCTTGCACAAGTAGTCATTTATACGTGAATTCCAGCAAAAGGGAGCTTGTTTGATGCCATAAGGAGGACGCAGCAATTGGAAACTTTACCTTCATTTCCAGCAGTTAGTGTTCCTTCAGGCTGTTCCATATAAACAGTTTCATTTAAGTTTCCCTGGAGAAAAGCTGCCACTACATCCATTTGGTGAACATCCCAGTCAAAATAAGCTGCTAAAGAAAGAATGGTCCTGAGAGAAGTGATCCGTCCAGTGGGTGCAAAAGTTTCATGAAAATCTATTCCTAGGATTTGAGAATATCCTTTTGCTACACAACAGGCTTTGAACTTTGAAACACCACCATCAGCATTAGGTTTAACCCTGAAAACCCACCTGCAGCCAATTACATTAGCTTTTTCAGGCCTGGGGACAATTTTCCAAGTGTTACAACCTGAAGTGCTTGATGTTCATGTTTCAAAGCCTCTGCCTATTCTGCTGAATATTTGGAATAGATTGCTTGCTTATAACACTGGGATTCAGGAATTACATGAGCTAGCAAGGGAGCTTCTAGAGAGAAAGCAAAGGCATTTGCTGCATATAACCCAAGAGGATCAGGAGAATCAGAGTAGGAATCATGTTGATAATGATCATAATAAATCTGACGTAAATGTTCAGGAGTGGATGTTTCAGCTGAAGAGTTGTCAGAATAACTGGGGGATTGTGATGAGGGAACATAATCGGGATCTGCTGGATTGTCTGGCTCAATTGATGAATATGATGGATCATATTGACTGGAACCTTCTTCATCTGGGACATTGTAATGAGGTAATCTTGTTAAGTGGCCAGGTGAAGGACAAGGAGTTGAATTGGAAGGTGTGCCTGACATATGAAAATCAGAGGATGAAGAAGAAGAAGGAGAATTATCTTCAGAATGTGAATCAGAGATGTTTCCTGAGGATTGATCAGGAGTTGGAGACTCAGAAAGAGATTGAGCTGGAGAAAAGGAAAGGCCAGGTGTTGAAAGTGGTTGACTATCATGAATTTGATCTGGAATTTGCTTCATCAGTTGTGACCATTGAGGGCGCTTAAATCTGGAGTCAAGAAAGGGGAAGAAATTTTCATTGAAGGCCACAGATTTGGCAATAACAATCTTTTTAAGCTCAAGATCCCAAACACGATAATTTGTTGTTCCAACTTCATATCCAAGCATGACACACTTTCTGGAATTAGCTGAAAACTTTCCAGGACGTTGATGTTTATCAAGGAAGGCATAGCAAGCACAACCAAAAACTGTGAGGTGTGAAACTCTGGGTTTGGATTTATTCCAAGCTTCAAAAGGTGTTGACTTATTTTGAAGAGCTTTGGTTGGTAATCTGTTTTCAAGATATACTGCTGTTTTGACTGCTTCAGACCATAGGTGAATTGGTGCATTAGAATGAAACATCATGGTTTGGATTTTTCAGTGGTAATACGGTTTCCTCTCTCAGAAATTGGATTTTGTTGGGGAGTGTAAGGAGCCGTAACTTGAAGAGCAATGCCATGTTGTTTAAGAAAGTTGACCAGACTAGAGTTGATGTACTCACCACCACCGTCACAAACAAGCTTTTTGATTTTGAAACCAGATTGCAGCTCCACAGATGCCTTATATTCCAAGAAATATTTGAATACTTGGGCTTTTGAAGAAAGAAGGTAGACATGACGGTATGAAGTGGCCTGATCAGTGAACTTAAGGTAATACTGAGAACCATCAAAAGAAGGAGGCTGAATTTTCCCAGATAAATCTGTGTGTACAACTTCAAGAGGATTTTTAACAACAGGCAACTGGCCAGGAAAGGAAGCATGGGTTTGTTTACCCAACACACACGGTTCTAAAAAATGCATTTCAGAATCAGACAAACTAGAACTAGATACATCAGATGCCATTCCATTAAAAAGTTTTTGAATATATGGGGCGTATGGATGTCCTAATATGTTGTGCCAGAGAGTTAGAGACTGACTTGAAGCTTTTGCATAGAGAGCTGAGGAATTAGGGGGAGACATGCCTTGTGGAACCACAGAAACTTCAAATAATGAATTGGAGATGACTCCTCCCATATAATTCTTTCCATTTCGTGAAATAATGAAGTTTGATGTAGGATTAACTGGTGCAGGGATGAGAAGACAACCAGTTCTCCAAAGACGTTCCAGGGAGATGAGATTCCTTCCAAGATCAGGAACATAAAGAGCATCAGAAAAGAAAACTTTTCCTTCCATTCCTCCAGAAGCAGCAACAGTTCCTTTTCCAGTTGCATAGATTGATTTCCCAATACCAGCAAGTTGAATTCGAATGTTCACAGGTTGAAAACTGATAAAACTGTCTCTGTTGTTAAACATATGACAGCTGGCCCCAGAATCAATAATTGGAGAAAGGTTTGAGGATTGAGAAGCCATGGAAGCAGAAGCGTTGATAATGCAGTCAGAATTTGATTTTTCAGACAAGCAGGCAACAGCTGTAAAAAGAAATTCTTCATCACAAGGGAAGACAAAAGCACAATTGGCCGTGGCATCAGGTTGTTCTTCCTGAGGAGGGGGAACAGGAGTTGCTTTGTTGGAATTTTCCTTTGATGGGGCAGCTGAGTTGGCTTGGTTCTTCTTGGGACGGAGTTCAGGATGTTGAACAAAGCAATGATTATCATCATGTCCAACATTTTGACCATGGGCAGAACATGAGAGTTTGCTGCGTGCCTTGGATTTGGATGATTTTGATGATTTGGCTGAGGCAGAATGAGCATTAACATTTGACATCGCATTGTGAAATTCATCAACAACTTTTTCATCACCAGCGTAATCCAGGAAGGAAGATAAAACATCATCCAGATGCAGGTGATCAATTTCCTGTCTGTCTCTGGTGAGCAAACCACGCCAATGTTTGTAGGAGGGTGGAAGAGTGGCAAAGAAGAGATAAATAAGAATTTCCTGGGGAATGATGAGCCCAGAGCGGATCATATGGAAGTTAATGCCTTTGAAAGCATCAACATGAGTTTTGGGGTCTCCTCCTTCAGAAAGAGAAAGAGTAACCATAGAGAGAAAGTGAGAAATCCGTGATCCAACTTTATTGCTGGCGTGTCTTCTTGCAAGAACTGACCACATTTGAGCAGAGGTGTGGCAAGTGTTGACCAGCTTCTTGTTAACATCATCCAATCTGGTGATGATTTCATACTTGCACCTGGTGTCATTTTTGATCCATAAAGCAAGTTGAGCTTTGATTTCAGTGTCTGAAGGTGAACCATCATTGTAAGGAACAGGGGCAGGGACATGTCCAGAAACAATGCCAAAAAGATCCACAACTTCAAAGTGAAGACGCATAATGTGTTCCCAAGTGTCATAGGATTCGTCAGTGAGAGGGGTGACCATAACCCTACTTGAATCCTGATTGGAGGCCATGATTTGGTTGAGTCAACAGCAAAGATTTGGAGAGAAAGAAGATGTGATGTGAAGAGGATGATCCAAAATCTGAGAGAAAAGGCTGTTTTATTGTCCAGTAAGCGGTTTTGTTGTAAGTATTCTTGAGAGAGGTGCTTTAGGCAACTGGGCCCATAACCTGAAGGAGTTTTAGCACAGAGGAAAGCTAAACACAGGTTAATCAGCAACTGTGCACCTTACAACAACAAGTAACTACAACAAAGCGTGTGCTAAAACTGGACAAAAGACTCTATTCTCCCCACACAGTGCAAAGACTGTCAGATGCGGCCAAAAGGGAAAGCAGTGGACAGGAAGAAGCAGTGAAAGGGATAAAGAGAATAGAGAGAAAGAGAAAGAAAAAAGATTTGGATATCATTGCAAAAACAAACATACCTAAACACAGGTTAATCAGCAACTGTGCACCTTACAACAACAAGTAACTACAACAAAGCGTGTGCTAAAACTATAAGGGACACAAGTGTGAGTTGCTGTGGTTAGGACTAAGAGAATTAGAGAAAAGATAACAGAAAAGAAAAGGAAAGAACCTGGACAAAAGACTCTATTCTCCCCACACAGTGCAAAGACTGTCAGATGCGGCCAAAAGGGAAAGCAGTGGAAGGGATAAAGAGAATAGAGAAAAATAGAAAGAAAAAAGATTTGGATGGGGAAAACGGAAATGGCAAAGAGAGGGCTCATTATATGACAAAGTCCACCATCCAAAACAATAGAAACTAACACGACGTCAACAAAACTACTAAACTACAATACAGGAAAAGAGACAGGTTCACATCCAAGGAAAAGGTTCTCAGCTGGGGAAAAGATTCACACTCCAGGTAAAGAAACATGTCCTCGAGGTCCAGAATCAATACATTGACTCCGGGTGGTAAAGAAATGTTGTTCTTGATGCTGGAGCTCGTGTCTTTGAAGTTCCTCGGCGGAAAAGGTCAGGAAAAGAGGATATGAGCAAGGAGAATGACTTGAGACAATGGTAAGAAGCTGGAGTAAGGAATGGGTCAGGTATTAGAGGCAGAAATTTCAACATGGCCTGGGTGGGCCTTGATGGACCTACCTGAGGTAACTGATGCTGGTTTTGAGCCAAGTAGTCCCACTGAGTGTTGAGCCAGTCCCACTGCCACTTGGACACTTCCACCATCTCTTGGGATTGGGGAGCCAATTGTTGTTGATCCCTGGGAGGAAGAGGTTTCTTCTTCTCTTGGAGAAAAGTATCTGTTCTTTTCACCTTTTCTTCCAAGGCATCTTTCCTTACCTTTAGTCTCAAGCTGTCTGTCCTTAACTCCTTTATGTGGGTAGACAGATTCTTTACCTGCTGAGACAACAGCATCTTTTTTATCCTGAAGCCTTTTGGAAGCTCTTCTGGTGGGTTTGTCATGGGCTTCTGATCCTGAGTATTGTCCACTAGGATTTCTACTTCTTCCATTTCTACATCCTGTTTGGGGCAAGGATTTATTAGTTTGAGAAATTCTTCTTGTTAAAGGAGAACTTACAGAAGTAGGCTCATCATAATCAATTAAGTCTAGTTCTTCTTCACGCGCAGCAAAACCACTTTGATCAGTCATTTTAAGATTCTACTGAAATGAAGGAAAAGAGACAAAATTTAATTAGTCTTTATTTTTAATTTTCATTTAACAGAAATAAAATAAAAATAATAAAAAAAATCTTTTTAGGATAAAAATCAACTTAAATAAAATTAATAAAAGAAAAATCTAAAACCAGGATAATACAATCAACTGTAGCAATAAATTAGAATTTCTATTAATTTTTATTTTCAGGATTTAAATCAACTAATTTATTACCAGGATTTATTGTCAACTGAAATAATCAAATATGAATCTTTTATTAATAAAAAAAATTATTTTAACTGATCACTTAAGTACCAGGACTTAATGTCAACTGAAGTAATTAAATATGAATTTTATTACTTAAAAAGATTTATTGGATTACCAGGACTCAAAGTCAACTGAAATAATTAAATATGAATTATTTATTAATAAATAAATAAAAATATAATTGTCAGGACAATTTGTCAACTGGAACAATTAAAATTTTTAAATTAATCAGGACAAATGTCAACTGAAAAATTATAATAATTATTTTATTTAATAAAAAAATATTATTGTCAGGACAATTTGTCAACTGGAACAATTAAAATTCAAATTAATCAGGACAATTGTCAACTGAAAAATGATAATAATTAATATTAAAATATAATTATTTTATTACTTCTGGGACTAAGAACAGTTATTGCTCTATTATGGTCAACCAGGAAAAATAAATAAAAAATATAATAATAAAAATAAATTCCAAATTACCAGACACCTCCCCCTGCAAAATGAGCAAATTAATGCCACTTACAGAGTGCTGAGTAAAAGGAAATACGTAGCAAATGAAGAGTGAAGAGTAACCCACAAATAGTAATAACAATAATTACCACGATATATACGATCTTTAGTCAGTATATGAACTTAAGTTTTGGAGCGCGGTTCGATTCCCGTTCGCAGCAAAAACTTTTATCACGTGACATATGACGTTCGTTGTCTTCTCACCTCCACTCGTCCTTTACAGGTACTTGTACGCCGATGGTCCCCTTGATTACGCCTCAAGTCACGTTGCGCCGTCGATATTTTGGAAAGGATCCCAATTGTCAAGGTTCACTTTTGGTCTAGAAGCTTTGGTACGGTGTTATATGAAGATTTTGAGGTATTATTTGACTCTCAATAATTAGGTACGTATTTTCTCAATCAAGTATGATTTATTTGCTCAAATTAAGAGGTAGATTTTAATAATTTATATAGATTATAGAATTAGAATTACGTATAGTGTAAATACTAAGGATATAAAATATAATAAATAAGTTTTAACTGTTGTAGTTGTAGTAATAAATGAGTTGGTAAAATAGAATGATCCAAAGACAACAAAAAGAGAGGCCTTTTATAGGCAAAGGAGAGACAAAGCATGGCAATCAAATTCTAAAAACAGTAGGAAGAGAGAGAGAAAAGAACATTCCAGAAAGAGTATTTCAAATAATAAAGTTATTCTAAAAAGAAGGTGTCAAAAAGATGTATTTACAGAGTATGTCAGAAATACATCAATATTTTTAATATTTACTGTAAAAGTCAATCCTAAATAAGAAATTTGATTTTTTTGTATATATTTAATATTATTTGAATATTTAAATCTTATTTTATCTTTGTATTTATTTTTTAATATAAAATTTTATTTTTTCCCAACCTGTCAAATGAGCACGGTGTTAGAGAAAAATATAAGGGACAAAATTATAATTATAATTTTAATTATTTATTTAATTAATTAATTTTTTAATTTTAACATTCTGTAATTAGTTAATTTATTATAACTAATTTTAATGTAACTAAATTATAATTAAATAATAATTAAAAATGATAAGGTGCGGCTTCATCCAGTAAATAATTAATTATTTCACTGGGTAAGTCTAGTAGCCTGGCTGACAGTAACCAATTTATTTAAATCAGAATCTTTATCATATGAATCCAGTATTAACTGTAATAACTCCTCTTCCATATCAACTATAAATATACCATGGATATGAACAGTATCATCTTCAGGTACATAAGCAGGATTAGAGTCATTATTTGGAAGAGGCAATCTGGAGAGCATATCAACATTAGAGTGAACATTTCCAGCTCTATGGATAATTGTCATCCTTCCTCTGTATTCTTGAACAGCAAGTTGCCACCTGAACATATGTCTGTTAGGTGTCTTTAGGTTTAAGAGAGATTTCACAGCACTACAGTCAGTTACCAACTCAAATTTTTGGTCATCCAAATAGTAATGAAGTTTCTCAAGAGCCCAAACAACTGCTAAGCACTCCAATTGAGTGGCACCATATTTCAATTCACTATTTTTTAAGGTTCTTGAAATATAACAAATTACAACCTCTGAGGATTTATCATTAATAATTTGCTTTTGGTGAAGGACAGCACCCAGACCAATAAAGCTAGCATCTGTATAAAGGACAAATGGCTTGTTAAAATCTGTAAGAGCCAATATAGGGGCTGTCATTAAGCAACTTTTTAATGTATCAAAAGCTTTTTGAAAGTAATTATTCCAGAGAAAAGCAACATCTTTTCTGGTCAGTTTTGTAAGAGGCAAGGCTATGACCTGATAATTTTTAATATATTGTCTATAATAGCCACACATACACAAAAAACTTTGGATTTCTCTTACAGAAGTTGGTGCTTTCACATTTTGAATGGCAGCAACTTTATTATGGTCTACACAAATTTGTAAGCCTGACACAACATGGCCAAGGACTTTCAAAGATTGAAAATCAAATTTACACTTTTTTAAAGATAAGGTCATATTGATTTCATCCTTTTTTTGGAAAACTCTATTCAAGTGAATCATATGTTCATCAAAAGTTTTAGAAAAAACAATAATATCATCAATATAAACCATGAGCCAACCTTCAATAATTTCTTGATGGAAAGTGTTATCCATGACTTTCTGGAAAACTGAAGGAGCATTTTTAGGGCCAAATGGAATCCTAACATACTTATATATTCCCATATGAGTAGCAATAAGCAAAAAATTTTGAGAATTTTTCTCAACTGGAACTTGATGATAACCTTTATTACCATCCAGACAACTAATAAATTTTGCACCTTTCAAGGTAGCATGTATTGAATTAATTCTGGGTAAAGGATAAATATCATCAACAGTATAAGTATTTAAAGCTCTGTAATCTCCACATAATCTAGCTTTATCTTTTTCATAAGAAATCAAGACTGGGGAGATGACACAATATTTGGGGGTGACATCCACTTTCTCAATGATATTCATTTTCAATAATGTTTCAATATTATCTTCAATATCTTTTCTTTTTGATGGAGAAGCAGGATATGGTTTTTTCTTAAGGGTAGGAGGAATATCACTCAAATTACAGGATAAGGTAATTTTCATCTCTTCCTGAACAATTCCCAAGACATGAGAACCATGAGCAAAAGCCATAGGGAAAGAGGAAATAGAGGCAACAATAGAATCCTTTTGTTCACTATTCAACTGATCACCAAAAGAAGAGGTATTTATTTCCTGTAATAAATCATCCATTTCAGTTGTTGTTCTACCTTTACATTGGATCAGTGAGTTACAAGATTTCAACAAATGCCCAGAAGTTCGAGGAGAGGAAATTTTGAATTTCCTTTTCCCATTCATTCCTAAGGTAAAGCAATTATTTGCTGGGTCCAGTTTCACACCAAACATGGTTAAAATATCATTTCCCATAATAAACCAATTGCTTAAATTATCATTTTTCATGACAACAAACTCACAAACAGCTCTGACAAAACCACCATTATATTTGAAGAATACAGAGGTTTTGTATTTGCCAATAGGAAATAAGGTAGAACCATACCCTCTCCATTTTTCAGAAGTTATAGGTAATAATTTACTCAAATATTCCTTATCCACTGAAGCCAAAGCTTTTTCAGATACTACACTTCCTCCAGCACCAGAATCAAGAACTACATCAACATTGTTACCATTAATGATAACAGGTGCCTTTAAAGGGGGTATAGGAATAGAAATGTTAGTAATATCTTTAATTATCTCAGCATTTTCTACTGAAGATAAATCCAATACACAATCTTCATATATATTATTTAAATAATGGACATCATGTTCCAACATTAAAACATCCTTAACAGATTCATTGTCATAGGAGATATTACTTTCACAGTCACTGGAAGAATTATTGACATCAAGTTCAACTTCATCAGTGTCCTCATTATGTTCAACAAGATGAATTTTCTTGTCACAAACATGACCCTTCTGCCACGGTTTGTTACACTTATAACAAGTATTTGTTGCATATTTTTTAGGTGCAATTGGGGCAGAGGGTTTATCAGATTTTTCTGGGAGTTTTGTAGAAGGTTTATTCTGAACATTATAAGATTTACCAAGGTAAATCTTTGGTTCATATCTATGGTTGAGCAGTACCTCATTACAGATATTAATGAAAGAAGAATTTTCCCTTACATGTTCAGTTCTAGCCACAATCAAATCCCTAAGAGAATTTGGTAATTTATACAAGATTTTATCTCTCCAAATATCATAATCCAACTTTGGATCAATCGCTCTAAGGATTTTAGTTATTTTCATCAGAAAAACAATGGGCTTTTCAACAGAGGAGGACACATATCTAGTATTCTCATACAGTCTCTGCTGAGCTAACCTGAATTTTGAACCACCAAACTGATTCTCAATCAAGGATTTCCAATCATTCCATGTATAATGATTGTTGTCTAAAAGAACAGATTCATACCACATCAAGGCTACATTGGAAAATAAAGAAATTAGCTTAGAAACAATTTCCACATCAGGTAATTTATAAGATCTCTTTAAATTATCAATTCTTTGGATAAAGTGTTGCCAATCATAGGAAGAATCACCATCAAAGGTAGGATATTGGTCTAAATTAGGCCAATTTTTCTGACTATTGGGATGGTCCACTTTTTTGTTTGAATTATTCATTATTAATAATTCCTGAAGTTTAGCCAGGTGTTCAGAAATTTCATTATTTACAGAAACAGCTGGTGCATGACCATCACAAGATTTTTTGCTAGTAGCAAAAGATTTTACAGACTCATTGTCAGTTTGTTTAATGGTTGAAATATGAGGAAGAAAGGATGAACTTTGCTCAGGTTTTTTCCCTTTATTTTTATGCAGCTTATTGACAGAAATCTCATTTAATTCATTATTGATGGTTAAGTTTGAGAATTTTTCCTGCAGGTCAGACACATAGCTTCTTATTCTTGGAATTTCAGACATCTGGTCATTTACTTTTGCAAGAGATAGAACATTTCTGTCCTCAGAAACTGAGTGTTTGGTACTTAGTGCATGGAAATCATTTTTTAGCTTTTTAAACTCATTTTGCAGAGATTTTATTTCATTTTTGAATGAATAATTTTCTTCAATAAGGGGTTTCAATTCACTCAAGGTCTTATGTAGACTGATATTTCTATCTGAGATAGCTCTATGGTCACTTCTTATTTGTTTTTGTTGACTAAGAACAATATTCAAAGTTTCTTTGATTTTTAAATAAGCTGTATCTTGTACGGAAGAACTCACTTTACATTGCAAGTGTAAATTATTTAATCTATCATTTTCATGGATTAACACATCTCTCACATGTTTGTCTTTCACAATATTAAAATCAAGGGTATCTTTCAATATTTCCTCAGAAGTTTTTTCAATTAAGGTATAGATTTCAGGGGGAACAGAATCATTTTTAATTGCAAGAGAAGGGTTAATTAAAGATGTAGAAGTTAAATGTAAAGGTTCATCAAATGACAATTTGCTAATTACATCAATAGGGCTACTAGTTACAGGAAGCTGTCTTTTAACAGGTTTAACTGTTCT
The DNA here is from genome assembly GCA_030280995.1 of Hemileia vastatrix. Lineage (NCBI taxonomy): Eukaryota > Fungi > Basidiomycota > Pucciniomycetes > Pucciniales > Zaghouaniaceae > Hemileia > Hemileia vastatrix. The sequence goes on from JASXTE010000015.1 coordinate 17,129,325, forward strand.
TTCACCATGTTCAATAATATTACCTGCAGAAGAAGATTTATTAGAAAATGTTGAAATTTCTGCCTCTAATACCTGACCCATTCCTTACTCCAGCTTCTTACCATCGTCTCAAGTCATTCTCCTTGCTTATATCCTCTTTTCCTGACCTTTTCCGCCGAGGAACTTCAAAGATACGTGAAGAAGTTTTAGCACAAAGGAAAGCTAAACACAGGTCAATCAGCAACTGTGCACCTTACAACAACAAGTAACTACAACAAAGCGTGTGCTAAAACTGGACAAAAGACTCTATTCTCCCCACACAGTGCAAAGACTGTCAGATGCGGCCAAAAGGGAAAGCAGTGGACAGGAAGAAGCAGTGGAAGGGATAAAGAGAATAGAGAGAAAGAGAAAGAAAAAGATTTGGATTTCATTGCAAAAACAAACATACCTAAACACAGGTCAATCAGCAACTGTGCACCTTACAACAACAAGTAACTACAACAAAGCGTGTGCTAAAACTATAAGGGACACAAGTGTGAGCTGCTGTGGTTAGGACTAAAAGAATCAGAGAAAAGATAACAGAAAAGAAAAGGAAAGAACCTGGACAAAAGACTCTATTCTCCCCACACAGTGCAAAGACTGTCAGATGCGGCCAAAAGGGAAAGCAGTGGACAGGAAGAAGCAGTGGAAGGGATAAAGAGAATAGAGAGAAAGAGAAAGAAAAAGATTTGGATGGGGAAAACGGAAATGGCAAAGAGAGGGCTCATTATATGACAAAGTCCACCATCCAAAACAATAGAAACTAACACGACGTCGACAAAACTACTAAACTACAATACAGAAAAAGAGACAGGTTCACATCCAAGGAAAAAGTTCCCAGCCGGGGAAAAGATTCACACTCCAGGTAAAGAAACACGTCCTCGAGGTCCAGAATCAATACATTGACTCCGGGTGGGAAAGAAATGTTGTTCTTGATGCTGGAGCTCGTATCTTTGAAGTTCCTCGGCGGAAAAGGTCAGGAAAAGAGGATATAAGCAAGGAGAATGACTTGAGACGATGGTAAGAAGCTGGAGTAAGGAATGGGTCAGGTATTAGAGGCAGAAATTTCAACACCCCCCCTTAATATCAGACCCATGAGTTTGAGGAGATAAGACAGCTTGACTTTTCCCAAAGATTTTGTAAGAAGATCAGCTACCATGTGTTCAGTTGAAATGTGTTGAAGCTGAAAATGATTTTTGTTGATGCTTTCAGTAATCCAACAAAGTTGAGTGTCCACATGTTTTGATCTTTGACGGTATCTGAGTGAATCCTTGCATTGTGAAATGGAACTGGCATTGTCAGCAAGGATTAAAGGTGAAGGTGATTTAGGAATATTGAAGGAAGTAAGTAATTTAGTCAGCCAAATTGCTTCACATCCAGCATCCACAATACCTCTGAACTCAGCCTCAGTACTAGAGATAGTGACAACTTGCTGCTTTTTAGAACTCCAGGAAATAGCTCCTCCATTGAGTATGGCAACATACCCTCCAGTTGAGCGCCTGGTATCAGGATCCCCAGCATAATCAGTGTCAGAGTAAATAAGAGGACAGAGTGATGGATGATTTGGAATTGGGCATTTTCCTCCAAAAGTGAGAGATGATGATGAAGTGGCACGCAGATATCTGAAAGTGTGTTTGACAGCAAGCCAGTGTTTGATACCTGGTTCAATGAGATGTTGAGATAATGCACCAACTGCAAAAGAGAGATCAGGTCTTGTTGCTACAGACAAATAGTTGAGTGCACCAATAGCAGAGCGGTAATTGATTTTCAGAGCATTGAATTCAGCAATTTCTTCACTGGTTGCTTTGACAGGATAATCATTTGGGGATAAGGGAGTAAGACAGGGATTGCAGTTGGCCATATTCCAGTTGGACAAAACTTTTTCAGCATAAGAATCTTGTGATAAAGAAAGAGTACGTGCTGTTCTGTTCCTGGTGAGACGCATTCCCAAAATCCAAGTGGCAGGACCAAGATCATCCATCTCAAAATCAGTTTTGATTTTGTCTTTGAACCAAAGAAAATGATTACCAGTAATGACCATATCATCAACATGAAGATAAATGATACAGATTTGTGATTTGTTTCTCCAAACATACACACACTGATCACACTTAAGGGGGGAGAAGTTGAGCTTGCACAAGTAGTCATTTATACGTGAATTCCAGCAAAAGGGAGCTTGTTTGATGCCATAAAGAGGACGCAACAATTGGCAAACTTTACCTTCATTTCCAGCAGTTAGTGTTCCTTCAGGCTGTTCCATATAAACAGTTTCATTTAAGTTTCCCTGGAGAAAAGCTGCCACTACATCCATTTGATGAACATCCCAGTCAAAATAAGCTGCTAAAGAAAGAATGGTCCTGAGAGAAGTGATCCGTCCAGTGGGTGCAAAAGTTTCATGAAAATCTATTCCTAGGATTTGAGAATATCCTTTTGCTACACAACGGGCTTTGAACTTTGAAACACCACCATCAGCATTAGGTTTAACCCTGAAAACCCACCTGCAGCCAATTACATTAGCTTTTTCAGGCCTGGGGACAATTTTCCAAGTGTTACAACGCTGAAGTGCTTGATGTTCATGTTTCACAGCCTCTGCCCATTCTGCTGAATATTTGGAATAGATTGCTTGCTTATAACACTGGGGTTCAGGAATTTCATGAGCTAGCAAGGGAGCTTCTAGAGAGAAAGCAAAGGCATTTGCTGCATATAACCCAAGAGGATCAGGAGAATCAGAGTAGGAATCATGTTGATAATGATCATAATAAATCTGACGTAAATGTTCAGGAGTGGATGTTTCAGCTGAAGAGTTGTCAGAATAACTGGGGGATTGTGATGAGGGAACATAATCAGGATCTGCTGGATTGTCTGGCTCAATTGATGAATATGATGGATCAGATTGACTGGAACCTTCTTCATCTGGGACATTGGAATGAGGTAATCTTGTTAAGTGGCCAGGTGAAGGACAAGGAGTTGAATTGGAAGGTGTGCCTAAAATGTGAAAATCAGAGGAAGAAGAAGAAGAAGGAGAATTATCTTCAGAATGTGAATCAGAAATGTTTCCTGAGGATGGATCAGGAGTTGGAGACTCAGAAGGAGATTGAGCTGGAGAAAAGGAAAGGCCAGGTGTTGGAAGTGGTTGACTGTCATGAATTTGATCTGGAATTTGCTTCATCAGTTGTGACCATTGAGGGCGCTTAAATCTGGAGTCAAGAAAGGGGAAGAAATTTTCATTGAAGGCCACAGATTTGGCAATAACAATCTTTTTAAGCTCAAGATCCCAAACACGATAATTTGTTGTTCCAACTTCATATCCAAGCATGACACACTTTCTGGCATTAGCTGAAAACTTTCCAGGACGTTGATGTTTATCAAGAAAAGCATAGCAAGCACAACCAAAAACTCTGAGGTGTGAAACTCTGGGTTTGGATTTATTCCAGGCTTCAAAAGGAGTTGATTTGTTTTGAAGAGCTTTGGTTGGTAATCTGTTTTCAAGATATACTGCTGTTTTAACTGCTTCAGACCATAAGTGAATTGGTGCATTAGAATGAAACATCATGGTTTTGGATTTTTCAGTGGTAATACGGTTTCCTCTCTCAGAAATTGGATTTTGTTGGGGAGTGTAAGGAGCCGTAACTTGAAGAGCAATGCCATGTTGTTTAAGAAAGTTGACCAGACTAGAGTTGATATACTCACCACCACCGTCACAAACAAGCTTTTTGATTTTGAAGCCAGATTGCAGCTCTACAGATGCCTTATATTCCAAGAAATATTTGAATACTTGGGCTTTTGAGGAAAGAAGGTAAACATGACGGTATGAAGTGGCCTGATCAGTGAACTTAAGGTAATACTGAGAACCATCAAAAGAAGGAGGCTGAATTTTCCCAGATAAATCCGTGTGGATAACTTCAAGAGGATTTTTGGCAACAGGCAACTGGCCAGGAAAGGAAGCATGGGTTTGTTTACCCAACACACACGGTTCACAAAAATGCATTTCAGAATCAGACAAACTAGAACTAGATACATCAGATGCCATTCCATTAAAAAGTTTTTGAATATATGGGGCGTATGGATGTCCTAATCTGTTGTGCCAAAGAGTTAGAGACTGACTTGAAGCTTTTGCATAGAGAGCTGAGGAATTAGGGGGAGACATGCCTTATGGAACCACAGAAACTTCAAATAATGAATTGGAGATGACTCCTCCCATATAATTCTTTCCATTACGTGAAATAATGAAGTTTGATGTAGGATTAACTGGTGCAGGAATGAGAAGACAACCAGTTCTCCAAAGACGTCCCAGGGAGATGAGATTCCTTCCAAGATCAGGGACATAAAGAGCATCAGAAAAGAAAACTTTTCCTTCCATTCCTCCAGAAGCAGCAACAGTTCCTTTTCCAGTTGCATAGATTGATTTCCCAATACCAGCAAGTTGAATTCGAATGTTGACAGGTTGAAAACTGATAAAACTGTCTCTGTTGTTAAACATATGACAGCTGGCCCCAGAATCAATAATTGGAGAAAGGTTTGAGGAATGAGAAGCCATGGAAGCAGAAGCGTTGATAATGCAGTCAGAATTTGATTTTTCAGACAAACAAGCAACAGCTGTAAAAAGAAATTCTTCATCAGAAGGGAAGACAAAAGCACAATTGGCCGTGGCATCAGGTTGTTCTTCCTGAGGAGGGGGAACAGGAGTTGCTTTGTTGGAATTGTCCTTTGATGGGGCAGCTGAGTTGGCTTGGTTCTTCTTGGGACGGAGTTCAGGATGTTGAACAAAGCAATGATTGTCATCATGTCCAACATTTTGACCATGAACAGAACATGAGAGTTTGCTGCGTGCCTTGGATTTGGATGATTTTGATGATTTAGCTGAGGCAGAGTTAGCATTGACATTTGACATAGCATTGTGAAATTCATCAACAACTTTGTCATCAGCAGCGTAATCCAGGAAAGAAGATAAAACATCATCCAGATGCAGGTGATCAATTTCCTGTCTGTCTCTGGTGAGCAAACCACGCCAATGTTTGAAGGAGGGTGGAAGAGTGGCAAAAAAGAGATAAATAAGAATTTCCTGGGGAATGATGAGCCCAGAACGGATCATATGGAAGTTAATGCCTTTGAATGCATCAACATGAGTTTTGGGGTCTCCTCCTTCAGAAAGAGAAAGAGTAACCATAGAGAGAAAGTGAGAAATCCGTGATCCAACTTTATTGCTGGCGTGTCTTCTTGCAAGAACTGACCACATTTGAGCAGAGGTGTGGCAAGTGTTGACCAGCTTCTTGTTAACATCATCCAATCTGGTGATGATTTCATACCTGCACCTGGTGTCATTTTTGATCCATAAAGCAAGTTGAGCTTTGATTTCAGCGTCTGAAGGTGAACCATCATTGTGAGGAACAGGGGCAGGGACTTGTCCAGAAACAATGCCAAAAAGATCCAGAACTTCAAAGTGAAGACGCATAATGTGTTCCCAGGTGTCATAGGATTCGTCAGTGAGAGGGGTGACCATAACCTTACTTGAATCCTGATTGGAGGCCATGATTTGGTCGAGTCAACAGCAAAGATTTGGAGAGAAAGAAGATGAGATGTGAAGAGGGTGATCCAAAATCTGAGAGAAAAGGCTGTTTTATTGTCCAGTAAGCGGTTTTGTTGTAAGTATTCTTGAGAGAGGTGCTTTAGGCAACTGGGCCCATAACCTGAAGAAGTTTTAGCACAAAGGAAAGCTAAACACAGGTCAATCAGCAACTGTGCACCTTACAACAACAAGTAACTACAACAAAGCGTGTGCTAAAACTGGACAAAAGACTCTATTCTCCCCACACAGTGCAAAGACTGTCAGATGCGGCCAAAAGGGAAAGCAGTGGACAGGAAGAAGCAGTGGAAGGGATAAAGAGAATAGAGAGAAAGAGAAAGAAAAAGATTTGGATTTCATTGCAAAAACAAACATACCTAAACACAGGTCAATCAGCAACTGTGCACCTTACAACAACAAGTAACTACAACAAAGCGTGTGCTAAAACTATAAGGGACACAAGTGTGAGCTGCTCTGGTTAGGACTAAAAGAATCAGAGAAAAGATAACAGAAAAGAAAAGGAAAGAACCTGGACAAAAGACTCTATTCTCCCCACACAGTGCAAAGACTGTCAGATGCGGCCAAAAGGGAAAGCAGTGGACAGGAAGAAGCAGTGGAAGGGATAAAGAGAATAGAGAGAAAGAGAAAGAAAAAGATTTGGATGGGGAAAACGGAAATGGCAAAGAGAGGGCTCATTATATGACAAAGTCCACCATCCAAAACAATAGAAACTAACACGACGTCGACAAAACTACTAAACTACAATACAGAAAAAGAGACAGGTTCACATCCAAGGAAAAAGTTCCCAGCCGGGGAAAAGATTCACACTCCAGGTAAAGAAACACGTCCTCGAGGTCCAGAATCAATACATTGACTCCGGGTGGGAAAGAAATGTTGTTCTTGATGCTGGAGCTCGTATCTTTGAAGTTCCTCGGCGGAAAAGGTCAGGAAAAGAGGATATAAGCAAGGAGAATGACTTGAGACGATGGTAAGAAGCTGGAGTAAGGAATGGGTCAGGTATTAGAGGCAGAAATTTCAACAAGCAAGTCCGCAACCTTGAACCCTAATTCATATCTTTTTGAGCACACATTGAGGAAGTGATGAAACCATCATGAAGAATTATTGAATTTACTTTGAACACACCTTGAAACTCATGTGAACATGAATGGGGCTACAAGGGTTGGAAAGGCTGGAGAGAGGGGTGAGGAAGGGTATATGGGGTAACGAAAAGGTTGGGAAAGAGCTGGAAGGGAAGATTAAGGGTTCTGAGGCATTTTAAATGAAGAAAAGGGTCTGGGAGAGGTTGAGAGGGGTGAAATGGGGATCAAAAGAGGATGGCATACAATGGGGCTGGGAGGATAGCAAAAGGCATGGGGAGGGAAGACAAGCATGTGCTGATAGAATTGAAAGGGATGGAGATTGGTGCAAACAGAGTGTGAAAATAGGAGGATGAACTCTGTTCTTTGGGCAAAAGAACAGAGTTCACTTCCAAAAAATATTAGCTGAAACATAGTTTTCAATTATGTAAAAACAGTTGTAAGTAATAGAAAAAGTCACTGATTTTTTTTATATGTAATCTGAAATTTTTTAATAAAATTATTGTATTTAAGAATTGCAATATTTTCAATCAATTTTTATTGATCAACTTAATTTAATAAAGTATTATTTAAATAAGTTGCTTCAAAAAATACTTTGCATTGAGTAGACTCATGGAATGATTTTTTCTGGTTTCCATTCAGTTATCCTCACACTTTCACTATGTTTTCAATATAGATCCATTATTATTTGTGTGATACTTCAAGTGAAAGTTCAGTATTACTTCAGCCTGAGTTCCATCTCATTTCCATCTGACTTCAAGTTGCGGACTTGCTAGCAAGTCCGCCCCCCATATTGCGTGGTGATAAGTCTTATCTGTCACTCTCCCACTGCCCCATTAGTTGGGGTATTTGTTTTTTTCAATCTGCTAGATTTTCAAATATTGTTCCTCTCATGCAATAATCTTTGATGCTGCAGTTTGCCTTCTTTTTTTGCTTCTTGTTATGTTACAATGCCACTGTCATCATGTATTTACAATTAACTTCTCCATATAATTCATAACCAATGCTGGTTGAAATTGTATGAAATTAAAAGAAGATATGTCCGCTATAGGAAAAATTTAAATAAATAATTGAAGTTAATCATTGACTTACCAATGGTTATCATAAATTCTACACAAAATCATTTTTTTCAATTTTTTTTTGTCATTGTTCAAACATTTTTGAGTTGGTATGGTACATTCTATTCTATAAAAATTAGAAACATTCAACTAACTATAGTTATAAATTGAAATGTAGGTGATTAAAATTGAATTAAGAAATGTAAAATATTTTTTTTGAATTTAAAGATTTAATTATTTTGCATGGATTTTTGTTTGACAGAAAATCATCCTTATTTACATGCCAAATGTTTTTTGACATTGAAAGTTGCATATTATCCATCTCTGAAGTTTTCTCATTTTATTTGCTTGCCCTCACTTATTTCTATGACTGAGTCTTAATTTGATACTCCCAAATTGTTATTATTCATCAAAAATGCACTACCTACGCTTTCTCCAACAAACTCTTTGACCCCTTGACTTGCTTCTGATCACTTCCTACAGAACCTGTCAATAATTAAATAGTAAGTTTTTTTTTGGATGGCTCATCAATGACTGTTTATCTCTTTTTTTCTCTTTTTAATTATTTTTATAGTTTCACTCTCTCATTCTTCATTTTTTGGCCTGTATTTCTCTTTCAATTTTATTTCCTGCCTCTTTTTGTTTTTTTTGTGTATCTTTTCTTATATTTAGTTTCTTTAACTGCTGTCTCACTTAGTGCCTCCAGAAAGCTGTCATTTTAATTGCTGTCTGGCTGGAATCTTAAAAATATAGAGATATTTTTATATCCTGACCCTGCCAGCCAGCATACCGATTACTTTTAAGCTGGCTGGCAGGCATGTCCAAGTTTACAAGGCACTTTCCACCCTTCTCTGGCAAGTATCACCTCCAAAAATAAATTGCTTGCTGTATGTGTTGAAATTTCTGCCTCTAATACCTGACCCATTCCTTACTCCAGCTTCTTACCATCGTCTCAAGTCATTCTCCTTGCTTATATCCTCTTTTCCTGACCTTTTCCGCCGAGGAACTTCAAAGATACGAGCTCCAGCATCAAGAACAACATTTCTTTCCCACCCGGAGTCAATGTATTGATTCTGGACCTCGAGGACGTGTTTCTTTACCTGGAGTGTGAATCTTTTCCCCGGCTGGGAACTTTTTCCTTGGATGTGAACCTGTCTCTTTTTCTGTATTGTAGTTTAGTAGTTTTGTCGACATCGTGTTAGTTTCTATTGTTTTGGATGGTGGACTTTGTCATATAATGAGCCCTCTCTTTGCCATTTCCGTTTTCCCCATCCAAATCTTTTTCTTTCTCTTTCTCTCTATTCTCTTTATCCCTTCCACTGCTTCTTCCTGTCCACTGCTTTCCCTTTTGGCCGCATCTGACAGTCTTTGCACTGTGTGGGGAGAATAGGGTCTTTTGTCCAGGTTCTTTCCTTTTCTTTTCTGTTATCTTTTCTCTGATTCTTTTAGTCCTAACCACAGCAGCTCACACTTGTGTCCCTTATAGTTTTAGCACACGCTTTGTTGTAGTTACTTGTTGTTGTAAGGTGCACAGTTGCTGATTGACCTGTGTTTAGGTATGTTTGTTTTTGCAATGTCATCCAAATCTTTTTCTTTCTCTTTCTCTCTATTCTCTTTATCCCTTCCACTGCTTCTTCCTGTCCACTGCTTTCCCTTTTGGCCGCATCTGACAGTCTTTGCACTGTGTGGGGAGAATAGAGTCTTTTGTCCAGTTTTAGCACACGCTTTGTTGTAGTTACTTGTTGTTGTAAGGTGCACAGTTGCTGATTGACCTGTGTTTAGCTTTCCTCTGTGCTAAAACTTCTACAGGTTATGGGCCCAGTTGCCTAAAGCACCTCTCTCAAGAATACTTACAACAAAACCGCTTACTGGACAATAAAACAGCCTTTTCTCTCAGATTTTGGATCATCCTCTTCACACTTCATCATCATCTCTCACTTTTGGAGGAAAATGCCCAATTCCAAATCATCCATCACTCTGTCCTCTTATTTACTCTGACACTGATTATGCTGGGGATCCTGATACCAGGCGCTCAACTGGAGGGTATGTTGCCATACTCAATGGAGGAGCTATTTCCTGGAGTTCTAAAAAGCAGCAAGTTGTCACTATCTCTAGTACTGAGGCTGAGTTCAGAGGTATTGTGGATGCTGGATGTGAAGCAATTTGGCTGACTAAATTACTTACTTCCTTCAATATTCCTAAATCACCTTCACCTTTAATCCTTGCTGACAATGCCAGTTCCATTTCACAATGCAAGGATTCACTCAGATACCGTCAAAGATCAAAACATGTGGACACTCAACTTTGTTGGATTACTGAAAGCATCAACAAAAATCATTTTCAGCTTCAACACATTTCAACTGAACACATGGTAGCTGATCTTCTTACAAAATCTTTGGGAAAAGTCAAGCTGTCTTATCTCCTCAAACTCATGGGTCTGATATTAAGGGGGGGTGTTGAAATTTCTGCCTCTAATACCTGACCCATTCCTTACTCCAGCTTCTTACCATCGTCTCAAGTCATTCTCCTTGCTTATATCCTCTTTTCCTGACCTTTTCCGCCGAGGAACTTCAAAGATACGAGCTCCAGCATCAAGAACAACATTTCTTTCCCACCCGGAGTCAATGTATTGATTCTGGACCTCGAGGACGTGTTTCTTTACCTGGAGTGTGAATCTTTTCCCCGGCTGGGAACTTTTTCCTTGGATGTGAACCTGTCTCTTTTTCTGTATTGTAGTTTAGTAGTTTTGTCGACATCGTGTTAGTTTCTATTGTTTTGGATGGTGGACTTTGTCATATAATGAGCCCTCTCTTTGCCATTTCCGTTTTCCCCATCCAAATCTTTTTCTTTCTCTTTCTCTCTATTCTCTTTATCCCTTCCACTGCTTCTTCCTGTCCACTGCTTTCCCTTTTGGCCGCATCTGACAGTCTTTGCACTGTGTGGGGAGAATAGAGTCTTTTGTCCAGGTTCTTTCCTTTTCTTTTCTGTTATCTTTTCTCTGATTCTTTTAGTCCTAACCACAGCAGCTCACACTTGTGTCCCTTATAGTTTTAGCACACGCTTTGTTGTAGTTACTTGTTGTTGTAAGGTGCACAGTTGCTGATTGACCTGTGTTTAGGTATGTTTGTTTTTGCAATGTCATCCAAATCTTTTTCTTTCTCTTTCTCTCTATTCTCTTTATCCCTTCCACTGCTTCTTCCTGTCCACTGCTTTCCCTTTTGGCCGCATCTGACAGTCTTTGCACTGTGTGGGGAGAATAGAGTCTTTTGTCCAGTTTTAGCACACGCTTTGTTGTAGTTACTTGTTGTTGTAAGGTGCACAGTTGCTGATTGACCTGTGTTTAGCTTTCCTCTGTGCTAAAACTTCTACAGTATGCCAGACAGCTAGTTGCTTCCTAGCTGTCTGGAATGCAGCTAGCAAATAAATTGTAAAGCCCTACCAGCCAGCGACTAAGTTGCTTCTCAGCTGGCTGGCAGGTTGATGTATAGTTCAAGTTGATTGATCGATAAACTTGACAGCTTCCTGACAGCCAGAAAATGTCTGTATGGATGGCTGACAGGTAGCTGTCGAGTCAATCAATCAATTGATCCAGCCAGAAAGCAAGTTAATCATTTTCTGCTGGCTGGCAGGCAAATCATCTTCTCAAATAAAGAATTTTTATCTCCTTCCCCTCAATATTTTTTAAACTTTCTGGCATGAAGCAAGCAAGTCTCTCAAGCAAATTGATCAAATATGATTGATTGCAATCACAACTTGCCAGCTATGTAGAAGTTTTAGCACAAAGGAAAGCTAAACACAGGTCAATCAGCAACTGTGCACCTTACAACAACAAGTAACTACAACAAAGCGTGTGCTAAAACTGGACAAAAGACTCTATTCTCCCCACACAGTGCAAAGACTGTCAGATGCGGCCAAAAGGGAAAGCAGTGGACAGGAAGAAGCAGTGGAAGGGACAAAGAGAATAGAGAAAAAGAAAAAGAAAAAGATTTGGATGTCATTGCAAAAACAAACATACCTAAACACAGGTCAATCAGCAACTGTGCACCTTACAACAACAAGTAACTACAACAAAGCGTGTGCTAAAACTATAAGGGACACAAGTGTGAGCTGCTGTGGTTAGGACTAAAAGAATTAGAGAAAAGATAACAGAAAAGAAAAGGAAAGAACCTGGACAAAAGACTCTATTCTCCCCACACAGTGCAAAGACTGTCAGATGCGGCCAAAAGGGAAAGCAGTGGACAGGAAGAAGCAGTGGAAGGGACAAAGAGAATAGAGAAAAAGAAAAAGAAAAAGATTTGGATGGGGAAAACGGAAATGGCAAAGAGAGGCCTCATTATATGACAAAGTCCACCATTCAAAACAATAGAAACTAACACGACGTCGACAAAAACTACTAAACTACAATACAGAAAAAGAGACAGGTTCACATCCAAGGAAAAAGTTCCCAGCCGGGGAAAAGATTCACACTCCAGGTAAAGAAACACGTCCTCGAGGTCCAGAATCAATACATTGACTCCGGGTGGGAAAGAAATGTTGTTCTTGATGCTGGAGCTCGTATCTTTGAAGTTCCTCGGCGGAAAAGGTCAGGAAAAGAGGATATGAGCAAGGAGAATGACTTGAGACGATGGTAAGAAGCTGGAGTAAGGAATGGGTCAGGTATTAGAGGCAGAAATTTCAACACCCCCCCTTAATACCAGACCCATGAGTTTGAGGAGATAAGACAGCTTGACTTTTCCTAAAGATTTTGTAAGATGTTGAAATTTCTGCCTCTAATACCTGACCCATTCCTTACTCCAGCTTCTTACCATCGTCTCAAGTCATTCTCCTTGCTTATATCCTCTTTTCCTGACCTTTTCCGCCGAGGAACTTCAAAGATACGAGCTCCAGCATCAAGAACAACATTTCTTTCCCACCCGGAGTCAATGTATTGATTCTGGACCTCGAGGACGTGTTTCTTTACCTGGAGTGTGAATCTTTTCCCCGGCTGGGAACTTTTTTGTAGAAGTTTTAGCACAGAGGAAAGCTAAACACAGGTCAATCAGCAACTGTGCACCTTACAACAACAAGTAACTACAACAAAGCGTGTGCTAAAACTGGACAAAAGACTCTATTCTCCCCACACAGTGCAAAGACTGTCAGATGCGGCCAAAAGGGAAAGCAGTGGACAGGAAGAAGCAGTGGAAGGGATAAAGAGAATAGAGAGAAAGAGAAAGAAAAAGATTTGGATTTCATTGCAAAAAACAAACATACCTAAACACAGGTCAATCAGCAACTGTGCACCTTACAACAACAAGTAACTACAACAAAGCGTGTGCTAAAACTATAAGGGACACAAGTGTGAGCTGCTGTGGTTAGGACTAAAAGAATCAGAGAAAAGATAACAGAAAAGAAAAGGAAAGAACCTGGACAAAAGACTCTATTCTCCCCACACAGTGCAAAGACTGTCAGATGCGGCCAAAAGGGAAAGCAGTGGACAGGAAGAAGCAGTGGAAGGGATAAAGAGAATAGAGAGAAAGAGAAAGAAAAAGATTTGGATGGGGAAAACGGAAATGGCAAAGAGAGGGCTCATTATATGACAAAGTCCACCATCCAAAACAATAGAAACTAACACAACGTCGACAAAACTACTAAACTACAATACAGAAAAAGAGACAGGTTCACATCCAAGGAAAAAGTTCCCAGCCGGGGAAAAGATTCACACTCCAGGTAAAGAAACACGTCCTCGAGGTCCAGAATCAATACATTGACTCCGGGTGGGAAAGAAATGTTGTTCTTGATGCTGGAGCTCGTATCTTTGAAGTTCCTCGGCGGAAAAGGTCAGGAAAAGAGGATATGAGCAAGGAGAATGACTTGAGACGATGGTAAGAAGCTGGAGTAAGGAATGGGTCAGGTATTAGAGGCAGAAATTTCAACACCCCCCCTTAATATCAGACCCATGAGTTTGAGGAGATAAGACAGCTTGACTTTTCCCAAAGATTTTGTAAGAAGATCAGCTACCATGTGTTCAGTTGAAATGTGTTGAAGCTGAAAATGATTTTTGTTGATGCTTTCAGTAATCCAACAAAGTTGAGTGTCCACATGTTTTGATCTTTGACGGTATCTGAGTGAATCCTTGCATTGTGAAATGGAACTGGCATTGTCAGCAAGGATTAAAGGTGAAGGTGATTTAGGAATATTGAAGGAAGTAAGTAATTTAGTCAGCCAAATTGCTTCACATCCAGCATCCACAATGCCTCTGAACTCAGCCTCAGTACTAGAGATAGTGACAACTTGCTGCTTTTTAGAACTCCAGGAAATAGCTCCTCCATTGAGTATGGCAACATACCCTCCAGTTGAGCGCCTGGTATCAGGATCCCCAGCATAATCAGTGTCAGAGTAAATAAGAGGACAGAGTGATGGATGATTTGGAATTGGGCATTTTCCTCCAAAAGTGAGAGATGATGATGAAGTGGCACGCAGATATCTGAAAGTGTGTTTGACAGCAAGCCAGTGTTTGATGCCTGGTTCAATGAGATGTTGAGATAATGCACCAACTGCAAAAGAGAGATCAGGTCTTGTTGCAACTGACAAATAGTTGAGTGCACCAATAGCAGAGCGGTAATTGATTTTTAGAGCATTGAATTCAGCAATTTCTTCACTGGTTGCTTTGACAGGATAATCATTTGGGGATAAGGGAGTAAGACAGGGATTGCAGTTGGCCATATTCCAGTTGGACAAAACTTTTTCAGCATAAGAATCTTGTGATAAAGAAAGAGTACGTGCTGTTCTGTTCCTGGTGAGACGCATTCCCAAAATCCAAGTGGCAGGACCAAGATCATCCATCTCAAATTCAGTTTTGATTTTGTCTTTGAACCAAAGAAAATGATTACCAGTAATGACCATATCATCAACATGAAGATAAATGATACAGATTTGTGATTTGTTTCTCCAAACATACACACACTGATCACACTTAAGGGGGGAGAAGTTGAGCTTGCACAAGTAGTCATTTATACGTGAATTCCAGCAAAAGGGAGCTTGTTTGATGCCATAAAGAGGACGCAACAATTGGCAAACTTTGCCTTCATTTCCAGCAGTTAGTGTTCCTTCAGGCTGTTCCATATAAACAGTTTCATTTAAGTTTCCCTGGAGAAAAGCTGCCACTACATCCATTTGATGAACATCCCAGTCAAAATAAGCTGCTAAAGAAAGAATGGTCCTGAGAGAAGTGATCCGTCCAGTGGGTGCAAAAGTTTCATGAAAATCTATTCCTAGGATTTGAGAATATCCTTTTGCTACACAACGGGCTTTGAACTTGGAAACACCACCATCAGCATTAGGTTTAACCCTGAAAACCCACCTGCAGCCAATTACATTAGCTTTTTCAGGCCTGGGGACAATTTTCCAAGTGTTACAACGCTGAAGTGCTTGATGTTCATGTTTCACAGCCTCTGCCCATTCTGCTGAATATTTGGAATAGATTGCTTGCTTATAACACTGGGGTTCAGGAATTTCATGAGCTAGCAAGGGAGCTTCTAGAGAGAAAGCAAAGGCATTTGCTGCATATAACCCAAGAGGATCAGGAGAATCAGAGTAGGAATCATGTTGATAATGATCATAATAAATCTGACGTAAATGTTCAGGAGTGGATGTTTCAGCTGAAGAGTTGTCAGAATAACTGGGGGATTGTGATGAGGGAACATAATCAGGATCTGCTGGATTGTCTGGCTCAATTGATGAATATGATGGATCAGATTGACTGGAACCTTCTTCATCTGGGACATTGGAATGAGGTAATCTTGTTAAGTGGCCAGGTGAAGGACAAGGAGTTGAATTGGAAGGTGTGCCTGACATGTGAAAATCAGAGGAAGAAGAAGAAGAAGGAGAATTATCTTCAGAATGTGAATCAGAAATGTTTCCTGAGGATGGATCAGGAGTTGGAGACTCAGAAGGAGATTGAGCTGGAGAAAAGGAAAGTCCAGGTGTTAGAAGTGGTTGACTGTCATGAATTTGATCTGGAATTTGCTTCATCAGTTGTGACCATTGAGGGCGCTTAAATCTGGAGTCAAGAAAGGGGAAGAAATTTTCATTGAAGGCCACAGATTTGGCAATAACAATCTTTTTAAGCTCAAGATCCCAAACACGATAATTTGTTGTTCCAACTTCATATCCAAGCATGACACACTTTCTGGCATTAGCTGAAAACTTTCCAGGACGTTGATGTTTATCAAGAAAAGCATAGCAAGCACAACCAAAAACTCTGAGGTGTGAAACTCTGGGTTTGGATTTATTCCAGGCTTCAAAAGGAGTTGATTTGTTTTGAAGAGCTTTGGTTGGTAATCTGTTTTCAAGATATACTGCTGTTTTAACTGCTTCAGACCATAAGTGAATTGGTGCATTAGAATGAAACATCATGGTTTTGGATTTTTCAGTGGTAATACGGTTTCCTCTCTCAGAAATTGGATTTTGTTGGGGAGTGTAAGGAGCCGTAACTTGAAGAGCAATGCCATGTTGTTTAAGAAAGTTGACCAGACTAGAGTTGATATACTCACCACCACCGTCACAAACAAGCTTTTTGATTTTGAAGCCAGATTGCAGCTCTACAGATGCCTTATATTCCAAGAAATATTTGAATACTTGGGCTTTTGAGGAAAGAAGGTAAACATGACGGTATGAAGTGGCCTGATCAGTGAACTTAAGGTAATACTGAGAACCATCAAAAGAAGGAGGCTGAATTTTCCCAGATAAATCCGTGTGGATAACTTCAAGAGGATTTTTGGCAACAGGCAACTGGCCAGGAAAGGAAGCATGGGTTTGTTTACCCAACACACACGGTTCACAAAAATGCATTTCAGAATCAGACAAACTAGAACTAGATACATCAGATGCCATTCCATTAAAAAGTTTTTGAATATATGGGGCGTATGGATGTCCTAATCTGTTGTGCCAAAGAGTTAGAGACTGACTTGAAGCTTTTGCATAGAGAGCTGAGGAATTAGGGGGAGACATGCCTTGTGGAACCACAGAAACTTCAAATAATGAATTGGAGATGACTCCTCCCATATAATTCTTTCCATTACGTGAAATAATGAAGTTTGATGTAGGATTAACTGGTGCAGGAATGAGAAGACAACCAGTTCTCCAAAGACGTCCCAGGGAGATGAGATTCCTTCCAAGATCAGGGACATAAAGAGCATCAGAAAAGAAAACTTTTCCTTCCATTCCTCCAGAAGCAGCAACAGTTCCTTTTCCAGTTGCATAGATTGATTTCCCAATACCAGCAAGTTGAATTCGAATGTTGACAGGTTGAAAGCTGATGAAACTGTCTCTGTTGTTAAACATATGACAGCTGGCCCCAGAATCAATAATTGGAGAAAGGTTTGAGGAATGAGAAGCCATGGAAGCAGAAGCGTTGATAATGCAGTCAGAATTTGATTTTTCAGACAAGCAGGCAACAGCTGTAAAAAGAAATTCTTCATCAGAAGGGAAGACAAAAGCACAATTGGCCGTGGCATCAGGTTGTTCTTCCTGAGGAGGGGGAACAGGAGTTGCTTTGTTGGAATTGTCCTTTGATGGGGCAGCTGAGTTGGCTTGGTTCTTCTTGGGACGCAGTTCAGGATGTTGAACAAAGCAATGATTGTCATCATGTCCAACATTTTGACCATGAACAGAACATGAGAGTTTGCTGCGTGCCTTGGATTTGGATGATTTTGATGATTTGGCTGAGGCAGAGTGAGCATTGACATTTGACATAGCATTGTGAAATTCATCCACAACTTTGTCATCAGCAGCGTAATCCAGGAAAGAAGATAAAACATCATCCAGATGCAGGTGATCAATTTCCTGTCTGTCTCTGGTGAGCAAACCACGCCAATGTTTGAAGGAGGGTGGAAGAGTGGCAAAGAAGAGATAAATGAGAATTTCCTGGGGAATGATGAGCCCAGAGCGGATCATATGGAAGTTAATGCCTTTGAATGCATCAACATGAGTTTTGGGGTCTCCTCCTTCAGAAAGAGAAAGAGTAACCATAGAGAGAAAGTGAGAAATCCGTGATCCAACTTTATTGCTGGCGTGTCTTCTTGCAAGAACTGACCACATTTGAGCAGAGGTGTGGCAAGTATTGACCAGCTTCTTGTTAACATCATCCAATCTGGTAATGATTTCATACCTGCACCTGGTGTCATTTTTGATCCATAGAGCAAGTTGAGCTTTGATTTCAGCGTCTGAAGGTGAACCATCATTGTGAGGAACAGGGGCAGGAACATGTCCAGAAACAATGCCAAAAAGATCCAGAACTTCAAAGTGAAGACGCATAATGTGTTCCCAAGTGTCATAGGATTCGTCAGTGAGAGGGGTGACCATAACCTTACTTGAATCCTGATTGGAGGCCATGATTTGGTCGAGTCAACAGCAAAGATTTGGAGAGAAAGAAGATGAGATGTGAAGAGGATGATCCAAAATCTGAGAGAAAAGGCTGTTTTATTGTCCAGTAAGCGGTTTTGTTGTAAGTATTCTTGAGAGAGGTGCTTTAGGCAACTGGGCCCATAACCTGTAGAAGTTTTAGCACAGAGGAAAGCTAAACACAGGTCAATCAGCAACTGTGCACCTTACAACAACAAGTAACTACAACAAAGCGTGTGCTAAAACTGGACAAAAGACTCTATTCTCCCCACACAGTGCAAAGACTGTCAGATGCGGCCAAAAGGGAAAGCAGTGGACAGGAAGAAGCAGTGGAAGGGATAAAGAGAATAGAGAGAAAGAGAAAGAAAAAGATTTGGATTTCATTGCAAAAAACAAACATACCTAAACACAGGTCAATCAGCAACTGTGCACCTTACAACAACAAGTAACTACAACAAAGCGTGTGCTAAAACTATAAGGGACACAAGTGTGAGCTGCTGTGGTTAGGACTAAAAGAATCAGAGAAAAGATAACAGAAAAGAAAAGGAAAGAACCTGGACAAAAGACTCTATTCTCCCCACACAGTGCCAAGACTGTCAGATGCGGCCAAAAGGGAAAGCAGTGGACAGGAAGAAGCAGTGGAAGGGATAAAGAGAATAGAGAGAAAGAGAAAGAAAAAGATTTGGATGGGGAAAACGGAAATGGCAAAGAGAGGGCTCATTATATGACAAAGTCCACCATCCAAAACAATAGAAACTAACACAACGTCGACAAAACTACTAAACTACAATACAGAAAAAGAGACAGGTTCACATCCAAGGAAAAAGTTCCCAGCCGGGGAAAAGATTCACACTCCAGGTAAAGAAACACGTCCTCGAGGTCCAGAATCAATACATTGACTCCGGGTGGGAAAGAAATGTTGTTCTTGATGCTGGAGCTCGTATCTTTGAAGTTCCTCGGCGGAAAAGGTCAGGAAAAGAGGATATGAGCAAGGAGAATGACTTGAGACGATGGTAAGAAGCTGGAGTAAGGAATGGGTCAGGTATTAGAGGCAGAAATTTCAACATTTTTCCTTGGATGTGAACCTGTCTCTTTTTCTGTATTGTAGTTTAGTAGTTTTGTCGACGTCGTGTTAGTTTCTATTGTTTTGGATGGTGGACTTTGTCATATAATGAGCCCTCTCTTTGCCATTTCCGTTTTCCCCATCCAAATCTTTTTCTTTCTCTTTCTCTCTATTCTCTTTATCCCTTCCACTGCTTCTTCCTGTCCACTGCTTTCCCTTTTGGCCGCATCTGACAGTCTTTGCACTGTGTGGGGAGAATAGAGTCTTTTGTCCAGGTTCTTTCCTTTTCTTTTCTGTTATCTTTTCTCTGATTCTTTTAGTCCTAACCACAGCAGCTCACACTTGTGTCCCTTATATTTTTAGCACACGCTTTGTTGTAGTTACTTGTTGTTGTAAGGTGCACAGTTGCTGATTGACCTGTGTTTAGGTATGTTTGTTTTTGCAATGAAATCCAAATCTTTTTCTTTCTCTTTCTCTCTATTCTCTTTATCCCTTCCACTGCTTCTTCCTGTCCACTGCTTTCCCTTTTGGCCGCATCTGACAGTCTTTGCACTGTGTGGGGAGAATAGAGTCTTTTGTCCAGTTTTAGCACACGCTTTGTTGTAGTTACTTGTTGTTGTAAGGTGCACAGTTGCTGATTGACCTGTGTTTAGCTTTCCTTTGTGCTAAAACTTCTTCAGGTTATGGGCCCAGTTGCCTAAAGCACCTCTCTCAAGAATACTTACAACAAAACCGCTTACTGGACAATAAAACAGCCTTTTCTCTCAGATTTTGGATCACCCTCTTCACATCTCATCTTCTTTCTCTCCAAATCTTTGCTGTTGACTCGACCAAATCATGGCCTCCAATCAGGATTCAAGTAAGGTTATGGTCACCCCTCTCACTGACGAATCCTATGACACCTGGGAACACATTATGCGTCTTCACTTTGAAGTTCTGGATCTTTTTGGCATTGTTTCTGGACAAGTCCCTGCCCCTGTTCCTCACAATGATGGTTCACCTTCAGACGCTGAAATCAAAGCTCAACTTGCTTTATGGATCAAAAATGACACCAGGTGCAGGTATGAAATCATCACCAGATTGGATGATGTTAACAAGAAGCTGGTCAACACTTGCCACACCTCTGCTCAAATGTGGTCAGTTCTTGCAAGAAGACACGCCAGCAATAAAGTTGGATCACGGATTTCTCACTTTCTCTTTCTGAAGGAGGAGACCCCAAAACTCATGTTGATGCATTCAAAGGCATTAACTTCCATATGATCCGTTCTGGGCTCATCATTCCCCAGGAAATTCTTATTTATCTCTTTTTTGCCACTCTTCCACCCTCCTTCAAACATTGGCGTGGTTTGCTCACCAGAGACAGACAGGAAATTGATCACCTGCATCTGGATGATGTTTTATCTTCTTTCCTGGATTACGCTGCTGATGACAAAGTTGTTGATGAATTTCACAATGCTATGTCAAATGTCAATGCTCACTCTGCCTCAGCTAAATCATCAAAATCATCCAAATCCAAGGCACGCAGCAAACTCTCATGTTCTGTTCATGGTCAAAATGTTGGACATGATGACAATCATTGCTTTGTTCAACATCCTGAACTCCGTCCCAAGAAGAACCAAGCCAACTCAGCTGCCCCATCAAAGGACAATTCCAACAAAGCAACTCCTGTTCCCCCTCCTCAGGAAGAACAACCTGATGCCACGGCCAATTGTGCTTTTGTCTTCCCTTCTGATGAAGAATTTCTTTTTACAGCTGTTGCTTGTTTGTCTGAAAAATCAAATTCTGACTGCATTATCAACGCTTCTGCTTCCATGGCTTCTCATTCCTCAAACCTTTCTCCAATTATTGATTCTGGGGCCAGCTGTCATATGTTTAACAACAGAGACAGTTTTATCAGTTTTCAACCTGTCAACATTCGAATTCAACTTGCTGGTATTGGGAAATCAATCTATGCAACTGGAAAAGGAACTGTTGCTGCTTCTGGAGGAATGGAAGGAAAAGTTTTCTTTTCTGATGCTCTTTATGTCCCTGATCTTGGAAGGAATCTCATCTCCCTGGGACGTCTTTGGAGAACTGGTTGTCTTCTCATTCCTGCACCAGTTAATCCTACATCAAACTTCATTATTTCACGTAATGGAAAGAATTATATGGGAGGAGTCATCTCCAATTCATTATTTGAAGTTTCTGTGGTTCCACAAGGCATGTCTCCCCCTAATTCCTCAGCTCTCTATGCAAAAGCTTCAAGTCAGTCTCTAACTCTTTGGCACAACAGATTAGGACATCCATACGCCCCATATATTCAAAAACTTTTTAATGGAATGGCATCTGATGTATCTAGTTCTAGTTTGTCTGATTCTGAAATGCATTTTTGTGAACCGTGTGTGTTGGGTAAACAAACCCATGCTTCCTTTCCTGGCCAGTTGCCTGTTGCCAAAAATCCTCTTGAAGTTATCCACACGGATTTATCTGGGAAAATTCAGCCTCCTTCTTTTGATGGTTCTCAGTATTACCTTAAGTTCACTGATCAGGCCACTTCATACCGTCATGTTTACCTTCTTTCCTCAAAAGCCCAAGTATTCAAATATTTCTTGGAATATAAGGCATCTGTAGAGCTGCAATCTGGCTTCAAAATCAAAAAGCTTGTTTGTGACGGTGGTGGTGAGTATATCAACTCTAGTCTGGTCAACTTTCTTAAACAACATGGCATTGCTCTTCAAGTTACGGCTCCTTACACTCCCCAACAAAATCCAATTTCTGAGAGAGGAAACCGTATTACCACTGAAAAATCCAAAACCATGATGTTTCATTCTAATGCACCAATTCACTTATGGTCTGAAGCAGTTAAAACAGCAGTATATCTTGAAAACAGATTACCAACCAAAGCTCTTCAAAACAAATCAACTCCTTTTGAAGCCTGGAATAAATCCAAACCCAGAGTTTCACACCTCAGAGTTTTTGGTTGTGCTTGCTATGCTTTTCTTGATAAACATCAACGTCCTGGAAAGTTTTCAGCTAATGCCAGAAAGTGTGTCATGCTTGGATATGAAGTTGGAACAACAAATTATCGTGTTTGGGATCTTGAGCTTAAAAAGATTGTTATTGCCAAATCTGTGGCCTTCAATGAAAATTTCTTCCCCTTTCTTGACTCCAGATTTAAGCGCCCTCAATGGTCACAACTGATGAAGCAAATTCCAGATCAAATTCATGACAGTCAACCACTTCCAACACCTGGCCTTTCCTTTTCTCCAGCTCAATCTCCTTCTGAGTCTCCAACTCCTGATCCATCCTCAGGAAACATTTCTGATTCACATTCTGAAGATAATTCTCCTTCTTCTTCTTCTTCCTCTGATTTTCACATGTCAGGCACACCTTCCAATTCAACTCCTTGTCCTTCACCTGGCCACTTAACAAGATTACCTCATTCCAATGTCCCAGATGAAGAAGGTTCCAGTCAATCTGATCCATCATATTCATCAATTGAGCCAGACAATCCAGCAGATC
The DNA here is from genome assembly GCA_030280995.1 of Hemileia vastatrix. NCBI lineage: Eukaryota > Fungi > Basidiomycota > Pucciniomycetes > Pucciniales > Zaghouaniaceae > Hemileia > Hemileia vastatrix. The sequence goes on from JASXTE010000015.1 coordinate 17,152,005, forward strand.
CTGATTATGTTCCCTCATCACAATCCCCCAGTTATTCTGACAACTCTTCAGCTGAAACATCCACTCCTGAACATTTACGTCAGATTTATTATGATCATTATCAACATGATTCCTACTCTGATTCTCCTGATCCTCTTGGGTTATATGCAGCAAATGCCTTTGCTTTCTCTCTAGAAGCTCCCTTGCTAGCTCATGAAATTCCTGAACCCCAGTGTTATAAGCAAGCAATCTATTCCAAATATTCAGCAGAATGGGCAGAGGCTGTGAAACATGAACATCAAGCACTTCAGCGTTGTAACACTTGGAAAATTGTCCCCAGGCCTGAAAAAGCTAATGTAATTGGCTGCAGGTGGGTTTTCAGGGTTAAACCTAATGCTGATGGTGGTGTTTCAAAGTTCAAAGCCCGTTGTGTAGCAAAAGGATATTCTCAAATCCTAGGAATAGATTTTCATGAAACTTTTGCACCCACTGGACGGATCACTTCTCTCAGGACCATTCTTTCTTTAGCAGCTTATTTTGACTGGGATGTTCATCAAATGGATGTAGTGGCAGCTTTTCTCCAGGGAAACTTAAATGAAACTGTTTATATGGAACAGCCTGAAGGAACACTAACTGCTGGAAATGAAGGTAAAGTTTGCCAATTGTTGCGTCCTCTTTATGGCATCAAACAAGCTCCCTTTTGCTGGAATTCACGTATAAATGACTACTTGTGCAAGCTCAACTTCTCCCCCCTTAAGTGTGATCAGTGTGTGTATGTTTGGAGAAACAAATCACAAATCTGTATCATTTATCTTCATGTTGATGATATGGTCATTACTGGTAATCATTTTCTTTGGTTCAAAGACAAAATCAAAACTGAATTTGAGATGGATGATCTTGGTCCTGCCACTTGGATTTTGGGAATGCGTCTCACCAGGAACAGAACAGCACGTACTCTTTCTTTATCACAAGATTCTTATGCTGAAAAAGTTTTGTCCAACTGGAATATGGCCAACTGCAATCCCTGTCTTACTCCCTTATCCCCAAATGATTATCCTGTCAAAGCAACCAGTGAAGAAATTGCTGAATTCAATGCTCTGAAAATCAATTACCGCTCTGCTATTGGTGCACTCAACTATTTGTCTGTAGCAACAAGACCTGATCTCTCTTTTGCAGTTGGTGCATTATCTCAACATCTCATTGAACCAGGTATCAAACACTGGCTTGCTGTCAAACACACTTTCAGATATCTGCGTGCCACTTCATCATCATCTCTCACTTTTGGAGGAAAATGCCCAATTCCAAATCATCCATCACTCTGTCCTCTTATTTACTCTGACACTGATTATGCTGGGGATCCTGATACCAGGCGCTCAACTGGAGGGTATGTTGCCATACTCAATGGAGGAGCTATTTCCTGGAGTTCTAAAAAGCAGCAAGTTGTCACTATCTCTAGTACTGAGGCTGAGTTCAGAGGTATTGTGGATGCTGGATGTGAAGCAATTTGGCTGACTAAATTACTTACTTCCTTCAATATTCCTAAATCACCTTCACCTTTAATCCTTGCTGACAATGCCAGTTCCATTTCACAATGCAAGGATTCACTCAGATACCGTCAAAGATCAAAACATGTGGACACTCAACTTTGTTGGATTACTGAAAGCATCAACAAAAATCATTTTCAGCTTCAACACATTTCAACTGAACACATGGTAGCTGATCTTCTTACAAAATCTTTGGGAAAAGTCAAGCTGTCTTATCTCCTCAAACTCATGGGTCTGATATTAAGGGGGGGTGTTGAAATTTCTGCCTCTAATACCTGACCCATTCCTTACTCCAGCTTCTTACCATCGTCTCAAGTCATTCTCCTTGCTTATATCCTCTTTTCCTGACCTTTTCCGCCGAGGAACTTCAAAGATACGAGCTCCAGCATCAAGAACAACATTTCTTTCCCACCCGGAGTCAATGTATTGATTCTGGACCTCGAGGACGTGTTTCTTTACCTGGAGTGTGAATCTTTTCCCCGGCTGGGAACTTTTTCCTTGGATGTGAACCTGTCTCTTTTTCTGTATTGTAGTTTAGTAGTTTTGTCGACGTCGTGTTAGTTTCTATTGTTTTGGATGGTGGACTTTGTCATATAATGAGCCCTCTCTTTGCCATTTCCGTTTTCCCCATCCAAATCTTTTTCTTTCTCTTTCTCTCTATTCTCTTTATCCCTTCCACTGCTTCTTCCTGTCCACTGCTTTCCCTTTTGGCCGCATCTGACAGTCTTTGCACTGTGTGGGGAGAATAGAGTCTTTTGTCCAGGTTCTTTCCTTTTCTTTTCTGTTATCTTTTCTCTGATTCTTTTAGTCCTAACCACAGCAGCTCACACTTGTGTCCCTTATAGTTTTAGCACACGCTTTGTTGTAGTTACTTGTTGTTGTAAGGTGCACAGTTGCTGATTGACCTGTGTTTAGGTATGTTTGTTTTTGCAATGAAATCCAAATCTTTTTCTTTCTCTTTCTCTCTATTCTCTTTATCCCTTCCACTGCTTCTTCCTGTCCACTGCTTTCCCTTTTGGCCGCATCTGACAGTCTTTGCACTGTGTGGGGAGAATAGAGTCTTTTGTCCAGTTTTAGCACACGCTTTGTTGTAGTTACTTGTTGTTGTAAGGTGCACAGTTGCTGATTGACCTGTGTTTAGCTTGTAGAAGTTTTAGCACAAAGGAAAGCTAAACACAGGTCAATCAGCAACTGTGCACCTTACAACAACAAGTAACTACAACAAAGCGTGTGCTAAAACTGGACAAAAGACTCTATTCTCCCCACACAGTGCAAAGACTGTCAGATGCGGCCAAAAGGGAAAGCAGTGGACAGGAAGAAGCAGTGGAAGGGATAAAGAGAATAGAGAGAAAGAGAAAGAAAAAGATTTGGATGACATTGCAAAAACAAACATACCTAAACACAGGTCAATCAGCAACTGTGCACCTTACAACAACAAGTAACTACAACAAAGCGTGTGCTAAAACTATAAGGGACACAAGTGTGAGCTGCTGTGGTTAGGACTAAAAGAATCAGAGAAAAGATAACAGAAAAGAAAAGGAAAGAACCTGGACAAAAGACTCTATTCTCCCCACACAGTGCAAAGACTGTCAGATGCGGCCAAAAGGGAAAGCAGTGGACAGGAAGAAGCAGTGGAAGGGATAAAGAGAATAGAGAGAAAGAGAAAGAAAAAGATTTGGATGGGGAAAACGGAAATGGCAAAGAGAGGGCTCATTATATGACAAAGTCCACCATCCAAAACAATAGAAACTAACACGATGTCGACAAAACTACTAAACTACAATACAGAAAAAGAGACAGGTTCACATCCAAGGAAAAAGTTCCCAGCCGGGGAAAAGATTCACACTCCAGGTAAAGAAACACGTCCTCGAGGTCCAGAATCAATACATTGACTCCGGGTGGGAAAGAAATGTTGTTCTTGATGCTGGAGCTCGTATCTTTGAAGTTCCTCGGCGGAAAAGGTCAGGAAAAGAGGATATAAGCAAGGAGAATGACTTGAGACGATGGTAAGAAGCTGGAGTAAGGAATGGGTCAGGTATTAGAGGCAGAAATTTCAACACCCCCCCTTAATATCAGACCCATGAGTTTGAGGAGATAAGACAGCTTGACTTTTCCCAAAGATTTTGTAAGAAGATCAGCTACCATGTGTTCAGTTGAAATGTGTTGAAGCTGAAAATGATTTTTGTTGATGCTTTCAGTAATCCAACAAAGTTGAGTGTCCACATGTTTTGATCTTTGACGGTATCTGAGTGAATCCTTGCATTGTGAAATGGAACTGGCATTGTCAGCAAGGATTAAAGGTGAAGGTGATTTAGGAATATTGAAGGAAGTAAGTAATTTAGTCAGCCAAATTGCTTCACATCCAGCATCCACAATACCTCTGAACTCAGCCTCAGTACTAGAGATAGTGACAACTTGCTGCTTTTTAGAACTCCAGGAAATAGCTCCTCCATTGAGTATGGCAACATACCCTCCAGTTGAGCGCCTGGTATCAGGATCCCCAGCATAATCAGTGTCAGAGTAAATAAGAGGACAGAGTGATGGATGATTTGGAATTGGGCATTTTCCTCCAAAAGTGAGAGATGATGATGAAGTGGCACGCAGATATCTGAAAGTGTGTTTGACAGCAAGCCAGTGTTTGATACCTGGTTCAATGAGATGTTGAGATAATGCACCAACTGCAAAAGAGAGATCAGGTCTTGTTGCTACAGACAAATAGTTGAGTGCACCAATAGCAGAGCGGTAATTGATTTTCAGAGCATTGAATTCAGCAATTTCTTCACTGGTTGCTTTGACAGGATAATCATTTGGGGATAAGGGAGTAAGACAGGGATTGCAGTTGGCCATATTCCAGTTGGACAAAACTTTTTCAGCATAAGAATCTTGTGATAAAGAAAGAGTACGTGCTGTTCTGTTCCTGGTGAGACGCATTCCCAAAATCCAAGTGGCAGGACCAAGATCATCCATCTCAAATTCAGTTTTGATTTTGTCTTTGAACCAAAGAAAATGATTACCAGTAATGACCATATCATCAACATGAAGATAAATGATACAGATTTGTGATTTGTTTCTCCAAACATACACACACTGATCACACTTAAGGGGGGAGAAGTTGAGCTTGCACAAGTAGTCATTTATACGTGAATTCCAGCAAAAGGGAGCTTGTTTGATGCCATAAAGAGGACGCAACAATTGGCAAACTTTACCTTCATTTCCAGCAGTTAGTGTTCCTTCAGGCTGTTCCATATAAACAGTTTCATTTAAGTTTCCCTGGAGAAAAGCTGCCACTACATCCATTTGATGAACATCCCAGTCAAAATAAGCTGCTAAAGAAAGAATGGTCCTGAGAGAAGTGATCCGTCCAGTGGGTGCAAAAGTTTCATGAAAATCTATTCCTAGGATTTGAGAATATCCTTTTGCTACACAACGGGCTTTGAACTTTGAAACACCACCATCAGCATTAGGTTTAACCCTGAAAACCCACCTGCAGCCAATTACATTAGCTTTTTCAGGCCTGGGGACAATTTTCCAAGTGTTACAACGCTGAAGTGCTTGATGTTCATGTTTCACAGCCTCTGCCCATTCTGCTGAATATTTGGAATAGATTGCTTGCTTATAACACTGGGGTTCAGGAATTTCATGAGCTAGCAAGGGAGCTTCTAGAGAGAAAGCAAAGGCATTTGCTGCATATAACCCAAGAGGATCAGTGTAGAAGTTTTAGCACAGAGGAAAGCTAAACACAGGTCAATCAGCAACTGTGCACCTTACAACAACAAGTAACTACAACAAAGCGTGTGCTAAAACTGGACAAAAGACTCTATTCTCCCCACACAGTGCAAAGACTGTCAGATGCGGCCAAAAGGGAAAGCAGTGGACAGGAAGAAGCAGTGGAAGGGATAAAGAGAATAGAGAGAAAGAGAAAGAAAAAGATTTGGATGGGGAAAACGGAAATGGCAAAGAGAGGGCTCATTATATGACAAAGTCCACCATCCAAAACAATAGAAACTAACACGACGTCGACAAAACTACTAAACTACAATACAGAAAAAGAGACAGGTTCACATCCAAGGAAAAAGTTCCCAGCCGGGGAAAAGATTCACACTCCAGGTAAAGAAACACGTCCTCGAGGTCCAGAATCAATACATTGACTCCGGGTGGGAAAGAAATGTTGTTCTTGATGCTGGAGCTCGTATCTTTGAAGTTCCTCGGCGGAAAAGGTCAGGAAAAGAGGATATGAGCAAGGAGAATGACTTGAGACGATGGTAAGAAGCTGGAGTAAGGAATGGGTCAGGTATTAGAGGCAGAAATTTCAACACCCCCCCTTAATACCAGACCCATGAGTTTGAGGAGATAAGACAGCTTGACTTTTCCTAAAGATTTTGTAAGAAGATCAGCCACCATGTGTTCAGTTGAAATGTGTTGAAGCTGAAAATGATTTTTGTTGATGCTTTCAGTAATCCAACAAAGTTGAGTGTCCACATGTTTTGATCTTTGACGGTATCTGAGTGAATCCTTGCATTGTGAAATGGAACTGGCATTGTCAGCAAGGATTAAAGGTGAAGGTGACTTAGGAATATTGAAGGAAGTAAGTAATTTAGTCAGCCAGATTGCTTCACATCCAGCATCCACAATGCCTCTGAACTCAGCTTCAGTACTAGAGATAGTGACGACTTGCTGCTTTTTAGAACTCCAGGAAATAGCTCCTCCATTGAGTATGGCAACATACCCTCCAGTTGAGCGCCTGGTATCAGGATCCCCAGCATAATCAGTGTCAGAGTAAATAAGAGGACAGAGTGATGGATGATTTGGAATTGGGCATTTTCCTCCAAAAGTGAGAGATGATGATGAAGTGGCACGCAGATATCTGAAAGTGTGTTTGACAGCAAGCCAGTGTTTGATACCTGGTTCAATGAGATGTTGAGATAATGCACCAACTGCAAAAGAGAGATCAGGTCTTGTTGCAACAGACAAATAGTTGAGTGCACCAATAGCAGAGCGGTAATTGATTTTCAGAGCATTGAATTCAGCAATTTCTTCACTGGTTGCTTTGACAGGATAATCATTTGGGGATAAGGGAGTGAGACAGGGATTACAGTTGGCCATATTCCAGTTGGACAAAACTTTTTCAGCATAAGAATCTTGTGATAAAGAAAGAGTACGTGCTGTTCTGTTCCTGGTGAGACGCATTCCCAAAATCCAAGTGGCAGGACCAAGATCATCCATCTCAAATTCAGTTTTGATTTTGTCTTTGAACCAAAGAAAATGATTACCAGTAATGACCATATCATCAACATGAAGATAAATGATACAGATTTGTGATTTGTTTCTCCAAACATACACACACTGATCACACTTAAGGGGGGAGAAGTTGAGCTTGCACAAGTAGTCATTTATACGTGAATTCCAGCAAAAGGGAGCTTGTTTGATGCCATAAAGAGGACGCAACAATTGGCAAACTTTACCTTCATTTCCAGCAGTTAGTGTTCCTTCAGGTTGTTCCATATAAACAGTTTCATTTAAGTTTCCCTGGAGAAAAGCTGCCACTACATCCATTTGATGAACATCCCAGTCAAAATAAGCTGCTAAAGAAAGAATGGTCCTGAGAGAAGTGATCCGTCCAGTGGGTGCAAAAGTTTCATGAAAATCTATTCCTAGGATTTGAGAATATCCTTTTGCTACACAACGGGCTTTGAACTTGGAAACACCACCATCAGCATTAGGTTTAACCCTGAAAACCCACCTGCAGCCAATTACATTAGCTTTTTCAGGCCTGGGGACAATTTTCCAAGTGTTACAACGCTGAAGTGCTTGATGTTCATGTTTCACAGCCTCTGCCCATTCTGCTGAATATTTGGAATAGATTGCTTGCTTATAACACTGGGGTTCAGGAATTTCATGAGCTAGCAAGGGAGCTTCTAGAGAGAAAGCAAAGGCATTTGCTGCATATAACCCAAGAGGGTCAGGAGAATCAGAGTAGGAATCATGTTGATAATGATCATAATAAATCTGACGTAAATGTTCAGGAGTGGATGTTTCAGCTGAAGAGTTGTCAGAATAACTGGGGGATTGTGATGAGGGAACATAATCAGGATCTGCTGGATTGTCTGGCTCAATTGATGAATATGATGGATCAGATTGACTGGAACCTTCTTCATCTGGGACATTGGAATGAGGTAATCTTGTTAAGTGGCCAGGTGAAGGACAAGGAGTTGAATTAGAAGGTGTGCCGGACATGTGAAAATCAGAGGAAGAAGAAGAAGAAGGAGAATTATCTTCAGAATGTGAATCAGAAATGTTTCCTGAGGATGGATCATGAGTTGGAGACTCAGAAGGAGATTGAGCTGGAGAAAAGGAAAGTCCAGGTGTTGGAAGTGGTTGACTGTCATGAATTTGATCTGGAATTTGCTTCATCAGTTGTGACCATTGAGGGCGCTTAAATCTGGAGTCAAGAAAGGGGAAGAAATTTTCATTGAAGGCCACAGATTTGGCAATAACAATCTTTTTAAGCTCAAGATCCCAAACACGATAATTTGTTGTTCCAACTTCATATCCAAGCATGACACACTTTCTGGCATTAGCTGAAAACTTTCCAGGACGTTGATGTTTATCAAGAAAAGCATAGCAAGCACAACCAAAAACTCTGAGGTGTGAGACTCTGGGTTTGGATTTATTCCAGGCTTCAAAAGGAGTTGATTTGTTTTGAAGAGCTTTGGTTGGTAATCTGTTTTCAAGATATACTGCTGTTTTAACTGCTTCAGACCATAGGTGAATTGGTGCATTAGAATGAAACATCATGGTTTTGGATTTTTCAGTGGTAATACGGTTTCCTCTCTCAGAAATTGGATTTTGTTGGGGAGTGTAAGGAGCCGTAACTTGAAGAGCAATGCCATGTTGTTTAAGAAAGTTGACCAGACTAGAGTTGATATACTCACCACCACCGTCACAAACAAGCTTTTTGATTTTGAAGCCAGATTGCAGCTCTACAGATGCCTTGTATTCCAAGAAATATTTGAATACTTGGGCTTTTGAGGAAAGAAGGTAAACATGACGGTATGAAGTGGCCTGATCAGTGAACTTAAGGTAATACTGAGAACCATCAAAAGAAGGAGGTTGAATTTTCCCAGATAAATCCGTGTGGATAACTTCAAGAGGATTTTTGGCAACAGGCAACTGGCCAGGAAAGGAAGCATGGGTTTGTTTACCCAACACACACGGTTCACAAAAATGCATTTCAGAATCAGACAAACTAGAACTAGATACATCAGATGCCATTCCATTAAAAAGTTTTTGAATATATGGGGCGTATGGATGTCCTAATCTGTTGTGCCAGAGAGTTAGAGACTGACTTGAAGCTTTTGCATAAAGAGCTGAGGAATTAGGGGGAGACATGCCTTGTGGAACCACAGAAACTTCAAATAATGAATTGGAGATGACTCCTCCCATATAATTCTTTCCATTACGTGAAATAATGAAGTTTGATGTAGGATTAACTGGTGCAGGGATGAGAAGACAACCAGTTCTCCAAAGACGTCCCAGGGAGATGAGATTCCTTCCAAGATCAGGGACATAAAGAGCATCAGAAAAGAAAACTTTTCCTTCCATTCCTCCAGAAGCAGCAACAGTTCCTTTTCCAGTTGCATAGATTGATTTCCCAATACCAGCAAGTTGAATTCGAATGTTGACAGGTTGAAAGGTGATGAAACTGTCTCTGTTGTTAAACATATGACAGCTGGCCCCAGAATCAATAATTGGAGAAAGGTTTGAGGAATGAGAAGCCATGGAAGCAGAAGCGTTGATAATGCAGTCAGAATTTGATTTTTCAGACAAGCAGGCAACAGCTGTAAAAAGAAATTCTTCATCAGAAGGGAAGACAAAAGCACAATTGGCCGTGACATCAGGTTGTTCTTCCTGAGGAGGGGGAACAGGAGTTGCTTTGTTGGAATTGTCCTTTGATGGGGCAGCTGAGTTGGCTTGGTTCTTCTTGGGACGCAATTCAGGATGTTGAACAAAGCAATGATTGTCATCATGTCCAACATTTTGACCATGAACAGAACATGAGAGTTTGCTGCGTGCCTTGGATTTGGATGATTTTGATGATTTGGCTGAGGCAGAGTGAGCATTGACATTTGACATAGCATTGTGAAATTCATCAACAACTTTGTCATCAGCAGCGTAATCCAGGAAAGAAGATAAAACATCATCCAGATGCAGGTGATCAATTTCCTGTCTGTCTCTGGTGAGCAAACCACGCCAATGTTTGAAGGAAGGTGGAAGAGTGGCAAAAAAGAGATAAATAAGAATTTCCTGGGGAATGATGAGCCCAGAACGGATCATATGGAAGTTAATGCCTTTGAATGCATCAACATGAGTTTTGGGGTCTCCTCCTTCAGAAAGAGAAAGAGTAACCATAGAGAGAAAGTGAGAAATCCGTGATCCAACTTTATTGCTGGCGTGTCTTCTTGCAAGAACAGACCACATTTGAGCAGAGGTGTGGCAAGTGTTGACCAGCTTCTTGTTAACATCATCCAATCTGGTGATGATTTCATACCTGCACCTGGTGTCATTTTTGATCCATAAAGCAAGTTGAGCTTTGATTTCAGCGTCTGAAGGTGAACCATCATTGTGAGGAACAGGGGCAGGGACTTGTCCAGAAACAATGCCAAAAAGATCCAGAACTTCAAAGTGAAGACGCATAATGTGTTCCCAGGTGTCATAGGATTCGTCAGTAAGAGGGGTGACCATAACCTTACTTGAATCCTGATTGGAGGCCATGATTTGGTCGAGTCAACAGCAAAGATTTGGAGAGAAAGAAGATGAGATGTGAAGAGGATGATCCAAAATCTGAGAGAAAAGGCTGTTTTATTGTCCAGTAAGCGGTTTTGTTGTAAGTATTCTTGAGAAAGGTGCTTTAGGCAACTGGGCCCATAACCTGTAGAAGTTTTAGCACAGAGGAAAGCTAAACACAGGTCAATCAGCAACTGTGCACCTTACAACAACAAGTAACTACAACAAAGCGTGTGCTAAAACTGGACAAAAGACTCTATTCTCCCCACACAGTGCAAAGACTGTCAGATGCGGCCAAAAGGGAAAGCAGTGGACAGGAAGAAGCAGTGGAAGGGATAAAGAGAATAGAGAGAAAGAGAAAGAAAAAGATTTGGATGGGGAAAACGGAAATGGCAAAGAGAGGGCTCATTATATGACAAAGTCCACCATCCAAAACAATAGAAACTAACACGACGTCGACAAAACTACTAAACTACAATACAGAAAAAGAGACAGGTTCACATCCAAGGAAAAAGTTCCCAGCCGGGGAAAAGATTCACACTCCAGGTAAAGAAACACGTCCTCGAGGTCCAGAATCAATACATTGACTCCGGGTGGGAAAGAAATGTTGTTCTTGATGCTGGAGCTCGTATCTTTGAAGTTCCTCGGCGGAAAAGGTCAGGAAAAGAGGATATGAGCAAGGAGAATGACTTGAGACGATGGTAAGAAGCTGGAGTAAGGAATGGGTCAGGTATTAGAGGCAGAAATTTCAACAAATCAGAGTAGGAATCATGTTGATAATGATCATAATAAATCTGACGTAAATGTTCAGGAGTTGATGTTTCAGCTGAAGAGATGTCAGAATAACTGGGGGATTGTGATGAGGGAACATAATCAGGATCTGCTGGATTGTCTGGCTCAATTGATGAATATGATGGATCAGATTGACTGGAACCTTCTTCATCTGGGACATTGGAATGAGGTAATCTTGTTAAGTGGCCAGGTGAAGGACAAGGAGTTGAATTGGAAGGTGTGCCTGACATGTGAAAATCAGAGGAAGAAGAAGAAGAAGGAGAATTATCTTCAGAATGTGAATCAGAAATGTTTCCTGAGGATGGATCAGGAGTTGGAGACTCAGAAGGAGATTGAGCTGGAGAAAAGGAAAGGCCAGGTGTTGGAAGTGGTTGACTGTCATGAATTTGATCTGGAATTTGCTTCATCAGTTGTGACCATTGAGGGCGCTTAAATCTGGAGTCAAGAAAGGGGAAGAAATTTTCATTGAAGGCCACAGATTTGGCAATAACAATCTTTTTAAGCTCAAGATCCCAAACACGATAATTTGTTGTTCCAACTTCATATCCAAGCATGACACACTTTCTGGCATTAGCTGAAAACTTTCCAGGACGTTGATGTTTATCAAGAAAAGCATAGCAAGCACAACCAAAAACTCTGAGGTGTGAAACTCTGGGTTTGGATTTATTCCAGGCTTCAAAAGGAGTTGATTTGTTTTGAAGAGCTTTGGTTGGTAATCTGTTTTCAAGATATACTGCTGTTTTAACTGCTTCAGACCATAAGTGAATTGGTGCATTAGAATGAAACATCATGGTTTTGGATTTTTCAGTGGTAATACGGTTTCCTCTCTCAGAAATTGGATTTTGTTGGGGAGTGTAAGGAGCCGTAACTTGAAGAGCAATGCCATGTTGTTTAAGAAAGTTGACCAGACTAGAGTTGATATACTCACCACCACCGTCACAAACAAGCTTTTTGATTTTGAAGCCAGATTGCAGCTCTACAGATGCCTTATATTCCAAGAAATATTTGAATACTTGGGCTTTTGAGGAAAGAAGGTAAACATGACGGTATGAAGTGGCCTGATCAGTGAACTTAAGGTAATACTGAGAACCATCAAAAGAAGGAGGCTGAATTTTCCCAGATAAATCCGTGTGGATAACTTCAAGAGGATTTTTGGCAACAGGCAACTGGCCAGGAAAGGAAGCATGGGTTTGTTTACCCAACACACACGGTTCACAAAAATGCATTTCAGAATCAGACAAACTAGAACTAGATACATCAGATGCCATTCCATTAAAAAGTTTTTGAATATATGGGGCGTATGGATGTCCTAATCTGTTGTGCCAAAGAGTTAGAGACTGACTTGAAGCTTTTGCATAGAGAGCTGAGGAATTAGGGGGAGACATGCCTTGTGGAACCACAGAAACTTCAAATAATGAATTGGAGATGACTCCTCCCATATAATTCTTTCCATTACGTGAAATAATGAAGTTTGATGTAGGATTAACTGGTGCAGGAATGAGAAGACAACCAGTTCTCCAAAGACGTCCCAGGGAGATGAGATTCCTTCCAAGATCAGGGACATAAAGAGCATCAGAAAAGAAAACTTTTCCTTCCATTCCTCCAGAAGCAGCAACAGTTCCTTTTCCAGTTGCATAGATTGATTTCCCAATACCAGCAAGTTGAATTCGAATGTTGACAGGTTGAAAACTGATAAAACTGTCTCTGTTGTTAAACATATGACAGCTGGCCCCAGAATCAATAATTGGAGAAAGGTTTGAGGAATGAGAAGCCATGGAAGCAGAAGCGTTGATAATGCAGTCAGAATTTGATTTTTCAGACAAACAAGCAACAGCTGTAAAAAGAAATTCTTCATCAGAAGGGAAGACAAAAGCACAATTGGCCGTGGCATCAGGTTGTTCTTCCTGAGGAGGGGGAACAGGAGTTGCTTTGTTGGAATTGTCCTTTGATGGGGCAGCTGAGTTGGCTTGGTTCTTCTTGGGACGGAGTTCAGGATGTTGAACAAAGCAATGATTGTCATCATGTCCAACATTTTGACCATGAACAGAACATGAGAGTTTGCTGCGTGCCTTGGATTTGGATGATTTTGATGATTTAGCTGAGGCAGAGTGAGCATTGACATTTGACATAGCATTGTGAAATTCATCAACAACTTTGTCATCAGCAGCGTAATCCAGGAAAGAAGATAAAACATCATCCAGATGCAGGTGATCAATTTCCTGTCTGTCTCTGGTGAGCAAACCACGCCAATGTTTGAAGGAGGGTGGAAGAGTGGCAAAAAAGAGATAAATAAGAATTTCCTGGGGAATGATGAGCCCAGAACGGATCATATGGAAGTTAATGCCTTTGAATGCATCAACATGAGTTTTGGGGTCTCCTCCTTCAGAAAGAGAAAGAGTAACCATAGAGAGAAAGTGAGAAATCCGTGATCCAACTTTATTGCTGGCGTGTCTTCTTGCAAGAACAGACCACATTTGAGCAGAGGTGTGGCAAGTGTTGACCAGCTTCTTGTTAACATCATCCAATCTGGTGATGATTTCATACCTGCACCTGGTGTCATTTTTGATCCATAAAGCAAGTTGAGCTTTGATTTCAGCGTCTGAAGGTGAACCATCATTGTGAGGAACAGGGGCAGGGACTTGTCCAGAAACAATGCCAAAAAGATCCAGAACTTCAAAGTGAAGACGCATAATGTGTTCCCAGGTGTCATAGGATTCGTCAGTGAGAGGGGTGACCATAACCTTACTTGAATCCTGATTGGAGGCCATGATTTGGTCGAGTCAACAGCAAAGATTTGGAGAGAAAGAAGATGAGATGTGAAGAGGGTGATCCAAAATCTGAGAGAAAAGGCTGTTTTATTGTCCAGTAAGCGGTTTTGTTGTAAGTATTCTTGAGAGAGGTGCTTTAGGCAACTGGGCCCATAACCTGTAGAAGTTTTAGCACAAAGGAAAGCTAAACACAGGTCAATCAGCAACTGTGCACCTTACAACAACAAGTAACTACAACAAAGCGTGTGCTAAAACTGGACAAAAGACTCTATTCTCCCCACACAGTGCAAAGACTGTCAGATGCGGCCAAAAGGGAAAGCAGTGGACAGGAAGAAGCAGTGGAAGGGATAAAGAGAATAGAGAGAAAGAGAAAGAAAAAGATTTGGATGACATTGCAAAAACAAACATACCTAAACACAGGTCAATCAGCAACTGTGCACCTTACAACAACAAGTAACTACAACAAAGCGTGTGCTAAAACTATAAGGGACACAAGTGTGAGCTGCTGTGGTTAGGACTAAAAGAATCAGAGAAAAGATAACAGAAAAGAAAAGGAAAGAACCTGGACAAAAGACTCTATTCTCCCCACACAGTGCAAAGACTGTCAGATGCGGCCAAAAGGGAAAGCAGTGGACAGGAAGAAGCAGTGGAAGGGATAAAGAGAATAGAGAGAAAGAGAAAGAAAAAGATTTGGATGGGGAAAACGGAAATGGCAAAGAGAGGGCTCATTATATGACAAAGTCCACCATCCAAAACAATAGAAACTAACACGATGTCGACAAAACTACTAAACTACAATACAGAAAAAGAGACAGGTTCACATCCAAGGAAAAAGTTCCCAGCCGGGGAAAAGATTCACACTCCAGGTAAAGAAACACGTCCTCGAGGTCCAGAATCAATACATTGACTCCGGGTGGGAAAGAAATGTTGTTCTTGATGCTGGAGCTCGTATCTTTGAAGTTCCTCGGCGGAAAAGGTCAGGAAAAGAGGATATAAGCAAGGAGAATGACTTGAGACGATGGTAAGAAGCTGGAGTAAGGAATGGGTCAGGTATTAGAGGCAGAAATTTCAACATAGCTTTCCTTTGTGCTAAAACTTCTTCAGAAAACATACCCAAGTGACTATCAACCAAATTACTTACCATGGCAGAGGAGGAAACTTCCCCTGAGACTGGGTTTGGGATTGTGCTTGGGCCTTCTTTCTCCTGCCTTGTTGGTAGGGATGAGGAGGTGGATGGAAATTGGGTGTTCTGGATGGGCCAGGCTGATGATGAGGAGGGTGTTGCACATTCTGTTGGTAGTGACTCATTAGATGATCCCATTTCCATTGCTCTACTTCCATAGTATTTGGATTTTGGATGGTTGAGCTGGGTGGCTGTGAAGGTTGAGCCTGAAACTGAGGCTGATTGGGAGGCAACTTGTTGAAATTTCTGCCTCTAATACCTGACCCATTCCTTACTCCAGCTTCTTACCATCGTCTCAAGTCATTCTCCTTGCTCATATCCTCTTTTCCTGACCTTTTCCGCCGAGGAACTTCAAAGATACGAGCTCCAGCATCAAGAACAACATTTCTTTCCCACCCGGAGTCAATGTATTGATTCTGGACCTCGAGGACGTGTTTCTTTACCTGGAGTGTGAATCTTTTCCCCGGCTGGGAACTTTTTCCTTGGATGTGAACCTGTCTCTTTTTCTGTATTGTAGTTTAGTAGTTTTGTCGACGTCGTGTTAGTTTCTATTGTTTTGGATGGTGGACTTTGTCATATAATGAGCCCTCTCTTTGCCATTTCCGTTTTCCCCATCCAAATCTTTTTCTTTCTCTTTCTCTCTATTCTCTTTATCCCTTCCACTGCTTCTTCCTGTCCACTGCTTTCCCTTTTGGCCGCATCTGACAGTCTTTGCACTGTGTGGGGAGAATAGAGTCTTTTGTCCAGGTTCTTTCCTTTTCTTTTCTGTTATCTTTTCTCTGATTCTTTTAGTCCTAACCACAGCAGCTCACACTTGTGTCCCTTATAGTTTTAGCACACGCTTTGTTGTAGTTACTTGTTGTTGTAAGGTGCACAGTTGCTGATTGACCTGTGTTTAGGTATGTTTGTTTTTGCAATGAAATCCAAATCTTTTTCTTTCTCTTTCTCTCTATTCTCTTTATCCCTTCCACTGCTTCTTCCTGTCCACTGCTTTCCCTTTTGGCCGCATCTGACAGTCTTTGCACTGTGTGGGGAGAATAGAGTCTTTTGTCCAGTTTTAGCACACGCTTTGTTGTAGTTACTTGTTGTTGTAAGGTGCACAGTTGCTGATTGACCTGTGTTTAGCTTTCCTCTGTGCTAAAACTTCTACAGGTTATGGGCCCAGTTGCCTAAAGCACCTTTCTCAAGAATACTTACAACAAAACCGCTTACTGGACAATAAAACAGCCTTTTCTCTCAGATTTTGGATCATCCTCTTCACATCTCATCTTCTTTCTCTCCAAATCTTTGCTGTTGACTCGACCAAATCATGGCCTCCAATCAGGATTCAAGTAAGGTTATGGTCACCCCTCTTACTGACGAATCCTATGACACCTGGGAACACATTATGCGTCTTCACTTTGAAGTTCTGGATCTTTTTGGCATTGTTTCTGGACAAGTCCCTGCCCCTGTTCCTCACAATGATGGTTCACCTTCAGACGCTGAAATCAAAGCTCAACTTGCTTTATGGATCAAAAATGACACCAGGTGCAGGTATGAAATCATCACCAGATTGGATGATGTTAACAAGAAGCTGGTCAACACTTGCCACACCTCTGCTCAAATGTGGTCTGTTCTTGCAAGAAGACACGCCAGCAATAAAGTTGGATCACGGATTTCTCACTTTCTCTCTATGGTTACTCTTTCTCTTTCTGAAGGAGGAGACCCCAAAACTCATGTTGATGCATTCAAAGGCATTAACTTCCATATGATCCGTTCTGGGCTCATCATTCCCCAGGAAATTCTTATTTATCTCTTTTTTGCCACTCTTCCACCTTCCTTCAAACATTGGCGTGGTTTGCTCACCAGAGACAGACAGGAAATTGATCACCTGCATCTGGATGATGTTTTATCTTCTTTCCTGGATTACGCTGCTGATGACAAAGTTGTTGATGAATTTCACAATGCTATGTCAAATGTCAATGCTCACTCTGCCTCAGCCAAATCATCAAAATCATCCAAATCCAAGGCACGCAGCAAACTCTCATGTTCTGTTCATGGTCAAAATGTTGGACATGATGACAATCATTGCTTTGTTCAACATCCTGAATTGCGTCCCAAGAAGAACCAAGCCAACTCAGCTGCCCCATCAAAGGACAATTCCAACAAAGCAACTCCTGTTCCCCCTCCTCAGGAAGAACAACCTGATGTCACGGCCAATTGTGCTTTTGTCTTCCCTTCTGATGAAGAATTTCTTTTTACAGCTGTTGCCTGCTTGTCTGAAAAATCAAATTCTGACTGCATTATCAACGCTTCTGCTTCCATGGCTTCTCATTCCTCAAACCTTTCTCCAATTATTGATTCTGGGGCCAGCTGTCATATGTTTAACAACAGAGACAGTTTCATCACCTTTCAACCTGTCAACATTCGAATTCAACTTGCTGGTATTGGGAAATCAATCTATGCAACTGGAAAAGGAACTGTTGCTGCTTCTGGAGGAATGGAAGGAAAAGTTTTCTTTTCTGATGCTCTTTATGTCCCTGATCTTGGAAGGAATCTCATCTCCCTGGGACGTCTTTGGAGAACTGGTTGTCTTCTCATCCCTGCACCAGTTAATCCTACATCAAACTTCATTATTTCACGTAATGGAAAGAATTATATGGGAGGAGTCATCTCCAATTCATTATTTGAAGTTTCTGTGGTTCCACAAGGCATGTCTCCCCCTAATTCCTCAGCTCTTTATGCAAAAGCTTCAAGTCAGTCTCTAACTCTCTGGCACAACAGATTAGGACATCCATACGCCCCATATATTCAAAAACTTTTTAATGGAATGGCATCTGATGTATCTAGTTCTAGTTTGTCTGATTCTGAAATGCATTTTTGTGAACCGTGTGTGTTGGGTAAACAAACCCATGCTTCCTTTCCTGGCCAGTTGCCTGTTGCCAAAAATCCTCTTGAAGTTATCCACACGGATTTATCTGGGAAAATTCAACCTCCTTCTTTTGATGGTTCTCAGTATTACCTTAAGTTCACTGATCAGGCCACTTCATACCGTCATGTTTACCTTCTTTCCTCAAAAGCCCAAGTATTCAAATATTTCTTGGAATACAAGGCATCTGTAGAGCTGCAATCTGGCTTCAAAATCAAAAAGCTTGTTTGTGACGGTGGTGGTGAGTATATCAACTCTAGTCTGGTCAACTTTCTTAAACAACATGGCATTGCTCTTCAAGTTACGGCTCCTTACACTCCCCAACAAAATCCAATTTCTGAGAGAGGAAACCGTATTACCACTGAAAAATCCAAAACCATGATGTTTCATTCTAATGCACCAATTCACCTATGGTCTGAAGCAGTTAAAACAGCAGTATATCTTGAAAACAGATTACCAACCAAAGCTCTTCAAAACAAATCAACTCCTTTTGAAGCCTGGAATAAATCCAAACCCAGAGTCTCACACCTCAGAGTTTTTGGTTGTGCTTGCTATGCTTTTCTTGATAAACATCAACGTCCTGGAAAGTTTTCAGCTAATGCCAGAAAGTGTGTCATGCTTGGATATGAAGTTGGAACAACAAATTATCGTGTTTGGGATCTTGAGCTTAAAAAGATTGTTATTGCCAAATCTGTGGCCTTCAATGAAAATTTCTTCCCCTTTCTTGACTCCAGATTTAAGCGCCCTCAATGGTCACAACTGATGAAGCAAATTCCAGATCAAATTCATGACAGTCAACCACTTCCAACACCTGGACTTTCCTTTTCTCCAGCTCAATCTCCTTCTGAGTCTCCAACTCATGATCCATCCTCAGGAAACATTTCTGATTCACATTCTGAAGATAATTCTCCTTCTTCTTCTTCTTCCTCTGATTTTCACATGTCCGGCACACCTTCTAATTCAACTCCTTGTCCTTCACCTGGCCACTTAACAAGATTACCTCATTCCAATGTCCCAGATGAAGAAGGTTCCAGTCAATCTGATCCATCATATTCATCAATTGAGCCAGACAATCCAGCAGATCCTGATTATGTTCCCTCATCACAATCCCCCAGTTATTCTGACAACTCTTCAGCTGAAACATCCACTCCTGAACATTTACGTCAGATTTATTATGATCATTATCAACATGATTCCTACTCTGATTCTCCTGACCCTCTTGGGTTATATGCAGCAAATGCCTTTGCTTTCTCTCTAGAAGCTCCCTTGCTAGCTCATGAAATTCCTGAACCCCAGTGTTATAAGCAAGCAATCTATTCCAAATATTCAGCAGAATGGGCAGAGGCTGTGAAACATGAACATCAAGCACTTCAGCGTTGTAACACTTGGAAAATTGTCCCCAGGCCTGAAAAAGCTAATGTAATTGGCTGCAGGTGGGTTTTCAGGGTTAAACCTAATGCTGATGGTGGTGTTTCCAAGTTCAAAGCCCGTTGTGTAGCAAAAGGATATTCTCAAATCCTAGGAATAGATTTTCATGAAACTTTTGCACCCACTGGACGGATCACTTCTCTCAGGACCATTCTTTCTTTAGCAGCTTATTTTGACTGGGATGTTCATCAAATGGATGTAGTGGCAGCTTTTCTCCAGGGAAACTTAAATGAAACTGTTTATATGGAACAACCTGAAGGAACACTAACTGCTGGAAATGAAGGTAAAGTTTGCCAATTGTTGCGTCCTCTTTATGGCATCAAACAAGCTCCCTTTTGCTGGAATTCACGTATAAATGACTACTTGTGCAAGCTCAACTTCTCCCCCCTTAAGTGTGATCAGTGTGTGTATGTTTGGAGAAACAAATCACAAATCTGTATCATTTATCTTCATGTTGATGATATGGTCATTACTGGTAATCATTTTCTTTGGTTCAAAGACAAAATCAAAACTGAATTTGAGATGGATGATCTTGGTCCTGCCACTTGGATTTTGGGAATGCGTCTCACCAGGAACAGAACAGCACGTACTCTTTCTTTATCACAAGATTCTTATGCTGAAAAAGTTTTGTCCAACTGGAATATGGCCAACTGTAATCCCTGTCTCACTCCCTTATCCCCAAATGATTATCCTGTCAAAGCAACCAGTGAAGAAATTGCTGAATTCAATGCTCTGAAAATCAATTACCGCTCTGCTATTGGTGCACTCAACTATTTGTCTGTTGCAACAAGACCTGATCTCTCTTTTGCAGTTGGTGCATTATCTCAACATCTCATTGAACCAGGTATCAAACACTGGCTTGCTGTCAAACACACTTTCAGATATCTGCGTGCCACTTCATCATCATCTCTCACTTTTGGAGGAAAATGCCCAATTCCAAATCATCCATCACTCTGTCCTCTTATTTACTCTGACACTGATTATGCTGGGGATCCTGATACCAGGCGCTCAACTGGAGGGTATGTTGCCATACTCAATGGAGGAGCTATTTCCTGGAGTTCTAAAAAGCAGCAAGTCGTCACTATCTCTAGTACTGAAGCTGAGTTCAGAGGCATTGTGGATGCTGGATGTGAAGCAATCTGGCTGACTAAATTACTTACTTCCTTCAATATTCCTAAGTCACCTTCACCTTTAATCCTTGCTGACAATGCCAGTTCCATTTCACAATGCAAGGATTCACTCAGATACCGTCAAAGATCAAAACATGTGGACACTCAACTTTGTTGGATTACTGAAAGCATCAACAAAAATCATTTTCAGCTTCAACACATTTCAACTGAACACATGGTGGCTGATCTTCTTACAAAATCTTTAGGAAAAGTCAAGCTGTCTTATCTCCTCAAACTCATGGGTCTGGTATTAAGGGGGGGTGTTGAAATTTCTGCCTCTAATACCTGACCCATTCCTTACTCCAGCTTCTTACCATCGTCTCAAGTCATTCTCCTTGCTCATATCCTCTTTTCCTGACCTTTTCCGCCGAGGAACTTCAAAGATACGAGCTCCAGCATCAAGAACAACATTTCTTTCCCACCCGGAGTCAATGTATTGATTCTGGACCTCGAGGACGTGTTTCTTTACCTGGAGTGTGAATCTTTTCCCCGGCTGGGAACTTTTTCCTTGGATGTGAACCTGTCTCTTTTTCTGTATTGTAGTTTAGTAGTTTTGTCGACGTCGTGTTAGTTTCTATTGTTTTGGATGGTGGACTTTGTCATATAATGAGCCCTCTCTTTGCCATTTCCGTTTTCCCCATCCAAATCTTTTTCTTTCTCTTTCTCTCTATTCTCTTTATCCCTTCCACTGCTTCTTCCTGTCCACTGCTTTCCCTTTTGGCCGCATCTGACAGTCTTTGCACTGTGTGGGGAGAATAGAGTCTTTTGTCCAGGTTCTTTCCTTTTCTTTTCTGTTATCTTTTCTCTGATTCTTTTAGTCCTAACCACAGCAGCTCACACTTGTGTCCCTTATAGTTTTAGCACACGCTTTGTTGTAGTTACTTGTTGTTGTAAGGTGCACAGTTGCTGATTGACCTGTGTTTAGGTATGTTTGTTTTTGCAATGAAATCCAAATCTTTTTCTTTCTCTTTCTCTCTATTCTCTTTATCCCTTCCACTGCTTCTTCCTGTCCACTGCTTTCCCTTTTGGCCGCATCTGACAGTCTTTGCACTGTGTGGGGAGAATAGAGTCTTTTGTCCAGTTTTAGCACACGCTTTGTTGTAGTTACTTGTTGTTGTAAGGTGCACAGTTGCTGATTGACCTGTGTTTAGCTTTCCTCTGTGCTAAAACTTCTACACAACTGAGGAGGGGCCTGGGCATGAATCTGGTTCCTGAGTTCTTGAACCTGATCCCACAAGGTGTCTACCTTTGCTTTGTACGTCATATTTTCTGTCTTCAACTCTTTTATATGACTGGATAGGTTGCTGGTTTGTTGTGGCAGAGGAAGCTTTTTTATTTTGAAGCCTTTTGGAAGACCTTCTTGAGGCACTAGAGGCTTTACTTCCTTCTGTGGTACTGGGGGAAGGGGGTTTGGTTTGTTTACATTTCCTGTCATTTCCACATCCTGCAGTATGTGAATTCTTTGTGTTAGCATAAGATTTTTTATGTCCAACTTTTAGAAGAACTTACAGTGTCAGCATCATAGTCAATTTCAATTTCATCCACTTGCATGTTATCCATTTTGTCAGCCAAATTGTTGGACATACTAGTGGGAAGATTTTAATTTACTTCTTATTTTTTAAAAAAAATAATAGAAGTTAGTTAATAATTGCTCCAAATAATAATAAAAATTTTATTAATTAAATTATAGAAAAAAAATTTTTAATATAAAGTAATAATTATAAAAAATTAATTTTTAAAAAAAATGGATTGCAAGGTTAAATTGGGAATAAACAATCAAGTTAATTCAACCAATTAATTACCAATATTAAATATGGCAATATATTTGGGACTAAGCACAAAGTATTTTTAAGTCAACCAAAATTAACAATAATTAATAATATAAAAAAAATTAAATTAATAATTCAATTTGTATTAATAAAAAATGTCAATTCTTTTAGGACTAAGAGGATTTAACACTCTATAATGGTCAACTAGGAAAAAAAAATTTTTAATAATTGAACACTTACACTCAGTGAATCAGCAATTAAGCCACAATCACTGTTATTGCAGTAAAAATATAGTAATATGAGTGAGAGGTGCAAAGATGAACTTACTATAGTGATCGAAAAATCACTTCAAAATAATATAAGAATTAATATAATATAAACCTAAGAAATCGAACCCAAGTTTGAAACACAGTCGCAGCAAAGGTTTTGTTTTTTGCTAGGTGGTCCGTGCGTTTTGTTGTTCGTCGCCAGGCTCGATTGTTGTCGTCGTTTGGAAAGGTCCCCAGTTGTCGGTCAGTCGTCTAGAAGAAGGTAAGGGAAAGAGGAGAAAAGGAGGAAAAAAGGAGGAGGACAAGGGAAAAGATAAAAGAAATAAACTATAATAGAATATTTAATTTATTTAAAAGGAAAACAATGGCGAGTAACTTGAGAGATGACAAACACTTAGGATTTATTAATAATAATATTATTTAAGGTAAAGGTTCTGTGCGGCAAACACTTTTAATTACTATCAGACTTAAAGCAACCTTTAAATTGTTACATAGAATTTTAATTAGAATTGTATTACTAATAAAAAAATATAAACGTAATAAAATTGTATTTAATTTGTGGAGTGTATAATAAGTGATGAGGCTACAGGGGATTATCCAAGGCCCTTTTATAGGCAATGGGTCCTCTGAAGCGCCACTATATTTGTAAATACAATAATTAGAATAGAAAAAAACAAGTATATCAAAGAGTAAATGAAACATTACAATGTAGAGAAAAATATGAAACAAATAATTAAAACCCCAATTAAGAATCCAATTTTCCCGCCATTAATTCCCAAATCAGTAAGTAAAAATAGTGAATAACTAAACAAGATTGGAACATAGGAACTATGAGAAAAATAATTCCAAACAGATGGTACAGTCTGATTTAAGGATATTTTAAGTGAAACAAAAAATACTTTGACGCAACAAACATGTAATTAATCTCAATTTAGTATAAATTAATTAATTGGTTTTTCCTGACACAATTAAGGGTCAAAAGAAGCGTCATTAATTATTGTTTAGTATTATATGAAAGGTGTTATTTAATATATAAATTTAAATAATTAATTTAAATATATTATAAGTCAATTTTACACTTATAATTATAATATATATTTTTCAATTAATTAAATATAAATTTATAATTATTAAATACATAAAAATGTGCCATTATTTGTAGAATATATTATATTATGTTCAATTTAAATGTATATAAAAATTTATATAACCAATAAAATTAATATAACACTTGTATATAATAAAATACTTATATAATTTTATTATGCAATAAAATATTAATTTATATTGATTAAATACAATTCTTACCCACTCTTTCAGGTTTTATAAGTTACATATCATTTACTGGACTCCTGGAATAGCCTGGCTGACAATAATAATTTGGAGACAAGGAAGTGTGACAGGGATTGCAATTGGCCATATTCCAGTTAGAAAGAACTTTTTCAGCATAAGAATCTTGTGAGAGAGAAAGAGTACGTGCTGATCTGTTTCAGGTAAGGCACATTCCCAAAATCCAAGTGGCTGAACCTATATCATCCATTTCAAATTCAGTTTTGATTTGTAGAAACTTCTGCATCTAATACCTGACCCATATCTTCTCCAGCTCTTTTCCCTCTTTCTCACCTCATTTTCTAAGTTCATATCTCTTTTCCTGCTCAATTTGACTGAGGAATCACAGAGATACAAGCTTAAATATCAAGGACAACTGTTCTTTCCTGCACGGAGTCATATTCCTCCACCTGGACCTCAAGGACGTGCTATTGCACTTGAAATGTCAAACTGTCATAGTGTGGAAACTGCTTCCTTGACTATTTTCCCCTGTTTCTGTATTGTAGTCAATTAGTTTCTATTGATGTCAAGTAGTTTTCTGTTGTTTTGGAGGGTGGACTTTGTCATATAATCAAGCCTGTTGAAATTTCTGCCTCTAATACCTGACCCATTCCTTACTCCAGCTTCTTACCATTGTCTCAAGTCATTCTCCTTGCTCATATCCTCTTTTCCTGACCTTTTCCGCCGAGGAACTTCAAAGATACGAGCTCCAGCATCAAGAACAACATTTCTTTCCCACCCGGAGTCAATGTATTGATTCTGGACCTCGAGGACGTGTTTCTTTACCTGGAGTGTGAATCTTTTCCCCGGCTGGGAACTTTTTCCTTGGATGTGAACCTGTCTCTTTTTCTGTATTGTAGTTTAGTAGTTTTGTCGACGTCGTGTTAGTTTCTATTGTTTTGGATGGTGGACTTTGTCATATAATGAGCCCTCTCTTTGCCATTTCCGTTTTCCCCATCCAAATCTTTTTCTTTCTCTTTCTCTCTATTCTCTTTATCCCTTCCACTGCTTCTTCCTGTCCACTGCTTTCCCTTTTGGCCGCATCTGACAGTCTTTGCACTGTGTGGGGAGAATAGAGTCTTTTGTCCAGGTTCTTTCCTTTTCTTTTCTGTTATCTTTTCTCTGATTCTTTTAGTCCTAACCACAGCAGCTCACACTTGTGTCCCTTATAGTTTTAGCACACGCTTTGTTGTAGTTACTTGTTGTTGTAAGGTGCACAGTTGCTGATTGACCTGTGTTTAGGTATGTTTGTTTTTGCAATGAAATCCAAATCTTTTTCTTTCTCTTTCTCTCTATTCTCTTTATCCCTTCCACTGCTTCTTCCTGTCCACTGCTTTCCCTTTTGGCCGCATCTGACAGTCTTTGCACTGTGTGGGGAGAATAGAGTCTTTTGTCCAGTTTTAGCACACGCTTTGTTGTAGTTACTTGTTGTTGTAAGGTGCACAGTTGCTGATTGACCTGTGTTTAGCTTTCCTCTGTGCTAAAACTTCTACAGGTTATGGGCCCAGTTGCCTAAAGCACCTTTCTCAAGAATACTTACAACAAAACCGCTTACTGGACAATAAAACAGCCTTTTCTCTCAGATTTTGGATCATCCTCTTCACATCTCATCTTCTTTCTCTCCAAATCTTTGCTGTTGACTCGACCAAATCATGGCCTCCAATCAGGATTCAAGTAAGGTTATGGTCACCCCTCTTACTGACGAATCCTATGACACCTGGGAACACATTATGCGTCTTCACTTTGAAGTTCTGGATCTTTTTGGCATTGTTTCTGGACAAGTCCCTGCCCCTGTTCCTCACAATGATGGTTCACCTTCAGACGCTGAAATCAAAGCTCAACTTGCTTTATGGATCAAAAATGACACCAGGTGCAGGTATGAAATCATCACCAGATTGGATGATGTTAACAAGAAGCTGGTCAACACTTGCCACACCTCTGCTCAAATGTGGTCTGTTCTTGCAAGAAGACACGCCAGCAATAAAGTTGGATCACGGATTTCTCACTTTCTCTCTATGGTTACTCTTTCTCTTTCTGAAGGAGGAGACCCCAAAACTCATGTTGATGCATTCAAAGGCATTAACTTCCATATGATCCGTTCTGGGCTCATCATTCCCCAGGAAATTCTTATTTATCTCTTTTTTGCCACTCTTCCACCTTCCTTCAAACATTGGCGTGGTTTGCTCACCAGAGACAGACAGGAAATTGATCACCTGCATCTGGATGATGTTTTATCTTCTTTCCTGGATTACGCTGCTGATGACAAAGTTGTTGATGAATTTCACAATGCTATGTCAAATGTCAATGCTCACTCTGCCTCAGCCAAATCATCAAAATCATCCAAATCCAAGGCACGCAGCAAACTCTCATGTTCTGTTCATGGTCAAAATGTTGGACATGATGACAATCATTGCTTTGTTCAACATCCTGAATTGCGTCCCAAGAAGAACCAAGCCAACTCAGCTGCCCCATCAAAGGACAATTCCAACAAAGCAACTCCTGTTCCCCCTCCTCAGGAAGAACAACCTGATGTCACGGCCAATTGTGCTTTTGTCTTCCCTTCTGATGAAGAATTTCTTTTTACAGCTGTTGCCTGCTTGTCTGAAAAATCAAATTCTGACTGCATTATCAACGCTTCTGCTTCCATGGCTTCTCATTCCTCAAACCTTTCTCCAATTATTGATTCTGGGGCCAGCTGTCATATGTTTAACAACAGAGACAGTTTCATCACCTTTCAACCTGTCAACATTCGAATTCAACTTGCTGGTATTGGGAAATCAATCTATGCAACTGGAAAAGGAACTGTTGCTGCTTCTGGAGGAATGGAAGGAAAAGTTTTCTTTTCTGATGCTCTTTATGTCCCTGATCTTGGAAGGAATCTCATCTCCCTGGGACGTCTTTGGAGAACTGGTTGTCTTCTCATCCCTGCACCAGTTAATCCTACATCAAACTTCATTATTTCACGTAATGGAAAGAATTATATGGGAGGAGTCATCTCCAATTCATTATTTGAAGTTTCTGTGGTTCCACAAGGCATGTCTCCCCCTAATTCCTCAGCTCTTTATGCAAAAGCTTCAAGTCAGTCTCTAACTCTCTGGCACAACAGATTAGGACATCCATACGCCCCATATATTCAAAAACTTTTTAATGGAATGGCATCTGATGTATCTAGTTCTAGTTTGTCTGATTCTGAAATGCATTTTTGTGAACCGTGTGTGTTGGGTAAACAAACCCATGCTTCCTTTCCTGGCCAGTTGCCTGTTGCCAAAAATCCTCTTGAAGTTATCCACACGGATTTATCTGGGAAAATTCAACCTCCTTCTTTTGATGGTTCTCAGTATTACCTTAAGTTCACTGATCAGGCCACTTCATACCGTCATGTTTACCTTCTTTCCTCAAAAGCCCAAGTATTCAAATATTTCTTGGAATACAAGGCATCTGTAGAGCTGCAATCTGGCTTCAAAATCAAAAAGCTTGTTTGTGACGGTGGTGGTGAGTATATCAACTCTAGTCTGGTCAACTTTCTTAAACAACATGGCATTGCTCTTCAAGTTACGGCTCCTTACACTCCCCAACAAAATCCAATTTCTGAGAGAGGAAACCGTATTACCACTGAAAAATCCAAAACCATGATGTTTCATTCTAATGCACCAATTCACCTATGGTCTGAAGCAGTTAAAACAGCAGTATATCTTGAAAACAGATTACCAACCAAAGCTCTTCAAAACAAATCAACTCCTTTTGAAGCCTGGAATAAATCCAAACCCAGAGTCTCACACCTCAGAGTTTTTGGTTGTGCTTGCTATGCTTTTCTTGATAAACATCAACGTCCTGGAAAGTTTTCAGCTAATGCCAGAAAGTGTGTCATGCTTGGATATGAAGTTGGAACAACAAATTATCGTGTTTGGGATCTTGAGCTTAAAAAGATTGTTATTGCCAAATCTGTGGCCTTCAATGAAAATTTCTTCCCCTTTCTTGACTCCAGATTTAAGCGCCCTCAATGGTCACAACTGATGAAGCAAATTCCAGATCAAATTCATGACAGTCAACCACTTCCAACACCTGGACTTTCCTTTTCTCCAGCTCAATCTCCTTCTGAGTCTCCAACTCATGATCCATCCTCAGGAAACATTTCTGATTCACATTCTGAAGATAATTCTCCTTCTTCTTCTTCTTCCTCTGATTTTCACATGTCCGGCACACCTTCTAATTCAACTCCTTGTCCTTCACCTGGCCACTTAACAAGATTACCTCATTCCAATGTCCCAGATGAAGAAGGTTCCAGTCAATCTGATCCATCATATTCATCAATTGAGCCAGACAATCCAGCAGATCCTGATTATGTTCCCTCATCACAATCCCCCAGTTATTCTGACAACTCTTCAGCTGAAACATCCACTCCTGAACATTTACGTCAGATTTATTATGATCATTATCAACATGATTCCTACTCTGATTCTCCTGACCCTCTTGGGTTATATGCAGCAAATGCCTTTGCTTTCTCTCTAGAAGCTCCCTTGCTAGCTCATGAAATTCCTGAACCCCAGTGTTATAAGCAAGCAATCTATTCCAAATATTCAGCAGAATGGGCAGAGGCTGTGAAACATGAACATCAAGCACTTCAGCGTTGTAACACTTGGAAAATTGTCCCCAGGCCTGAAAAAGCTAATGTAATTGGCTGCAGGTGGGTTTTCAGGGTTAAACCTAATGCTGATGGTGGTGTTTCCAAGTTCAAAGCCCGTTGTGTAGCAAAAGGATATTCTCAAATCCTAGGAATAGATTTTCATGAAACTTTTGCACCCACTGGACGGATCACTTCTCTCAGGACCATTCTTTCTTTAGCAGCTTATTTTGACTGGGATGTTCATCAAATGGATGTAGTGGCAGCTTTTCTCCAGGGAAACTTAAATGAAACTGTTTATATGGAACAACCTGAAGGAACACTAACTGCTGGAAATGAAGGTAAAGTTTGCCAATTGTTGCGTCTGTTGAAATTTCTGCCTCTAATACCTGACCCATTCCTTACTCCAGCTTCTTACCATCGTCTCAAGTCATTCTCCTTGCTCATATCCTCTTTTCCTGACCTTTTCCGCCGAGGAACTTCAAAGATACGAGCTCCAGCATCAAGAACAACATTTCTTTCCCACCCGGAGTCAATGTATTGATTCTGGACCTCGAGGACGTGTTTCTTTACCTGGAGTGTGAATCTTTTCCCCGGCTGGGAACTTTTTCCTTGGATGTGAACCTGTCTCTTTTTCTGTATTGTAGTTTAGTAGTTTTGTCGACGTCGTGTTAGTTTCTATTGTTTTGGATGGTGGACTTTGTCATATAATGAGCCCTCTCTTTGCCATTTCCGTTTTCCCCATCCAAATCTTTTTCTTTCTCTTTCTCTCTATTCTCTTTATCCCTTCCACTGCTTCTTCCTGTCCACTGCTTTCCCTTTTGGCCGCATCTGACAGTCTTTGCACTGTGTGGGGAGAATAGAGTCTTTTGTCCAGGTTCTTTCCTTTTCTTTTCTGTTATCTTTTCTCTGATTCTTTTAGTCCTAACCACAGCAGCTCACACTTGTGTCCCTTATAGTTTTAGCACACGCTTTGTTGTAGTTACTTGTTGTTGTAAGGTGCACAGTTGCTGATTGACCTGTGTTTAGGTATGTTTGTTTTTGCAATGAAATCCAAATCTTTTTCTTTCTCTTTCTCTCTATTCTCTTTATCCCTTCCACTGCTTCTTCCTGTCCACTGCTTTCCCTTTTGGCCGCATCTGACAGTCTTTGCACTGTGTGGGGAGAATAGAGTCTTTTGTCCAGTTTTAGCACACGCTTTGTTGTAGTTACTTGTTGTTGTAAGGTGCACAGTTGCTGATTGACCTGTGTTTAGCTTTCCTCTGTGCTAAAACTTCTACAGGTTATGGGCCCAGTTGCCTAAAGCACCTTTCTCAAGAATACTTACAACAAAACCGCTTACTGGACAATAAAACAGCCTTTTCTCTCAGATTTTGGATCATCCTCTTCACATCTCATCTTCTTTCTCTCCAAATCTTTGCTGTTGACTCGACCAAATCATGGCCTCCAATCAGGATTCAAGTAAGGTTATGGTCACCCCTCTTACTGACGAATCCTATGACACCTGGGAACACATTATGCGTCTTCACTTTGAAGTTCTGGATCTTTTTGGCATTGTTTCTGGACAAGTCCCTGCCCCTGTTCCTCACAATGATGGTTCACCTTCAGACGCTGAAATCAAAGCTCAACTTGCTTTATGGATCAAAAATGACACCAGGTGCAGGTATGAAATCATCACCAGATTGGATGATGTTAACAAGAAGCTGGTCAACACTTGCCACACCTCTGCTCAAATGTGGTCTGTTCTTGCAAGAAGACACGCCAGCAATAAAGTTGGATCACGGATTTCTCACTTTCTCTCTATGGTTACTCTTTCTCTTTCTGAAGGAGGAGACCCCAAAACTCATGTTGATGCATTCAAAGGCATTAACTTCCATATGATCCGTTCTGGGCTCATCATTCCCCAGGAAATTCTTATTTATCTCTTTTTTGCCACTCTTCCACCTTCCTTCAAACATTGGCGTGGTTTGCTCACCAGAGACAGACAGGAAATTGATCACCTGCATCTGGATGATGTTTTATCTTCTTTCCTGGATTACGCTGCTGATGACAAAGTTGTTGATGAATTTCACAATGCTATGTCAAATGTCAATGCTCACTCTGCCTCAGCCAAATCATCAAAATCATCCAAATCCAAGGCACGCAGCAAACTCTCATGTTCTGTTCATGGTCAAAATGTTGGACATGATGACAATCATTGCTTTGTTCAACATCCTGAATTGCGTCCCAAGAAGAACCAAGCCAACTCAGCTGCCCCATCAAAGGACAATTCCAACAAAGCAACTCCTGTTCCCCCTCCTCAGGAAGAACAACCTGATGTCACGGCCAATTGTGCTTTTGTCTTCCCTTCTGATGAAGAATTTCTTTTTACAGCTGTTGCCTGCTTGTCTGAAAAATCAAATTCTGACTGCATTATCAACGCTTCTGCTTCCATGGCTTCTCATTCCTCAAACCTTTCTCCAATTATTGATTCTGGGGCCAGCTGTCATATGTTTAACAACAGAGACAGTTTCATCACCTTTCAACCTGTCAACATTCGAATTCAACTTGCTGGTATTGGGAAATCAATCTATGCAACTGGAAAAGGAACTGTTGCTGCTTCTGGAGGAATGGAAGGAAAAGTTTTCTTTTCTGATGCTCTTTATGTCCCTGATCTTGGAAGGAATCTCATCTCCCTGGGACGTCTTTGGAGAACTGGTTGTCTTCTCATCCCTGCACCAGTTAATCCTACATCAAACTTCATTATTTCACGTAATGGAAAGAATTATATGGGAGGAGTCATCTCCAATTCATTATTTGAAGTTTCTGTGGTTCCACAAGGCATGTCTCCCCCTAATTCCTCAGCTCTTTATGCAAAAGCTTCAAGTCAGTCTCTAACTCTCTGGCACAACAGATTAGGACATCCATACGCCCCATATATTCAAAAACTTTTTAATGGAATGGCATCTGATGTATCTAGTTCTAGTTTGTCTGATTCTGAAATGCATTTTTGTGAACCGTGTGTGTTGGGTAAACAAACCCATGCTTCCTTTCCTGGCCAGTTGCCTGTTGCCAAAAATCCTCTTGAAGTTATCCACACGGATTTATCTGGGAAAATTCAACCTCCTTCTTTTGATGGTTCTCAGTATTACCTTAAGTTCACTGATCAGGCCACTTCATACCGTCATGTTTACCTTCTTTCCTCAAAAGCCCAAGTATTCAAATATTTCTTGGAATACAAGGCATCTGTAGAGCTGCAATCTGGCTTCAAAATCAAAAAGCTTGTTTGTGACGGTGGTGGTGAGTATATCAACTCTAGTCTGGTCAACTTTCTTAAACAACATGGCATTGCTCTTCAAGTTACGGCTCCTTACACTCCCCAACAAAATCCAATTTCTGAGAGAGGAAACCGTATTACCACTGAAAAATCCAAAACCATGATGTTTCATTCTAATGCACCAATTCACCTATGGTCTGAAGCAGTTAAAACAGCAGTATATCTTGAAAACAGATTACCAACCAAAGCTCTTCAAAACAAATCAACTCCTTTTGAAGCCTGGAATAAATCCAAACCCAGAGTCTCACACCTCAGAGTTTTTGGTTGTGCTTGCTATGCTTTTCTTGATAAACATCAACGTCCTGGAAAGTTTTCAGCTAATGCCAGAAAGTGTGTCATGCTTGGATATGAAGTTGGAACAACAAATTATCGTGTTTGGGATCTTGAGCTTAAAAAGATTGTTATTGCCAAATCTGTGGCCTTCAATGAAAATTTCTTCCCCTTTCTTGACTCCAGATTTAAGCGCCCTCAATGGTCACAACTGATGAAGCAAATTCCAGATCAAATTCATGACAGTCAACCACTTCCAACACCTGGACTTTCCTTTTCTCCAGCTCAATCTCCTTCTGAGTCTCCAACTCATGATCCATCCTCAGGAAACATTTCTGATTCACATTCTGAAGATAATTCTCCTTCTTCTTCTTCTTCCTCTGATTTTCACATGTCCGGCACACCTTCTAATTCAACTCCTTGTCCTTCACCTGGCCACTTAACAAGATTACCTCATTCCAATGTCCCAGATGAAGAAGGTTCCAGTCAATCTGATCCATCATATTCATCAATTGAGCCAGACAATCCAGCAGATCCTGATTATGTTCCCTCATCACAATCCCCCAGTTATTCTGACAACTCTTCAGCTGAAACATCCACTCCTGAACATTTACGTCAGATTTATTATGATCATTATCAACATGATTCCTACTCTGATTCTCCTGACCCTCTTGGGTTATATGCAGCAAATGCCTTTGCTTTCTCTCTAGAAGCTCCCTTGCTAGCTCATGAAATTCCTGAACCCCAGTGTTATAAGCAAGCAATCTATTCCAAATATTCAGCAGAATGGGCAGAGGCTGTGAAACATGAACATCAAGCACTTCAGCGTTGTAACACTTGGAAAATTGTCCCCAGGCCTGAAAAAGCTAATGTAATTGGCTGCAGGTGGGTTTTCAGGGTTAAACCTAATGCTGATGGTGGTGTTTCCAAGTTCAAAGCCCGTTGTGTAGCAAAAGGATATTCTCAAATCCTAGGAATAGATTTTCATGAAACTTTTGCACCCACTGGACGGATCACTTCTCTCAGGACCATTCTTTCTTTAGCAGCTTATTTTGACTGGGATGTTCATCAAATGGATGTAGTGGCAGCTTTTCTCCAGGGAAACTTAAATGAAACTGTTTATATGGAACAACCTGAAGGAACACTAACTGCTGGAAATGAAGGTAAAGTTTGCCAATTGTTGCGTCCTCTTTATGGCATCAAACAAGCTCCCTTTTGCTGGAATTCACGTATAAATGACTACTTGTGCAAGCTCAACTTCTCCCCCCTTAAGTGTGATCAGTGTGTGTATGTTTGGAGAAACAAATCACAAATCTGTATCATTTATCTTCATGTTGATGATATGGTCATTACTGGTAATCATTTTCTTTGGTTCAAAGACAAAATCAAAACTGAATTTGAGATGGATGATCTTGGTCCTGCCACTTGGATTTTGGGAATGCGTCTCACCAGGAACAGAACAGCACGTACTCTTTCTTTATCACAAGATTCTTATGCTGAAAAAGTTTTGTCCAACTGGAATATGGCCAACTGTAATCCCTGTCTCACTCCCTTATCCCCAAATGATTATCCTGTCAAAGCAACCAGTGAAGAAATTGCTGAATTCAATGCTCTGAAAATCAATTACCGCTCTGCTATTGGTGCACTCAACTATTTGTCTGTTGCAACAAGACCTGATCTCTCTTTTGCAGTTGGTGCATTATCTCAACATCTCATTGAACCAGGTATCAAACACTGGCTTGCTGTCAAACACACTTTCAGATATCTGCGTGCCACTTCATCATCATCTCTCACTTTTGGAGGAAAATGCCCAATTCCAAATCATCCATCACTCTGTCCTCTTATTTACTCTGACACTGATTATGCTGGGGATCCTGATACCAGGCGCTCAACTGGAGGGTATGTTGCCATACTCAATGGAGGAGCTATTTCCTGGAGTTCTAAAAAGCAGCAAGTCGTCACTATCTCTAGTACTGAAGCTGAGTTCAGAGGCATTGTGGATGCTGGATGTGAAGCAATCTGGCTGACTAAATTACTTACTTCCTTCAATATTCCTAAGTCACCTTCACCTTTAATCCTTGCTGACAATGCCAGTTCCATTTCACAATGCAAGGATTCACTCAGATACCGTCAAAGATCAAAACATGTGGACACTCAACTTTGTTGGATTACTGAAAGCATCAACAAAAATCATTTTCAGCTTCAACACATTTCAACTGAACACATGGTGGCTGATCTTCTTACAAAATCTTTAGGAAAAGTCAAGCTGTCTTATCTCCTCAAACTCATGGGTCTGGTATTAAGGGGGGGTGTTGAAATTTCTGCCTCTAATACCTGACCCATTCCTTACTCCAGCTTCTTACCATCGTCTCAAGTCATTCTCCTTGCTCATATCCTCTTTTCCTGACCTTTTCCGCCGAGGAACTTCAAAGATACGAGCTCCAGCATCAAGAACAACATTTCTTTCCCACCCGGAGTCAATGTATTGATTCTGGACCTCGAGGACGTGTTTCTTTACCTGGAGTGTGAATCTTTTCCCCGGCTGGGAACTTTTTCCTTGGATGTGAACCTGTCTCTTTTTCTGTATTGTAGTTTAGTAGTTTTGTCGACGTCGTGTTAGTTTCTATTGTTTTGGATGGTGGACTTTGTCATATAATGAGCCCTCTCTTTGCCATTTCCGTTTTCCCCATCCAAATCTTTTTCTTTCTCTTTCTCTCTATTCTCTTTATCCCTTCCACTGCTTCTTCCTGTCCACTGCTTTCCCTTTTGGCCGCATCTGACAGTCTTTGCACTGTGTGGGGAGAATAGAGTCTTTTGTCCAGGTTCTTTCCTTTTCTTTTCTGTTATCTTTTCTCTGATTCTTTTAGTCCTAACCACAGCAGCTCACACTTGTGTCCCTTATAGTTTTAGCACACGCTTTGTTGTAGTTACTTGTTGTTGTAAGGTGCACAGTTGCTGATTGACCTGTGTTTAGGTATGTTTGTTTTTGCAATGAAATCCAAATCTTTTTCTTTCTCTTTCTCTCTATTCTCTTTATCCCTTCCACTGCTTCTTCCTGTCCACTGCTTTCCCTTTTGGCCGCATCTGACAGTCTTTGCACTGTGTGGGGAGAATAGAGTCTTTTGTCCAGTTTTAGCACACGCTTTGTTGTAGTTACTTGTTGTTGTAAGGTGCACAGTTGCTGATTGACCTGTGTTTAGCTTTCCTCTGTGCTAAAACTTCTACAGCGTCCTCTTTATGGCATCAAACAAGCTCCCTTTTGCTGGAATTCACGTATAAATGACTACTTGTGCAAGCTCAACTTCTCCCCCCTTAAGTGTGATCAGTGTGTGTATGTTTGGAGAAACAAATCACAAATCTGTATCATTTATCTTCATGTTGATGATATGGTCATTACTGGTAATCATTTTCTTTGGTTCAAAGACAAAATCAAAACTGAATTTGAGATGGATGATCTTGGTCCTGCCACTTGGATTTTGGGAATGCGTCTCACCAGGAACAGAACAGCACGTACTCTTTCTTTATCACAAGATTCTTATGCTGAAAAAGTTTTGTCCAACTGGAATATGGCCAACTGTAATCCCTGTCTCACTCCCTTATCCCCAAATGATTATCCTGTCAAAGCAACCAGTGAAGAAATTGCTGAATTCAATGCTCTGAAAATC
Source organism: Hemileia vastatrix (assembly GCA_030280995.1). Taxonomy (NCBI): domain Eukaryota; kingdom Fungi; phylum Basidiomycota; class Pucciniomycetes; order Pucciniales; family Zaghouaniaceae; genus Hemileia; species Hemileia vastatrix. The sequence continues at coordinate 17,187,799 of JASXTE010000015.1, forward strand.
AATTACCGCTCTGCTATTGGTGCACTCAACTATTTGTCTGTTGCAACAAGACCTGATCTCTCTTTTGCAGTTGGTGCATTATCTCAACATCTCATTGAACCAGGTATCAAACACTGGCTTGCTGTCAAACACACTTTCAGATATCTGCGTGCCACTTCATCATCATCTCTCACTTTTGGAGGAAAATGCCCAATTCCAAATCATCCATCACTCTGTCCTCTTATTTACTCTGACACTGATTATGCTGGGGATCCTGATACCAGGCGCTCAACTGGAGGGTATGTTGCCATACTCAATGGAGGAGCTATTTCCTGGAGTTCTAAAAAGCAGCAAGTCGTCACTATCTCTAGTACTGAAGCTGAGTTCAGAGGCATTGTGGATGCTGGATGTGAAGCAATCTGGCTGACTAAATTACTTACTTCCTTCAATATTCCTAAGTCACCTTCACCTTTAATCCTTGCTGACAATGCCAGTTCCATTTCACAATGCAAGGATTCACTCAGATACCGTCAAAGATCAAAACATGTGGACACTCAACTTTGTTGGATTACTGAAAGCATCAACAAAAATCATTTTCAGCTTCAACACATTTCAACTGAACACATGGTGGCTGATCTTCTTACAAAATCTTTAGGAAAAGTCAAGCTGTCTTATCTCCTCAAACTCATGGGTCTGGTATTAAGGGGGGGTGTTGAAATTTCTGCCTCTAATACCTGACCCATTCCTTACTCCAGCTTCTTACCATCGTCTCAAGTCATTCTCCTTGCTCATATCCTCTTTTCCTGACCTTTTCCGCCGAGGAACTTCAAAGATACGAGCTCCAGCATCAAGAACAACATTTCTTTCCCACCCGGAGTCAATGTATTGATTCTGGACCTCGAGGACGTGTTTCTTTACCTGGAGTGTGAATCTTTTCCCCGGCTGGGAACTTTTTCCTTGGATGTGAACCTGTCTCTTTTTCTGTATTGTAGTTTAGTAGTTTTGTCGACGTCGTGTTAGTTTCTATTGTTTTGGATGGTGGACTTTGTCATATAATGAGCCCTCTCTTTGCCATTTCCGTTTTCCCCATCCAAATCTTTTTCTTTCTCTTTCTCTCTATTCTCTTTATCCCTTCCACTGCTTCTTCCTGTCCACTGCTTTCCCTTTTGGCCGCATCTGACAGTCTTTGCACTGTGTGGGGAGAATAGAGTCTTTTGTCCAGGTTCTTTCCTTTTCTTTTCTGTTATCTTTTCTCTGATTCTTTTAGTCCTAACCACAGCAGCTCACACTTGTGTCCCTTATAGTTTTAGCACACGCTTTGTTGTAGTTACTTGTTGTTGTAAGGTGCACAGTTGCTGATTGACCTGTGTTTAGGTATGTTTGTTTTTGCAATGAAATCCAAATCTTTTTCTTTCTCTTTCTCTCTATTCTCTTTATCCCTTCCACTGCTTCTTCCTGTCCACTGCTTTCCCTTTTGGCCGCATCTGACAGTCTTTGCACTGTGTGGGGAGAATAGAGTCTTTTGTCCAGTTTTAGCACACGCTTTGTTGTAGTTACTTGTTGTTGTAAGGTGCACAGTTGCTGATTGACCTGTGTTTAGCTTTCCTCTGTGCTAAAACTTCTACAAAGCCTCTGCTTGCTGTTTCCGTTTTCCCTATCTAAATCTTTTTCTCTCTATTCTCTTTGTTCCCTCCATTGCTTCCTCCTGTCCCTTGCTTACCCTTTGGCCACTTCTGACAGTTATTGCACTGTGTGGGGAGAATAGAGTCTTTTGTTCAGGTTCTTTCCTTTCTTATCTGTTTCCTTTTCTACTAATGTTGCTTATCCTAACTACAGAAGCTCACAATTGTGTTCCTTATAGTTTTAGCACACACTTTGTTGTAGTTACTTGTTGTTGTAAGGTGGAAAGTTACTGATTGACCTGTGTTTAGGTATGTTTTATTCTTGAAATCCATCCAAATCTTTTTCTCTCTACTCTCTTTGTTACCTCCATTTCTTCCTCCTGTCCCTTGCTTCCCCTTTGGCAGCTTCTGAAAGTCATTGAACTGTGTGGGGAGAATAGAGTCTTTTGTTCAGTTTTAGCACACGCTTTGTTGTAGTTACACCACGCAATATTGGGGACAGACTTGCTAGCAATGAAGAAGTTTTAGCACAAAGGAAAGCTAAACACAGGTCAATCAGCAACTGTGCACCTTACAACAACAAGTAACTACAACAAAGCGTGTGCTAAAACTGGACAAAAGACTCTATTCTCCCCACACAGTGCAAAGACTGTCAGATGCGGCCAAAAGGGAAAGCAGTGGACAGGAAGAAGCAGTGGAAGGGATAAAGAGAATAGAGAGAAAGAGAAAGAAAAAGATTTGGATTTCATTGCAAAAACAAACATACCTAAACACAGGTCAATCAGCAACTGTGCACCTTACAACAACAAGTAACTACAACAAAGCGTGTGCTAAAACTATAAGGGACACAAGTGTGAGCTGCTGTGGTTAGGACTAAAAGAATCAGAGAAAAGATAACAGAAAAGAAAAGGAAAGAACCTGGACAAAAGACTCTATTCTCCCCACACAGTGCAAAGACTGTCAGATGCGGCCAAAAGGGAAAGCAGTGGACAGGAAGAAGCAGTGGAAGGGATAAAGAGAATAGAGAGAAAGAGAAAGAAAAAGATTTGGATGGGGAAAACGGAAATGGCAAAGAGAGGGCTCATTATATGACAAAGTCCACCATCCAAAACAATAGAAACTAACACGACGTCGACAAAACTACTAAACTACAATACAGAAAAAGAGACAGGTTCACATCCAAGGAAAAAGTTCCCAGCCGGGGAAAAGATTCACACTCCAGGTAAAGAAACACGTCCTCGAGGTCCAGAATCAATACATTGACTCCGGGTGGGAAAGAAATGTTGTTCTTGATGCTGGAGCTCGTATCTTTGAAGTTCCTCGGCGGAAAAGGTCAGGAAAAGAGGATATAAGCAAGGAGAATGACTTGAGACGATGGTAAGAAGCTGGAGTAAGGAATGGGTCAGGTATTAGAGGCAGAAATTTCAACACCCCCCCTTAATATCAGACCCATGAGTTTGAGGAGATAAGACAGCTTGACTTTTCCCAAAGATTTTGTAAGAAGATCAGCTACCATGTGTTCAGTTGAAATGTGTTGAAGCTGAAAATGATTTTTGTTGATGCTTTCAGTAATCCAACAAAGTTGAGTGTCCACATGTTTTGATCTTTGACGGTATCTGAGTGAATCCTTGCATTGTGAAATGGAACTGGCATTGTCAGCAAGGATTAAAGGTGAAGGTGATTTAGGAATATTGAAGGAAGTAAGTAATTTAGTCAGCCAAATTGCTTCACATCCAGCATCCACAATACCTCTGAACTCAGCCTCAGTACTAGAGATAGTGACAACTTGCTGCTTTTTAGAACTCCAGGAAATAGCTCCTCCATTGAGTATGGCAACATACCCTCCAGTTGAGCGCCTGGTATCAGGATCCCCAGCATAATCAGTGTCAGAGTAAATAAGAGGACAGAGTGATGGATGATTTGGAATTGGGCATTTTCCTCCAAAAGTGAGAGATGATGATGAAGTGGCACGCAGATATCTGAAAGTGTGTTTGACAGCAAGCCAGTGTTTGATACCTGGTTCAATGAGATGTTGAGATAATGCACCAACTGCTAAAGAGAGATCAGGTCTTGTTGCTACAGACAAATAGTTGAGTGCACCAATAGCAGAGCGGTAATTGATTTTCAGAGCATTGAATTCAGCAATTTCTTCACTGGTTGCTTTGACAGGATAATCATTTGGGGATAAGGGAGTAAGACAGGGATTGCAGTTGGCCATATTCCAGTTGGACAAAACTTTTTCAGCATAAGAATCTTGTGATAAAGAAAGAGTACGTGCTGTTCTGTTCCTGGTGAGACGCATTCCCAAAATCCAAGTGGCAGGACCAAGATCATCCATCTCAAATTCAGTTTTGATTTTGTCTTTGAACCAAAGAAAATGATTACCAGTAATGACCATATCATCAACATGAAGATAAATGATACAGATTTGTGATTTGTTTCTCCAAACATACACACACTGATCACACTTAAGGGGGGAGAAGTTGAGCTTGCACAAGTAGTCATTTATACGTGAATTCCAGCAAAAGGGAGCTTGTTTGATGCCATAAAGAGGACGCAACAATTGGCAAACTTTACCTTCATTTCCAGCAGTTAGTGTTCCTTCAGGCTGTTCCATATAAACAGTTTCATTTAAGTTTCCCTGGAGAAAAGCTGCCACTACATCCATTTGATGAACATCCCAGTCAAAATAAGCTGCTAAAGAAAGAATGGTCCTGAGAGAAGTGATCCGTCCAGTGGGTGCAAAAGTTTCATGAAAATCTATTCCTAGGATTTGAGAATATCCTTTTGCTACACAACGGGCTTTGAACTTTGAAACACCACCATCAGCATTAGGTTTAACCCTGAAAACCCACCTGCAGCCAATTACATTAGCTTTTTCAGGCCTGGGGACAATTTTCCAAGTGTTACAACGCTGAAGTGCTTGATGTTCATGTTTCACAGCCTCTGCCCATTCTGCTGAATATTTGGAATAGATTGCTTGCTTATAACACTGGGGTTCAGGAATTTCATGAGCTAGCAAGGGAGCTTCTAGAGAGAAAGCAAAGGCATTTGCTGCATATAACCCAAGAGGATCAGGAGAATCAGAGTAGGAATCATGTTGATAATGATCATAATAAATCTGACGTAAATGTTCAGGAGTGGATGTTTCAGCTGAAGAGTTGTCAGAATAACTGGGGGATTGTGATGAGGGAACATAATCAGGATCTGCTGGATTGTCTGGCTCAATTGATGAATATGATGGATCAGATTGACTGGAACCTTCTTCATCTGGGACATTGGAATGAGGTAATCTTGTTAAGTGGCCAGGTGAAGGACAAGGAGTTGAATTGGAAGGTGTGCCTGACATGTGAAAATCAGAGGAAGAAGAAGAAGAAGGAGAATTATCTTCAGAATGTGAATCAGAAATGTTTCCTGAGGATGGATCAGGAGTTGGAGACTCAGAAGGAGATTGAGCTGGAGAAAAGGAAAGGCCAGGTGTTGGAAGTGGTTGACTGTCATGAATTTGATCTGGAATTTGCTTCATCAGTTGTGACCATTGAGGGCGCTTAAATCTGGAGTCAAGAAAGGGGAAGAAATTTTCATTGAAGGCCACAGATTTGGCAATAACAATCTTTTTAAGCTCAAGATCCCAAACACGATAATTTGTTGTTCCAACTTCATATCCAAGCATGACACACTTTCTGGCATTAGCTGAAAACTTTCCAGGACGTTGATGTTTATCAAGAAAAGCATAGCAAGCACAACCAAAAACTCTGAGGTGTGAAACTCTGGGTTTGGATTTATTCCAGGCTTCAAAAGGAGTTGATTTGTTTTGAAGAGCTTTGGTTGGTAATCTGTTTTCAAGATATACTGCTGTTTTAACTGCTTCAGACCATAAGTGAATTGGTGCATTAGAATGAAACATCATGGTTTTGGATTTTTCAGTGGTAATACGGTTTCCTCTCTCAGAAATTGGATTTTGTTGGGGAGTGTAAGGAGCCGTAACTTGAAGAGCAATGCCATGTTGTTTAAGAAAGTTGACCAGACTAGAGTTGATATACTCACCACCACCGTCACAAACAAGCTTTTTGATTTTGAAGCCAGATTGCAGCTCTACAGATGCCTTATATTCCAAGAAATATTTGAATACTTGGGCTTTTGAGGAAAGAAGGTAAACATGACGGTATGAAGTGGCCTGATCAGTGAACTTAAGGTAATACTGAGAACCATCAAAAGAAGGAGGCTGAATTTTCCCAGATAAATCCGTGTGGATAACTTCAAGAGGATTTTTGGCAACAGGCAACTGGCCAGGAAAGGAAGCATGGGTTTGTTTACCCAACACACACGGTTCACAAAAATGCATTTCAGAATCAGACAAACTAGAACTAGATACATCAGATGCCATTCCATTAAAAAGTTTTTGAATATATGGGGCGTATGGATGTCCTAATCTGTTGTGCCAAAGAGTTAGAGACTGACTTGAAGCTTTTGCATAGAGAGCTGAGGAATTAGGGGGAGACATGCCTTATGGAACCACAGAAACTTCAAATAATGAATTGGAGATGACTCCTCCCATATAATTCTTTCCATTACGTGAAATAATGAAGTTTGATGTAGGATTAACTGGTGCAGGAATGAGAAGACAACCAGTTCTCCAAAGACGTCCCAGGGAGATGAGATTCCTTCCAAGATCAGGGACATAAAGAGCATCAGAAAAGAAAACTTTTCCTTCCATTCCTCCAGAAGCAGCAACAGTTCCTTTTCCAGTTGCATAGATTGATTTCCCAATACCAGCAAGTTGAATTCGAATGTTGACAGGTTGAAAACTGATAAAACTGTCTCTGTTGTTAAACATATGACAGCTGGCCCCAGAATCAATAATTGGAGAAAGGTTTGAGGAATGAGAAGCCATGGAAGCAGAAGCGTTGATAATGCAGTCAGAATTTGATTTTTCAGACAAACAAGCAACAGCTGTAAAAAGAAATTCTTCATCAGAAGGGAAGACAAAAGCACAATTGGCCGTGGCATCAGGTTGTTCTTCCTGAGGAGGGGGAACAGGAGTTGCTTTGTTGGAATTGTCCTTTGATGGGGCAGCTGAGTTGGCTTGGTTCTTCTTGGGACGGAGTTCAGGATGTTGAACAAAGCAATGATTGTCATCATGTCCAACATTTTGACCATGAACAGAACATGAGAGTTTGCTGCGTGCCTTGGATTTGGATGATTTTGATGATTTAGCTGAGGCAGAGTGAGCATTGACATTTGACATAGCATTGTGAAATTCATCAACAACTTTGTCATCAGCAGCGTAATCCAGGAAAGAAGATAAAAGATCATCCAGATGCAGGTGATCAATTTCCTGTCTGTCTCTGGTGAGCAAACCACGCCAATGTTTGAAGGAGGGTGGAAGAGTGGCAAAAAAGAGATAAATAAGAATTTCCTGGGGAATGATGAGCCCAGAACGGATCATATGGAAGTTAATGCCTTTGAATGCATCAACATGAGTTTTGGGGTCTCCTCCTTCAGAAAGAGAAAGAGTAACCATAGAGAGAAAGTGAGAAATCCGTGATCCAACTTTATTCCTGGCGTGTCTTCTTGCAAGAACAGACCACATTTGAGCAGAGGTGTGGCAAGTGTTGACCAGCTTCTTGTTAACATCATCCAATCTGGTGATGATTTCATACCTGCACCTGGTGTCATTTTTGATCCATAAAGCAAGTTGAGCTTTGATTTCAGCGTCTGAAGGTGAACCATCATTGTGAGGAACAGGGGCAGGGACTTGTCCAGAAACAATGCCAAAAAGATCCAGAACTTCAAAGTGAAGACGCATAATGTGTTCCCAGGTGTCATAGGATTCGTCAGTGAGAGGGGTGACCATAACCTTACTTGAATCCTGATTGGAGGCCATGATTTGGTCGAGTCAACAGCAAAGATTTGGAGAGAAAGAAGATGAGATGTGAAGAGGGTGATCCAAAATCTGAGAGAAAAGGCTGTTTTATTGTCCAGTAAGCGGTTTTGTTGTAAGTATTCTTGAGAGAGGTGCTTTAGGCAACTGGGCCCATAACCTGAAGAAGTTTTAGCACAAAGGAAAGCTAAACACAGGTCAATCAGCAACTGTGCACCTTACAACAACAAGTAACTACAACAAAGCGTGTGCTAAAACTGGACAAAAGACTCTATTCTCCCCACACAGTGCAAAGACTGTCAGATGCGGCCAAAAGGGAAAGCAGTGGACAGGAAGAAGCAGTGGAAGGGATAAAGAGAATAGAGAGAAAGAGAAAGAAAAAGATTTGGATTTCATTGCAAAAACAAACATACCTAAACACAGGTCAATCAGCAACTGTGCACCTTACAACAACAAGTAACTACAACAAAGCGTGTGCTAAAACTATAAGGGACACAAGTGTGAGCTGCTGTGGTTAGGACTAAAAGAATCAGAGAAAAGATAACAGAAAAGAAAAGGAAAGAACCTGGACAAAAGACTCTATTCTCCCCACACAGTGCAAAGACTGTCAGATGCGGCCAAAAGGGAAAGCAGTGGACAGGAAGAAGCAGTGGAAGGGATAAAGAGAATAGAGAGAAAGAGAAAGAAAAAGATTTGGATGGGGAAAACGGAAATGGCAAAGAGAGGGCTCATTATATGACAAAGTCCACCATCCAAAACAATAGAAACTAACACGACGTCGACAAAACTACTAAACTACAATACAGAAAAAGAGACAGGTTCACATCCAAGGAAAAAGTTCCCAGCCGGGGAAAAGATTCACACTCCAGGTAAAGAAACACGTCCTCGAGGTCCAGAATCAATACATTGACTCCGGGTGGGAAAGAAATGTTGTTCTTGATGCTGGAGCTCATATCTTTGAAGTTCCTCGGCGGAAAAGGTCAGGAAAAGAGGATATAAGCAAGGAGAATGACTTGAGACGATGGTAAGAAGCTGGAGTAAGGAATGGGTCAGGTATTAGAGGCAGAAATTTCAACAAGCAAGTCCGCAACCTTGAACCCTAATTCATATCTTTTTGAGCACACATTGAGGAAGTGATGAAACCATCATGAAGAATTATTGAATTTACTTTGAACACACCTTGAAACTCATGTGAACATGAATGGGGCTACAAGGGTTGGAAAGGCTGGAGAGAGGGGTGAGGAAGGGTATATGGGGTAACGAAAAGGTTGGGAAAGAGCTGGAAGGGAAGATTAAGGGTTCTGAGGCATTTTAAATGAAGAAAAGGGTCTGGGAGAGGTTGAGAGGGGTGAAATGGGGATCAAAAGAGGATGGCATACAATGGGGCTGGGAGGATAGCAAAAGGCATGGGGAGGGAAGACAAGCATGTGCTGATAGAATTGAAAGGGATGGAGATTGGTGCAAACAGAGTGTGAAAATAGGAGGATGAACTCTGTTCTTTGGGCAAAAGAACAGAGTTCACTTCCAAAAAATATTAGCTGAAACATAGTTTTCAATTATGTAAAAACAGTTGTAAGTAATAGAAAAAGTCACTGATTTTTTTTATATGTAATCTGAAATTTTTTAATAAAATTATTGTATTTAAGAATTGCAATATTTTCAATCAATTTTTATTGATCAACTTAATTTAATAAAGTATTATTTAAATAAGTTGCTTCAAAAAATACTTTGCATTGAGTAGACTCATGGAATGATTTTTTCTGGTTTCCATTCAGTTATCCTCACACTTTCACTATGTTTTCAATATAGATCCATTATTATTTGTGTGATACTTCAAGTGAAAGTTCAGTATTACTTCAGCCTGAGTTCCATCTCATTTCCATCTGACTTCAAGTTGCGGACTTGCTAGCAAGTCCGCCCCCCATATTGCGTGGTGATAAGTCTTATCTGTCACTCTCCCACTGCCCCATTAGTTGGGGTATTTGTTTTTTTCAATCTGCTAGATTTTCAAATATTGTTCCTCTCATGCAATAATCTTTGATGCTGCAGTTTGCCTTCTTTTTTTGCTTCTTGTTATGTTACAATGCCACTGTCATCATGTATTTACAATTAACTTCTCCATATAATTCATAACCAATGCTGGTTGAAATTGTATGAAATTAAAAGAAGATATGTCCGCTATAGGAAAAATTTAAATAAATAATTGAAGTTAATCATTGACTTACCAATGGTTATCATAAATTCTACACAAAATCATTTTTTTCAATTTTTTTTTGTCATTGTTCAAACATTTTTGAGTTGGTATGGTACATTCTATTCTATAAAAATTAGAAACATTCAACTAACTATAGTTATAAATTGAAATGTAGGTGATTAAAATTGAATTAAGAAATGTAAAATATTTTTTTTGAATTTAAAGATTTAATTATTTTGCATGGATTTTTGTTTGACAGAAAATCATCCTTATTTACATGCCAAATGTTTTTTGACATTGAAAGTTGCATATTATCCATCTCTGAAGTTTTCTCATTTTATTTGCTTGCCCTCACTTATTTCTATGACTGAGTCTTAATTTGATATTCCCAAATTGTTATTATTCATCAAAAATGCACTACCTACGCTTTCTCCAACAAACTCTTTGACCCCTTGACTTGCTTCTGATCACTTCCTACAGAACCTGTCAATAATTAAATAGTAAGTTTTTTTTTGGATGGCTCATCAATGACTGTTTATCTCTTTTTTTCTCTTTTTAATTATTTTTATAGTTTCACTCTCTCATTCTTCATTTTTTGGCCTGTATTTCTCTTTCAATTTTATTTCCTGCCTCTTTTTGTTTTTTTTGTGTATCTTTTCTTATATTTAGTTTCTTTAACTGCTGTCTCACTTAGTGCCTCCAGAAAGCTGTCATTTTAATTGCTGTCTGGCTGGAATCTTAAAAATATAGAGATATTTTTATATCCTGACCCTGCCAGCCAGCATACCGATTACTTTTAAGCTGGCTGGCAGGCATGTCCAAGTTTACAAGGCACTTTCCACCCTTCTCTGGCAAGTATCACCTCCAAAAATAAATTGCTTGCTGTATGCCAGACAGCTAGTTGCTTCCTAGCTGTCTGGAATGCAGCTAGCAAATAAATTGTAAAGCCCTACCAGCCAGCGACTAAGTTGCTTCTCAGCTGGCTGGCAGGTTGATGTATAGTTCAAGTTGATTGATCGATAAACTTGACAGCTTCCTGACAGCCAGAAAATGTCTGTATGGATGGCTGACAGGTAGCTGTCGAGTCAATCAATCAATTGATCCAGCCAGAAAGCAAGTTAATCATTTTCTGCTGGCTGGCAGGCAAATCATCTTCTCAAATAAAGAATTTTTATCTCCTTCCCCTCAATATTTTTTAAACTTTCTGGCATGAAGCAAGCAAGTCTCTCAAGCAAATTGATCAAATATGATTGATTGCAATCACAACTTGCCAGCTATGTAGAAGTTTTAGCACAAAGGAAAGCTAAACACAGGTCAATCAGCAACTGTGCACCTTACAACAACAAGTAACTACAACAAAGCGTGTGCTAAAACTGGACAAAAGACTCTATTCTCCCCACACAGTGCAAAGACTGTCAGATGCGGCCAAAAGGGAAAGCAGTGGACAGGAAGAAGCAGTGGAAGGGACAAAGAGAATAGAGAAAAAGAAAAAGAAAAAGATTTGGATGTCATTGCAAAAACAAACATACCTAAACACAGGTCAATCAGCAACTGTGCACCTTACAACAACAAGTAACTACAACAAAGCGTGTGCTAAAACTATAAGGGACACAAGTGTGAGCTGCTGTGGTTAGGACTAAAAGAATTAGAGAAAAGATAACAGAAAAGAAAAGGAAAGAACCTGGACAAAAGACTCTATTCTCCCCACACAGTGCAAAGACTGTCAGATGCGGCCAAAAGGGAAAGCAGTGGACAGGAAGAAGCAGTGGAAGGGACAAAGAGAATAGAGAAAAAGAAAAAGAAAAAGATTTGGATGGGGAAAACGGAAATGGCAAAGAGAGGCCTCATTATATGACAAAGTCCACCATTCAAAACAATAGAAACTAACACGACGTCGACAAAAACTACTAAACTACAATACAGAAAAAGAGACAGGTTCACATCCAAGGAAAAAGTTCCCAGCCGGGGAAAAGATTCACACTCCAGGTAAAGAAACACGTCCTCGAGGTCCAGAATCAATACATTGACTCCGGGTGGGAAAGAAATGTTGTTCTTGATGCTGGAGCTCGTATCTTTGAAGTTCCTCGGCGGAAAAGGTCAGGAAAAGAGGATATGAGCAAGGAGAATGACTTGAGACGATGGTAAGAAGCTGGAGTAAGGAATGGGTCAGGTATTAGAGGCAGAAATTTCAACACCCCCCCTTAATACCAGACCCATGAGTTTGAGGAGATAAGACAGCTTGACTTTTCCTAAAGATTTTGTAAGATGTTGAAATTTCTGCCTCTAATACCTGACCCATTCCTTACTCCAGCTTCTTACCATCGTCTCAAGTCATTCTCCTTGCTTATATCCTCTTTTCCTGACCTTTTCCGCCGAGGAACTTCAAAGATACGAGCTCCAGCATCAAGAACAACATTTCTTTCCCACCCGGAGTCAATGTATTGATTCTGGACCTCGAGGACGTGTTTCTTTACCTGGAGTGTGAATCTTTTCCCCGGCTGGGAACTTTTTCCTTGGATGTGAACCTGTCTCTTTTTCTGTATTGTAGTTTAGTAGTTTTGTCGACGTCGTGTTAGTTTCTATTGTTTTGGATGGTGGACTTTGTCATATAATGAGCCCTCTCTTTGCCATTTCCGTTTTCCCCATCCAAATCTTTTTCTTTCTCTTTCTCTCTATTCTCTTTATCCCTTCCACTGCTTCTTCCTGTCCACTGCTTTCCCTTTTGGCCGCATCTGACAGTCTTTGCACTGTGTGGGGAGAATAGAGTCTTTTGTCCAGGTTCTTTCCTTTTCTTTTCTGTTATCTTTTCTCTGATTCTTTTAGTCCTAACCACAGCAGCTCACACTTGTGTCCCTTATAGTTTTAGCACACGCTTTGTTGTAGTTACTTGTTGTTGTAAGGTGCACAGTTGCTGATTGACCTGTGTTTAGGTATGTTTGTTTTTGCAATGAAATCCAAATCTTTTTCTTTCTCTTTCTCTCTATTCTCTTTATCCCTTCCACTGCTTCTTCCTGTCCACTGCTTTCCCTTTTGGCCGCATCTGACAGTCTTTGCACTGTGTGGGGAGAATAGAGTCTTTTGTCCAGTTTTAGCACACGCTTTGTTGTAGTTACTTGTTGTTGTAAGGTGCACAGTTGCTGATTGACCTGTGTTTAGCTTTCCTTTGTGCTAAAACTTCTTCATAAGAAGATCAGCCACCATGTGTTCAGTTGAAATGTGTTGAAGCTGAAAATGATTTTTGTTGATGCTTTCAGTAATCCAACAAAGTTGAGTGTCCACATGTTTTGATCTTTGACGGTATCTGAGTGAATCCTTGCATTGTGAAATGGAACTGGCATTGTCAGCAAGGATTAAAGGTGAAGGTGACTTAGGAATATTGAAGGAAGTAAGTAATTTAGTCAGCCAAATTGCTTCACATCCAGCATCCACAATGCCTCTGAACTCAGCCTCAGTACTAGAGATAGTGACAACTTGCTGCTTTTTAGAACTCCAGGAAATAGCTCCTCCATTGAGTATGGCAACATACCCTCCAGTTGAGCGCCTGGTATCAGGATCCCCAGCATAATCAGTGTCAGAGTAAATAAGAGGACAGAGTGGTGGATGTTGAAATTTCTGCCTCTAATACCTGACCCATTCCTTACTCCAGCTTCTTACCATCGTCTCAAGTCATTCTCCTTGCTCATATCCTCTTTTCCTGACCTTTTCCGCCGAGGAACTTCAAAGATACGAGCTCCAGCATCAAGAACAACATTTCTTTCCCACCCGGAGTCAATGTATTGATTCTGGACCTCGAGGACGTGTTTCTTTACCTGGAGTGTGAATCTTTTCCCCGGCTGGGAACTTTTTCCTTGGATGTGAACCTGTCTCTTTTTCTGTATTGTAGTTTAGTAGTTTTGTCGACGTCGTGTTAGTTTCTATTGTTTTGGATGGTGGACTTTGTCATATAATGAGCCCTCTCTTTGCCATTTCCGTTTTCCCCATCCAAATCTTTTTCTTTCTCTTTCTCTCTATTCTCTTTATCCCTTCCACTGCTTCTTCCTGTCCACTGCTTTCCCTTTTGGCCGCATCTGACAGTCTTTGCACTGTGTGGGGAGAATAGAGTCTTTTGTCCAGGTTCTTTCCTTTTCTTTTCTGTTATCTTTTCTCTGATTCTTTTAGTCCTAACCACAGCAGCTCACACTTGTGTCCCTTATAGTTTTAGCACACGCTTTGTTGTAGTTACTTGTTGTTGTAAGGTGCACAGTTGCTGATTGACCTGTGTTTAGGTATGTTTGTTTTTGCAATGAAATCCAAATCTTTTTCTTTCTCTTTCTCTCTATTCTCTTTATCCCTTCCACTGCTTCTTCCTGTCCACTGCTTTCCCTTTTGGCCGCATCTGACAGTCTTTGCACTGTGTGGGGAGAATAGAGTCTTTTGTCCAGTTTTAGCACACGCTTTGTTGTAGTTACTTGTTGTTGTAAGGTGCACAGTTGCTGATTGACCTGTGTTTAGCTTTCCTCTGTGCTAAAACTTCTACAGGTTATGGGCCCAGTTGCCTAAAGCACCTTTCTCAAGAATACTTACAACAAAACCGCTTACTGGACAATAAAACAGCCTTTTCTCTCAGATTTTGGATCATCCTCTTCACATCTCATCTTCTTTCTCTCCAAATCTTTGCTGTTGACTCGACCAAATCATGGCCTCCAATCAGGATTCAAGTAAGGTTATGGTCACCCCTCTTACTGACGAATCCTATGACACCTGGGAACACATTATGCGTCTTCACTTTGAAGTTCTGGATCTTTTTGGCATTGTTTCTGGACAAGTCCCTGCCCCTGTTCCTCACAATGATGGTTCACCTTCAGACGCTGAAATCAAAGCTCAACTTGCTTTATGGATCAAAAATGACACCAGGTGCAGGTATGAAATCATCACCAGATTGGATGATGTTAACAAGAAGCTGGTCAACACTTGCCACACCTCTGCTCAAATGTGGTCTGTTCTTGCAAGAAGACACGCCAGCAATAAAGTTGGATCACGGATTTCTCACTTTCTCTCTATGGTTACTCTTTCTCTTTCTGAAGGAGGAGACCCCAAAACTCATGTTGATGCATTCAAAGGCATTAACTTCCATATGATCCGTTCTGGGCTCATCATTCCCCAGGAAATTCTTATTTATCTCTTTTTTGCCACTCTTCCACCTTCCTTCAAACATTGGCGTGGTTTGCTCACCAGAGACAGACAGGAAATTGATCACCTGCATCTGGATGATGTTTTATCTTCTTTCCTGGATTACGCTGCTGATGACAAAGTTGTTGATGAATTTCACAATGCTATGTCAAATGTCAATGCTCACTCTGCCTCAGCCAAATCATCAAAATCATCCAAATCCAAGGCACGCAGCAAACTCTCATGTTCTGTTCATGGTCAAAATGTTGGACATGATGACAATCATTGCTTTGTTCAACATCCTGAATTGCGTCCCAAGAAGAACCAAGCCAACTCAGCTGCCCCATCAAAGGACAATTCCAACAAAGCAACTCCTGTTCCCCCTCCTCAGGAAGAACAACCTGATGTCACGGCCAATTGTGCTTTTGTCTTCCCTTCTGATGAAGAATTTCTTTTTACAGCTGTTGCCTGCTTGTCTGAAAAATCAAATTCTGACTGCATTATCAACGCTTCTGCTTCCATGGCTTCTCATTCCTCAAACCTTTCTCCAATTATTGATTCTGGGGCCAGCTGTCATATGTTTAACAACAGAGACAGTTTCATCACCTTTCAACCTGTCAACATTCGAATTCAACTTGCTGGTATTGGGAAATCAATCTATGCAACTGGAAAAGGAACTGTTGCTGCTTCTGGAGGAATGGAAGGAAAAGTTTTCTTTTCTGATGCTCTTTATGTCCCTGATCTTGGAAGGAATCTCATCTCCCTGGGACGTCTTTGGAGAACTGGTTGTCTTCTCATCCCTGCACCAGTTAATCCTACATCAAACTTCATTATTTCACGTAATGGAAAGAATTATATGGGAGGAGTCATCTCCAATTCATTATTTGAAGTTTCTGTGGTTCCACAAGGCATGTCTCCCCCTAATTCCTCAGCTCTTTATGCAAAAGCTTCAAGTCAGTCTCTAACTCTCTGGCACAACAGATTAGGACATCCATACGCCCCATATATTCAAAAACTTTTTAATGGAATGGCATCTGATGTATCTAGTTCTAGTTTGTCTGATTCTGAAATGCATTTTTGTGAACCGTGTGTGTTGGGTAAACAAACCCATGCTTCCTTTCCTGGCCAGTTGCCTGTTGCCAAAAATCCTCTTGAAGTTATCCACACGGATTTATCTGGGAAAATTCAACCTCCTTCTTTTGATGGTTCTCAGTATTACCTTAAGTTCACTGATCAGGCCACTTCATACCGTCATGTTTACCTTCTTTCCTCAAAAGCCCAAGTATTCAAATATTTCTTGGAATACAAGGCATCTGTAGAGCTGCAATCTGGCTTCAAAATCAAAAAGCTTGTTTGTGACGGTGGTGGTGAGTATATCAACTCTAGTCTGGTCAACTTTCTTAAACAACATGGCATTGCTCTTCAAGTTACGGCTCCTTACACTCCCCAACAAAATCCAATTTCTGAGAGAGGAAACCGTATTACCACTGAAAAATCCAAAACCATGATGTTTCATTCTAATGCACCAATTCACCTATGGTCTGAAGCAGTTAAAACAGCAGTATATCTTGAAAACAGATTACCAACCAAAGCTCTTCAAAACAAATCAACTCCTTTTGAAGCCTGGAATAAATCCAAACCCAGAGTCTCACACCTCAGAGTTTTTGGTTGTGCTTGCTATGCTTTTCTTGATAAACATCAACGTCCTGGAAAGTTTTCAGCTAATGCCAGAAAGTGTGTCATGCTTGGATATGAAGTTGGAACAACAAATTATCGTGTTTGGGATCTTGAGCTTAAAAAGATTGTTATTGCCAAATCTGTGGCCTTCAATGAAAATTTCTTCCCCTTTCTTGACTCCAGATTTAAGCGCCCTCAATGGTCACAACTGATGAAGCAAATTCCAGATCAAATTCATGACAGTCAACCACTTCCAACACCTGGACTTTCCTTTTCTCCAGCTCAATCTCCTTCTGAGTCTCCAACTCATGATCCATCCTCAGGAAACATTTCTGATTCACATTCTGAAGATAATTCTCCTTCTTCTTCTTCTTCCTCTGATTTTCACATGTCCGGCACACCTTCTAATTCAACTCCTTGTCCTTCACCTGGCCACTTAACAAGATTACCTCATTCCAATGTCCCAGATGAAGAAGGTTCCAGTCAATCTGATCCATCATATTCATCAATTGAGCCAGACAATCCAGCAGATCCTGATTATGTTCCCTCATCACAATCCCCCAGTTATTCTGACAACTCTTCAGCTGAAACATCCACTCCTGAACATTTACGTCAGATTTATTATGATCATTATCAACATGATTCCTACTCTGATTCTCCTGACCCTCTTGGGTTATATGCAGCAAATGCCTTTGCTTTCTCTCTAGAAGCTCCCTTGCTAGCTCATGAAATTCCTGAACCCCAGTGTTATAAGCAAGCAATCTATTCCAAATATTCAGCAGAATGGGCAGAGGCTGTGAAACATGAACATCAAGCACTTCAGCGTTGTAACACTTGGAAAATTGTCCCCAGGCCTGAAAAAGCTAATGTAATTGGCTGCAGGTGGGTTTTCAGGGTTAAACCTAATGCTGATGGTGGTGTTTCCAAGTTCAAAGCCCGTTGTGTAGCAAAAGGATATTCTCAAATCCTAGGAATAGATTTTCATGAAACTTTTGCACCCACTGGACGGATCACTTCTCTCAGGACCATTCTTTCTTTAGCAGCTTATTTTGACTGGGATGTTCATCAAATGGATGTAGTGGCAGCTTTTCTCCAGGGAAACTTAAATGAAACTGTTTATATGGAACAACCTGAAGGAACACTAACTGCTGGAAATGAAGGTAAAGTTTGCCAATTGTTGCGTCCTCTTTATGGCATCAAACAAGCTCCCTTTTGCTGGAATTCACGTATAAATGACTACTTGTGCAAGCTCAACTTCTCCCCCCTTAAGTGTGATCAGTGTGTGTATGTTTGGAGAAACAAATCACAAATCTGTATCATTTATCTTCATGTTGATGATATGGTCATTACTGGTAATCATTTTCTTTGGTTCAAAGACAAAATCAAAACTGAATTTGAGATGGATGATCTTGGTCCTGCCACTTGGATTTTGGGAATGCGTCTCACCAGGAACAGAACAGCACGTACTCTTTCTTTATCACAAGATTCTTATGCTGAAAAAGTTTTGTCCAACTGGAATATGGCCAACTGTAATCCCTGTCTCACTCCCTTATCCCCAAATGATTATCCTGTCAAAGCAACCAGTGAAGAAATTGCTGAATTCAATGCTCTGAAAATCAATTACCGCTCTGCTATTGGTGCACTCAACTATTTGTCTGTTGCAACAAGACCTGATCTCTCTTTTGCAGTTGGTGCATTATCTCAACATCTCATTGAACCAGGTATCAAACACTGGCTTGCTGTCAAACACACTTTCAGATATCTGCGTGCCACTTCATCATCATCTCTCACTTTTGGAGGAAAATGCCCAATTCCAAATCATCCATCACTCTGTCCTCTTATTTACTCTGACACTGATTATGCTGGGGATCCTGATACCAGGCGCTCAACTGGAGGGTATGTTGCCATACTCAATGGAGGAGCTATTTCCTGGAGTTCTAAAAAGCAGCAAGTCGTCACTATCTCTAGTACTGAAGCTGAGTTCAGAGGCATTGTGGATGCTGGATGTGAAGCAATCTGGCTGACTAAATTACTTACTTCCTTCAATATTCCTAAGTCACCTTCACCTTTAATCCTTGCTGACAATGCCAGTTCCATTTCACAATGCAAGGATTCACTCAGATACCGTCAAAGATCAAAACATGTGGACACTCAACTTTGTTGGATTACTGAAAGCATCAACAAAAATCATTTTCAGCTTCAACACATTTCAACTGAACACATGGTGGCTGATCTTCTTACAAAATCTTTAGGAAAAGTCAAGCTGTCTTATCTCCTCAAACTCATGGGTCTGGTATTAAGGGGGGGTGTTGAAATTTCTGCCTCTAATACCTGACCCATTCCTTACTCCAGCTTCTTACCATCGTCTCAAGTCATTCTCCTTGCTCATATCCTCTTTTCCTGACCTTTTCCGCCGAGGAACTTCAAAGATACGAGCTCCAGCATCAAGAACAACATTTCTTTCCCACCCGGAGTCAATGTATTGATTCTGGACCTCGAGGACGTGTTTCTTTACCTGGAGTGTGAATCTTTTCCCCGGCTGGGAACTTTTTCCTTGGATGTGAACCTGTCTCTTTTTCTGTATTGTAGTTTAGTAGTTTTGTCGACGTCGTGTTAGTTTCTATTGTTTTGGATGGTGGACTTTGTCATATAATGAGCCCTCTCTTTGCCATTTCCGTTTTCCCCATCCAAATCTTTTTCTTTCTCTTTCTCTCTATTCTCTTTATCCCTTCCACTGCTTCTTCCTGTCCACTGCTTTCCCTTTTGGCCGCATCTGACAGTCTTTGCACTGTGTGGGGAGAATAGAGTCTTTTGTCCAGGTTCTTTCCTTTTCTTTTCTGTTATCTTTTCTCTGATTCTTTTAGTCCTAACCACAGCAGCTCACACTTGTGTCCCTTATAGTTTTAGCACACGCTTTGTTGTAGTTACTTGTTGTTGTAAGGTGCACAGTTGCTGATTGACCTGTGTTTAGGTATGTTTGTTTTTGCAATGAAATCCAAATCTTTTTCTTTCTCTTTCTCTCTATTCTCTTTATCCCTTCCACTGCTTCTTCCTGTCCACTGCTTTCCCTTTTGGCCGCATCTGACAGTCTTTGCACTGTGTGGGGAGAATAGAGTCTTTTGTCCAGTTTTAGCACACGCTTTGTTGTAGTTACTTGTTGTTGTAAGGTGCACAGTTGCTGATTGACCTGTGTTTAGCTTTCCTCTGTGCTAAAACTTCTACAGTGGATGATTTGGAATTGGGCATTTTCCTCCAAAAGTGAGAGATGATGATGAAGTGGCACGCAGATATCTGAAAGTGTGTTTGACAGCAAGCCAGTGTTTGATACCTGGTTCAATGAGATGTTGAGATAATGCACCAACTGCAAAAGAGAGATCAGGTCTTGTTGCAACTGACAAATAGTTGAGTGCACCAATAGCAGAGCGGTAATTGATTTTCAGAGCATTGAATTCAGCAATTTCTTCACTGGTTGCTTTGACAGGATAATCATTTGGGGATAAGGGAGTAAGACAGGGATTGCAGTTGGCCATATTCCAGTTGGACAAAACTTTTTCAGCATAAGAATCTTGTGATAAAGAAAGAGTACGTGCTGTTCTGTTCCTGGTGAGACGCATTCCCAAAATCCAAGTGGCAGGACCAAGATCATCCATCTCAAATTCAGTTTTGATTTTGTCTTTGAACCAAAGAAAATGATTACCAGTAATGACCATATCATCAACATGAAGATAAATGATACAGATTTGTGATTTGTTTCTCCAAACATACACACACTGATCACACTTAAGGGGGGAGAAGTTGAGCTTGCACAAGTAGTCATTTATACGTGAATTCCAGCAAAAGGGAGCTTGTTTGATGCCATAAAGAGGGCGCAACAATTGGCAAACTTTACCTTCATTTCCAGTGTAGAAGTTTTAGCACAGAGGAAAGCTAAACACAGGTCAATCAGCAACTGTGCACCTTACAACAACAAGTAACTACAACAAAGCGTGTGCTAAAACTGGACAAAAGACTCTATTCTCCCCACACAGTGCAAAGACTGTCAGATGCGGCCAAAAGGGAAAGCAGTGGACAGGAAGAAGCAGTGGAAGGGATAAAGAGAATAGAGAGAAAGAGAAAGAAAAAGATTTGGATTTCATTGCAAAAACAAACATACCTAAACACAGGTCAATCAGCAACTGTGCACCTTACAACAACAAGTAACTACAACAAAGCGTGTGCTAAAACTATAAGGGACACAAGTGTGAGCTGCTGTGGTTAGGACTAAAAGAATCAGAGAAAAGATAACAGAAAAGAAAAGGAAAGAACCTGGACAAAAGACTCTATTCTCCCCACACAGTGCAAAGACTGTCAGATGCGGCCAAAAGGGAAAGCAGTGGACAGGAAGAAGCAGTGGAAGGGATAAAGAGAATAGAGAGAAAGAGAAAGAAAAAGATTTGGATGGGGAAAACGGAAATGGCAAAGAGAGGGCTCATTATATGACAAAGTCCACCATCCAAAACAATAGAAACTAACACGACGTCGACAAAACTACTAAACTACAATACAGAAAAAGAGACAGGTTCACATCCAAGGAAAAAGTTCCCAGCCGGGGAAAAGATTCACACTCCAGGTAAAGAAACACGTCCTCGAGGTCCAGAATCAATACATTGACTCCGGGTGGGAAAGAAATGTTGTTCTTGATGCTGGAGCTCGTATCTTTGAAGTTCCTCGGCGGAAAAGGTCAGGAAAAGAGGATATGAGCAAGGAGAATGACTTGAGACGATGGTAAGAAGCTGGAGTAAGGAATGGGTCAGGTATTAGAGGCAGAAATTTCAACACCCCCCCTTAATACCAGACCCATGAGTTTGAGGAGATAAGACAGCTTGACTTTTCCTAAAGATTTTGTAAGAAGATCAGCCACCATGTGTTCAGTTGAAATGTGTTGAAGCTGAAAATGATTTTTGTTGATGCTTTCAGTAATCCAACAAAGTTGAGTGTCCACATGTTTTGATCTTTGACGGTATCTGAGTGAATCCTTGCATTGTGAAATGGAACTGGCATTGTCAGCAAGGATTAAAGGTGAAGGTGACTTAGGAATATTGAAGGAAGTAAGTAATTTAGTCAGCCAGATTGCTTCACATCCAGCATCCACAATGCCTCTGAACTCAGCTTCAGTACTAGAGATAGTGACGACTTGCTGCTTTTTAGAACTCCAGGAAATAGCTCCTCCATTGAGTATGGCAACATACCCTCCAGTTGAGCGCCTGGTATCAGGATCCCCAGCATAATCAGTGTCAGAGTAAATAAGAGGACAGAGTGATGGATGATTTGGAATTGGGCATTTTCCTCCAAAAGTGAGAGATGATGATGAAGTGGCACGCAGATATCTGAAAGTGTGTTTGACAGCAAGCCAGTGTTTGATACCTGGTTCAATGAGATGTTGAGATAATGCACCAACTGCAAAAGAGAGATCAGGTCTTGTTGCAACAGACAAATAGTTGAGTGCACCAATAGCAGAGCGGTAATTGATTTTCAGAGCATTGAATTCAGCAATTTCTTCACTGGTTGCTTTGACAGGATAATCATTTGGGGATAAGGGAGTGAGACAGGGATTACAGTTGGCCATATTCCAGTTGGACAAAACTTTTTCAGCATAAGAATCTTGTGATAAAGAAAGAGTACGTGCTGTTCTGTTCCTGGTGAGACGCATTCCCAAAATCCAAGTGGCAGGACCAAGATCATCCATCTCAAATTCAGTTTTGATTTTGTCTTTGAACCAAAGAAAATGATTACCAGTAATGACCATATCATCAACATGAAGATAAATGATACAGATTTGTGATTTGTTTCTCCAAACATACACACACTGATCACACTTAAGGGGGGAGAAGTTGAGCTTGCACAAGTAGTCATTTATACGTGAATTCCAGCAAAAGGGAGCTTGTTTGATGCCATAAAGAGGACGCAACAATTGGCAAACTTTACCTTCATTTCCAGCAGTTAGTGTTCCTTCAGGTTGTTCCATATAAACAGTTTCATTTAAGTTTCCCTGGAGAAAAGCTGCCACTACATCCATTTGATGAACATCCCAGTCAAAATAAGCTGCTAAAGAAAGAATGGTCCTGAGAGAAGTGATCCGTCCAGTGGGTGCAAAAGTTTCATGAAAATCTATTCCTAGGATTTGAGAATATCCTTTTGCTACACAACGGGCTTTGAACTTGGAAACACCACCATCAGCATTAGGTTTAACCCTGAAAACCCACCTGCAGCCAATTACATTAGCTTTTTCAGGCCTGGGGACAATTTTCCAAGTGTTACAACGCTGAAGTGCTTGATGTTCATGTTTCACAGCCTCTGCCCATTCTGCTGAATATTTGGAATAGATTGCTTGCTTATAACACTGGGGTTCAGGAATTTCATGAGCTAGCAAGGGAGCTTCTAGAGAGAAAGCAAAGGCATTTGCTGCATATAACCCAAGAGGGTCAGGAGAATCAGAGTAGGAATCATGTTGATAATGATCATAATAAATCTGACGTAAATGTTCAGGAGTGGATGTTTCAGCTGAAGAGTTGTCAGAATAACTGGGGGATTGTGATGAGGGAACATAATCAGGATCTGCTGGATTGTCTGGCTCAATTGATGAATATGATGGATCAGATTGACTGGAACCTTCTTCATCTGGGACATTGGAATGAGGTAATCTTGTTAAGTGGCCAGGTGAAGGACAAGGAGTTGAATTAGAAGGTGTGCCGGACATGTGAAAATCAGAGGAAGAAGAAGAAGAAGGAGAATTATCTTCAGAATGTGAATCAGAAATGTTTCCTGAGGATGGATCATGAGTTGGAGACTCAGAAGGAGATTGAGCTGGAGAAAAGGAAAGTCCAGGTGTTGGAAGTGGTTGACTGTCATGAATTTGATCTGGAATTTGCTTCATCAGTTGTGACCATTGAGGGCGCTTAAATCTGGAGTCAAGAAAGGGGAAGAAATTTTCATTGAAGGCCACAGATTTGGCAATAACAATCTTTTTAAGCTCAAGATCCCAAACACGATAATTTGTTGTTCCAACTTCATATCCAAGCATGACACACTTTCTGGCATTAGCTGAAAACTTTCCAGGACGTTGATGTTTATCAAGAAAAGCATAGCAAGCACAACCAAAAACTCTGAGGTGTGAGACTCTGGGTTTGGATTTATTCCAGGCTTCAAAAGGAGTTGATTTGTTTTGAATGTAGAAGTTTTAGCACAGAGGAAAGCTAAACACAGGTCAATCAGCAACTGTGCACCTTACAACAACAAGTAACTACAACAAAGCGTGTGCTAAAACTGGACAAAAGACTCTATTCTCCCCACACAGTGCAAAGACTGTCAGATGCGGCCAAAAGGGAAAGCAGTGGACAGGAAGAAGCAGTGGAAGGGATAAAGAGAATAGAGAGAAAGAGAAAGAAAAAGATTTGGATTTCATTGCAAAAACAAACATACCTAAACACAGGTCAATCAGCAACTGTGCACCTTACAACAACAAGTAACTACAACAAAGCGTGTGCTAAAACTATAAGGGACACAAGTGTGAGCTGCTGTGGTTAGGACTAAAAGAATCAGAGAAAAGATAACAGAAAAGAAAAGGAAAGAACCTGGACAAAAGACTCTATTCTCCCCACACAGTGCAAAGACTGTCAGATGCGGCCAAAAGGGAAAGCAGTGGACAGGAAGAAGCAGTGGAAGGGATAAAGAGAATAGAGAGAAAGAGAAAGAAAAAGATTTGGATGGGGAAAACGGAAATGGCAAAGAGAGGGCTCATTATATGACAAAGTCCACCATCCAAAACAATAGAAACTAACACGACGTCGACAAAACTACTAAACTACAATACAGAAAAAGAGACAGGTTCACATCCAAGGAAAAAGTTCCCAGCCGGGGAAAAGATTCACACTCCAGGTAAAGAAACACGTCCTCGAGGTCCAGAATCAATACATTGACTCCGGGTGGGAAAGAAATGTTGTTCTTGATGCTGGAGCTCGTATCTTTGAAGTTCCTCGGCGGAAAAGGTCAGGAAAAGAGGATATGAGCAAGGAGAATGACTTGAGACGATGGTAAGAAGCTGGAGTAAGGAATGGGTCAGGTATTAGAGGCAGAAATTTCAACACCCCCCCTTAATACCAGACCCATGAGTTTGAGGAGATAAGACAGCTTGACTTTTCCTAAAGATTTTGTAAGAAGATCAGCCACCATGTGTTCAGTTGAAATGTGTTGAAGCTGAAAATGATTTTTGTTGATGCTTTCAGTAATCCAACAAAGTTGAGTGTCCACATGTTTTGATCTTTGACGGTATCTGAGTGAATCCTTGCATTGTGAAATGGAACTGGCATTGTCAGCAAGGATTAAAGGTGAAGGTGACTTAGGAATATTGAAGGAAGTAAGTAATTTAGTCAGCCAGATTGCTTCACATCCAGCATCCACAATGCCTCTGAACTCAGCTTCAGTACTAGAGATAGTGACGACTTGCTGCTTTTTAGAACTCCAGGAAATAGCTCCTCCATTGAGTATGGCAACATACCCTCCAGTTGAGCGCCTGGTATCAGGATCCCCAGCATAATCAGTGTCAGAGTAAATAAGAGGACAGAGTGATGGATGATTTGGAATTGGGCATTTTCCTCCAAAAGTGAGAGATGATGATGAAGTGGCACGCAGATATCTGAAAGTGTGTTTGACAGCAAGCCAGTGTTTGATACCTGGTTCAATGAGATGTTGAGATAATGCACCAACTGCAAAAGAGAGATCAGGTCTTGTTGCAACAGACAAATAGTTGAGTGCACCAATAGCAGAGCGGTAATTGATTTTCAGAGCATTGAATTCAGCAATTTCTTCACTGGTTGCTTTGACAGGATAATCATTTGGGGATAAGGGAGTGAGACAGGGATTACAGTTGGCCATATTCCAGTTGGACAAAACTTTTTCAGCATAAGAATCTTGTGATAAAGAAAGAGTACGTGCTGTTCTGTTCCTGGTGAGACGCATTCCCAAAATCCAAGTGGCAGGACCAAGATCATCCATCTCAAATTCAGTTTTGATTTTGTCTTTGAACCAAAGAAAATGATTACCAGTAATGACCATATCATCAACATGAAGATAAATGATACAGATTTGTGATTTGTTTCTCCAAACATACACACACTGATCACACTTAAGGGGGGAGAAGTTGAGCTTGCACAAGTAGTCATTTATACGTGAATTCCAGCAAAAGGGAGCTTGTTTGATGCCATAAAGAGGACGCAACAATTGGCAAACTTTACCTTCATTTCCAGCAGTTAGTGTTCCTTCAGGTTGTTCCATATAAACAGTTTCATTTAAGTTTCCCTGGAGAAAAGCTGCCACTACATCCATTTGATGAACATCCCAGTCAAAATAAGCTGCTAAAGAAAGAATGGTCCTGAGAGAAGTGATCCGTCCAGTGGGTGCAAAAGTTTCATGAAAATCTATTCCTAGGATTTGAGAATATCCTTTTGCTA
Organism: Hemileia vastatrix; assembly: GCA_030280995.1. Classification (NCBI taxonomy): domain Eukaryota; kingdom Fungi; phylum Basidiomycota; class Pucciniomycetes; order Pucciniales; family Zaghouaniaceae; genus Hemileia; species Hemileia vastatrix. The sequence goes on from JASXTE010000015.1 coordinate 17,213,788, forward strand.
CACAACGGGCTTTGAACTTGGAAACACCACCATCAGCATTAGGTTTAACCCTGAAAACCCACCTGCAGCCAATTACATTAGCTTTTTCAGGCCTGGGGACAATTTTCCAAGTGTTACAACGCTGAAGTGCTTGATGTTCATGTTTCACAGCCTCTGCCCATTCTGCTGAATATTTGGAATAGATTGCTTGCTTATAACACTGGGGTTCAGGAATTTCATGAGCTAGCAAGGGAGCTTCTAGAGAGAAAGCAAAGGCATTTGCTGCATATAACCCAAGAGGGTCAGGAGAATCAGAGTAGGAATCATGTTGATAATGATCATAATAAATCTGACGTAAATGTTCAGGAGTGGATGTTTCAGCTGAAGAGTTGTCAGAATAACTGGGGGATTGTGATGAGGGAACATAATCAGGATCTGCTGGATTGTCTGGCTCAATTGATGAATATGATGGATCAGATTGACTGGAACCTTCTTCATCTGGGACATTGGAATGAGGTAATCTTGTTAAGTGGCCAGGTGAAGGACAAGGAGTTGAATTAGAAGGTGTGCCGGACATGTGAAAATCAGAGGAAGAAGAAGAAGAAGGAGAATTATCTTCAGAATGTGAATCAGAAATGTTTCCTGAGGATGGATCATGAGTTGGAGACTCAGAAGGAGATTGAGCTGGAGAAAAGGAAAGTCCAGGTGTTGGAAGTGGTTGACTGTCATGAATTTGATCTGGAATTTGCTTCATCAGTTGTGACCATTGAGGGCGCTTAAATCTGGAGTCAAGAAAGGGGAAGAAATTTTCATTGAAGGCCACAGATTTGGCAATAACAATCTTTTTAAGCTCAAGATCCCAAACACGATAATTTGTTGTTCCAACTTCATATCCAAGCATGACACACTTTCTGGCATTAGCTGAAAACTTTCCAGGACGTTGATGTTTATCAAGAAAAGCATAGCAAGCACAACCAAAAACTCTGAGGTGTGAGACTCTGGGTTTGGATTTATTCCAGGCTTCAAAAGGAGTTGATTTGTTTTGAAGAGCTTTGGTTGGTAATCTGTTTTCAAGATATACTGCTGTTTTAACTGCTTCAGACCATAGGTGAATTGGTGCATTAGAATGAAACATCATGGTTTTGGATTTTTCAGTGGTAATACGGTTTCCTCTCTCAGAAATTGGATTTTGTTGGGGAGTGTAAGGAGCCGTAACTTGAAGAGCAATGCCATGTTGTTTAAGAAAGTTGACCAGACTAGAGTTGATATACTCACCACCACCGTCACAAACAAGCTTTTTGATTTTGAAGCCAGATTGCAGCTCTACAGATGCCTTGTATTCCAAGAAATATTTGAATACTTGGGCTTTTGAGGAAAGAAGGTAAACATGACGGTATGAAGTGGCCTGATCAGTGAACTTAAGGTAATACTGAGAACCATCAAAAGAAGGAGGTTGAATTTTCCCAGATAAATCCGTGTGGATAACTTCAAGAGGATTTTTGGCAACAGGCAACTGGCCAGGAAAGGAAGCATGGGTTTGTTTACCCAACACACACGGTTCACAAAAATGCATTTCAGAATCAGACAAACTAGAACTAGATACATCAGATGCCATTCCATTAAAAAGTTTTTGAATATATGGGGCGTATGGATGTCCTAATCTGTTGTGCCAGAGAGTTAGAGACTGACTTGAAGCTTTTGCATAAAGAGCTGAGGAATTAGGGGGAGACATGCCTTGTGGAACCACAGAAACTTCAAATAATGAATTGGAGATGACTCCTCCCATATAATTCTTTCCATTACGTGAAATAATGAAGTTTGATGTAGGATTAACTGGTGCAGGGATGAGAAGACAACCAGTTCTCCAAAGACGTCCCAGGGAGATGAGATTCCTTCCAAGATCAGGGACATAAAGAGCATCAGAAAAGAAAACTTTTCCTTCCATTCCTCCAGAAGCAGCAACAGTTCCTTTTCCAGTTGCATAGATTGATTTCCCAATACCAGCAAGTTGAATTCGAATGTTGACAGGTTGAAAGGTGATGAAACTGTCTCTGTTGTTAAACATATGACAGCTGGCCCCAGAATCAATAATTGGAGAAAGGTTTGAGGAATGAGAAGCCATGGAAGCAGAAGCGTTGATAATGCAGTCAGAATTTGATTTTTCAGACAAGCAGGCAACAGCTGTAAAAAGAAATTCTTCATCAGAAGGGAAGACAAAAGCACAATTGGCCGTGACATCAGGTTGTTCTTCCTGAGGAGGGGGAACAGGAGTTGCTTTGTTGGAATTGTCCTTTGATGGGGCAGCTGAGTTGGCTTGGTTCTTCTTGGGACGCAATTCAGGATGTTGAACAAAGCAATGATTGTCATCATGTCCAACATTTTGACCATGAACAGAACATGAGAGTTTGCTGCGTGCCTTGGATTTGGATGATTTTGATGATTTGGCTGAGGCAGAGTGAGCATTGACATTTGACATAGCATTGTGAAATTCATCAACAACTTTGTCATCAGCAGCGTAATCCAGGAAAGAAGATAAAACATCATCCAGATGCAGGTGATCAATTTCCTGTCTGTCTCTGGTGAGCAAACCACGCCAATGTTTGAAGGAAGGTGGAAGAGTGGCAAAAAAGAGATAAATAAGAATTTCCTGGGGAATGATGAGCCCAGAACGGATCATATGGAAGTTAATGCCTTTGAATGCATCAACATGAGTTTTGGGGTCTCCTCCTTCAGAAAGAGAAAGAGTAACCATAGAGAGAAAGTGAGAAATCCGTGATCCAACTTTATTGCTGGCGTGTCTTCTTGCAAGAACAGACCACATTTGAGCAGAGGTGTGGCAAGTGTTGACCAGCTTCTTGTTAACATCATCCAATCTGGTGATGATTTCATACCTGCACCTGGTGTCATTTTTGATCCATAAAGCAAGTTGAGCTTTGATTTCAGCGTCTGAAGGTGAACCATCATTGTGAGGAACAGGGGCAGGGACTTGTCCAGAAACAATGCCAAAAAGATCCAGAACTTCAAAGTGAAGACGCATAATGTGTTCCCAGGTGTCATAGGATTCGTCAGTAAGAGGGGTGACCATAACCTTACTTGAATCCTGATTGGAGGCCATGATTTGGTCGAGTCAACAGCAAAGATTTGGAGAGAAAGAAGATGAGATGTGAAGAGGATGATCCAAAATCTGAGAGAAAAGGCTGTTTTATTGTCCAGTAAGCGGTTTTGTTGTAAGTATTCTTGAGAAAGGTGCTTTAGGCAACTGGGCCCATAACCTGTAGAAGTTTTAGCACAGAGGAAAGCTAAACACAGGTCAATCAGCAACTGTGCACCTTACAACAACAAGTAACTACAACAAAGCGTGTGCTAAAACTGGACAAAAGACTCTATTCTCCCCACACAGTGCAAAGACTGTCAGATGCGGCCAAAAGGGAAAGCAGTGGACAGGAAGAAGCAGTGGAAGGGATAAAGAGAATAGAGAGAAAGAGAAAGAAAAAGATTTGGATTTCATTGCAAAAACAAACATACCTAAACACAGGTCAATCAGCAACTGTGCACCTTACAACAACAAGTAACTACAACAAAGCGTGTGCTAAAACTATAAGGGACACAAGTGTGAGCTGTTGAAATTTCTGCCTCTAATACCTGACCCATTCCTTACTCCAGCTTCTTACCATCGTCTCAAGTCATTCTCCTTGCTCATATCCTCTTTTCCTGACCTTTTCCGCCGAGGAACTTCAAAGATACGAGCTCCAGCATCAAGAACAACATTTCTTTCCCACCCGGAGTCAATGTATTGATTCTGGACCTCGAGGACGTGTTTCTTTACCTGGAGTGTGAATCTTTTCCCCGGCTGGGAACTTTTTCCTTGGATGTGAACCTGTCTCTTTTTCTGTATTGTAGTTTAGTAGTTTTGTCGACGTCGTGTTAGTTTCTATTGTTTTGGATGGTGGACTTTGTCATATAATGAGCCCTCTCTTTGCCATTTCCGTTTTCCCCATCCAAATCTTTTTCTTTCTCTTTCTCTCTATTCTCTTTATCCCTTCCACTGCTTCTTCCTGTCCACTGCTTTCCCTTTTGGCCGCATCTGACAGTCTTTGCACTGTGTGGGGAGAATAGAGTCTTTTGTCCAGTTTTAGCACACGCTTTGTTGTAGTTACTTGTTGTTGTAAGGTGCACAGTTGCTGATTGACCTGTGTTTAGCTTTCCTCTGTGCTAAAACTTCTACAGGTTATGGGCCCAGTTGCCTAAAGCACCTTTCTCAAGAATACTTACAACAAAACCGCTTACTGGACAATAAAACAGCCTTTTCTCTCAGATTTTGGATCATCCTCTTCACATCTCATCTTCTTTCTCTCCAAATCTTTGCTGTTGACTCGACCAAATCATGGCCTCCAATCAGGATTCAAGTAAGGTTATGGTCACCCCTCTTACTGACGAATCCTATGACACCTGGGAACACATTATGCGTCTTCACTTTGAAGTTCTGGATCTTTTTGGCATTGTTTCTGGACAAGTCCCTGCCCCTGTTCCTCACAATGATGGTTCACCTTCAGACGCTGAAATCAAAGCTCAACTTGCTTTATGGATCAAAAATGACACCAGGTGCAGGTATGAAATCATCACCAGATTGGATGATGTTAACAAGAAGCTGGTCAACACTTGCCACACCTCTGCTCAAATGTGGTCTGTTCTTGCAAGAAGACACGCCAGCAATAAAGTTGGATCACGGATTTCTCACTTTCTCTCTATGGTTACTCTTTCTCTTTCTGAAGGAGGAGACCCCAAAACTCATGTTGATGCATTCAAAGGCATTAACTTCCATATGATCCGTTCTGGGCTCATCATTCCCCAGGAAATTCTTATTTATCTCTTTTTTGCCACTCTTCCACCTTCCTTCAAACATTGGCGTGGTTTGCTCACCAGAGACAGACAGGAAATTGATCACCTGCATCTGGATGATGTTTTATCTTCTTTCCTGGATTACGCTGCTGATGACAAAGTTGTTGATGAATTTCACAATGCTATGTCAAATGTCAATGCTCACTCTGCCTCAGCCAAATCATCAAAATCATCCAAATCCAAGGCACGCAGCAAACTCTCATGTTCTGTTCATGGTCAAAATGTTGGACATGATGACAATCATTGCTTTGTTCAACATCCTGAATTGCGTCCCAAGAAGAACCAAGCCAACTCAGCTGCCCCATCAAAGGACAATTCCAACAAAGCAACTCCTGTTCCCCCTCCTCAGGAAGAACAACCTGATGTCACGGCCAATTGTGCTTTTGTCTTCCCTTCTGATGAAGAATTTCTTTTTACAGCTGTTGCCTGCTTGTCTGAAAAATCAAATTCTGACTGCATTATCAACGCTTCTGCTTCCATGGCTTCTCATTCCTCAAACCTTTCTCCAATTATTGATTCTGGGGCCAGCTGTCATATGTTTAACAACAGAGACAGTTTCATCACCTTTCAACCTGTCAACATTCGAATTCAACTTGCTGGTATTGGGAAATCAATCTATGCAACTGGAAAAGGAACTGTTGCTGCTTCTGGAGGAATGGAAGGAAAAGTTTTCTTTTCTGATGCTCTTTATGTCCCTGATCTTGGAAGGAATCTCATCTCCCTGGGACGTCTTTGGAGAACTGGTTGTCTTCTCATCCCTGCACCAGTTAATCCTACATCAAACTTCATTATTTCACGTAATGGAAAGAATTATATGGGAGGAGTCATCTCCAATTCATTATTTGAAGTTTCTGTGGTTCCACAAGGCATGTCTCCCCCTAATTCCTCAGCTCTTTATGCAAAAGCTTCAAGTCAGTCTCTAACTCTCTGGCACAACAGATTAGGACATCCATACGCCCCATATATTCAAAAACTTTTTAATGGAATGGCATCTGATGTATCTAGTTCTAGTTTGTCTGATTCTGAAATGCATTTTTGTGAACCGTGTGTGTTGGGTAAACAAACCCATGCTTCCTTTCCTGGCCAGTTGCCTGTTGCCAAAAATCCTCTTGAAGTTATCCACACGGATTTATCTGGGAAAATTCAACCTCCTTCTTTTGATGGTTCTCAGTATTACCTTAAGTTCACTGATCAGGCCACTTCATACCGTCATGTTTACCTTCTTTCCTCAAAAGCCCAAGTATTCAAATATTTCTTGGAATACAAGGCATCTGTAGAGCTGCAATCTGGCTTCAAAATCAAAAAGCTTGTTTGTGACGGTGGTGGTGAGTATATCAACTCTAGTCTGGTCAACTTTCTTAAACAACATGGCATTGCTCTTCAAGTTACGGCTCCTTACACTCCCCAACAAAATCCAATTTCTGAGAGAGGAAACCGTATTACCACTGAAAAATCCAAAACCATGATGTTTCATTCTAATGCACCAATTCACCTATGGTCTGAAGCAGTTAAAACAGCAGTATATCTTGAAAACAGATTACCAACCAAAGCTCTTCAAAACAAATCAACTCCTTTTGAAGCCTGGAATAAATCCAAACCCAGAGTCTCACACCTCAGAGTTTTTGGTTGTGCTTGCTATGCTTTTCTTGATAAACATCAACGTCCTGGAAAGTTTTCAGCTAATGCCAGAAAGTGTGTCATGCTTGGATATGAAGTTGGAACAACAAATTATCGTGTTTGGGATCTTGAGCTTAAAAAGATTGTTATTGCCAAATCTGTGGCCTTCAATGAAAATTTCTTCCCCTTTCTTGACTCCAGATTTAAGCGCCCTCAATGGTCACAACTGATGAAGCAAATTCCAGATCAAATTCATGACAGTCAACCACTTCCAACACCTGGACTTTCCTTTTCTCCAGCTCAATCTCCTTCTGAGTCTCCAACTCATGATCCATCCTCAGGAAACATTTCTGATTCACATTCTGAAGATAATTCTCCTTCTTCTTCTTCTTCCTCTGATTTTCACATGTCCGGCACACCTTCTAATTCAACTCCTTGTCCTTCACCTGGCCACTTAACAAGATTACCTCATTCCAATGTCCCAGATGAAGAAGGTTCCAGTCAATCTGATCCATCATATTCATCAATTGAGCCAGACAATCCAGCAGATCCTGATTATGTTCCCTCATCACAATCCCCCAGTTATTCTGACAACTCTTCAGCTGAAACATCCACTCCTGAACATTTACGTCAGATTTATTATGATCATTATCAACATGATTCCTACTCTGATTCTCCTGACCCTCTTGGGTTATATGCAGCAAATGCCTTTGCTTTCTCTCTAGAAGCTCCCTTGCTAGCTCATGAAATTCCTGAACCCCAGTGTTATAAGCAAGCAATCTATTCCAAATATTCAGCAGAATGGGCAGAGGCTGTGAAACATGAACATCAAGCACTTCAGCGTTGTAACACTTGGAAAATTGTCCCCAGGCCTGAAAAAGCTAATGTAATTGGCTGCAGGTGGGTTTTCAGGGTTAAACCTAATGCTGATGGTGGTGTTTCCAAGTTCAAAGCCCGTTGTGTAGCAAAAGGATATTCTCAAATCCTAGGAATAGATTTTCATGAAACTTTTGCACCCACTGGACGGATCACTTCTCTCAGGACCATTCTTTCTTTAGCAGCTTATTTTGACTGGGATGTTCATCAAATGGATGTAGTGGCAGCTTTTCTCCAGGGAAACTTAAATGAAACTGTTTATATGGAACAACCTGAAGGAACACTAACTGCTGGAAATGAAGGTAAAGTTTGCCAATTGTTGCGTCCTCTTTATGGCATCAAACAAGCTCCCTTTTGCTGGAATTCACGTATAAATGACTACTTGTGCAAGCTCAACTTCTCCCCCCTTAAGTGTGATCAGTGTGTGTATGTTTGGAGAAACAAATCACAAATCTGTATCATTTATCTTCATGTTGATGATATGGTCATTACTGGTAATCATTTTCTTTGGTTCAAAGACAAAATCAAAACTGAATTTGAGATGGATGATCTTGGTCCTGCCACTTGGATTTTGGGAATGCGTCTCACCAGGAACAGAACAGCACGTACTCTTTCTTTATCACAAGATTCTTATGCTGAAAAAGTTTTGTCCAACTGGAATATGGCCAACTGTAATCCCTGTCTCACTCCCTTATCCCCAAATGATTATCCTGTCAAAGCAACCAGTGAAGAAATTGCTGAATTCAATGCTCTGAAAATCAATTACCGCTCTGCTATTGGTGCACTCAACTATTTGTCTGTTGCAACAAGACCTGATCTCTCTTTTGCAGTTGGTGCATTATCTCAACATCTCATTGAACCAGGTATCAAACACTGGCTTGCTGTCAAACACACTTTCAGATATCTGCGTGCCACTTCATCATCATCTCTCACTTTTGGAGGAAAATGCCCAATTCCAAATCATCCATCACTCTGTCCTCTTATTTACTCTGACACTGATTATGCTGGGGATCCTGATACCAGGCGCTCAACTGGAGGGTATGTTGCCATACTCAATGGAGGAGCTATTTCCTGGAGTTCTAAAAAGCAGCAAGTCGTCACTATCTCTAGTACTGAAGCTGAGTTCAGAGGCATTGTGGATGCTGGATGTGAAGCAATCTGGCTGACTAAATTACTTACTTCCTTCAATATTCCTAAGTCACCTTCACCTTTAATCCTTGCTGACAATGCCAGTTCCATTTCACAATGCAAGGATTCACTCAGATACCGTCAAAGATCAAAACATGTGGACACTCAACTTTGTTGGATTACTGAAAGCATCAACAAAAATCATTTTCAGCTTCAACACATTTCAACTGAACACATGGTGGCTGATCTTCTTACAAAATCTTTAGGAAAAGTCAAGCTGTCTTATCTCCTCAAACTCATGGGTCTGGTATTAAGGGGGGGTGTTGAAATTTCTGCCTCTAATACCTGACCCATTCCTTACTCCAGCTTCTTACCATCGTCTCAAGTCATTCTCCTTGCTCATATCCTCTTTTCCTGACCTTTTCCGCCGAGGAACTTCAAAGATACGAGCTCCAGCATCAAGAACAACATTTCTTTCCCACCCGGAGTCAATGTATTGATTCTGGACCTCGAGGACGTGTTTCTTTACCTGGAGTGTGAATCTTTTCCCCGGCTGGGAACTTTTTCCTTGGATGTGAACCTGTCTCTTTTTCTGTATTGTAGTTTAGTAGTTTTGTCGACGTCGTGTTAGTTTCTATTGTTTTGGATGGTGGACTTTGTCATATAATGAGCCCTCTCTTTGCCATTTCCGTTTTCCCCATCCAAATCTTTTTCTTTCTCTTTCTCTCTATTCTCTTTATCCCTTCCACTGCTTCTTCCTGTCCACTGCTTTCCCTTTTGGCCGCATCTGACAGTCTTTGCACTGTGTGGGGAGAATAGAGTCTTTTGTCCAGTTTTAGCACACGCTTTGTTGTAGTTACTTGTTGTTGTAAGGTGCACAGTTGCTGATTGACCTGTGTTTAGCTTTCCTCTGTGCTAAAACTTCTACATGAGCTGCTGTGGTTAGGACTAAAAGAATCAGAGAAAAGATAACAGAAAAGAAAAGGAAAGAACCTGGACAAAAGACTCTATTCTCCCCACACAGTGCAAAGACTGTCAGATGCGGCCAAAAGGGAAAGCAGTGGACAGGAAGAAGCAGTGGAAGGGATAAAGAGAATAGAGAGAAAGAGAAAGAAAAAGATTTGGATGGGGAAAACGGAAATGGCAAAGAGAGGGCTCATTATATGACAAAGTCCACCATCCAAAACAATAGAAACTAACACGACGTCGACAAAACTACTAAACTACAATACAGAAAAAGAGACAGGTTCACATCCAAGGAAAAAGTTCCCAGCCGGGGAAAAGATTCACACTCCAGGTAAAGAAACACGTCCTCGAGGTCCAGAATCAATACATTGACTCCGGGTGGGAAAGAAATGTTGTTCTTGATGCTGGAGCTCGTATCTTTGAAGTTCCTCGGCGGAAAAGGTCAGGAAAAGAGGATATGAGCAAGGAGAATGACTTGAGACGATGGTAAGAAGCTGGAGTAAGGAATGGGTCAGGTATTAGAGGCAGAAATTTCAACACAGGCAACTGGCCAGGAAAGGAAGCATGGGTTTGTTTACCCAACACACACGGTTCACAAAAATGCATTTCAGAGTCAGACAAACTAGAACTAGATACATCAGATGCCATTCCATTAAAAAGTTTTTGAATATATGGGGCGTAGGGATGTCCTAATCTGTTGTGCCAGAGAGTTAGAGACTGACTTGAAGCTTTTGCATAGAGAGCTGAGGAATTAGGGGGAGACATGCCTTGTGGAACCACAGAAACTTCAAATAATGAATTGGAGATGACTCCTCCCATATAATTCTTTCCATTACGTGAAATAATGAAGTTTGATGTAGGATTAACTGGTGCAGGGATGAGAAGACAACCAGTTCTCCAAAGACGTCCCAGGGAGATGAGATTCCTTCCAAGATCAGGGACATAAAGAGCATCAGAAAAGAAAACTTTTCCTTCCATTCCTCCAGAAGCAGCAACAGTTCCTTTTCCAGTTGCATAGATTGATTTCCCAATACCAGCAAGTTGAATTCGAATGTTGACAGGTTGAAAACTGATAAAACTGTCTCTGTTGTTAAACATATGACAGCTGGCCCCAGAATCAATAATTGGAGAAAGGTTTGATGAATGAGAAGCCATGGAAGCAGAAGCGTTGATAATGCAGTCAGAATTTGATTTTTCAGACAAACAGGCAACAGCTGTAAAAAGAAATTCTTCATCAGAAGGGAAGACAAAAGCACAATTGGCTGTGACATCAGGTTGTTCTTCCTGAGGAGGGGAAACAGGAGTTGCTTTGTTGGAATTGTCCTTTGATGGGGCAGCTGAGTTGGCTTGGTTCTTCTTGGGACGGAGTTCAGGATGTTGAACAAAGCAATGATTGTCATCATGTCCAACATTTTGACCATGAACAGAACATGAGAGTTCGCTGCGTGCCTTGGATTTGGATGATTTAGATGATTTAGCTGAGGCAGAGTGAGCATTGACATTTGACATAGCATTGTGAAATTCATCAACAACTTTGTCATCAGCTGCGTAATCCAGGAAAGAAGATAAAACATCATCCAGATGCAGGTGATCAATTTCCTGTCTGTCTCTTGTTGAAATTTCTGCCTCTAATACCTGACCCATTCCTTACTCCAGCTTCTTACCATCGTCTCAAGTCATTCTCCTTGCTCATATCCTCTTTTCCTGACCTTTTCCGCCGAGGAACTTCAAAGATACGAGCTCCAGCATCAAGAACAACATTTCTTTCCCACCCGGAGTCAATGTATTGATTCTGGACCTCGAGGACGTGTTTCTTTACCTGGAGTGTGAATCTTTTCCCCGGCTGGGAACTTTTTCCTTGGATGTGAACCTGTCTCTTTTTCTGTATTGTAGTTTAGTAGTTTTGTCGACGTCGTGTTAGTTTCTATTGTTTTGGATGGTGGACTTTGTCATATAATGAGCCCTCTCTTTGCCATTTCCGTTTTCCCCATCCAAATCTTTTTCTTTCTCTTTCTCTCTATTCTCTTTATCCCTTCCACTGCTTCTTCCTGTCCACTGCTTTCCCTTTTGGCCGCATCTGACAGTCTTTGCACTGTGTGGGGAGAATAGAGTCTTTTGTCCAGTTTTAGCACACGCTTTGTTGTAGTTACTTGTTGTTGTAAGGTGCACAGTTGCTGATTGACCTGTGTTTAGGTATGTTTGTTTTTGCAATGAAATCCAAATCTTTTTCTTTCTCTTTCTCTCTATTCTCTTTATCCCTTCCACTGCTTCTTCCTGTCCACTGCTTTCCCTTTTGGCCGCATCTGACAGTCTTTGCACTGTGTGGGGAGAATAGAGTCTTTTGTCCAGTTTTAGCACACGCTTTGTTGTAGTTACTTGTTGTTGTAAGGTGCACAGTTGCTGATTGACCTGTGTTTAGCTTTCCTCTGTGCTAAAACTTCTACAGGTTATGGGCCCAGTTGCCTAAAGCACCTTTCTCAAGAATACTTACAACAAAACCGCTTACTGGACAATAAAACAGCCTTTTCTCTCAGATTTTGGATCATCCTCTTCACATCTCATCTTCTTTCTCTCCAAATCTTTGCTGTTGACTCGACCAAATCATGGCCTCCAATCAGGATTCAAGTAAGGTTATGGTCACCCCTCTTACTGACGAATCCTATGACACCTGGGAACACATTATGCGTCTTCACTTTGAAGTTCTGGATCTTTTTGGCATTGTTTCTGGACAAGTCCCTGCCCCTGTTCCTCACAATGATGGTTCACCTTCAGACGCTGAAATCAAAGCTCAACTTGCTTTATGGATCAAAAATGACACCAGGTGCAGGTATGAAATCATCACCAGATTGGATGATGTTAACAAGAAGCTGGTCAACACTTGCCACACCTCTGCTCAAATGTGGTCTGTTCTTGCAAGAAGACACGCCAGCAATAAAGTTGGATCTGTTGAAATTTCTGCCTCTAATACCTGACCCATTCCTTACTCCAGCTTCTTACCATCGTCTCAAGTCATTCTCCTTGCTCATATCCTCTTTTCCTGACCTTTTCCGCCGAGGAACTTCAAAGATACGAGCTCCAGCATCAAGAACAACATTTCTTTCCCACCCGGAGTCAATGTATTGATTCTGGACCTCGAGGACGTGTTTCTTTACCTGGAGTGTGAATCTTTTCCCCGGCTGGGAACTTTTTCCTTGGATGTGAACCTGTCTCTTTTTCTGTATTGTAGTTTAGTAGTTTTGTCGACGTCGTGTTAGTTTCTATTGTTTTGGATGGTGGACTTTGTCATATAATGAGCCCTCTCTTTGCCATTTCCGTTTTCCCCATCCAAATCTTTTTCTTTCTCTTTCTCTCTATTCTCTTTATCCCTTCCACTGCTTCTTCCTGTCCACTGCTTTCCCTTTTGGCCGCATCTGACAGTCTTTGCACTGTGTGGGGAGAATAGAGTCTTTTGTCCAGGTTCTTTCCTTTTCTTTTCTGTTATCTTTTCTCTGATTCTTTTAGTCCTAACCACAGCAGCTCACACTTGTGTCCCTTATAGTTTTAGCACACGCTTTGTTGTAGTTACTTGTTGTTGTAAGGTGCACAGTTGCTGATTGACCTGTGTTTAGGTATGTTTGTTTTTGCAATGAAATCCAAATCTTTTTCTTTCTCTTTCTCTCTATTCTCTTTATCCCTTCCACTGCTTCTTCCTGTCCACTGCTTTCCCTTTTGGCCGCATCTGACAGTCTTTGCACTGTGTGGGGAGAATAGAGTCTTTTGTCCAGTTTTAGCACACGCTTTGTTGTAGTTACTTGTTGTTGTAAGGTGCACAGTTGCTGATTGACCTGTGTTTAGCTTTCCTCTGTGCTAAAACTTCTACAGGTTATGGGCCCAGTTGCCTAAAGCACCTTTCTCAAGAATACTTACAACAAAACCGCTTACTGGACAATAAAACAGCCTTTTCTCTCAGATTTTGGATCATCCTCTTCACATCTCATCTTCTTTCTCTCCAAATCTTTGCTGTTGACTCGACCAAATCATGGCCTCCAATCAGGATTCAAGTAAGGTTATGGTCACCCCTCTTACTGACGAATCCTATGACACCTGGGAACACATTATGCGTCTTCACTTTGAAGTTCTGGATCTTTTTGGCATTGTTTCTGGACAAGTCCCTGCCCCTGTTCCTCACAATGATGGTTCACCTTCAGACGCTGAAATCAAAGCTCAACTTGCTTTATGGATCAAAAATGACACCAGGTGCAGGTATGAAATCATCACCAGATTGGATGATGTTAACAAGAAGCTGGTCAACACTTGCCACACCTCTGCTCAAATGTGGTCTGTTCTTGCAAGAAGACACGCCAGCAATAAAGTTGGATCACGGATTTCTCACTTTCTCTCTATGGTTACTCTTTCTCTTTCTGAAGGAGGAGACCCCAAAACTCATGTTGATGCATTCAAAGGCATTAACTTCCATATGATCCGTTCTGGGCTCATCATTCCCCAGGAAATTCTTATTTATCTCTTTTTTGCCACTCTTCCACCTTCCTTCAAACATTGGCGTGGTTTGCTCACCAGAGACAGACAGGAAATTGATCACCTGCATCTGGATGATGTTTTATCTTCTTTCCTGGATTACGCTGCTGATGACAAAGTTGTTGATGAATTTCACAATGCTATGTCAAATGTCAATGCTCACTCTGCCTCAGCCAAATCATCAAAATCATCCAAATCCAAGGCACGCAGCAAACTCTCATGTTCTGTTCATGGTCAAAATGTTGGACATGATGACAATCATTGCTTTGTTCAACATCCTGAATTGCGTCCCAAGAAGAACCAAGCCAACTCAGCTGCCCCATCAAAGGACAATTCCAACAAAGCAACTCCTGTTCCCCCTCCTCAGGAAGAACAACCTGATGTCACGGCCAATTGTGCTTTTGTCTTCCCTTCTGATGAAGAATTTCTTTTTACAGCTGTTGCCTGCTTGTCTGAAAAATCAAATTCTGACTGCATTATCAACGCTTCTGCTTCCATGGCTTCTCATTCCTCAAACCTTTCTCCAATTATTGATTCTGGGGCCAGCTGTCATATGTTTAACAACAGAGACAGTTTCATCACCTTTCAACCTGTCAACATTCGAATTCAACTTGCTGGTATTGGGAAATCAATCTATGCAACTGGAAAAGGAACTGTTGCTGCTTCTGGAGGAATGGAAGGAAAAGTTTTCTTTTCTGATGCTCTTTATGTCCCTGATCTTGGAAGGAATCTCATCTCCCTGGGACGTCTTTGGAGAACTGGTTGTCTTCTCATCCCTGCACCAGTTAATCCTACATCAAACTTCATTATTTCACGTAATGGAAAGAATTATATGGGAGGAGTCATCTCCAATTCATTATTTGAAGTTTCTGTGGTTCCACAAGGCATGTCTCCCCCTAATTCCTCAGCTCTTTATGCAAAAGCTTCAAGTCAGTCTCTAACTCTCTGGCACAACAGATTAGGACATCCATACGCCCCATATATTCAAAAACTTTTTAATGGAATGGCATCTGATGTATCTAGTTCTAGTTTGTCTGATTCTGAAATGCATTTTTGTGAACCGTGTGTGTTGGGTAAACAAACCCATGCTTCCTTTCCTGGCCAGTTGCCTGTTGCCAAAAATCCTCTTGAAGTTATCCACACGGATTTATCTGGGAAAATTCAACCTCCTTCTTTTGATGGTTCTCAGTATTACCTTAAGTTCACTGATCAGGCCACTTCATACCGTCATGTTTACCTTCTTTCCTCAAAAGCCCAAGTATTCAAATATTTCTTGGAATACAAGGCATCTGTAGAGCTGCAATCTGGCTTCAAAATCAAAAAGCTTGTTTGTGACGGTGGTGGTGAGTATATCAACTCTAGTCTGGTCAACTTTCTTAAACAACATGGCATTGCTCTTCAAGTTACGGCTCCTTACACTCCCCAACAAAATCCAATTTCTGAGAGAGGAAACCGTATTACCACTGAAAAATCCAAAACCATGATGTTTCATTCTAATGCACCAATTCACCTATGGTCTGAAGCAGTTAAAACAGCAGTATATCTTGAAAACAGATTACCAACCAAAGCTCTTCAAAACAAATCAACTCCTTTTGAAGCCTGGAATAAATCCAAACCCAGAGTCTCACACCTCAGAGTTTTTGGTTGTGCTTGCTATGCTTTTCTTGATAAACATCAACGTCCTGGAAAGTTTTCAGCTAATGCCAGAAAGTGTGTCATGCTTGGATATGAAGTTGGAACAACAAATTATCGTGTTTGGGATCTTGAGCTTAAAAAGATTGTTATTGCCAAATCTGTGGCCTTCAATGAAAATTTCTTCCCCTTTCTTGACTCCAGATTTAAGCGCCCTCAATGGTCACAACTGATGAAGCAAATTCCAGATCAAATTCATGACAGTCAACCACTTCCAACACCTGGACTTTCCTTTTCTCCAGCTCAATCTCCTTCTGAGTCTCCAACTCATGATCCATCCTCAGGAAACATTTCTGATTCACATTCTGAAGATAATTCTCCTTCTTCTTCTTCTTCCTCTGATTTTCACATGTCCGGCACACCTTCTAATTCAACTCCTTGTCCTTCACCTGGCCACTTAACAAGATTACCTCATTCCAATGTCCCAGATGAAGAAGGTTCCAGTCAATCTGATCCATCATATTCATCAATTGAGCCAGACAATCCAGCAGATCCTGATTATGTTCCCTCATCACAATCCCCCAGTTATTCTGACAACTCTTCAGCTGAAACATCCACTCCTGAACATTTACGTCAGATTTATTATGATCATTATCAACATGATTCCTACTCTGATTCTCCTGACCCTCTTGGGTTATATGCAGCAAATGCCTTTGCTTTCTCTCTAGAAGCTCCCTTGCTAGCTCATGAAATTCCTGAACCCCAGTGTTATAAGCAAGCAATCTATTCCAAATATTCAGCAGAATGGGCAGAGGCTGTGAAACATGAACATCAAGCACTTCAGCGTTGTAACACTTGGAAAATTGTCCCCAGGCCTGAAAAAGCTAATGTAATTGGCTGCAGGTGGGTTTTCAGGGTTAAACCTAATGCTGATGGTGGTGTTTCCAAGTTCAAAGCCCGTTGTGTAGCAAAAGGATATTCTCAAATCCTAGGAATAGATTTTCATGAAACTTTTGCACCCACTGGACGGATCACTTCTCTCAGGACCATTCTTTCTTTAGCAGCTTATTTTGACTGGGATGTTCATCAAATGGATGTAGTGGCAGCTTTTCTCCAGGGAAACTTAAATGAAACTGTTTATATGGAACAACCTGAAGGAACACTAACTGCTGGAAATGAAGGTAAAGTTTGCCAATTGTTGCGTCCTCTTTATGGCATCAAACAAGCTCCCTTTTGCTGGAATTCACGTATAAATGACTACTTGTGCAAGCTCAACTTCTCCCCCCTTAAGTGTGATCAGTGTGTGTATGTTTGGAGAAACAAATCACAAATCTGTATCATTTATCTTCATGTTGATGATATGGTCATTACTGGTAATCATTTTCTTTGGTTCAAAGACAAAATCAAAACTGAATTTGAGATGGATGATCTTGGTCCTGCCACTTGGATTTTGGGAATGCGTCTCACCAGGAACAGAACAGCACGTACTCTTTCTTTATCACAAGATTCTTATGCTGAAAAAGTTTTGTCCAACTGGAATATGGCCAACTGTAATCCCTGTCTCACTCCCTTATCCCCAAATGATTATCCTGTCAAAGCAACCAGTGAAGAAATTGCTGAATTCAATGCTCTGAAAATCAATTACCGCTCTGCTATTGGTGCACTCAACTATTTGTCTGTTGCAACAAGACCTGATCTCTCTTTTGCAGTTGGTGCATTATCTCAACATCTCATTGAACCAGGTATCAAACACTGGCTTGCTGTCAAACACACTTTCAGATATCTGCGTGCCACTTCATCATCATCTCTCACTTTTGGAGGAAAATGCCCAATTCCAAATCATCCATCACTCTGTCCTCTTATTTACTCTGACACTGATTATGCTGGGGATCCTGATACCAGGCGCTCAACTGGAGGGTATGTTGCCATACTCAATGGAGGAGCTATTTCCTGGAGTTCTAAAAAGCAGCAAGTCGTCACTATCTCTAGTACTGAAGCTGAGTTCAGAGGCATTGTGGATGCTGGATGTGAAGCAATCTGGCTGACTAAATTACTTACTTCCTTCAATATTCCTAAGTCACCTTCACCTTTAATCCTTGCTGACAATGCCAGTTCCATTTCACAATGCAAGGATTCACTCAGATACCGTCAAAGATCAAAACATGTGGACACTCAACTTTGTTGGATTACTGAAAGCATCAACAAAAATCATTTTCAGCTTCAACACATTTCAACTGAACACATGGTGGCTGATCTTCTTACAAAATCTTTAGGAAAAGTCAAGCTGTCTTATCTCCTCAAACTCATGGGTCTGGTATTAAGGGGGGGTGTTGAAATTTCTGCCTCTAATACCTGACCCATTCCTTACTCCAGCTTCTTACCATCGTCTCAAGTCATTCTCCTTGCTCATATCCTCTTTTCCTGACCTTTTCCGCCGAGGAACTTCAAAGATACGAGCTCCAGCATCAAGAACAACATTTCTTTCCCACCCGGAGTCAATGTATTGATTCTGGACCTCGAGGACGTGTTTCTTTACCTGGAGTGTGAATCTTTTCCCCGGCTGGGAACTTTTTCCTTGGATGTGAACCTGTCTCTTTTTCTGTATTGTAGTTTAGTAGTTTTGTCGACGTCGTGTTAGTTTCTATTGTTTTGGATGGTGGACTTTGTCATATAATGAGCCCTCTCTTTGCCATTTCCGTTTTCCCCATCCAAATCTTTTTCTTTCTCTTTCTCTCTATTCTCTTTATCCCTTCCACTGCTTCTTCCTGTCCACTGCTTTCCCTTTTGGCCGCATCTGACAGTCTTTGCACTGTGTGGGGAGAATAGAGTCTTTTGTCCAGGTTCTTTCCTTTTCTTTTCTGTTATCTTTTCTCTGATTCTTTTAGTCCTAACCACAGCAGCTCACACTTGTGTCCCTTATAGTTTTAGCACACGCTTTGTTGTAGTTACTTGTTGTTGTAAGGTGCACAGTTGCTGATTGACCTGTGTTTAGGTATGTTTGTTTTTGCAATGAAATCCAAATCTTTTTCTTTCTCTTTCTCTCTATTCTCTTTATCCCTTCCACTGCTTCTTCCTGTCCACTGCTTTCCCTTTTGGCCGCATCTGACAGTCTTTGCACTGTGTGGGGAGAATAGAGTCTTTTGTCCAGTTTTAGCACACGCTTTGTTGTAGTTACTTGTTGTTGTAAGGTGCACAGTTGCTGATTGACCTGTGTTTAGCTTTCCTCTGTGCTAAAACTTCTACAGGATCACGGATTTCTCACTTTCTCTCTATGGTTACTCTTTCTCTTTCTGAAGGAGGAGACCCCAAAACTCATGTTGATGCATTCAAAGGCATTAACTTCCATATGATCCGTTCTGGGCTCATCATTCCCCAGGAAATTCTTATTTATCTCTTTTTTGCCACTCTTCCACCTTCCTTCAAACATTGGCGTGGTTTGCTCACCAGAGACAGACAGGAAATTGATCACCTGCATCTGGATGATGTTTTATCTTCTTTCCTGGATTACGCTGCTGATGACAAAGTTGTTGATGAATTTCACAATGCTATGTCAAATGTCAATGCTCACTCTGCCTCAGCCAAATCATCAAAATCATCCAAATCCAAGGCACGCAGCAAACTCTCATGTTCTGTTCATGGTCAAAATGTTGGACATGATGACAATCATTGCTTTGTTCAACATCCTGAATTGCGTCCCAAGAAGAACCAAGCCAACTCAGCTGCCCCATCAAAGGACAATTCCAACAAAGCAACTCCTGTTCCCCCTCCTCAGGAAGAACAACCTGATGTCACGGCCAATTGTGCTTTTGTCTTCCCTTCTGATGAAGAATTTCTTTTTACAGCTGTTGCCTGCTTGTCTGAAAAATCAAATTCTGACTGCATTATCAACGCTTCTGCTTCCATGGCTTCTCATTCCTCAAACCTTTCTCCAATTATTGATTCTGGGGCCAGCTGTCATATGTTTAACAACAGAGACAGTTTCATCACCTTTCAACCTGTCAACATTCGAATTCAACTTGCTGGTATTGGGAAATCAATCTATGCAACTGGAAAAGGAACTGTTGCTGCTTCTGGAGGAATGGAAGGAAAAGTTTTCTTTTCTGATGCTCTTTATGTCCCTGATCTTGGAAGGAATCTCATCTCCCTGGGACGTCTTTGGAGAACTGGTTGTCTTCTCATCCCTGCACCAGTTAATCCTACATCAAACTTCATTATTTCACGTAATGGAAAGAATTATATGGGAGGAGTCATCTCCAATTCATTATTTGAAGTTTCTGTGGTTCCACAAGGCATGTCTCCCCCTAATTCCTCAGCTCTTTATGCAAAAGCTTCAAGTCAGTCTCTAACTCTCTGGCACAACAGATTAGGACATCCATACGCCCCATATATTCAAAAACTTTTTAATGGAATGGCATCTGATGTATCTAGTTCTAGTTTGTCTGATTCTGAAATGCATTTTTGTGAACCGTGTGTGTTGGGTAAACAAACCCATGCTTCCTTTCCTGGCCAGTTGCCTGTTGCCAAAAATCCTCTTGAAGTTATCCACACGGATTTATCTGGGAAAATTCAACCTCCTTCTTTTGATGGTTCTCAGTATTACCTTAAGTTCACTGATCAGGCCACTTCATACCGTCATGTTTACCTTCTTTCCTCAAAAGCCCAAGTATTCAAATATTTCTTGGAATACAAGGCATCTGTAGAGCTGCAATCTGGCTTCAAAATCAAAAAGCTTGTTTGTGACGGTGGTGGTGAGTATATCAACTCTAGTCTGGTCAACTTTCTTAAACAACATGGCATTGCTCTTCAAGTTACGGCTCCTTACACTCCCCAACAAAATCCAATTTCTGAGAGAGGAAACCGTATTACCACTGAAAAATCCAAAACCATGATGTTTCATTCTAATGCACCAATTCACCTATGGTCTGAAGCAGTTAAAACAGCAGTATATCTTGAAAACAGATTACCAACCAAAGCTCTTCAAAACAAATCAACTCCTTTTGAAGCCTGGAATAAATCCAAACCCAGAGTCTCACACCTCAGAGTTTTTGGTTGTGCTTGCTATGCTTTTCTTGATAAACATCAACGTCCTGGAAAGTTTTCAGCTAATGCCAGAAAGTGTGTCATGCTTGGATATGAAGTTGGAACAACAAATTATCGTGTTTGGGATCTTGAGCTTAAAAAGATTGTTATTGCCAAATCTGTGGCCTTCAATGAAAATTTCTTCCCCTTTCTTGACTCCAGATTTAAGCGCCCTCAATGGTCACAACTGATGAAGCAAATTCCAGATCAAATTCATGACAGTCAACCACTTCCAACACCTGGACTTTCCTTTTCTCCAGCTCAATCTCCTTCTGAGTCTCCAACTCATGATCCATCCTCAGGAAACATTTCTGATTCACATTCTGAAGATAATTCTCCTTCTTCTTCTTCTTCCTCTGATTTTCACATGTCCGGCACACCTTCTAATTCAACTCCTTGTCCTTCACCTGGCCACTTAACAAGATTACCTCATTCCAATGTCCCAGATGAAGAAGGTTCCAGTCAATCTGATCCATCATATTCATCAATTGAGCCAGACAATCCAGCAGATCCTGATTATGTTCCCTCATCACAATCCCCCAGTTATTCTGACAACTCTTCAGCTGAAACATCCACTCCTGAACATTTACGTCAGATTTATTATGATCATTATCAACATGATTCCTACTCTGATTCTCCTGACCCTCTTGGGTTATATGCAGCAAATGCCTTTGCTTTCTCTCTAGAAGCTCCCTTGCTAGCTCATGAAATTCCTGAACCCCAGTGTTATAAGCAAGCAATCTATTCCAAATATTCAGCAGAATGGGCAGAGGCTGTGAAACATGAACATCAAGCACTTCAGCGTTGTAACACTTGGAAAATTGTCCCCAGGCCTGAAAAAGCTAATGTAATTGGCTGCAGGTGGGTTTTTGTTGAAATTTCTGCCTCTAATACCTGACCCATTCCTTACTCCAGCTTCTTACCATCGTCTCAAGTCATTCTCCTTGCTCATATCCTCTTTTCCTGACCTTTTCCGCCGAGGAACTTCAAAGATACGAGCTCCAGCATCAAGAACAACATTTCTTTCCCACCCGGAGTCAATGTATTGATTCTGGACCTCGAGGACGTGTTTCTTTACCTGGAGTGTGAATCTTTTCCCCGGCTGGGAACTTTTTCCTTGGATGTGAACCTGTCTCTTTTTCTGTATTGTAGTTTAGTAGTTTTGTCGACGTCGTGTTAGTTTCTATTGTTTTGGATGGTGGACTTTGTCATATAATGAGCCCTCTCTTTGCCATTTCCGTTTTCCCCATCCAAATCTTTTTCTTTCTCTTTCTCTCTATTCTCTTTATCCCTTCCACTGCTTCTTCCTGTCCACTGCTTTCCCTTTTGGCCGCATCTGACAGTCTTTGCACTGTGTGGGGAGAATAGAGTCTTTTGTCCAGGTTCTTTCCTTTTCTTTTCTGTTATCTTTTCTCTGATTCTTTTAGTCCTAACCACAGCAGCTCACACTTGTGTCCCTTATAGTTTTAGCACACGCTTTGTTGTAGTTACTTGTTGTTGTAAGGTGCACAGTTGCTGATTGACCTGTGTTTAGGTATGTTTGTTTTTGCAATGAAATCCAAATCTTTTTCTTTCTCTTTCTCTCTATTCTCTTTATCCCTTCCACTGCTTCTTCCTGTCCACTGCTTTCCCTTTTGGCCGCATCTGACAGTCTTTGCACTGTGTGGGGAGAATAGAGTCTTTTGTCCAGTTTTAGCACACGCTTTGTTGTAGTTACTTGTTGTTGTAAGGTGCACAGTTGCTGATTGACCTGTGTTTAGCTTTCCTCTGTGCTAAAACTTCTACAGGATCACGGATTTCTCACTTTCTCTCTATGGTTACTCTTTCTCTTTCTGAAGGAGGAGACCCCAAAACTCATGTTGATGCATTCAAAGGCATTAACTTCCATATGATCCGTTCTGGGCTCATCATTCCCCAGGAAATTCTTATTTATCTCTTTTTTGCCACTCTTCCACCTTCCTTCAAACATTGGCGTGGTTTGCTCACCAGAGACAGACAGGAAATTGATCACCTGCATCTGGATGATGTTTTATCTTCTTTCCTGGATTACGCTGCTGATGACAAAGTTGTTGATGAATTTCACAATGCTATGTCAAATGTCAATGCTCACTCTGCCTCAGCCAAATCATCAAAATCATCCAAATCCAAGGCACGCAGCAAACTCTCATGTTCTGTTCATGGTCAAAATGTTGGACATGATGACAATCATTGCTTTGTTCAACATCCTGAATTGCGTCCCAAGAAGAACCAAGCCAACTCAGCTGCCCCATCAAAGGACAATTCCAACAAAGCAACTCCTGTTCCCCCTCCTCAGGAAGAACAACCTGATGTCACGGCCAATTGTGCTTTTGTCTTCCCTTCTGATGAAGAATTTCTTTTTACAGCTGTTGCCTGCTTGTCTGAAAAATCAAATTCTGACTGCATTATCAACGCTTCTGCTTCCATGGCTTCTCATTCCTCAAACCTTTCTCCAATTATTGATTCTGGGGCCAGCTGTCATATGTTTAACAACAGAGACAGTTTCATCACCTTTCAACCTGTCAACATTCGAATTCAACTTGCTGGTATTGGGAAATCAATCTATGCAACTGGAAAAGGAACTGTTGCTGCTTCTGGAGGAATGGAAGGAAAAGTTTTCTTTTCTGATGCTCTTTATGTCCCTGATCTTGGAAGGAATCTCATCTCCCTGGGACGTCTTTGGAGAACTGGTTGTCTTCTCATCCCTGCACCAGTTAATCCTACATCAAACTTCATTATTTCACGTAATGGAAAGAATTATATGGGAGGAGTCATCTCCAATTCATTATTTGAAGTTTCTGTGGTTCCACAAGGCATGTCTCCCCCTAATTCCTCAGCTCTTTATGCAAAAGCTTCAAGTCAGTCTCTAACTCTCTGGCACAACAGATTAGGACATCCATACGCCCCATATATTCAAAAACTTTTTAATGGAATGGCATCTGATGTATCTAGTTCTAGTTTGTCTGATTCTGAAATGCATTTTTGTGAACCGTGTGTGTTGGGTAAACAAACCCATGCTTCCTTTCCTGGCCAGTTGCCTGTTGCCAAAAATCCTCTTGAAGTTATCCACACGGATTTATCTGGGAAAATTCAACCTCCTTCTTTTGATGGTTCTCAGTATTACCTTAAGTTCACTGATCAGGCCACTTCATACCGTCATGTTTACCTTCTTTCCTCAAAAGCCCAAGTATTCAAATATTTCTTGGAATACAAGGCATCTGTAGAGCTGCAATCTGGCTTCAAAATCAAAAAGCTTGTTTGT
The DNA here is from genome assembly GCA_030280995.1 of Hemileia vastatrix. Classification (NCBI taxonomy): domain Eukaryota; kingdom Fungi; phylum Basidiomycota; class Pucciniomycetes; order Pucciniales; family Zaghouaniaceae; genus Hemileia; species Hemileia vastatrix. Next base: position 17,237,759 of record JASXTE010000015.1, read on the forward strand.
GACGGTGGTGGTGAGTATATCAACTCTAGTCTGGTCAACTTTCTTAAACAACATGGCATTGCTCTTCAAGTTACGGCTCCTTACACTCCCCAACAAAATCCAATTTCTGAGAGAGGAAACCGTATTACCACTGAAAAATCCAAAACCATGATGTTTCATTCTAATGCACCAATTCACCTATGGTCTGAAGCAGTTAAAACAGCAGTATATCTTGAAAACAGATTACCAACCAAAGCTCTTCAAAACAAATCAACTCCTTTTGAAGCCTGGAATAAATCCAAACCCAGAGTCTCACACCTCAGAGTTTTTGGTTGTGCTTGCTATGCTTTTCTTGATAAACATCAACGTCCTGGAAAGTTTTCAGCTAATGCCAGAAAGTGTGTCATGCTTGGATATGAAGTTGGAACAACAAATTATCGTGTTTGGGATCTTGAGCTTAAAAAGATTGTTATTGCCAAATCTGTGGCCTTCAATGAAAATTTCTTCCCCTTTCTTGACTCCAGATTTAAGCGCCCTCAATGGTCACAACTGATGAAGCAAATTCCAGATCAAATTCATGACAGTCAACCACTTCCAACACCTGGACTTTCCTTTTCTCCAGCTCAATCTCCTTCTGAGTCTCCAACTCATGATCCATCCTCAGGAAACATTTCTGATTCACATTCTGAAGATAATTCTCCTTCTTCTTCTTCTTCCTCTGATTTTCACATGTCCGGCACACCTTCTAATTCAACTCCTTGTCCTTCACCTGGCCACTTAACAAGATTACCTCATTCCAATGTCCCAGATGAAGAAGGTTCCAGTCAATCTGATCCATCATATTCATCAATTGAGCCAGACAATCCAGCAGATCCTGATTATGTTCCCTCATCACAATCCCCCAGTTATTCTGACAACTCTTCAGCTGAAACATCCACTCCTGAACATTTACGTCAGATTTATTATGATCATTATCAACATGATTCCTACTCTGATTCTCCTGACCCTCTTGGGTTATATGCAGCAAATGCCTTTGCTTTCTCTCTAGAAGCTCCCTTGCTAGCTCATGAAATTCCTGAACCCCAGTGTTATAAGCAAGCAATCTATTCCAAATATTCAGCAGAATGGGCAGAGGCTGTGAAACATGAACATCAAGCACTTCAGCGTTGTAACACTTGGAAAATTGTCCCCAGGCCTGAAAAAGCTAATGTAATTGGCTGCAGGTGGGTTTTTGTTGAAATTTCTGCCTCTAATACCTGACCCATTCCTTACTCCAGCTTCTTACCATCGTCTCAAGTCATTCTCCTTGCTCATATCCTCTTTTCCTGACCTTTTCCGCCGAGGAACTTCAAAGATACGAGCTCCAGCATCAAGAACAACATTTCTTTCCCACCCGGAGTCAATGTATTGATTCTGGACCTCGAGGACGTGTTTCTTTACCTGGAGTGTGAATCTTTTCCCCGGCTGGGAACTTTTTCCTTGGATGTGAACCTGTCTCTTTTTCTGTATTGTAGTTTAGTAGTTTTGTCGACGTCGTGTTAGTTTCTATTGTTTTGGATGGTGGACTTTGTCATATAATGAGCCCTCTCTTTGCCATTTCCGTTTTCCCCATCCAAATCTTTTTCTTTCTCTTTCTCTCTATTCTCTTTATCCCTTCCACTGCTTCTTCCTGTCCACTGCTTTCCCTTTTGGCCGCATCTGACAGTCTTTGCACTGTGTGGGGAGAATAGAGTCTTTTGTCCAGGTTCTTTCCTTTTCTTTTCTGTTATCTTTTCTCTGATTCTTTTAGTCCTAACCACAGCAGCTCACACTTGTGTCCCTTATAGTTTTAGCACACGCTTTGTTGTAGTTACTTGTTGTTGTAAGGTGCACAGTTGCTGATTGACCTGTGTTTAGGTATGTTTGTTTTTGCAATGAAATCCAAATCTTTTTCTTTCTCTTTCTCTCTATTCTCTTTATCCCTTCCACTGCTTCTTCCTGTCCACTGCTTTCCCTTTTGGCCGCATCTGACAGTCTTTGCACTGTGTGGGGAGAATAGAGTCTTTTGTCCAGTTTTAGCACACGCTTTGTTGTAGTTACTTGTTGTTGTAAGGTGCACAGTTGCTGATTGACCTGTGTTTAGCTTTCCTCTGTGCTAAAACTTCTACAGGTTATGGGCCCAGTTGCCTAAAGCACCTTTCTCAAGAATACTTACAACAAAACCGCTTACTGGACAATAAAACAGCCTTTTCTCTCAGATTTTGGATCATCCTCTTCACATCTCATCTTCTTTCTCTCCAAATCTTTGCTGTTGACTCGACCAAATCATGGCCTCCAATCAGGATTCAAGTAAGGTTATGGTCACCCCTCTTACTGACGAATCCTATGACACCTGGGAACACATTATGCGTCTTCACTTTGAAGTTCTGGATCTTTTTGGCATTGTTTCTGGACAAGTCCCTGCCCCTGTTCCTCACAATGATGGTTCACCTTCAGACGCTGAAATCAAAGCTCAACTTGCTTTATGGATCAAAAATGACACCAGGTGCAGGTATGAAATCATCACCAGATTGGATGATGTTAACAAGAAGCTGGTCAACACTTGCCACACCTCTGCTCAAATGTGGTCTGTTCTTGCAAGAAGACACGCCAGCAATAAAGTTGGATCACGGATTTCTCACTTTCTCTCTATGGTTACTCTTTCTCTTTCTGAAGGAGGAGACCCCAAAACTCATGTTGATGCATTCAAAGGCATTAACTTCCATATGATCCGTTCTGGGCTCATCATTCCCCAGGAAATTCTTATTTATCTCTTTTTTGCCACTCTTCCACCTTCCTTCAAACATTGGCGTGGTTTGCTCACCAGAGACAGACAGGAAATTGATCACCTGCATCTGGATGATGTTTTATCTTCTTTCCTGGATTACGCTGCTGATGACAAAGTTGTTGATGAATTTCACAATGCTATGTCAAATGTCAATGCTCACTCTGCCTCAGCCAAATCATCAAAATCATCCAAATCCAAGGCACGCAGCAAACTCTCATGTTCTGTTCATGGTCAAAATGTTGGACATGATGACAATCATTGCTTTGTTCAACATCCTGAATTGCGTCCCAAGAAGAACCAAGCCAACTCAGCTGCCCCATCAAAGGACAATTCCAACAAAGCAACTCCTGTTCCCCCTCCTCAGGAAGAACAACCTGATGTCACGGCCAATTGTGCTTTTGTCTTCCCTTCTGATGAAGAATTTCTTTTTACAGCTGTTGCCTGCTTGTCTGAAAAATCAAATTCTGACTGCATTATCAACGCTTCTGCTTCCATGGCTTCTCATTCCTCAAACCTTTCTCCAATTATTGATTCTGGGGCCAGCTGTCATATGTTTAACAACAGAGACAGTTTCATCACCTTTCAACCTGTCAACATTCGAATTCAACTTGCTGGTATTGGGAAATCAATCTATGCAACTGGAAAAGGAACTGTTGCTGCTTCTGGAGGAATGGAAGGAAAAGTTTTCTTTTCTGATGCTCTTTATGTCCCTGATCTTGGAAGGAATCTCATCTCCCTGGGATGTAGAAGTTTTAGCACAGAGGAAAGCTAAACACAGGTCAATCAGCAACTGTGCACCTTACAACAACAAGTAACTACAACAAAGCGTGTGCTAAAACTGGACAAAAGACTCTATTCTCCCCACACAGTGCAAAGACTGTCAGATGCGGCCAAAAGGGAAAGCAGTGGACAGGAAGAAGCAGTGGAAGGGATAAAGAGAATAGAGAGAAAGAGAAAGAAAAAGATTTGGATTTCATTGCAAAAACAAACATACCTAAACACAGGTCAATCAGCAACTGTGCACCTTACAACAACAAGTAACTACAACAAAGCGTGTGCTAAAACTATAAGGGACACAAGTGTGAGCTGCTGTGGTTAGGACTAAAAGAATCAGAGAAAAGATAACAGAAAAGAAAAGGAAAGAACCTGGACAAAAGACTCTATTCTCCCCACACAGTGCAAAGACTGTCAGATGCGGCCAAAAGGGAAAGCAGTGGACAGGAAGAAGCAGTGGAAGGGATAAAGAGAATAGAGAGAAAGAGAAAGAAAAAGATTTGGATGGGGAAAACGGAAATGGCAAAGAGAGGGCTCATTATATGACAAAGTCCACCATCCAAAACAATAGAAACTAACACGACGTCGACAAAACTACTAAACTACAATACAGAAAAAGAGACAGGTTCACATCCAAGGAAAAAGTTCCCAGCCGGGGAAAAGATTCACACTCCAGGTAAAGAAACACGTCCTCGAGGTCCAGAATCAATACATTGACTCCGGGTGGGAAAGAAATGTTGTTCTTGATGCTGGAGCTCGTATCTTTGAAGTTCCTCGGCGGAAAAGGTCAGGAAAAGAGGATATGAGCAAGGAGAATGACTTGAGACGATGGTAAGAAGCTGGAGTAAGGAATGGGTCAGGTATTAGAGGCAGAAATTTCAACACCCCCCCTTAATACCAGACCCATGAGTTTGAGGAGATAAGACAGCTTGACTTTTCCTAAAGATTTTGTAAGAAGATCAGCCACCATGTGTTCAGTTGAAATGTGTTGAAGCTGAAAATGATTTTTGTTGATGCTTTCAGTAATCCAACAAAGTTGAGTGTCCACATGTTTTGATCTTTGACGGTATCTGAGTGAATCCTTGCATTGTGAAATGGAACTGGCATTGTCAGCAAGGATTAAAGGTGAAGGTGACTTAGGAATATTGAAGGAAGTAAGTAATTTAGTCAGCCAGATTGCTTCACATCCAGCATCCACAATGCCTCTGAACTCAGCTTCAGTACTAGAGATAGTGACGACTTGCTGCTTTTTAGAACTCCAGGAAATAGCTCCTCCATTGAGTATGGCAACATACCCTCCAGTTGAGCGCCTGGTATCAGGATCCCCAGCATAATCAGTGTCAGAGTAAATAAGAGGACAGAGTGATGGATGATTTGGAATTGGGCATTTTCCTCCAAAAGTGAGAGATGATGATGAAGTGGCACGCAGATATCTGAAAGTGTGTTTGACAGCAAGCCAGTGTTTGATACCTGGTTCAATGAGATGTTGAGATAATGCACCAACTGCAAAAGAGAGATCAGGTCTTGTTGCAACAGACAAATAGTTGAGTGCACCAATAGCAGAGCGGTAATTGATTTTCAGAGCATTGAATTCAGCAATTTCTTCACTGGTTGCTTTGACAGGATAATCATTTGGGGATAAGGGAGTGAGACAGGGATTACAGTTGGCCATATTCCAGTTGGACAAAACTTTTTCAGCATAAGAATCTTGTGATAAAGAAAGAGTACGTGCTGTTCTGTTCCTGGTGAGACGCATTCCCAAAATCCAAGTGGCAGGACCAAGATCATCCATCTCAAATTCAGTTTTGATTTTGTCTTTGAACCAAAGAAAATGATTACCAGTAATGACCATATCATCAACATGAAGATAAATGATACAGATTTGTGATTTGTTTCTCCAAACATACACACACTGATCACACTTAAGGGGGGAGAAGTTGAGCTTGCACAAGTAGTCATTTATACGTGAATTCCAGCAAAAGGGAGCTTGTTTGATGCCATAAAGAGGACGCAACAATTGGCAAACTTTACCTTCATTTCCAGCAGTTAGTGTTCCTTCAGGTTGTTCCATATAAACAGTTTCATTTAAGTTTCCCTGGAGAAAAGCTGCCACTACATCCATTTGATGAACATCCCAGTCAAAATAAGCTGCTAAAGAAAGAATGGTCCTGAGAGAAGTGATCCGTCCAGTGGGTGCAAAAGTTTCATGAAAATCTATTCCTAGGATTTGAGAATATCCTTTTGCTACACAACGGGCTTTGAACTTGGAAACACCACCATCAGCATTAGGTTTAACCCTGAAAACCCACCTGCAGCCAATTACATTAGCTTTTTCAGGCCTGGGGACAATTTTCCAAGTGTTACAACGCTGAAGTGCTTGATGTTCATGTTTCACAGCCTCTGCCCATTCTGCTGAATATTTGGAATAGATTGCTTGCTTATAACACTGGGGTTCAGGAATTTCATGAGCTAGCAAGGGAGCTTCTAGAGAGAAAGCAAAGGCATTTGCTGCATATAACCCAAGAGGGTCAGGAGAATCAGAGTAGGAATCATGTTGATAATGATCATAATAAATCTGACGTAAATGTTCAGGAGTGGATGTTTCAGCTGAAGAGTTGTCAGAATAACTGGGGGATTGTGATGAGGGAACATAATCAGGATCTGCTGGATTGTCTGGCTCAATTGATGAATATGATGGATCAGATTGACTGGAACCTTCTTCATCTGGGACATTGGAATGAGGTAATCTTGTTAAGTGGCCAGGTGAAGGACAAGGAGTTGAATTAGAAGGTGTGCCGGACATGTGAAAATCAGAGGAAGAAGAAGAAGAAGGAGAATTATCTTCAGAATGTGAATCAGAAATGTTTCCTGAGGATGGATCATGAGTTGGAGACTCAGAAGGAGATTGAGCTGGAGAAAAGGAAAGTCCAGGTGTTGGAAGTGGTTGACTGTCATGAATTTGATCTGGAATTTGCTTCATCAGTTGTGACCATTGAGGGCGCTTAAATCTGGAGTCAAGAAAGGGGAAGAAATTTTCATTGAAGGCCACAGATTTGGCAATAACAATCTTTTTAAGCTCAAGATCCCAAACACGATAATTTGTTGTTCCAACTTCATATCCAAGCATGACACACTTTCTGGCATTAGCTGAAAACTTTCCAGGACGTTGATGTTTATCAAGAAAAGCATAGCAAGCACAACCAAAAACTCTGAGGTGTGAGACTCTGGGTTTGGATTTATTCCAGGCTTCAAAAGGAGTTGATTTGTTTTGAAGAGCTTTGGTTGGTAATCTGTTTTCAAGATATACTGCTGTTTTAACTGCTTCAGACCATAGGTGAATTGGTGCATTAGAATGAAACATCATGGTTTTGGATTTTTCAGTGGTAATACGGTTTCCTCTCTCAGAAATTGGATTTTGTTGGGGAGTGTAAGGAGCCGTAACTTGAAGAGCAATGCCATGTTGTTTAAGAAAGTTGACCAGACTAGAGTTGATATACTCACCACCACCGTCACAAACAAGCTTTTTGATTTTGAAGCCAGATTGCAGCTCTACAGATGCCTTGTATTCCAAGAAATATTTGAATACTTGGGCTTTTGAGGAAAGAAGGTAAACATGACGGTATGAAGTGGCCTGATCAGTGAACTTAAGGTAATACTGAGAACCATCAAAAGAAGGAGGTTGAATTTTCCCAGATAAATCCGTGTGGATAACTTCAAGAGGATTTTTGGCAACAGGCAACTGGCCAGGAAAGGAAGCATGGGTTTGTTTACCCAACACACACGGTTCACAAAAATGCATTTCAGAATCAGACAAACTAGAACTAGATACATCAGATGCCATTCCATTAAAAAGTTTTTGAATATATGGGGCGTATGGATGTCCTAATCTGTTGTGCCAGAGAGTTAGAGACTGACTTGAAGCTTTTGCATAAAGAGCTGAGGAATTAGGGGGAGACATGCCTTGTGGAACCACAGAAACTTCAAATAATGAATTGGAGATGACTCCTCCCATATAATTCTTTCCATTACGTGAAATAATGAAGTTTGATGTAGGATTAACTGGTGCAGGGATGAGAAGACAACCAGTTCTCCAAAGACGTCCCAGGGAGATGAGATTCCTTCCAAGATCAGGGACATAAAGAGCATCAGAAAAGAAAACTTTTCCTTCCATTCCTCCAGAAGCAGCAACAGTTCCTTTTCCAGTTGCATAGATTGATTTCCCAATACCAGCAAGTTGAATTCGAATGTTGACAGGTTGAAAGGTGATGAAACTGTCTCTGTTGTTAAACATATGACAGCTGGCCCCAGAATCAATAATTGGAGAAAGGTTTGAGGAATGAGAAGCCATGGAAGCAGAAGCGTTGATAATGCAGTCAGAATTTGATTTTTCAGACAAGCAGGCAACAGCTGTAAAAAGAAATTCTTCATCAGAAGGGAAGACAAAAGCACAATTGGCCGTGACATCAGGTTGTTCTTCCTGAGGAGGGGGAACAGGAGTTGCTTTGTTGGAATTGTCCTTTGATGGGGCAGCTGAGTTGGCTTGGTTCTTCTTGGGACGCAATTCAGGATGTTGAACAAAGCAATGATTGTCATCATGTCCAACATTTTGACCATGAACAGAACATGAGAGTTTGCTGCGTGCCTTGGATTTGGATGATTTTGATGATTTGGCTGAGGCAGAGTGAGCATTGACATTTGACATAGCATTGTGAAATTCATCAACAACTTTGTCATCAGCAGCGTAATCCAGGAAAGAAGATAAAACATCATCCAGATGCAGGTGATCAATTTCCTGTCTGTCTCTGGTGAGCAAACCACGCCAATGTTTGAAGGAAGGTGGAAGAGTGGCAAAAAAGAGATAAATAAGAATTTCCTGGGGAATGATGAGCCCAGAACGGATCATATGGAAGTTAATGCCTTTGAATGCATCAACATGAGTTTTGGGGTCTCCTCCTTCAGAAAGAGAAAGAGTAACCATAGAGAGAAAGTGAGAAATCCGTGATCCAACTTTATTGCTGGCGTGTCTTCTTGCAAGAACAGACCACATTTGAGCAGAGGTGTGGCAAGTGTTGACCAGCTTCTTGTTAACATCATCCAATCTGGTGATGATTTCATACCTGCACCTGGTGTCATTTTTGATCCATAAAGCAAGTTGAGCTTTGATTTCAGCGTCTGAAGGTGAACCATCATTGTGAGGAACAGGGGCAGGGACTTGTCCAGAAACAATGCCAAAAAGATCCAGAACTTCAAAGTGAAGACGCATAATGTGTTCCCAGGTGTCATAGGATTCGTCAGTAAGAGGGGTGACCATAACCTTACTTGAATCCTGATTGGAGGCCATGATTTGGTCGAGTCAACAGCAAAGATTTGGAGAGAAAGAAGATGAGATGTGAAGAGGATGATCCAAAATCTGAGAGAAAAGGCTGTTTTATTGTCCAGTAAGCGGTTTTGTTGTAAGTATTCTTGAGAAAGGTGCTTTAGGCAACTGGGCCCATAACCTGTAGAAGTTTTAGCACAGAGGAAAGCTAAACACAGGTCAATCAGCAACTGTGCACCTTACAACAACAAGTAACTACAACAAAGCGTGTGCTAAAACTGGACAAAAGACTCTATTCTCCCCACACAGTGCAAAGACTGTCAGATGCGGCCAAAAGGGAAAGCAGTGGACAGGAAGAAGCAGTGGAAGGGATAAAGAGAATAGAGAGAAAGAGAAAGAAAAAGATTTGGATTTCATTGCAAAAACAAACATACCTAAACACAGGTCAATCAGCAACTGTGCACCTTACAACAACAAGTAACTACAACAAAGCGTGTGCTAAAACTATAAGGGACACAAGTGTGAGCTGCTGTGGTTAGGACTAAAAGAATCAGAGAAAAGATAACAGAAAAGAAAAGGAAAGAACCTGGACAAAAGACTCTATTCTCCCCACACAGTGCAAAGACTGTCAGATGCGGCCAAAAGGGAAAGCAGTGGACAGGAAGAAGCAGTGGAAGGGATAAAGAGAATAGAGAGAAAGAGAAAGAAAAAGATTTGGATGGGGAAAACGGAAATGGCAAAGAGAGGGCTCATTATATGACAAAGTCCACCATCCAAAACAATAGAAACTAACACGACGTCGACAAAACTACTAAACTACAATACAGAAAAAGAGACAGGTTCACATCCAAGGAAAAAGTTCCCAGCCGGGGAAAAGATTCACACTCCAGGTAAAGAAACACGTCCTCGAGGTCCAGAATCAATACATTGACTCCGGGTGGGAAAGAAATGTTGTTCTTGATGCTGGAGCTCGTATCTTTGAAGTTCCTCGGCGGAAAAGGTCAGGAAAAGAGGATATGAGCAAGGAGAATGACTTGAGACGATGGTAAGAAGCTGGAGTAAGGAATGGGTCAGGTATTAGAGGCAGAAATTTCAACATGGGACGTCTTTGGAGAACTGGTTGTCTTCTCATCCCTGCACCAGTTAATCCTACATCAAACTTCATTATTTCACGTAATGGAAAGAATTATATGGGAGGAGTCATCTCCAATTCATTATTTGAAGTTTCTGTGGTTCCACAAGGCATGTCTCCCCCTAATTCCTCAGCTCTTTATGCAAAAGCTTCAAGTCAGTCTCTAACTCTCTGGCACAACAGATTAGGACATCCATACGCCCCATATATTCAAAAACTTTTTAATGGAATGGCATCTGATGTATCTAGTTCTAGTTTGTCTGATTCTGAAATGCATTTTTGTGAACCGTGTGTGTTGGGTAAACAAACCCATGCTTCCTTTCCTGGCCAGTTGCCTGTTGCCAAAAATCCTCTTGAAGTTATCCACACGGATTTATCTGGGAAAATTCAACCTCCTTCTTTTGATGGTTCTCAGTATTACCTTAAGTTCACTGATCAGGCCACTTCATACCGTCATGTTTACCTTCTTTCCTCAAAAGCCCAAGTATTCAAATATTTCTTGGAATACAAGGCATCTGTAGAGCTGCAATCTGGCTTCAAAATCAAAAAGCTTGTTTGTGACGGTGGTGGTGAGTATATCAACTCTAGTCTGGTCAACTTTCTTAAACAACATGGCATTGCTCTTCAAGTTACGGCTCCTTACACTCCCCAACAAAATCCAATTTCTGAGAGAGGAAACCGTATTACCACTGAAAAATCCAAAACCATGATGTTTCATTCTAATGCACCAATTCACCTATGGTCTGAAGCAGTTAAAACAGCAGTATATCTTGAAAACAGATTACCAACCAAAGCTCTTCAAAACAAATCAACTCCTTTTGAAGCCTGGAATAAATCCAAACCCAGAGTCTCACACCTCAGAGTTTTTGGTTGTGCTTGCTATGCTTTTCTTGATAAACATCAACGTCCTGGAAAGTTTTCAGCTAATGCCAGAAAGTGTGTCATGCTTGGATATGAAGTTGGAACAACAAATTATCGTGTTTGGGATCTTGAGCTTAAAAAGATTGTTATTGCCAAATCTGTGGCCTTCAATGAAAATTTCTTCCCCTTTCTTGACTCCAGATTTAAGCGCCCTCAATGGTCACAACTGATGAAGCAAATTCCAGATCAAATTCATGACAGTCAACCACTTCCAACACCTGGACTTTCCTTTTCTCCAGCTCAATCTCCTTCTGAGTCTCCAACTCATGATCCATCCTCAGGAAACATTTCTGATTCACATTCTGAAGATAATTCTCCTTCTTCTTCTTCTTCCTCTGATTTTCACATGTCCGGCACACCTTCTAATTCAACTCCTTGTCCTTCACCTGGCCACTTAACAAGATTACCTCATTCCAATGTCCCAGATGAAGAAGGTTCCAGTCAATCTGATCCATCATATTCATCAATTGAGCCAGACAATCCAGCAGATCCTGATTATGTTCCCTCATCACAATCCCCCAGTTATTCTGACAACTCTTCAGCTGAAACATCCACTCCTGAACATTTACGTCAGATTTATTATGATCATTATCAACATGATTCCTACTCTGATTCTCCTGACCCTCTTGGGTTATATGCAGCAAATGCCTTTGCTTTCTCTCTAGAAGCTCCCTTGCTAGCTCATGAAATTCCTGAACCCCAGTGTTATAAGCAAGCAATCTATTCCAAATATTCAGCAGAATGGGCAGAGGCTGTGAAACATGAACATCAAGCACTTCAGCGTTGTAACACTTGGAAAATTGTCCCCAGGCCTGAAAAAGCTAATGTAATTGGCTGCAGGTGGGTTTTCAGGGTTAAACCTAATGCTGATGGTGGTGTTTCCAAGTTCAAAGCCCGTTGTGTAGCAAAAGGATATTCTCAAATCCTAGGAATAGATTTTCATGAAACTTTTGCACCCACTGGACGGATCACTTCTCTCAGGACCATTCTTTCTTTAGCAGCTTATTTTGACTGGGATGTTCATCAAATGGATGTAGTGGCAGCTTTTCTCCAGGGAAACTTAAATGAAACTGTTTATATGGAACAACCTGAAGGAACACTAACTGCTGGAAATGAAGGTAAAGTTTGCCAATTGTTGCGTCCTCTTTATGGCATCAAACAAGCTCCCTTTTGCTGGAATTCACGTATAAATGACTACTTGTGCAAGCTCAACTTCTCCCCCCTTAAGTGTGATCAGTGTGTGTATGTTTGGAGAAACAAATCACAAATCTGTATCATTTATCTTCATGTTGATGATATGGTCATTACTGGTAATCATTTTCTTTGGTTCAAAGACAAAATCAAAACTGAATTTGAGATGGATGATCTTGGTCCTGCCACTTGGATTTTGGGAATGCGTCTCACCAGGAACAGAACAGCACGTACTCTTTCTTTATCACAAGATTCTTATGCTGAAAAAGTTTTGTCCAACTGGAATATGGCCAACTGTAATCCCTGTCTCACTCCCTTATCCCCAAATGATTATCCTGTCAAAGCAACCAGTGAAGAAATTGCTGAATTCAATGCTCTGAAAATCAATTACCGCTCTGCTATTGGTGCACTCAACTATTTGTCTGTTGCAACAAGACCTGATCTCTCTTTTGCAGTTGGTGCATTATCTCAACATCTCATTGAACCAGGTATCAAACACTGGCTTGCTGTCAAACACACTTTCAGATATCTGCGTGCCACTTCATCATCATCTCTCACTTTTGGAGGAAAATGCCCAATTCCAAATCATCCATCACTCTGTCCTCTTATTTACTCTGACACTGATTATGCTGGGGATCCTGATACCAGGCGCTCAACTGGAGGGTATGTTGCCATACTCAATGGAGGAGCTATTTCCTGGAGTTCTAAAAAGCAGCAAGTCGTCACTATCTCTAGTACTGAAGCTGAGTTCAGAGGCATTGTGGATGCTGGATGTGAAGCAATCTGGCTGACTAAATTACTTACTTCCTTCAATATTCCTAAGTCACCTTCACCTTTAATCCTTGCTGACAATGCCAGTTCCATTTCACAATGCAAGGATTCACTCAGATACCGTCAAAGATCAAAACATGTGGACACTCAACTTTGTTGGATTACTGAAAGCATCAACAAAAATCATTTTCAGCTTCAACACATTTCAACTGAACACATGGTGGCTGATCTTCTTACAAAATCTTTAGGAAAAGTCAAGCTGTCTTATCTCCTCAAACTCATGGGTCTGGTATTAAGGGGGGGTGTTGAAATTTCTGCCTCTAATACCTGACCCATTCCTTACTCCAGCTTCTTACCATCGTCTCAAGTCATTCTCCTTGCTCATATCCTCTTTTCCTGACCTTTTCCGCCGAGGAACTTCAAAGATACGAGCTCCAGCATCAAGAACAACATTTCTTTCCCACCCGGAGTCAATGTATTGATTCTGGACCTCGAGGACGTGTTTCTTTACCTGGAGTGTGAATCTTTTCCCCGGCTGGGAACTTTTTCCTTGGATGTGAACCTGTCTCTTTTTCTGTATTGTAGTTTAGTAGTTTTGTCGACGTCGTGTTAGTTTCTATTGTTTTGGATGGTGGACTTTGTCATATAATGAGCCCTCTCTTTGCCATTTCCGTTTTCCCCATCCAAATCTTTTTCTTTCTCTTTCTCTCTATTCTCTTTATCCCTTCCACTGCTTCTTCCTGTCCACTGCTTTCCCTTTTGGCCGCATCTGACAGTCTTTGCACTGTGTGGGGAGAATAGAGTCTTTTGTCCAGGTTCTTTCCTTTTCTTTTCTGTTATCTTTTCTCTGATTCTTTTAGTCCTAACCACAGCAGCTCACACTTGTGTCCCTTATAGTTTTAGCACACGCTTTGTTGTAGTTACTTGTTGTTGTAAGGTGCACAGTTGCTGATTGACCTGTGTTTAGGTATGTTTGTTTTTGCAATGAAATCCAAATCTTTTTCTTTCTCTTTCTCTCTATTCTCTTTATCCCTTCCACTGCTTCTTCCTGTCCACTGCTTTCCCTTTTGGCCGCATCTGACAGTCTTTGCACTGTGTGGGGAGAATAGAGTCTTTTGTCCAGTTTTAGCACACGCTTTGTTGTAGTTACTTGTTGTTGTAAGGTGCACAGTTGCTGATTGACCTGTGTTTAGCTTTCCTCTGTGCTAAAACTTCTACAGTTTTCAGGGTTAAACCTAATGCTGATGGTGGTGTTTCCAAGTTCAAAGCCCGTTGTGTAGCAAAAGGATATTCTCAAATCCTAGGAATAGATTTTCATGAAACTTTTGCACCCACTGGACGGATCACTTCTCTCAGGACCATTCTTTCTTTAGCAGCTTATTTTGACTGGGATGTTCATCAAATGGATGTAGTGGCAGCTTTTCTCCAGGGAAACTTAAATGAAACTGTTTATATGGAACAACCTGAAGGAACACTAACTGCTGGAAATGAAGGTAAAGTTTGCCAATTGTTGCGTCCTCTTTATGGCATCAAACAAGCTCCCTTTTGCTGGAATTCACGTATAAATGACTACTTGTGCAAGCTCAACTTCTCCCCCCTTAAGTGTGATCAGTGTGTGTATGTTTGGAGAAACAAATCACAAATCTGTATCATTTATCTTCATGTTGATGATATGGTCATTACTGGTAATCATTTTCTTTGGTTCAAAGACAAAATCAAAACTGAATTTGAGATGGATGATCTTGGTCCTGCCACTTGGATTTTGGGAATGCGTCTCACCAGGAACAGAACAGCACGTACTCTTTCTTTATCACAAGATTCTTATGCTGAAAAAGTTTTGTCCAACTGGAATATGGCCAACTGTAATCCCTGTCTCACTCCCTTATCCCCAAATGATTATCCTGTCAAAGCAACCAGTGAAGAAATTGCTGAATTCAATGCTCTGAAAATCAATTACCGCTCTGCTATTGGTGCACTCAACTATTTGTCTGTTGCAACAAGACCTGATCTCTCTTTTGCAGTTGGTGCATTATCTCAACATCTCATTGAACCAGGTATCAAACACTGGCTTGCTGTCAAACACACTTTCAGATATCTGCGTGCCACTTCATCATCATCTCTCACTTTTGGAGGAAAATGCCCAATTCCAAATCATCCATCACTCTGTCCTCTTATTTACTCTGACACTGATTATGCTGGGGATCCTGATACCAGGCGCTCAACTGGAGGGTATGTTGCCATACTCAATGGAGGAGCTATTTCCTGGAGTTCTAAAAAGCAGCAAGTCGTCACTATCTCTAGTACTGAAGCTGAGTTCAGAGGCATTGTGGATGCTGGATGTGAAGCAATCTGGCTGACTAAATTACTTACTTCCTTCAATATTCCTAAGTCACCTTCACCTTTAATCCTTGCTGACAATGCCAGTTCCATTTCACAATGCAAGGATTCACTCAGATACCGTCAAAGATCAAAACATGTGGACACTCAACTTTGTTGGATTACTGAAAGCATCAACAAAAATCATTTTCAGCTTCAACACATTTCAACTGAACACATGGTGGCTGATCTTCTTACAAAATCTTTAGGAAAAGTCAAGCTGTCTTATCTCCTCAAACTCATGGGTCTGGTATTAAGGGGGGGTGTTGAAATTTCTGCCTCTAATACCTGACCCATTCCTTACTCCAGCTTCTTACCATCGTCTCAAGTCATTCTCCTTGCTCATATCCTCTTTTCCTGACCTTTTCCGCCGAGGAACTTCAAAGATACGAGCTCCAGCATCAAGAACAACATTTCTTTCCCACCCGGAGTCAATGTATTGATTCTGGACCTCGAGGACGTGTTTCTTTACCTGGAGTGTGAATCTTTTCCCCGGCTGGGAACTTTTTCCTTGGATGTGAACCTGTCTCTTTTTCTGTATTGTAGTTTAGTAGTTTTGTCGACGTCGTGTTAGTTTCTATTGTTTTGGATGGTGGACTTTGTCATATAATGAGCCCTCTCTTTGCCATTTCCGTTTTCCCCATCCAAATCTTTTTCTTTCTCTTTCTCTCTATTCTCTTTATCCCTTCCACTGCTTCTTCCTGTCCACTGCTTTCCCTTTTGGCCGCATCTGACAGTCTTTGCACTGTGTGGGGAGAATAGAGTCTTTTGTCCAGTTTTAGCACACGCTTTGTTGTAGTTACTTGTTGTTGTAAGGTGCACAGTTGCTGATTGACCTGTGTTTAGGTATGTTTGTTTTTGCAATGAAATCCAAATCTTTTTCTTTCTCTTTCTCTCTATTCTCTTTATCCCTTCCACTGCTTCTTCCTGTCCACTGCTTTCCCTTTTGGCCGCATCTGACAGTCTTTGCACTGTGTGGGGAGAATAGAGTCTTTTGTCCAGTTTTAGCACACGCTTTGTTGTAGTTACTTGTTGTTGTAAGGTGCACAGTTGCTGATTGACCTGTGTTTAGCTTTCCTCTGTGCTAAAACTTCTACATCTCTGGTGAGCAAACCACGCCAATGTTTGAAGGAGGGTGGAAGAGTGGCAAAAAAGAGATAAATAAGAATTTCCTGGGGAATGATGAGCCCAGAACGGATCATATGGAAGTTAATGCTTTTGAATGCATCAACATGAGTTTTGGGGTCTCCTCCTTCAGAAAGAGAAAGAGTAACCATAGAGAGAAAGTGAGAAATCCGTGATCCAACTTTATTGCTGGCGTGTCTTCTTGCAAGAACAGACCACATTTGAGCAGAGGTGTGGCAAGTGTTGACCAGCTTCTTGTTAACATCATCCAATCTGGTGATGATTTCATACCTGCACCTGGTGTCATTTTTGATCCATAAAGCAACTTGAGCTTTGATTTCAGCGTCTGAAGGTGAACCATCATTGTGAGGAACAGGGGCAGGGACTTGTCCAGAAACAATGCCAAAAAGATCCAGAACTTCAAAGTGAAGACGCATAATGTGTTCCCAGGTGTCATAGGATTCGTCAGTGAGAGGGGTGACCATAACCTTACTTGAATCCTGATTGGAGGCCATGATTTGGTCGAGTCAACAGCAAAGATTTGGAGAGAAAGAAGATGAGATGTGAAGAGGGTGATCCAAAATCTGAGAGAAAAGGCTGTTTTATTGTCCAGTAAGCGGTTTTGTTGTAAGTATTCTTGAGAGAGGTGCTTTAGGCAACTGGGCCCATAACCTGTAGAAGTTTTAGCACAAAGGAAAGCTAAACACAGGTCAATCAGCAACTGTGCACCTTACAACAACAAGTAACTACAACAAAGCGTGTGCTAAAACTGGACAAAAGACTCTATTCTCCCCACACAGTGCAAAGACTGTCAGATGCGGCCAAAAGGGAAAGCAGTGGACAGGAAGAAGCAGTGGAAGGGACAAAGAGAATAGAGAAAAAGAAAAAGAAAAAGATTTGGATGTCATTGCAAAAACAAACATACCTAAACACAGGTCAATCAGCAACTGTGCACCTTACAACAACAAGTAACTACAACAAAGCGTGTGCTAAAACTATAAGGGACACAAGTGTGAGCTGCTGTGGTTAGGACTAAAA
The DNA here is from genome assembly GCA_030280995.1 of Hemileia vastatrix. Classification (NCBI taxonomy): domain Eukaryota; kingdom Fungi; phylum Basidiomycota; class Pucciniomycetes; order Pucciniales; family Zaghouaniaceae; genus Hemileia; species Hemileia vastatrix. The sequence goes on from JASXTE010000015.1 coordinate 17,255,189, forward strand.
GAATTAGAGAAAAGATAACAGAAAAGAAAAGGAAAGAACCTGGACAAAAGACTCTATTCTCCCCACACAGTGCAAAGACTGTCAGATGCGGCCAAAAGGGAAAGCAGTGGACAGGAAGAAGCAGTGGAAGGGACAAAGAGAATAGAGAAAAAGAAAAAGAAAAAGATTTGGATGGGGAAAACGGAAATGGCAAAGAGAGGCCTCATTATATGACAAAGTCCACCATTCAAAACAATAGAAACTAACACGACGTCGACAAAAACTACTAAACTACAATACAGAAAAAGAGACAGGTTCACATCCAAGGAAAAAGTTCCCAGCCGGGGAAAAGATTCACACTCCAGGTAAAGAAACACGTCCTCGAGGTCCAGAATCAATACATTGACTCCGGGTGGGAAAGAAATGTTGTTCTTGATGCTGGAGCTCGTATCTTTGAAGTTCCTCGGCGGAAAAGGTCAGGAAAAGAGGATATGAGCAAGGAGAATGACTTGAGACGATGGTAAGAAGCTGGAGTAAGGAATGGGTCAGGTATTAGAGGCAGAAATTTCAACAAGCTAGCAAGCGATATGCTTTTCAGCTGGCTGGCAGGCATTTTCAGGTTTCCACAAAAGCATAGATTTACTTCATTCCTTCCGGCAAGCTAAGCATCATATTTCCTGCTGAAAGGAAGTAGAAATTGATGCATTACTCCAACCACAAAATCTGCTACCCTGACAGCCAGAAACTGAATTGGTTTGTTTCTAGCTGGCAGGAAATTAGGGGCTAAACGAATCATTGATTCACCCAACCTTCCAGTCAGCTAACAAGCGAATTGCTGGCTGGCAGGTACTTACACCTATTTTTGGCTAGCCAGCCATCTAGATATTGAATTGATGGCTATAAAGTGGTCAAAAAATTTTATTAACATTGTAACCTGCCAGCAAGACTATCATTTAAGATTGCTGGCAGGAATTCAATAGCGAATGTATCCCCCTGCAAATAATAATGTGTTTATTGGTTTCCATCCAACTAAGAGTGAGTTAATTGCTAGGAGGCAAGTGATATATATATTCATCAAATTTATTGACATTCAATCTAGTAAATATAAGACTAGACATGTTACTGGATGGTATCAATTAGCAGCAAGTGGTCTACAATAATTTGAATTTGACCTTCCACTCAGCTTAAAATTAAATTTGTACCTTTTTGTGTGATAAATATGTCTATCCTAGTTCCTTCATGAAATAAGTATGATTTTTGGAGATACTTGTGGGGAATTTTTGCCTTTGCAACTTCAGTTACTATTTTTTTTTGCGGAATTGCAAGCTGTGTGCAATTTTATAGCACTCCATCTTCCTTTTTCTGCCAGCCATCCAGAAAATATCTACCTGGATTGCTTGAAGATATTTGTTGAATAAAAACAAACTACTATTGAAAAGGTATGAGCATGTTATTCAGGCAAATATATTTTTTGATATATGGCATGATGAAGTACGTAAATATTACAAATAATTTTAGTGAATGAATGAATTGATTTTGCATTAAAAAATTATTAAACGTAGTATGTGTCGGCCAGTCGTCTAGAAGAAGGTAAGAAAAGGGAGAAGGAAAAGAGGAGGAAAAGGAAATAGGCAATAAAGGTTTATAGAATTAAAAGAAATGAAATAATAATTTATTTAAAGTGAGGCAATGACGACTTATTTGAGGGATGACACAAAATGAGGTTTTTATTTAATAACAATATTATTTAGAGTAAGGGTTCTGCGCGGCAAACACTGTAATTACTATCAGACTTAAAGCAACCTGTAAATAGTTATATAAAATTTAAATTAGAATTTTAATGCTAATAAAAATAATAATAAAATGTATTATATTGGTAGTTTATTCAGAGTTGGTTTGTATAGTAAGTCATGATGCTACAGGGGATTATCCAAGGCCTTTTTATAGGCAATGGGTCCTCTGAAGCGCCAATACAATTGTAAATACAAGAGTCATAATAAGATGAAACAAGAAAATAAAAGAGTAAGTGAAACATAACAATTTAGAGAAAAATATGAAACAAATAATTAAAACCCCAAATAAGAATCAAATTTTCCCAAAATTAATTCCCAAATCAGTAAGTAAAAATAGTGAATAACTAAACAAGCCTGGGACATAGGAACTATGAGAAAAATAATTCAAAACAGATGGTACAGTCTGCTTTAAGGGTTTTTAAGTGAAACAAGAAAAAATATTTTGACGCAACAAAATATGTAAACAATTTCAATTTAGTATAAAGAAATTAATTATTGTTCCAACTATGTAATTAAATAATTAATTTAAATGAAACAAGTAATTAATTTATTACGAAATTAAGTTGAGAATTTTAATACTATTTTTTAAAATAAGTATTATAATTTATTTTAATTTTTTTATTGACACAATTAAGGGTCCAAAAAACCGCGGCAATAATTATGGATAATAGTATATGAAAAGTTATATTTTAATGATTAAATTTAATTAATTAAAGTAATTACAATATAAGATAAACACTTGAATATAATTATCTTATAAGTTTTTAATTAATTAATTTATAATTATTAAAATAAACAATGTGCCCTTTGTTATGGAATTAAATGCTTTTAAATTATCTTATAATAAAATTAAAATAATATTTACTTTATTTATATAAATAAAATATTAATATAAATTTATTATGTAATATAATATTAATTTTAAATGCATACTCTGTAATTATTATGTCTTTATTTAACTCTAGTAAATTGTATGTTTATTTACTGGGCTACTGGGACAGCCTGGCTGACAGTATGAGTGGTTCTGATATTGACTTGGATTTTTTTCTTCAGGTTCTGTTTTACTCATATCTATTTGAAAATATTTATTGATTCAAAATCATATCATTGCATAAATAAAGGTATGTAAAATTATTTTTTTTCCATCAAAGAAAATTATTTAAAATTTTTTGTATTATTACATGATTGAGTTCTAATGCAGTAAGCATGTTGTTAGTGAAGAGGTTTTAGCACAGAGGAAAGCTAAACACAGGTTAATCAGCAACTGTGCACCTTACAACAACAAGTAACTACAACAAAGCGTGTGCTAAAACTGGACAAAAGACTCTATTCTCCCCACACAGTGCAAAGACTGTCAGATGCGGCCAAAAGGGAAAGCAGTGGACAGGAAGAAGCAGTGGAAGGGATAAAGAGAATAGAGAGAAAGAGAAAGAAAAAGATTTGGATTTCATTGCAAAAACAAACATACCTAAACACAGGTTAATCAGCAACTGTGCACCTTACAACAACAAGTAACTACAACAAAGCGTGTGCTAAAACTATAAGGGACACAAGTGTGAGTTGCTGTGGTTAGGACTAAGAGAATTAGAGAAAAGATAACAGAAAAGAAAAGGAAAGAACCTGGACAAAAGACTCTATTCTCCCCACACAGTGCAAAGACTGTCAGATGCGGCCAAAAGGGAAAGCAGTGGACAGGAAGAAGCAGTGGAAGGGATTGAAGAAGTTTTAGCACAAAGGAAAGCTAAACACAGGTCAATCAGCAACTGTGCACCTTACAACAACAAGTAACTACAACAAAGCGTGTGCTAAAACTGGACAAAAGACTCTATTCTCCCCACACAGTGCAAAGACTGTCAGATGCGGCCAAAAGGGAAAGCAGTGGACAGGAAGAAGCAGTGGAAGGGATAAAGAGAATAGAGAGAAAGAGAAAGAAAAAGATTTGGATTTCATTGCAAAAACAAACATACCTAAACACAGGTCAATCAGCAACTGTGCACCTTACAACAACAAGTAACTACAACAAAGCGTGTGCTAAAACTATAAGGGACACAAGTGTGAGCTGCTGTGGTTAGGACTAAAAGAATCAGAGAAAAGATAACAGAAAAGAAAAGGAAAGAACCTGGACAAAAGACTCTATTCTCCCCACACAGTGCAAAGACTGTCAGATGCGGCCAAAAGGGAAAGCAGTGGACAGGAAGAAGCAGTGGAAGGGATAAAGAGAATAGAGAGAAAGAGAAAGAAAAAGATTTGGATGGGGAAAACGGAAATGGCAAAGAGAGGGCTCATTATATGACAAAGTCCACCATCCAAAACAATAGAAACTAACACGACGTCGACAAAACTACTAAACTACAATACAGAAAAAGAGACAGGTTCACATCCAAGGAAAAAGTTCTCAGCCGGGGAAAAGATTCACACTCCAGGTAAAGAAACACGTCCTCGAGGTCCAGAATCAATACATTGACTCCGGGTGGGAAAGAAATGTTGTTCTTGATGCTGGAGCTCGTATCTTTGAAGTTCCTCGGCGGAAAAGGTCAGGAAAAGAGGATATAAGCAAGGAGAATGACTTGAGACGATGGTAAGAAGCTGGAGTAAGGAATGGGTCAGGTATTAGAGGCAGAAATTTCAACACCCCCCCTTAATATCAGACCCATGAGTTTGAGGAGATAAGACAGCTTGACTTTTCCCAAAGATTTTGTAAGAAGATCAGCTACCATGTGTTCAGTTGAAATGTGTTGAAGCTGAAAATGATTTTTGTTGATGCTTTCAGTAATCCAACAAAGTTGAGTGTCCACATGTTTTGATCTTTGACGGTATCTGAGTGAATCCTTGCATTGTGAAATGGAACTGGCATTGTCAGCAAGGATTAAAGGTGAAGGTGATTTAGGAATATTGAAGGAAGTAAGTAATTTAGTCAGCCAAATTGCTTCACATCCAGCATCCACAATACCTCTGAACTCAGCCTCAGTACTAGAGATAGTGACAACTTGCTGCTTTTTAGAACTCCAGGAAATAGCTCCTCCATTGAGTATGGCAACATACCCTCCAGTTGAGCGCCTGGTATCAGGATCCCCAGCATAATCAGTGTCAGAGTAAATAAGAGGACAGAGTTGTTGAAATTTCTGCCTCTAATACCTGACCCATTCCTTACTCCAGCTTCTTACCATCGTCTCAAGTCATTCTCCTTGCTCATATCCTCTTTTCCTGACCTTTTCCGCCGAGGAACTTCAAAGATACGAGCTCCAGCATCAAGAACAACATTTCTTTCCCACCCGGAGTCAATGTATTGATTCTGGACCTCGAGGACGTGTTTCTTTACCTGGAGTGTGAATCTTTTCCCCGGCTGGGAACTTTTTCCTTGGATGTGAACCTGTCTCTTTTTCTGTATTGTAGTTTAGTAGTTTTGTCGACGTTGTGTTAGTTTCTATTGTTTTGGATGGTGGACTTTGTCATATAATGAGCCCTCTCTTTGCCATTTCCGTTTTCCCCATCCAAATCTTTTTCTTTCTCTTTCTCTCTATTCTCTTTATCCCTTCCACTGCTTCTTCCTGTCCACTGCTTTCCCTTTTGGCCGCATCTGACAGTCTTTGCACTGTGTGGGGAGAATAGAGTCTTTTGTCCAGGTTCTTTCCTTTTCTTTTCTGTTATCTTTTCTCTGATTCTTTTAGTCCTAACCACAGCAGCTCACACTTGTGTCCCTTATAGTTTTAGCACACGCTTTGTTGTAGTTACTTGTTGTTGTAAGGTGCACAGTTGCTGATTGACCTGTGTTTAGCTTTCCTCTGTGCTAAAACTTCTACACAGGAAGAACAACCTGATGCCACGGCCAATTGTGCTTTTGTCTTCCCTTCTGATGAAGAATTTCTTTTTACAGCTGTTGCCTGCTTGTCTGAAAAATCAAATTCTGACTGCATTATCAACGCTTCTGCTTCCATGGCTTCTCATTCCTCAAACCTTTCTCCAATTATTGATTCTGGGGCCAGCTGTCATATGTTTAACAACAGAGACAGTTTCATCAGCTTTCAACCTGTCAACATTCGAATTCAACTTGCTGGTATTGGGAAATCAATCTATGCAACTGGAAAAGGAACTGTTGCTGCTTCTGGAGGAATGGAAGGAAAAGTTTTCTTTTCTGATGCTCTTTATGTCCCTGATCTTGGAAGGAATCTCATCTCCCTGGGACGTCTTTGGAGAACTGGTTGTCTTCTCATTCCTGCACCAGTTAATCCTACATCAAACTTCATTATTTCACGTAATGGAAAGAATTATATGGGAGGAGTCATCTCCAATTCATTATTTGAAGTTTCTGTGGTTCCACAAGGCATGTCTCCCCCTAATTCCTCAGCTCTCTATGCAAAAGCTTCAAGTCAGTCTCTAACTCTTTGGCACAACAGATTAGGACATCCATACGCCCCATATATTCAAAAACTTTTTAATGGAATGGCATCTGATGTATCTAGTTCTAGTTTGTCTGATTCTGAAATGCATTTTTGTGAACCGTGTGTGTTGGGTAAACAAACCCATGCTTCCTTTCCTGGCCAGTTGCCTGTTGCCAAAAATCCTCTTGAAGTTATCCACACGGATTTATCTGGGAAAATTCAGCCTCCTTCTTTTGATGGTTCTCAGTATTACCTTAAGTTCACTGATCAGGCCACTTCATACCGTCATGTTTACCTTCTTTCCTCAAAAGCCCAAGTATTCAAATATTTCTTGGAATATAAGGCATCTGTAGAGCTGCAATCTGGCTTCAAAATCAAAAAGCTTGTTTGTGACGGTGGTGGTGAGTATATCAACTCTAGTCTGGTCAACTTTCTTAAACAACATGGCATTGCTCTTCAAGTTACGGCTCCTTACACTCCCCAACAAAATCCAATTTCTGAGAGAGGAAACCGTATTACCACTGAAAAATCCAAAACCATGATGTTTCATTCTAATGCACCAATTCACTTATGGTCTGAAGCAGTTAAAACAGCAGTATATCTTGAAAACAGATTACCAACCAAAGCTCTTCAAAACAAATCAACTCCTTTTGAAGCCTGGAATAAATCCAAACCCAGAGTTTCACACCTCAGAGTTTTTGGTTGTGCTTGCTATGCTTTTCTTGATAAACATCAACGTCCTGGAAAGTTTTCAGCTAATGCCAGAAAGTGTGTCATGCTTGGATATGAAGTTGGAACAACAAATTATCGTGTTTGGGATCTTGAGCTTAAAAAGATTGTTATTGCCAAATCTGTGGCCTTCAATGAAAATTTCTTCCCCTTTCTTGACTCCAGATTTAAGCGCCCTCAATGGTCACAACTGATGAAGCAAATTCCAGATCAAATTCATGACAGTCAACCACTTCTAACACCTGGACTTTCCTTTTCTCCAGCTCAATCTCCTTCTGAGTCTCCAACTCCTGATCCATCCTCAGGAAACATTTCTGATTCACATTCTGAAGATAATTCTCCTTCTTCTTCTTCTTCCTCTGATTTTCACATGTCAGGCACACCTTCCAATTCAACTCCTTGTCCTTCACCTGGCCACTTAACAAGATTACCTCATTCCAATGTCCCAGATGAAGAAGGTTCCAGTCAATCTGATCCATCATATTCATCAATTGAGCCAGACAATCCAGCAGATCCTGATTATGTTCCCTCATCACAATCCCCCAGTTATTCTGACAACTCTTCAGCTGAAACATCCACTCCTGAACATTTACGTCAGATTTATTATGATCATTATCAACATGATTCCTACTCTGATTCTCCTGATCCTCTTGGGTTATATGCAGCAAATGCCTTTGCTTTCTCTCTAGAAGCTCCCTTGCTAGCTCATGAAATTCCTGAACCCCAGTGTTATAAGCAAGCAATCTATTCCAAATATTCAGCAGAATGGGCAGAGGCTGTGAAACATGAACATCAAGCACTTCAGCGTTGTAACACTTGGAAAATTGTCCCCAGGCCTGAAAAAGCTAATGTAATTGGCTGCAGGTGGGTTTTCAGGGTTAAACCTAATGCTGATGGTGGTGTTTCCAAGTTCAAAGCCCGTTGTGTAGCAAAAGGATATTCTCAAATCCTAGGAATAGATTTTCATGAAACTTTTGCACCCACTGGACGGATCACTTCTCTCAGGACCATTCTTTCTTTAGCAGCTTATTTTGACTGGGATGTTCATCAAATGGATGTAGTGGCAGCTTTTCTCCAGGGAAACTTAAATGAAACTGTTTATATGGAACAGCCTGAAGGAACACTAACTGCTGGAAATGAAGGCAAAGTTTGCCAATTGTTGCGTCCTCTTTATGGCATCAAACAAGCTCCCTTTTGCTGGAATTCACGTATAAATGACTACTTGTGCAAGCTCAACTTCTCCCCCCTTAAGTGTGATCAGTGTGTGTATGTTTGGAGAAACAAATCACAAATCTGTATCATTTATCTTCATGTTGATGATATGGTCATTACTGGTAATCATTTTCTTTGGTTCAAAGACAAAATCAAAACTGAATTTGAGATGGATGATCTTGGTCCTGCCACTTGGATTTTGGGAATGCGTCTCACCAGGAACAGAACAGCACGTACTCTTTCTTTATCACAAGATTCTTATGCTGAAAAAGTTTTGTCCAACTGGAATATGGCCAACTGCAATCCCTGTCTTACTCCCTTATCCCCAAATGATTATCCTGTCAAAGCAACCAGTGAAGAAATTGCTGAATTCAATGCTCTAAAAATCAATTACCGCTCTGCTATTGGTGCACTCAACTATTTGTCAGTTGCAACAAGACCTGATCTCTCTTTTGCAGTTGGTGCATTATCTCAACATCTCATTGAACCAGGCATCAAACACTGGCTTGCTGTCAAACACACTTTCAGATATCTGCGTGCCACTTCATCATCATCTCTCACTTTTGGAGGAAAATGCCCAATTCCAAATCATCCATCACTCTGTCCTCTTATTTACTCTGACACTGATTATGCTGGGGATCCTGATACCAGGCGCTCAACTGGAGGGTATGTTGCCATACTCAATGGAGGAGCTATTTCCTGGAGTTCTAAAAAGCAGCAAGTTGTCACTATCTCTAGTACTGAGGCTGAGTTCAGAGGCATTGTGGATGCTGGATGTGAAGCAATTTGGCTGACTAAATTACTTACTTCCTTCAATATTCCTAAATCACCTTCACCTTTAATCCTTGCTGACAATGCCAGTTCCATTTCACAATGCAAGGATTCACTCAGATACCGTCAAAGATCAAAACATGTGGACACTCAACTTTGTTGGATTACTGAAAGCATCAACAAAAATCATCTTCAGCTTCAACACATTTCAACTGAACACATGGTAGCTGATCTTCTTACAAAATCTTTGGGAAAAGTCAAGCTGTCTTATCTCCTCAAACTCATGGGTCTGATATTAAGGGGGGGTGTTGAAATTTCTGCCTCTAATACCTGACCCATTCCTTACTCCAGCTTCTTACCATCGTCTCAAGTCATTCTCCTTGCTCATATCCTCTTTTCCTGACCTTTTCCGCCGAGGAACTTCAAAGATACGAGCTCCAGCATCAAGAACAACATTTCTTTCCCACCCGGAGTCAATGTATTGATTCTGGACCTCGAGGACGTGTTTCTTTACCTGGAGTGTGAATCTTTTCCCCGGCTGGGAACTTTTTCCTTGGATGTGAACCTGTCTCTTTTTCTGTATTGTAGTTTAGTAGTTTTGTCGACGTTGTGTTAGTTTCTATTGTTTTGGATGGTGGACTTTGTCATATAATGAGCCCTCTCTTTGCCATTTCCGTTTTCCCCATCCAAATCTTTTTCTTTCTCTTTCTCTCTATTCTCTTTATCCCTTCCACTGCTTCTTCCTGTCCACTGCTTTCCCTTTTGGCCGCATCTGACAGTCTTTGCACTGTGTGGGGAGAATAGAGTCTTTTGTCCAGGTTCTTTCCTTTTCTTTTCTGTTATCTTTTCTCTGATTCTTTTAGTCCTAACCACAGCAGCTCACACTTGTGTCCCTTATAGTTTTAGCACACGCTTTGTTGTAGTTACTTGTTGTTGTAAGGTGCACAGTTGCTGATTGACCTGTGTTTAGGTATGTTTGTTTTTTGCAATGAAATCCAAATCTTTTTCTTTCTCTTTCTCTCTATTCTCTTTATCCCTTCCACTGCTTCTTCCTGTCCACTGCTTTCCCTTTTGGCCGCATCTGACAGTCTTTGCACTGTGTGGGGAGAATAGAGTCTTTTGTCCAGTTTTAGCACACGCTTTGTTGTAGTTACTTGTTGTTGTAAGGTGCACAGTTGCTGATTGACCTGTGTTTAGCTTTCCTCTGTGCTAAAACTTCTACAAGAGTGATGGATGATTTGGAATTGGGCATTTTCCTCCAAAAGTGAGAGATGATGATGAAGTGGCACGCAGATATCTGAAAGTGTGTTTGACAGCAAGCCAGTGTTTGATACCTGGTTCAATGAGATGTTGAGATAATGCACCAACTGCAAAAGAGAGATCAGGTCTTGTTGCTACAGACAAATAGTTGAGTGCACCAATAGCAGAGCGGTAATTGATTTTCAGAGCATTGAATTCAGCAATTTCTTCACTGGTTGCTTTGACAGGATAATCATTTGGGGATAAGGGAGTAAGACAGGGATTGCAGTTGGCCATATTCCAGTTGGACAAAACTTTTTCAGCATAAGAATCTTGTGATAAAGAAAGAGTACGTGCTGTTCTGTTCCTGGTGAGACGCATTCCCAAAATCCAAGTGGCAGGACCAAGATCATCCATCTCAAATTCAGTTTTGATTTTGTCTTTGAACCAAAGAAAATGATTACCAGTAATGACCATATCATCAACATGAAGATAAATGATACAGATTTGTGATTTGTTTCTCCAAACATACACACACTGATCACACTTAAGGGGGGAGAAGTTGAGCTTGCACAAGTAGTCATTTATACGTGAATTCCAGCAAAAGGGAGCTTGTTTGATGCCATAAAGAGGACGCAACAATTGGCAAACTTTACCTTCATTTCCAGCAGTTAGTGTTCCTTCAGGCTGTTCCATATAAACAGTTTCATTTAAGTTTCCCTGGAGAAAAGCTGCCACTACATCCATTTGATGAACATCCCAGTCAAAATAAGCTGCTAAAGAAAGAATGGTCCTGAGAGAACTGATCCGTCCAGTGGGTGCAAAAGTTTCATGAAAATCTATTCCTAGGATTTGAGAATATCCTTTTGCTACACAACGGGCTTTGAACTTTGAAACACCACCATCAGCATTAGGTTTAACCCTGAAAACCCACCTGCAGCCAATTACATTAGCTTTTTCAGGCCTGGGGACAATTTTCCAAGTGTTACAACGCTGAAGTGCTTGATGTTCATGTTTCACAGCCTCTGCCCATTCTGCTGAATATTTGGAATAGATTGCTTGCTTATAACACTGGGGTTCAGGAATTTCATGAGCTAGCAAGGGAGCTTCTAGAGAGAAAGCAAAGGCATTTGCTGCATATAACCCAAGAGGATCAGGAGAATCAGAGTAGGAATCATGTTGATAATGATCATAATAAATCTGACGTAAATGTTCAGGAGTGGATGTTTCAGCTGAAGAGTTGTCAGAATAACTGGGGGATTGTGATGAGGGAACATAATCAGGATCTGCTGGATTGTCTGGCTCAATTGATGAATATGATGGATCAGATTGACTGGAACCTTCTTCATCTGGGACATTGGAATGAGGTAATCTTGTTAAGTGGCCAGGTGAAGGACAAGGAGTTGAATTGGAAGGTGTGCCTGACATGTGAAAATCAGAGGAAGAAGAAGAAGAAGGAGAATTATCTTCAGAATGTGAATCAGAAATGTTTCCTGAGGATGGATCAGGAGTTGGAGACTCAGAAGGAGATTGAGCTGGAGAAAAGGAAAGGCCAGGTGTTGGAAGTGGTTGACTGTCATGAATTTGATCTGGAATTTGCTTCATCAGTTGTGACCATTGAGGGCGCTTAAATCTGGAGTCAAGAAAGGGGAAGAAATTTTCATTGAAGGCCACAGATTTGGCAATAACAATCTTTTTAAGCTCAAGATCCCAAACACGATAATTTGTTGTTCCAACTTCATATCCAAGCATGACACACTTTCTGGCATTAGCTGAAAACTTTCCAGGACGTTGATGTTTATCAAGAAAAGCATAGCAAGCACAACCAAAAACTCTGAGGTGTGAAACTCTGGGTTTGGATTTATTCCAGGCTTCAAAAGGAGTTGATTTGTTTTGAAGAGCTTTGGTTGGTAATCTGTTTTCAAGATATACTGCTGTTTTAACTGCTTCAGACCATAAGTGAATTGGTGCATTAGAATGAAACATCATGGTTTTGGATTTTTCAGTGGTAATACGGTTTCCTCTCTCAGAAATTGGATTTTGTTGGGGAGTGTAAGGAGCCGTAACTTGAAGAGCAATGCCATGTTGTTTAAGAAAGTTGACCAGACTAGAGTTGATATACTCACCACCACCGTCACAAACAAGCTTTTTGATTTTGAAGCCAGATTGCAGCTCTACAGATGCCTTATATTCCAAGAAATATTTGAATACTTGGGCTTTTGAGGAAAGAAGGTAAACATGACGGTATGAAGTGGCCTGATCAGTGAACTTAAGGTAATACTGAGAACCATCAAAAGAAGGAGGCTGAATTTTCCCAGATAAATCCGTGTGGATAACTTCAAGAGGATTTTTGGCAACAGGCAACTGGCCAGGAAAGGAAGCATGGGTTTGTTTACCCAACACACACGGTTCACAAAAATGCATTTCAGAATCAGACAAACTAGAACTAGATACATCAGATGCCATTCCATTAAAAAGTTTTTGAATATATGGGGCGTATGGATGTCCTAATCTGTTGTGCCAAAGAGTTAGAGACTGACTTGAAGCTTTTGCATAGAGAGCTGAGGAATTAGGGGGAGACATGCCTTGTGGAACCACAGAAACTTCAAATAATGAATTGGAGATGACTCCTCCCATATAATTCTTTCCATTACGTGAAATAATGAAGTTTGATGTAGGATTAACTGGTGCAGGAATGAGAAGACAACCAGTTCTCCAAAGACGTCCCTGTAGAAGTTTTAGCACAGAGGAAAGCTAAACACAGGTCAATCAGCAACTGTGCACCTTACAACAACAAGTAACTACAACAAAGCGTGTGCTAAAACTGGACAAAAGACTCTATTCTCCCCACACAGTGCAAAGACTGTCAGATGCGGCCAAAAGGGAAAGCAGTGGACAGGAAGAAGCAGTGGAAGGGATAAAGAGAATAGAGAGAAAGAGAAAGAAAAAGATTTGGATTTCATTGCAAAAACAAACATACCTAAACACAGGTCAATCAGCAACTGTGCACCTTACAACAACAAGTAACTACAACAAAGCGTGTGCTAAAACTATAAGGGACACAAGTGTGAGCTGCTGTGGTTAGGACTAAAAGAATCAGAGAAAAGATAACAGAAAAGAAAAGGAAAGAACCTGGACAAAAGACTCTATTCTCCCCACACAGTGCAAAGACTGTCAGATGCGGCCAAAAGGGAAAGCAGTGGACAGGAAGAAGCAGTGGAAGGGATAAAGAGAATAGAGAGAAAGAGAAAGAAAAAGATTTGGATGGGGAAAACGGAAATGGCAAAGAGAGGGCTCATTATATGACAAAGTCCACCATCCAAAACAATAGAAACTAACACGACGTCGACAAAACTACTAAACTACAATACAGAAAAAGAGACAGGTTCACATCCAAGGAAAAAGTTCCCAGCCGGGGAAAAGATTCACACTCCAGGTAAAGAAACACGTCCTCGAGGTCCAGAATCAATACATTGACTCCGGGTGGGAAAGAAATGTTGTTCTTGATGCTGGAGCTCGTATCTTTGAAGTTCCTCGGCGGAAAAGGTCAGGAAAAGAGGATATGAGCAAGGAGAATGACTTGAGACGATGGTAAGAAGCTGGAGTAAGGAATGGGTCAGGTATTAGAGGCAGAAATTTCAACACCCCCCCTTAATACCAGACCCATGAGTTTGAGGAGATAAGACAGCTTGACTTTTCCTAAAGATTTTGTAAGAAGATCAGCCACCATGTGTTCAGTTGAAATGTGTTGAAGCTGAAAATGATTTTTGTTGATGCTTTCAGTAATCCAACAAAGTTGAGTGTCCACATGTTTTGATCTTTGACGGTATCTGAGTGAATCCTTGCATTGTGAAATGGAACTGGCATTGTCAGCAAGGATTAAAGGTGAAGGTGACTTAGGAATATTGAAGGAAGTAAGTAATTTAGTCAGCCAGATTGCTTCACATCCAGCATCCACAATGCCTCTGAACTCAGCTTCAGTACTAGAGATAGTGACGACTTGCTGCTTTTTAGAACTCCAGGAAATAGCTCCTCCATTGAGTATGGCAACATACCCTCCAGTTGAGCGCCTGGTATCAGGATCCCCAGCATAATCAGTGTCAGAGTAAATAAGAGGACAGAGTGATGGATGATTTGGAATTGGGCATTTTCCTCCAAAAGTGAGAGATGATGATGAAGTGGCACGCAGATATCTGAAAGTGTGTTTGACAGCAAGCCAGTGTTTGATACCTGGTTCAATGAGATGTTGAGATAATGCACCAACTGCAAAAGAGAGATCAGGTCTTGTTGCAACAGACAAATAGTTGAGTGCACCAATAGCAGAGCGGTAATTGATTTTCAGAGCATTGAATTCAGCAATTTCTTCACTGGTTGCTTTGACAGGATAATCATTTGGGGATAAGGGAGTGAGACAGGGATTACAGTTGGCCATATTCCAGTTGGACAAAACTTTTTCAGCATAAGAATCTTGTGATAAAGAAAGAGTACGTGCTGTTCTGTTCCTGGTGAGACGCATTCCCAAAATCCAAGTGGCAGGACCAAGATCATCCATCTCAAATTCAGTTTTGATTTTGTCTTTGAACCAAAGAAAATGATTACCAGTAATGACCATATCATCAACATGAAGATAAATGATACAGATTTGTGATTTGTTTCTCCAAACATACACACACTGATCACACTTAAGGGGGGAGAAGTTGAGCTTGCACAAGTAGTCATTTATACGTGAATTCCAGCAAAAGGGAGCTTGTTTGATGCCATAAAGAGGACGCAACAATTGGCAAACTTTACCTTCATTTCCAGCAGTTAGTGTTCCTTCAGGTTGTTCCATATAAACAGTTTCATTTAAGTTTCCCTGGAGAAAAGCTGCCACTACATCCATTTGATGAACATCCCAGTCAAAATAAGCTGCTAAAGAAAGAATGGTCCTGAGAGAAGTGATCCGTCCAGTGGGTGCAAAAGTTTCATGAAAATCTATTCCTAGGATTTGAGAATATCCTTTTGCTACACAACGGGCTTTGAACTTGGAAACACCACCATCAGCATTAGGTTTAACCCTGAAAACCCACCTGCAGCCAATTACATTAGCTTTTTCAGGCCTGGGGACAATTTTCCAAGTGTTACAACGCTGAAGTGCTTGATGTTCATGTTTCACAGCCTCTGCCCATTCTGCTGAATATTTGGAATAGATTGCTTGCTTATAACACTGGGGTTCAGGAATTTCATGAGCTAGCAAGGGAGCTTCTAGAGAGAAAGCAAAGGCATTTGCTGCATATAACCCAAGAGGGTCAGGAGAATCAGAGTAGGAATCATGTTGATAATGATCATAATAAATCTGACGTAAATGTTCAGGAGTGGATGTTTCAGCTGAAGAGTTGTCAGAATAACTGGGGGATTGTGATGAGGGAACATAATCAGGATCTGCTGGATTGTCTGGCTCAATTGATGAATATGATGGATCAGATTGACTGGAACCTTCTTCATCTGGGACATTGGAATGAGGTAATCTTGTTAAGTGGCCAGGTGAAGGACAAGGAGTTGAATTAGAAGGTGTGCCGGACATGTGAAAATCAGAGGAAGAAGAAGAAGAAGGAGAATTATCTTCAGAATGTGAATCAGAAATGTTTCCTGAGGATGGATCATGAGTTGGAGACTCAGAAGGAGATTGAGCTGGAGAAAAGGAAAGTCCAGGTGTTGGAAGTGGTTGACTGTCATGAATTTGATCTGGAATTTGCTTCATCAGTTGTGACCATTGAGGGCGCTTAAATCTGGAGTCAAGAAAGGGGAAGAAATTTTCATTGAAGGCCACAGATTTGGCAATAACAATCTTTTTAAGCTCAAGATCCCAAACACGATAATTTGTTGTTCCAACTTCATATCCAAGCATGACACACTTTCTGGCATTAGCTGAAAACTTTCCAGGACGTTGATGTTTATCAAGAAAAGCATAGCAAGCACAACCAAAAACTCTGAGGTGTGAGACTCTGGGTTTGGATTTATTCCAGGCTTCAAAAGGAGTTGATTTGTTTTGAAGAGCTTTGGTTGGTAATCTGTTTTCAAGATATACTGCTGTTTTAACTGCTTCAGACCATAGGTGAATTGGTGCATTAGAATGAAACATCATGGTTTTGGATTTTTCAGTGGTAATACGGTTTCCTCTCTCAGAAATTGGATTTTGTTGGGGAGTGTAAGGAGCCGTAACTTGAAGAGCAATGCCATGTTGTTTAAGAAAGTTGACCAGACTAGAGTTGATATACTCACCACCACCGTCACAAACAAGCTTTTTGATTTTGAAGCCAGATTGCAGCTCTACAGATGCCTTGTATTCCAAGAAATATTTGAATACTTGGGCTTTTGAGGAAAGAAGGTAAACATGACGGTATGAAGTGGCCTGATCAGTGAACTTAAGGTAATACTGAGAACCATCAAAAGAAGGAGGTTGAATTTTCCCAGATAAATCCGTGTGGATAACTTCAAGAGGATTTTTGGCAACAGGCAACTGGCCAGGAAAGGAAGCATGGGTTTGTTTACCCAACACACACGGTTCACAAAAATGCATTTCAGAATCAGACAAACTAGAACTAGATACATCAGATGCCATTCCATTAAAAAGTTTTTGAATATATGGGGCGTATGGATGTCCTAATCTGTTGTGCCAGAGAGTTAGAGACTGACTTGAAGCTTTTGCATAAAGAGCTGAGGAATTAGGGGGAGACATGCCTTGTGGAACCACAGAAACTTCAAATAATGAATTGGAGATGACTCCTCCCATATAATTCTTTCCATTACGTGAAATAATGAAGTTTGATGTAGGATTAACTGGTGCAGGGATGAGAAGACAACCAGTTCTCCAAAGACGTCCCAGGGAGATGAGATTCCTTCCAAGATCAGGGACATAAAGAGCATCAGAAAAGAAAACTTTTCCTTCCATTCCTCCAGAAGCAGCAACAGTTCCTTTTCCAGTTGCATAGATTGATTTCCCAATACCAGCAAGTTGAATTCGAATGTTGACAGGTTGAAAGGTGATGAAACTGTCTCTGTTGTTAAACATATGACAGCTGGCCCCAGAATCAATAATTGGAGAAAGGTTTGAGGAATGAGAAGCCATGGAAGCAGAAGCGTTGATAATGCAGTCAGAATTTGATTTTTCAGACAAGCAGGCAACAGCTGTAAAAAGAAATTCTTCATCAGAAGGGAAGACAAAAGCACAATTGGCCGTGACATCAGGTTGTTCTTCCTGAGGAGGGGGAACAGGAGTTGCTTTGTTGGAATTGTCCTTTGATGGGGCAGCTGAGTTGGCTTGGTTCTTCTTGGGACGCAATTCAGGATGTTGAACAAAGCAATGATTGTCATCATGTCCAACATTTTGACCATGAACAGAACATGAGAGTTTGCTGCGTGCCTTGGATTTGGATGATTTTGATGATTTGGCTGAGGCAGAGTGAGCATTGACATTTGACATAGCATTGTGAAATTCATCAACAACTTTGTCATCAGCAGCGTAATCCAGGAAAGAAGATAAAACATCATCCAGATGCAGGTGATCAATTTCCTGTCTGTCTCTGGTGAGCAAACCACGCCAATGTTTGAAGGAAGGTGGAAGAGTGGCAAAAAAGAGATAAATAAGAATTTCCTGGGGAATGATGAGCCCAGAACGGATCATATGGAAGTTAATGCCTTTGAATGCATCAACATGAGTTTTGGGGTCTCCTCCTTCAGAAAGAGAAAGAGTAACCATAGAGAGAAAGTGAGAAATCCGTGATCCAACTTTATTGCTGGCGTGTCTTCTTGCAAGAACAGACCACATTTGAGCAGAGGTGTGGCAAGTGTTGACCAGCTTCTTGTTAACATCATCCAATCTGGTGATGATTTCATACCTGCACCTGGTGTCATTTTTGATCCATAAAGCAAGTTGAGCTTTGATTTCAGCGTCTGAAGGTGAACCATCATTGTGAGGAACAGGGGCAGGGACTTGTCCAGAAACAATGCCAAAAAGATCCAGAACTTCAAAGTGAAGACGCATAATGTGTTCCCAGGTGTCATAGGATTCGTCAGTAAGAGGGGTGACCATAACCTTACTTGAATCCTGATTGGAGGCCATGATTTGGTCGAGTCAACAGCAAAGATTTGGAGAGAAAGAAGATGAGATGTGAAGAGGATGATCCAAAATCTGAGAGAAAAGGCTGTTTTATTGTCCAGTAAGCGGTTTTGTTGTAAGTATTCTTGAGAAAGGTGCTTTAGGCAACTGGGCCCATAACCTGTAGAAGTTTTAGCACAGAGGAAAGCTAAACACAGGTCAATCAGCAACTGTGCACCTTACAACAACAAGTAACTACAACAAAGCGTGTGCTAAAACTGGACAAAAGACTCTATTCTCCCCACACAGTGCAAAGACTGTCAGATGCGGCCAAAAGGGAAAGCAGTGGACAGGAAGAAGCAGTGGAAGGGATAAAGAGAATAGAGAGAAAGAGAAAGAAAAAGATTTGGATTTCATTGCAAAAACAAACATACCTAAACACAGGTCAATCAGCAACTGTGCACCTTACAACAACAAGTAACTACAACAAAGCGTGTGCTAAAACTATAAGGGACACAAGTGTGAGCTGCTGTGGTTAGGACTAAAAGAATCAGAGAAAAGATAACAGAAAAGAAAAGGAAAGAACCTGGACAAAAGACTCTATTCTCCCCACACAGTGCAAAGACTGTCAGATGCGGCCAAAAGGGAAAGCAGTGGACAGGAAGAAGCAGTGGAAGGGATAAAGAGAATAGAGAGAAAGAGAAAGAAAAAGATTTGGATGGGGAAAACGGAAATGGCAAAGAGAGGGCTCATTATATGACAAAGTCCACCATCCAAAACAATAGAAACTAACACGACGTCGACAAAACTACTAAACTACAATACAGAAAAAGAGACAGGTTCACATCCAAGGAAAAAGTTCCCAGCCGGGGAAAAGATTCACACTCCAGGTAAAGAAACACGTCCTCGAGGTCCAGAATCAATACATTGACTCCGGGTGGGAAAGAAATGTTGTTCTTGATGCTGGAGCTCGTATCTTTGAAGTTCCTCGGCGGAAAAGGTCAGGAAAAGAGGATATGAGCAAGGAGAATGACTTGAGACGATGGTAAGAAGCTGGAGTAAGGAATGGGTCAGGTATTAGAGGCAGAAATTTCAACAGTGATCAGTGTGTGTATGTTTGGAGAAACAAATCACAAATCTGTATCATTTATCTTCATGTTGATGATATGGTCATTACTGGTAATCATTTTCTTTGGTTCAAAGACAAAATCAAAACTGAATTTGAGATGGATGATCTTGGTCCTGCCACTTGGATTTTGGGAATGCGTCTCACCAGGAACAGAACAGCACGTACTCTTTCTTTATCACAAGATTCTTATGCTGAAAAAGTTTTGTCCAACTGGAATATGGCCAACTGCAATCCCTGTCTTACTCCCTTATCCCCAAATGATTATCCTGTCAAAGCAACCAGTGAAGAAATTGCTGAATTCAATGCTCTGAAAATCAATTACCGCTCTGCTATTGGTGCACTCAACTATTTGTCTGTAGCAACAAGACCTGATCTCTCTTTTGCAGTTGGTGCATTATCTCAACATCTCATTGAACCAGGTATCAAACACTGGCTTGCTGTCAAACACACTTTCAGATATCTGCGTGCCACTTCATCATCATCTCTCACTTTTGGAGGAAAATGCCCAATTCCAAATCATCCATCACTCTGTCCTCTTATTTACTCTGACACTGATTATGCTGGGGATCCTGATACCAGGCGCTCAACTGGAGGGTATGTTGCCATACTCAATGGAGGAGCTATTTCCTGGAGTTCTAAAAAGCAGCAAGTTGTCACTATCTCTAGTACTGAGGCTGAGTTCAGAGGTATTGTGGATGCTGGATGTGAAGCAATTTGGCTGACTAAATTACTTACTTCCTTCAATATTCCTAAATCACCTTCACCTTTAATCCTTGCTGACAATGCCAGTTCCATTTCACAATGCAAGGATTCACTCAGATACCGTCAAAGATCAAAACATGTGGACACTCAACTTTGTTGGATTACTGAAAGCATCAACAAAAATCATTTTCAGCTTCAACACATTTCAACTGAACACATGGTAGCTGATCTTCTTACAAAATCTTTGGGAAAAGTCAAGCTGTCTTATCTCCTCAAACTCATGGGTCTGATATTAAGGGGGGGTGTTGAAATTTCTGCCTCTAATACCTGACCCATTCCTTACTCCAGCTTCTTACCATCGTCTCAAGTCATTCTCCTTGCTTATATCCTCTTTTCCTGACCTTTTCCGCCGAGGAACTTCAAAGATACGAGCTCCAGCATCAAGAACAACATTTCTTTCCCACCCGGAGTCAATGTATTGATTCTGGACCTCGAGGACGTGTTTCTTTACCTGGAGTGTGAATCTTTTCCCCGGCTGGGAACTTTTTCCTTGGATGTGAACCTGTCTCTTTTTCTGTATTGTAGTTTAGTAGTTTTGTCGACGTCGTGTTAGTTTCTATTGTTTTGGATGGTGGACTTTGTCATATAATGAGCCCTCTCTTTGCCATTTCCGTTTTCCCCATCCAAATCTTTTTCTTTCTCTTTCTCTCTATTCTCTTTATCCCTTCCACTGCTTCTTCCTGTCCACTGCTTTCCCTTTTGGCCGCATCTGACAGTCTTTGCACTGTGTGGGGAGAATAGAGTCTTTTGTCCAGTTTTAGCACACGCTTTGTTGTAGTTACTTGTTGTTGTAAGGTGCACAGTTGCTGATTGACCTGTGTTTAGCTTTCCTTTGTGCTAAAACTTCTACAGGTTATGGGCCCAGTTGCCTAAAGCACCTCTCTCAAGAATACTTACAACAAAACCGCTTACTGGACAATAAAACAGCCTTTTCTCTCAGATTTTGGATCACCCTCTTCACATCTCATCTTCTTTCTCTCCAAATCTTTGCTGTTGACTTGACCAAATCATGGCCTCCAATCAGGATTCAAGTAAGGTTATGGTCACCCCTCTCACTGACGAATCCTATGACACCTGGGAACACATTATGCGTCTTTGTTGAAATTTCTGCCTCTAATACCTGACCCATTCCTTACTCCAGCTTCTTACCATCGTCTCAAGTCATTCTCCTTGCTCATATCCTCTTTTCCTGACCTTTTCCGCCGAGGAACTTCAAAGATACGAGCTCCAGCATCAAGAACAACATTTCTTTCCCACCCGGAGTCAATGTATTGATTCTGGACCTCGAGGACGTGTTTCTTTACCTGGAGTGTGAATCTTTTCCCCGGCTGGGAACTTTTTCCTTGGATGTGAACCTGTCTCTTTTTCTGTATTGTAGTTTAGTAGTTTTGTCGACGTCGTGTTAGTTTCTATTGTTTTGGATGGTGGACTTTGTCATATAATGAGCCCTCTCTTTGCCATTTCCGTTTTCCCCATCCAAATCTTTTTCTTTCTCTTTCTCTCTATTCTCTTTATCCCTTCCACTGCTTCTTCCTGTCCACTGCTTTCCCTTTTGGCCGCATCTGACAGTCTTTGCACTGTGTGGGGAGAATAGAGTCTTTTGTCCAGGTTCTTTCCTTTTCTTTTCTGTTATCTTTTCTCTGATTCTTTTAGTCCTAACCACAGCAGCTCACACTTGTGTCCCTTATAGTTTTAGCACACGCTTTGTTGTAGTTACTTGTTGTTGTAAGGTGCACAGTTGCTGATTGACCTGTGTTTAGGTATGTTTGTTTTTGCAATGAAATCCAAATCTTTTTCTTTCTCTTTCTCTCTATTCTCTTTATCCCTTCCACTGCTTCTTCCTGTCCACTGCTTTCCCTTTTGGCCGCATCTGACAGTCTTTGCACTGTGTGGGGAGAATAGAGTCTTTTGTCCAGTTTTAGCACACGCTTTGTTGTAGTTACTTGTTGTTGTAAGGTGCACAGTTGCTGATTGACCTGTGTTTAGCTTTCCTCTGTGCTAAAACTTCTACAGGTTATGGGCCCAGTTGCCTAAAGCACCTTTCTCAAGAATACTTACAACAAAACCGCTTACTGGACAATAAAACAGCCTTTTCTCTCAGATTTTGGATCATCCTCTTCACATCTCATCTTCTTTCTCTCCAAATCTTTGCTGTTGACTCGACCAAATCATGGCCTCCAATCAGGATTCAAGTAAGGTTATGGTCACCCCTCTTACTGACGAATCCTATGACACCTGGGAACACATTATGCGTCTTCACTTTGAAGTTCTGGATCTTTTTGGCATTGTTTCTGGACAAGTCCCTGCCCCTGTTCCTCACAATGATGGTTCACCTTCAGACGCTGAAATCAAAGCTCAACTTGCTTTATGGATCAAAAATGACACCAGGTGCAGGTATGAAATCATCACCAGATTGGATGATGTTAACAAGAAGCTGGTCAACACTTGCCACACCTCTGCTCAAATGTGGTCTGTTCTTGCAAGAAGACACGCCAGCAATAAAGTTGGATCACGGATTTCTCACTTTCTCTCTATGGTTACTCTTTCTCTTTCTGAAGGAGGAGACCCCAAAACTCATGTTGATGCATTCAAAGGCATTAACTTCCATATGATCCGTTCTGGGCTCATCATTCCCCAGGAAATTCTTATTTATCTCTTTTTTGCCACTCTTCCACCTTCCTTCAAACATTGGCGTGGTTTGCTCACCAGAGACAGACAGGAAATTGATCACCTGCATCTGGATGATGTTTTATCTTCTTTCCTGGATTACGCTGCTGATGACAAAGTTGTTGATGAATTTCACAATGCTATGTCAAATGTCAATGCTCACTCTGCCTCAGCCAAATCATCAAAATCATCCAAATCCAAGGCACGCAGCAAACTCTCATGTTCTGTTCATGGTCAAAATGTTGGACATGATGACAATCATTGCTTTGTTCAACATCCTGAATTGCGTCCCAAGAAGAACCAAGCCAACTCAGCTGCCCCATCAAAGGACAATTCCAACAAAGCAACTCCTGTTCCCCCTCCTCAGGAAGAACAACCTGATGTCACGGCCAATTGTGCTTTTGTCTTCCCTTCTGATGAAGAATTTCTTTTTACAGCTGTTGCCTGCTTGTCTGAAAAATCAAATTCTGACTGCATTATCAACGCTTCTGCTTCCATGGCTTCTCATTCCTCAAACCTTTCTCCAATTATTGATTCTGGGGCCAGCTGTCATATGTTTAACAACAGAGACAGTTTCATCACCTTTCAACCTGTCAACATTCGAATTCAACTTGCTGGTATTGGGAAATCAATCTATGCAACTGGAAAAGGAACTGTTGCTGCTTCTGGAGGAATGGAAGGAAAAGTTTTCTTTTCTGATGCTCTTTATGTCCCTGATCTTGGAAGGAATCTCATCTCCCTGGGACGTCTTTGGAGAACTGGTTGTCTTCTCATCCCTGCACCAGTTAATCCTACATCAAACTTCATTATTTCACGTAATGGAAAGAATTATATGGGAGGAGTCATCTCCAATTCATTATTTGAAGTTTCTGTGGTTCCACAAGGCATGTCTCCCCCTAATTCCTCAGCTCTTTATGCAAAAGCTTCAAGTCAGTCTCTAACTCTCTGGCACAACAGATTAGGACATCCATACGCCCCATATATTCAAAAACTTTTTAATGGAATGGCATCTGATGTATCTAGTTCTAGTTTGTCTGATTCTGAAATGCATTTTTGTGAACCGTGTGTGTTGGGTAAACAAACCCATGCTTCCTTTCCTGGCCAGTTGCCTGTTGCCAAAAATCCTCTTGAAGTTATCCACACGGATTTATCTGGGAAAATTCAACCTCCTTCTTTTGATGGTTCTCAGTATTACCTTAAGTTCACTGATCAGGCCACTTCATACCGTCATGTTTACCTTCTTTCCTCAAAAGCCCAAGTATTCAAATATTTCTTGGAATACAAGGCATCTGTAGAGCTGCAATCTGGCTTCAAAATCAAAAAGCTTGTTTGTGACGGTGGTGGTGAGTATATCAACTCTAGTCTGGTCAACTTTCTTAAACAACATGGCATTGCTCTTCAAGTTACGGCTCCTTACACTCCCCAACAAAATCCAATTTCTGAGAGAGGAAACCGTATTACCACTGAAAAATCCAAAACCATGATGTTTCATTCTAATGCACCAATTCACCTATGGTCTGAAGCAGTTAAAACAGCAGTATATCTTGAAAACAGATTACCAACCAAAGCTCTTCAAAACAAATCAACTCCTTTTGAAGCCTGGAATAAATCCAAACCCAGAGTCTCACACCTCAGAGTTTTTGGTTGTGCTTGCTATGCTTTTCTTGATAAACATCAACGTCCTGGAAAGTTTTCAGCTAATGCCAGAAAGTGTGTCATGCTTGGATATGAAGTTGGAACAACAAATTATCGTGTTTGGGATCTTGAGCTTAAAAAGATTGTTATTGCCAAATCTGTGGCCTTCAATGAAAATTTCTTCCCCTTTCTTGACTCCAGATTTAAGCGCCCTCAATGGTCACAACTGATGAAGCAAATTCCAGATCAAATTCATGACAGTCAACCACTTCCAACACCTGGACTTTCCTTTTCTCCAGCTCAATCTCCTTCTGAGTCTCCAACTCATGATCCATCCTCAGGAAACATTTCTGATTCACATTCTGAAGATAATTCTCCTTCTTCTTCTTCTTCCTCTGATTTTCACATGTCCGGCACACCTTCTAATTCAACTCCTTGTCCTTCACCTGGCCACTTAACAAGATTACCTCATTCCAATGTCCCAGATGAAGAAGGTTCCAGTCAATCTGATCCATCATATTCATCAATTGAGCCAGACAATCCAGCAGATCCTGATTATGTTCCCTCATCACAATCCCCCAGTTATTCTGACAACTCTTCAGCTGAAACATCCACTCCTGAACATTTACGTCAGATTTATTATGATCATTATCAACATGATTCCTACTCTGATTCTCCTGACCCTCTTGGGTTATATGCAGCAAATGCCTTTGCTTTCTCTCTAGAAGCTCCCTTGCTAGCTCATGAAATTCCTGAACCCCAGTGTTATAAGCAAGCAATCTATTCCAAATATTCAGCAGAATGGGCAGAGGCTGTGAAACATGAACATCAAGCACTTCAGCGTTGTAACACTTGGAAAATTGTCCCCAGGCCTGAAAAAGCTAATGTAATTGGCTGCAGGTGGGTTTTCAGGGTTAAACCTAATGCTGATGGTGGTGTTTCCAAGTTCAAAGCCCGTTGTGTAGCAAAAGGATATTCTCAAATCCTAGGAATAGATTTTCATGAAACTTTTGCACCCACTGGACGGATCACTTCTCTCAGGACCATTCTTTCTTTAGCAGCTTATTTTGACTGGGATGTTCATCAAATGGATGTAGTGGCAGCTTTTCTCCAGGGAAACTTAAATGAAACTGTTTATATGGAACAACCTGAAGGAACACTAACTGCTGGAAATGAAGGTAAAGTTTGCCAATTGTTGCGTCCTCTTTATGGCATCAAACAAGCTCCCTTTTGCTGGAATTCACGTATAAATGACTACTTGTGCAAGCTCAACTTCTCCCCCCTTAAGTGTGATCAGTGTGTGTATGTTTGGAGAAACAAATCACAAATCTGTATCATTTATCTTCATGTTGATGATATGGTCATTACTGGTAATCATTTTCTTTGGTTCAAAGACAAAATCAAAACTGAATTTGAGATGGATGATCTTGGTCCTGCCACTTGGATTTTGGGAATGCGTCTCACCAGGAACAGAACAGCACGTACTCTTTCTTTATCACAAGATTCTTATGCTGAAAAAGTTTTGTCCAACTGGAATATGGCCAACTGTAATCCCTGTCTCACTCCCTTATCCCCAAATGATTATCCTGTCAAAGCAACCAGTGAAGAAATTGCTGAATTCAATGCTCTGAAAATCAATTACCGCTCTGCTATTGGTGCACTCAACTATTTGTCTGTTGCAACAAGACCTGATCTCTCTTTTGCAGTTGGTGCATTATCTCAACATCTCATTGAACCAGGTATCAAACACTGGCTTGCTGTCAAACACACTTTCAGATATCTGCGTGCCACTTCATCATCATCTCTCACTTTTGGAGGAAAATGCCCAATTCCAAATCATCCATCACTCTGTCCTCTTATTTACTCTGACACTGATTATGCTGGGGATCCTGATACCAGGCGCTCAACTGGAGGGTATGTTGCCATACTCAATGGAGGAGCTATTTCCTGGAGTTCTAAAAAGCAGCAAGTCGTCACTATCTCTAGTACTGAAGCTGAGTTCAGAGGCATTGTGGATGCTGGATGTGAAGCAATCTGGCTGACTAAATTACTTACTTCCTTCAATATTCCTAAGTCACCTTCACCTTTAATCCTTGCTGACAATGCCAGTTCCATTTCACAATGCAAGGATTCACTCAGATACCGTCAAAGATCAAAACATGTGGACACTCAACTTTGTTGGATTACTGAAAGCATCAACAAAAATCATTTTCAGCTTCAACACATTTCAACTGAACACATGGTGGCTGATCTTCTTACAAAATCTTTAGGAAAAGTCAAGCTGTCTT
The DNA here is from genome assembly GCA_030280995.1 of Hemileia vastatrix. Classification (NCBI taxonomy): domain Eukaryota; kingdom Fungi; phylum Basidiomycota; class Pucciniomycetes; order Pucciniales; family Zaghouaniaceae; genus Hemileia; species Hemileia vastatrix. The sequence goes on from JASXTE010000015.1 coordinate 17,281,849, forward strand.
ATCTCCTCAAACTCATGGGTCTGGTATTAAGGGGGGGTGTTGAAATTTCTGCCTCTAATACCTGACCCATTCCTTACTCCAGCTTCTTACCATCGTCTCAAGTCATTCTCCTTGCTCATATCCTCTTTTCCTGACCTTTTCCGCCGAGGAACTTCAAAGATACGAGCTCCAGCATCAAGAACAACATTTCTTTCCCACCCGGAGTCAATGTATTGATTCTGGACCTCGAGGACGTGTTTCTTTACCTGGAGTGTGAATCTTTTCCCCGGCTGGGAACTTTTTCCTTGGATGTGAACCTGTCTCTTTTTCTGTATTGTAGTTTAGTAGTTTTGTCGACGTCGTGTTAGTTTCTATTGTTTTGGATGGTGGACTTTGTCATATAATGAGCCCTCTCTTTGCCATTTCCGTTTTCCCCATCCAAATCTTTTTCTTTCTCTTTCTCTCTATTCTCTTTATAAACTTTACCTTCATTTCCAGCAGTTAGTGTTCCTTCAGGCTGTTCCATATAAACAGTTTCATTTAAGTTTCCCTGGAGAAAAGCTGCCACTACATCCATTTGATGAACATCCCAGTCAAAATAAGCTGCTAAAGAAAGAATGGTCCTGAGAGAAGTGATCCGTCCAGTGGGTGCAAAAGTTTCATGAAAATCTATTCCTAGGATTTGAGAATATCCTTTTGCTACACAACGGGCTTTGAACTTTGAAACACCACCATCAGCATTAGGTTTAACCCTGAAAACCCACCTGCAGCCAATTACATTAGCTTTTTCAGGCCTGGGGACAATTTTCCAAGTGTTACAACGCTGAAGTGCTTGATGTTCATGTTTCACAGCCTCTGCCCATTCTGCTGAATATTTGGAATAGATTGCTTGCTTATAACACTGGGGTTCAGGAATTTCATGAGCTAGCAAGGGAGCTTCTAGAGAGAAAGCAAAGGCATTTGCTGCATATAACCCAAGAGGATCAGGAGAATCAGAGTAGGAATCATGTTGATAATGATCATAATAAATCTGACGTAAATGTTCAGGAGTGGATGTTTCAGCTGAAGAGTTGTCAGAATAACTGGGGGATTGTGATGAGGGAACATAATCAGGATCTGCTGGATTGTCTGGCTCAATTGATGAATATGATGGATCAGATTGACTGGAACCTTCTTCATCTGGGACATTGGAATGAGGTAATCTTGTTAAGTGGCCAGGTGAAGGACAAGGAGTTGAATTGGAAGGTGTGCCTGACATGTGAAAATCAGAGGAAGAAGAAGAAGAAGGAGAATTATCTTCAGAATGTGAATCAGAAATGTTTCCTGAGGATGGATCAGGAGTTGGAGACTCAGAAGGAGATTGAGCTGGAGAAAAGGAAAGGCCAGGTGTTGGAAGTGGTTGACTGTCATGAATTTGATCTGGAATTTGCTTCATCAGTTGTGACCATTGAGGGCGCTTAAATCTGGAGTCAAGAAAGGGGAAGAAATTTTCATTGAAGGCCACAGATTTGGCAATAACAATCTTTTTAAGCTCAAGATCCCAAACACGATAATTTGTTGTTCCAACTTCATATCCAAGCATGACACACTTTCTGGCATTAGCTGAAAACTTTCCAGGACGTTGATGTTTATCAAGAAAAGCATAGCAAGCACAACCAAAAACTCTGAGGTGTGAAACTCTGGGTTTGGATTTATTCCAGGCTTCAAAAGGAGTTGATTTGTTTTGAAGAGCTTTGGTTGGTAATCTGTTTTCAAGATATACTGCTGTTTTAACTGCTTCAGACCATAAGTGAATTGGTGCATTAGAATGAAACATCATGGTTTTGGATTTTTCAGTGGTAATACGGTTTCCTCTCTCAGAAATTGGATTTTGTTGGGGAGTGTAAGGAGCCGTAACTTGAAGAGCAATGCCATGTTGTTTAAGAAAGTTGACCAGACTAGAGTTGATATACTCACCACCACCGTCACAAACAAGCTTTTTGATTTTGAAGCCAGATTGCAGCTCTACAGATGCCTTATATTCCAAGAAATATTTGAATACTTGGGCTTTTGAGGAAAGAAGGTAAACATGACGGTATGAAGTGGCCTGATCAGTGAACTTAAGGTAATACTGAGAACCATCAAAAGAAGGAGGCTGAATTTTCCCAGATAAATCCGTGTGGATAACTTCAAGAGGATTTTTGGCAACAGGCAACTGGCCAGGAAAGGAAGCATGGGTTTGTTTACCCAACACACACGGTTCACAAAAATGCATTTCAGAATCAGACAAACTAGAACTAGATACATCAGATGCCATTCCATTAAAAAGTTTTTGAATATATGGGGCGTATGGATGTCCTAATCTGTTGTGCCAAAGAGTTAGAGACTGACTTGAAGCTTTTGCATAGAGAGCTGAGGAATTAGGGGGAGACATGCCTTGTGGAACCACAGAAACTTCAAATAATGAATTGGAGATGACTCCTCCCATATAATTCTTTCCATTACGTGAAATAATGAAGTTTGATGTAGGATTAACTGGTGCAGGAATGAGAAGACAACCAGTTCTCCAAAGACGTCCCTGTAGAAGTTTTAGCACAGAGGAAAGCTAAACACAGGTCAATCAGCAACTGTGCACCTTACAACAACAAGTAACTACAACAAAGCGTGTGCTAAAACTGGACAAAAGACTCTATTCTCCCCACACAGTGCAAAGACTGTCAGATGCGGCCAAAAGGGAAAGCAGTGGACAGGAAGAAGCAGTGGAAGGGATAAAGAGAATAGAGAGAAAGAGAAAGAAAAAGATTTGGATTTCATTGCAAAAACAAACATACCTAAACACAGGTCAATCAGCAACTGTGCACCTTACAACAACAAGTAACTACAACAAAGCGTGTGCTAAAACTATAAGGGACACAAGTGTGAGCTGCTGTGGTTAGGACTAAAAGAATCAGAGAAAAGATAACAGAAAAGAAAAGGAAAGAACCTGGACAAAAGACTCTATTCTCCCCACACAGTGCAAAGACTGTCAGATGCGGCCAAAAGGGAAAGCAGTGGACAGGAAGAAGCAGTGGAAGGGATAAAGAGAATAGAGAGAAAGAGAAAGAAAAAGATTTGGATGGGGAAAACGGAAATGGCAAAGAGAGGGCTCATTATATGACAAAGTCCACCATCCAAAACAATAGAAACTAACACGACGTCGACAAAACTACTAAACTACAATACAGAAAAAGAGACAGGTTCACATCCAAGGAAAAAGTTCCCAGCCGGGGAAAAGATTCACACTCCAGGTAAAGAAACACGTCCTCGAGGTCCAGAATCAATACATTGACTCCGGGTGGGAAAGAAATGTTGTTCTTGATGCTGGAGCTCGTATCTTTGAAGTTCCTCGGCGGAAAAGGTCAGGAAAAGAGGATATGAGCAAGGAGAATGACTTGAGACGATGGTAAGAAGCTGGAGTAAGGAATGGGTCAGGTATTAGAGGCAGAAATTTCAACACCCCCCCTTAATACCAGACCCATGAGTTTGAGGAGATAAGACAGCTTGACTTTTCCTAAAGATTTTGTAAGAAGATCAGCCACCATGTGTTCAGTTGAAATGTGTTGAAGCTGAAAATGATTTTTGTTGATGCTTTCAGTAATCCAACAAAGTTGAGTGTCCACATGTTTTGATCTTTGACGGTATCTGAGTGAATCCTTGCATTGTGAAATGGAACTGGCATTGTCAGCAAGGATTAAAGGTGAAGGTGACTTAGGAATATTGAAGGAAGTAAGTAATTTAGTCAGCCAGATTGCTTCACATCCAGCATCCACAATGCCTCTGAACTCAGCTTCAGTACTAGAGATAGTGACGACTTGCTGCTTTTTAGAACTCCAGGAAATAGCTCCTCCATTGAGTATGGCAACATACCCTCCAGTTGAGCGCCTGGTATCAGGATCCCCAGCATAATCAGTGTCAGAGTAAATAAGAGGACAGAGTGATGGATGATTTGGAATTGGGCATTTTCCTCCAAAAGTGAGAGATGATGATGAAGTGGCACGCAGATATCTGAAAGTGTGTTTGACAGCAAGCCAGTGTTTGATACCTGGTTCAATGAGATGTTGAGATAATGCACCAACTGCAAAAGAGAGATCAGGTCTTGTTGCAACAGACAAATAGTTGAGTGCACCAATAGCAGAGCGGTAATTGATTTTCAGAGCATTGAATTCAGCAATTTCTTCACTGGTTGCTTTGACAGGATAATCATTTGGGGATAAGGGAGTGAGACAGGGATTACAGTTGGCCATATTCCAGTTGGACAAAACTTTTTCAGCATAAGAATCTTGTGATAAAGAAAGAGTACGTGCTGTTCTGTTCCTGGTGAGACGCATTCCCAAAATCCAAGTGGCAGGACCAAGATCATCCATCTCAAATTCAGTTTTGATTTTGTCTTTGAACCAAAGAAAATGATTACCAGTAATGACCATATCATCAACATGAAGATAAATGATACAGATTTGTGATTTGTTTCTCCAAACATACACACACTGATCACACTTAAGGGGGGAGAAGTTGAGCTTGCACAAGTAGTCATTTATACGTGAATTCCAGCAAAAGGGAGCTTGTTTGATGCCATAAAGAGGACGCAACAATTGGCAAACTTTACCTTCATTTCCAGCAGTTAGTGTTCCTTCAGGTTGTTCCATATAAACAGTTTCATTTAAGTTTCCCTGGAGAAAAGCTGCCACTACATCCATTTGATGAACATCCCAGTCAAAATAAGCTGCTAAAGAAAGAATGGTCCTGAGAGAAGTGATCCGTCCAGTGGGTGCAAAAGTTTCATGAAAATCTATTCCTAGGATTTGAGAATATCCTTTTGCTACACAACGGGCTTTGAACTTGGAAACACCACCATCAGCATTAGGTTTAACCCTGAAAACCCACCTGCAGCCAATTACATTAGCTTTTTCAGGCCTGGGGACAATTTTCCAAGTGTTACAACGCTGAAGTGCTTGATGTTCATGTTTCACAGCCTCTGCCCATTCTGCTGAATATTTGGAATAGATTGCTTGCTTATAACACTGGGGTTCAGGAATTTCATGAGCTAGCAAGGGAGCTTCTAGAGAGAAAGCAAAGGCATTTGCTGCATATAACCCAAGAGGGTCAGGAGAATCAGAGTAGGAATCATGTTGATAATGATCATAATAAATCTGACGTAAATGTTCAGGAGTGGATGTTTCAGCTGAAGAGTTGTCAGAATAACTGGGGGATTGTGATGAGGGAACATAATCAGGATCTGCTGGATTGTCTGGCTCAATTGATGAATATGATGGATCAGATTGACTGGAACCTTCTTCATCTGGGACATTGGAATGAGGTAATCTTGTTAAGTGGCCAGGTGAAGGACAAGGAGTTGAATTAGAAGGTGTGCCGGACATGTGAAAATCAGAGGAAGAAGAAGAAGAAGGAGAATTATCTTCAGAATGTGAATCAGAAATGTTTCCTGAGGATGGATCATGAGTTGGAGACTCAGAAGGAGATTGAGCTGGAGAAAAGGAAAGTCCAGGTGTTGGAAGTGGTTGACTGTCATGAATTTGATCTGGAATTTGCTTCATCAGTTGTGACCATTGAGGGCGCTTAAATCTGGAGTCAAGAAAGGGGAAGAAATTTTCATTGAAGGCCACAGATTTGGCAATAACAATCTTTTTAAGCTCAAGATCCCAAACACGATAATTTGTTGTTCCAACTTCATATCCAAGCATGACACACTTTCTGGCATTAGCTGAAAACTTTCCAGGACGTTGATGTTTATCAAGAAAAGCATAGCAAGCACAACCAAAAACTCTGAGGTGTGAGACTCTGGGTTTGGATTTATTCCAGGCTTCAAAAGGAGTTGATTTGTTTTGAAGAGCTTTGGTTGGTAATCTGTTTTCAAGATATACTGCTGTTTTAACTGCTTCAGACCATAGGTGAATTGGTGCATTAGAATGAAACATCATGGTTTTGGATTTTTCAGTGGTAATACGGTTTCCTCTCTCAGAAATTGGATTTTGTTGGGGAGTGTAAGGAGCCGTAACTTGAAGAGCAATGCCATGTTGTTTAAGAAAGTTGACCAGACTAGAGTTGATATACTCACCACCACCGTCACAAACAAGCTTTTTGATTTTGAAGCCAGATTGCAGCTCTACAGATGCCTTGTATTCCAAGAAATATTTGAATACTTGGGCTTTTGAGGAAAGAAGGTAAACATGACGGTATGAAGTGGCCTGATCAGTGAACTTAAGGTAATACTGAGAACCATCAAAAGAAGGAGGTTGAATTTTCCCAGATAAATCCGTGTGGATAACTTCAAGAGGATTTTTGGCAACAGGCAACTGGCCAGGAAAGGAAGCATGGGTTTGTTTACCCAACACACACGGTTCACAAAAATGCATTTCAGAATCAGACAAACTAGAACTAGATACATCAGATGCCATTCCATTAAAAAGTTTTTGAATATATGGGGCGTATGGATGTCCTAATCTGTTGTGCCAGAGAGTTAGAGACTGACTTGAAGCTTTTGCATAAAGAGCTGAGGAATTAGGGGGAGACATGCCTTGTGGAACCACAGAAACTTCAAATAATGAATTGGAGATGACTCCTCCCATATAATTCTTTCCATTACGTGAAATAATGAAGTTTGATGTAGGATTAACTGGTGCAGGGATGAGAAGACAACCAGTTCTCCAAAGACGTCCCAGGGAGATGAGATTCCTTCCAAGATCAGGGACATAAAGAGCATCAGAAAAGAAAACTTTTCCTTCCATTCCTCCAGAAGCAGCAACAGTTCCTTTTCCAGTTGCATAGATTGATTTCCCAATACCAGCAAGTTGAATTCGAATGTTGACAGGTTGAAAGGTGATGAAACTGTCTCTGTTGTTAAACATATGACAGCTGGCCCCAGAATCAATAATTGGAGAAAGGTTTGAGGAATGAGAAGCCATGGAAGCAGAAGCGTTGATAATGCAGTCAGAATTTGATTTTTCAGACAAGCAGGCAACAGCTGTAAAAAGAAATTCTTCATCAGAAGGGAAGACAAAAGCACAATTGGCCGTGACATCAGGTTGTTCTTCCTGAGGAGGGGGAACAGGAGTTGCTTTGTTGGAATTGTCCTTTGATGGGGCAGCTGAGTTGGCTTGGTTCTTCTTGGGACGCAATTCAGGATGTTGAACAAAGCAATGATTGTCATCATGTCCAACATTTTGACCATGAACAGAACATGAGAGTTTGCTGCGTGCCTTGGATTTGGATGATTTTGATGATTTGGCTGAGGCAGAGTGAGCATTGACATTTGACATAGCATTGTGAAATTCATCAACAACTTTGTCATCAGCAGCGTAATCCAGGAAAGAAGATAAAACATCATCCAGATGCAGGTGATCAATTTCCTGTCTGTCTCTGGTGAGCAAACCACGCCAATGTTTGAAGGAAGGTGGAAGAGTGGCAAAAAAGAGATAAATAAGAATTTCCTGGGGAATGATGAGCCCAGAACGGATCATATGGAAGTTAATGCCTTTGAATGCATCAACATGAGTTTTGGGGTCTCCTCCTTCAGAAAGAGAAAGAGTAACCATAGAGAGAAAGTGAGAAATCCGTGATCCAACTTTATTGCTGGCGTGTCTTCTTGCAAGAACAGACCACATTTGAGCAGAGGTGTGGCAAGTGTTGACCAGCTTCTTGTTAACATCATCCAATCTGGTGATGATTTCATACCTGCACCTGGTGTCATTTTTGATCCATAAAGCAAGTTGAGCTTTGATTTCAGCGTCTGAAGGTGAACCATCATTGTGAGGAACAGGGGCAGGGACTTGTCCAGAAACAATGCCAAAAAGATCCAGAACTTCAAAGTGAAGACGCATAATGTGTTCCCAGGTGTCATAGGATTCGTCAGTAAGAGGGGTGACCATAACCTTACTTGAATCCTGATTGGAGGCCATGATTTGGTCGAGTCAACAGCAAAGATTTGGAGAGAAAGAAGATGAGATGTGAAGAGGATGATCCAAAATCTGAGAGAAAAGGCTGTTTTATTGTCCAGTAAGCGGTTTTGTTGTAAGTATTCTTGAGAAAGGTGCTTTAGGCAACTGGGCCCATAACCTGTAGAAGTTTTAGCACAGAGGAAAGCTAAACACAGGTCAATCAGCAACTGTGCACCTTACAACAACAAGTAACTACAACAAAGCGTGTGCTAAAACTGGACAAAAGACTCTATTCTCCCCACACAGTGCAAAGACTGTCAGATGCGGCCAAAAGGGAAAGCAGTGGACAGGAAGAAGCAGTGGAAGGGATAAAGAGAATAGAGAGAAAGAGAAAGAAAAAGATTTGGATTTCATTGCAAAAACAAACATACCTAAACACAGGTCAATCAGCAACTGTGCACCTTACAACAACAAGTAACTACAACAAAGCGTGTGCTAAAACTATAAGGGACACAAGTGTGAGCTGCTGTGGTTAGGACTAAAAGAATCAGAGAAAAGATAACAGAAAAGAAAAGGAAAGAACCTGGACAAAAGACTCTATTCTCCCCACACAGTGCAAAGACTGTCAGATGCGGCCAAAAGGGAAAGCAGTGGACAGGAAGAAGCAGTGGAAGGGATAAAGAGAATAGAGAGAAAGAGAAAGAAAAAGATTTGGATGGGGAAAACGGAAATGGCAAAGAGAGGGCTCATTATATGACAAAGTCCACCATCCAAAACAATAGAAACTAACACGACGTCGACAAAACTACTAAACTACAATACAGAAAAAGAGACAGGTTCACATCCAAGGAAAAAGTTCCCAGCCGGGGAAAAGATTCACACTCCAGGTAAAGAAACACGTCCTCGAGGTCCAGAATCAATACATTGACTCCGGGTGGGAAAGAAATGTTGTTCTTGATGCTGGAGCTCGTATCTTTGAAGTTCCTCGGCGGAAAAGGTCAGGAAAAGAGGATATGAGCAAGGAGAATGACTTGAGACGATGGTAAGAAGCTGGAGTAAGGAATGGGTCAGGTATTAGAGGCAGAAATTTCAACAGTCCCAGGGAGATGAGATTCCTTCCAAGATCAGGGACATAAAGAGCATCAGAAAAGAAAACTTTTCCTTCCATTCCTCCAGAAGCAGCAACAGTTCCTTTTCCAGTTGCATAGATTGATTTCCCAATACCAGCAAGTTGAATTCGAATGTTGACAGGTTGAAAACTGATAAAACTGTCTCTGTTGTTAAACATATGACAGCTGGCCCCAGAATCAATAATTGGAGAAAGGTTTGAGGAATGAGAAGCCATGGAAGCAGAAGCGTTGATAATGCAGTCAGAATTTGATTTTTCAGACAAACAAGCAACAGCTGTAAAAAGAAATTCTTCATCAGAAGGGAAGACAAAAGCACAATTGGCCGTGGCATCAGGTTGTTCTTCCTGAGGAGGGGGAACAGGAGTTGCTTTGTTGGAATTGTCCTTTGATGGGGCAGCTGAGTTGGCTTGGTTCTTCTTGGGACGGAGTTCAGGATGTTGAACAAAGCAATGATTGTCATCATGTCCAACATTTTGACCATGAACAGAACATGAGAGTTTGCTGCGTGCCTTGGATTTGGATGATTTTGATGATTTAGCTGAGGCAGAGTGAGCATTGACATTTGACATAGCATTGTGAAATTCATCAACAACTTTGTCATCAGCAGCGTAATCCAGGAAAGAAGATAAAACATCATCCAGATGCAGGTGATCAATTTCCTGTCTGTCTCTGGTGAGCAAACCACGCCAATGTTTGAAGGAGGGTGGAAGAGTGGCAAAAAAGAGATAAATAAGAATTTCCTGGGGAATGATGAGCCCAGAACGGATCATATGGAAGTTAATGCCTTTGAATGCATCAACATGAGTTTTGGGGTCTCCTCCTTCAGAAAGAGAAAGAGTAACCATAGAGAGAAAGTGAGAAATCCGTGATCCAACTTTATTGCTGGCGTGTCTTCTTGCAAGAACAGACCACATTTGAGCAGAGGTGTGGCAAGTGTTGACCAGCTTCTTGTTAACATCATCCAATCTGGTGATGATTTCATACCTGCACCTGGTGTCATTTTTGATCCATAAAGCAAGTTGAGCTTTGATTTCAGCGTCTGAAGGTGAACCATCATTGTGAGGAACAGGGGCAGGGACTTGTCCAGAAACAATGCCAAAAAGATCCAGAACTTCAAAGTGAAGACGCATAATGTGTTCCCAGGTGTCATAGGATTCGTCAGTGAGAGGGGTGACCATAACCTTACTTGAATCCTGATTGGAGGCCATGATTTGGTCGAGTCAACAGCAAAGATTTGGAGAGAAAGAAGATGAGATGTGAAGAGGGTGATCCAAAATCTGAGAGAAAAGGCTGTTTTATTGTCCAGTAAGCGGTTTTGTTGTAAGTATTCTTGAGAGAGGTGCTTTAGGCAACTGGGCCCATAACCTGAAGAAGTTTTAGCACAAAGGAAAGCTAAACACAGGTCAATCAGCAACTGTGCACCTTACAACAACAAGTAACTACAACAAAGCGTGTGCTAAAACTGGACAAAAGACTCTATTCTCCCCACACAGTGCAAAGACTGTCAGATGCGGCCAAAAGGGAAAGCAGTGGACAGGAAGAAGCAGTGGAAGGGATAAAGAGAATAGAGAGAAAGAGAAAGAAAAAGATTTGGATTTCATTGCAAAAACAAACATACCTAAACACAGGTCAATCAGCAACTGTGCACCTTACAACAACAAGTAACTACAACAAAGCGTGTGCTAAAACTATAAGGGACACAAGTGTGAGCTGCTGTGGTTAGGACTAAAAGAATCAGAGAAAAGATAACAGAAAAGAAAAGGAAAGAACCTGGACAAAAGACTCTATTCTCCCCACACAGTGCAAAGACTGTCAGATGCGGCCAAAAGGGAAAGCAGTGGACAGGAAGAAGCAGTGGAAGGGATAAAGAGAATAGAGAGAAAGAGAAAGAAAAAGATTTGGATGGGGAAAACGGAAATGGCAAAGAGAGGGCTCATTATATGACAAAGTCCACCATCCAAAACAATAGAAACTAACACGACGTCGACAAAACTACTAAACTACAATACAGAAAAAGAGACAGGTTCACATCCAAGGAAAAAGTTCCCAGCCGGGGAAAAGATTCACACTCCAGGTAAAGAAACACGTCCTCGAGGTCCAGAATCAATACATTGACTCCGGGTGGGAAAGAAATGTTGTTCTTGATGCTGGAGCTCGTATCTTTGAAGTTCCTCGGCGGAAAAGGTCAGGAAAAGAGGATATAAGCAAGGAGAATGACTTGAGACGATGGTAAGAAGCTGGAGTAAGGAATGGGTCAGGTATTAGAGGCAGAAATTTCAACATCCAACAAAAAGTCAGGTTTTTTGGAGTATCCCTTCAACACAGTCAAACATTGAAGCATAACAAGGATTCGGTCATGAAGAAGAGTGAGATGTCCAATAGAAACCTTCTTACTAGTTGACAGTGCATCTTATTTCTCTTCATTGTTGACATCTTTCTGTATCTTCAAGTTCTCCAAGTATGAGATAGCATCTAGGACACTATCTTCAGTGCTGCCAGTCTGAAAAGTTTCTCTTGAAGAATTCAATCGGGGTCCGGATAAACTGATTGCTTCCATTATAAGATGAGCCCAAGAATTCTTCTGACCCTTGGATGGCTCATTTAGCTGGAGAAGAGCAGTAAATAAGTAGGTTGAATTCTTGAATTTACTGTCAATAAAGCCTGTATGGAAGATGTCACCTCGATACCATAATTCAGATTCTGAGGGAAGGAGGTAAGAAGGTGCTGTAAAAAATGTCAACCACTGCTATTATAATTCAGATGAAAATATGAAATAACATACCTAAAGTCAAAACCTGCTGAAGCCATTTCCCTATAGAGCACCTTTCTTGCTGCCAGGCACAGTTTGTTGAATTATTTGTTTCACTAGAGGAATCAACCTTGATAGAGTGATGATACTCCAATATACTGTAAGAATTTAATGCCATTTTCCTCCAGGCATCTCAATCCATTCTACCTGAAAATGTGGAACAAATTTTTTCCACAGATTCTCTATGCTGGACCAAGACAAAGTGGTAATTTGATTCAGCAGTAGATGATGATGCCTCATTATCTGGATTGGATGTAGAAGCTGGGGCAGTGGAAGGAACGGCAGTTGAAGATGAGGCAATGGGAGCTTAAGTGGGTTGGGGAGGGAAAGATGTAGAGGAAGCAGGGATAGAACTTTGTTCTTTTGAAGTTGAAGAAGATTCTGGAGGGCCAGCCAGTTGCAATAAAGTTGAAGCAGGTAAGGGTCTTGAGGATTCATCAGGGATAGATTTTTCAGCTGGAGCATTAACAGGAGTTTGAGTTGAGGGGGACTTTCAGCCAGGCTGTTCCAGGAGCCCAGTAAATAAACATACAATTTATTGGAATTAAATAAAGACATAATAATTGCAGAGTATGCATTTAACATTAATATTATATTACCTAATAAATTTATATTAATATTTTATTTATATAAATAAAGTAAATATTATTTTAATTTTATTATAAGATAATTTAAAAGCATTTAATTATATTCCATAACAAAGGGCACATTCTTTATTTAATAATTATAAATTAATTAATTAAAAACTTATAAGATAATTATATTCAAGTGTTTATCTTATATTGTAATTACTTTAATTAATTAAATTTAATTATTAAAATATACTTTTTCATATACTATTATCCATAATTATTGCTGCAGTTTTTTGGACCCTTAATTGTGTCAATAAAAAATTAAATAAATTATAATACTTATCTTATAAAATAGTATTAAAATTCTCAACTTAATTTAGTAATAAATTAATTACTTGTTTCATTCAAATTAATTATTTAATTACTTAGTTGGAACAATTAATTAATTTCTTTATACTAAATTAAAATTGATTACATATTTTGTTGCGTCAAAATATTTTTTCTTGTTTCACTTAAAAACCCTTAAAGCATACTGTACCATCTGTTTTGAATTATTTTTTCTCATAGTTCCTATGTCTCAGGATTGTTTAGTTACTCACTAGTTTTACTTACTGATTTAGGAATTAGTTGTGGGGAAATTTGGTTCTTATTTGGGGTTTTAATTATTTGTTTCATATTTTTCTCTAAATTGTTATGTTTCACTTATTCTTTTATTTTCTTGTTTCATCTTATTATGACTCTTGTATTTACAAATGTAGTGGCGCTTCAGAGGACCCATTGCCTATAAAAAGGCCTTGGATAATCCCCTGTAGCCTCATCACTTACTATACAAACCAAATCTGAACAAACTGTCAATATAATACGTTTTATTATTATTTTTATTAGCATTAAATTTCTTATTTAAATTCTATATAACTATTTACAGGTTGCTTTAAGTCTGATAGTAATTATAGTGTTTTCCGTGCAGAGCCCTTACTTTAATAATATTATCATTTAATAAAACCTCAATTTTTGTGTCATTCCTCAAGTAACTTGTCATTGTCTCTTTTTAAATAAATTGTTTTATTACTCTATTACTTTTACCTCCTATAAACCTTTCTTTCCCATTTTCCTTTCCTCCTCTTTTTCTTCCCCCTTTTCTTTCCTTCTTCTAGACAACTGGCCAACAGGGACTGAGCAGGAGATTGAACAGGGGGAGATGGAGCAGGGGGAGATGTACCAGTGGGTGATTTAGCAGGGGGAGGTTTAGAAGGGGTTAATTGGATGATAGATTTGGTAACAGTTGATTTAGAACCAGCAGGTTTCTTTGAAGGGAGTGACGGAGCTTCAATATTTTTAGTAGGTTCAGGAATAGAGACAGAAAGATTGGGGATACAGGGAGCTGATGAAGTTTCCTCTGGGGGAGGAGGTATCTCGGAGGTTGAGGCTTGTGGTAGTGAAGAATATAGATTAGCTGATAACCTTTGCCTCTTGGGTGCATCCTTTTTGTATAGTGAACGTAGCTTTGAGTGAGGCTGGGAGTCATCCTCTGATTCAGATAGAACAGGATGGCTGTAAACTTTAATGGTCTGTTTTCTTTTTGAAGCCCTTCTTTCAGGTTCGTTTGTGAGATCAATGATGACAATTTGATCATTTGGTGGAAGCTGTTTTCCACTAGCAACAGCTAAAATTGAGGAAATTAGTTATTTAAAAATGTTGAAATTTCTGCCTCTAATACCTGACCCATTCCTTACTCCAGCTTCTTACCATCGTCTCAAGTCATTCTCCTTGCTCATATCCTCTTTTCCTGACCTTTTCCGCCGAGGAACTTCAAAGATACAAGCTCCAACATCAAGAACAAAATTTCTTTCCCACCCGGAGTCAATGTATTGATTCTGGACCTCGAGGACGTGTTTCTTTACCTGGAGTGTGAATCTTTTCCCCGGCTGAGAACTTTTTCCTTGGATGTGAACCTGTCTCTTTTTCTGTATTGTAGTTTAGTAGTTTTGTCGACGTCGTGTTAGTTTCACTTGTTTTGGATGGTGGACTTTGTCATATAATGAGGCCTCTCTTTGCCATTTCCGTTTTCCCCATCCAAATCTTTTTCTTTCTCTTTCTCTCTATTCTCTTTATCCCTTCCACTGCTTCTTCCTGTCCACTGCTTTCCCTTTTGGCCGCATCTGACAGTCTTTGCACTGTGTGGGGAGAATAGAGTCTTTTGTCCAGGTTCTTTCCTTTTCTTTTCTGTTATCTTTTCTCTAATTCTTTTAGTCCTAACCACAGCAACTCACACTTATGTCCCTTATAGTTTTAGCACACGCTTTGTTGTAGTTACTTGTTGTTGTAAGGTGCACAGTTGCTGATTAACCTGTGTTTAGGTATGTTTGTTTTTGCAATGAAATCCAAATCTTTTTCTTTCTCTTTCTCTCTATTCTCTTTATCCCTTCCACTGCTTCTTCCTGTCCACTGCTTTCCCTTTTGGCCGCATCTGACAGTCTTTGCACTGTGTGGGGAGAATAGAGTCTTTTGCCTAGTTTTAGCACACACTTTGTTGTAGTTACTTGTTGTTGTAAGGTGCACAGTTGCTGATTAATCTGTGTTTAGCTTTCCTCTGTGCTAAAACTTCTACAAAAAAATAATTAATACTAGAGTACATACTTTTTTCGGATTTTTCACATGCAAGTAGAAGCTCTTGAACCTTTTTCTTGATTTTGTCTGAAAGAATCTTCTTGCCAGCAAGTTTCTCCACTGATGCTTGAAACTCAGATACAGATGTGAGGAAATTATCCTTTGAGACTTGAATGACTTCATCCTTCAAAATTCTGTCCTCGTGCTCTTCAAAGTCTTCCATTTTGTGAGCGTGATCT
Source organism: Hemileia vastatrix (assembly GCA_030280995.1). NCBI lineage: Eukaryota > Fungi > Basidiomycota > Pucciniomycetes > Pucciniales > Zaghouaniaceae > Hemileia > Hemileia vastatrix. The sequence continues at coordinate 17,297,095 of JASXTE010000015.1, forward strand.
GAAGCACCATCTGAAGTGGAGCTTGTTAGCTCAAAATAAAACTAATAATGAAACAAAAAACTCACCAGAGCCTCCACCTAATTCTTGAGAATCTTTTATAGAGGAGAGAGGGCTAGATACTCATATGTGCATAGCACAGCCATGTTATTTCACAGCCCACCTGATTTTGTTTTTTCTTTGTGGTGTTTTTGATTTTTTTTGATTAATTTGAGCTTACTATAAATTAACATATACTTAAGTTAATTGAATTTTTCTTTAAATTTTTATTAACTCTCAATTTTTCTATATTATTATTTATTTTGCCTAATGGCACATTTAAATTTTTTATTATTTTTTATTTTCATTTTTTAGCCATATGAAAAAAGGTATCACTGATACTTTTTTTCATATGGTCATTTCTTTTTCTCACAGTATAGCTAGATGAACCAGAATATCTGGTCCATCTAGCTATTTCCCTTTTTTTTCGCTTCTCACCTCTAGGTCATGTGCAGCAAAGTATCGCAGCAATACTTTGCTGCACGTGACAAGTAATGGTTTAGGTGGCCAGGTCAAATGGACCATATCATAAAACAGATATGGTTCATTTGACCCAGCCTTTGGTGGCTAGCTGCTGGTCACATGCAGCAAAGTGTCGCAGCAATACTTTGCTGCACGTGACTAAGTAGCAGGCACCAATCCTGGCTCAAAAATGAGCCATAAGAAATTGAATGTTTGATTAATATAGCAAAAATATGTGAGTTAAAATACTGTGGTCCCATGAAAATAAAAATAATTGTGGGATTTTTTTTCATGGGATCAGAGAATGTGAGTTTAAAAAAAGGTTCAATGCACCATAATTTAAACATCATGGTCCATCAAACCATGAATAAGGGAACTGGGACAGATGATGACTTTGGAATAAGTATGTAGGTAATTCTTTTTTCAATGTGAAAAGTGAGTAATTGGGGAGTTTCATTGGACTAAATCAACAAAAAATTTATTTTTTTCAACTACATTTTACTACATATTTGATGCGAAATAACATATATATAAATTCGTGACTGGCAACATGGAGAGAGAGAAAAAAAGTAAGCAGAGATTAAACATAATATTTATATAGGGTTATGGATTTTAAGTTTATGGAATTGAGAAAGGTTTTTATGAGGGGTTTAACAGAATTTTACTAAAGAGAAACACCTTTGCTCAGCCTTTCCTGGCACTTTTTAAGCCCCTTTTCCACCCCCAGTCAGCCCTAGGGGGGCCCCACTGGGGGTGACAGAGGGGCTAAAGGGGGGCTTCAAAGGTTTAAAATAAGTGATTCAAAGGGGTAAGTCAGAGGTAATGAAGGTAAAATTAATAATATACTGTTCTTAAAATATAAAATAATAAAAAATTTTTTTTGGTTTTTATAAAATTAAATTTTTTATGTCAAATTTTTTGTATAATTTTTTGGTGTTGAAGATAGCAATTTTCAAGATTCCCAATATCAAGGTACATATAAATTCCTTAAAATTTCATTGGGAAATTAAAAGCTGTTTTTGAATTTTAATAAGCTATTTCATAAGGTAAAATTTAATCAAATGTACTAAAATATATTGTGATATTATTCTATACACTGAACACATCTGGCCTTCAAATCTAAAACCACTTCTAGGAAACAGGTTCTTAGAATGTTGCAAGATGATTATTCAAGTGAAATATGAAAAATATAATCATTATTAATTTATGTAAGCAGCTGTAAGCTAAAGTAAATGTAGGAAAATCAGTATTATTTAATTATTGATCTCTCAAACTATATTTGATGACCTTTTTTTACAAAATATGAATTTAATTTATTAAATGCACCTCAAAAAAATTAAAAATAAAGTTCCTTGAAAGTTTTTACTATTTAAAAATGAAGATTTATTATGTAGTACATGTAGTTTTTATATATAATTGAAGGATTTACATTATTAATTTAGCCCTTTATACTTCTGCATTAAATTAAAACACTTCCAAACAAAAAAGTCCCTTTGTTCCCAAAATATCAAGTCCTATATATAGGGCTTTGCTTCCTCAAAAAATTGTCCCATCTTTTATTTCTTTACCATCATGGATGTTTCTACTATCAAACCCATTTGTAATGGCGTCTTGAGGTCCTACACCACAACTAGTCACAATACAGCTTCAGTTCAGAAACAGCATGTTTCTATTTATATATCTAAAACTGAAAATATTATCAAAATATTTTCACAGAAGCCAAAGTTTTGTGTGGGAAATCTTATCTCTACACATGCAAAGGTGCATTACACTCTTCTTGGAAAACCATCCTCCTCAACAACTATAGCTCCAGTTGGTGGTTGGACGCCTGGTGAAGAAACACCTCTTCTACTCATTGAGACTCTTCTTGTTCCTCACCTAGATCTCACCCTTCCTCCAACAATCAATATATTACTTTTCTGTTTACCGGCACATATTTCTTCCCTCTACACCTTCCTTCTTCCTATCAAAGAGGATATTTCTGAACCAACTAACTATACACCCTCTCTTCACTTGGGCTGTGAAGTTCAATATCCGTTTTCAACTCAGCTTGACGGTTCACTCATTCACATACAGGAACTCCTCTCCATCAAATTCAGTCACCCAGCTTCTATGGCTCAACCCCAACATTTGAAAACACGCCTTTTACCCCATCAAAGCCAGGCTCTTGCATTTATGCTACTTCAGGAAAGGCGTACTGAAACATATTTATGGAGGTGCTGTGGAGATTCAACTTGGGAAAATGAATTGAGTGGAAGAGTTACCAACACACTTCCGAAATCAATTCTATTAGCAGATGACATGGGCCTTGGGAAGACAGTGTCAACAATTGCTCTGATTGTTAGTACTTTAAATGAAGCTGCTGAATTTTCATGTCTTCAAAACCCTTCATCAAGCACAAAGAAGGTGAAGGCAACACTCATAGTGGTACCCTCAACTTTATTGAAACAACGGGAACACAAAATTTTACGACATACTGATCCTGATTTGATGATTAAAGTGATCATTCATCATGGAAAGGGCAGAAGTGAAAATTTCATAAGCTTTTATGAGGCTGACATTGTCTTAACATCATATCATATTATGATAAATGATTTAGGAAGTTTAGAAAACGAAGGTTTGTTCCATGTTTGATGGTTTCGCGTGATTCTGGATGAAGCACAGTAAGTTTTTAATGACTATTGATTTAATAAATTTGATTCATTTTCCTATAGTCAGATACGTGATCCATCTTCAAAGTCCTCCATATTTGTTACTGCACTAAAGACATCTCACCGTCTTAGTCTAACTGGAACTCCCATCCAGAACAAAGTCCAAGATTTATTTCCCATCTTTCAATTTTTACGTCTTGAGCCACTATCAACCTCTGAAGGATGGAATAAATACGTTGGGACTCCAGCAAAGAAAGGCCAATTTACCGATGTCAAAAAGATTATTCAAAACGTCTTAGGGGACATAATGATTTGAAGGACAAAGAATTCTATATGTCTGGATCAGGGGGATGTTAACTTCATAAATAGAGTGAAATATCAAAACTTCATTATCAATTTGACAGGTCAACTTTCAGAAATGTACATCATGCGGCAGTATACCTTATTCAAGCAGCTCAACATGGATGAAAACAGCTTACCTGCTAAAGATCCTTCTGAATTAGTGGCTCTATCAGCATTGCAACGTTTCTGCAATCACCCTCAGTTCCCACACAATTCAGAAATATCTGTGGTGAAAGAAATGGACTGGAAGGAGAGTCCAAAATTTGTCCACCTGGTCAACTTCCTTCTCAAATTATACTCTATTGAAAAAGAAATGAAATGTGTCATTTTCTCTGAGTGGACTGACACACTCAAATTGTAAGTTTTTATTTCAATGAAAAAATATTAAAACTAACCTTCAAAATAATAGAATTTCATTTGCTCTTTCTGAGTACAATATCCAAAATCTCAGATTTGATGGTTCCCTTGACATGAGTGCATGGGAAATCGTCCTCCAGTCATTCTCTACCATTGATTCTGGTGTTCTTTTGGTGTCTTTGAAGGCTGGAGGAGAAGGTCTTAATCTGACGACAATGGCATCACATGTTTTCTTAATTGTAAGATTTCAATTTCTCAAATTATGATTAATCTAACTTTTATTTTTAGGAACCTTACTGGAACACTTTGATGGAGAAACAAGCCATTGACAGAGTTTGCAGGATAGGTCAAACTAAAGAGGTCCATGTTTACAGATATATTGTTGCCTCTACCATAGAAGAAAACATTACACGAGTGGGTAATTTTCCAAGAATCTTTATCAATACTATTACTCAATAATTTAAAATTTTAGATTCAATAAAAAAAAACTGTACTTGGATGAGTAAGCTATTTTCATTTTCAACTGTGATTCTTTGAGACTGATGTTGAAATTTCTGCCTCTAATACCTGACCCATTCCTTACTCCAGCTTCTTACCATCGTCTCAAGTCATTCTCCTTGCTTATATCCTCTTTTCCTGACCTTTTCCGCCGAGGAACTTCAAAGATACGAGCTCCAGCATCAAGAACAACATTTCTTTCCCACCCGGAGTCAATGTATTGATTCTGGACCTCGAGGACGTGTTTCTTTACCTGGAGTGTGAATCTTTTCCCCGGCTGGGAACTTTTTCCTTGGATGTGAACCTGTCTCTTTTTCTGTATTGTAGTTTAGTAGTTTTGTCGACGTCGTGTTAGTTTCTATTGTTTTGGATGGTGGACTTTGTCATATAATGAGCCCTCTCTTTGCCATTTCCGTTTTCCCCATCCAAATCTTTTTCTTTCTCTTTCTCTCTATTCTCTTTATCCCTTCCACTGCTTCTTCCTGTCCACTGCTTTCCCTTTTGGCCGCATCTGACAGTCTTTGCACTGTGTGGGGAGAATAGAGTCTTTTGTCCAGGTTCTTTCCTTTTCTTTTCTGTTATCTTTTCTGTGATTCTTTTAGTCCTAACCACAGCAGCTCACACTTGTGTCCCTTATAGTTTTAGCACACGCTTTGTTGTAGTTACTTGTTGTTGTAAGGTGCACAGTTGCTGATTGACCTGTGTTAAGGTATGTTTGTTTTTGCAATGAAATCCAAATCTTTTTCTTTCTCTTTCTCTCTATTCTCTTTATCCCTTCCACTGCTTCTTCCTGTCCACTGCTTTCCCTTTTGGCCGCATCTGACAGTCTTTGCACTGTGTGGGGAGAATAGAGTCTTTTGTCCAGTTTTAGCACACGCTTTGTTGTAGTTACTTGTTGTTGTAAGGTGCACAGTTGCTGATTGACCTGTGTTAAGCTTTCCTTTGTGCTAAAACTTCTACAACTGAATTTGAAATACTTTTAGCTTGGCTGTTCCTGAGAGCAGCATTTAGATGGGCGAAAATATCTTCATAATCATCTTGTAATTACATGTAATTTTAATAAAATGTTTGATTTTCTTAGTTTGATTAAAAAATGTTTTTAGGTTCACAAGTACACAAAGGAAAAAAAAATTATTAGGCCCTTTAAAAGTTATTAACAAGGGAAAAATGTTAAAATTTGATATATAAGGTGTACTTATCCCCTATTTTACCCCATTTCCCCTGATTTGTACATATTTTTAATTACCACAAACAATGTCTTCATGTAAGTTTCCTATTTGATAGACTATAATTTTTTCACTAATGTAAAATTTTAGATTCTACTTTAATACCAGCAACAGGTTTCAAAAGCTCTAGGGCATTCAATAAAATTCTTGCTGAAATAGGTGTTCCCAACTCCAAGGCTACCTCAACAGCTTCTATAATTTATTTTATAAAGCTTATCCTTGGGAAATACAAGAAAGAAGATACTCATCCATCTTCTCCGACTGTTTCTGAAATCTCTTCTCTTGTCAATCCTTTACCTTCTACTTCCCTTCCAACAATATCCGAAGCAACTGAAACCATGGAGGAACTGCAGTTATTTCCCTCTGGGCAGCAAAAAACAATTCCACTTGTTTTTCATCATATTTGTCATAATGATGCTAAAGCAGTTGGAATACCTCGACTATGCTTTTCTATGAATGATGACACAGAATGGAATCAATTGGTTATCTCTCATCTGACAAAGCACTATTGCTATGCCTTCAAAAACCAGGCATTTCGATATTATGTCTTTGATCATAATGAGTACCAAGAGGATTTTGTGCCACTCATAATAGAATGATGGCTCCGCACCCAACAGGGAAAGTCCAGATCACCTCCAATTTTCTGTCCTGGAAAAAAAATAAGGAAACTAGAAGAAAAGTGAGTCAAGTTTTTTTTTCTAGAGGAACTTTCATTGAAACTCTACTTCAGTTACAAAAATCTCGGCTCCATACTGCAATATCTGTACTGGATCAAGAATATCTCTTCTTATTTGATAACCCAAATTATCACTCTGACACTGAGCAGGATGAGGAAGGAAATCTTTGGACAAGAAAATTGAAATGGCGATCAGATGAACTTTCCAATTTTTATTCCCAGATTGATCAGATTACTTTGAATAAGTTAAGAAGAACCAGAAAATGTAAATCTTTGTATAAACATGTTGTTTCACTTAGAAAAGAATCATCCATTATGTCAGAAACATCATCTTGTCCAAGTAATCTTCCACTGTGTTGCTATAATACTGATTCATTAACTACATCACAGTTTTTATTGCTATGCAGGAATTGATCCTTTAAAATACCCTCTCTTTTACATTTATTATAATATTTATTCTATTATTTATAACCTTATTTATTTTAAAATATGTGTACATTCAATAGCAACAAGAAAAATTATTTCACTGTATTAATGAATTTTGCAATTTTTAATTTTATCCATTCACAAGAATTCCTTGAATGATGAAAAAATTTAAAAAAAAAACACTGAATATCATTTTTCATAATTGCACCTGAAAGATTACCTTTGAATGGTATAATTTTTAAGTTTTGACATGTCATTGCTTAAATATCATTTTAAATTCATAACTTCTTTCATTTAAATTCTATTCACTCCATAAATGTGATTTTAGAAATAAATTATATGGTTCATTATCTATGGTTAAGCTGAATATACAAATATGATTTTTGAACAAAATTTTCCTTTTTCATTTTCCTAACAATATAAATTACAGTCTTTAAATTTTAAATTATAATTCCTTTTTTCATTGACAAAAATACTCAGAGAATCATGCAGTACAACAAAAAGTACTCTAATTTTTAAATGAAAAAAGTCTAGTATCTTGTCAACCATTTCTTATACATGTATGTTCAATATCCCTGATTGATTATGGTACAGAATTTTTTACTTGTATCTGTATCTTCTACCATGCAGTTCATGCAATTTCATGCTCCTACACCTTTAATATTAAACCCATGAAACTTGAAAAAAAAATTAATTCAATTTAGTATATTATTCAAATTGAATAATCAGTTATGATACATATTTTGGCATGGAATACATCAAATTTCATTTCCCCCTTGTTCCTCTATCACCACCATCCAAAGTATTATGTTTTTATAAGCCATTTAAAAATGCCAACTAAGTACAAGATTTGCATTTGCTCTGAACTTGGCGGTGATAAAAAGACATTTACTAATCCTAATGGTGAAATTGAAAGAGGTGTTTCAATGTCTTCTACAACATTTTATAAACATCAACAAAAAATTTTACTCTTTAAAAAAAATCAAGAAAGACAATCACCAACAATTTCCAACATTCCATCCTCTCTTCCTTCAACCTCCCATCCTGAAGTAACTTTGAGTTCACGTCCAATTGCCAGCACTTCACAACAAAGAATCCCCCTCTCTGAAGAGGTATGCAATTGAATTATTCTCTAATTTTATATCATTTCTAACCACCAAAATAATTTTTATCATCATAGCCAACTCACCAACCCATTTTAACACCTGATACTTTGAATACCGACTCAACTACCCCTATTTTAAGAAAATCTAATATCTCAAAATCATCTAGTTTGTCAAACTCGAATTTCACACGTGTTGATTCCTCTGATTTTTCTCCACCTGCTCTTGCCCATCTCTCACCTTATATTTTCTTTACCCTCATTGAAATTGCTCATGGCCACTTGGTACAAAACCTATCTAGGGACCAAATTGAAATAAGAATTAAAGCTGAATTTTTCAAAATTCAACTAATTTCCAGAAGTTTTGGAAATCCTGCTAGTTTTGAACGAGAATCTCAATTACTTCCGCACGATATATACCCTATTATCCAGAGACTTAATCTCGAAGCCCCTTTAAAAATGTTACTCTGTTGTCCGAATTGCTTTCATCAACCTTTCAAATCAGTCAATGAGTACAACTATGATCATGGTCACTGCAAACAACTTCTACTAAATCCCATTCCTAAGAAGGATGAAGATTTGCTGATATGCAACTACCCCTTGTTCAAAGTGAAAAATAATAAATCCTTACCAGCACAAACTTATACAACTCAGTCCCTTATATCTTGGCTTGCACGTCTTCTACTTCTTCCTGGATTTGAGGATGACCTCGACACTTCTTTGAGAAGACCACGGCAGACACATGGAAAAATGTGTGACGTATGGGATGGGTCAGTGTGGAAAGAATTTAAAGGTTCTAGTGGAGGTTATTTTACAAAAAAAAGTGGGAATTTGGTTTTTAGTTTGTATATGGATTGGTGCAATCCATTTGGGAACAAAATTGGTGGACATAATAAGGTATCATTTGGTTCAATCATACTGATTTGTCTCAATCTCCCACCTCATTTACGATATAAAAAGCAACATGTCTTTTTGGCCAGAATTACACCTGGGCCTCATGAACCCAGTTTGGACCATTGTAATCACATTATTACACCACTTTTGGACAAACTTCTTGCCTTGTGGAAAGGATGTTTTTTCTCCAAGACTTATAATCACCCAAATGGACGGTTAATCCATGCACCAATATTTCCTTTGATTGGCGATCTTCCAGCTATCCAGAAGCTTTCAGGACTTTCCAGCCATAGCTCTAACATCCCATGCTATTTTTGCTACATTTCAAACGAGGAACTGAAATCTGGCAAAACTCCTTCTGAATTTCTTTCTCGGACTGATTCTCACCATTGCACATACGCTCTCAAATGGAAAACTGCTTCCAGTGCACAAGAAAGGAAAGAAATCTTGGAGAGTAAAGGTTTACAATATTCATCACTTCTTCAGCTTCCATATTGGAAACCAATTTCATTTGTTGGAATTGAGTTGATGCACTGCTTACTCCTTGGAATGGCAAAGGACTTCAGCAAAACGTACCTTCAGATACATGTGGCTGGAGAAAGAATTCAAAAACAAAAGAAAAATAGATCAAAAAGAGGCTTTAATGATTTCAATCCAAATCCTTTCATATCAAGCCAAAATTCATTTTCTAGTGCCTCTAGTAATTTCATATATTTGTTTTCAACTGAAAACAAAAAATCAAAGTCTCCTTCTTACCCTTATTCATCCTCTCAACCTTCAAGAAAATCTAATAAATCAAAAAGTTCTGTTTGTGTACTTCTACCTCCCCGAAGAATTTTTAAACGTAAACCTTCTCATCAAGATAGTTTTCATGAGCAGGTCAAGAAAGTAAAAACAGCTGGTCCATCAAAAAGTCACAATCAACTTCCTAAAGATATCTGTTTGGATGAAAATGATTCTAGATCCAATTTTTCCACTTCAAGTAAGTTAAAATGAGCTATTATTAGATGAAAATTGTATCTCAAAATATTTTTGTAGATCACACCTTTCAGAAATATTCAGATTTATCAAGACCCAAAGTCACTTTGAAACCAGCACAAAACCCAGATGCATCAACAGATAATTTGTGTCTACGATCAAGTGAATTGTTAATTGTTCAAACCTGTATCCGCAATACTAAGACCCCTTCATGGCTAACCTGTGTTCCTAGTAGTCTAGGAGAGGCTGGTACAAATCTTAAAGCTGCTGAATGGTTTGTACTATGTAAAATTTACTATACGGCAGCTTTGATACCAGTTTGGGCTATTGAAAATTCTGACGCACGAGAGAAGAAGTTGATTAAATGTCTTTCACTGCTGGTTTCAATAATCAATATTCTGACTTCCTTGGAAATACGTGAAGCTCAAATTTCATCTCTTCAAGGTCATTTAAAGGATTATATGAAGTGTCTTAAGGAATTTCGGCCAGATATCAATATAAAGCCAAACAACCACTTAGCACAACATTTTCCTGAAGTTCTGAGAAGATTTGGGCCAGCACCATCAACTGCAGCATGGGCCCACGAGCGTATAAATGGAATGTTAAGCTCCATTCCAACCAATAAGAAAACATGTATGTTTTCCTTAATTAAAGCTACTTAACTTTATTAATTTCATTTTTTTAAAGATCAAATGGACAAGACCATTATGAAAAGGTTTATTCTGACTGGTCAGCTTCAATCATTAATGGACAGAACTAATGATCGATTTGAGAATGAAATGAAAATGTCTTCAGTTCAGAGAAAAGAAAAATTCCCTCAAAATCATCTCAACTACTGTGTGAAGACTATGAATTGTGGATAGAGTATCTCAACATGATTGATGGTAAAAAAATATTTTCTAGTATTTTTACAAAAAATCAACCATCTGTTTCATCTCAAATTCTATCACCTCAAATTATTGAAGTAGATAACTTGTTACTGGATGGAAAAAACTACTCATTATATTCAACAAATCAAGGAAATGGCAATGTTGAGGTAAATTCATCAAAAGGAAATGTTGTTGGGGTTATATTGAAAATGTGGCAGTCAACAACATTTTCAGGTCAAAATTTTATTTTAGTTGGCTTATATGACATTGTGGATCCTAAAATTGAAAATCCTTATTTAAAAGCTGGGCTTAATGTTTTTTGGTGTTATGATAAATGGTCAAAAAAAGTAGTTATGAATAGCACATAAATTATTGGTCATGTTTCAAAAACTACACATCCTAGTGGTTTTGCAAATGTTTTCTAAAATACTTGTTGTATGATATCATTAAAAAATATAACCAGCAGCTATTCTGATTTTTAATGTGGTTTTAAAATTGTATATTTTTTATGGACAATAAATATATATACAAATATTTACTGCCAGTGATTGAGCTAACTAATAAAAGTAATAAGTATGGACTCCAAATTTCACTCCCTGATTCATGAGAGGCAGTTTTGAATATGGATCACTTGAAGTTCTAACCAGGTTACAGCAAGGTTAGTCAGAAATACAAAAAACCGACTTCCCTACAAGTCCTCATTTTTCCCCCCTGTGAATGCTTCAATTCAAGCATTGATTAAAACTCTTCCTGCAAAGTATCAAAATGCTTTGATTAAGGGAAAGTTTCCTATTGAAGATAGTTGTATTTATTATACAAGAAAGCTTACTAATGTAGCTGTCATTTCTCCTTCTATGAAAGAAACTATCCTCAAGCTTTGTCATGATGACATATTAGCTGGTCATTTTGATCTTGAAAAAAAATTGATTAGAATCAAAAACACTGCTTGGTGGGCTAATATGTCTAAAGATACAAAATTATATGTTGAACTTGTGATTCCTGCCAGAAATCTAAAAGGTTGACAGGTAAAAGAGCAGGGTTATTACAACCTATTGAAGCACCTGATGCTCCCTGGCAAATCATTAAGATGGATTTTGTCACTGGTCTTCCTGTAGCAGGTGTAGAAGTTTTAGCACAGAGGAAAGCTAAACACAGGTCAATCAGCAACTGTGCACCTTACAACAACAAGTAACTACAACAAAGCGTGTGCTAAAACTGGACAAAAGACTCTATTCTCCCCACACAGTGCAAAGACTGTCAGATGCGGCCAAAAGGGAAAGCAGTGGACAGGAAGAAGCAGTGGAAGGGATAAAGAGAATAGAGAGAAAGAGAAAGAAAAAGATTTGGATTTCATTGCAAAAACAAACATACCTAAACACAGGTCAATCAGCAACTGTGCACCTTACAACAACAAGTAACTACAACAAAGCGTGTGCTAAAACTATAAGGGACACAAGTGTGAGCTGCTGTGGTTAGGACTAAAAGAATCAGAGAAAAGATAACAGAAAAGAAAAGGAAAGAACCTGGACAAAAGACTCTATTCTCCCCACACAGTGCAAAGACTGTCAGATGCGGCCAAAAGGGAAAGCAGTGGACAGGAAGAAGCAGTGGAAGGGATAAAGAGAATAGAGAGAAAGAGAAAGAAAAAGATTTGGATGGGGAAAACGGAAATGGCAAAGAGAGGGCTCATTATATGACAAAGTCCACCATCCAAAACAATAGAAACTAACACGACGTCGACAAAACTACTAAACTACAATACAGAAAAAGAGACAGGTTCACATCCAAGGAAAAAGTTCCCAGCCGGGGAAAAGATTCACACTCCAGGTAAAGAAACACGTCCTCGAGGTCCAGAATCAATACATTGACTCCGGGTGGGAAAGAAATGTTGTTCTTGATGCTGGAGCTCGTATCTTTGAAGTTCCTCGGCGGAAAAGGTCAGGAAAAGAGGATATGAGCAAGGAGAATGACTTGAGACGATGGTAAGAAGCTGGAGTAAGGAATGGGTCAGGTATTAGAGGCAGAAATTTCAACAGCAGGTAAAGACAATTATAATTCTTGTTGGGTAATAGTGGATAGATTTACTAAAATGTGCAAATTTATTCCCACACATAAGGATGTCTCCACCAAAGACTTAGCTTTCTTATGGCGGTCTTATATTTTCAATATAGTTGGTTTCCCTAGAGCCATTATATCTGACAGAGATCCCAAATTTACATCTGAATTCTGGATGTCTTTAATGGATATATGTGGTTGTGAAGTAAAATTATCTACTGCTCACCATCCCCAGACTGATGGTCTAGCTGAGAGAATGATTCAAACTCTAGAGGATATGATTAGAAGGTATTGTGCCTTTGGCTTGGAATATAATGATAATGACAGATTTACTCATGACTAGGTTACCTTGCACCCAGGTCTTGAATTTGCTTAAAATAGCACTGTTCACTCTGTTACTCAAAAGAAGCCTTTTGAGCCTTGGCTAGGTTATGTCCCTAATACTCCTGCTCAAATACTCAATAGTAAATTGCCTAAATTGGAATTACACCCTGGTGTCAAATCTTTTGTTCAAATGCAACAACTGTGCAGGAAAAATGCTCAGAATTGCATTGATGAAGCATTTGAATATGAAAAGAAAAGATGGGATAAATCCCATAAGGAGCACACATTTTGTCGGTCAGTCGTCTAGAAGAGATAAGATAAGAGGGAAGAAAAGAGAGGAGGACAAGAAGGAGATAGTAGTTTAGAAATAAAAGAAATAAAAACAATTGAGATTATTTGATTTATTTGAGAGAAAGCAACGACTAGTGATTTGAGAGGTTACAACAAAATTGGTTTTATTAATATTAATATTATTTAAGTAAGAGTTTCTGCGCGGCAAACAATATAATTACTATCAGACTTAAGGCAACCTTTAAATTGTTATTTAGAATTTTTTAATTAGAATTTAATACTAATAAAAATAATAATAAGCATAATAAATTTATCTTTAAATTGTTGAGTGTGTAATAAGTGATGAGGCTACAGGGGATTATCCAAGGCCCTTTTATAGGCAATGGGTCCTCTGAAGCACCACTATATTTGTAAATACAATAATTATAATAGAATAAAACAAGTATATCAAAGAGTAAGTGAAACATAACAATGTAGAGAAAAATATGAAACAAATAATTAAAAACCCCAATTAAGAATCCAATTTTCCCACCATTAATTGCCAAATCAGTAAGTAAAAATAGTGAATAACTAAACAAGCCTGAAACATAGGAACTATGAGAAAAATCATTCAAAACAGATGGTACAGTCTGATTTAAGGATTTTTAAGTGAAACAAAAAATATTCTGATGCAACAAATATGTAATTTATTTCAATTCAGTATTAATTAGTTTTTCCTCACACAATTATAGGTCAAAAGAAGTGTCATTATTTATTGTTTAATATTATAAGAAATGATATTAAATATATAAATATAATTAATTAATTTAATTATATTATAAGTAAATTTTACACTTATAATTATAATATATGTTTTTAATTAATTAAATATAAATTTATAATTATTAAATACATAAAAAATGTGCCATTATTTGTAGAATATATTATATTATGTTAAATTTAAATGTATATAAAAAATTTATATAACCAATAAAATTAATATAACACTTGTATGTAATAAAATACTTATATAATTTTATTATGCAATAAAATATTAATTTATATACATTAAATACAATTCTTACCCCCTCTTTCAGGTCTTATAAGTTACATATCATTTACTGGACTCCTGGAATAGCCTGGCTGACACATTTAATGAAGGTGATGAAGTGTTGATATCTACCATCCATTTCAATTTACAGGGTAACAACAAATTGAAAGATCCTTTTGTAGGGCCTTTTTTGTTAAAAGAATGATTGGAGATAATGCGGTTGAAGTTGTGTTATACTCTCCATATGATAGAAAACATCCTGTTTTCCAATTTTCCCTGCTGAAACCTTATACTTCCAAAAGTGATTTATTCCCTAAAAAAAAGAGGAAGACCTACGAATAATCCTCAAGAAATCACTGAAACTGCAGAAATTGAAAAAATTCTGAATGATAGAATTGTCACTTCTGAAAAAGGTGTTGAGTACTTGCTAAGATATAAAAATAAGTCATCTGAATATGATGCATGGATACCTGGTTAAGAAATTTCAAACCTTCCTATTCTGTTAAGAAAGTATAAAAAGAAAAAATCATAGCATTTTTTTATTGTTGTTTTAGAGTGAGGGAGTGTCAGCCAGGCTGTTCCAGAAGCCCAGAAAATAAACATACAAATTTATAGGAATTAAAAGAGGACATAATAATTGCAGCTTATGTATTTGAATTAAATTTATATTACATAATATATTATATAAATATTTTATTTGATAAGTAAAATAAATTTTATATTACTTTTATTATTATTTTAATTAAGTATACATCAATTTAATTATCATATTCCATATAAAGGGACACATTTTTATGTATTTAATAAATAAATAAATAATTAAATTTTTATAATATAATTATATCCTTTTAATTATCTTATATTGTAATTACATTAATTATTTAATTTAAATACGTAACTAAACCTTTTCATATATAATATTATCCATAATTAGTGGCGCTTTTTTAACCCTTAATTGTTTCAATGAAATATTAAATAAATTAAAACACTTATTTAATAAAATAGTATTCAAATTTTCAATTTAAATTAGCAATATCATTAAATTAATTATTTGTTTCATTTAAACTAGTTATTTAATTACATAGTTAAAACAATTAATTAACTTTGCTTTACACTAAATTAAATTTAATTATATACTTTGTTGCATCAAAACATTTTATTTTTTTCACTTAAAAACCCTGAAAACACATTGTAATACCTCTTTTTAATTATTTTTTCTCATAGTTCTTATGTCTCTGGTTTGTTTAGTTACTCACTATTTTAATTAACTGATTTGGGAATTTATGGTGGGGAAATTAGTTTCTTAATTGGGATTTAATTATTTGTTTCATATATTTTTCTCTCAATTAGTATGTTTCAATTATTTTCTTTTATCTTCTTGTTTTATCTTGTTACTATTTTGTATATATTCATTTGTAGCTCTTCAGAGGTCCCCTTACCTATAAAAAGGCCTTGGGTAATCCCCTTTAGCCTTATCACTTACTACTCATCATATTTTAAATACATTATATTATATTTTGTAGAAATTTCTGCATCTAATACCTGGCCCATATCTTCTCCAGCTCTTTTCCTTCATTTCCTGCTCATTCTCCAAGTTCATATCTTCTTTTCCTGCTCATTTTGACCAAGGAATCACAGAGATACAAGCTCAAACGTCAAGGACAACTGTTCTTTCTCACCCAGAGTCATATTCCTCAACCTGAACCTGGAGGAAGTGCTTTCACACCTGGAATGTCAAACTGTCATAGTGTGGGAACTGCCTCCTCGACTATTTTCCCTTGTTCTCATGGTAAGGGAACTACTTCCACGGCTATTCTTTCCCTAAAATACCTTATTTTCTTTTTGTTCTCATAGTAAGGAACTGTCTCCTTGACTACTTTCCCTTGTTCATGTATTGTAATTGAGTTGTCTCTGTTGACGTAGAGTAGTTTTCTGTTGTATTGGATGGTGGACTTTGTCATATAACCAAGCCTCTGCTTGCTGTTTCCATTATCCCTATCCAAATATTTTTCTCTCTATTCTCTTTGTTTCCTCTATTGCTTCCCCTTTGGCTGCTTCTGACAGTCATTGCACTGTGTGGGGAGAATAGAGTCTTTTGTTCAGTTTTAGCACACGCTTTGTTGTAGTTACTTGTTGTTGTAAGGTGCACAGTTGCTGGTTGACCTGTGTTTAGCTTTCCCCTGTGCTAAAACTTCTACATATTTGATTTACATTTTTGGTTGTGCTTCAGCCTTCTTGAATATTAAAATAAAGTCTAAGGGTTGTTTTAAGAATATTCAATTATTTAGAGGTTGATAATTGAGCAGAGAGAAATTAATAGTACTTACTAGTATAATTACTCTATCCCACATCCACCTTGTCTATTAGACCAACTATTTCATTGTCCAGTTCCTTTTATTCCTCTCTTTTTCCTTCCATTATAATCTTATCATTTAAAATCTTCCTTTCCAGCTTCTTTTTCACCTTCTTCTAGATGAGCCGGCCAACACAAGGCCTTTATATAGGCAAGGGGCCCTCTGAAGCGCCATAATAGAGTATATACAAAGAATAATAAAAACATAATAACTAATAAGTAATGTTTAGTAAATTTAAGGGGAAATATGACACAATTAACTAAGACACATGAGTTAGAGCCCAACTATCCACCAATTTAAACTTAAACAGTAACTGTCAGCCAGGCTATTCCAGGAGTCCAGTAAATGATATGTTAACTTATAAGACCTGAAAGAGGGCGTAAGAATTGTATTTAATGTATATAAATTAATATTTTATTGCATAATAAAATTATATAAGTATCTTATTACATATAAGTGTTATATTAATTTTATTGTTTATATAAATTTTTATACATTTAAATTAAACATGATATATTTTATATTCTACAAATAATGGCGCATTTTTATGTATTTAATAATTATAAATTTATATTTAATTAATTAAAAACATATATTATAATTGTCGGTCAGTCGTCTAGAAGATATAAGAGAAGAGGGAAGAAAAGAGAGGAGGACAAGAAGGAGGTAATAGTTTTAGAAGTAAAAGAAATAAAAACAATTAAAATTATTTAATTTATTTGAGAGAAGGCAACGATGAGTGATCTTAGAGGTGACAACAAATTGGTTTTATAAATATTATTATTATTTAAGTAAGAGTTCTGCGCGGCAAACAATATAATTACTATCAGACTTAAGGCAACCTTTAAATTGTTATTTAGAATTTTTAATTAGAATTTAATACTAATAAAAATAATAATAAGCGTAATAAATTTATCTTTAAATTGTTTGAGTGTGTAATAAGTGATAAGGCTACAGGGGATTATCCAAGGCCCTTTTATAGGCAATGGGTCCTCTGAAGCGCTACTATATTTGTAAATACAATGATTAGAATGGAATAAAACAAACATATCAAAAGAGTAAATGAAACATAACAATATAGAGAAAAACATGAAACAAATAATTAAAAGCCCAATTAAGAATCCAATTTCCCCACCATTAATTCCCAAATCAGTAAGTGACAATAGTGAATAACTAAACAAGATTGGAAACATAGGAACTATGAGAAATATAATTCCCAACAGATGGTACATTCTGATTAAAGGATATTTTAAGTGAAACAAAAAATAATTTGACGCAACAAAACAAGCAATTAATCTCAATTTAGTCCAAATTAATTTATTTGTTTTTTTCTAACACAATTAAGGGTCAAAAGAAGCATCCTTAATTATTGTTTAGTATCATATGAGAGGTATTATTTAATATATAAATTTAAGTAATTAATTTAAATATATTATAAATCAAATTTACACTTGTAATTATAATATATGTTTTTTAATTAATTAAATATAAATTTATAATTATTAAATACATAAAAATGCGCCATTATTTGTAGAATATATTATATTATGCTCAATTTAATTGTATATATAAAAATATATATAACCAATAAATTTAATGTAACACTTGTATATAATAAAATTCTTATATAATTTCATTATGCAATAAAATATTAAGTTATATTCATTAAATACAAGTCTTACCCACTTTTTAGGGTTTTATAATTTATATATCATTTACTGGACTCCTGGAATAGCCTGGCTGACAATAATTATAAGTGTAAAATTGACTTATAATATAATTAAATCAATTATTTAAATTTATATATTAAATAACACCTTTCATATAATATTAAAAATAATTAATGACGCTTCTTTTGACCCTTAAGTGTGTCAGGAAAAACAAGTAATTAATTTATCCTAAATTGAGATTAATTACATATTTTGTTGCGTAACAATATTCTTTGTTTCACTTAAAAATCCTTAAATCAGACTGTACAATCTGTTTTGAATTATTTTTCTCATAGTCCCTATGTCCCAGGCTTGTTTAGGTATTCACTATTTTTACTTACTGATTTGGGAATTAATTGTGGGAAAATTGGATTCTTAATTGGGGTTTTTAATTATTTGTTTCATATTTTTCTCTACATTGTTATGTTTCACTTATTCTTTTATATTCTTGTTTCAATCTATTATAATTCTTGTATTTACAAATATAGTAGCCCTTCAGAGGACCCATTGCCTATAAAAAGGCCTTGGATAATCCCCTGTAGCTCATCACTTACTATACACTCAACAATTTGAATATAATTTTATTACGTTTATTATTATTTTTTATTAGTATTACAATCTAATTAAAAATTCTATATAACAATTAAAAGGTTGCCTTAAGTGTGATAGTAATTAAAGTGTTTGCCGCGCAGAACCCTTACTTGAAATAATATTAATATTAATAAAACCAATTTTGTGTCACCTCTCAAATCACTCGTTGTTGCTTTCTCTTCAATAGATTAAATAATTTCATTTGATTTTATTTCTTTTATTTCTCAATCACTATTACCTTCTTGTCTTCCTCTCTTTTCTTCCCTCTTTTCTTATCTCTTCTAGACGACTGACTGACAACTGAGGGCCTTTCCTAAACGACGACGACAAACAACAAACGCACGGACCATATAGCAAAAAAGAAAGTTTTGCCGCGACCGTGTTTCGAACTAGGGTTCAATATATTAGGTTTATATTATATTAATTCATATATTATTTTGAAGTGATTTTTCGATCACTATAGTAAGTTCACCTTTGCACCTCTCACTCATATTACTATATTTTTAATGCAATAACAGTGATTGTGGCTTAATTGCTGATTCACTGAGTGTAAGTGTTCAATTATTAAAAATTTTTTTTTTCCTAGTTGACCATTATAGAGTGTTAAATCCTCTTAGTCCTAGAGGAATTAACATTATTATTAATACAAATTGAATTATTAAATTAATTTTTTTTATTATTAATTATTGTTAAATTTGGTTGACTTAAAAGTACTTTGTGCTTAGTCCCAAATATATTGCCGTATTTAATATTGGTAATTTAATTAATTGTTTGAATTAACTTGATTTTTTATTCCCAATTTAACCTTGCAATCCATTTTATTAATTAATTTTTAGTTATTACTTTATATTAAAAAAAATTTTTTTTTTGGAGCAATTGTTAACTAACTTTTATTAATTTTTTTTAAAGAAGTTAATTAATCTTCCCACTATTATGTCCAATAATTTGGCTGAAAAAATGGATAACATGCAAGTGGATGAAATTGAAATTGACTATGATGCTGATACTGTGAGTTCTTCTAAAGTTGGACATAAAAAATCTTATGCTAACACAAAAAATTCACATAATTCAGGATGTGGAAATGACAGGAAATGTAAACAAACCAAACCCCCTTCCCCCAGCACAACAGAAGGAAGTAAAGCCTCTAGTACCTCAAGAAGGTCTTCCAAAAGGATTCAAAATAAAAAAGCTTCCTCTGCCACAACAAATCAGCAACCTGTCCAGTCATATAAAAGAGTTGAAGACAGAAAATATGACATACAAAGCAAAAGTAGACACCTTGTGGGATCAGGTTCAAGAACTCAGGAACCAGAATCAGGCCCAGGCCCCTCCTCAGTTGCCTCCCAATCAGCCTCAGTTTCAGGCTCAACCTTCACAGCCACCCAGCTCAACCATCCAAAATCCAAATACTATGGAAGTAGAGCAATGGAAATGGGATTATCTAATGAGTCACTACCAACAGAATGTGCAACACCCTCCTCATCATCAGCCTGGCCCATCCAGAACACCCAATTTCCATCCACCTCCTCATCCCTACCAACAAGGCAGGAGAAAGAAGGCCCAAGCACAATCCCAAACCCAGTCTCAGGGGAAGTTTCCTCCTCTGCCATGGTAAGTAATTTGGTTGATAGTCACTTGAGTATGCTTTCTAATAAAACTTCTTCTGCAGGTAATATTATTGAACATGGTGAAAGAACAGTTAAACCTGTTAAAAGACAGCTTCCTGTAACTAGTAGCCCTATTGATGTAATTAGCAAATTGTCATTTGATGAACCTTTACATTTAACTTCTACTTCTTTAATTAATCCTTCTCTTGCAATTAAACATGATTCTGTTCCCCCTGAAATCTATACCTTAATTGAAAGAACTTCTGAGGAAATATTGAAAGATACCCTTGCTTTTAATGTTGTGAAAGACAAACATTTGAGAGATGCGTTAATCCATGAAAATGATAGATTAAATAATTTACACTTGCAATGTAAAGTGAGTTCTTCTGTACAAGATACAGCTTATTTAAAAATCAAAGAAACCTTGAATATTATTCTTAGTCAACAAAAACAAATAAGAAGTGACCATAGAGCTATCTCAGATAGAAATATTAGTCTACATAAGACCTTGAGTGAATTGAAACCCCTTATTAAAGAAAATTATTCATTAAAAAATGAAATAAAATCTCTGCAAAATGAGTTTAAAAAGCTAAGAAATGATTTCCATGCACTAAGTGCCAAACACTCAGTTTCTGAGGACAGAAATGTTCTATCTCTCGCAAAAGTAAATGACCAGATGTCTGAAATTCCAAGAATAAGAAACTATGTGTCTGACCTGCAGGAAAAATTCTCAACCTTAACCATCAATAATGAATTGAATGAGAATGCTGTCAATAAACTGCATAATAATCAAGGAACAAAACCTGAGCAAAGTTCATCTTTTCTTCCTCATATTTCAACCATTAAACAAACTGACAATGAGTCTGTAAAATCTTTTGCTACTAGCAAAAAATCTTGTGATGGTCATGCACCAGCTGTTTCTGTAAATAATGAAATTTCTGAACACCTGGCTAAACTTCAGGAATTATTAATAATGAATAATTCAAACCAAAAAGTGGACCATCCCAGTAGTCAGAAGAATTGGCCTAAGTTAGACCAATATCCTACCTTTGATGGTGATTCTTCCTCTGATTGGCAACACTTTATCCAAAGAATTGATAATTTAAAGAGATCTTATAAACTACCTAATGAGGAAATTGTTTCTAAGCTAATTTCTTTATTTTCCAATGTAGCCTTGATGTGGTATGAATCTGTTCTTTTAGATAACAATCATTATACATGGAATGATTGGAAATCCTTGATTGAGAATCAGTTTGGTGGTTCAAAATTCAGGTTAGCTCAGCAAAGACTGTATGAGAATACTAGATATGTATCCTCCTCTGTTGAAAAGCCCATTGTTTTTCTTATGAAAGTGACAAAAATCCTAAGGGCAATCGATCCAAAGATGGATTATGATATTTGGAGAGATAAATTCTTGTATAAATTACCAAATTCTCTTAGAGATTTGATTGTGGCTAGAACTGAGCATGTTAGGGAAAATTCTTCTTTCATTAATATCTGTAATGAGGTACTACTCAACCATAGATATGAACCAAAGAATTACCTTGGTAAATCTTATAATGATCAGAATAAACCTTCTACAAAACTCCCAGAAAAATCTGGTAAACCCTATGCCCCAGTTGCACCTAAAACATATGCAACAAATACTTGTTATAAATGTAACAAACCGTGGCAGAAGGGTCATATTTGTGACAAGAAAATTCATCTTGTTGAACAAAATGAAGACACTGATGAAGTTGAACTTGATGTCAATAATTCTTCCAGTGACTGTGAAAGTAATATCTCCTATGACAATGATTCTGTTAAAGATGTTTTAATGTTGGAACAAGATGTCCATTATTTAAATAATATATCTGAGGAATGTGTATTGGATTTATCTTCAGTAGAAAATGCTGAGATAATTAAAGATATTACTGAAAATTCTATACCTATATCCCCTTTGAAGGCACCTGTTATCATTAATGGAAAAAATGTTGATGTAGTTCTTGATTCTGGTGCTGGAGGAAGTGTAGTGTCTGAAAAAGCTTTGGCTTCAGTGGATAAGGAATATTTGAGTAAATTATTACCTATAACTTCTGAAAAATGGAGAGGGTATGGTTCTACCTTATTTCCTACTGGCAAATACAAAACCTCTGTATTCTTCAAATATAATGGTGGTTTTGTCAGAGCTGTTTGTGAGTTTGTTGTCATGAAAAATGATAATTTAAGCAATTGGTTTATTATGGGAAATGATATTTTAACCATGTTTGGTGTGAAACTGGACCCAGCAAATAATTGCTTTACCTTAGGAATGAATGGGAAAAGGAAATTCAAAATTTCCTCTCCTAGAACTTCTGGGCATTTGTTGAAATCTTGTAACTCACTGATCCAGTGTAAAGGTAGAACAACAACTGAAATGGATGATTTATTAAATGAAATAAATACTGCTTCTTTTGGTGATCAGTTGAAAAGTGAACAAAAGGATTCTATTATTGCCTCTATTACCTCTTTCCCTATGGCTTTTGCTCATGGTTCTTGTCAGCCTGTATATCTCCAGGACTGAGTAAAAAGTAATTATAAGTTATGTTAAACACATGAACTATACATGGGAATAATAAATAAGAGTACACAAATAGTATACATAAGTAAAATTATGATAATACACAAAAAATGCCATTATAACACCTTATATACACGCATATATCCACCTTTTATATGTCTTATGTACTTAATATTAAGTTGGAATATGTTAGGGTAATCTTAAGAACCTTAAGTATAAGGCGACATAATTTTTAAGTACACTTAAAGCTGTTATATTCATTGTTTTATGCAAAAAACAAGAAATGTGCTTTATTTCACTTAAAAGTTGACTATATGCGCTATAAAATTGAGAATATCAAAATTGTGCTTTGACAGATCAATTGGGCTCAATTAGAACTATTGATTTGGCTATTTAAATCCATAAAAATAACACTTTTCAAATTTGGTGTTTTTTATGCCAGAAATGGCTTCTGTGTACTGGCCACATACTGCCTGCTTTTTTCCCGTGTGAATAGCTTCATTTTTAGCAAAGTTAGCTTTTTCACACTATAATTACCCCACATTCTACGCCCACTGTGGGGAAACACACTAAAATAGGCGACAGGCGCTTATTTAGTGTCCTAGCTTAATTAATAATGCATTGACCTTGTTTATATGCACTAATTTCATTAATAACCTCACTCTTGGCACTTTATTTCATCACCACGCTTAAATTCGCCTAATTTTAGTCAAGGATTTACCCGTGCAAGAGCCTGCCAAGAACTGCATGTAGTTACCCCACATCTCACGCTCTTTTTTAAGTTTTTGGGTGGTTTCTCAGTCAATTTTGGTTATTTTTGAATGGGAATTTCACGTAGTATAATGTCAGGATTAGCCCCATTATTTCTACAGTCAATCCCCCTTATTATTAAGCTATTATTAACCTTAAAAAGTCTCCTTTAGTCTTTAATATTATTGTTTTATACGCATATACTCTCTTTTTGTCTTTTTCTTTAATTTTGATGGATTTCCCTTATTATTACAGGATTTTGGCGGTTGTTACTCTTCTAATTATGTCATGGGTTACTGGGAATGTTGATGGGCATGTCTATTAGTTGTTTAGAGGCGTCATTAACTGTGTATTGGGTGGTACATCAAGGGAATCATTGGGGAACTCAGTGTGTATAAAAGGAGGAGGTTTTTGGGTTGTATTTCTTCATTCTTTATCATTACAATTCAACCAATATAACCAAAACAATTACAATACATATCAATTAGTACTTTTATAAGACTTTTGAATAGTATCTGAATTTATATAATCTATTTTTCTACCAACTATAAAGATTGTAAGCCATATATAAAATTAGTGAGAATTATATTACTGAGACCTTTATATTTGATTATATTTTATAACTTAGTGGATTAGTACTACAGTATTCATACAGGACCATTTAAATCTTCTAGACAACTGACCATTCAAGCTAGTTCACGTCCTTGTACTTGACCCTAGCCTGACAATTGGGGACCTTTCCTCAAGAATTCTGTTATAATCCTGTAAGTGAAATTTTCAAAAGAAGGTGCACGTAAATAATATCCCTATAGAAATATTTGGATAATTACAACAGGTTGGGGTCACTTATATAGTGATTTCAGAAAAAGAAGCCCTGTTATAATATAAAATTGTGATATTGAATCAACAATTTTACCACTAATTTAACTTATAATTGTTATTAGTGGGTCTGTCAATAGACCAATTAAATTTGAGATCTTTGCAGATAAAATTTTTTACCACTAATTTAACATATAATTGTTCTTAGTGGGAGTCTGTCAATAGACCAATTAAATTTGTGATCTTTGCAGATAATAAACCAATTAAACTGATTAATTGTTTTCTTAACAGGACTCTTAATCTTTTCTTTTATTGGTTTGTAAAATTCATTAAATATTTAGAAAGAATCATACTGACAGTTGTTTTCTTTTGAATATAAAAACACGGCTACATATTGTAGACCAGTTAAATCAAGTGACCACATAAAAGCATATTTGACTTTTGGCACTTAAATATTCACTTCATACCAATAAGTAAGCAATAAAATTGTCTTCAGTGGTATTGATAAATACTGATAAAACTCCTTTTTGAAGTTTTCATATCTAAACTTTCAATTCTTTAAATTCCACATAAAAATGTGTGACAACAATGACATTGTAAGTAATAAGGTAAAACCTTATAACTTAAGACCTAGAGCTGAAAGACCTGTTACAGGACATTCAAATGGAGGGCCAGGACTCTCCCATAATAAACAACACTCCGTCAATGTCTCTGGAGGAAAGGGAAAAGCTTTTAAAGTAGGTTTCAATAAAGAAAACAAAAAATACTTTACAAGAATAAGTTCACTCCCTATCCACCCTACTGAACACCTTGACAATAAGAGTCAACAATATAGTGGACCAGATCAACAATCTGGAAAAGAGAGCAGCTCAAGGTTTCATAGAAGTCAACCAAGCTCTAGTGGACATAAAGACTCAACCACCAACAGTGGCACCCAACAATTCCATAGCAACACCTCCAGCCCAAGAGGAGGACCAAAAAATTACAGTAAGCAAATGGAAATGGGATTGGTACGCCCAAAACTACAACAATCCTCAACAGCAGGGCTCCAGCAGTCACCCTTACAGGGGAAAGGCAAGGAGAGGCAGGGGAAGTGGGATAAGACCTTGGTAAGTCATCCAACTTCGTATGATCAATTATATCAACCTGAAAATAAATTACTTATAGGTAATGAGATTGATAAGGAAATATTGGATATTATTGATAAGGATTTAAAGGATTATTCATTTGAACAGAATATGTTAAACTTGTCTTTACATGAGGACAATGTAAATAGTTTTATTGATCACCAGGAAAATACTATTAATATAAAAATGGAATCAAATGAATTAAATCTTGACCCTGATAATGAGTCTTCTGAATTGGACACGGAAAAAATAGAATAATTTTTAAAAGAGAATCCAATGGAATCAAAAATAATAAGTAAATTATTATTGAGAATTGAAAAATTGGAAGAGTTCTCAAAAGAGTCAAACATTAATACAGAAAATGTATTATTACAACTAACACAATCATTGAGTACCACAGCCAATAAATTAAAAATTATTGAAAATTCAAATAATGAATTAATCAATGAGAATAAAAGATTAAAATCTGAGATTAGAAATTTAGAAAGTAAATTAGAACACTCTCAGAATATTATGGCTACCATAGAGGGACGTGTAAAATTGTCTTTTTCAAATGTAAATGATACTTTAACTCATGTACCTGTAATAAAAGATAGGTTACAAAGAGTAGAAATTGAAGTAGCTAACATTTTGAAAAATACTGAAACAATAAAGGATAATACCTCTTATGTAGAAAGAGTACCAGTTTTTATGAAACACTCTGATGATAAACCAATGATTGAACATGAACATAGTGTTATGGGCTCTGAGAATATAAAATCAGTAAAAGATGAAATAAATGATCATCTTTCTAAAGTAAGTGAATTACTCAATATTCCTCAGGTAAGGGAAGCAAAAACTAGCCAAAAGAACTGGCCTAAGTTAGATCAGTACCCTTCTTTTGACGGGCATTCAAAATCTGATTGGCAACAATTCATACAAAGAATTGATAACTTAAAATTTTCATAAAAATTACCTGATGAAGAAATTACTTCAAAGTTAATATCTTTATTTACAGATGTGGCCTTATTATGGTTTGAATCTGTATTGAGTGAGGGAATTAATTACTCCTGGAATGAATGGAAGGCACTAATTGAAAGGCAATTTGGTGGCCCAAAATTTAGAATCACTCAACAAAGACTGTATGAAAGGGCCAGATATAATCCAAATGCTGGAGATAAACCCATGGTCTTCTTAATGAATTTAATAAAAATCATGAAAGCTATGGATCCAAAAATGGATTATGAAGAGTGGAAAGAAAAAATAATATACAAGTTGCCTATATCAGTTAGAGACATTATTGTAGCTAGAACTGAGACTGTCAGAGACACCTCTGGATTCATTAATATATGCAATGAGATATTATTAAACCACAAGTATGAAACCAAGTATAGTAATTACAGACAAAGTGTTGACATGGTAAAACCTACTACAAGTAAGTTACCAGTGGAAAAGAAAAAACCTTCAGCTCCCCTTGTCCCTAAGAGACAAGAAAATAACACTTGTTACAAATGTAATGAACCTTGGGTTAAAGGTCACACGTGTAAGAAAAGAATAAATGTTATTGAAACCTCACAGAATTCTGAACCTAGTAATCATGAAGATGAGAATGTGGAATCCAGTGAGGATTGCAAGAGTAACATATCTTACAGTGATGATGAAAATGAGATATTTGTATAAGAAAAGGATATAATGTTCCTGAATGATGCTATACCTCATACAGACACATCTTTAACTTCCATAGAGGAAGCTGAAATAATTAAAGATGTATCTCATGATACTTACAAAATAACACCTATCAGAGCACCTATTATCATATGTGGAAAAGAAATGAATGCCATTCTTGACACTGGGGCTGCAGGTAGTGTAGTTTCACTTA
Source organism: Hemileia vastatrix (assembly GCA_030280995.1). NCBI lineage: Eukaryota > Fungi > Basidiomycota > Pucciniomycetes > Pucciniales > Zaghouaniaceae > Hemileia > Hemileia vastatrix. Next base: position 17,324,666 of record JASXTE010000015.1, read on the forward strand.
ATGCATTAATGAAACTTGATAGTAAGTACCAGGAAAAACTAGAACCTGTTCAGACAAAGAACTGGAGGGGTTTTGGTTCAGTATTAAATCCAATTGGCAAATACAAAACTGCTGTATTCTTTAAATATAATAATGGATATGTTAGAGCAGTTTGTGAATTTTTAGTAATGGATAATAATAATTGTAGTGATTGGTTTATTATTGGCAATGATTTATTGACAAAATTTGGCATTAAACTAGATCCTGCAAACAGTTGTTTCACCATAGGGGTGAATGGTAAAAGGAAATTCAAAATATGTTCTGAAAATTTATTATATGCCATTTCTCCTAGAGAAGAACAACTGCAAGGTGGAAGAACCACCAATGAAGTGGGTGAATTGGAAAATGAAGTCCAAAAGGCCTCTTTCAGCCCTCAACTCTCAAAGACTGAAGAAGAAGATATTTTGAGATTGATTAAATCATATCCTATGGCATTTGCTCATGGCTCAAATGAACTAGGATTGGTCAAAGACCATGAGATGAAAATCTCTCTAAGTTGTGATCTGGATAATATTCCTGGCAGCTTAAAAAAGAAACCTTACCCAGCATCTCCTGCAAAAAGGAAAGATATTGAAGACAATATAAAATTGTTGTTGGAAATGGGTATTGTTGAAAAAGTGGACACAACACCTAAGTATTGTGTCATTTCACCAGTATTAATCTCTTATGAAAAAGATAAGGCAAGATTATGCGGTGATTATAGAGCTCTGAATACATATACAGTAGATGATATTTACCCTCTACCAAGGATAGCTTCTATCCATGCTACCTTACAAGGAGCAAAATATATTTCCTGTCTGGATGGGAAAAAGGGTTACCACCAGATTCCTGTGGAAAGAAATTCTTAAAATTACTTATTAATAACCAAACATATGGGTATATATAAGTATGTGAGAATGCCATTTGGCCCAAAGAATGCCCCTTCAGTCTTCCAAAAATTGATGGATAGTGTTTTTCATCAGGAAATGGTTGAAGGATGGCTATTGGTCTATATTGATGACATCATAGTGTTTTCAAAAACATATGATGAACATTTAAATCACCTGAAAAGAGTCTTTCAAAAAATGGATGAAATTAATATGACTATTGCATTAAAGAAATGTAAGTTTGGATTTCAATCCTTGAAAGTACTTGGACATGTTGTATCTGGATTGCAAATTTGTGTTGACCAGAATAAAGTGGCAGCAATTAAAAACATTGGGATACCTAAAAATGTAAAAGAGGTTCAAAGTTTTTTGGGTATGTGTGGATATTATAGACAATATATTAAAAATTACCAATCCATTGCAGCCCCTTTAACAACATTAATCAGGAAGAATGAAGCTTTCATTTGGAATAATGAAAGACAACACGCCTTTAATAAATTAAAGGAATGTTTAATGTCAGCTCCAATATTGGGACTGCCAGATTTCACCCTACCTTTTATCTTGTACACTGATGCAAGTTTCATAGGTTTGGGTGCTGCTTTACAGCAAAAACAGATAATAAATGGAAAATTATCTGAAGTAGTTATCTGTTATATATCCAGAACCTTAAGAAAAACAGAATTAAGGTATGGTGCCACACAGCTAGAATGTTTAGCCGTGGTGTGGGCTTTGGAGAAACTTCATTACTATCTGGAAGACCAGAAGTTTGAACTTATAACAGATTGCAGTGCAGTGAAATCATTACTAAACATGAAAACACCTAATAGGCACATGTTTAGATGGCAACTAGCTGTACAAGAGTACAGGGGAAGAATGACAATCACTCACAGAGCAGGAACATTGCATTCTAATGTGGATTTATTATCCAGAAGTCCTTTGCCAAATGATGCTGACAACCCAGCTTATGTGCCTGAAAATGAGGTTATACATATATTTGGGATTTATATAGTGGATTTAGAAGAAGAGTTTATGCAAACTATATTGGAAAATTATTCATCTGATAAAGATTTGTCTAAGCTATCTACCATTCTTAATGATCCAACAAATGCCTCCATGAGTGCATTAATTAAAACCTTGCCTCCAAAGTATAAAAATGTGTTGGAAAAAGGTAAACTATCAATTGAAGATGGATATATATATTACAGGAAAAAGTTAAGCAATGTAATAGTAATACCACCTTCTATGAAAGAGTTAATGTTGAGTACTTGTCATGATGACATCTTAGCTGGTCATTTTGACTTTAACAAAACATTAACCAGAGTTAAAAATACAGCCTGGTGGATAAACATGAAAGAGGATGTACAAAAATACATTGAAACATGTGACTCTTGTCAGAAATCTAAAAGATTAACTGGGAAGAGAGCTGGGTTGTTACAACAAATAGAGCAGCCAAAAGCTCCATGGGAAATTATAAACATGGATTTTGTAACTGGCTTGCCATTAGCAGGAAAAGAAAGTTTCAATTCTTGCTGGGTAATAGTGGATAGATTAACAAAAATGTGTAAGTTTATCCCTACCCATAAAGAGGTATCTGCAAAAGACTTGGCATTACTATGGTGGACTCAGATGATGAATACTGCTGGGTTCCCCAAAGCCATAATCTCTGACAGAGACCCTAAATTTACTTCAGAGTTCTGGACATCTTTGATGGAAGTATCAGGTTGTCAATTAAAATTGTCTACAGCACACCATCCACAAACTGATGGGCTGGCTGAGAGGATGATACAAACTCTAGAAGACATGATCAGAAGATATTGTGCCTTTGGATTAGAATACAAAGACAATGAGAAATTCACACATGACTGGGTAACATTAATTCCTGGCCTTGAATTTGCTTATAACAGCACAACTCATTCTGAAACAGAGAAGAAACCATTTGAACTCTGGCTGGGATATGTACCAAATACCCCAGTAAATCATTTAAATAAACTAACAAGGTTGGATATACACCCTGGCACTAAATCCTTTATTCATATGCAACAAATGTGTAGAAAGCATGCAGAAGAATGCATCCAAAAAGCATTTGAATATGAAAAGAAAAGGTGGGACAAATCTCATAAAGAATTTGAATTTAAAAAGGGAGATGAGGTCCTCATATCAACACTACATTTTAACTTACAAGGTAATGTTAAATTAAAGGATCCCTTTGTAGGACCTTTTGTAGTAAATAAAATGGTTGGGAATAATGCAGTGGAAGTCATATTATATGCTCCATATGATAGGAAACATCCAGTTTTCCCTATTTCATTATTGAAACCTTACCATGCAAATGATCCTGACTTATTTCCAAAAAGAAGGGGAAGGCCTAAAAAGCAACCTGAAGAAATTGTGGAAAAAGCAGAGATTGAAAAAATACTCAAGAAAAGAATCCTTACTAAAGAAAAAGGAACTGAGTATTTACTAAGATTTAAAGGGAAATCAAATGAATTTGATAAATGGATACCTGAAAAAGAAATTTCTAATTTATCCACCCTTCTTAAAAAATTTAAACAGAAATAAATTTCTGTTCAACAAGCTGAGGGGTTAAAAAACCAGTACTCATAATATTTTATTATGTTTTATTTCTTTAAAGTTGAATCTTTAATGCTACAGATTTACTCTGAATACCTGAAAATTACAAATTAATAAAATAAAATGTATAACTTATCATTTTTTTTATTGTTTTTTTTGGGTGGGCGAGTGTCAGCCTGTATATCTCCAGGACTGAGTAAAAAGTAATTATAAGTTATGTTAAACACATGAACTATACATGGGAATAATAAATAAGAGTACACAAATAGTATACATAAGTAAAATTATGATAATACACAAAAAATGCCATTATAACACCTTATATACACGCATATATCCACCTTTTATATGTCTTATGTACTTAATATTAAGTTCGAATATGTTAGGGTAATCTTAAGAACCTTAAGTATAAGGCTACATAATTTTTAAGTACACTTAAAGCTGTTATATTCATTGTTTTATGCAAAAAACAAGAAATGCGCTTTATTTCACTTAAAAGTTGACTATATGCGCTATAAAATTGAGAATATCAAAATTGCGCTTTGACAGATCAATTGGGCTCAATTAGAACTATTGATTTGGCTATTTAAATGCATAAAAATAACACTTTTCAAATTTGGTGTTTTTTATGCCAGAAATGGCTTCTGTGTACTGGCCACATACTGCCTGCTTTTTTCCCGTGTGAATAGCTTCATTTTTAGCAAAGTTAGCTTTTTCACACTATAATTACCCCACATTCTACGCCCACTGTGGGGAACCACACTAAAATAGGCGACAGGCGCTTATTTAGTGTCCTAGCTTAATTAATAATGCATTGACCTTGTTTATATGCACTAATTTCATTAATAACCTCACTCTTGGCACTTTATTTCATCACCACGCTTAAATTCGCCTAATTTTAGTCAAGGATTTACCCATGCAAGAGCCTGCCAAGAACTGCATGTAGTTACCCCACATCTCACGCTCTTTTTTAAGTTTTTGGGTGGTTTCTCAGTCAATTTTGGTTATTTTTGAATGGGAATTTCACGTAGTATAATTTCATGATTAGCCCCATTATTTCTACAGTCAATCCCCCTTATTATTAAGCTATTATTAACCTTAAAAAGTCTCCTTTAGTCTTTAATATTATTGTTTTATACGCATATACTCTCTTTTTGTCTTTTTCTTTAATTTTGATGGATTTCCCTTATTATTACAGGATTTTGGCGGTTGTTACTCTTCTAATTATGTCATGGGTTACTGGGAATGTTGATGGGCATGTCTATTAGTTGTTTAGAGGCGTCATTAACTGTGTATTGGGTGGTACATCAAGGGAATCATTGGGGAACTCAGTGTGTATAAAAGGAGGAGGTTTTTGGGTTGTATTTCTTCATTCTTTATCATTACAATTCAACCAATATAACCAAACCAATTACAATACATATCAATTAGTACTTTTATAAGACTTTTGAATAGTATCTGAATTTATATAATCTATTTTTCTACCAACTATAAAGATTGTAAGCCATATATAAAATTAGTGAGAATTATATTACTGAGACCTTTATATTTGATTATATTTTATAACTTAGTGGATTAGTACTACAGTATTCATACAGGACCATTTAAATCTTCTAGACAACTGACCATTCAAGCTAGTTCACGTCCTTGTACTTGACCCTAGCCTGACAGTTCTCATGTCTTGGGAATTGTTCAGGAAGAGATGAAAATTACCTTATCCTGTAACTTGAATGATATTCCTCCTAGCCTTAAGAAAAAACCATATCCTGCTTCTCCAACAAAAAGAAAGGATATGGAAGATAATATTGAAACATTATTAAAAATGAATATCATTGAGAAAGTGGATGTCACCCCCAAATATTGTGTCATCTCCCCAGTCTTGATTTCTTATGAAAAAGATAAAGCTAGATTAATTGGAGATTACAGAGCTTTAAACACTTATACTGTTGATGATATTTATCCTTTACCCAGAATTAATTCAATACATGCTACCTTGCAAGGTGCAAAATTTATTAGTTGTCTGGATGGTAATAAAGGATATCATCAAGTTCCAGTTGAGAAAAATTCTCAAAAATTTTTGCTTATTGCTACTCATATGGGAAGATATAAGTATGTTAGGATGCCATTTGGCCCTAAAAATACTCCTTCAGTTTTCCAGAAAGTCATGGATAACACTTTCCATCAAGAAATTATTGAAGGTTGGCTCATGGTTTATATTGATGATATTATTGTTTTTTCTAAAACTTTTGATGAACATATGATTCACTTGAATAGAGTTTTCCAAAAAATGGATGAAATCAATATGACCTTATCCTTAAAAAAGTGTAAATTTGGTTTTCAATCATTGAAAGTCCTTGGCCATGTTGTGTCAGGCTTACAAATTTGTGTAGACCACAACAAAGTTGCTGCCATCCAAAATGTGAAAGCACCAACTTCTGTAAGAGAAATCCAAAGTTTTTTGGGGATGTGTGGCTATTATAGACAATATATTAAGAATTATCAGGTCATAGCTTTACCTCTTACAAAACTGACCAGAAAAGATGTTGCCTTTCTCTGGAATAATGACTGTCAAAAAGCTTTTAATACATTAAAAAGTTGCTTAATGACAGCCCCTATATTGGCTCTTCCAGATTTTAACAAACCATTTTTCCTATATACAGATGCTAGCTTTATTGGTCTGGGTGCTGCCCTTCACCAGAAGCAAATTATTAATGATAAATCCCAGAGGTTGTAATTTGTTATATTTCAAGAACCTTAAGAAATAGTGAATTGAAATATGGTGCCACTCAATTGGAGTGCTTAGCAGTTGTTTGGGCTCTTGAGAAACTTCATTATTATTTGGATGACCAAAAATTTGAGTTGGTAACTGACTGTAGTGCTGTGAAGTCCCTCTTAAACCTGAAGACACCTAACAGACATATGTTCAGGTGGCAACTTGCTGTTCAAGAATACAGAGGACGGATGACAATTATCCATAGAGCTGGAAATGTTCACTCCAATGTTGATATGCTCTTCAGATTGCCTCTGCCAAATAATGACTCAAATTGTCAGCCAGGCTACTAGACTTACCCAGTGAAATAATTAATTATTTACTGGATGAAGCCGCACCTTATCATTTTAATTATTATTTAATTAACTTTTTAGTTACATTAAAATTAGTTATAATAAATTAACTAATTACAGAATGATAAAATTAAATAAATAATTAAAATTAAAATATAAAATTGTCCCTTATATTTTTCTCTAACACCGTGCTCATTTGACAGGTTGGAAAAAATAAAAATTTATATTAAAAAATAGATATTAAGTTAAAATAAGATTTTAATATTCAAATAATATTAAATATATACAAAAAATTCAAATTTCTTATTTAGAATTGACTTCTACAGTAAATATTAAATAAATTGATGTATTTTCTGACATACTCTGTAAATACATCTGTTTGACGCCTTCTTTTTAGAATAACTTTATTTGAAATACTCCTTCTGGAATATTCTTTTCTCTCTCTCATACTACTGTTTTTAGAATTTGATTGCCGTGCTTTGTCTCTCCTTTGCCTATATAAGGCCCCTCTTTTTGTTGTCTTTTAATCATTCCTTTACTACATCACTTTATTACAATAATAACAAACCAAAAACATATTCTTATAATCTATAGCATTAGTATTTACAATACGTAACTCTAATATTTAATTTATATCAATATTTTAATCATAACTCTTTGAGTAAAATAATCATCCTTAATTTAAGAGATACATACAAATTTGTTGAGAGTCCATTTAAACCTTTGAAATCCTCGTAAAAACTTCATACCAATCTTCTAGACCAAAAGTATACCTTGACAATTGGGATCCTTTCTGAAATATCAATGGCGCAGCGTTACTTGAGGCGTAATCGAGGGGACCATCAGCGTATAAGTACCTGTAAAGGACGAGAGAAGGCGAGAAAATGACGAACGTCATACTTCACGTGACAAAAGTTTTTGCTGCTAACAGGAATCGAACCGCGCTCCAAAACTTAAGCTCATATACTGACTAAACATTGTATATATCGTGGTAATTATTGTTATTACTATTTGTGGGTTACTCTTCACTCTTCATTTGCTACGTATTTCCTTTTACTCAGCACTCTGTAAGTGGCATTAATTTGCTCATTTTGCAGGGGGAGGTGTCTGGTAATTTGGAATTTAATTTTATTATTATATTTTTTTTATTTTTCCTGGTTGACCATAATAGAGCAATAACTGTTCTTAGTGTTGAAATTTCTGCCTCTAATACCTGACCCATTCCTTACTCCAGCTTCTTACCATTGTCTCAAGTCATTCTCCTTGCTCATATCCTCTTTTCCTGACCTTTTCCGCCAAGGAACTTCAAAGATACGAGCTCCAGCATCAAGAACAACATTTCTTTCCCACCCGGAGTCAATGTATTGATTCTGGACCTCGAGGACGTGTTTCTTTACCTGGAGTGTGAATCTTTTCCCCAGCTGAGAACTTTTTCCTTGGATGTGAACCTGTCTCTTTTTCTGTATTGTAGTTTAGTAGTTTTGTCAATGTCGTGTTAGTTTCTATTGTTTTGGATGGTGGACTTTGTCATATAATGAGCCCTCTCTTTGCCATTTCCGTTTTCCCCATCCAAATCTTTTTCTTTCTCTTTCTCTCTATTCTCTTTATCCCTTCCACTGCTTCTTCCTGTCCACTGCTTTCCCTTTTGGCCGCATCTGACAGTCTTTTCACTGTGTGGGGAGAATAGAGTCTTTTGTCCAGGTTCTTTCCTTTTCTTTTCTGTTATCTTTTCTCTAATTCTCTTAGTCCTAACCACAGCAACTCACACTTGTGTCCCTTATAGTTTTAGCACACGCTTTGTTGTAGTTACTTGTTGTTGTAAGGTGCACAGTTGCTGATTAACCTGTGTTTAGGTATGTTTGTTTTTGCAATGAAATCCAAATCTTTTTCTTTCTCTTTCTCTCTATTCTCTTTATCCCTTCCACTGCTTCTTCCTGTCCACTGCTTTCCCTTTTGGCCACATCTGACAGTCTTTGCACTGTGTGGGGAGAATAGAGTCTTTTGTCCAGTTTTAGCACACGCTTTGTTGTAGTTACTTGTTGTTGTAAGGTGCACAGTCGCTGATTAACCTGTGTTTAGCTTTCCTCTGTGCTAAAACTTCTTCAAATCAGGGCTAAACTTGCACTAAATTTTCTTTTTTGTAAAAATAAAAAAAAATCCACTTGAGCTTTACCAAAAACTTCAGCATGAAAGTTTTGCCATATCAAACTACTTCTAGTGTAATTTTATATCAAAAATTTATCTTCATTTCCATAGAGAGAATTGCTCCCATCTGACTGCACCTGACCATAAGTGTCCAGCACAAGTTTGGACGAACTTGTGCTGGACACTTTTATGATGGAGAGTAGCTAGGTTAGAATTTTTCTTCAGTTCATCTAGTATTTCTTACAAACATGTCTACTGGTATTTTATATTTGTTCCTCACTCATTAATATCATTTGATTAATTTTTGGTCGCCATTATAGTATTAATTTTATAAGTATAGAAAAAACTCATGTGCCAAATGCATACCAGGTGATGTTATGCCATTTATAATATTATTAAATAAATGTATAAAAATATGAAAATAGTTTATTTTAAAAATTATTAATTGGTATCCAAAATCAATATTAGGAATAAAAAATTAAGTTAAAGGTATCAAATATGAAAAAAGAAATCCAAGTAATATTCCTACTATCAAAGGTCAGTAGAGGTGTTGAAGCAAATGAGAGCCATCAGGGATAAATTGTACTAAATTGACTTTTCTTCAAAGATAAAAAATTGTGCACCTGTGGTTTGGATGAAATCTAGGTAGAAAATTTGGCTATGTAAAACTACTTCTAGTGAAGTTTTTTATCCAAAAAAATTTTTTCATTGCCATAGCGAGAATTGATCTCATATGACTGCAACTGACCAAAAGTGTCCAGCACAAGTTTGGCCGAACTTGTGCTGGACACTTTTTTGATGTTGAGTATCTAGGGTGCAGCTCTTCTTCAGTGCAACTGGTATTTTTTTAAAACATATCCACTGGTATTTGATCTTTCTGTTTTATTAATATTTTATCATTTGATCAATTTTTTGTTACCAGTATATTATTATTTTTATTATTATATCAAAAAAACATGTGCCAAATGCTTACAGGGTGATGTTAAACCTTTAATAATTTTATTAAATACAGGTAAAAAATTCTGAAAATGATTTATTTTACATAAAATTAATTGATATATAAAAGAAAAAAAGGGATAAAAAGAAATAGGTTGAATAATAGGGATTTTATATGAAATTCAAAATTCAAGCTAAATGCCTACTTTCAAGGCTCAGAAGAGGTGTTGGATAAAATGGGCATCATCAGGAATGAAATTTTACTTAATTTGATTTTTTGAAAAACTAAATGAAGTTTTCAACTGATTTTTTTCCAATATTTAGTTGGACACTTTATCTATATCAAATTACTTCTAGTACCATGATTGACCAAATTAAATCCTTATTTCCATATGCAGAATTGATCCCATATGGCTGGACCAGGCCAAAGGTGTCAACCACAAGTTTGAGAATTCTTCTGGTGGACACTTTTATGATGGACAGTAGTAGGGTGCAAGTCTTCTTTAGTTAATCTAGTATTCCTCATAAACATTTTTTTAACTTATTTTTGGCCAAAAATCAGGTGGAAAGTTTTTCCATATAAAATTACTTCTAATGCCATGATTGACTAAAAATTGATTCTCATTGCCATATAGAGAGTTGATCCCATATGACTGGATCTGGCAAAAGTGTCACCACAATTTTTGATAAACTTAAGTTTGAAAATTTTATGATGGAAAGTAATTGCAAGTCTTCTTCATTTCATCAAGTAATCCTCATTAAAATTTCCACCTGTATTTTGGCCAAACTTCAGGTGGACACTTTGGCCATATTAAATTAATTCTAGTTCCATGTTGATAAAAAACTGATACTTATTGCCATATATAGATATTAAACCCATCAGACTGTGCCTTACCAAAAGTGTCTACCTGAATTATGGCTAAACCTCAGTTGGACACTTTTATGATGCAGAGTAGCTAGGGCAAAAGTATTCTTCAGTTAATTTGGTATTCATAATAAATTTATCCTCCTGAAGTTTATCCTAACTTGAGGTGGACAATTTTGGAAAGCACCAGTTAGTCACTATCCATCAAAAAAGTGTTCACCAAAATTTTGGCTAAACCTGTGGTGGACCCCTTTGATCAGCCACAGTCAGATGAGATCAACTCTTTAGATGGGAATGAGGATGATGTTTTGGTCAATCATGGAAATAGAAGTAGTGTGATGTGGCCAAATTACCCCCCTGAAGGTCAGACAAACCTCAGAAGGACACTTTTTAGCTGGGAGTAACTGAGAAAAATCCATTTATCAGAAGGAAAATCTTTTATTGGATAGATGCCAAGGTTTCATACTTGTGTATTATGGTCAGTATTAATTTTGAAAGTGTCTGTCCAAGCAATTTCATTGCCCATCATGACTCATTTTGTTTTAGTGTTTCAAACTGCGTGATACAGTATTAAGGTGTCACATAGTATAATTAAGTACTATTAAGTGCCCTCCTATGATGCCTAAATTTATAATTTAATATCTTACATAATAATTTTTTTTATATAAATTCATCAATATTTTATTTTATTATCAAATTTAATAGGGCAAGTATCCTGAATTATTATATATGCATAAGCTTAGGTTAGATCAATTTGTGCTTAATTTGTGCTCATCAGAGGACCAAAATCAAGTTCTGGAGGATCAACTTGTGCATAATTTGGAATCAGTTGATATTCTGTCTATAATCAATCTGAGAATAAATGTAAATCTAACTCTAATTTGCTTATGTTTATAAAGTATTCATAAACCTGGCATATTTAAGGAACACTCTAAATTTCAAGAGAGGGGATTGCTAGCAATTCACCCCTAGATTTCCCATGGTGCCTTTGTTTTTTTCAGCGCTACTTCCAAGTTTGACTCCTTCTAACGCTGATCCTAGTCGCTTTGACTTTTAACTAGTTAACCTCCTATATCACCTGTTTCAGTAAGTTACCACACTAGCCGCAGTGCAGTATACTTTGCACTTGAGCCTTTCCTTAAGCCATAATGCCTTCCTTAGTGCATAATACACAATTATTGGAAAATACAAGTCCATATTGTTCAGCGCTTGCAGTCCTAAATCAATAACCCACAATTCCCCATTATGTGGCGCATCCTGCTAAAAAATCCAAGTGCACAGACCCTGAATCCTCTTCCGCACTTCTATTTCCCTTTGTCCTTGAAACACACAAACACGCATTATAGTTTAGCACTTCCTACTGCGCTATAAATCTTCTTTGTTCTTCCTGGACTATGCGAGCTGATTGGTCCAAAATCAAACTACCTGCAAGGTGCGTACCACATCCTCCCTCTACTTGCGACTGTCCCCAGGAGCCTATAAATATCCTGCGTCTCGCAGCATCTTCTTCCTCCATCTTCTCTTATTTATTACAATCCTATTTTCTTCATAATTTTTTTTCTTCAATGAATACTAGAAATAATACTGTTAATACCAAAAATACTGCCAACGTCGTGGATGCTATACGGCAGTTTGTGCGTACCGAGCCTGCTGCTGCTCCACCTGCAACTCCAGTTACTTTGCTGATGGGTGGGACAAGATGCACCCACTGCATTGAGAATGGCATAACTCCCTGCCATTTCTCAAAAGCCTGCCATGGCAATACTTTCTTCAGTGTAAGTTTTCTTCATTTCTCTTCCTTCCTTTCTTCTTATTACTAATCTTCTATTTTTTTCTTCTTTAGTCATGCGATTACTGTAAACAATGCAAAAAGAAGTATAGTTACAATGGGCCACCCACTGTTGTGCACCTGGATCCCAACGCCTCTACCTCCAATATGATGAGTCAGATAACCATCAAGCACCCTGCGCCCACTTCTTCGACCCCATCTGGCAACAAGAAAGCCAAGTTTAGTCACCGTCCATCTACACCTAGTAGTGTCACCTCCATTCCAAACTCTCTCTTTTCAGAGGAGAGTACAGTAAGTAATTTTTTTCCTTCTTCTCTCTTTTTTAACACTAACATACTCTCCTTCTTCTCTTAGAATGCGCCAGGCATGCCTTACGCTGCATCGCCTCCACCTCCTAATGCTCCCCTGTTCCTTCCAGCCTTGGAAGAAGATCCCGTCTGGGATACCGACCCTGTTCCGGAGTGCACTCCGCACTCACCAACTCCTGACTGGACTGTTCTTCAGCCAGTTTTTGACGCAATCATCCTGGATGATTGGCCAGCCGACTTTCCCCCTAATGACGACGAGGAAGATCCTGCCATGGCTCAAAACTGGGACTTTGCAGAGCACATTGCCTGTGCACCATACAATTCAACCATGCATTGTATGAACAATATGATAGTCGCCGTCAAAGAATTTCTCGAGGCGCTCCCAGTTTATACTTGCACCAAGTATAACAAACAAAAACAGCTAATGACCACCTTGCAACAAAACATGCAAGAGGCTGTTTACAACTGTGCCTTCTGCATCCCAATCTATGATGATGCAGAATACTAAAAAAAAATCTTCTTTATATATTCCTAATAAATTTTACATAGCTTTGTAAAAAAAATGTAATAATAATATTTTTCTTTCCTTTTTTTTCTTCTTAATTCTGCTAGACCCCAAGTCCCTTGTGAGAACTCAACATCTGCAAGATGAGTTGCCCAAAAAAAATATCATCCTATTTCCAAACAGCGCACCTTACTACTAAGTGCCTATGAAAGGTGAAACAATAAACACAAAATAAATTTGAGATTGGCGCTACTCCCTATCGCAGCAAATACATCCCCTGCATCATATATGCATGTGTTCCCTTGAAATCTTCAGATCTTTGCAAAATATGACTTTCCCTTGACTGTGACGGTGTGGTCTTCCAACATTGGCAGGGGCCTTTGTTGTGCGATTTGGTGTTGTTTGGGCATGTCTTAATTGACATCTGTTAAGGAATTAGGTATTTTTCTGGTTTTATTCTGTGCATATTGGGTCTGCAGGTATGTGGGTACTATCATTAGATAGCCCCGGCTTTTCTCTATATTTTATGTCTTGTAGACATTTTTCATATTTTAAGTTTTAAGGGGTCATTGCCTCATTTTTCATTTAAAAAGATAGCTGTTTAATTTTGTTTTTCGTGTTTTACGGGCTAACCTTAAGTCTTAGGGTTAAGTGCTTAGTACCGTTTAATAGAGCTAATTTTTCTCTATATTTCATGTCTCAATTTTGTTATAGTGAAATTCCATGTTTTAAAGGTTTTAGTAGTTGTAGTTAGTTTTTCATAGTAGATTGGGTGTTTTTAGTGGTTCTCTGGCTTCAGGGAGGCCGTGCTGCTTCAGGCGGCACCTCCGACGTCGGGAGGCCTGCCCGCCTCTGTTTTAGAAGGTTGGGGAGCGCTTCTGGAGGGTTTTTTATGCAATTTGGCGGGTACAGGCGCCAAATTGGTGGGTGTGCATGGGCTCTTAGATAGTAGTCTGTGTGTACATAGTGAATAGGACAGTTTGGGGCAACCTTAATCATCATACAACCATCCGGAGGTGATATCATTGTTCCTCACTCAGTTTTCACTGTTTTCTGGCCACAATTGGCTGTGTTTGTTGCAAGTAATTTCTTCATTTAACTTAACTTTGGCAACTGTTTTCTCTGTTATAGTCTTGCAAGCTATAGCAAGTATTATTGCTGTCTCTGGTGTGGATTTGCACCCTACATCAAGTATCTTTGCTGTCTCTGGTGTGGAAATCGGTCTACATTTCAGTTCTTTGGTCTGGTAGTCTGTCTGGTGACTACTTTCTTGGCTCATCAAGCAGTCAAGTGTATTGGAAAAGGGGCTTTTGGCAAACAGGAACCAATTTACTGTAGCAGGTAAATCTCACTTATGTTTCTAAAGGGACAGGGGATTTTCTCTCTGGTTTTTCTCCAACTCCCTTGGTCAAGGCCTATAGCTAGCACTATAGGATTGTCTACAACGGATTTGCCTTTCCTTAGGTCCCTTATTTTTTTTCTTCTTTAATGAAAATTCTTCACATCCTTCTTAGAAACCATTCAGCGCTCATGTCAGTTATTGCGCAACTGATGTCTCTTCCATAATGCCATTATTAACCTATAAATAGCCCATCTAATAACCCGCATTACCTTCATCCAAACATCATGACTCAATATCGCACAGTTCCCAAAGATCAAGCGTGCTCATTTTGTAAACTCCGCAACTTTCATTGTACATTTTCTAGACCTCGAGGGTATGCCTCCTTTAGACCTGCCTGTGACAACTGCTTTAGATACCACAAAACTTGCAATATATCTCTGAACCATAACACTCCTCAGCCTACTGGCTATATTCGCTTTCCTCCTAGTTCCACCAGTAGCGCCCCCATAATTACAACTACTAGTCCCGCTATACCCAATTCTTCCACCAATAACAACATTCCTTATGAGTCGCCATTGCTTCCTACTTTTCCCAGGCACAAAATATCTATCCAGCCTAGCACTGAGCCTTCTTCCACTCCGAGCTCTAATGCTTCCATGCACTCAGGCTCCACTACAGCTGCTCTGAAGCAATTACCATTTCTTCACCATCAGCACACCCACAAAACTTATTAGCAAGTAAGTACCCTTCATTATACTTACGCTTCCCTTACCCGCTGACTCTTTTTCAGGCTTCAATGAATCCATCTCCCTGGGATGGGTTCCTATTCCTTTACCTTTTGTCCATTCCATGCAAATGTTTTCCAGACTTTGTCTTATATATGACGCTATGTCTCTATCCTACTATAACGCACCAGCTTTTTCTGACACTGAACTTGAAGCCTGCTACAACCATATAGAAATGATAGTTCAACTAATGAAAAAAATCAGTTCATCAACTATTCTTGGATTCCCCGCCGATCCTTGTCATTTCTTCATGCCTGAAGACTGGAAAGGATATCCTAATAGCTTTCACCCCGATAATGAATAGTCCACTAGCTCCCTCCATATGAGCCTTCTCTGTCCATTATTCCTGTACATAGTATTCACATATTCTTCACGCTATGCCTTTAAATAATAATTTTAGACACAGCAATATTTTACTAAACCTGTCTTCTAAATTTAGAGCGCCCAACTTTGCTTCCTCTACTTTCTTTAAAAGACAGTAGACCCTAAAGAAATCATAAAACTTTACCGCTTTACTGCGATACAAAAATACACGATGTAAATAAGAATCAAAATGTTAGAGCGCCCCATCTATAAATCATTATTCCACTCCTGTTTAGTTAACTCATTAGCTAAATTCCCAGTGTCTTTTGCGTTTACATGGTATGCGCCTCCTTTAATCCAATTGCCTATCTCGTCATGTTCCCTAAAAATGATGAAAATATAAGATTTCATTTTCCTCTGCACCCTCATCTGAGGCTTATGCCAGTTTCCTGTTCAGCCTTAGTGCACCTAACTTCTAGTTAGCGCCCTCTATCCGTCACAACTGTGTCAAAGCCTCCTGTGAGTTCTCTTAGAAAAACAAAGCTTAACATATATTGTTAGTTTAACCTCTTCCCAGAGGTCATTCTGGTAGTTTTTCCTCATTCTGGAGGTTATCTTGTATCACTGGAACACCCCTTGGGTAGAACCTTTTGATCTGATCTGCTGCCACACGCCGCTTCCATTCAGTACCATCTAGTTCCTCCAGTAAGTAAGACCCCCCAGTTATCAGCTTTCTGATCCTATAAGGACCGTTCCATCTGTCTGCAAACATCTTCCCCCATTGGCTTTCTAAACTTCTATTATAAACCAAAAAAAAATCTCCTGGGTTCAATGGCTTCCTTAACCTATGTGCTAAACGCTCATCCCAATATTTAACTGACTTGTCCCAGATCTGCATCATTCTATCATATGCCTTCTCCACAAACTCCTCCTTTCTTTCAAGCTGCGCTACCCTGGCTAGAATTAAATCTTCAGTCAAGCGCATTTGATCCCTGTCACATCCTAGAAAAGATCCAGCCTCTAGATCAATAGGTAATACCACCCTTTGACCAAACATAAGTTCATACAGTGAAAACCCTGTTGTCCTTTTAACTGAAATCCTGTCTGCAAACAAAACTAATGGCAAATAGTTCTTCCACTTCGCCCCATTATTCCCGCATAATTTAACTAGCGCATCCTTTATAACTTGATGCCCTCTTTCTACCATCCCCTCTGCTTCAGGATAATATGGTGTTGCAGTAGCCTTGCGCCAATACCTTTGACTACTTCTTGGAATTCTCCAGCAAATTCAGTGCCACCATCTACAGTCACCATCTTCATTACCCTGTACCTATAAACCCATTAATTTTTCAAGAACTCAGCTACATTACTCGCCTTAAGATTTACCAACGGCGCTGCTTTGACCCATCCTGATAGATCATCCCTGGCTGCTACCAAGTATTTAAAGTGTCCATCTTTTATATGAACTGCGTCTAAACTGACCCTACCAAAAACAGTATCTTTGCCTGTTGCTCTACCTTTCTCTTTTGGCTTTCTGTAACTCCTGCTCTGACATTCAGGACAAGATTTGACCCAATCTCTTACTTCATTCTTCATATTGGGCCACCAGAATCTTTCCCTAACTCTGTGAAACGTCTTGTCTTGACCTCTATGTCCTAAATTCTTATGTAACTTCCTGAGTATTTTCTTCTTCCTTTTCCTAGTTTGAACAACTAACTGAGAAAACAAAGCTTGATCCTTCCATAACTTCCCATTTTTTATAAAATAGCCTTTAGCACGCTTTTCAATATTGTGCAAAACCTTTTTATCACAAAAATCTGGTCTACTACTGCCTTCCAGATATAGTCTTAACAACTCTACTCCCTCATAAGTAGATGCATCATCTTCAGAATACTCCCCCTCTTTGGGATGAGTGCTAATATCTTGACTTGCCCTTGAATCATCTTTGTCATCTGACTCTTCCACTGCCTTGCCTAGCGCACTCCTTGTTGCTACGTTAGCTTCAGCATTCCCTAAATCCAGTTGCAGACTAACTTTTCAAACATCCTGCGCATCATTAACATCTAGCCTTATGTCTTTACAGACATTCCGTGCAACTAGTTTATCGTCATCACGGACGACCTTTCCTGCAAGTTTATTATCATTGCAGACAACCTTGTCAAATTTTTCATAACAATAATCTATGCCGTTTACCCATCTCTTATCTTCTTCAAATTATTTGGCGTCCAAGTCTTCTTCACATGGCGGTCTTCTAGATAATGAATCTGGCATAGTGAAAGTTTTTCCCAGCTTGTGGACCAAATCAAAAGAAAATAAATTAATCTGTGCCACCCACCTTGTCATGGGCGCATCTTGTAAACTTGGGCTACTAATCATTTGCACCAATGATAGCGCATCAACCTGAAACCATTTTTAATGGATTATTGTTTAAATAAGACTATTGGAATAAGGATTATGGGTGATGATGGTATTCCAGTAACAGCAGTCTTAGTAGCGCCTAAGGATGGTGGCTGGGAAACTAAGTACTCTGGAGCTGCTCAATTAGAGAAAGAAAGAGAGTTTTATGAGGAAGTCTCAGATGATGAGATAGGGCGACTGCCAGGAAGGCTCCAACATTTTCATTAGGGACTGGCATTTTAGGTGTTACTATCTCCCAGGATGAGAGGAGCCCGGATAATGACCAGTCAGTCCAACAAGAAGGGATACATAAAGCGGTACTTCATAGGTGTCTTGGGAATACTACAGTAGAATGTATTATACCTAAGCTTTTTAATTTCTTTGATTATGGATTTTGTTATAGTTATATAAAAAAGAAAAGACAAAAACAGGATTCAGGTGTAACCTGTAGTTATATTAGAAAGGGTTTGATTTTAAGTAATGAAGGAAGTAGCAAGCACTGTTTAGCGTTCAAGTATAAACCAGTGGCTGTCAAGGTTAAACCAGTAAATGTACCAATGCCGTATTTCAATCCTCCTTTGCAGAGGCCGGCGCTGTCTAGGAATCCTTATGATACTCCTTTAACAAAGTTTCCACTTGAATTTGTGCCTACTAGTAAAATCACAATGGAGAGGCTTCAGATGGTTAATTTTGGACCAGAGGATTGGTTGTCGCAGGAAGAAAAGAAGTTATTGTTACAAGTTATGGTTCTCAGGGAAAAGGCTATTGCGTTTTCTGAAGAGGAAAGAGGTTTGTTGAAACACTCTTATGGTAAACCTTATATTGTTCCAGTTATACCTCATGTGCCGTGGCAAATGAAGGCTTTTTCAATATCAGAGGCTATAAGAGAAGAGTATACGGAATTAATTATGGGAAGGTTAAGGTCTGGCTTGTATGAACAGTCTATGTCTAGTTATTCAAGTCCAGTGTTTTGTGTCATTAAACATAATGGTAAATTAAGGGTTGTTCATGATCTTAGGGAGATGAACAAGGTTACAGTAAAGGACGCAGGAATGCCACCAACGCCGGAGGAGTTTGTGGACTCCTTTGCGGGATGTGCATGTTACGGATTAGGTGATATTATGGGAGGATACAATGAGCTCGAATTGGACAAATGATCCAGACCCATGAAGACGTTTGAGACCCCACTGGGGTGCTTCAGGTTGAAAAGGTTACTGCAGGGCGCAACAAATTCTGTGGCAGTATACCAAGCACAGACAATGTGGATATTTCAGGATGAAATTCCAGAACATGTGGGAATTTTCATTGATGATGGTGGTATAAAAGGACAAGCCAGTGATTATGATGGGGAAGTGTTAGAGGAGAATCCATATATTAGAAGGTTTGTTTGGTAATATGTGATTACCCTGGAAAGAGTGCTATTCAGGATAGAGGAGGCAGGATTAATGATCTCTGGATCCAAGTTTGCTTGTTGTGTTCCAGTGCTAGATATAGTGAGACATGTGGTATGCAAGGAAGGGAGGATCATTGCGCAAAACCAGAAGAATAAGGTGCTTACATGGCCAAGGCCAAGAAATACTATGGAAGTTAGAGGATTTTTAGGCATTTATACATATGTAGGAATTTTCTTTCAAGATTTTGCTTTGTTGTCTTCATCTTTAAGGCGCTTAACGAGAAAAGATGTTGTATGGGATTGGACAGAGGAATGTGATGAGTCATTTGAGTTTTTGAAAAGGATTGTAGGAAAAAATATTCTTTTGAAGAAATTGGAGTATGGACCAGGCTTTGGGAAAATTACTCTAGTGGTGGATTCTAGTGTGTCCGCAGTGGGCGCAGTTTTGATGCAGGAGGATGAGGAAGGTAATGATAGACCTTTCCTTTATGAATCTAAGACTTTTACTAGAGTAGAGTCTAGGTACTCTCAGTCTAAGCTGGAGTTATGCGGAGTAGCAAAGATTCTTAAGAAGCTGCAATGGATGCTTTGGGGGCAACATTTTGAGTTGCAGGTTGATGCGCTATCATTGGTGCAAATGACTAGTAGCCCAAGTTTACAAGATGCGCCCATGACAAGGTGGGTGGCGCAGATTAATTTATTTTCTTTTGATTTGGTCCACAAGCTGGGAAAAACTTTCACTATGCCAGATTCATTATCTAGAAGACCGCCATGTGAAGAAGACTTGGACGCCAAATAATTTGAAGAAGATAAGAGATGGGTAAACGGCATAGATTATTGTTATGAAAAATTTGACAAGGTTTTCTGCAATGATAATAAACTTGCAGGCAAGGTCGTCCGTGATGACGATAAACTAGTTGCACGGAATGTCTGTAAAGACATAAGGCTAGATCTTAATGATGCGCAGGATGTTTGAAAAGTTAGTCTGCAACTGGATTTAGGGAATGCTGAAGCTAACGTAGCGACAAGGAGTGCGCTAGGCAAGGCAGTGGAAGAGTCAGATGACAAAGATGATTCAAGGGCAAGTCAAGATATTAGCACTCATCCCAAAGAGGGGGAGTATTCTGAAGATGATGAATCTACTTATGAGGGAGTAGAGTTGTTAAGACTATATCTGGAAGGCAGTAGTAGACCAGATTTTTGTGATAAAAAGGTTTTGCACAATATTGAAAAGCGCGCTAAAGGCTATTTTATAAAAAATGGGAAGTTATGGAAGGATCAAGCTTTGTTTTCTCAGTTAGTTGTTCAAACTAGGAAAAGGAAGAAGAAAATACTCAGGAAGTTACATGAGAATTTAGGACATAGAGGTCAAGACAAGACGTATCACAGAGTTAGGGAAAGATTCTGGTGGCCCAATATGAAGAATGAAGTAAGAGATTGGGTCAAATCTTGTCCTGAATGTCAGAGCAGGAGTTACAGAAAGCCAAAAGAGAAAGGTAGAGTAACAGGCAAAGATACTGTTTTTGGTAGGGTCAGTTTAGACGCAGTTCATATAAAAGATGGACACTTTAAATACTTGGTAGCAGCCAGGGATGACCTATCAGGATGGGTCAAAGCAGCGCCGTTGGTAAATCTTAAGGCGAGTAATGTAGCTGAGTTCTTGAAAAATTAATGGGTTTATAGGTACAGGGTAATGAAGATGGTGACTGTAGATGGTGGCACTGAATTTGCTGGAGAATTCCAAGAAGTAGTCAAAGGTATTGGCGCAAGGCTACTGCAACACCATATTATCCTGAAGCAGAGGGGATGGTAGAAAGAGGTCATCAAGTTATAAAGGATGCGCTAGTTAAATTATGCGGGAATAATGGGGCGAAGTGGAAGAACTATTTGCCATTAGTTTTGTTTGCAGACAGGATTTCAGTTAAAAGGACAACAGGGTTTTCACTGTATGAACTTATGTTTGGTCAAAGGGTGGTATTACCTATTGATCTAGAGGCTGGATCTTTTCTAGGATGTGACAGGGATCAAATGCGCTTGACTAGGGAAGGAAAAGGGGAGCATTAGGCGGCGGAGGTGATGCAGCGTAAGGCATGGCTGGCGCATTCTAAGAGAGAAAAGAGATTATGTTAGCGTTTAAAAAAAAAAAGGAACTTACTGTACTCTCCTCTGAAAAGAGAGAATTTGGAATAGAGGCGACACTACTAGGTGTAGGTGCGCGGTGATTAATCTTGGCTCGCTTGTTGCCAGGTGAAGTTGAAGATGTAGGTGCAGGGCTCTTTATGGCCAACTGACTCATCATATTCAAGGTTGAAGTGTTGGGATCCAGGCGCACAACAGTGGGCAGCCCATTGTAACTACATTTCTTCTTGCATTGTTTACAGTAATTGCATGACTAAAAAAGAGAAAAAATAGAAGATTAGTAATAAGGAGAAAGGAAGGAAAAGAAAAGAAAAAACTTACAGTAAAGAAAACGTTGCCACGGTGGGCTTTTGAGAAATGGCAGGGAGTTATGCCATTCTCGATGCAGCGGGTGCATCTTGTCCCACCCATCAGCATAGTAACTGGCATCGCAGGTGGAGCAGCAGCAGGCTTGGTACGCACAAACTGCCATATAGTGTCCACAATGTTGGCAGTCTTTTCCATATTAACAGTATTATTTCTAGTATTCATTGAAGAAAATAAATTATGAAGAAAAGAGGATTGTAATAAATAAGAGAAGATGAAAGAAGTTGGAGGAAGAAGACACTGCGAGACGCAGGATATTTATAGGCTCCTGGGGACAGCCCCAAGTAGAGGGAGGATGTGGTACGCACCTTCCAGGTAGTTTGATTTTGGACCAATCAGCTCGCATAGTCCAGGAAGAACAAAGGGGATTCATAGCGCAGTAGTAAGTGCTAAACTATAATGCGTGTTTGTGTGTTTCAAGGACAAAGGGAAATAGAAGTGCGGAAGAGGATTCAGGGTCTGTGCACTTGGATTTTTTAGCAGGATGCGCCACATAATGGGGAATTGTGGGTTATTGATTTAGGACTGCAAGCGCTGAACAATATGGACTTGTATTTTCCAATAATTGTGTATTATGCACTAAGGAAGGCATTATGGCTTAAGGAAAGGCTCAAGTGCAAAGTATACTGCACTGCGGCTAGTGTGGTAACTTACTGAAACAGGTGATATAGGAGGTTAACTAGTTAAAAGTCAAAGCGACTAGGATCAGCGTTAGAAGGAGTCAAACTTGGAAGTAGCGCTGAAAAAAACAAAGGCACCACGGGAAATCTAGGGGTGAATTGCTAGCAATCCCCTCTCTTGAAATTTAGAGTGTTCCTTAAATATGCCAGGTTTATGAATACTTTATAAACATAAGCAAATTAGAGTTAGATTTACATTTATTCTCAGATTGATTATAGACAGAATATCAACTGATTCCAAATTATGCACAAGTTGATCCTCCAGAACTTGATTTTGGTCCTCTGATGAGCACAAATTAAGCACAAATTGATCTAACCTAAGCTTATGCATATATAATAATTCAGGATACTTGCCCTATTAAATTTGATAATAAAATAAAATATTGATGAATTTATATAAAAAAAATTATTATGTAAGATATTAAATTATAAATTTAGGCATCATAGGAGGGCACTTAATAGTACTTAATTATACTATGTGACACCTTAATACTGTATCACGCAGTTTGAAACACTAAAACAAAATGAGTCATGATGGGCAATGAAATTGCTTGGACAGACACTTTCAAAATTAATACTGACCATAATACACAAGTATGAAACCTTGGCATCTATCCAATAAAAGATTTTCCTTCTGATAAATGGATTTTTCTCAGTTACTCCCAGCTAAAAAGTGTCCTTCTGAGGTTTGTCTGACCTTCAGGGGGGTAATTTGGCCACATCACACTACTTCTATTTCCATGATTGACCAAAACATCATCCTCATTCCCATCTAAAGAGTTGATCTCATCTGACTGTGGCTGATCAAAGGGGTCCACCACAGGTTTAGCCAAAATTTTGGTGAACACTTTTTTGATGGATAGTGACTAACTGGTGCTTTCCGAAATTGTCCACGTGAAGTTAGGCTAAAGATAATGGAATTTTCTGCGATCAATTGTTTGAGAGTATATAGATTCAGAGGATTAACTATTATTAGAGTTAATTTATTGCTATAATAAGGCATATTTTAAGAGAGCACTTCAAGAGGGAGTAGCTGTGGATATAAGCGCTTTTTAAGAATAGAAATATCCAGATAGTAATACTTGTTTTTCCGAACTTTTAAACTCAGTTCTCAACTTATAAACTTTCTAATCACATATTAGTGTTACACATTATTGTGCTGTCTTTAAAAATAAGAGTGACAGGTGCTTCTTTTAGAAACTGAAAAGAAGAACCAACCCATCTCGCATTGGGTCTACTGCTTAGTACTTTAGAACTCTCTACAGCACTTTCTGCTTCCTTCATTACTTAAAATCAAACCCTTTCTAATATAACTACGGGTTACACCTGAATCCTGTTTTTGTCTTTTCTTTTTTATATAAGTATAACAAAATCCATAATCAAAGAAATTAAAAAGCTTAGGTATAATATATTCTACTGTAGTATTCCCAAGACACCTATGAAGTACCGCTTTATGTATCCCTTCTTGTTGGACTGACTGGTCACTATCCGGGTTCCTCTCATCCTGGGAGATAGTATCACCTAAAATGCCATTCCCTAATGAAAATGTTGGTGCCTTCCTGGCGGTTGCCCTATCTCATCATCTGAGACTTCCTCATAAAACTCTCTTTCTTTCTCTAATTGTGCAGCTCCAGAGTACTTAGTTTCCCAGCCACCATCCTTAGGCGCTACTAAGACTGCTGTTACTGGAATACCATCATCACCCATAATCCTTATTCCAATAGTCTTATTTAAACAATAATCCATTAAAAATGGTGTGTCTAAAACTGGTTTAACTACACCCATTGGAACATAAAAATGTTTATCCCTCGTTTCTCCCGCAACTCTAGTGCATACATACTCTGCTACACCTATAACAGGTAATTTACCTCCACTAATTCCTGCAACAGTACCCTCAATATCTTTAACAGGAAGACCTAACTCCACAGCATCATCTACTGACACCACATTGATTTGTGAACCTGTATCCACTAACGCTCTAATTTGCTTACCATTTACAGTAATTGTTAAATACCCTAAGGGTCCTGCATAATGTGGTGCCCTAGGTAATCTGAAGACTGGCTGAAATGAATGCTCTCCAACATCAAACGCAGCACAATTAGCAACCCTTTGCTTCCTGCACTTATCCACAATTCCATTCGCTACATCCGGCACTACTGCTGTCAGCACCCCCAATGGAACAGAAACTCTAGTCTTCAAACATTGTGCAACTAAATCCTCAGCTGCCTTAGGAAAATCAGAGCAAACCGGGCGCTGAATCCTCCATTTAAGTTGATTTGCCTTCACACCAGCCTTTGCTCTTCCATGTGGATTTTTTGGAGTATTGCGCTTTGTTCCCGACTTTCCTTCAGCAGGTGCCACTCTTTGCTGCAGTACCTCTGACTCCTCCATCATCATTTTTTGATCTTCTACCTGATGATCCACACCATAACCAACTGGTTCCATACCATCCATTTTAACATCCTCAATAGGCGCAGGTGTATTCTCTCTAGGAGTATACCCTACTTCCTCCATATCCTCTGGATTTGCATACCTAGCGCCAGCTCTTCTTGGCCTACTAATTGTAGGTGGGGCCATTTTCTTGTGCTTTGCTGCAAACATCTCCAAACGCGCTGTAGTAAGTGGCACTAAAACCACTCCTTCTTTTACTTTAAAATCTAACACTGCGCAAGTAACTGCAAAATTGACTGACTTCAAATCCTTGCCTTTCTCTTTTGCTTCAGGCTCCTTTCTCTTGCTCAACCTGCCCTCCATAGACTTTTTATTAATATGATTGATGACCATGGCTTGCATCCCTTGATCCTTGTCTTTGACAAGCTTAGTCCCATCTTCCAACATAAGCGTAGTTCCATCCTCGTAAACTACCCTCTCCTCTTTATCTTTTTGAAGCGCATTACACCTCATCCTAGTATGTCCCTCTTTATTAAAATATTAACATACCATAATAGTAGCAAAATGCAATGGTTGAGGAGAACTCTTGGGCCTAAACAATTCTTTCACCTTTGCCGCTTGATTTATTTTCTTC
This sequence comes from Hemileia vastatrix, assembly GCA_030280995.1. Classification (NCBI taxonomy): domain Eukaryota; kingdom Fungi; phylum Basidiomycota; class Pucciniomycetes; order Pucciniales; family Zaghouaniaceae; genus Hemileia; species Hemileia vastatrix. The sequence goes on from JASXTE010000015.1 coordinate 17,350,183, forward strand.
TCCAGCTCGTCAATCCTTGCCATAACTGAATCTGGCTCCTTAGTGAAAACTTTTACTTTAGGAGACAACATCTGAGGAGGCGATTGCACGCCAGACACATCTTCATCCATCTCCTCATTATCCAAAGCAACTCTAGCTGCACGATGCTCAACTCGGCACAACTTCATTTCTATTTCCACTGCCAATTCTACTTCTTCTAATCCAGGGTACTTATAATTACCATCCCTCTTCTTGACTAGCTTTCCTTTATTATCCAAGCACCTCTTTGCCCAGTCTTCAACTTCTGGCGCTAGCGCTTCACAAAACCAAGTTAAAGACGCATTAACATCACTAAAATCTTCATTACTGACTAAATATTCCACTATTTGATCAAAATCCTCTCTAAAACTTTTAAATTATCTAGGGTCTCAAGCACCCCCTTTAGCTTTAACCCTTTTTACCAAGACATCCAGATCCTTTATCGTATACTTAGTTTCCTCGGTAACCTTCCGCCATCTCTTGAGCATTTGTTCTTATAGCGCTGACCAATCGCGCTCTTCATGCCCCTTTAAATCCTCTAAATTGTCTTTGCACTCATTTGAGACAAAGAAAAGCACTTGAAACACCATATCACAATTGGTTGCTACATGCACTTCCGCTGCTTGTTCAAACCTTTGTAAGAACTTCTTGGTATCAATATCTGTAAAAAACAAACTTTCATCTTTATATCTAATTATTGTAGTTACTGTCTGTGGCAACGACACTGTCAAATTAGGTGTTTTAACCTTCTCCTGACATCCCTTAGATGTAGTCACAGTAGGATCCATTTTCGAAATATGAAATCAAAACAGAGATCACAAAAATAATAAACACACACTTAGTAATTAATACCCGACTATATTCACAATACAGCCCTACGCTATCCTCTGATAACGGCTATTGATCCACTTGTTGTAGACCCTACAACTCTTCCGCTGAAGTGCCGGCTTGATCACGTCCTCTTGACAAAACCCTGAAAACCAAACAATCCAATCAAAACACTAGTTACAATTATTCCACTGTTGGGACACCAATTGTAGAGAGTTCTAAAGTACTAATCAGTAGACACAATGCAAGATGGGTTGGTTCTTCATTCAATTTCTAAAAAGAAGTGCCTGCCACTCTTATTTTTAAAGACAGCACAATAATGTGTAACACTAATATTTGATTAGAAAGTTTATAATTTGAGAAATGAGTTTAAAAGATCAGAAAAACAAGTATTACTATCTGGATATTTCTATTCTTAACAAGTGCTAATATCCACAGTTACTCCCTCTTGAAGTGCTCTCTTTGAATATGCCATATTATAGCAATAAAATAACTCTAATAATAGTTAATCCCACTGAATCTATATATTCTCAAACAATTGATTGCAGAAAGTCTAATATCTTATACTTGATTCCACAATTATTAACTACTCGTATATTACTAACTATTCGTCAATTGTTCTCCCCCTTTTATTACTAGATGTGATACCCTTTTTATATTTTTCCAGCGCTCTAAACACAGTTCCCTAGTGGATCTCCAGCGCTGACTCTAGCGCCACATTAGTAAAACAATAACTAATCTATTAGTAAGCTACGTACACCGCTTGTAACAACTACAGCACTTAAAAAATACCCTATCCTTACTAACACTAGTATTAACTTGTTTCACTTATACTCCACATACATGCCCCTGACTGTACCTTTGTTTTGTTTCAGCGCTACTTCCAAATTTGACTCCTTCTAACGCTGATCTTAGTTGCTTTGACTTTTAGCTAGTTAACCTCCTATATCACCTGTTTCAGTAAGTTACCACACTAGCCATGGTGCAGTATACTTTGCACTTGAGTCTTTCCTTGAGCCATAATTCCTTCCTTAGTGCGTAACACACAATTATTGAAAAATCCAAATCCATATTGTTCAGCGCTTGCAGTCCTAAATTGATAACACACAATTCCCCATTGTGCGGCGCATCCTGCTGCAAAATACAAGCGCACAGACCCTGAATCCTCTTCCGTGCTTCTATTTCCCTTTGTTCTTGAAACACACAAATACGTATTATAGTTTAGCACTACCTACTGCGCTATGAATCCCTTTTGTTCTTCCTGGACTATGCGAGCTGATTGGTCCAAAATCAAACTACCTGCAAGGCACATACCACACCGCCTCAGTGCTAGAGGGCTGGGAAGCATTTCTAGGGAGGTTTTATGCAATTTGGCGGTCAAGAACACCAAATTCGTTGGTGTGCATGGGCTCTTAGATAGTAGTCTGTGTGTATATAGTGAATAAGACAGTTTGGGGCAACTTTAATTATCATACAACCATCTGGAGGTGATATCCTTGTTCCTCACTCAGTTTTCACTGTTTTCTGGCCACAATTGGCTGTGTTTGTTGCAAAGTGAGTTCTTCATTTAACTTAACTTGGCAACTGTTTTCTCTGGTATAGTCTTGCAAGCTATATCAAGTATTATTGCTGTATCTGGTGTGGATTTTCAACCTACATCAAGCATCATTGCTTTCTCTGGTGTAGACATTGGTCTACATTTCAGTTCCATGGTTGGTAGTCTGTCTGTAGATTACTTTCTTGACTTATCAGGCATTTCAGTGTGTTTGAAAGGGGCTTTTAGTAAACAGGAACCGATTTACTGTAGCAGGTAAATCTCACTTTATTTTTCTAAAGGGGCAGGGGTTTTTCTCTCTGGTTTTACTCCAACTCCCTTGGTCAAGGCCTATAGCTAGCAATATAGGATTGTCTACAAAGTAAATTTCACTAGTACATATCATACCCTCTTGTATTATAGTCCAGTATGCACTTTCCTCTATCTTTTACTCACTGCAGCTCATATATCCATAGTACACAAAAAACTATGTGCAGAGAGTCTACTTTTTCTGTGCTATGAAAACACCTTTGTTGTGCTTCAATAACCATCCTCCCTAGCAACCCCATTGTTGTGCTTGCTATGAACTGCACCATTGCTGTGTTACTGTGAGATGTGTACCACAGTGCCAATTAAGATCAGACAAAATGTTAAGACCTAAGAAGGCAGACTACTACTAGCATTGAAGCTAGCCTGGGACAGGACTGACTATGCTGCATACAAAAGTGAGACTAACTAAGACTGACTATGTTGGGGCTTATAACAGTGAGGAAAGATGGGACTGACTGTGCTAATTTAACAGTGAGACTAGAGAGTAACTGGATTACTAGATAAGTTGTTCAATAAGGAGTGTTCCACAGCGCTTTCCCCATATAACCCTCTAATTCAATATCCCCTTTTCCACCTCTCACAATGTATAGCACCCATAGCACTCCTCCTCCTCTCCTCTCAAACAAATTTCTAACAATATCCACCCCTTACTTCAATAGAATGTAGGGAGGGGTGATATTGCCAAAATTTCAAAACAGATATTGAATTTTGTTAATTTAAATCTATTTAAAAATGGAAATTTTTTGACTTGAATGTAAATTTTTAAAATTTGGAAGGAAAACATTATGAAGTAGCAAATATTTGACTCAACAGTATAGTTGTACCAACAACAAAACCTACAAAGTCAAGGGAGCCTTCAGCTTTCATTACTTGAGAGGATTCAAGTGGCTGCTGTAGAGTTGGCCAAGCAAGTGTTTGAGACTTCAGGGAAAGGATAAAAATAATACAGCACTTTGTGTATAAAACCATAGTACCATATCCTATGGTAAAGAGATTTTCCAAATCTCTTATAGCAGCACCATTTCCATTTGACCCAAAGCAACATAGTGAGACAACAAGTTGAATGGCAGGATCACACTGTTTATTACAAGAATTGTTATTAAAGATAGCATGATCAGAGATGAGTTTATAAAGTTTTGAGAAGGAATCAAGAGAAGTTTGAAATAGTTGGGTGGAGTTTAATTGAGGAATTTTGAGAATTTAGATGAAATTGTATCTGTAATCATGGAGTAGATTTGGCCCCCTTTTGTTGATGTTACACTTTCTGGAAAGAATAGACATATAAGCTAAAGCATTTTCCAAATCAGAGTCAGAAATTAAAGTTAATGTGATAGCATTCATAGTTGATACAAGTTACTTCCTAGTAGAGAGGTGCTTCATTGTTTTTGGTAGAAGGTTTAGGTGATGAGGGAAGCAGAAATTGGCCACCAAATGAACAGGGGGGTGTAGATAGAAAAAATTGTTAAGTTTTTGCCACCAAAGTTAAGCAGCCTAGAGTGGAGAGAGAAATAAGGATGGAATTCACAATTATATGTCATGTGACTTGCTGATAAATCAATCATGGATGTGATAAGTTTGGGATCAAGAATCAGGAATGGAAATTGAGGTATAAAAGGCAGGATAATGTATTATTGTGCATTTGTTATCCACTAGCCCTTGGGCTAGTGGATAAGAAACTTCTTCAATTATTAATTTCAGATCTGCAGAAAAAAATTCCTGATCGCTAATTGTGGATCACTTAATGTTGATGCTCCCTAATAGATGTGTGATGCTCTCTTTGATACTCCCTAATAAGATTTCTTCTGACTTTATCTCTCTCCTTTTTTTTCAGCCTAGGTATCCCCAGGACTGAGTATTTCTTATGCTTAAAATAAGATAACCTCTATTACATTAAGCTTATAAGTAAAATTTATGGTTTTAATCCTTATATATATATTTATTACACTATTAAATGACTTATATAAGTTTAAATAGATTATACATAGCCTTATAATACTTATTAAGGTGTTCATGGAGTCATAATATACTTATCTTAAGTGATATTAAGTAATTATAGAGATACATAAGCTTATATGTATACATAAATCTCATATTCAGTGAAATATGTAGTTATATTATGTATATATAGGTCTATTAGTGGATTTAAATCTCTAGATAGCCTATAACCTTTATTTTTCTGCTTATTTTAGGTCATATGGATGTATTAAATGGACTCACAATGTCTAAACAAGCATATACACCTTTTTCAGGTGCATATATCCAGTTTGGACAACTTAATCTGCTTCCTTTGATGGATTTTCACAGATTTATGGGTTGGGATATGATTACTAGGTTAATGTGGATGCTTGGGGATGTCATTGGGGGCTTTTACAGTTGATTTGTCTCCTTTATATGCTTTGGGTTTCATTATATACCCTTTAGATGAGTTGTTTTCCCTATTTCTTTATGGTATCTGCTTTTATCTGTTTTCTCTATTTATGGTATGGGTTTATGATATCATTAATTGTGATGGAGGGTCCTTAATGGAATTCTAGGTTTTGAAACTTCTTGAAGTGGAAGCCATGGGGAGGTGATATTCCCTCAAAGTTCTGTAATTTCCAGGGAGAGCAGTGACATCATCTGGATCGAAGGTCTGTGCACTCCAGTGGATTTTGGTATAAGGGAGGATTTGATGGGTTATTGGACACCACTTACTTACTAAAATTCAAATAAACATTATAAAAAATTATTATCATATAGAAATATATTTTAAAGCATTCATAAATTGATATTATCTTTATATTAGCTATAACTATATTTTATTAACCTATTTTCTACCACTAGCATGCACCAATCCAAATATTATGAGTTAACACTGAACATAACTAATTTACTATTCTTCCCCTGAGGTTTAAACACTAAATAATTTATCAATAAGTAGTAGGACCATTAATATTTACTATTAAATCATACTTATAAACTAGCATACACTGACAATTGGGGGTCTTTCCTTAATTATTACTTATTATATAGTATAAGCCTTAGGACGTGATTATTACTCTAGTATATCTCATACAAACCAAATATTTGGGTCTGAAGCACATTATTGTGTCATCATAACTCATTTTTTGCAGAAAAGAACCCTTATAATAATTTTACTAATTTTTTATAATAATAATTAGGTATTTACAGTAGTAACTGTATGCAATATAAGCCCAATTTCACATGATATTTGGTCACCAATATAACACCCAATTAAATTGGCATTTGGTTAAAGCTTTGTAAGCTAATTATTCAATCTTATAAATGTCTAGTTAAACCTATTATTTAATTTTTAACATATTTTTTTAAATTTTTATTAAATTTTATTTAAATAAATAAAAATATAAATTTAGGGTAAGCTCCAGCACCTGAATTAGTATTTATATTGCTAATATTAAATGTCTACTTATTAAAATACAGGTTTTTCCTTTTGTAGGCATAAAAATAGTTTTTTTAGACATAATGAGTGCTTCACTGGACAATGTAAGTGATAAACTTGCTTTTAATACCAGGTCTAAAGCTAAAAACAATGTACCAGGACATCACTATGGAAGGTCAATCCTACCCAGAGCCAGAAAAAATAAGCATGGAGTAAAAGGACACCCTCTTAAAAAAGGTAACTATAAAGAAGACATCACCTCCTCTTCAGGATCAACTGTCCCACTTGGCAAAAAAATTTCTGAATCTGGAGGAGTCAAAATCCTATACCATAAAGGAAGTGGAAAAGGTGGAAACCAACTGCAGGATAGGATTCCAGAAATTAAACCAAACTCTGGCAGAGCTGAAGGGAGTACAGCTAAACCAGCCAACCCCTATCCAAGGAGGATTAGGTCAGTCTCAGGACAAGATCTTGGTAGAGAAATGGAAATGGGATTGGTTTCACCAACAGTGGGCCAGTCACGACTGCAACAAGGATCCACCCCCTCATCAGACCACTTCAACTCACCCCTACAAGCCAAAGAAAAAGCACCAAAAATCAGGGCTTGCTCCTATCCCTTGGTAAGTATATTGCCTTCTTAGATTGCACACAATACTGATGATTACATTTCAGGTAATATAATTGATGTTAAATCTGTTCAGAAAATTGAGGAGGACTTACGAAAATTAGGTTTTGATGTATATACACCTGATTTATCTTTTGTTAACAACAATAGTACTATTTCTGATAATAATACAGTTAACCTTCAGTTGCCACCACTTATTAGTGAGTTGAGAGCTTCACAAAATAGTGAAGAATATGATAAGGAAGATGTTGAGTATTTTAAAAAAAATCCAACTGTCCATAGAATTGTTTCAGCATTATGGAATAGAATGACTGAGTGTGAGGAACAGACAATTAAGCTCACAAGTGAAACAATTTCATCCTTGAAATTGAATATTTCTCAATTAGCAACAAGAAATAAAGAATTAGAGAATTAAAACTTGGCTCTAACTCTGAAATATGATTCTTTAAGTAATAAATATAGTGACCTTTCAAACAAATTCTGTGAGTTAGAAAAATTTTATGAAGCACATTTATTAAAATATTAATCAAGAACAAAGTTATCTTTTGCACAAACAAATCAGAGTGTTTCTGCTCTGTTACAAAGATTAACTAAGGTTGAGATTGAAACTACCAATCTACTAATGAATCAGGATAAACATAAGTATACACAGTATAATAATAATCCTTTCATTTGCAAAAATGAATCTCAGTCATTTTAAATGCCACCACAAGTAAAACCATCTGGTTGAAGTGTCAATTCTGAGAAGACAAATGTAAGTCACAAATCCGTGCAAGAGGAAATACAAGACCATTTATCCAGAGTGAATTAGTTATTGAATTTAACTAAGATTAGTAAGATTAAATCCAATCAGAAGAAATGGCCAAAGATTGATCAGTACCCAACTTATGATGGGGAAGCCAGCTCTGATTGGAAGCATTTTATTCAGAGAATTGACAATTTAAAGTTCTCATATAAACTACCAGATGAAGAAATAACATCGTAACTGATCTCTTTGTTTAAGGATGTTGCTTTATTGTGGTTTGAAGCTGTGTTAAGTGAGGGTAAAGATTACTCTTGGGCTGAATGGAAACACCTGATTGAAAAACAATTTGGAGGTTCTAAGTTCAGACTAACTCAGCAGAGATTATATGAGAAAACTAGGTATAATCTGTGGAATGGTGACAAACCTATGGTATTTTTAATGAATTTAAATAAAACATTAAAAGCCATTTAGTCAAATATGGATTTTAACTTATGGAATGATAAAATAATATATAAATTACCTATATCTGTCAGAGACATTGTTATAGCTAGAACAATAATGGTTAATGAATACTCTGAATTTATTAATATTTGTGATGAAATATTATTAAACCATAAGTATGAAACAAGGTACACCACTTATAAACAAAATAATGAACCTGTATAAAATCAAAATTCAAAACCACTACAGGAAAAGCAGAAAAAACCTACTGCACCTGTAGTACCTAAAAATTATGAGACTAATCCTTGTTATAAGTGTAATGAGCATTGGGTTAAAGGTCACAAATGTGAGAAAAATATAAATATTGTTGAAAATCAGCAAGAATATGAAAATGAAACAGAAAAAAGTAAAGATTCAGGTGATTATGACAGTAATATCTCATATAGTGATGAAAATGAGGTCTATATGTTGAAAGATGATTTTTCTATATTTGAAAATCCAATATTATATATGGACTCAAATTTATCATTAATGAATTTTGAAGATTCTGAAATCATTAAGGATATACAAGCTGACAACTTAAGAATGACACCTATCACAGTTCCATCAATAATTTCTGGAGAATTGTAAATATAGTATTGGATACAGGAGCAGCTGGTTCTGTTGTTTCTGCATATACATTGTAGACAATCCTATAGTGCTAGCTATAGGCCTTGACCAAGGGAGTTGGAGAAAAACCAGAAGAAAAACCCCTGTCCCTTTAGAAAAATAGAGTGAGATTTACCTGTTACAGTAAATTGGTTCCTGTTACCACAAAAACCCTTTTCCAAACAGACTTGACTGCTTGATCAGTCAAGAAAGTAGTCTCCAGACAGACTACCACACCAAAGAACTGAAATGCAGACTAATGTCCACACCAGAGAAAGCAATGATACTTGATGTAGGTTGCAAATCCACACCAGAGACAGCAATGATACTTGCTATAGCTTGCAAGACTATAACAGTAAAAAACAGTTGCTAAGTAGAGTCAAATGAAGAACTTACTTGAAACAAAACACAGCCAAATTGTGGCCAACAACAGTGAAAACTGAGTGAGGAACAAGGATATCACTTCCAGATGGTTGAATGATAATTAAGGTTGCCCCAAACTGTCTTTATCACTATATACACACAGACTACTAATCAAGAGCCCATGCACACCTGCAAATCCAGCGTTCCTGACCACCAAATTGCATAAAACCTCCCTAAAAGCGCTTCCAGCCCTCTAGCATTGAGGCGGGCGGTCTGCCCGGCACTGGGAAGCCCGCCTGAAGTGGCCTGACCACCCTGAAGCCAGAAAACCACCAAAAACACCCAACTACTTAGAAAATTCACCTACAACTACTAAAACCCTTAAAACACACAATTACACTACAACAACATTGTGACATGAAATATGGAGGAAATTCCGCTCTTTCCAATGGTACTAAGGACTTAACCCTAAGACTTAAGGTTAGCCCATAAAACACAAAAAACAAAATTCAACAGCAATCTTTTGAAAATGAAAAGTGAGAAATTATCCCCCAAATACCTATGCTATGAAAAATGTCCAAAGGACATAAAATATAGAGAAAAACTAGGGCTATCCAATGGTAGCTTCCAGATCCCCGTAGTCCCAATATTTGCTGCGTAATTTTAGAAAAATACCCAATTATTTGAACAATTCCATTTAAGGCATACCAAAATACCACCAAATAAACCAACAAAGGGCTCCACCAATGTTGGAAGACCACAACATTACTGAAAATTGATAGTGATTATAATTCAAAGCTTGAACCTCTTCATAGTAAAAATTGGAGAGGTTTTGGATCAGTACTACACCCCATTGGTAGCTACAGTGCTGCTTTTTTCTTTAAACATCAACATGGTTATGTTAGAATAACTTGTGACTTTGTAGTAATGGACAATACTAATTGTAGTAGCTGTTTTATCATTGGTAATGAAATTCTGACAAGGTTTGGTGTGAAATTAGACCCTGCTAATAATAATTTTACAATTGGCATGAATGGTAAAATAAAATTTAAAATAAATTCTTTTAACACAGTCTTACACATTGAGTCAGTAATAGATATTCCTTGCAAAGGAAGAGAATCCAATGAAATGGAACTTCTGGAAACATAAATTTCAAAAGCATCATTTGGCACTCAGATAAGTGAAACTGAGAAAACAAATATTTTGAAATTAATTAAAGCATTTCCAATGGCTTTTGCACATGGGACCAATGAACTTGGCCTTGTAAAAGATCATGAGATGAAAATTAGTTTAACCTGTGAAATGGATAATATTCCTGCTACTCTTAAAAAGAAACCATACCCTGCTTCACCAATGGAGAGAAAATACATATAGGATAACATTAGAATGTTGTTAAACATGAACATTATTGAAAAGGTTGAAGCTACACCAAAATATTGTGTGATATCACCAGTGCTAATTTCTTATGAACAAGATAAAGCAAGGCTGTGTGGTGGATATAGATATTTAAATACATTTACAGTAGATGATATTTACCCCTTTCCAAGGATTTCCTCTATACATTCTACCCTTAAAGGTGCTAAATACATAATTTTCCTAGATGGAAATAAAGGTTACCATCAAATTCCTGTTGAAAAGAATTCACAGAACTTTTTGTTGATAGAAACGCATATGGAAATATATAAATATGTCAGGATGCCATTTGGACCAAAAAATTCTCCTTCAGTATTTCAGAAGTTAATGGATATAACATTCCATAATGAAATGATTGAAGGATGGTTAATGGTATACATTGATGACATCATAGTGTTCTCTAAGACATATGATGAACACTTTATCCATTTAAAGAAGGTCTTTCAGAAGATGGATGAAATAAAAATGACCCTTGCATTGAAAAAATGTAAATTTGGCTTTGAGTCTTTAAAAGTGCTTGGTCATAATGTATCTGGCTTACAAATATGTGTAGACCAAAATAAGGTGGCTGCAATCAAGAATATTGGAATGCCTCAAAATGTAAAGGATGTACAATCTTTTCTTGGTATATGTGGTTATTATAGACAATATATAAAGAAATACCAATTAATTTCTGCACAATTGACCACACTGATAAATAAATCAGAAGCTTTCATTTGGAATAATTAAAGACAAAAGGCTTTTTATAAGTTGAAAGAATGTTTGATGACAGCCCCTATCTTGGTATTACAAGATTTCCAATTACCTTTTGTCTTGTATACTGATGCAAGTTTAATTGGTTTGGGTGATGCTTTGCACAAAAACAACTTATTGAAGGAAAAATGTCAGAAGTAGTAATTTGCTATATTCCACGTGCTCTAAGAAGTAGTACATTGAAATATGGTGCTACTCAACTTGAATTCTTGGAAGTAGTATGGACTCTTGAAGAGCTAGATAATTACCTTGAAGACCAAAAATTTGAGTTAATAACTGACTGTAGTGCAGTTAAGTAACTCTTAAACATGAAAGCCCGTAATAGGCATATGTTTAGATGGAAATTGGCTGTACAAGAATATAGAGGACAGATGACTATTACACATATATCAGTAACTTTAAACTATAATTTAGATATGTTATCTAGAGTACCTCTACCTAATAATGATGATAATCCTGCTTATGTTCCTGAAACAGAGATTATTAACATTTATGGCATTTATATTGTAGATCTTGAGGATGAATTTATGCAATAAATTCTTGATAATTATGCTTCAGATCCTGATATGAGTAAACTTACTACAATATTAAATGATCCATCCAATTATTCAATGAGTCTTTTAATAAAAAAATTACCACAAAAATATAGGGAAGCATTAGAAAAAGGAAAATTTTCCATTGAGGATGGTTTTATATATAACAGGAAAAAATTAAGTAATTTAATTGTAATTTCCCCTTCAATAAAGGAGTTATTGTTAAGTATATGTCATGAGGATATATTGGCAGGTCATTTTGACTTCCATAAAACATTAACCAGGGTAAAAAATACAGCTTGGTGGATTAACATGTCTGATGATGTTCAAAAATATGTTGAGACATGTGATTCTTGTCAAAAATCTAAAAGATTAACAGGTAAAAGAGCTGGTTTGTTACAGAAAATTGAGAAAACAAAAGCTCCATGGGAAATAGTTAACATGGACTTTGTAACAGGTTTGCCAATAGCATGGCATAAGAGTTATAACTCCTGCTGCGTAATTGTAGATAGATTTACAAAAATGTGTAAATTTATTCCTACCCACAAAGAGGTTTCTGCAAGGGACTTAGCTTTTTTATGGTGGACACAAATTTTAATTATAGAAGGATTCCACAAAGAAATAGTTTCAGAAAGAGATCCAAAATTTACTTCTGAGTTCTGGACATCACTTATGGATGTTTCAGGTTGTCAATTAAAACTTTCTACAGCACACCATCCACAAACTGATGGACTAGCAGAAAGAATGATACAAATCTTAGAAGATATTGTGCTTTTGGTCTTGACTTTAAAGACAATGAAAAATTCACTAATGATTGGGTAACACTTATCCCAGGTTTAGAATTTGCATACAATAGTAAAGTACATTCTGTCACTGGAAAAAAGTCATTTGAGTTTTGGTTGGGTTATGTACCTTATAACCCTGCTAAAACTCTTAATAATTTACCTAGATTGGATATCCATCCAGGTACAAAATATTTTCTTCAGATGCAACAATTATGCAGAAAGAATGCTCAAGAATGTATAAATAAGGCATTTGAGTATGAGAAGAAAAGATGGGATAAAGCCCATAAAAAGAAAATGTTCAAAGAGGGTGATGAATTCCGTATTTCTACGCTAAATTTCAATTTACATGGTAATGTTAAATTGAAAGATCCATTCATTGGGCCATTTGTAGTAAAAAGGATGGTTGGTAAAAATACTTTTGAAGTTATTCTATATGCACCATATGATAGAAAACATCCAGTATTTCCTACTTCTCTTGTAAAACCATACCATTCTAATGATACTGCTCTATTTCAAAGAAGATCAGGAAGGCATAAACAGCAACCTGAGGAAATAGTTGAAAAAGCAGAAATTGAAAAGATACTTAAAAAGAGACACCTTACAAAAGAAAAGGGAGTTGAGTATCTATTGAGGTTTAAAGATCAATCAAGTGAATATGACCAGTGGATTCCAGAAAATGAAATCTCTGATCTTAAAAATCTCTTGAAAAAATTTAAAACAAAATAATACTGTTAAAAATTCAGTACATGTATTATAGAAATTTAAAAAAAATATCTTTCTATTCACTCCTTACTCATTAATTAAAATGTCTTAACATTTTTTTATTGTTTTTTTTGGGTGAGGGAGTGTCAGCCTAGGTATCCCCAGGACTGAGTATTTCTTATGCTTAAAATAAGATAACCTCTATTACATTAAGCTTATAAGTAAAATTTATGGTTTTAATCCTTATATATATATTTATTACACTATTAAATGACTTATACAAGTTTAAATAGATTATACATAGCCTTATAATACTTATTAAGGTGTTCATGGAGTCATAATATACTTATCTTAAGTGATATTAAGTAATTATAGACATACATAAGCTTATATGTATACATAAATCTGATATTCAGTGAAATATGTAGTTATATTATGTATATATAGGTCTATTAGTGGGTTTAAATCTCTAGATAGCCTATAACCTTTATTTTTCTGCTTATTTTAGGTCATATGGATGTATTAAATGGACTCACAATGTCTAAACAAGCATATACACCTTTTTCAGGTGCATACATCCAGTTTGGACAACTTAATCTGCTTCTTTGATGGATTTTCATGGATTTATGGGTTGGTATATGATTACTGGGTTAATGTGGATACTTGGAAATGTCATTGGGGGATTGGACAGTCGATTTGGTTACTTTATATGCTGTGGGCTTCATTATATACTCTTTGGATGAGTTATTTTACCTATTTCTTTATGGTATCCACTTTTATCTGTTTTCTCTATTTATGGTATGGGTTTATGATATCATTAATTGTGATTGAGGGTCTTTACTGGAGGTCTAGGTGTTAAAAATTCTTGAAGTGGATGCCATCTGGAGGTGATGTGACCTCACAGTGCTGTAATTTTTGGGGAGAGCAGTGCCATCATCTGGATTGAAGGTCTGTGCACTCCAGTGGATTTTGGTATAAGGGAGGATTTGATGGGTTATTGGACATCACTTATTTATTATAATTTAAATAAACATTATAACACAATTATTATCACATAGAAAAATATTTTAAAGCATTCATAAATTGATATTATCTTTATCTTAGCTATAACTATATTTTATTAACCTATTTTCCACTACTAGCACACACCAATCCAAATATTGTGAGTTAACACTGAGCATAACTATTTTATTAGTCTTCCCCTGTGGTTTAACCACTAAATCATTTATCAATAAGTAGTTGGACCATTAATATTTACTATTAAATTATACTTAGATACTAGCATACACTTACAATTTTTTTCCTTGAAATACTTGTGTCACCCACTGTTGGCCGGTTGTCTAGAAGAAGGAGAAAAAAAGGAAGAAGAAGAAGGAAAAGAAGTAATGAAATGGTGACAACAATGAATTAACAATAATTGAACTTGGGAAGTTAAAAAACTTATAATGAGTTATTAAGGGGATGATATATGGTAAGTCTTTTATTCTCTCTACTTAAGTAACAAATACTAATGTTAAATAATGTTATAGCAACCTTTATATATTTATATATTATACTAGATTTCAGAGGCCAAAAAGCACCATAAGTAAAACTAATGTAAATATAACATTTTATATTAATAATAATATTAATGATAATAATAAAAAATAAAGTAAGTAATAAGTGGTGAGGCTACAGGTTGTTACCCAAGGGCTTTATATAGGCAAGGGACCCTCTGAAGTGCCACATTAATGTATATGCAAAGTAAGATAAAATAAAAATAATATGAAACCAATTTTGAGTAAGTGTAAGGGGAAACCCATGATACAATTAACTAAGACACATGAGTAAGAGCCTAAAATCCACTAATTTAATCCCAAACAGTTACAATAAATTTAGGGAGTAATTAAATAAGTTTGAGACGCACAAAAACAACTAATTTAATATAAAACATGTCCAAAAACCCTTTATTTAAAAACCAATTTTAAGTGAAACATAAAAATGAACTATTTTAATACATAAAAGTAGTGTAATTAATTTATTTAGTATAAAACATGAGTAATTAATTATTTTAACTACTTTTATTAGTGTAATAATTATTTTAAGTTAAAACAAGTACTTATTTTAACAAAATTACTAATTTTTAGAATTAAACATTAATAATTTATTTAATATAGTGTTTTAACTTGTTTAATACTTTGGTGACACAATTATGAGTAAAAAAAGTGCCCAATACTTATGTTTAATAAGATATGAAAGGTTTTATTTAATATATAAATTTAATTAATTAATTTAATTATATTATAAGTCAATTTTACACTTATAATTATAATATATGTTTATAATTAATTAATTATTAATTTATAATTATTAAATACATAAAAATGGGCCATAATTTATAGAATATAGAATATATTATGTATAATTTAAATGTATAAATAATTTATATAATAATAAAATTATTATAACACTTATTTTACTTATATTGAATAAGATACTTATATAATTTTATTATGCAATATAATATTAATTTATATACATAAAATGCATAATTTTATGCCCTCTTTCAGGTCCAAAAAATTAACATAAAATTTACTGGGCTCCTGGTACAGCCTGGCTGACACTCTCTCACTCTAAAAAAACAATAAAAAAATGCTAAGATTTTTCTTATTTATTATAATTTTCATATTGTTTGAGAGTTCAAAATTTGTTCCCAGGTATCCATGAATTCTCATAATGTGTTTAATTTTTATATCTCAATAAATACTCAATAAATATTTTCAGAGATGACAATTCTATCAATTAGAATTTTCAATATCTGATATTAATGTGATTTCTTTGGGACCCTCAGGTCTATCATTTTTATTGGAAATATAAATCACTGTTGGAAGTATAAGTCTTAAGAAAATAAATGTAAAGAACAGGATGTGTATTTTTATATGTAGAATATAATTCTATTAACATCAATCATTATGTAAACAACAAGTCCTATAAAAGGATCTTAACATTTATTTATTCCTTGAAATTTGAAGATAACTATATATAACAGTATTTCAACATCCTGTTAAATGGTATATACATATGGGTTTATCCCAAATTCTCATTTTTAAATGCAATTTACAACTATATGGCATATTCTTGCTAAGTTGTTGCATATGAATGAAAAATTCAACACCAGGATGAAATTACAATGTTTTCAATTTGTTATTGAGAGCTTGAGCAGGAATTTCGGGGATATAACCTAGTTGATGCTCAAAAGGCTTCATATAAGTGGAAGAATGGACAGTGCTTTTATAAGCAAATTCAAGATTTGGATGTAAGGTTACCCAGTCATGAGTAAATCTGTCCTTGTCTTTATATTCTAAACCATAGGCACAATACCTTTATAATCATATTCCCAAGCTGGAAAATTTTATCAGTTAAACCATCATTATATGGATGGTGAGAAGAATATAATTTCAACTCGCAGCCACATATATCCATTAAAGACATTAAAAATTCACATGTAAAACTTTGGAACTTTTTCATATATGATGGCATTCAGAAATCTAACAATATTTAACATATTTGACCACTATAAAAATTTAAATTTTTTGGTGGAAAAAAATTTTTTGTGGGTAGGAAAAAATTTACACTGAATGTAACCAGTCTAACCCATAAAGAATAAAAATCTCTTTCCTACTATAGGAAAACCAGTGACAAAATCCATGTTAATGATTTGCCTAGGGGAATCATGTGCCTTAATATGTTGCAGTAATCTTTACTTTTCCAGTTAATCCTTTAGATTTAGGGAAAGAATCACAAGATTCAACATATAATATTGTGTCCTCAGACATATTATCCCACCATGAAGTATATCTAATCATGGTTTTTCTAGACCAAAATGACCTACCAATATAAGATGATTTATTTCAATGAAGGAGGAATAACAATGATAATAGTAAGTTTTTCTCCTGTAATAAATGTAACCATCATTGAAAATTTTCCTTTATACAAAGCATTTTGATACCTTGGAGGAAAAATTTGTATCAATGCTTGAATAGAAGACTTTTTTTGGATTCATTAAGATTGTAACCTAATTTATTTATGTTAGAATCTTTCATAATTATTCAATAATTAACTGTAACAGTTCTTCCTCCTGATTTACAATATATATGCCTTGTATATGAATTGTATCATCTTCAGGCACATATGCTGGATTGGAAGCATCATTTGATAAAGATAATTTAGACAGCATATTCACATATGAGTGAACATTTCCAGAATTGTGAATAATTTTTATTCAAAATTTGTATTCTTGAGCTTCTAATTTTGCTTAAACAAATGTCATTTTTGTGTTTTTAAGATCTAGAGGGATTTTTACTGTATCATAGTCAGTAACCAATTAAATTTATGGTAATCTAAATAATAATAAAGAAGTTTTCAAAGGTCCAGAAAGCTTCTTAACACTATAATTGAGTTTAACCATATGTTAATTCACTATATCTAAAGGTTTTTAAAATATAACAAATGAATATCAGACATTATGTTATACTGATGAAAGGAAATTAATTCACTAAAAACCGTGATCAGTTTAGAATAATTAATTAATTAATTAAAGTCTGGAAAATTATATTTATTGCAGACATTCAAATTATTTATATTCTCAGTAGGAAAGATTTTTATATATTGTAAGAATAAAATTTAATTTCATCTATAACCACTCCTAATAGGGGGTGTCAGTTCTGGAAAATCCACACTTAACTTAAGTGCAGATTTCAAGCCAAATCAACACTTAAATTTTGCAAAAAAGTCACTTATTTCAAAAAAGGGTGTTAGTTATGACCTCAAATCAGCAATTTTTTCCCGTTTTTTTTCACAACCACATGTTTGCCACAACATCCCTGTCACATGTGACACACTGACCTTCCTTGCTCCCTACCCATCAATCCTCAGCACACACCCCTTCCTAACATTTTCAACATTTTATTACAACATTTTGACCAGGCATGTTTACATTCTTTTATACTTATTTCTTCTACCTCTTAATCTCTTTTCTTGTTAGGTACCAGTTTTATAATGCCTCCCAGACATTCCAAATCTCAAAAGGTAACTCAAAAATCTGCTTCGTCACAAAATTCTCCTCGTAAAGCAAGCCCCACACCTGAAAAATCAAAGTTAGGTCAGCTAAAAAAGGATGATTATCTCATCATAATCAACTTCCTTAAAATAAAATCAAATTATGATGCATGTTTTGGATGTGAAAAGCCCACTCGTATTGGATGTCCACCTTCTTCAAAGATCAATGGCTATATATTGATGGCCAATGAAGTAAGGAAGAAAACAAGGGGGAGAATCAATATCAATCCTAAACAAATGAAGGAGATATTTAAGAGTTATCAATCAAAATATAAAAAGGCTCATCATGCTGCAAATGAAACTGGCTTTGGTATTGACAATGGTGATTTGGAGATTGGAATTACTACTGTTTCCAAAAAGCTCAATGTCATATGTCCTTTCTATGAGGAAATGTATAATCTTTTTGGCTCCCAAGTTGATGTAAACCCTTGGTTTCTACATGATACTACTAAGGATATACCCTCTGGATCTCAGCCATAAACTAATCTTCCTGAAATGCCTGTATATCAACAGGATCAATCCCCTCCACCTTCTAACCATAGTTCAGCTGGAGATGATCCCGACTATCAAGAAGAACAATTATATTGCATAAGATCTGAATCCTCAGAGCCCCGAAATTTAAATGTATGTTTACTTTCTCTTTTTTCTTCAATTCTTCTCTAAATTTCTCTTTCTTTCTAGTCTCCTCCTACTCAAACTCAAACTCCATTAAACAATCTCAATTCTGGAAATGTGAATCCTGCTTTAGATGAACTTCCTGAAGCCTCTTGCTCAAGCTCCAAACTAAAGCATCAAGCCTCAACTTCAATGAACTTGAACCATCTTTTAAAACGTGGTAATACTTCAAAAAGCTCAATTGGCTCCCTTGAGGATTATTTTGAAAAAAAGATATAAGTAAGATTTTTTTACTATATATCTTATTCATTAACTTATTTATTTATTTATTTCTATTTAATTTTCTCGGCAAAATCAACTATTGCAAAAAATGCCCTTGACTTTGAGAAGATGAAGTTTGATCATATGCTTAGGAAATATCAGCAAGCCTTAGATTTTGAAGAAAAAAAATTTGAGGCAGAGCAGATGGAAAGAGTAAATGACTGTCAATTTCAAAGAGAAATGGCTACTTGTGAATTGGAAAAACAAGAAAGTTTAAAAAAAATGATTTCATTATGGAATGTGTAAAAAATGGCCAATCTTATGAGGACATTAAAAAATTGCTTGACCTTTTCAATTGATAAATTTTTTTTCTAGTTAAATTAATTTTGTTTGATTCCTTTTTGGTAATATTTTCTTATATTCTGACTTATAAAAGGTCTTGAATATAGTAATTTTTTTGACAAATTTTTGAAAATATCATACAATTTTTCTATCTTTACATTCAAGTCAATAAGTTTGCTTATACTTTTTTTTGATGAAAATTTGGAAATATAATACAATTTTTCTATCTTTACTTTCAAATCAATAAGTTTGCTTATTTAAATACTCCTAAGTCATTAAAATTCTATATCTCTTTTGAAAATTTGGCAATGCCTCCCCTTGAATTTTATTGAAACAAGGGGTGGGTACCACCAAATTTTTCTAAGTCATCAATCTCACATGTCAGATTTAAAAATTTGGCAATACCCTCCCCTGCATTTTATTGAAGTAAAGGGTGAAAGTCACCAAAATTTAATATAATTACATAAATTAATTAATATATAAATAAGATATGTCAATTCTACTACTTTTAAAGTAATGACAATTCCTCATGCCAAAATGCAGATCAAGCCTAGAAACTAAGTTTGGGACTTTACACAGGTATAGGCTAGAGGAACCCCATGAAACAAATTAATGTTGTCATGATTACCTTTTATACAACACAAGGTCATTGGCTCATTACTTTAATTTTGTAAAGTGACATATCAGATCTATTTATTAAAAATTTATGGAAGAATATTAAATATTTGGTGACTCTACAAATCCCCATACTTTTTAGATCTACCTAAAGAATTTTTAAATTTATTACCTTTCTCTTCTTTTTTTAACTTGTTTATTTGTTAGATTAACTTTTGACTGATCTGGAAAGAGCAACCAAAATGCGTGAAGTCTTGACAAGATTCCAAACCTGGAGGAGTCTTTGTGGTTTGGTGATTATTTTAAGAAGAATTCCAAACTGTTTTGATGATTCCGTTTCTTAATCCAAAATTGATTATACATCTATGATCTGGGAAATATAATCCATGTCCTTTAATTTTAGCAGGTGACGGAATAGGTTGTCCAGTGATAGGATTTGTCAGCCAGGCTGTACCAGGAGCCCAGTAAAACTTATGTTAAGTCATTGGACCTGAAAGAGGACAAAAATTTATGCTTTTTATGTATATAAATTAATATTTTATTGCATAATAAAATTAAGTAAAAATTACCTTATTAAATAAAATTAAAATAAGGGTTATATTTATTTAATTATGTTATTAATTATATACTATTAAAATAAACATAAATTATATTATATTCTATAAAAAATCGGGCGCATTTATATGTATTAAATAATTATAAAATAATAATTAATTAATTATAATATTATATTATACTTATAAGGCAAAATGTTGACTTATAATAATATTAATTAATTATTAGACCCTTATAATAATTTATACATTGTTATCCCTGATTTTTGGGCGCTTCTGTGGCTCAAAATTGTGTAATTAAATTTATTAAAACATTTAAACTAATTACATTCTCATATTTTAATCTAAAATAATTACTTATATTAATTGTATGAATTAAAATAGTAATATATTACATTCCACTTTAAAATAGTACTGCACAATACTTATTTTAAATTACATTAGTTATTTTTTATATGTCTTGTACTTATTTATGTGTAATATCCAGGGGGAATTAATACTGGTGAAATATTGACTACTGCATTTTAACAAATTAGTACATTTTTGATTTCTCACCCCTTACATTTACTCATAAATTATTGTATTTACTTTTGTGGCGCTTCAGAGGGCCCCTTGGCTATATAAGGGCCTTGGGAACCCCCTTCAGCTGCATCACTTAAATTATTACAATTTATTTACACTTATATATTTTTATACACGTATTGATTCCTTTTTTTTAACTAGTAATACATTTAGTTGAAATAAAATAAATAAATACTATATACAAAATCTTAAGGTTGCGGTAAGAACATTAAAATATAATACTTGACTGCTGCACATTGAAATTAAAATACTTACATTACAATAATATTAAGACTACTCACTTTATATATTAAAATTTTTTCCCTTGTTTGCGTCCTTCCCTCTTTTCCTCTTTCCATTCTTTGTCTTCTTGTGTCTCTTTCTCCTTTTTCTTCTTTCTTCTTCTACCTTCTAGAAGACCGCGCCAATACTTGAGGGCCTTTCCAAATGACGAATCGAAGCTTGAAGACCATTTTGGACAAACGTCAAAACACACGGACCACTCACGCAAAAAGGTGAACTTTTTCCGCGACCGTGAATTGAACCGGGGAACTAAATATAAGGTTTATATATTTTTTAAAGTCCTATATATTGTAAGTGATTTAACGATCACTACTGTAAGTCAATCTCTGCCACTTTCAACTATTATACAAGATTTTTTATTGCAATAACAGTGTTTTTGGCTTAATTGCTGAAACACTGAGTGTAAGTGATCATATTTTATTTTTTTTATTCCTAGTTGACCATAATAGAGTATATCTCTTAGTCATAGAAGCCATTTATTTTATTTAAATTATTTAATTAATTATCTTAAATATTTGGTATTATTGGTTGACCAAAATAGTATTTTATACTTAGTCCCAATAAATATTATTAATTATTTTTGGTTGACAATAATAATACTCAGTGTATTTAGTCCCAAATTTAATTCTATTATTGATTATTGTTTTATACCATAAATAATAATCTTTAAATTTAAATTTTTATTGTTTTAATAAATTTCAAATAATAAATTAAAGTTTGATTATTTTAAAATAATACTTTTTCTTTATTGTTTTTAGGATTTAAAATAATAAATAATTTTATTATTACTTTGAGAAATTTTTTTTTCTAATAATAATAAATTGCTTATTGTTGATAAATTCAAAATAATAATAAATAAACCTTATTGTTTAAAGATTT
This sequence comes from Hemileia vastatrix, assembly GCA_030280995.1. Taxonomy (NCBI): domain Eukaryota; kingdom Fungi; phylum Basidiomycota; class Pucciniomycetes; order Pucciniales; family Zaghouaniaceae; genus Hemileia; species Hemileia vastatrix. The sequence goes on from JASXTE010000015.1 coordinate 17,372,528, forward strand.
TGAAATTTTAAATAAATTTTATTATCCAAATCAATTGAAATAATAAATTATTAAATTAAATCAATTTTATTTTTATTATCATTGTTGTGATTTCAAAATTAAACAGTATAATAAAGAACAATAATTAATTACCTTTTTAATCAGTGATTTTATATTAACCACTTGATTTTTTTTATCCCACAGATAAAACATGTCTTCCAAATTGAGTGAAACCATGGAAAATTTGAATGTGGATGAAATTGAAATTGATTATGATGCTGATACTGTGAGTTCTTCTAAAGTTGCACATAAAAAATCTTATGCTAACAAGAAAAATTCACATAATTCAGGATGTGGAAATGATAGGAGAAGTAAACAAATCAAACCCCCTTCCCCCAGCACAACAGAAGGAAGTAAAACCTCCAGTACCTCAAGAAGGTCTTCTAAAATGCTTCAAAATAAAAAAACTTCCTCTGTCCCAGCAAATCAGCAATCTGTCCAGTCACATCAAAGAACTGAAGACAGAAAACATGAAATACAAGGCAAAAGTAGACACCTTGTGGGATCAAGTTCAGGAACTCAGGACCCAAAATCAGGCCCAGGCCCCTCCTCAGTTGCCTCCCAGTCAGCCTCAGTTTCAGGCTCAACCTTCTCAGTCACCCAGCTCCTCCACCCAAAATCAAAACACTCTACAAGTGGAGCAGTGGAAATGGGATTACTTGATGAGCCATTACCAACAGAATGTTCAGCAGCCAGAAACTCAACACCCTGGCCCACACAGGACACAAACCTTCAATCCTACTCCTCAGCCCCATCCTTATCAGGGAGGCAGAAAAAAGAAGGTACAGGGGAAGTTTCCTCCTCTGCCATGGTAAGTGATTTGGTTGATAAACATTTTGGTATTTATAATAATAAGAATTCTTCTACAGGTAATCTTATTGACTATGGTGAAAGAACTGTTAAACCTATTAAAAGAAAACTTCCTGTAATTAGTAGCCCTAATGATGTTCTAAGCAAACTTTCTTTTGATGAACCATTACATTTGACCTCTACTTCTTTAGTTAATCCTTCTCTTGCAATTAAAAATGATTCTGTTGCTCCTGAAATTTATGTTTTACTTGAGAAAACTTCTGAAGAAATATTGAAAGGCTCTCCTGATTTTAATGTTATCAAAGATAAAATTTTGAGAGATTTATTAAAACATGAGAATGATAGATTAAATAATTTACATTTACACTGCAAACTGAGTTCTTCTGTCCAAGACACAGCTTATTTCAAATTGAAAGATAATTTAAATACCGTTCTTTCTCAGCAAAAGTCTATTAGAAATGATCACAGATCACTCTCTGATAAAAATAATCATCTTAATAAACTTATCAATGATATGAAGCCACTTATGGATGAAAATACTTCCTTGAAAAATGACAATAAGCTTCTGCACAGTGAATTAAGAAAATTGAAAATTGATTTCCAGAATTTGAGTAATAAATGCTCAGTAGAAGAGGACAGAAATGTTCTATCTATTGCTAAAATTAATTATCAACTATCTTAGATCCCTGAATTAAGGAATAAATTATCTGATCTTGAGAAAAAGGTTTCTACATTACAAGCTATTCATGATGACAATTGTGATGAGTTAAGAAATAATACTAAACTTTCTGTTAATTATAAAAATAAACAGCCTGAACAGGGTGTTTCTTCTCTCACTTGTAATGCCCCAATTAAACCAGTTGATAACTTGTCTGAGAGGTCTGGTGCTTCAAACAAAAAGTATTTTGATACTCACAATGAGCCATCTGCCTCTGTCAGTTATGAAATATCTGAACACCTTTCAAGACTTCAAGAATTGATTACCTTGAATAATTCAAACCATAAGGCTGACCACCCTAGCAGTAATAAAAACTGGCCTAAACTGGACCAATACCCTACCTTTGATGGTGATTCTTTATCTGATTGACAACACTTTATCCAAAGAATTGATAATTTGAAGAAGTCATATAAATTACCAGATGAAGAAATTGTTTCTAATTTAATTTCTTTATTCTCCAATGTAGCCTTAATGTGGTATGAATCTATTTTATTGGATGATATCCATTATACATGGAATGAATGGAAAACCTTGATTGAGAATCAGTTTGGTGGTTCAAAATTTAGATTGGCTCAACAGAGATTGTATGAGAACTCTAAATATATCTCTTCCTCTGTTGATAAACCAATTGTTTTTCTTATGAAAGTAACAAAAATCCTGAGAGCTATTGATCCAAAAATGGATTATGATATTTGGAGAGATAAAATTCTTTATAAATTACCAAATTCTCTAAGAGATTTAATTGTGGCTAGAGCTGAGCATGTAAAGGAACATTCTTCTTTTATTAATATCTGTAATGAAGTATTACTTAACCATCGATATGAACCAAAGAATTATCCTATGAAATCTTATCATGATCAGAGTAAGCCCTCTACCAGACCTCCAGAAAAACCTGGTAAACCCTTTGCCCCAGTTGCACCCGAAAAATATGCAACTAAAACTTGTTTTAAATGTAACAAACCTTGGCAGAAGGGCCATGTGTGTGACAAGAAAATTCATCTTGTTGAACAAACTGCAGACACTGAGGATGCTGATGTTGATCTCAATGATTCTTCCAGTGACTGTGACAATAATATCTCCTATGAAAATGACTCCCTTAAGGATGTCTTAATGTTGGAACAAGATGTGCAATATTTAGACAATATTTCTGAGGAGTGTAATTTAGATTTATCTTCAGTAGAAAATGCTGAAATCATTAAAGATATTACTGACAGCTCTATATCCATATCCCCTTTGAAGGCACCAGTTATCATTAATGGTAAAAATGTTGAGGTTGTTCTTGACTCTGGTGCTGGAGGAAGTGTGGTGTCTGAAAAGGCACTGGATTCAGTGGATAAAGATTATATGGATAAATTATTACCTATGACATGTGAAAAATGGAGAGGTTATGGCTCTATTTTGTGTCCCATTGGCAAATACAAAGCCACTGTATTCTTCAAATATAATGGTGGTTTTGTCAGAGCTGTTTGTGAATTTGTTGTCATGAGAGATGATAATTTGAGCAATTGGTTTATTATGGGTAATGACATTCTGACCATGTTTGGTGTAAAATTGGACCCTGCCAATAATTGCTTCACATTGGGATTGAATGGCAAAAGGAAATTCAAAATTTCTTCCCCTAGAAGATCTTCTGCATATTTGTTAAAGTCTTGTAACTCATTAATTCAATGTACAGGTAGACCAACAAATGAAATGGATAGTTTATTAACTGAAATAAATACTGCTTCTTTTGGTGATCAATTAACTAGTGAGCAGAAGGATTCTATAATTGCCTCAATTACCTCTTTTCCTATGGCTTTTGCTCATGGTTCTCATGTCCTAGGAGTTGTTAAGGATGAAATGAAAATTACTTTATCCTGTAACTTGAGTGATATTCCTCCTAGTCTTAAGAAAAAACCATATCCTGCTTCTTCAACAAAAAGAAAGGATATTGAATATAATATTTCTACCTTATTAAAAATGAATATAATTGAGAAAGTGAATGTCACCCCAAAATATTGTGTCATATCCCCAGTCTTAATTTCTTATGAAAAAGATAAGGCTGGATTATGTGGAGATTACAGAGCATTAAACACTTATACTGTGGATGATATTTATCCTTTGCCCAGAATTAATTCAATTCATGCTACCTTACAGGGTGCAAAATTTATTAGTTGTCTGGATGGCAATAAAGGTTATCATCAAATTCCTGTTGAGAAAAATTCACAAAATTTTTTACCAATTGCTACTCATATGGGAATATATAAGTATGTTAGGATGCCATTTGGCCCTAAAAATGCTCCTTCAGTTTTTCAAAAAGTCATGGATAACACTTTCCATCAAGAAATAATTGAAGGATGGCTCATGGTTTATATTGATGACATTATAATTTTTTCTAAAACTTTTGATGAACATATGATTCACTTAAATAGAGTTTTCCAAAAAATGGATGAAATCAATATGACCTTGTCCTTAAAAAAGTGTAAATTTGGTTTTCAATCCTTGAAAGTCCTTGGCCATGTTGTGTCAGGCTTACAAATTTGTGTAGACCAAAACAAAGTTGCTGCCATTCAAAATGTGAAAGCACCAACTTCTGTAAGAGAAATCCAAAGTTTTTTGGGTATTTGTGGCTATTATAGACACTATATTAAAAATTATAAGGTCATAGCCTTGCCTCTTACAAAACTTACCAGAAAAGATGTTGCCTTTCTCTGGAATAATGACTGTCAAAAAGCTTTTGATACATTAAAAAGTTGCTTAATGAAAGCCCCTATATTGGCTCTTCCAGATTTCAACAAAACTTTTGTCCTATACACAGATGCTAGCTTTGTTGGTCTGGGTGCTGCCCTTCACCAAAAACAAATTATTTATGATAAATCCTCAGAGGTTGTAATTTGTTATATTTCAAGAACCTTAAGAAATATTGAATTGAAATATGGTGCCACTCAATTAGAGTGCTTAGCAGTTGTTTGGGCTCTTGAAAAACTTCATTACTACCTAGATGACCAGAAGTTTGAACTGGTAACTGACTGTAGTGCTGTGAAGTCCCTCTTAAACCTGAAGACACCAAATAGACATATGTTTAGGTGGCAACTGGCTGTTCAAGAGTACAGGGGAAGAATGACAATTTTCCATAGAGCTGGAAATGTTCACTCCAATGTTGATATGCTTTCAAGACTACCCCCACCTAATAATGACTCCAATCTTGCCTATGTCCCTGAGGATGATAACATTCACATTTATGGTATATATATTGTGGACATGGAGGAAGAATTGTTGCAATTAATTCTTGATTCATATGAAAAATATTCTGATTTGAATAAATTGTTTACTATCTTGAATGATCCAAAGAATGCTTCAATTCAAGCATTAATAAAAACTCTCCCACCAAAGTACCAAACTGCTTTGACTAAAGGAAAGTTTTCAATTGATGATGGTTATATTTATTACAGGAGAAAACTTACTAATGTAATTGTTATTTCTCCTTCAATGAAAGAAATCATCTTAAAATTATGTCATGATGACATATTAGCTGGTCATTTTGATCTAGAAAAAACTATGGTCAGGATTAACAACACTGCATGGTGGGCTAATATGTCTGAAGACACAAAATTATATGTTGAATCTTGTGATTCTTGCCAAAATTCTAAAAGATTGACTGGTAAAAGAGCAGGATTAATGCAACATATTAAAGCAACTGATGCTCCTTGGCAAATCATTAATATGGATTTTGTCACTGGTCTTCCTGTAGCAGGGAAAGACAGTTATAATTCTTGCTGGGTTATAGTGGACAGATTCACTAAAATGTGTAAATTCATTCCTACCCACAAAGATGTTTCCACCAAAGATTTAGCCTTTTTGTGGTGGTCACATATGTTTAATATTGTTGGATTTCCAAAAGCCATCATATCTGATAGAGACCCAAAGTTTACTTCTGAATTTTGGATGTCTTTGATGGATATATGTGGTTGTGAGTTGAAATTATCCACTGCCCACCATCCTCAAACTGATGGACTGGCTGAAAGGATGATTCAAACCTTGGAAGATATGATTAGAAGGTATTGTGCCTTTAGATTAGAATATAAAGACAATGACAGATTTACACATGACTGGGTAACCTTACTTCCAGGTCTTGAATTTGCTTATAATAGCACTCTTCATTCTGTCACTGAGAAAAAGCCTTTTGAGCTATGGCTAGGTTATGTTCCAAGTACTCCTGCTCAAATACTCAATAACAAATTACCAAAGTTTGAATTACATCCTGGTGTGAAGTCTTTTCTCCAAATGCAGCAACTGTGCAGAAAACATGCCCAAAGTTGTATTGATAAAGCATTTGAATATGAGAAAAAGAGATGGGATAAATCCCATAAAGAGCACAATTTTAAAAAGGGTGATGAAGTTCTAATATCTACAGTTCACTTCAATTTACAAGGCAATAACAAATTAAAGGATCCATTTGTAGGACCATTTGTTGTTAAAAGAATGGTGGGAGGTAATGCAGTAGAAGTTATATTGTATTCTCCTTATGACAGAAAACATCCTGTTTTTCCCATTTTCCTCCTTAAACCTTATACTTCCAACAGTGACTTATTTCCTAAGAGAAGGGGAAGACCCAAGAAAAATCCTCAGGAAGTCACAGAAATTGCAGAAATTGATAAAATTCTTAATGACAGAGTTATCACCTCTGAAAAAGGTATTGAATATTTATTGAGATATAAAAATAAATCATCTGAGCATGATAAATGGATACCTGGAAAAGAGATTTCTAACCTTTCCACTCTATTAAAAAAGTATAAAAAGAAAAAAGCTTAGCATTTTTTTATTGTTTTTTTTAGAGTGAGGGAGTGTCAGCCAGGCTGTACCAGGAGCCCATTAAAACTTATGTTAAGTCATTGGACCTGAAAGAGGGCAAAAATTTATGCTTTTTATGTATATAAATTAATATTTCATTGCATAATAAAATTAAGTACAAATTACCTTATTAAATAAAATTAAAATAAGGGTTATATTTATTTTATTATGTTATTAATTATATACTATTAAAATAAACATAAATTATATTATATTCTATAAAAAATTGGGCGCATTTTTATGTATTTAAATAATTATAAAATAATAATTAATTAATTATAATATTATATTATACTTATAAGGCAAAATGTTGACTTATAATAATATTAATTAATTATTAGACCCTTATAATAATTTATACATTATTATCCCTGATTTTTGGGAGCTTCTGTGGCTCAAAATTGTGTAATTAAATTTATTAAAACATTTAAACTAATTACATTCTCATATTTTAATCTAAAATAATTACTTATATTAATTGTATGAATTAAAATAGTAATATATTACATTCCACTTTAAAATAGTACTGCACAATACTTATTTTAAATTACATTAGTTATTTTTTATATGTCTTGTACTTACTTATGCATAATATCCAGGGGGAATTAATACTGGTGAAATATTGACTACTGCATTTCAACAAATTAGTACATTTTTTATTTCTCACCCCTTACATTTACTCATAAATTATTGTATTTACTTTTGTGGCGCTTCAGAGGGCCCCTTGGCTATATAAGGGCCTTGGGAACCCCCTTCAGCTGCATCACTTACATTATTACAATTTATTTACACTTATATATTTTTATACACGTATTGATTCCTTTTCTTTTAACTAGTAATACATTTAGTTGAAATAAAATAAATAAATACTATATACAAAATCTTAAGGTTGCGGTAAGAACATTAAACTATAATACTTGACTGCTGCACATTGAAATTAAAATACTTACATTACAATAATATTAAGACTACTCACTTTATATATTAAATTTTTTTCCCTTTTTTGAATCCTTCCCTCTTTTCCTCTTTACATTCTTAGTCTTCTTGTGTCTCTTTCTCCTTTTTCTTCTTTCTTCTTCCACTTTCTAGACGACCGCGCTGATAGGATTAATATATGAGAAAATTCCATAAGTAACGTAATTGGCATCATTTGATTCAGTGTGAATTCGGTTATGAAATCCAGAATGAGTGATTATAACATTTGAAAACATTAGATAATCACTTCTAATATCTTCCCATTCAGAGTCGCACCAATTTTGTATTCCAAGTCTCATAGCAAGTTCATGATTTTTTTCAAAAGCTTTATTGCAGAGTTTTTTAAGTCAAAGAGCAAGAAATGAATTAAATGAAGGTAATGTATTCCGTTTTCGAAAATCATTATCTAATTCAGCTTTAGATAAAGATCTGAGTAAAGAATATATGCCTATATAATTAAATTCAGTAATATGATATTAAAAAGTCCAGAAAATTTTTTAAACATACCAAGAGAAAAACCTTTATCAAATCAATCATTAAGGAAGATTGAGGGGGGGGGGTAGGGGGGTTTTGAGGGGGGATTGGGGGGGTTAGAGGTGGATTGAAGGGGGTTTGGAGGGGGTTTGGAGGGGGTTTGGAGGGGGTTTGGAGGGGGGATTTGGGGGATTTGGAGGGGGGTTGGAAAGGAATGAGGGGAGGAAATGAGGACACCAACAAGGGGGAGAAAGGGAGAGATGAGACCAAAGAGTGAGAAAAGGAAGGTTAGAGTGAGCCAAGGATGGGGGAATAAGGCAGCCAAAGGGGGGAAAAGGGGGATATATCCATTCCTAGGAGAGGGTAAAGGTGGGAAAAAGCCCAGGCCAAGGGGGGATAAAGAATAGGATGAATGAGAGAAAAGAGGGAAGGGAGAGAGAAAAAAAGGTTAATTTTACCTATAAATTTAAATAAAACCACTTACAAAAAAAACCAAAAAAAAACCCAAAAAAAAATTAGCAAAAAATTAAGTAAAAATGAAAAAATGACTTACCTGGAGAGATGAGTTGAGAAAAAAGAAATAGAATTGAAATTGTTTGAGTGATGTAAGAAGAGAGGAGGAAACAGATATGATTGAAGAAAAAAAAGAGAGCAACTGAAAAAATATGCGATTTCATGTTGAGTTGATGAAAGAAAACACAGAGAGTTAAAAAAAAATACTTTAACAGCAAATTCAAAAACAAAATAAATATGCAAAAAAAATACCATTCTCAGTGAATAAAACATGCAAATTGATCATTTGAAGAGTATGAAAAAAAAAAATTAAAATTGCATTGAAAAATGTTGGAGTGTTATTGGAAGAATTTTTGCCCTTATACTAGCTGATTGAGAAATAGAAGTGTTGGATATAGTTGGAGGTGAATAAACTTGTTCATCTTTATACAGCTCTAACCATTGATCTTTGAGGTCAGCAAGTAGGTTATGAAGTATAGTGCAACACAGAATCCAGTTGATCACCGCCTCCATTTCAGATTTATTTCTAAGAGGACTTCTTAATTCCCTTAAACTAGAAAAACAGCCTTTCAAGATTCCAATAGAATGTTCAATATGGACTCTTGACTTTGCCAAATGATTGTTGAACTTGGCATTTTAACTGTCTTCTGAAGCTTCTCCCCAAAAAGCAGGAAGTACATAATTTCCATTTGCATAAGCAGAATCTGCAAGAAGATATTGATCTTCATCAAAGAATTTTTCAGGTTCATTTGAAATTTACATTCTTTGGAAGATGTAGGAGTCATTACTTGAGCCAGGATAGCCAGAGAAAAATGATAAAAAAAATTTTTGTTTACATCACATATAAGCTGAATAGAAATTGAATATCTATAAAGAAGATACAGTTGTTTGTGTTAGTTTAAAAGAGAATGAAAGGAGTTAAAAATAATCTACCTCTTTTTAGGGTCAAAGTAATTGTTTCCACCTTGAGCAGGTTTCTGGCTCAAAGGAATAGTAGTACTATCAAAAAAACCAATACATCCTGGGAAGCCCTCTGCTTGCATAACCTGAGATGATTCAAGTCGCTCTTCTTTTGTCGGACAGGTGAGAAGTTGAGATTCCAAGGAGTTGATGGCAGTGATGCATCATTTGGTATAAGTGTTAACTGAACCATACCCTAAATCAAAGACATTTTCTAAATGTTTCAAAGCGGCTCCGTTACCATTAGAACCCAAACGACATAGTGTGATGGCCAATTGAATTGTAGGATGTTGTTGTTCTTTTTGAGAATTATTGTGAAATATGGGATGATCCTGAATAAGCTCAAGAAATTAAAGGAAACATTCCTGAGAAGTCCTGAACAACAGATAGGTTAAGAAGTGTTTTTGGATGGTGTACTTGAGGATTTCTTGGAAGAAGGTAACGTTTCCTGGCCATTTTTGATAAATAAAAAAAAGAAAATTTTCTTCAAGATCAGAGTCAAAGAGGAGATAAAGAGCTATGAAAGTCATTGCTTGATGTAGCTTATCATGATTTGAGAGCAAGGAAGGCATGACTCTTATATGGTATAAAAATGTAAATGATGTATGATGTTTTGAGTTATGAAGTGTTATGCTGAAGAGTGCTGTGTATGAATGGTATGATTCTGACAAATCAGTGAAATCAGCACTTTTGGTTGAGAAAGTGCGGATTTGAGTGAAATAAGTGACTTTTTCATTTTGAAATCCACCAGTGTTGGGGCTAGTGTGTTTTGGAAATCTGCACTTAGATAAGTGCAGATTTGCCAGAACTGACACCCCCTAATATATGTTTTCCATTGAATATAAAAAATTGGAATATATATCATTAAATCAATTATTGACTCTTTCTAAAATTAAGAAAGTCCTAAAAAATCAAACATAAATCATTACATTAATCAATGAATTATTTCAATTTGTGGCTACCATGATATTGAACCAGTTAATAAATAGGTATCAATAAAGGTGCAAAAAGGTTTTCTGAGGAAATTAAATTTAATTTAATTTTTTCTGTATAAACCTTGTTTAAAGAATTGGTTATAAGGGTCTATTTTATACTGAAAATGATTAAAATATAAATTCCCATTATGTACCAATAAACTAATTTATCATTCTTAATGATAAAAAAAATCTCATATAGCATAAACAAATGCACCATTATAAAAATGTAGTGGATTTGTTATTGCCAAGTGGGTAAAAGACAGATCAATAACTCTATGAATTTATAGAGGCTATTGGTGTCAGTTTCACATGATAATTATTGCATACCAATTAATTTTTGATAGATACAAAACAACTTTCAATACCAGATTCAGAAAACAAATTTGTTGATTTTGACTGGTGGTTTCAAGGAAGAAATCATCATTGAAGTCTATTAAAAATTCATGAAAATAGAAATATCTACTGAAGATGAATCAATTTTTTATGAAAATCATAAGTTTTATTCATATTTTGAACATTATTTTTTAACATGAATATTTCACTTGTAGATTTATTTTCATAATAAATATATTTTGACAGTAACTTAAATTAAAGTTAAGTTGAGCTGGATCAAGGTAAGACTCATTTGGTTGTTCAAGAAGATATACTCTTTCATCATAAATTGATATTTGCCAATGCTTATTATATTTGTAACAAATATTTTCTCCATACACTTTTATGTAACAGTGGCAAAGTGTTCCAGTGTTTTATAGAATTTCTACATGAGAAATAATTATCTCATATAAGGTCCTGGAGAGAAAATGCCTTATTTCATACTATTTTAAGAAAGTATCTTGAAAAAATAATTTATAAAGGTATGAAGCTACTCCAAAAGGTCTTTTATGGTTAAAATTAAATCTGTTACAAATGTTGTTATTTGTAAAATTTAATATTTAATAATTTAAAGCACTTTTTTGGAATCATTTCTCTAAGAATTTTGAAAAATCTTTATTATATACTTCATGGGTGTTCCAGATGAATGAGAGGCATATTATGCTTATTCATATAATAATAACTGATATAACCATGTGAGATGTTTTTTGGTAAATAAATAGATTAGTCTCAAAATTCTCTCTTCATCAGGCCATTTTATAAGAACAATTTTTATGATCAATATTCTATATAAAATGTTTCCAATCTAATGAAGAATAACTCTCAAAATTAGGGTGATGGTCAAAATTTTTACTCATATTTTTTGAAGTATTTTGAGCAAAACTATTCTTTGTAAATTGAATCAGGAAAATGATAAAAATGTGAGAAAACTTTATATTATGAAATGAATATCTCAATTTTTGCAATTCTAATTCCTGTGAAATGGTCTCAATAAAATATCCAAAGAAAAATTTTCATTCACAAGTGGGAATAAAGAATTAAATTACTGAGAGTCTGATATTTCAAATCAAAGAGATTGATTAAAATATTCATATCACTCATCTTAAAATATGCAGAAATTTTATTCAAAAACATAATAAATTTCAGGATTTATGACTCATTCATTGCTTTAAAAGCAAGATTAAATAAAAGAAGTTGAAGTATAATAAAGATAATTATCTAAAAAATTAGAATATTCAATTGAATCAACTTTTTAATTTGGCTTTATTTACATTGAAGTTTTATGTTCAGTCACCAGTGGTAATTACAATACTTGTAGAGTCAGAGAAAGTATATACATAAAAAGATCTTATCAAATAATTAAAGTATCATGGCTTTAAGGAACATGAAATTTACTTGTTCTTTCTCTTGCCTCCTTTTTCAGGATTTTCAGGTTGATTTTCAACTTGAGGAGAATTTGAATTTTGAAATTGATATAAGTTGGTGATCAGACACTCACGCCTCCATACACAACCTTCAATATCTTCTTGAGGTTTGAACAGGCTTTGAGCATGTCTACATTGATGGATCTGATTGTGAGGTATGAAAATGTTCTGATTTAGAACCTGAAAATTGAATAAGATTTCTTGAATCTTGTCCTCCAGAAGTTCTACTTTAGCATTCTATCTTAATTTTTCTTCATTCAATGCCAGTCATTGAGCTGATAGATCTGTGATTTGTTGACTTAAATGAGTATTTTCCATTATTAAGTCAGCTGAAATTTTATCATGACTGATGTTGGGATCCACTTTAATTTCTGTATCTAAATTTATGTCCTGCAGGTGAAATATATTAAGAAGCAGAATAAAATATTGAATCCTGAGAGGAACTTATGGATTGTTCATAACAATAATTAATACCTAGTTCATCAGTGGTAGTCATGTTACCAATATTTGCAGACCTTATTCCTGAAAATTTTAAATCAGTTTATGTCAAAAATTTTATTATTAATAAAATAAAAAAACTAATAATTTCTTTATTCCAATTAATCTTAAAAAGAATAAACAAAAAGATAAGAAATTATATATTTATTATGATTATTATTTTATATTTTACCAAAATAAAAAATTCATTATTATATAATTATTATTTATTTTCAAACAATAATTAATAGAAAAATTCATCATTATCAGTAATATGTATAAAATAATAATGAAATAAAATTGAGTTATTGATTATTCATATTATATAAATAATAAAAATTCATTTAATCATTTTATAATCATCATTTATTCCTCAAACAATAATTAATAAAATAAAAAATTATTTGGAATTATTATTTTTATTTTATAAAATAATAATCATGTAAAATTTATTAAGGTGACTAAATACAAAAAGTATTATTATAGTCTACCAAAATAAATTACACCAAATTAATGTCAAAAATTGGGACTAAGCAGAAAATGCTATAATTTTCAACCAATAATACCAAATATAAATGACAAAATTAAATTAATAATTCATCAGAAATAAATGATATGTCAAAATTAGAATTTTTAATATACCCACAGTCATTTTTATTTCAAAAAAATTGTATGATTATTATAATATTGGACAAAAATTCTCAACAATATATATAACAAAAATTTAATACAATTAGTATGACAATAAATTAATATGTCAAAAATAAAAATTCAATATACACAAAAATTATATCTATTTCAAAATAATTGTATAATTATTTATAATATTGGACATAAGGTGAACAATATTTATATCAGGGGACTCCTTTTGGTCTAGAAGATTTTCAGTAGCAATTTACAGTATTGGAGGATGGATTTGGAACTTTTCAAGTAAAGTACATTGTAGACAATCCTATAGTGCTAGCTATAGGCCTTGACCAAGGGAGTTGGAGTAAAACCAAAAAGAAAAACCCCTGTCCCTTTAGAAAAACAAGTGAGATTTACCTGCTACAGTAAATTGGTTCCTGTTTACCAAAAAAGCCTCTTTTCCAAACACTTGACTGCTTGATCAGCCAAGAAAGTAGTCCCCAGACAGACTACCAAACCAAAGAACTGTAATGCAGACAAATGTCCACACCAGAGAAAGCGATGATACTAGATGTAGGTTGCAAATTCACACCAGAGACAGCAATGATACTTGCTATAGCTTGCAAGACTATAACAGAGAAAACAGTTGCTAGTGAAGTTAAATGCAGAACTTACTTGCAACAAGACACAGCCAAACTGTGGCCAACAACAGTGAAAACTGAGTGAGGAACAAGGTTATCACCTCCGGATGGTTGTATGATGATTAAGGTTGCCCCAAACTGTCTTATTCACTATGTACACACAGACCACTATCTAAGAGCCCATGCACCCCAACGAATTTGGCACCTGTACCAGCCAAATTGAATAAAAACCCTCCAGAAGCGCTCCCCAACCTTCTAAAACAGAGGCAGGCGGGCCGCCCGACGTTGGAGATGCCGCCTGAAGCGGCCCGGCCTCCCTGAAGCCAGAAAACCAATAAAAACCACTAATCTACTTAGAAAAATTAGCTACAACTACTAAAACCTTTAAAACACGGAATTTCACTATAACAACATTGAGACATGAAATATAGAGAAAAATTAGCTCTATCAAAGGAAAGGGCCTCAAGTATTGGGGGACTCCTTTTGGTCTAGAAGATTTTCAGTGGCAATTTACAGTATTGGAGGATGGATTTGGAACTTTTCAAGTAAAGTACTTATGTTTTATCTTATAATTTAATTTACTCAATAGATGAGGTAGGGATACAAGTATTATTATAATTTATAATTTAGAATCACAATAATGTAACTACTAAAAGACAAATAATAGTAATAATTTATTTAAAAGTGTTTTAATAAAATGGTTAAGTAAAAATGGAATGAATCAAACAGCACAAAAGAGGTTGCCTTTTATAGGCAAAAAGGAGAGAAAAAACACATGGAGTTAACAAGTATCCATAAGGGAGTGTGAGAGAAAAATATTCCAAAAATAAGAATGTGCAAATAACATAAGAGTGCTAAAATGATGTGTCAATAAAAGATATCACATTATTTGATATAGTTTAGAGTTCACTTTAAATGTCATACTTAGTACAAATTAATTTGAGTTTAAAATAGAATTTCAAGCATTTAAAATAAAGTAATTTGTACTTTTAAGATTTAGTATTAATATATTTTTATTTCTCTTTCAACCTTTTATTGAGCACCGTGTTAGGGAATAAAAATATAAGGGACATTATTATTAATTTTAAATATTTACTAAATTTACTTATTGTAATTAGTTAGTTTATTGCAAGTAATACATAAGTAAATATAATATAATTAATAAAAATAAATAAAAGGTGTGGCTTCATCTTAGTAAATAATTAATTATTTTACCGCATAAGTCTAGTAGCCTGGCTGACACTCCCTCACTCTAAAAAAACAATAAAAAAATGCTATGCTTTTTCTTTTTATATTTCTTTAGCAGAGTAAGAAGATTAGATATCTCTTTCCCAGGTATCCAAGGATCATATTCAGATGATTTATTCTTGAATCTCAATAAGTATTCTGTACCTTCTTCAGAAGTAACTATTCTGTCATTCAGAATATTATTAATTTCCGCTGTCTCAGTGATTTAAATAGGGGTTTTCTTTGATCTTCCCCTCCTTTTGGGAAATAAATCACTATTGGATGTGTAAGGTTTCAGAAGAGATATTGGAAAAACAGGATGTTTTCTGTCATATGGAGAATACAAAATGACTTCAACTGCATTATCACCAACCATTCTTCTGACAACAAATGGACCTACAAATGGGTCTTTTAATTTTTTATTTCCTTGTAAATTGAAGTGGACTGTAGAAATCAACACTTCATCACCCTTTTTAAAAGTGTATTCTTTATGGGATTTGTCCCATCTCTTCTTCTCATATTCAAAGGATTTTTCAATACATTTTTGAGAATGACTTCTGCAAAGTTGTTGCATTTTAAGAAAAGATTTTACACCAGGATGTAAATCCAATTTAGGTATTGTATTGTTGAAAATTTGGGCAGGGGTATTTGGAACATATCCAAGCCAGAGCTCAAAAGGCTTTTTCTGAGTAACAGAATGAACAGTGCTATTATAAGGAAAATTCCAAACCAGGAAGTAAGGTATAAAAATCATGAGTAAATCTGTCATTGTCTTTGTACTCAAGGCCAAAGGCACAATACCTTCTTATCATGTCCTCTAAAGTCTGAATCATTCTTTCAGCTAATCCATCAGTTTGGGGGTGATGGACAGTAGAAAGTTTCAGATCACAGCCACAAAAATCCATCAGAGACATCCATAATTCTGAAGTAAATTTAGGGTCTCCATCAGAGATCATGGCTTTAGGAAATCCAGCAGTATTAAACATATGAGACCACCACAAGAAAGATAACTCTTTAGTGGAGACATCCTTGTGAGTAGGGATAAATTTACACATTTTTGTGAATCTGTCCACAATAACCCAACAAGAGTTATAACTGTCTTTCGCAGAAATGGTTAATCCTGTTAGAAAGTCCATGTTTATTATCTGCCATGGTGCATCAGGAGGTTCAATATGTTGCATTAATCCAGCTCTTTTACCAGTCAATCTTTTTAATTTTTGGCAAGAATCACAGGATTCAACATATAGTTTCTTGTCTTCAGACATATTAACCCACCATGAAGTGTTCTTAATTCAGATCATTGTTTTCTCAAGATCAAAATATCCAGCCAATATGTCATCATGAAAAATTTTCAAGATGATCTCTTTCACAGAAGGAGGAATAAAAATAACATTACTCAACTTTCTTCTATAATAAAGATATCCTTCATCAATTGAAAATTTACCTTTTTCCAAAGCCTTCTGGTATTTTGGTGGAAGGTTTTTATATAATGCTTGTATTGAAGCGTTCTTTGGATCATTTAATATGGTTCATAACTTTTTTAAGTCAGTGTCCTTATCATATGAATCCAGAATAAGCTGTAATAGCTCTTCCTTTATATCAACCACATATATTCCATGAATATGAACTATCTCATCTTCAGGAACATATGCAGGATTTGAGTCATAATTTGGAAAAGGTAACTTGATAACATAT
Source organism: Hemileia vastatrix (assembly GCA_030280995.1). Lineage (NCBI taxonomy): Eukaryota > Fungi > Basidiomycota > Pucciniomycetes > Pucciniales > Zaghouaniaceae > Hemileia > Hemileia vastatrix. The sequence goes on from JASXTE010000015.1 coordinate 17,389,287, forward strand.
CTACATTGAGTGAGAAATACCAGCCCTGTGAATTATTGTCATCCTCCCTCTGTATTTTTGAACAGCTATCTGCCATCTTAACATATGTCTGTTAGGTGTTTTCAAATTTAAGAGGGATTTAACTGCACTGCAGTCAGTGACAAGTTCAAATTTCTGATAATCCACATAATAATGTAGCTTCTCTAGAGCCCACACTACTTCCAAACACTCTATTTGAGTGGCACCATATTTCAATTCACTATTTCTCAAGGTTCTTGAAATATAAAAAATTACTACTTCTGATACTTTATCATTCATCACTTGTTTTTGATAGAGTGCAGCACCAAGACCAATAAAACTGGCATCAGTGTATAAAATAAATGGTTTATTAAAGTCAGGTAAAGCAAGAATTGGTGCTGACATTAAACAATGTTTCATAGTGTCAAAAGCTCTTTGTCTTTCACTGTTCCAGACAAAAGCAACATCTTTCCTAGTCAATTGGGTAAGGGGTAATGCTATGACTTGGTAATTTTTAAGATACTGTCTATAGTATCCACACATTCCCAAAAAACTTTGGAGCTCTCTAACTGTGGTAGGAGCCTTTGCCTGTTGTATGGCTTACACTTTGTTTTGGTCAACACATCTGTAAACCTGAGACAACATGACCAAGCACTTTTAAGGAATGAAAACCAAATTTGCATTTCTTCAAAGCAAGTGTCATATTTATCTCATCCATCTTATGTAATACTTTACACAGGTGGTTAAGATGGTCCTCAAATGTTTTAGAGAATATGATTATATCATCAATATAAACCATCAGCCATCCTTCAATTATTTCTTGATGGAATGTGTTATCCTTAACTTTTTGAAAAACTGAAGGGGCATTTTTAGGGCCAAATGGCTTCCTAAAATACTTATAAATACCCATATGAGTGGAAATCATCAGAAAATTCTGAGAATTCTCCTCAACAAGTACCTGGTGGTATTCATTTTTACCATCCAAACAGCTGATATATTTAGCACCTTGTAGGGTAGCATGTATAGAGCTAATTCTGGGTAATGGATAGATATCATCAACAGTATAAGTATTTAATGCTCTATAATCACCACATAACCTGGCTTTATCTTTCTCATAAGAAATTAAGACAGGTGAGATAACACAATATTTAGGTGTTTCAACTACCTTTTCAATAATATTCATTTTCAAAAGGGTAGAGATATTGTCTTCAATATCTTTTCTCTTTGTAGGAGAAGCAGGATAAGGCTTCTTCTTTAAACTAGGTGGTATTTCTGTTAATGGGCAAGATAATGAAATCTTCATTTCTTCTTTTACCAATCCTAATTCTTGTGACCCATGAGCAAAGGCCATAGGAACAGATTTTATCAATTTAATGATGGAATCTTTTTCCTCACCAGAAAGTTGTTCTCCAAAAGAAGCATTGTCAATTTCAGACACAAGGGCAGGCATTTATTTTGTAGATCTTCCTTTATATTGAACAACAGAATTACATGTGTTCAATCCTGGTGTTAATAATTTTCTGGGGGAGGAAATCTTGAATTTTCTCTTCCCATTCATCCCCATTGTGAAGGATTGGTTTGAAGGATCCAATTTTATGCCATACTTGGTTAAAGTATCATTTCCCACAATGAACCAACTTCTTAAGTTATCATTTTTCATGACAATAAAATTATATATAGTTCTTAAAGAACCATGGTTATATTTGAAAAATACTGTGGCTTTGTATTTACCAATGGGGAAAAAACAGAGCCATAAACTCTCCAATTCTCAGAAATGATAAGCATAAGTTTTGATTTATAATCTTGGTCCACTGAAGCAAGTGCTTTTTCAGATACTACACTTCCTCCAGCTCCAGAGTCTAAGACAACCTCAATGTTATTTCCATTGATCAAGACTGATGCCTTAAGAGGGGCAATAATAATTGAGCTTTCCTCAAGGTTTTTTATGATATCAGCATCCTCTACTGTAGATAAATCATTATTCTAAATATTAATATTATTCAAATAATGAATTTCCTCTTCCAGCATTAAAATTTTCTGATGAGATTCATATGAAATATTGCTGGCACAATCACTTGAAGTATCATCCAGTGCTATTGTGTCATCAGCATGTTCCTCTGTTTTTCAACAAGATTGATATTCTTGTCACAAACATGGCCTTTCTTCCGAGGCTTGCTGCATTTGAAACAAGTGTTTGTTGCATACTTTTTAGGTGCAACAGGGGCAGAAGGTTTAACAAACTTTTCCAGAGGTTTCTGCTGGTAATTGGAGGGTTTCTCCAATGGAGTTCTAGGAATGAATCTTCTAGAATCATACTTGTTGTTTAGAAGGATCTCATTACAAGTATTAATAAAAGAAGAAGGTTCTCTTGAGAACTCAGTCCTAGAAACTATCAAGTCTCTCAAAGACATGGGTAATTTAAAGAGGATCCTGTCCTTCCATAACTCAAACTCCATATTTGGGTCCAATGCCCTCAAGATTTTCACAAGTTTCATCAGGAACTCAATAGGTTCCTCAGTAGAAGAGCTATATCTGGTTTCTTCATAATGCCTTTGTTGAGCTATCCTAAACTTGGAACCGCCAAATTGTGCTTTAATTAATTTCTTCCAATCTTCCCATGAGTAGTCATTTTTATCTAAGAGAACAGATTCATACCACATTAGGGCTAAATTGGTAAATAAAGAAATTAATTTTGACACAATTTCCTCATCTGGGAGCTTGTAAGAATTTTTTAAGTTATCAATCCTGCAAATGAACTGCTGCCAATCAGAGGAAGAGTCAGCATCAAAATTTGGATACAGGTCAAGTTTTGGCCAATTCTTTTGATTTGAAGTAGTCTCCTTATTACAAGCTTGTGTCTGAGTGAGAAGGAGCTGTAACGTTTCCAATTGGGCAGTAATTTCATTGTTTAATCCTTCTGTGGATGATCCAGGTACATCATCAATTTTTGATGGAAACTCAGTGATATCAACAGGCATTTCTGGAACTAATTTCACTTTGGATGAAATAGGAACAGGTAAAATTGGGGTATCCTGCACCATATGTTCTTTCAAAGAAATGTCAGAAAACTTTTGATCATGTAACAATGAATTCAATTTCTCTTCAATGGTTGTTAACCTAGTCTTTACTCTTGGAATACTAGATAAACTCTCATTTATGGTTGCAAAAGATAACTGGTTCTTCATTTTTAAAGATAAATAATGATCACTCAATATTTTTAAGTTCAACTTATGTCCCTATAGCTCTTGGCAACAGATGGACACAGTATCTTGTAATTTAGACAAATCATTCTTGATATTTTGCTCTAAAGCAACTTTCTTTTCATGAGTTACTTTGTAATTAAATAAATCATCAGAAACTATTTGTAATTCACTCCTCAATGATTGATAACCCTTTTCAGCTAACAAACTATTTAATTTCTGAGTCAATTGCATGTTGTTCATTATATGATTTTGTTTAGCAATAATATCTCTCAAATATTCATCATTAATTTTAGCTATATCTGGAGTATTTCTAAATAATGAAACAGAATAACTTTTCAGATTCTCATAAAACTAAGGCTCAAGTGTCTCATCAATAATAGCCATATCAAGATTTATCATTGAAGTGGCAATCAAAACCAAAGGATTAGAAACATTAGAATTTTGAGCAATTTTTCTACCACTCTCAGCCTCTACTTGTCTCACAGTACCATCTCCTTTTCCAGAATTAATTGAAGTAACTGAATCAGTAACAAGAAATGGTACTTGAGATTTAATAGAGGGGCTTACCATGGCTTGGGAAAGAATTGAATTTGATTGTTTTTTCTCTTTCTTCCTTATTGATAAGGGTGAGGAGTTGGAGGGTTGAGATGGTTGGTTCTTGAAGGACCTGTCTGAGGTACTTGTGGTTGTTGTTGTTGGAACAGATAATCCCACTGGGTGTTCAGCCAATCCCACTGCCACTTTGAGACTTCCACCTTTTCTTGTTGCTGGGGTGCCAATTGTGGAAGGGCTTTTGGGGGATGGGGAGGTTTCCTCTTCTCTTAAAGAAAGGATTCTATTTTTTTTACCTTGTCTTCTAGAGAGTCTGTTCTTGACCTCAACTTGAGATTTTCTGATCTCAACTCCTTGATGTGAGTAGAGAGATTGCTGACTTGTTGATTCAAGGGCATCTTTTTTATTTTGAAGCCTTTTGGAAGCTCTTCTGGGGGGTTTCTTGAAGGCTTTTGTTCCTGAGCAGTTGTCTACACTAATATCTCTATCTCTTGCATCTCCAAATCCTGATTGTCCCAGTAATTGATTAATTTGAGCCAGTTTTGTAGTCAAAGGAGAACTTACAGAAGAAGCTTCATCATAATCAATTAAATCTAGTTCCTCATCACGGCCAGCAGAAGCACCTTGGTCAGTCATAGTTGTATTTAACCTGAACTGAGAGAAAGAAATATTTAATCAGTTATTATTTTTACTTTATTTAAAGAAAAATAAGGAAAAAAAATTCTAATATATAAGTAATTATCAGGATTTTGTAATTAACTGGAATAATTAAAATATAATGTTTTTCAGGACAAAGAATCAACTGAAATAATAATCAAAATTTTATTAGTTAATTTAATATAATTTTATAACCAGGATTAAAATAAATCAACTGAAATAATAAAATAATTTATTAATTAGTAATGTAAAAGTTGATAATTATCAGGACTAAAAGTCAACTGAAGAATTTAATTACCAGGACTTAATGTCAACTGAAAATAATTTTAATTACCAGGACTTAATGTCAACTGAAATAATTTAATCACCAGGACTTATTTTCAACTGAAGCAATAATATAATTTTTTAATTATCAGGACAGAGGTCAACTGAAATAATTGATTTAATTTTAGTATTACTTCTAGAACTAAGAACAATATAGTTCTATCTTGGTCAAGAAGGAAAAAAAATATTTTATATACCAGGCACCCCCCCTTTAAAATGAGCAAGTTAATGCCACTTACAGAGTGCTTAGTAAAAAGATATACATAGACAATGAAACATGCAAAGTGACAGACAAATAGTAATTAATATAATTACCACAAATATATATGGATATTTCCAATATATGAACCTAAGTTTTAGAGCGTGGTTTGATTCCCGGTCACAGCAAGAAAATAAGTCATATGGTCTTTGACATTCATTGTTTTTGTTGTCCAATCATCCTTACAGGTACCTTGACATCAAATGTCCCTCGGTTTCCAGCTTCAAGAAAACAATGTGCTGTCAAAAATTTGGAAAGGGCCTCAAGTATTGGGGGACTCCTTTTGGTCTAGAAGATTTTCAGTGGCAATTTACAGTATTGGAGGATGGATTTGGAACTTTTCAAGTAAAGTACTTATGTTTTATCTTATGATTTAATTTACTCAATAGAAGAGGTAGGGATACAAGTATTATTATAATTTATAATTTAGAATCATAGTAATGTAACTACTAAAAGACAAATAATAGTAATAATTTATTTAAAAGTGTTTTAATAAAATGGTTAAGTAAAAATGGAATGAATCAAACAGAAAAAAAGAGGAGGCCTTTTATAGGCAAAAAGGAGAGAGAAAACACACAGAGTTAAAAAGTATCCATAAGGGAGTGTGAGAGAAAAATATTCCAAAAATAAGAATGTGCAAATAACATAAGAGTGCTAAAATGACGTGTCAATAAAAGATATCACATTATTTGATATAGTTTAGAGTTCACTTTAAATGTCACACTTAGTACAAATTAATTTGAGTTTAAAATAGAATTTCAAACATTTAAAATAAAATAATTTGTATTTTTAAGGTTTAGTATTAATATATTTTTATTTCTCTTTCAACCTTTTATTGAGCACAGTGTTAGGGAATAAAAATATAAGGGACATTATTATTAATTTTAAATATTTACTAAATTTACTTATTGTAATTAGTTAGTTTATTTCAAGTAATACATAAGTAAATATAATATAATTATTAATAAGAAATAAAAGGTGTGGCTTCATCTCAGTAAATAATTAATTGTTTTACTGGGTAAGTCTAGTAGCCTGGCTGACAATTTATATTTAAATTTTAATTATTTTATTATGACTATAAATTAATATGTCAAAATAAAATTTTCAATATACATACAATTTTTCTTACAAAATAATTGTATGATTAATTATAGTATTGGGCTAAATGTCAACAATATTTATATTGAATTTCATTTTATTTCATTATTTATTTATGATTATTATTTATATTTATTAAAACAATAATCAAGAATAAAAATTTATTTTTGGGACTGAATACACTAAGTATTGTTATTTTCACCCAAATAAATAATACCAAATTTATGGCAATAATTGGGACTAAGTACAAATTACTATTAATGTAAACCAATGATTTTAAATATTAATGACAATTTTAAATTAATAACTCATCAAAAATAAATAATATTTTAAGGTAATTAATCAATATACACACAATATCTTTTTATTTCAAAATAGTTGTGTGATTAATTCTAATATTGGACAAAAATTGTCAACAATATTTATATTGAAAAATTTAATTATATTATTATGAACATAAATTAATATGTCAAAAGTAAAATTCATCTAGGACTAAGAGGGTTTCTCTATCATGGTCAACTAAGAAAAAAATGATTTGGGAAGACCAACTTACACTCAGTGGTTCAGCAAATAAGCCAAAAACACTGTTATTGCAATAAAAAATTTAATATAGATTTGTTAAGTGCAAAGGCAAACTTACTATAGTGATCAAAATATTACTCTAAAATTTATATAAATTAAAAATATATAAGTCGTTATGTAAGAACCCCAGTTCAATTTACAGTTGTGGAAAAAGTTCAACTTGCGTGCAAGGGTAGTCCATGCATTAATCATTTGTCATATTGTCAAGAAATTGTTGTTGTTGTTCGGAAAGGCCCTCAATTGTTGTTGTTCAGAAAGGCCCTAACTGTCAGCATTCGTAAAGGCACTTAATTTTCAGCCGGTGTGGTCTTCCAACATTGGCAGGGGCCTTTGTTGTGTGATTTGGCACTGTTTGTGCATGTCTTAATTGACATCTGTTAAAGGATTGGGTATTTTTCTTGTTTTATTCCGTGGATATTGGGTCTGCGGGTATGTGGGTACTATCATTGGATAGCCCTGGGTTTTCTCTATATTTTATGTCTTGTAGACATTTTTCATATTTTGAGTTTTAAGGGGTCATTTCCTCATTTTTCATTTATAAAAGATTGCTGTTTAATTATGTTTTTCATGTTTTACGGGCTAAACTTAAGTCTTAGGGTTGAGTGCTTAGTACCATTGGATAGAGCTAATTTTTCTCTATATTTCATGTCTCAATGTTGTTATAGTGAAATTCAGTGTTTTAAAGGTTTTAGTAGTTGTAGCTAATTTTTCTAAGTAGATTAGTGGTTTTTGTTGGTTTTCTGGCTTCAGGGAGGCCGGGCCGCTTCAGGTGGCATCTCCGACGTCAGGCGGCCCGCCCGCCTCTGTTTTAGGAGGTTGGGGAGTGCTTCAGGAGGGTTTTTTATGCAATTTGGTGGGTGCGCATGGGCTCTTAGTTAGTGGTCTGTGTGTACATAGTGAATAAGACAGTTTGGGGCAACCTTAATCATCATACAACCATCCGGAGGTGATCTCATTGTTCCTCACTCAGTTTTCACTGTTTTCTGGCCACAATTGGCTGTGTTTGTTCAAGTGAGTTCTTCATTTAACTTAACTTTAGCAACTGTTTTTCTCTGTTATAGTCTTGCAAGCTATAGCAAGTATTATTGCTGTCTCTGGTGTGGATTTGCAGCCTACATCAAGTATCTTTGCTGTCTCTGGTGTGGACTTTGTTCTACATTTCAGTTCTTTGGTCTGGTAGTCTATCTGGGGACTACTTCCTTGGCTCATCAAGCAGTCAAGTGTGTTAAATAGGGGCTTTAGCAAAACAGGAACCAACTTACTTTAGCAAGTAAATCTCACTCTATTTTTCTAAAGGGACAGGGGTTATTCTTTCTGGTTTTACTCCAACTCCCTTGGTCAAGGCCTATATCTAGTACTATAGGATTGTCTACATTTCTGGCGCCCAACGTGGGGAAGAACTTGCTAGTGCTTTGGAATCTCTGTTTTCTTTGGTTGGCTCCTTTTGGTGTTTTGGACTGGAGGAATGGCTTCTGGTTCTGCTATTCCTGTGGTGACTGTCAGTGGGGGGGATGGTCCTCCTTCTGTGATGGTTAGGGAGTGTGTGAGGATTAAAACTTGGGATGGTACCAAGTTTAATGGGGAGGATGTCAAGTGGTTTCTAGAGAAGTATGAAACTGCTGCTGGGGTGGATGGTGCTTCCTACCTGGACATGGTGAAGCAGATTATCTTCTTCATTGGTGATAGGTCAGTGGAGAAGGAGATTGTGGCCATGTCTGGCTACAAGAAGAGGGATTGGAAATTGTTGTGTAGGGAAATGGTGGATAGATGGGGTGTAAGGTTCACTATGGTGGATCTGAACAAGGTTGTCAGTGAATGGCAATCTTATGTTGGTGTTGGTAACTTACATAGTTACAGGAAGTTTCTGCTACAGTTTGATCCTGTGGTGGAATATTTGGTGGAAGTGGAGGAGATGGCACATGAAAATGCTGCCAAGGATGTTTTTTGGTCTGCCCTGGCTAGAGATGTCAGGATGGATGTGTTGAAGGAGTTGTCAAGAAAGGAATTGATGAATACTCTTTCTAATGGGGACCAGAAGTTGCCTGCCTTGGATAAGGTGAAGGAGGCTGTTGAGGCCCATTTGAAGTTATTGGCTGTGGACACCTATCAGGAGGGGTGTGCCAAGTATGTCAGCAAAGTCAGTGAGGCTTTGGCTGAAGAGGAAGTTAGGGAGAAGAAGGAGGAGAAAAATTTGGTGCAGGTTCCCAAACAGGAGAGGGACCCAATGGTGGAGCAGTTGGCTGATCTGACAAAACAGCTGCAAATTTTTGTCCAGGAGGCCAAGAAGGTTAATAAGGCACCTTCTCAGCCAAGAGATTTTGAAAGGAGGGCTGGTAGGAGTGATCCTTGGGTTTGCTCTTATTGCAGTAGGAGGGGGCACAGGTCCAATGATTGTTGGGCACTGAACAGAGATGTGTCTGAAGGAAAAGTGGAGTTTGATGGCAGGGTTTTTAAGTTCCCTGACGGTTCTTTTTTGAAGCCCAGTGAGGGGCAGGCTCCTGTTGATTTGGTCAGGAGAAGGGGTGGTCTCAATCAAAGGAGGCCAAGGTTTGAGGAGATTCCTGATCAGGGGAAGTCTTCTGTTAAGGTAGATGAGGATGTCAAGGGAAAGGGGAAGGAGGTCAATAAGGTCTCTTTTTCTACTTCCTTTGGTGGTTTGGAGTTGTATTATTGTGGTGGACAGTCAAGTGGTGAATGCTTGGCTGGTGTTTATGATGTGGAAGCAGGGAAGGTGAGTAAGCCTAAGAGCAGTTCTCAGGCCCAACCAAAGCCAAATGCTTCAAAGGGTGATCCTAAGCTGAGTGCAGCTAAGAAAAGGTACAGCAAAGAGGAACTGTACAAGATGCAGAAGGGTATGGCTGACATGGGCCCCCCTAGTTTTGGTGCATTGGACCTGAATGGTGAGCCAATGCCAATGGAGGTGGATTCTGACTCTGAGGAGGATGTCCCTTTGGCTTCATTGCCAAAGCCTGTTGTAGTCAGAGGTTCTGGTGAGGGATCTGGTTTGGTTCCTGTTAATGGTAAATCTGTTGGTGGTGCCGGTCCTCAAGAATCTTCTAGGACCAAGGTGGTGAAGCAAAGAGCTCACTTTGAGAGGCCAGTAGTGTCTGGCCAAGTTAATGTTATGGACTCTGTCCTGGAAAGGATGAACCAGGGTCAGGTTTCCCTATCTTATGGGGAATTGTATGCTATCAGTCCAGGGTTGGCTGATAGGCAGAAGAAGTTGTTGACCAGGAGAAGGGTTTCTTCTGGTGAGGTAGAATACATTTGTGATTCTGCTGAAAAGTTTGGTGAGGGGTTGGAAACTCATTTTTCTGCTCCTTTGGGATATGTCAATGGCACTCTGAATGGCAGGGAGGCAAGGGCATTGGTGGATTCAGGTTCTCAGATAAACCTGATTTCTTTGTTTGGGGAAACTCATATGGGCCTCCCCATCAAAACTGGTATTGGTGGGAATTTGAGAGGGATCGGTGGCCATGTAACTGAATTAGTTGGAACTTCAGAGTTTGTGAAGTTGGATGTTGGAGGAGCCTCAGGGAAGGTTCATTTTTAAATTGCTAAAGGTAATGTAAAAGCAGTTTTGGGTGGGCCATTCTTGATGGATTTTCAGGCAAGAATAGGTTATCAATTTGATTTGGGAATCAGTTTGGAGTTGACTGGTGAAGACGAAAGGAGGCTTCACATGAGGTTATCATCCCCTGGAGAGGATGGTTGGGAGACTAGGCCTGGTTTATCTTCAATGTGCCAGTGCATGGACTGCTGCAGGAGAAGGAAGGAAGTGGGTGCTGCCTCTGGTTTTTTGGAGTGCGGTACAGGCTCTATTGAGAGTCTGTCTTTTTTAGAGTAATGAGTGCTGATCACCCTAGTGCTACAACCTCTCCCCAAGATGAGGAAATCCCAGGTTGTAGTAGGTCAGCTCCCTTGGAGATATACCAAGTGGATTTTCAACTTTCTCTTTTTAATGTTTCTCTTCTCTGCAAGTAATAATCAAGTTTTTTATCAAGTCTCTGTTCTCTCTCAAGATTCTTAATTATTTTTATTCAAGTTCAAAGAAGAAGATTGGTTATATATCTTTATTGAAAGATATGCGGAAAAGTTTTGGGGCGGTGAGATTTGGGTCTAAAAGTAAGTCCTCCCAATTGTGCACCGCTAGGGTTTCTTCTACACCTTTCAAAAACATTACCTGGGCCACACCTGTGAGCATTGGGGAAACCCCTGGTTATTTTTGTAGGTCAGAAGAAAACTCAAGAAAAGAAGATAAAAATTTCAAGATAATTCATGAAAATCAAGAAAAAAATCTGAAGATAATGAATAAAGAAGACGCAAAATATTTTTGTGAAGATTGTCAAGATCTATTTTTGGGCCTCCAGTATGAGGTTAAACTGCAGAAAATTTTGAAGAGAGAAGATCATCAAGATCTATTTTTGGACCTCCAGCATGAGGATAAACTGCACAATTTTAGAAGATGTAATTCAGAAGATGAATCAAGATTTGAAGATTTGGAAGTTGGAAGTGAGGATGAAGATGTGGAATTGTGGAAAAGTTTTGGAGTGGTGAGATTGGGGTGTAAAAGTAAGTCCTCCCAATTGTGCACTGCTAGGGTTTCTTCTACACCTTTCAAAAACATTACCTTGGCCACACATGTGAGCAATGGGGAAACCCTTGGTTTTTGTTCCAGGTCTGGTGGTGAAGATTTCCTGAAGATCCCTCAAGTTGAAGGTGGAGCGGCAAAGTATAAGAAGGTAGCGCAGAAGATTAGGCCTGTCAATGAGCCTATGCCTGTGGGTTTGAATCCGCCTTTGAAAAGACCTCCTTTGTCAAGAGATCTGTACTGTACTCCTTTGGTGAAGAATCCTCCAGAATTTGTAGAGACAGCTATGGTGACCGTGGAAAGATTGAAAGTTGTTAATTTTGGTCCTGATGGGTGGTTGTCTGAGGAAGAAAAGAAGTTGTTGTTGCACGTTATTGTGCTAAGGGAAAAAGCGGTGGCATTTGTTGAGGAGGAAAGGGGTGTATTGAAGCACTCTTATGGGGAACCTTACTTGATTCCTGTTGTTTGTCATGAACCTTGGCAAATCAAACCTATTCTGATTCCAGCCGCTATTTGAGAGGATTTTGTAGAGATTGTCAGGGAAAGAGTCAGGACTGGGTTATATGAACAATCAACATCCAGTTACTCAAGTCCGGTGTTCTGTGTAAAGAAGCAGAATGGAAAGTTGAGGGTGGTTCATGATCTTAGAGCCTTGAATAGAGTCACTATCAAGGACACTGGTATGCCACCAAGTGCAGAGGATTTTTTTGAAGCTTTTGCTGGAAGGGTGTGTTATGGTTTGGGTGATATTATGGGTGGTTATGATGAGAGGGAACTACATACGGATTCAAGGCCTCTCACAACTTTTGAGACTCCTTTGGGAAGATTTCAGCTCACTAGGTTGCCTCAAGGAGCAACTAATTCAGTGGCAGTTTATCAAGCACAGATGGCTTGGATTTTGCAGGATGAGGTTCCTACTCATGCTGGTATTTTTATTGATTATGGTGGAATTAAAGGACCATCCACTGATTATGGTATTGAGGTGTTATTGGAGAACCCTGGCATAAGGAGGTTTGTGTGGGAATATGCAATAACTCTAGAGAGAGTGTTGTTCAGGATTGAAGAGGCTGGTTTGACTATTTCAGGGTCAAAATTCTGTTGTTGTGTTCCTGCTTTGGAAATTCTGGGTCATGTGGTATGTAAAGAGGGAAGGATTATGGCGAAGAAGAAGATTAATAAAATTAAGTCATGGCCAAGGCCTAAAAATACTACTGAAGTCAGAGGATTTTTGGGTGTATGTGTATATGTCAGGATTTTCATTAAGGATTTTTCTTTTTTGGCTTCACCTTTAAGGAGGTTGACCAGAAAAGATGCAGATTGGGAATGGACTGACGAGTGTGAAGAGGCTTTTCAGAAGCTGAAAAAGGTTGTTGGTGAAGATATAATTCTTCACAAGTTGGATTATGGTGTTGGTGCTGGAAAGATTTATCTGGCAGTGGACTCAAGTTATATTGCTTCTGGTGCTGTTTTGTCTCAGGAGGATAAGACTGGGAGGGTCAGGCCAGTAAGGTATGAGTCTGTGGTGTTTAATGAGGTGGAATCTAGGTATTCTCAACCTAAGTTGGAATTGTGTGGCGTAGCTAAAATTTTAAAGAAGCTACAGACGGTTTTGTGGGGGCAGCATTTTGAGCTGCAGGTGGATGCAAAATCTTTGGTTCAGATGATCAATACACCTAGTCTTCCAAATGCTCCAATGACTAGGTGGGTGGCATTTATTCAACATTTTTCTTTTGAACTGGTACACAAACCAGGTAAAACTTTTTCTATGCCTGATGGATTATCAAGGAGGCCACCTACAGATGAGGATTCTGATTCTGAAGAGTTTGACGAAGATGTTCCAGTGATTAGGGCCAGCACAAAGGGTGCTGAGGATTTTTCTTTCCTCCCCCATGAGGCTAAACTGGACAATTGTTCTGACCTCCCCCAAGAGGCTAAACTGGCTGGATCTGATCTTGATTCTGGTGATCAGGATGTTTTTGTTGATGAAGATGGAGTTGTTGTTTGGGACAGCTCAAAATTGGAAAAGGGTGTTTTTGTTAGTGAACTGGATTCTCACAAGGTTCAGTGGAAAGAGAAGGACGTGCCAAAATTTAAGGATTGGTGTCCTGGTTGGGCTGCTCAATTGGCTCATGTTCACACTGGTGATTTTGATGACAGAGTTGTACCCTTGGATGTTGTTTTGTTGGATTTTGAAGATGAGACCTGGGGTCAGTCTGGGTTTTATTTTATCCTGGTGGAATATCTGTTGACCTTGGAGAGGCCAGATAGTTGTGATGATGATACTTGGTTGGCAATCAAGAAGAAGAGTCCTGGATTTTATGTGTCAGGAAGGCAGTTGATGAGAAGGAGACATCCTAATCCTCAAGTGGTGGTGACTCAGAAGAAGGGTCAAGAATTGGTTTTGAAGTCTTTGCATGAAGACCTTGGTCATAGAGGCTTTGGGGAGACTTATAGAAGAGTAGCAGACAGATTTTGGTGGCCGGGTATGAAGTTGGCTGTGCAGGGTTGGGTTCAATCTTGTGAAGAATGTCAAAGAAGAAGTCACTTGAAACCTAAAGAGGTGGGCCGTGCTACTGGTGAATCAACTGTTTTTGGAAGGGTCAGTCTGGATGCTGTCCATATTAAAGAGGGCAGGTATAAATACTTGATTGTTGCTAGGGATGATTTGTCTGGCTGGGTTGAGGCAGTGCCTCTGGTTAATTTGACTGCCAAGAATGTGGCAGAGTTTTTGAAGAAGGAGTGGATTTATAGGTATGGGTTGATGAAGTTGGTCACTGTTGATGGTGGGCCAGAGTTTGGTGCCGAATTTAAAGAAGCTGTGGCTAGTGTTGGTTCTAGGGTTAGAGTGGCTACACCGTATTATCCTGAAGCTGAAGGCATGGTTGAAAGAGGCCATCAAGTTATCAAGAATGCTTTGGTGAAGATGTGCGGCGATAATTCCGAAAAGTGGAGACATTATTTACCCTTGGTTTTATTTGCTGATAGGGTCACTGTGAAGAGGACAACTGGCTATTCTCCTTATGAGTTAATGTTTGCTCAAAAAGCCGTTCTACCAGTGGACTTGGAAGCTGTCTCTTATCTTGGAATTGATTGGGATGACGTGCACTCAACAGAAGATTTGCTCTGTGCCAGGATGCAACAGTTGGAATGTAGAGAGGAATGTCAAGAGAAAGCATACTCTAGAATGATGAAGATTAGGAATCAATCAGTCAGATACTGGGACAAGAAGTTGGCTCATAGACTCAGGAATCCCTTGAAACCTGGTTGTTTGGTTTTGTTGTATAATAGAAGTTTGGAGAGTCAGTGGGGCAAAATATTTGCTGACAGATGGAATGGACCTTACAGAGTCAGATCTCAGGCGTCTGGAGGCTCTTATGTTTTGGAAGAGTTGGATGGTGCAGTCTTGAAAAAGAGGGTGGCTGCAGACCAAGTGAAGAGGTTTTATCCCAGGGGCACTAGGCATGAAGAAGATTGACTCCGCAATGAGGATAAACTACGGACCATTCTTTAATTTTGGTTTTTTTGTGGTGATGCTATGCATCTTTTTGTTGGAAACTTTTGTTAGAGGGTACCCATGGGTGGGGCTTCTAGATTTTGTCTTGGCAAGTGTGGGGGTGACTGATGGGCTGGCTTCTCTATCAACAGTTACCCCAGATTGTCTGTTTCCAACCCTTTTTCTTAATTTGGTTGAACCCTAGTATTGGTTTCTTTTCACAGGTTTTAGTCCTCTATGACTTTAAACTGGAAATTGCTTTGGTTTTCAAGTGCTAGACCCCTCATGTTTATTGGTTTTGTTTAATTTTGTTGGACATTGTGTTTTTGTTAGAAGGTACCCAGGGGGGCTGCTAGATTTTACTTTGGCAAGTGTGGGGGTAACTGATGAGCTGGCTGCTCTGTAGAACAGTTACCCCAGAATGTCTGTTTCAAGCCTTTGGTTTTATTCTAGTTGAATTCTAGTGTTGTTTTTTTGTGATTCAGGTTTTTAGTCCTCTATGACTTTAAACTGGATTGCCTTGGATGTCTTTTGATGCTTTTGGATTGGTGGTGGATCACTGGTGGTCTCCCATCATTTTTACTTATTGGAGGGAGCCAACCCAGTGATCTCTTCTGTTGACCTGGAGCTGGCTTTGCTATGTGGTTCTAGGGTGTTGGCTGTGAAAGTGGTGGATTAAGGATTTTTTTTTTCTCTTTTTTTTCTTTTAATTTTTTTATGGAGGCTATGTTTGTTCAAAGGCTCAACATAGGGCTCTGGAAATGTTTTTGGTAGAAGAGAAGGAGTCAAAATAAAAATTAAAAAATTAAATTTTTTAGGTGTGACCACATCAAGGTGCACTTGGATGTGGGTAAGGTATCAGGGGATCAGCTCATCAATTGGCTTGGGGATACCATTTTATTTTGTTTTATTTGTTAAAGGAGGTTAAATGTTTTGGCTTTGATGGTTTTTGGTTTGGGGATTTATGGGATATATCTTCAAGATTTTTTTTCTGGAAGGTCCTTCAAGACTTCAAGCTGAATTTTTTTTAATTATGGGATATATCTTCATGATTTTTTTTTCTGGAAAGTCCTTCAAGACTTTAAACTGATCTTTTAATAGCCGGCTCAAGATTTTTTGATGTCCATCAAGACTTTAAACTGAAAATTCTGTTAGTCCTCCAAGACTTAAAACTGGCTGGTTGTTAAAAATTTATTCAAGAATTTAATTTTACTACTGTTGATCTAGTAGTCCTCCAAGACTTTAAACTGGCTGGTTTCAAGATTTTGTCAAGAAGTAGTCCGTCAAGACTTTCAACTGAACACTGTGTTAGTCCCCCAAGACTTTAAACTGAGGATTGTTGATGGTGAGGTCCCCCAAGACTATAAACTGAGGAATGGGAGGCAGTGTGAGGTGGAAGTTTGAAGGCAGAAGGATCCAAGGGGGAACTTCTGAATTTTGTAAAGGCAAGTTTGGGGGTTCACTTAGGATGGAATAAGATCTGGTGGAAGAGAGAAATGGGCTGTTTGTAAAGATTCTGAAGAGGTGTTTTAACATGGTTGTTGGTGAAGAAAGAATGAGGACATTCTTGATTGGAGGGAGGATGTTGTCTTCCAACATTGGCAGGGGCCTTTGTTGTGTGATTTGGCGCTGTTTGTGCATGTCTTAATTGACATCTGTTAAGGAATTTGGTATTTTTCTGGTTTTATTCCGTGGATATTGGGTCTGCGGGTATGTGGGTACTATCATTGGATAGCCCTGGTTTTTCTCTATATTTTATGTCTTGTAGACATTTTTCATATTCTGAGTTTTAAGGGGTCATTTCCTCATTTTTCATTTATAAAAGATTGCTGTTTAATTTTGTTTTTCGTGTTTTACGGGCTAACCTTAAGTCTTAGGGTTAAGTGCTTAGTACCATTGGATAGAGCTAATTTTTCTCTATATTTCATGTCTCATGTTGTTATAGTGAAATTCCGTGTTTTAAAGGTTTTAGTAGTTGTAGCTAATTTTTCTAAGTAGATTAGTGGTTTTTATTGGTTTTCTGGCTTCAGGGAGGCCGGGCCGCTTCAGGAGGCATCTCTGACGTCGGGCGGCCCGCCCGCCTCTGTTTTAGGAGGTTGGGGAGTGCTCCAGGAGGGTTTTTTATGCAATTTGGAAGGTACAGACGCCAGATTGGTGGGTGCGCATGGGCTCTTAGTTAGTGGTCTGTGTGTACATAGTGAATTAGACAGTTTGGGGCAACCTTAATCATCATACAACCATCCGGAGGTGATCTCATTGTTCCTCACTCAGTTTTCACTGTTTTCTGGCCACAATTGGCTGTGTTTGTTGCAAGTGAGTTCTTCATTTAACTTAACTTTAGCAACTGTTTTTCTCTGTTATAGTCTTGCAAGCTATAGCAAGTATTATTGCTGTCTCTGGTGTGGATTTGCAGCATACATCAAGTATCTTTGCTGTCTCTGGTGTGGACTTTGTTCTACATTTCAGTTCTTTGGTCTGGTAGTCTATCTGGGGACTACTTCCTTGGCTCATCAAGCAGTCAAGTGTGTTAAATAGTGGTTTTAGCAAAACAGGAACCAACTTACTTTAGCAAGTAAATCTCACTCTATTTTTCTAAAGGGACAGGGGTTATTCTTTCTGGTTTTACTCCAACTCCCTTGGTCAAGGCCTATAGCTAGTACTATAGGATTGTCTACACCGGTTGTCTAGAAGAAGAAGGAAAAGAAGGAAAGAAATGGTAACAAAAATTACTTAACTATAATTGAACTTGGGTAGTTAAAAAACTTATAATGAGTTTTTAAAGGGATGATATATGGTAAGTCTTTTATTCTCTCTACTTAAGTAACAAATACTAATATTAAATAATCTTAAAGCAACCTATATATATATATATATTATACTACATTTCAGAGGCCAAAAAGTGCCATAAGTAAAACTAATGTAAATATAACATTTTGTATTAATAATAAATTGATGATAATAATAAAAAATAAAGTAAGTAATAAGTGGTGAGGCTACAAGAGGTAACCCAAGGGCTTTATATAGGCAAGGGGCCCTCTGAAGTGCCACATTAATGTATATACAAAGTAAGATATAATAAAAATAATATGTAACCAATTTTGAGTAAGTGTAAGGGGAAACCCATGATACAATTAACTAAGGCACATGAGTTAGAGCCTAAAATCCACTAATTTAATCCCAAAAAGTTACAATAAAATTAGGGAGTAATTAAATAAGTTTGAGACACACAAAAACAACTAATTTAATTTAAAACATGTCCAAAAACCCTTTATTTAAAAACCAATTTTAAGTGAAACATAAAAATGAACTATTTTAACATGTAAAAATAGTGTAATTAATTTATTTAGTATAAAACATGAGTAATTAATTATTTTAACTACTTTTATTAGTGTAATAATTATTTTAAGATAAAACAAGTACTTATTTTAACAAAATTACTAATTTTTAGAATTAAACATTAATAATTTATTTAATATAGTGTTTTAACTTGTTTAATACTTTGGTGACACAATTATGAGTAAAAAAAGCGCCCAAAACTTATGTTTAATAAGATATGAAAGGTTTTATTTAATATATAAATTTAATTAATTAATTTAATTACATTATAAGTCAATTTTACACTTATAATTATAATATATGTTTATAATTAATTAATTATTAATTTATAATTATTAAATACATAAAAATGGGCCATAATTTATAGAATATAAAATATATTATGCTTAATTTAAATGTATAAATAATTTATATAATAATAAAATTATTATAACACTTACTTTACTTATATTGAATAAGATACTTATATAATTTTATTATGCAATATAATATTAATTTATATACATAAAATGCATAATTTTACGCCATCTTTCAGGTGCAAAAAATTAACATAACATTTACTGGGCTCCTGGTACAGCCTGGCTGACACCCACAGACCTGGTCTTCTAATTAAATTTATTAGAAAGAAGCCAAGAGTTACTACATTTTAATTTTCTGTTATCATGAACTTTTAAACCCTAGGAAGTTTATAGCCTGATACTATATATATGTACAAGTTGATCTTATTTCCATTTGCAAAATAAGCTCACTCAATTCTTCAAAGATGTCACACCTCGTGCAAAAAGGTGTCTCATCAGCTGCTACCCCGCACTGACGCAGTGGAAAGGTATTCTCAAATCTGGCCCAGTATGTCAGCCACTTTTACTCATGGTAACCAAGGTAAGTTTTTTTCTCAACTTTGACCTTATTTCATTAGTTCAGTATCTTCCTGCTGGTAGCTTAGTCATCATACTAACAAGTTCAGTTCTTAACATGCATGCAACATAGTTGGTGATATGTCATTAGTTTTGGATGTTGACAAGGTATGTCAGCCAGGCTGCTAGACTTACCCAGTAAGATAATGTATTATTTACTGGGATGAAGTCATGCATTTTTATTTCTTATATTATTATTAATTATAATATATTTACTTTAAAGTTACTTGTAATAAATTAACTAGTTAGAAAAAGTAAATTTAGTAAATATTTAAAATTAATATTAAATTTCCCTTATATTTTTATTTCCTAACACCATGCTCAGTGACAGGTTAAAGGAAATAAAAATTAATATTAAAATAAAATAAATATATATAAAAAATTCAAATTACTTATTTAAAAGTGACATGTACAGAAATTTTTAAATAAATCAAATTATTTTGACATATACAGTAAATACATCATTCTAATACATTCTCTATAGAACAATCTTAATATTTGAAATATTTTATTCTGGAAGTTTCTTTTTTTTCTCATACTCCTGTATATAGGATTTTAACTCCGTGCTTTCTATCTCTTTTGCCTATATAAGGCCTCCCCTTTTTGGTTGTTTTGAATCATCCTTTACTTACACATTATTTTATTTATTACTATCATCTATTGTTTTAGTATTTACAAATACATATTTTCTAATCCATTAGTTATAATAATAATTAAAAATTTTACATTTTATATTTTAGTAATTAATATAAAGATTCTTCCATATGTACCTTGACTTTGAAATCTTCAAAAATCCACCTACCACCACCATTAAACCTCCATTAGAACTTTCTAGACCAAAAGACCATCTTGACACTTGATGCCCTTTCCAAATCATTGATGGTGCATCAATAAATTGACACAGGCAACCATGGGACCATCAACTACTAGGCACAGGAATGATGGGTGGAAGACGAAAACAACAAATGTCATCAGGCACGTTGTGGTCTTCCAACATTGGCAGGGGCCTTTGTTGTGCGATTTGGCGTTGTTTGTGCATGTCTTAATTGACATCTGTTGAGGAATTGGGTATTTTTCTGGTTTAATTACGTGGATATTGGGTCTGCGGTTATCTGGATACTACCATTAGATAGCCCCGGTTTTTCTCTATATTTCATGTCGTGAAGACATTTTTCATATTCTAAGTTTTAAGGGGTCATTTCCTCATTTTTCATTTAAAAAGATAGCTGTTTAATTTTGTTTTTTGTGTTTTACGGGCTAACCTTAAGTCTTAGGGTTAAGTACTTAGTACCATTGGATAGGGCTAATTTAGCTCTATATTTCATGTCTCAATGTTGTTATAGTGAAATTCCATGTTTTAAAGGTTTTAGTAGTTGTAGTTATTTTTTCTAAATAGATTAGGTGTTTTTATTGGTTTTCTGGCTTCAGGGAGGCTGGGCCGCTTCAGGCGGCGCCTCTGACGTTGGGCAGCCCGCCCGCCTCTGTTTTAGAAGGTTGGGGAGCGCTTCTGGAGGTTTTTTATTCAATTTGGCCGGTACAGGTGCCAAATTGGTGGGTGTGCATGGGCTCTTAGATAGTGGTCTGTGTGTACATAGTGAATAAGACAGTTTGGGGCAACCTTAATTATTATAAAACCATCCAGAGGTGATATCATTGTTCCTCACTCAGTCTTCACTGTTTTTGGGTCACAATTGGCTGTGTTTGTTGCAAGTTTAGTTCTTCATTTAACTCAACTTTGGCAACTGTTTTCTCTGTTATAGTCTTGCAAGCTATAGCAAGTATTATTTCTGTCTCTGGTGTGAATTTTCAGCCTAAATCAAGTATCTTTGCTTTCTCTGGTGTAAACATTGGTCTACATTTCAGTTCTTTGGTTTGGTAGTCTGTCTGGGGACTACTTTCTTGGCTCATCAAGCAGTCAAGTGTGTTGAAAAGGGACTTAAGCAAAACAGGAACCAACTTACTTTAGCAAGTAAATCTCACTCTATTTTTCTAAAGGGACAGGGGTTTTTCTCTCTGGTTTTTCTCCAACTCCCTTGGTCAAGGCCTATAGCTTGCACTATAGGATTGTCTACAACGTTACTTACTTTTTTTCTGCGACTGGGAATTAAACCCCACTCCAAATTTTTAGGCTTATATATTGGCAATTGTCATATATAGTTGTGGTGACTATATTGGCTACTATCTGTGGGTCACTTTTCATATTTCATAGTTTACGTTGTAGAGAGTTCTAAAGTACTAAGCAGTAGACACAATGCAAGATGGGTTAGTTCTTCTTTTCAATTTCTAAAAAGAAGTGCCTGCCACTCTTATTTTTTTAAAGACAGTGCAATAATGTGTAACACTAATATTTGATGAGAAAGTTTATGAGTTGAGAGATGACTTTAAAAGATTGGGAAAAACAAGTATTACTATCTGGATATTTCTATTCTTAACAAGCGCAAATATCCACAGCTACTCCCTCTTGAAATGCTCTCTTTTGAATATGCCTTATTATAGCAATAAAATAACTCTAATACTAGTCAATCCTACTGAATCTATATATTCTCTCTATGTTGAGATCTTTCACTATACTATATGAAATACACACACAAACGCACAAATGACAAAAGACTCAGAAATATCTCTAATATATTCTCAAACAATTGATCGCAGAAAATCTAATATCTTATACTTGACTCCACAATTATTAACTACTTGTATGTTAACTAATTATTTGTCAATTGTTATCTCCCCTTTTATTACTAGATGTGATACCCTTTTTATATTTTTCCAGCGCTGAAACACAGTTCCCTAGTGGATCTCCAGCGCTGACTCTAGCACCACATTAGTAAAACAATAACTAATCTATTAGTAAACTACATACACCACTTGTAACAACTACAGCACCTAAAACATGCCCTATGCTTACTAACACTAGTATTAACTTGTTTCACTCATACTCCACATGCGCGCTCCTGAATGTACCCTTTTTTTGTTTCAGCGCTACTTCAAAGTTTGACTCCTTCTAACGCTGATCCTAGTTGCTTTGACTTTTAACTAGTTAACCTCCTATATCACCTGTTTCAGTAAGTTACCACACTAGCCACGGTGCAGTATACTTTGCACTTGAGTCCTTCCTTAGTGAATAACACACAATTATTGGAAAATCCAAATCCATATTTTTCAGCGCTTGCAGTCCTAAGTTGATAACACACAATTCCCCATTGTGCGGCGCATCCTGCTGAAAAATCCAAGCGTACAGACCCTGAATCCTCTTCTGCGCTTCTAATTCCCTTTTTTCTTCAAAACACACAAATACATATGATATTTTAGCACTACCTACTGCGCTATGGATCCCCTTTTTTCTTCCTGGACTATGTGAACTGATTGGTCCAAAATCAAGCTACCTGTGAGGCACCTACCACATCCTCCCTCTACTCGCAATTGTCCCCAGGAGCCTATTAATACCCTGCGTCTCGCAGTGTTTTCTTCCTCCATCTTCCAACTTCTTCCCTCATTCACTACAAATCATCATCTTTACCTTCTTAAATTTATATCCTTTAATGAATACTAGAAACACTTCCATTAACACAAAAAATACCACCAACGTTGTGGACGCAATCCAGCAGTTTGTGCGCACACAGCCCATTGCTGCTCCACCTACGACACCAGTAACTATGCTGATGGGTGAGACAAGATGCACCCGCTGCATCAAGAATGGCATAACTCCCTGCCACTTCTCAAAAGCCCGCCGTGGCAATAATTTCTTTAGTGTAAATTTTCTTCACTTCACTTCCTTCCTTTCTTCCTATTACTAACTTCTATTTCTTTCTTTCCTAGTCATGCGATTACTGTAAAAAATGCAAAAAGAAGTGTAGTTACAATGGGCCTCCCACTGTTGCGTGCCTGGACCCCAACGCTTCTACTAATAATAACATTCCTTATGAATCACCATCACTTCCTACTTTTCCCAGGCACAAAATATCTATCCAGCCTAGAACTGCACCTTCTTCCACTCCGAGCTCTAATGCTTCTATGCGCTCAGGCTCCACTACAGCTGCTCCTGAGGCGGTTACCGTTTCTTTGCCATCAGCTGGCCCACAAAATCTATTAGCAAGTAAGTACCCTTCATTATACTTATACTTTCCTTACCCGCTGACTCTTTTCAGGCTTCAATGAATCCATCTCCCTGGGATGGGTTCCTATTCCTTTACCCTTTGTTCATTCCATGCGAATGTTTTCCAGGCTTCACCTTATATATGACGCTATGTCTCTATCCTATTATAACGCACCAGCTTTTTCTGACGCTGAACTTGAAGCTCGCTACACCCATATAGAAATGATAGGTCAACTAATGAACAAAATCAGCTCATTAACTATTCTTGGATTCCCCGCCAATCCTCGTCATTTCATCATGCCTGAAGACTGGAAAGGATATCCTAATAGCTTTAACCACGATACTGAATAGTCCACTAGCGCTCTCCATATGAGCCTTCTTTGTCCATTATCCCTGTACATAGTCTTCATCTTTTTTTTTGCTATGCCTTTAAATAATCATTTTAGACACAGCGCTATTCTTCTACACCTGTCTTCCATACTACTTGTCTTCTAAATTTAGAGCGCCTAACTTTGCTCCCTCTACTTTCTTTAAAAGACTGTAAACCCTATAAAAAATTCATAAATAAACTTTAAATCATAAAAATTTACCACCTTTACTGCAATACAAAAATACACAATGTAAATAAGAATTGAACTGTAGAGCACCCCATCTATAAATTGGTATTCCACTCCTGGTTAGTTAACTCATTAGCTAAAATCCCAGTGTCTTTTGCGTTTACATGGTATGCATCTCCTTTAATCCAATTTCTTATCTCGTCATGTCCCCTCGAACAATGAAAATATAAGATTTCATGTTCCTCTACACCCTCATCTGAGCACTTATGCCAGTTTCCTGTTCAGCCATAGTCCACCTAACTTCCAGTTAGCGCCCTCTATCCATCACAACTATGTCAAATCCTCCTGTGAGTCCTCTTAGAAAAACAAAGCTTAAAATAACTTGTTACTTTAACCTCTTCCAGGAGGTAACATAAAATATCATAAAAAAACCACAAAAGAACATTGATAGTTTAGCCTCCTCCCGGAGGTCATTCTGGTAGTTTTTCCTCATTCCAGAGGTTATCTTGCATCACTTGAACACCCCTTGGGTAGAATTTTTTGATCTGATCTGCAGCCACATGTCGCTTCCATTCAGTACCATCCAGCTCCTCAAGTAAGTAAGACCCCCCAGTTATCTTTTTCTTATCCTATAAAGACCATTCCATCTGTCAGCAAACATCTTTCCCCATTGGCTTTCTAAACTTCTATTATAAAACAAAACCAAATCTCCTGGGTTCAATGGCTTCCTTAACTTATGCGCTAAATGCTTATCCCAATATTTAACTGACTTGTCCTGAATCTGCATCATTTTATCATATGCCTTCTCCACAAACTCGTCCTTTCTTTCAAGCTGCGCTACACTCGATAGAATTAAATCTTCAGTCGAGCACTCTTGATCCCAGTCACATCCTAGAAATGATCCAGCCTCTAGATCAATAGGTAATACCACCCCTTGACCAAACATAAGTTCATATGGTGAAAACCCTGTTGTCCGTTTAACTTAAATCCTGTCCGCAAACAAAACTAATGGCAAGTAGTTCTTCCACTTTGCCCCATTGTTCCCACATAATTTAACTAGCGCATCCTTTATAACTTGATGCCCTCTTTCTACCATCCCCTCTGATTCAGGATAATATGGTGTTGCAACTCGTAACCTTGCACCAATACCTTTGACTACCTCTTGGAATTATCCAGAAAATTCAGGGCCACCATTTACGGTAACCATCTTCATCACCCCATACCTATAAACCCATTCTTTCTTCAAGAGTTCAGCTACAATACTCGCATTAAGATTTACCAACGGCGCTGCTTCAACCCATCCTGATAGATCATCCCTGGCTACTACCAAGTATTTAAAGCGTCCTTCTTTTATATGAACTGCATCTAAACTGACCCTACCAAAAACAGTATCTTTGCCCGTTGCTCTACCTTTCTCTTTTGGCTTTCTGTAACTCCTACTCTGACATTCAGGACAAGATTTGACCCAATCTCTTACTTCATTCTTCATATTGGGCAACCAGAATCTTTCCCTAACTCTGCAATACGTCTTGTCTTGACCTCTATGTCCTAAATTCTCATGTAACTCCCTGAGTATCTTCTCCTTCCTTTTCCTAGTTTGAACAACTAACTGAGGAAATGAAGCTTGATCCTTTCATAACTTCCCATCTTTAATAAAATAGCCTTTAGTGCGCTTCTCAATATTGTGCCAAACCTTTTTATCGCAAAAATCTGGTGGACTACTGCCTTCCAGATATAACCTTAACAACTCTACTCCCTCATCTGTAGCTGCTTCGTCTTCAGAATACTCTTCCTCTTCAGTATGAGTACTACTATCTTGACTTCCCCTTGAATCATCTTCATCATCTAACTCTTCCACTGCCTTGCCTAGCGCACTCCTTGTCGCTACGTTAGCTTCAGCATTCCCTAAATCCAGTTGCAGACTAACTTTGCTAAAAACATCCTTCGCATCATCAACATCTAGTTTTATATCTTTATGGACATTCCACGCTACTAGTTTATTGTCATTGCGGAAGACCTTGCCAAATCTTTCATAACAATAATCTATCCCACTTACCAATCTCTTATCTTCTTCAAATTCTTTGGCTTCCAAGTCTTCTTCACACAATGGTCTTCTAGATAATGAATCTGACATAGTGAACGATATTCCCGGCTTATGGACTAAATCAAAAGAAAACAAATAAATCTAGGCCACCCACCTCGTCATGGGTGCATCTGGTAAACTTGGGCTACTAATCATTTGCACCAACAATAGCGCATCAACCTGCAACTCAAAATGTTGCCCCCAAAGCATCCATTTTAGCTTCTTAAGTATCTTTGCTACTCTGCATAACTCCAGCTTAGACTGAGAGTAACTAGACTCTAATCTAGTAAAAGTCTTAGATTCATAAAGGAAAGGTCTATCATTACCTTCCTCATCCTCCTGCATCAAAACTGTGCCCACTGCAGACACACTAGAATCCACCGTTAGAGTAATTTTCCCAGAGCATGGTCCATACTCCAATCTCTTCAAAAGAATATCTTTTCCTACAATCCTTTTCAACAAATCAAATGACTCATCGCATTCCTCCATCCAATCCCATACAACATCTTTTCTCGTTAAGCGTCTTAAAGATGAAGACAACAAAGCAAAATCTCAAATAAAAATTCATACATATGTACAAATGCCTAAAAATCCTTTAACTTACGTAGTATTTCTTGGCCTCAGCCATGTAAGCACCTTATTCTTCTCCTTTTCAGCAATGATCCTCCCTTCCTTGCATACCACATGTCCCACTATATCTAGCGCTGGAACACAACAAGCAAATGTGGATCCAGAGATTGTTAATCCTGCCTCTCCTATCCTGAATAGCACTCTTTCCAGAGTAAGTGCATATTTGCAAACAAACCTTCTAATATATGGATTCTCCTCTAACACTTCCCCA
Source organism: Hemileia vastatrix (assembly GCA_030280995.1). Taxonomy (NCBI): domain Eukaryota; kingdom Fungi; phylum Basidiomycota; class Pucciniomycetes; order Pucciniales; family Zaghouaniaceae; genus Hemileia; species Hemileia vastatrix. Next base: position 17,415,870 of record JASXTE010000015.1, read on the forward strand.
TTGTAATCTCTGGCTGGTCCTTTTATACCACCATCATCAATGAAAATTCCCACATGATCTGGAATTTCATCCTGAAATATCCACATCATCTGTGCTTGGTATACCGCCACAGAATTTGTTGCGCCCTGAAGTTACCTTGTCAACCTGAAGCTCCCCAGTGGGGTTTCAAACGTAGTCATGGGTCTGGATGATTCGTCCAATTTGCGCTCATCGTATCCTCCCATAATATCACCTAATCCGTAACATGCACTTCCGGCAAAAGAATCCACAAACTCCTCCGGCGTTGGTGGCATTCCTGCGTCCTTTACCGTAACCTTTTTCATCTCCCTAATATCATGAACAACCCTTAATTTACCATTGTGTTTAACAACACAAAACACTGGACTTGAATAACTAGACATAGACTGTTTATACAAGCCAGACCTTAACTTTCCCCTAATTAATTCCATATACTCTTCTCTTATAGCCACTAGTATTGGAAAAGCCTTCTTTTGCCACGGCACATGAGGTATAACTTGAACAATATAAGGTTTACCATAAGAGTGTTTCAACAAACCCCTTTCCTCTTCAGAAAAAGCAATAGCCTTTTCTCTGAGAACCATAACATGTAACAACAACTTCTTTTCTTCCTGCGACAACCAATCCTCTGGTCCAAAATTAACCATCTGAAGCCTCTCCATTGTGATTTTACTAGTAGGCGCAAATTCAGGTGTCAACTTTGTTAAAGGAGTATCATAAGGATTCCTAGACAGTGCCGGCCTCTGCAAAGGAGGATTCAAATCCGGCATTGGTACATTTACTGGTTAAACCTTGACAGCCACTGGTTTATACTTAGATTCTAAACAGCACTTGCTGCTCCCTTCATTACTTAAAATCAAACCCTTTTTAATATAACTACATGTTACACCTAAATCCTGTTTTTGTCTTTTCTTTTTAATATAAGTATAAAAAAATCCATAATCAAAGAAATCAAAAAGCTTAGGTATAATACATTCTACTGTAGTATTCCCAAGACACCTATGAAGTACCGCTTTACATATCCCTTCTTGTTGAACTGACTGGTCACTATCCAGGTTCCTCTCATCCTGTGAGATAGTAACACCTAAAATGCCAGTCCCTAATGAAAATGTTGGCGCCTTCCTGGATGTCACCCTATCTCGTCATCTGAGACTTCCTCATAAAACTCTCTTTCATTCTCTAACCGCGCAGCTCCAGAGTACTTAGTTTCCCAGCCACCATCCTTAGGCGCTACTAAGACTGCTGTTACTGGAACACCATCATCACCCATAATCCTTATTCCAATAGTCTTATTCAAACAATAATCAATAGTTGCAGAATAATCCATTAAAAATGGTGTTGTAGACTGTTCTAAAGTACTAAGCAGTAGACACAATGCAAGATGGGTTGGTTCTCCTTTTCAATTTCTAAAAAGAAGCGCCTGCTACTCTTATTTTTAAAGACAGCGCAATAATGTGTAACACTAATTTTTGATTAGAAAGTTTATAAGATGAGAGATGAGTTTTAGAGATCAGGAAAACAAGTATTACTATCTGGATATTTCTATTCTTAATAAGCACTAATATCCACAGCTACTTTCTCTTGAAGAATTCTCTTTGAATATGCCTTATTACAGCAATAAAATAACTCTAATAATAGTTACTCCTACTAAATCTATATATTGTCTCTATGTTGCGCTCTTTCACTATACTAAATGAAATACACACACAGACACACAAATGATAAAAGACTCAGAAAATATCTCTAATTCACTATTCTATTTTACTTATATATATATATATTTCTTCTCTCTCTCTGTGTGTGTAAAAAGCTCCCTATCTCTATCAAATAGTCCTCCTTTTTATATTTTTCCAGTACTCAAGACACAGTTTGCTAGTGGATCTTCAGCGCTGGTTCTAGCGCCTTATTAGTAAAATAATAGCTAATCTATTAGTAACTAAGTACACTTCTTGTAACAACTACAGCACCTAAAACATACCCTATGATTACTAATGCTAGTATTAACTTGTTTCACTCATACTCCACATATGCGTTTTTGACTCTACCTTGGTTTTTGTTTCAGCGCTATTTTCAGTTTTGACCCATTCTAACACTGATCCTAGCCGCCTTGACTCTTGGGTAGTTTTGTGATTGAGTCCCCACTCTCCTTTTTTTAATACTAAGTTCATAGTCTTGGCAATTCGCTCAACTAGTTAGCCTCCCTTATTACCTGTTTCAGTAAGTTACCTGACTAGCCGCGGTACAGTATACTATGCACTTGAATTGTCCTCAAGTCATAACTCTTTTCTTAATGTGTAACACATAATTATTGGAAAGTTCAAATCCATATTGTTTAGCGCTTTATGGTCCTAAATTAATAACACACAATTCCCCATTGTGCAGCACATCTTGCTACAAAATCCAAGCGCACAGACTCTTAATCCTTTTCCACGCTTCCATTCCCTTTGTTCTTTGAAACACGCAAATACATATTATATTTTAGCACTTCCTACTGCCCTAACTTCCTTTGTTTTTCCTGGACTACGCGCACTGATTGGTCTAAAATTATGCAACCTGCAAGGCGTGTACCACATCCTCCCTCTACTTGCGACTGTCCCCAGGAGCCCATAAATACCTGCGTCTCGCAGTGTTTTCTTCCTCCATCTTCTGTCTTCTTCTCCTATTTATCATCCTCTTCTCTTATAATGAATACTAGAAGTACCAATCTTAACACTGAAAATACTGCCAATTTCATGGACGCAATTTGACAGTTTGTGCGCACTCAGCCCCCTGCTGCTTCACTAACAACGCCCATAACTACACTGATGGGTGGGACAAGATGCACCCGCTGCATCGAAAATGGCATAACTCCTTGTCATTTCTCAAAAGCCAGCCGTGGCAATAATTTCTTCACTGTAAGTCATCTTCACTTTCCTTCCTTGTTGTTACTAACCTTTCATTTCTTTCACCTTTTTTTTTGTTTTAGTCATGCAATTACTGAAAGACACGCAAAAAGAAGTGTAGTTACAATGGGCCGCCCACCGTTGCACGCCTGGACCCTAACGCTTCAACTACTAACATGATGAGTCAAATAACCATCAAGGGCCCAGTGCCTGCTCCTGTTACCCCACCTGGTAACAAACAAACCAAGGTTGGTTACCGCAAACCTACACCCAGTAGCGTCGCTTCTGTCCCAAGATCTCTCTTTTCAGAGGAAAGTACTGTAAGTCTTCTTTTCCTACTTCTTCCTTTCTTAATCCTAACATTTTCTTTCTCTTTTTTTTTTTTCTATTTTAGAATGCGCCAGGCACACCTTACGCTGAAACGCCTCCACCTCCAAACGTTCCTCAATTCCTTCCAGCCTTGGAAGAAGACCCTGTCTGGGATACTGTGCCTATTCCGGAGTGTACTCCTTGTATACCCACCCCTGACTGGACAACTATGCAGCCGGTCTTCAATACCATCATCCCGGACAAATGGCCCGTTGAAACTACTCCGTAAATCGATGATGAAGAGCCTGCTGCCACTCAAAACTGGGAATTCGCAGAGCAAATTGCCTGCTCTCCATAAGATGCGACCATGCGTCGTATGAACAACATGCTAACTGCCGTCGAAGGATTCCTCGAGGCGTTCCCTGTTTATACTTGCGCCAAGTATAACAAACGAAAACAGCTAATAACCACCTTGCAACAAAACATGAAAGAGGCTGTTTACAACTGGGCTTTCTGCGTTCCAATCTTTGATGACACAGAATACTAAAAAAAATCTTCCTTGTATATATTCCCTGTAAATTGTATATTACCCTGTAAAAAAACTGTAATATTATTATTTTTATTTTCCCTTAATTTTCCTATGAGAATTCTACAACTGCGAGATGAGTTGCCTTCAAAAATTATCATCTTTTTTCTAAGCAGCACCCTTCTACTAAATGCCTATGAATGATGAAACGACAATAATAAATAAAATAAAAAAATAACAACTTGAGGTTGTTGCTACTTTCTATAGCAGCAAATACTTCCCCTGCGTTGTACATGCATGCGCTCTCTTGTAATCTTCAGATCTTCGCAATGTATGACTTTCCCTTGACTGCAACAGATTTGCCTTCCCTTGGGTCCTTCATTATGATGAAAATTTTTCCCTATCTTCTTAGAAACCATCCAGCGCTCAAGTCAAACATGGTGCACTGGTGACTTCTCTATAATGCCATGTTATCTTATAAATAGCCCTTCTAATAACCTAGATCTCTTTCATCCAAATATTATGACTCAATATCGTACCGTCCCAAAAGATCAAGCGTGCTTGTTTTGTAAACGCCGCAACTTTCATTGTACATTTTCTAAACCTTGGGGGTATGCCTCCTTTAGACCTGCCTGTGACAATTGCTTTACATACCACAAAACTTGCAATATCTCTTTAAACCAGAATACTCCTCTGCATACTGGTTATATTTTCTTTCCACCTAGCTCTACTAGTAGTGCCCCCATAGCTACAACCACTAGTCCCACTATTTCCGCTAATAATAATGTTCCTTATGAATCTCCATCGCTTCCTAGTTTTCCCAGGCGCAAAATATCTATTCAGCCTAGCGCTACACCTTCTTCCTCTCCGAGCTCCAATGCTTCTATGCGCTCAGGCTCCACTGCAGCTGCTCCTTACGCGGTTACCATTACTTTGCCATCAGCGTGCCCACAAAACTTATTAGCAAGTAAGTATCCTTTATTATACTTACGCTTCCTTTACCCACTGACTCTTTTTCAGGCTTCAATGAATCCATCTCCCTGGGATGGGTTCCTATTCCTTTACCCTTAGTCCATTGCATGCAAATGTTTTCCAGACTTTGTCTTATATATGACGCTATGTCTCTATCCTACTCTAATGCACCAGCTTTTTCTGAAGCTGAACTTGAAGCTCGCTATACCCATATAGAAATGATATGTCAGCTAATGAACAAAATCAGCTCATCAACTATTCTTGGATTCCCCGCCAATCCCCGTCATTTTGTCATGCCTGAAGACTGGAAAGGATATCCTATTAGATTTCACTCTGATACTGAATAGCCCACTAGCGCTTTTCCTTATGAGCCTCCTCTGTCCATTCTCCCTGTACATAGTCTTCATATATTTGTCATGCTATGGCTTCACATAATCTTTTTAGAAATGGCGCTATTTTATTACACCTGTCTTCCATACTATAGAGCGCCTAACTTTGCTCCCTCTACTTTCTTTAAAAGACTGTAAACCCTAAAAAATTCATAAATAAACCTTTATATCATAAAACTTTACCACCTTTACTGCAATACAGCAATATACCATGTAAAATAAGAATTGAACTGTAGAGCGCCTCATCTATAAATCGCTATTCCACTCCTGGTTAGTTAACCCATTAGCTAAATCCCCAGCGTCTTTTGCGTTTTCATGATACACATCTCCTTTAATCCAATTACCTATTTTGTCATGTCCCCTCAAACAATGAAAATATAAGATTTCATTTTCCTCTACACCCTTATCTAAGCGCTTGTGCCAGTTTCCTGTTCAGCCATAGTCCGCCTAACTTCCAGTTAGCGCCCTCTATCCATCACAACTGTATCAAAGCCTCCTGTGAGTCCTCTTAGAAAAACAAAACTTAACATAACTTGTTAGTTTAACCTCTTCCCGGAGGTATTATTCTGGTAGTTTTTCCTCCTCCGGAGGTTATCTTGTATCACTGGAACACCCCTTGGGTAGAATCTTTTGATCTGATCTCCAGCCACACGTCGCTTCCACTCAGTACCATCCAATTCCTCCAGTAAATAAGACCCCCCATTTATCTGCTTTCTTATCCTATATGGACCGTTCCATCTGTCAGAAAACATCTTGCCCCATTGGCTTTCTAAACTTCTATTATAAACCAAAACCAAATCTCCCGGGTTCAATGGCTTCCTTAACATATGCGCTAAACGCTCATCCCAATATTTAACTGACTTGTCACGGATCTGAATCATTCTATCATATGCCTTCTCCACAAACTTGTCCTTTCTTTCAAGCTGTGCTACCCTCGCTAGAATTAAATCTTCAGTCAAGCGCACTTGATCCTAGTCACATCCTAGAATTGATCCAGCCTCCAGATCAATTGGTAATACCGCCCTTTGACCAAACATCAGTTCATACGGTGAAAAACCTGTTGTCCTTTTAACTGAAATCATGTCCGCAAACAAACCTAATGGAAAATAGTTCTTCCATTTTGCCCCATTATTTCCACATAGTTTAACTAGCGCATCTTTTATAACTTGATGCCCTCTTTCTATCATTCCCTCTGCTTCAGGATAATATAGTGTTGCAACTTGTAACTTTGCGCCAATGCCTTTTACTACCTCTTTGAATTCTCCAGAAAATTCAGCGCCACCATCTACGGTTACCTTCTTCATTACCCCATACCTGTAAATCCATTCTTTCTTCAAAAATTTGGCTACATTACTCGCCTTGAGATTTACAAACAGCGCTGCTTCAATCCATCCTGATAGATCATCCCTGGCTACTACCAAGTATTTAAAGCGTCCTTCTTTTATATGAACTGCATCTAAACTAACCCTACCAAAAACAGTATCTTTGCCCATCGCTCTACCTTTCTCTTTTGGCTTTGTGTAACTCCTGCGCTGACATTCAGAACAAGATTTAACCCAATCTCTTATTTTTTTTCATATTGGGCCACCAGAATCTTTCCCTAACTCTGCAATACGTCTCATCTTGACCTCTATGTCCTAAATTCTCATGTAACTCCCTGAGTATCTTCTCCTTCCCTTCCCTAGTTTGAACAACTAACTGAGGAGACAAAGCTTGATTCTTCTATAACTTCCCATTTTTAATAAAATAACCTTTAGCGCTCTTCTTAATGTTGCGCCAACCCTTTTTATTGAAAAAATCTGGTAGACTACTACCTTCCAAATATAACCTTAACAACTCTACTCCTTTATTAGTAGATGTGTCGTCTTCAGAATACTCCCCTTCTTCGAGATGAGTACTACTGTCTTGACTTCCCCTTGAATCATCTTCATCATCTGACTCTTCCACTACCTCACCTTGCGCACTTCTTGTGGCTACGTTAGCTTCAGCATCCCCCAAATCCTGTTGCAGACTACCCTTGCTACAAACATCCTTTGCATTGTCAATATCTATTTTTATGTCTTTATGGACCTTCCCCATTACTAGTTTATTGTCATCACAGAAATTACTGTTAAATTTTCATAACAATAATCCATCCCATTTACCAATTTCTTATTTTCTTCCAATTCTTCCGCTTCCGAGTCTTCTTCACACAGCGGTCTTCTTGACAATGAATCCGGAATAGTGAAAAATTTTCCTGGTTTATGGACTAAATCAAAAGAAAACAAATTAATCTGCCCTACCCACCTTGTCATGGGTGCATCTGGTAAACTCGGGCTACTAATCATTTGCACCAACGATAGCGCATCAACCTGCAGCTCAAAATGCTGCCCCCAAAGCATCCATTGTAGCTTCTTAAGAATCTTTGCTACTCCCAATAACTCCAACTTGGACTGAGAGTACCTGGACTCCACTTTGGTAAAAGTCTTAGACTCATAAAGGACAGGTCTATCATTACCTTCCTCATCCTCCTGCATCAAAACTGCACCCACCACAGACACACTAGAATCTACCGCTGTGGTAGCCTAAAGTTTAGTATGGCACCTAAGTACGTAAATGGAGTTATTACGGCATGCAAGATTGGTGTTATTATTTTTATATAAAAGGGTTTTATTTAATTTATTTGAGTTTTAAATATGAAGAAATTGGTCACGAGCGAATGCCTACACAAAAACAATTTATTTTACGGAGAAAACTTATTTTTACGGTCTGAAAAATTTATAAGTATCAAGTCCAGTCACTCAAGAACCTTGGGAAATTTTCCCAGAATTTTTACTATTTTTCTTATATTTTTAAATGAATTTTAAAGTTTTATAGAAATATTTACGTTTTCAGAAATTACTTAACTTTGATGAATTTTCACGGGGTAATTAGAGCTGCGCAGACTGCGAAAATTAGTTGGTATGTAAAGGGGACGTAGCTCTATCATGTGTTATTTTTCTAGATTTTTTATTATAGTTTTTAAGGTTCTAATTGAGTCCGGAGGTCCAGACGAACTCCGTATGGACTCTGCTTTGACTCCGTACGGGCTCCGGATTGACTCTGGGAGAGCTCTGGAGGGGAAAACTTAGGCATGTGACTAGGAATACTTAAGCGCCTCTCAAACTCGAAATTGAGAGGGGGGACACAACATACAGCTTAATCATTAACCACCACGGTCTCATTTTTTATTACTCAACAAATTAAATAAATTTGTAATACCCTTATAACTCTATATTCTATATATAACATTTTAGAAATACTACTCAACAATTTAAATCACACTTCATACAGGGTATCTTTAGAAAGGTCTTCATCACTGGGACTTGATTATTGCTGTCTCATAAAAATTCAAATAATTAAAAAAAACATAAAAGTCAATCTTTTCAGATCTTTCACTGGTACACCTTAATTGTTGTAATCAGTATTTCTTTTCTCAACAGCCACAATCATTAAATCTCAATAAGCGTTAATTATTTTAGAGTTTCATTATTTTATCAATCAGAACCAAGTAGACTTGTTAGCTTAGTGATTTAGAATATCCATTTTGTTATTTTATTGGAAGGATGGGGTTTTCAGCTAAATCCACATATCTCCTCCGGATTCTGCTTACAGCAAGGCGACTGTAAGAGTTTACCTTACCATAGTTGGTGCCCAACATGGGGTTCAATTTCTCTAGATTTCTTTAAAGACTTACTTGGATCAAGAACGTTCTTAGCCTGCAAGAGGCTTATTTTCTGGAACTCTAATTGGATCTTTGTTAATGGCCTGCAAGAGGCTTGTTATTTTATCGATTGTTAACGCTTTTTATTACTTATTGGGATGTCTTCTTCTGCTGTTGCATCTGGATCTTCTAACCCTCTTACTCCCTCTGTTAGGATTGTTTCTTGGGATGGCCCAAAGTTTGATGGGGAGGAGGTTAAATGGTTCATTAGCAGTTATGAAGCTGCTGCTGCTGTTGATGGTGCTTCTCATGTGGATATGATGAAGCAAGTTAGGTTTTTTATTGCTGATAGGGAGGTGGAAAAAGAGGTTATTGCTATGCAGGCATTCAAGGACAAGGATTGGGTTAAGCTTTCTAAAGCTATGGTTGATAGATGGGGTGTTAGGTTTACTATGATGGACCTCAATAAAATTGTTGGAGACTGGCAAGCAAAAGGTGGAGTTTCTTCTATGGCTGACTTCAAAAAGCTCTGTGTTCAGTTTGATGAAGTGGTGGAATATCTCATATTGGTGGATGAGTTAGTGCATGAGAATCAAGCAAAAGATTTGTTTTGGACAGCATGCAGCAGGGATATTCGTATGGACGTCTTGAAGGATCTTTCAAGAAAAGATTTGATGAAGGAACTGCCTAATGGTGAGCAGAAACTTCCGGCTCTGGAGGTTATCAAAGAGAACATTCAAGCCCATCTAAAGTTATTGGCGTTGGACAAATATCAAGAGTCATGCACTCAATATGTTAGCAAGGTTAGCGAAGTTTTGGCCAAAAACAATGATATTATGGTCAAAGCCCAGGAGGCCAAGAAGGCTCAAATGGGATTACCTGCTGCTAAAGTTGAGGGCAATGTAGATAATAAGATGGTTGATCATTTGGCCGATTTAACTAAACAATTAAAAATATTTGTTCAAGAAACTCAGAAGGCTAACAAGGCCCCAATCGCTTCTTCGTCGACGTCGACTTCTTATCAGTCCAGAGGTTATGAACGTCGAAATTATAATGGCAATAATAATGGTAACCGCTTCCCAGGCAATGGGAGAAATGGTGGGAATGGTGGTAATGGATATAGAGGTGGCTACGATTAGCCAAAGGTGTGCTCCTATTGTAATAGGAGGGGGCACAGAGCAACAGTTTGTTTTGCTCTTGATAAGGATATGGATGCTGGGCGAGTTTTATTTGATGGTAAAGTTTATAAATTTCCTGATGGTTCGTTCATCAAGCCCAGTGATGGACAGTCTCCTTCTGATTTGGTCAGAAGAAGTTTAACGGCTGAAAGGAGAGCCAGATTTGAAGAGGTGACGGATGAAGATGTTAATGCCAATGGTGGTAAAGCTGAAAAGGGCAAGGAGAAAGAGGTCAGTAAAGCCACATTTTCTACTTCTTTTGGTGGTTTAGAGCTGGCGACGGTTGCCCAGGTGGAGGGTAGCTGTATGGCTGGCAAATACGATGTTAATGCTGCTAGAAGAGCAGCTGCTACTAAGGCGAAAAGTAGCATTCAGAGCCAATTGAGGGCTAATCCTGGCAAGGCCAATAAAAAAGTGAACCCTTACTCTAAGGACAAGAATTCTAGTGCTCAAACTGCAGCCAACAAATTGAACCCTTACTCTAAGGACGAATTATATAAAATGCAGAAGGGGATTGCTGATATGGGGCCCCCTAGTTATGGAAAGTTTGATTTAAATGGTGAGCCTATGCCAGAGGATGATTTGGATTCTGAGGAGGACGTACCGTTGGCGTCTCTACCCAGACCAAGTTTTAGCGGTCCCATCCCAATGGAGGGAGTAAGAAGGACTAGCAATGGATCAGGATTAGTGCAAGAAGCTGGTGACGGAGTTAGGGTTATAGAAAGTGAAGATGTTATAATGGGGGGTGAAGATGGCTCAGTTGGACCTCAAGAGGTACCCAGGGCCAAGGTTGTTAAATCAAAGGTCCAGTATGAGCGGTCAGTAGTTTCTGGTCAAGCTAATGCGATGGACGCAGTTTTGAATAGGGTGAATCAACTGCAGATTCCCTTATCTTTAGGGGAGTTATTTACGATTAGTCCGGCGCTTGCTGAAAAGCAAAAGAAGCATTTGACGAGGCGTCGGGTTTCCACTGGAGAGGTGGAATATATTTGTGAAAATGCTGAAAAGTTTGGGGAAGATGTAGATACACATTTTTCCGCTCCCCTGGGTTACCTGGTGGTAACTCTTAACGGTAAAGAAGTAAAGGCCTTGGTCGATTCAGGGTCTCAAATTAATTTAATTTCATTGGAGCAAGCGACGAGTATAGGCTTACCAATTAAAAGTGGCACTGGGGGAAACCTCAGAGGCATTGGAGGGCATGCAACAGAGCTGATGGGTACAGCTGAGCATGTCAGGTTAGGCATTGGTGGATCTGTTGGTAAGGTTCACTTTTATGTGGCCAGAGGAGCAGTCAAAACTGTACTTGGTGGTCCTTTATGATGGATTTTGAGGCCAGGATAGGGTATCAAGCTGGCATGGGGATTAGTTTGGAGATCACTGGTGAAGATATGCGGAGGTTACGTATGTGGTTAGCACCTCCTGGAGATGAAGGTTGGGAAACACAGCCAGGGATTACTACTCTGTGCCAGTGTTGTGTTTGCACCAAGAAGCGGCATATAAAACGGACGGCTTCTGGTGAATTATGTTTGTTGGAAAGGGATGAATGCCCTCATTTTTTGGGGTAGCAGGGGCTGATCACTCTAATGTTGTAATCTCTCCTCAGAATGAGATCCCGGATTGCAATAGGTCAGCTCACTTGGAGATAATTCAAGTGGATTCTCAATTATTTTCTGTTAATATTACTTTGGAGTGCAAATACGTTTTGGACTTTTCTATATGTTTATTGGATTTACCCTGTTTTTCTATTAAATTTAAAAATGGTGAAAAAGGCAAAATGGGCCAAATTAGGTTGGATAAAGATTGGAAGGGTATGTTTTATGACCTCCAGCAAGAGGGTAAACTGCAAAAATCTTATCAAAATCCAATAAAAAATCTCAGTATAATTAAAACACAAAAAAATAATTTTTGTGAAAATGTTATTCCGGACCTCCAGCAAGAGGTTAAACTGCAAGTATCTCCTTCTATTTTGGGCCTCCAGCAAGAGGTTAAACTGCGAAAATCTCATCAAAACTCGATTAGAAATCTCAGTATAAGTAAAACACAAAAAAATAATTTATGTGAAAATTTTATTCCGGGCCTCCAGCATGAGGTTAAACTGCAATTATCTCCTTCTATTCCGGACCTCCAGCAAGAGGGTAAACTGAAAAAATCACATCAAAATACAATAAAAAATCTCAGTATAATTAAAACACAAAAAAATAATTTTTGTAAAAATTCAATTCCGGTCCTCCAGCAAGAGGTTAAACTGCCAACTTTCTTTACGGGCGATTTACTGTTGGATAAGGGAAGCAAAGGTGTTGGAAAATCTGTTTATAAATTAAACGAGGGAAAGGAGAAAAGGGTAAAATTTAAAAATGAAATAAAATATTTTTCTAATTTTTCTTATTCTGATTCTGGCGATGAAGAAGATTCATTTGATGAAATTTTTAATGGCGATACAAAAGTAAATGTTATACCTCAAGCTTATTTAGATGTAGACGCAGCCAAATATAAGAAGGTATCAAATAAAGTTCGACCTATTAATGAACTGCTACCTGCTGAATTAAATCCACCTTTGAGAAGACCAAGGTTATCAAGAGATCCTTATGAAAGTCCCTTGGTAAAGAAACCGCCTGAATTTTCTGAGACTTCAAGAATCACTTTTGAGAGACTGGGTGTTGTTAATTTTGGACCTGATGGTTGGTTGTCTGGAGAAGAGAAGAAGTTGTTGTTGGATGTGATGGTCAAGCGCGAGAAGGCCATTGCTTTTGTAGAAGAGGAGAGGGGTGTGTTGAAGCATTCCTATGGGGAGCCTTACAAGATTCCTGTGGTATGTCATGAACCGTGGCAGCAGAAACCGATTCCTATTCGGGCTGCATTAAAAGAAGCCTATATTGAAGTTGTCAGAGAACGGATACGCACTGGACTGTATGAGCAATCAACATCAAGTTATTCTAGTCCGGTATTTTGTATCAAGAAACCAAATGGCAAGCTTAGAGTTGTTCATGATCTTAGGGAATTAAATAGGGTTACAATAAAGGATGCTGGGATACCTCCTAGTGCTGAGGAGTTTGTTGAAGCGTTTGCAGGGAGAGTGTGTTTTGGTTTGGGAGATATTATGGGTGGATATGATGAGAGAGAGTTACATCTGGACTCAAGGCCTCTCACTACATTCGATACACCACTTGGACGTTTACAGTTAACAAGATTACCTCAAGGAGCAACAAATTCGGTTGCAGTTTATCAAGCTCAGATGGCTTGGATCCTTCAAGACAAAATTCCACAATATGCTGGAATCTTTATAGATGATGGAGGAATTAAGGGACCAACAACCGACTATGATAACCAGGTGTTGGAAGAGAATCCCGGGATACGCAAATTCATTTGGGAGTTTGCAATTACTTTAGAAAGAATCTTGTTTCGAATTGAAGAGGCTGGTTTAACTATTTCAGGTTCAAAATTTTCATGTTGTGTGCCAGCCCTAGAAATATTAGGCCATGTTGTATGTAGAGAGGGTAGGATTATGTCCAAGAAGAAAGTTAACAAAATTCAGTCCTGGCCAAGACCCAAGAATACGACCGAAGTTAGAGGGTTTTTAGGCGTTTGCGTATATGTTAGAATGTTTATCAAGGACTTTTCTTCATTGGCAGCTCCATTGAGACGGTTAACGAGAAAGGATGCAGACTGGGAGTGGGATGAAGAGTGTGAGAAGGCGTTTGTGAAGTTGAAGGAGGTTGTAGGGAAGGATTTAGTCCTGCACAAGTTGGATTATTGAAAAGAAGCTGGCAGAATTTATTTAGCAGTTGATTCAAGTCAGGTTGCAGCTGGGGCGGTTCTGTCTCAGATGGATAAAGCTGGTTACATCAGGCCAGTTAGGTATGAATCTGTAGTATTTACTGAGGTCGAATCAAGATATTCTCAACCAAAATTGGAATTATGTGGTGTGGCAAAAATACTGAAGAAACTTCAGCATATTTTGTGGGGGAAACATTTTGAGTTGCAAGTGGATGCAAAATCTTTAATCCAGATGATTAATTCCCCAAGTTTACCGAACGCACCCATGACGAGATGGGTAGCTTGTATTCAACATTTTTTGTTTGATTTAGCTCATAAGCCTGGCAAAACTTTTACTATGCCAGATGGTTTATCAAGGAGACCACCCACTGAAGAAGATTCAGACTCAGATAAGTTCGATGAAGATATAACTATTATCAAAGCCAGCACTAAAGGAGCTGAAGACTTTCCATACCTCCCCCATGAGGTTAAACTGGCAGGACTATTGTGTTTAGATTATGGTGATGATGACCTCCACCAAGAGGATAAACTGGAAAATAGTTTTTATGTTAATAAAGGTGTTGGAAAAGGTGTAGATAAATTTGGTAGAAAGGAGGTAGAAGAAGATGTGGTGTATGTAGAGGAAGATGGATTGGTAGTGTGGGATAGTAGTAATTTAAGGAATGGTGTATATGTTGGAGAATTAGAGAATTTAAATAAAAAGGTGGATAAAGAGAAAGAGGTATTTTTGAATACGGTTTATGAAGGATACAAAGGTTCAGAAGAAAAACGTCAACATAGCTCGATTAAAGATTTATTTAGGGGTCAACGATTATTGGCTCATTCATGTGCAGGTGATATTGGTGATAGAGAAGTCCCTATTGATGTTATATTAATCGATTTTCAAGATGAAGTCTGGGGTCAGACTGGTTTTTATTTTTTGTTAGTCAAATATTTGTTGACTTTAGAGAGGCCAGAAGATTGTGAAGACGATGAATGGGCGGCTATCAAGAGGAAGTCATCTACGTTTTACCTATCTGGTTGACGTTTAATGAGGAGAAGGTATCCAAATCCTCAAGTAGTTATAACTCAACAGAAGGGGCAAGAATTAGTTTTGAAATCACTGCATGAAGATCTCTGGCATAGAGGCGTTGGAGAAACGTTTAGAAGAGTTTCTGATCAATTTTGGTGGCCTGGCATGAAGATGGCTGTTAAACAGTGGGTTCAGTCATGCGAAGAATGTCAAAGACAAAGTTATTTAAGGCCAAAAGAACCTGGACGCGCCACCGGTGAATATACGCTCTTTGGAAGAGTTAGTTTAGATGCCGATCATATAAAAGAGGGATGGTATAAATATTTAATAGTGGCCAGAGATAATTTATCTGCTTGGGTAGAGGCAGCGCCTCTTATTAATTTAACTGCCAAAAATGTGGCAGAATTTTTTTTGAATAATTGGGTATATAGGTATGGGGTGATGAAGTTGGTAACGGTAGATGGAGGTCCTGAATTTGGGACAGAGTTTAAAGAGGCCGTATTGAAAGTTGGATCAAAGGTTAGGGTAGCAACCCCATATTATCCTGAAGCTGAAGGCATGGTTGAAAGAAGGCATCAAGTTATTAAGGATGCTTTAGTTAAAATGTGTGGGACAAGTGCCGAAAAGTGGAGGCACTATTTACCTTTAGTTTTATTTGCTGATCAAATCACTGCCAAAAGGACGACCGGATTTTCACCTTATGAACTTGTTTTTGGACAGAAAGCAGTTTTACCGGTTGATTTAGAAGCTGAATCATATCTTGGAGTTGACTGGGATACGGTCAAAAATACTGAAGAATTATTGTGTGCAAGAATGATGCAGCTAGAAAAGAAAGAAGAATATTTAGAAAAGGCATATTCACGGATGATGAAGATCCGAAATCAATCAGTCAGATATTGGGATAAGCGGTTGGCACATCGATTAAGGAAACCTTTGAACCCAGGTGATATTGTCCTGGTGTATAATAGGAGTTTGGAAAGTCAGTGGGGAAAGATGTTTGCAGATAGGTGGAATGGACCGTATAAAATCAAGGAGCAAGTTTCTGGCGGTTCATATGTGCTAGAAGAGTTGGATGGAGTAGTATTGAAGAAGAGGGTAGCGGCCAATCAAGTGAAACGGTTCTATCCTAGAGGCACCAGGAGTGCCGAAGTCTACCTCCGCAATGAGGATAAACTATCATATTGATGAAATTTTATGGATTCCTCTGCAATGAGGATAAACTATGATATCAACAAAATTTTATGAATACCTCCGCAACAAGGATAAACTATCTTCTTTTTTATCAAAATACTTTACTATCGTTACACTGTATATGGGCGAAGAAACTATGATGAAACTTAACGAAATTCAAGAAGCCATTCTTTGAAATTTTCCAAAAACTTAAAATTCTTAAAATATGGGTGAAGATAGTGTTGGAAAATTTTTAAAAATTTATTGGAAGAAGTGTTCACAGGGGAACCTTCTTAATTTAATATTGGCAAGTGTGGGGGTAATTGATGGGCTGGCTGCTCTATACACAATTACCCCATAATGTTCGTTTCTAAAATTTTCCCTGTTTCTAGTTGAATCCTGGCTTTGTCTTTTAATTATAGGAAGTCCACTAAGACTATAAACTGGAACGAATCAAGAGACACCGCTCTCAACGCCGGATTCAAGATTCTTTTTATTTTATTTTGTTTTTGATTTTTTTATGTTAGATTGTGATTTCTTTTCTTTAATATATATTATGAATTATTGTAAAGGTGATGCTCACTGGTGGTCTCTAATCATTTTTATAAATTGGAGGGAGCCCACCCAGTGATCATCATTATAAAAATTATCTTCTAAAAACTTTCATTTATTTTCTTTCTTTTCAATTTCTCAAAATTGTGTAACCACATCAAGTTGCACTTGGATGTGGGTATGATGTTGAGGGTACGGCTCATCAAATGGCCAGGGGGCATCTTTTAAAATTTTTCCTTTTGAAATTTTTTTTATTATTACTTTTTTTATCTTTCTTTAAAAATTAAATTTTAACTTTTATTTCAAAACTATCTTTTCTAAATCTTTTATTTTAAACTAAAAACAAATTTTAAAAAAAATAAAATAAAATAAAATAAATAAATAAAAATAAAAAAATAAAAAATAAAAATAAAAAATAAATAAAAAAAATAAAAAATAAAAATAAAATTAAAATTAAATAAAAATAAAATAATTATAAAAAAAAAAATAATAAAAAATAATAAAATAAAAAAATTAATTAATTAAATCAAAATTATTATATTTCTCAGTTTTATTTTTTTAGTTTTCATTCTTTTTAGTTTTATTCATTTAGTTTAGACAGGAAACAGCGTCTAGGGGAACTCAATACCTATGAGATTTTACTTCAAGACATCTGTTAGTCCTCCAAGACTTTAAACTGGCTACTGTTCATAACATTCTTTAAGGTTTTTTATACATATTTTGGATCTGTTAGTCCTCCAAGACTTTAAACTGGCTACTGTTCAAGACTTTCCTTAAGGGTTTTATACAAATTTTGGAGCTGTTAGTCCTCCAAGACTTTAAACTGGCTAATTTTCAAGAATGTCATTAAAGATTTTATATTGGAGCTGTTAGTCCTTCAAGACTTTAAACTGAATTTCAAGGATAATCAAGATTTTATGGATATTTTTGGAGACGGATTTTTTTTATATAAATCAAATGTTAGGTCCACCAAGACCTTAAACTGGAGTGTTATCAAATGTTAGGTCCACCAAGACCTTAAACTGGACTGTTATCAAGCTGTTGGGTCCACCATGACCTTAAACTGGATTTATTATCGATCAAATGTTTGGTCCACCATGACTTTAAACTGGTAGTTCATTCATTGTTTAGTCCACTATGACTTTAAACTGGAAAAGTAATATCTGCAGGATAATTCAACAATTATTGGTCCACTATGGCCTTATACTGGATTACTTGTTGATCAAATGTTTGGTCCACTATGACATTAAACTGGATTATCAAATTTATTCAATCTTTGGTCAAGCCTAGGCCTTATTTAGGAATATATCAAGATATTTATGCACTTAAATGATCTTTGGTCCACCAAGACCATAAACTGGCAATCGATTATATGTTTGGTCTACAAAGACTTTAAATTGGAATGTCAATCTTGTTTGGATAACTCAATTCAATCTTTTAATTTATCACTGTCCACTAAGACTCTAAACTGGTTATTCAATTATTTCTGGAATTGGGTGCTGATAAGCTTTAGGAGGTTAAAATTTTAGGTGGTGATGATGCTAATGAAAGCATAATGGTTAATTAGGTGAAATTTGTGGCGCTCTAACATGGTCTAAAGTTAAAATTATTATTGGAAGCCTGGCAAAAGTATTTTATGGGTTTGCTGTATAGCAAAGTTTGAAAATTGTGATAAAGGAATCAGAAGTTAGGATGGTAGTTGGATTTTAGGGAATGATTTTTTTTAGTGCCTCAGTTTTAGGCCATTTTTGGTGTGAAGCTTGGAGGACCTTATGGCGAGATTGGAATCATAGAGTTCGGCTCAGTGGGGGGCCCTATGAGGTTGGAATCAGGAGTATTCGGCTCATAGGAAGATCCACTCTCTCAATGCTGTGACAAGAAGGAAGACTGGTATATGGGAGTCTGAAGGGATTCAAACCTTGCTCTCAGTAGTGGAATCATCACAAGATTTATATTATTTTATATTATGTTATATCAAGCCAGAGAAGAAAGAAAACAACATTTATGTTGAAAGTTAAAGAAGACCAAGCAAAAACAAAATTTTATCAAGTTATACTGTTAGAAAAGATAATTTCTTTGAAATTGTTCAACATCATTATCAAAGCTTTGCATTAAAATTCTTCTTTTCATGAGGTCTTCATGGTTATTAGCTGGAGTTTCTTGAAAATAGGCCAGCATTTTTCGTTTCAACTCATTAGTAAAGTCAAGAAAAAGATAGCGATGAAAATTTGGATAATGATTGATATAGTCCATCTTCACTCTACCAACATCATCAGTGTTGCTTATTTTGACAGCTAGAAGTTCAAATATGTTATTAAGTCATAGGTTTAGTCAATTTTGATTAAAAGTTTTTTTTAGTAAGATAATAGGGTCTTACATTTAGAGCCAGGAAACATAGTCTCAGCAAAGTTGGTTGGGGGCACTGGCGTTATAGGATTAGGATCTTGTGAAGGCAAAATAAGGTTGGGATCCGCTGATGAAGATTGAACTTTTGAAGCTGCTTTTGATCTTATTTGTTTTAAGAAGACAGGAATTTTTGATCGCTTTTTAGAAGTTGAGGGATCAGGGAGAGCTGCTGGTCCTAAATATATGTTTGTTTTAGAAGGAACTAATGGCCGGTTACATTTGACTTTTTTCACACGGCATAAGTCGCAAGCTGTCCTGCCAGGAAGATTAGGGTTGGACATTAAACAAGGTACCTGGTATTGAGCGCAGAGTTCACATGGAGCGACAAGTTCTTTAGAAGACATATTGATGAAGATGAATTTTATAGCTGATTAAAGAAGATGGTGGTTGAAGGTTAAAGATGAATATTGTGTTCGACCACTTATGCAAAGTTATAAGAATGGGGACATTCTCAATTGGAGGGAGGATGTGGTA
This sequence comes from Hemileia vastatrix, assembly GCA_030280995.1. Lineage (NCBI taxonomy): Eukaryota > Fungi > Basidiomycota > Pucciniomycetes > Pucciniales > Zaghouaniaceae > Hemileia > Hemileia vastatrix. The sequence continues at coordinate 17,435,214 of JASXTE010000015.1, forward strand.
GCCTAAAGTTTAGTATGGCACCTAAGTACGTAAATGGAGTTATTACGGCATGCAAGATTGGAGTTATTATTTTTATACAAAAGGGTTTTATTTAATTTATTTGAGTTTTAAATATGAAGAAATTGGTCACGAGCAAATGCCTACACAAAAACAATTTATTTTACGGAGAAAACTTATTTTTACCATCTGAAAAAATTATAAATATCAAGTTGAGTCACTCAAGAACCTTGGGAAATTTTCCCAGAATTTTTACTATTTTTCTTATATTTTTAAATGAATTTTAAAGTTTTATAGAAATATTTACGTTTTCAGAAATTACTTAACTTTGATGAATTTTCACGGGGTAATTAGAGCTGTGCAGACTACAAAAATTAGTTGGTATGTAGATGGGAAGTAGCTCTATAATGTGTAATTTTTCTAGATTTTTTATTATAGTTTTTAAGGTTCTAATTCAGTCCGGAGGTCCAGACAAACTCTGTACGGACTCCGCTTTGACTCCGTACGGACTCCGTACGGCCTCCGGATTGACTCTGGGAGAGCTCTGGAGGGGAAAACTTAGGCACGTGACTAGGAATACTTAAGCGCCTCTCAAACTCGAAATTGAGAGGGGGGACACAACATACAGCTTAATCATTAACCACCACGGTCTCATTTTTTATTACTCAACAAATTAAATAAATTTGTAATACCCTTATAACTCTATATTCTATATATAACATTTTAGAAATACTACTCAACAATTTAAATCACACTTCATACAGGGTATCTTTAGAAAGGTCTTCATCACTGGGACTTGATTATTGCTGTCTCATAAAAATTCAAATTATTAAAAAAAACATAAAAGTCAATCTTTTCAGATCTTTCACTGGTACACCTTAATTGTTGTAATCAGTATTTCTTTTCTCAACAGCCACAATCATTAAATCTCAATAAGCGTTAATTATTTAAGAGTTTCATTATTTTATCAATCAGAACCAAGTAGACTGGTTAGCTTAGTGATTTAGAATATCCATTTTGTTATTTTATTGGAAGGACGGGGTTTTCAGCTAAATCCACATATCTCCTCCGGATTCTGCTTACAGCAAGGCGACTGTAAGAGTTTACCTTACCATACCGCTAGAGTAATTTTCCCAGCGCCTGGTCCATACTCCAATTTCTTCAAAAGAATGTCTCTCCCTACAATCCTTTTCAATAACTCAAATGACTCCTCGCATTCCTCCGTCCAATCCCATACAACATCTTTTCTTGTTAAGCGCCGTAAAGGTGAAGACAACAATGCAAAATCTTGAATAAACATTCTTACATAGGTACAGATGCCTAAAAAACCCCCAAACTTCCTTAGTATTTCTTGGTCTCGGCCACGTAAGTACCTTATTCCTCTGTTTCTCAGCAACAATTCTCCCTTCCTTGCATACCACATGTCCCACTATATCTAGCGCTGGAACACAACAAGCAAATTTGGACCCAGAAATCATTAATCCTGCCTCCTCTATCCTAAATAGCACTCTTTCCAGAGTAATCCCATATTCCCAAACAAACTTTCTAATATGCGGATTCTCTTCTAAAACTTCCCCATCATAATCACTGGCTGGTCCTTTTATACCGCCATCATCAATGAAAATTCCCACATGTTCTGGAATTTCATCATGCAATATCCACATCATCTGTGCTTGGTATACCGCCACAGAATTCGTTGTGCCTTGCGGTAACCTTGTCAACCTGAAGTGCCCCAGTGGTGTTTCAAACGTTGTCATGGGTCTGGATGATTTGTCCAATTCGCACTCATGGTATCCTCCCATAATATCACCTAATCCATAACATGCATGTCCCGCAAAAGAATCCACAAACTCCTCTGGCGTTGGTAGCATCCCTGCGTCCTTTACTGTAACCTTGTTCATTTCCCTAAGATCATGAACAACCCTTAATTTACCATTATTTTTAACAAAGAAAAACACTGGACTTGAATAACTAGACATAGACTGTTCATACAAGCCAGACTTTAACCTTCCCCTAATTAATTCCGTATACTCTTCTCTTATGGCCGCTGGTATTGGAAAAGCCTTCTTCTGCCACGGCGCATGAGGTATAACTGGAACAATATAAGGTTTACCATAAGAGTGTTTTAACATTCCTCTTTCCTCTTCTGAAAACGCAATAGCATTTTCCCTAAGAACCATAACATGTAACAACAACTTCTTTTCTTCCTGCGATAACCAATCCTCTGGTCCAAAATTAACCATCTGAAGCCTTTCCATTGTAATCTTACCGATAGGCGCAAAATCAGGCAGAAACTTTGTTAAAGGGGTATCATAAGGATTCATAGACAACGCTGGCCTCTGAAAAGAAGGATTCAAATCAGGCATTGCTACATTCACTGGTTTAACCTTAAAAGCTACTGGTTTATACTTTGATGCAATATAACTCTTGCTGCTTTCTTCATTAATTAAAATAAAACCCTTTTTAATATAACTACGGGTTGCACCTAAATACTGTTTTTGTCTTTTCTTTTTAATATAACTATAACAATATCAGTAATCAAGGAAATTAAAAAGCTTAGGTATAATACATTCTACAGTAGTATTCCCAAGACACCTATGAAGTACCGCTTTACATATCCCTTCTTGTTAGACTGACTGGTCACTATCCGGGTTCCTCTCATCCTGGGAGATAGTAACACCTAAAATGCCAGTCCCTAAAAAAATGTTGGCGCCTTCCTGGAGGTCACCCTATCTCATCATCTGAGACTTCCTCATAAAACTCTCTTTCATTCTCTAACCGCGCAGCTCCAGAGTACTTAGTTTCCCAGCCACCATCCCTGGGCGCTACTAAGACCGCTGTTACTGGAACACCATCATCACCCATAATCCTTATTCCAATAGTCTTATTTAAACAATAATCTGTAGTTGCAAAATAATCCATTAAAAATGGTATGCCTAAAACTGGTTTTACTACACCCATTGGAACATAAAAATGTATATCCCTCATTGCTCCCGCAACTCTAGTGCATACATACTCTGCTACACCTATAACAGGTAACCTATCTCCACTAATTCCTGCGACAGTGCCTTCACCGTCTTTAACAGGAAGACCTAACTCCACAGCATCATCCACAGACACCACTTTGATTTGTGAACCTGTATCCACTAACGCTTTAATTTGCTTACCATTTACAGTAATTGTTAAATACCCTAAGGGTCCTGCATAATGTGACGCCCTAGGTATTCTAACAATCGGCTGAAATGTTTGCTGTTCAACATCAAACTCAGTGCAATTAGCAATCCTTTGCTTCCTACACTTATCCACAATTCCATTCGCTACATCTGGCGCTACTGCTGTCAGCATCCCCAAGGGAACAGAGACTGTAGTCTTCAAAAATTGCACAACTAAATCCTTGGCCTCTTTAGGAAAATCAGAGTGAACCGGGTGCTGCATTCTCCATTTAGGTTGATTTGCCTATGCACCAGCTTTCGCTCTTCCAGGTGGTTTCTTTGGAGTATTGTGCCTTGCTCATGGCATTCCTTCATCAGGTACCGCTCTTTTCTGTACTACCTCTGACTCCTCCAACATTGCCGTTTGATCTTCTACCTGGTGATCCACGCCATAATTACCTGGTTCCATACCCTCCATTTCAACATCCTCCATAGACACAGGTGTATTCTCTCTAGTAGTATACCCTACTTCCTCCATATCCTCTGGATTGGCATACCTAGCGCCAGTCCTTCTTGGCCTAGCAACTGTAGGTGGAGCCATTTTCTTGTGCTTTGCTGCAAACATCTCCAAACATGCTGCAACTTCTCCCTCTTTTACTTTAAAATCCAGCACTGCGCAAGTAACTGCAAAATTGACTGACTTTGTATCCTTGCCTTTTTCTTTAATTTCAGGCTCTTTGCCCTTGTTTGACCTGCCTTCCATAGACTTTTTATTAATATGATTGATGACCATGGCTCACATCCCTCAATCCTTGTCTTTAACAAGCTTAGTGCTGTCTTCCAACATAAGCGTAGTCCAATCCTTGTAAACTACCTTTTCCTCTTTATCCCTTTGAAGCTCATTACACCTCATCCTAGTATGCCCCTCTTTATTACAATAATAGCACACCATAGCAGAAAAACACAAAGTTTGAGGAGAACTCTTGGGCCAAAACAATTCTTTCGCCTTTTCTGCTTCAATTATTTTTTTCTCCAACTCATCAATCCTTGCCATAACTGAATCTGGCTCCTTAGTGAAAACTTTATCTTTAGGTGACAACATCTGAGGAGGCAATCGTACACCAGACACATCTTCATTCATCTCCTCATTACCCAAAGCAACCCTAGCTGCGAGATGCTCAACTTGACGCAACTTCATTTCAGCTTTCACCGCCGTTTCTACTTCTTCTAATCCAGGGTACTTATAATTTCTGTCCCTTTTTTTAACCAGTTTTCCTTTGTTATCCAAGCGCCCTTTTGCCCAGTCTTCAACTTCTGGCGCTAACGCTTCACAAAACCAAGGTAAAGATGCATTAGAATCACTAAAATCTTCATTAATAACTAAATATTCCACTATTCGGTTGAAGTCTTCCCTAAAACTTTTAAATTTCTTAGGGTCTTGAACACCCCTTTTAGCTTTGACTCTTTTTACCAAGATATCCAGGTCCTTCATTGTGTACCTAGTTTCCTCGGTAACCTTTGGCCATCTCTTGAGCATCTGTTATTTTAGCACTGGCCAATCTTTCTCTTCATTCCCTTTTAGATCCTCTAAATCATCTTTGCACTCATTAGTTACAAAAAATAGTACTTGACCCACCATATTGTATTCAGTCGCTCCATGAACTTCAGCTGCCTGTTCAAACCTGTGTAAAAGCCTCTTGGTATTAATGCCTGCAAAATGCAAGCTTTCATCTTTACAACTAATGATTGTAGTTACCATCTTTGGCAACAACGCCGAAGAATCAGGCGATTTAACCCTCTCCTGACATCCCCTAGATGTAGTCGCAGTAGGATCCATTCGCGAAATATGAAATCGAAACGGAGATCACAAAAAACACACAATTGGTAATTATACCTGACTACATTCACGATACAGCCCTACGCTATCTTCTGATAAAGGCTTATTGATCCACTCGTTGTAGACCCTACGACTCTTCCGCTGAAGTGCCAGCTTGATTACCTCCTCTTGATGAAACCCTAAAAAACCAAACAATCTAATCAAAAAAATCCTAGTTACAATTATGCCACTGTTGGGACACCATTTGTAGACTGTTCTAAAGTACTAAGCAGTAGATACAATGCGAGATGGGTTGGTTCTCCTTTTCAATTTCTAAAAAGAAGCACCTTCCACTCTTATTTTTAAAGACAGTGAAATAATGTGTAACACTAATATGTGATTAGAAAGTTTATAAGATGAGAGATGAGTTTTAGAGATCAGGAAAACAAGTATTACTATCTGGATATTTCTATTCTTAATAAGCACTAATATCCACAGCTACTCCCTCTTGAAGCGCTCTCTTTGAATATGCCTTATTATAGCAATAAAATAACTCTAATAATAGTTACTCCTACTAAATCTATATATTCTCTCTATATTGCGCTCTTTCACTATACTATATGAAATACACACACAGACGCACGAATGATAAAAGACTCAGAAAAGATCTCTAATTCACTATTCTATTTTACTTATATATATATATCTCTTCTCTCTCTTTCTGTGTGTAAAAAGCTCCCTATCTCTATCAAATAGTCCTTCTTTTTATATTTTTCCAGTACTCAAGACACAGTTTGCGAGTGGATCTTCAGCGCTAGCTCTAGCGCCTTATTAGTAAAACAATAGCTAATCTATTAGTAACTAAGTACACTTCTTGTAACAACTACAGTGCCTAAAACATACCCTATGATTACTAATGCTAGTATTAACTTGTTTCACTCATACTCCACATATGCGTTTTTGACTCTACCTTCATTTTTGTTTCAGCACTATTTTCAGTTTTGACCCATTCTAACACTGATCTTAGCCGCCTTGACTCTTGGGTAGTTTTGCGATTGAGTCCCTACTCTCCTTTCTTTAATACTAGGTTCATAGTCTTGACAATTCGCTTAACTAGTTAGCCTCCCTTATTACCTGTTTCAGTAAGTTACCTGACTAGCCGCGGTACAGTATACTATGCACTTGAATCATCCTCAAGCCATAACTCTTTTCTTAATGCGTAACACATAATTATTGGAAAGTCCAAATCCATATTGTTTAGCGCTTTACGGTCCTAAATCAATAACACACTTTTCCCCATTGTGCAGCACATCTTGCTACAAAATCCAAGCGCACAGACCCTTAATCCTTTTCCACGCTTCCATTCCCTTTGTTCTTTGAAACACGCAAATACATATTATATTTTAGCACTTCCTACTGCACTAACTTCCTTTGTTCTTCCTGGACTACGTGCGCTGATTTGTCTAAAATTATGCTACCTGTGAGGCGCGTACCACAGCGTGCCTAAAACTGGTTTAACTACACCCATTGGAACATAAAAATGTATATCCCTTGTTGCTCCCGCAACTCTAGTGCATACATACTCTGCTACACCTATAACAGGAAACCTACCTCCACCAATTCCTGCAACAGTACCCTCACCATCTTTAACGGGAAGACCTAACTCCACAGCATCATCTACTGACACCATGTTGATTTGTGAACCTATATCCACTAACGCTCTAATTTGCTTACCATTTACAGTAATTGTTAAATACCCTAAGGGTCCTGCATAATGTGGCGCCCTAGGTAATCCAACAACTGGCTGAAATGACCGCTCTCCAGCATCAAACTCAGCGCAATTAGCAACCCTTTTCTTCCTGCACTTATCCACAATTCCATTTGCTACATCTGGCGCTACTGCTGTCATTATCCCCAATGGAACAGAGACTGTAGTCTTCAAAAATTGTGCAACTAAATCCTCAGCTGCCTTAGGAAAATCAGAGTGAACCTGGCGCTGAATCCTCCATTTAGGTTGAGTCACCTTCGCACCAGCCTTTGCTCTTCCAGGTGGATTCTTTGGAGTATTGTGCCTAGTTCCTGGCATTCCTTCAGCAGGTACCGCTCTTTTCTGAACTACCTCTAACTCCTACATCATCACTGTTCGATCTTCTACCTGATGATTCACACCATAACCAACTGGTTCTATACCATCCATTTCAACATCCTCAATAGGTGCAGGTGTATTCTCTCTTGTAGTATACCCTACTTCGTCCATATCCTCTGGATTCACATACAAAGCACCAGCTCTTCTTGGTGTGGTACGCTCCTCGCAGGTAGTTTGATTTTGGACCAATCAGGTTGCATAGTCCAGGAAGATTAAAGGGGATTCATTGCGCAGTAGGAAGTGCTAAACTATAATGCGTGTTTGTGTGTTTCAAGGACAAAGGGAAATAGAAGTGCGGAAGAGGATTCAGGTTCTGTTCGCTTGTATTTTGCAGCAGGATGCGCCACATAATGGGGAATTGTGTGTTATTAATTTAGGACTGCAAGTGCTGAACAATATGGACTTTTATTTTCCAATAATCATGTATTAAGCACTAAGGAAGGCATTATGGCTTAAGGAAAGGCTCAAGTGAAAAGTATACTGCACCGCGGCTAGTGTGGTAACTTACTGAAACAGGTGATATAGGAGGTTAACTAGTTGAAAATCAAAGCGACTAGGATCAGTGTTAGAAGGAGTCAAACTTGAAAGTTATGCTGAAACAAACAAAGTTACATTCAGGGGCACACATGAGTGAGACAAGTTAATACTAGTGTTAGTAAGGATAGGTTATGTTTTAGGCGCTGTAGTTGTTACAAGCAGTGTACGTGGTCTACTAATATATTAGTTACTGTTTTACTAATGTAGCGCTAGAGTCAGCGCTGGAGATCCACTAGGGAACTGTGTGTAGAGCACTTGAAAAATATAAAGAGGGTATCGCATCTAGTAATAGGGAGAGGAAAATTGGAATAATAGTTAGTTAACATAAAAGTAGTTAATAATTGTGAAGTCAAAGATATTAGAATTTTCTGTGATCAATTGTTTGAGAGTATATAGATTCAAAGGATTAACTATTATTAGAGTTATTTTATTGCTATAATAAGGCATATTTGAAGAGAGAGCTTCAAGAGGGAGTAGATGTGGATATTAGTGCTTGTTAAGAATAGAAATATCTGGATAGTAATACTTGTTTTTTTTGGATCTTTTAAAAACTCAGTTCTCAACTTATAAACTTTCTAATCACATATTGGTGTTACACATTATTACGCTGTCTTTAAAAATAAGAGTGACAGGTGCTTCTTTTTAGAAATCAAAAGGAAGAACCAACCCATCTTGAATTGTGTCTACTGCTTAGTACTTTAGAACTCTCTACAATTGGTGTCCCAACAGTGGCCTAATTGTAACTAGTATTTTGATTAGATCGTTTAGTTTTCAGGGTTTTGTCAAGAGGATGAGATCAAGCCGGCACTTCAGCGGAAGAGTCATAGGGTCTACAACGAGTGGATCAATAGCCGTTATCAGAGGATAGAGTAGGGCTGTATCGTGAATATAGTTGGGTTTAATTACCAAGTGTATGTTTATTATTTTGTGATCTCTGTTTTGATTTCATATTTTGGAAATGGATCCTTGTTAGGATTTGGTTTGAGAGGTGGAGAGGAGGAGCGCTATGGGCGCTATTCATTGTAAAGAGGCGGAAGAGTGGATATTGCATAAGGGGGTTATATGGGGGCAAGAGCTGTAGAGCACTCCTCATCGGACAACTTATTTAGTAATCCAATTACTCTCTTGTCTCACTGCTTAGTTAGCATAGACAGTCCCGTCTACCCCTCACTGTTGGTAACCCCAACATAAGCTAGTGGTAGTCCGCCTTCTTAGGTCTTAACATTTTGTCCGATCTTAATTGGCGCACTACCGAAGAAAAATGGACCCCGCAGGTCAACCTGATGCATCACGCCTCGCAGCAATGCAAGAGCAGATGGCATGCCTGCAAGAACAGCATGCTGGGCAAGGCCGTACACCAAGGAGCTCCTCGAGAACTCTCAGGAAGCAACAACCTTCCGTCAATTAATGGCAGCTTTTGAATTAGCCTTTGGGGACCCAGATGTGGCCACAACCTCCGAGCATGCGCTCAATCAGTTGCGACAAAGAAACTTGGTCGCCGAGTATGTGTCAGAATTTTGGGGACACGCCAGCTATGTCACAACCTGGGGAGAAGGGGCGCTCATGTCTCACTTCAGGAATGGGCTCTTGGCGAAGATAAGAAATGCCCTAATCAGCCACCCTCTCCCAACCTCCCTTCAAGCACTCATGGAACTGTCCATCTAAGTCAACAATGAGTTCACACATCAACAAACAGATGGCTGGAGTAGCGCTTGCCCATGGCGCAGCTATGCCTCATCAAGTGGGGCCGGCGCTAGGGATCCGAACGCCATGGATATCGATGCAACAAATGCATGTGGCACTAGTGGGAGGAAAAGGTTGTCGGATGATGAGTATCAGAGGCGCATGAGCAAAGGTCTGTGTCTCAGGTGTGGGAGTAGTGGTCATCTGGCAAGGGAGTGCAGGGGGAAGGTGAGGATTAGTGAAGTGGAGGATAGCGCAGGAAAGGCGTAGGTAAAAGACAGCGCTCGGGAGTGAAGGTTGTGCCCTCCTGGAGCAGAGTAGAGGGAAAGGATAAGAGAAATTTAGTAGAAGAATTATCAGCATGTAAGCCATTCGAAGTGAATGATAATCGTATTATACTAAACTTGCTTTTAATGACCCTTGATGTCACAATGAATGTGCGAGCCCTACTGGACTGTGGGGCCACAGACTGTTTTATTTCTAGCAAGTTTTTACAGATAAATAAAATGAAAAAAGAGAAATTAGACCAACCTAGGCACCTAATTATGTTTGATGGGTCTCCAGGTGGGGAAGGAGAAGTAAGAGAAAAGGTTTTTTGCAGGTTTTGGTGTGATGGAAAAGAGTTGCAGTGCAGGGAATATGTGACAAACTTGAAGGACCAGTATGACATGGTACTGGGGATGACATGGCTGGACCGCTACAACCCACAAATCGATTGGAAGGAGAAAAAGGTTCAGATGGGAAGGAGAGGAGACATGGGCGCTAAAGTATCGGCCCCCTAGCCCCTTCAGGGGTGAGGGGCCCATCCTGGCAAGTCTTCTGATGTTCTTTTATCATCAGTTGACTTGCCGCCAGAACTGATGCTTCCTCTTGATTCTAAGCAGCAGGCCGGGGATGGGTTGCCGACAGGGAGCACCAAGGAGGGCCAAGGAGGGGAGAAAGGGCAACAAGGATGGGGAAAGGCGGATGAGGGAAAGGTGGATGGTGCAGAGAAAGAATTTGCCCCCTGGCCCTGCCCAGCGAGTCTCCTGGTGTTTCTTTATCATAAGTAGACTTGCCGCAAGATCTGACACTTTCTCTTGATGCTAAGTTCCAGTACTGGGAGGGGGCGCAGGAGGTGGAGGAAGAGGAGGAACTGGAATGTGATGTAACAGCTTGGAACATATCCGCCAAGATTGCAGCCAAGCTCCAAACCTCAAAGCCAACAAGAAGCCTCAGAGAAATGTTCCCTGAAGCTTATTGGGAACTCTTACCACTGTTCGAAGATGGGGGAGTCAAGACCCTGCCACCTCATTGACCATATGACTTTGCCATTGATCTGATGCCAGGCGCAACATCTCAATTTAGCCGCATAATCCCATTGTCAACCTTGGAATCAAAAGCGCTAAAAGAGATGATTGATGAAAATCTGAAGAATGGTTTCATCAGAGAATCAAAATCCCCCTGGGCTGCCCCTGTGATCTTTGCAGGAAAAAAGGATGGGTCATTAAGACCTTGTATGGATTTCAGGAGGTTAAACGCGCTGACGGTAAAAAACAGATACCCCCTTCCTCTGACTAGTGAGCTAATTGATAGTCTTCAAGGCGCAGAGATCTTCACATCCTTAGATCTTAGGGCGGGCTACCATAACATACAGGTGAAGGAAGGTGATGAACACAAACTGGCATTCTGCACTAAATTTGGTCATTTTGAATGGTTGGTAATGCCATTTTGTCCATGTAATGCGCCTGCCACATTCCAACATTTCACCAATAGCATCTTTAGAGATAGAATAGGGATAGATGTAGCGGTGTATCTAGATGACATCTTGATTTACTCCAGATCAATGGAGGAACACCAGGTATGTGTGAGGGACTGTTTGCAGTGTTCAAAGGAGGCCCAAGTGTGGTTAAAACCAGAGAAATGTGTCTTCTCTGTGAGTGAAATCCCCTATCTAGGCATGATTATCTCAAAGAATAAGGTGCAAATGGACCAGGAGAAAGTAAAGGCAGTAACGGTGTGGTAGCCTAAAGTTTAGTAAGGCACCTAAATACGTAAATGGAGTTATTACGGTGTGCAAGATTGGCGCTATTATTTTTTTATAAAAGGGTTTTATTTAATTTATTTGAGTTCTAAATATGAAGAAATTGGTTAAAAGCAAATGCCTACGCAAAAAACAATTTATTTTACGGAGAAAACTTATTTTTACGGTCTAAAAGAGTTTATAAGTATCAAGTCGAGTCACTCAAGAACCTTGGGAAATTTTCCCAGAATTTTTACTATTTTTCTTATATTTTTAAATGAATTTTAAAGTTTTATAGAAATATTTTCATTTTTAGAAAATATTTAAATTTGATGAGTTTTCACAGGGTAATTAGAGCTGCGCAGACTACGAAAATTAGTTTGGAATGTAAAGGGGAAGTGGCTCTATCATGTGTAATTTTTCTAGATTTTTTATTATAGTTTTAAAGGTTCTAATTGAGTCCTCTTGGACTCCGCTTCGGCTCCATACGGACTCCGTATGGGCTCCGGATTGACTCTGGGAGAGCTCTGGAGGGGAAAACTTAGGCACGTGACTAGGAATACTTAAGCACCTCTCAAACTCGAAATTGAGGGGGGGACACATCATACAGCTTAATCATTAACCACCACGGTCTCATTTTTTATTACTCAACAAATTAAAATAACTTGTAATACCCTTATAACATTATTATTTTTACATAAAATTTTAGAAATACAATTCAACAGTTTAAATAACACTTCATACAGGGTATCTTTAGAAAGGTCTTCATCACTGGGACTTGATTATTGCTGTCTCATAAAAATTTAAATTATTATAAAAACATAAAAGTCAATCTTTTCAGATCTTTCACTGGTACACCTTAATTGTTGTTATCAGTATTTTTTTCTCAACAGCCACTTTCTTTAAATCTCAATAAGCGTTAATTATTTTAGAGTTTCATTATTTTTATTAATCAGATCCAAGTAGACTGGTTAGCTTAGTGATTTAGAATACCTATTTTGTTATTTTTATTGGAAGGACGGGGTTTTCAGCTAAATCCACATATCTCCTCCAGATTCTGCTTACAGCAAGGCGACTGTAAGAGTTTACCTTACCATAGTTGGCGCCCAACGCGGGGTTCAATTTCTCTAGCTTTCTTTAAAGACTTACTTGGATCAAGAACGTTCTTAGCCTGCAAGAGGCTTATTTTCTGGAACTCTAATCAATCTTTGTTATTAGCCTGCAAGAGGCTTGTTATTTTAACGGTTGTTAACGCTTTTCTTATGTTTTGGGATGTCTTCTACTATTGGAACTGCTGTGTTGGCTGCTGGTGTACCTGTTAGGGCATCAGTAAGGATTGTATCTTGGGTTGGGCCCAAGTTTTCTGGAGATGATTTGAAGGATTTTTACATAGGTATAAAACTGCAGCTGCGATTGATGGTGCTTTACCTTTGGATATGGTGAAGCAGATTAGGTTCTTTATTTTGGACAGAGAGGTGGAAAAGGAGGTTATTTCTATGGATGGTTATAAAGATCAAGATTGGAGAAAGCTCAAGATGGAAATGGAAAAAAGGTGGCCAAAAGTTTATTCATTGGAGGATCTAAAGGATATAGCTAGGAAATGGGAATCAAAAGGTGGTGTAACATCTCTGCATCAGTATCATCAGTTTATGGTTGAATTTCAGGTGGTTCTGGATTATTTGTTGGAGTATGAAATTTTATTTCATGATAATGCATCAAAGTATGTTTTTTGGGATGCTATGGGGGAAAAGGTTAAGAAAGATGTTTTGATGGTGCTTATTAATTCGAATTTAATGAAGGATTGCCCAGATGGAGAAACTAGGATTCCTGGTATGGAGGTGCTAAAGAAGGCTATTTTAGAACATCTGGATACTCATAATTCTGTTGATTTGGACTCTGGAAAAGAGGTTTTTCTTGCTCAAGAGATAGAAGAGGGCGGTTTAGAAGAATTAGCTTCTGTTGAATTTTTGGAATCAGCCATTCCTGAAGATTTTGTCCAGCCTGAAGATATTATTTTTGTTAACAATTCTGTTGGGAAAGAAGAGATTTTTGAAGATGAAGATATTGTTGTCATTAATGACAAAAGTTTGGATGATGGGGATAATTTTGTGTTGAATGATTTGGAATCGGATTTAGAGGATTTTTTGCCTCAGGTTTTGTCTTCAGAAGCAGAGACTGTCTGCAATGAAGATATGGATATGGTGGATTTGTTACAATCTCAGGGAGAGATTGTTAAGGAAGATATGGTTTTCCCTGCACTAATAAAGAGTGTAGTGGCATTTGATAATAGAGTGCATAAATTGGATGCACTCATATTTTGGAAAAGGGTTGTTTATTTTTTATGTCCAATGTTAGGACAAATAATGGGGGTTTATATTTGGGTTTTATGAAATCGGTGGATAAGCCCTTGGGGCAAAATTATGGATTATCTCCAGGGGATATCAAGAATTTAATTCCTCCGAAATGAGGATAAACTACCTAAACTCGGCTGAAAATTTTTTTTTATCGTTATGTCTTCAATTTATTCAGGATTCAAATTATTATGGATGCCCTCATTTTTTGGAGTAGCTGGGGCTAATCACTCTAATGTTGTAATCTCTCCTCAGGATGAGATCCCGGATTGCAATAGGTCAGCTCACTTGGAGATAATTCAAGTGGATTCTCAATTATTTTCTGTTAATATTACTTTGGAGTGCAAATACGTTTTGGACTTTTCTATATGTTTATTGGATTTACCCGGTTTTTCTATTAAATTTGAAAACGGTGAAAAAGGCAAAATGGGCCAAATTAGGTTGGATAAAAATTGGAAGGGTATGTTTTATGTCCTCCAGCAAGAGGTTAAACTGCAAGTATCTCCTTCTATTATGGACCTCCAGCAAGAGGGTAAACTGCAAAAATCACATCAAAATCCGATTAAAAATCTCAGTATAATTAAAACACAAAAAAATAATTTTTGTGAAAATTCAATTCTGGTCCTCCAGCAAGAGGTTAAACTGCCAACTTTCTTTACGGGTGATTTACTGTTGGATAAGGGAAGCAAAGGTGTTGGAAAATCTGTTTATAAATTAGACGAGGGAAAGGAGAAAAGGGTAAAATTTAAAAATGAAATAAAATATTTTTCTAATTTTTCTTATTCCGATTCTGACGATGAAGAAGATTTATTTGATGAAATTTTTAATGGCGAATCAAAAGTAAATGTTTTACCTCAAGCTTATTTAGATATGGAGGCAGCCAAATATAAGAAAGTAGCAAATAAAGTTCAACCTATTAATGAACCGCTACCTGCCGAATTAAATCCACCCTTGAGAAGACCAAGGTTATCAAGAGATCCTTATGAAAGTCCCTTGGTAAAGAATCTGCCTGAATTTTCTAAGACGTCAAGAATCACTTTTGAGAGACTGGGTGTTGTTAATTTTGGACCTGATGGTTGGTTGTCTGGAGAAGAGAAGAAGTTGTTGTTGGATGTGATGGTCAAGCGAGAGAAGGCCATTGCTTTTGTAGAAGAGGAGAGGGGTGTGTTGAAGCATTCCTATGGGGAGCCTTACAAGATTCCTGTGGTATGTCATGAGCCGTGGCAGCAGAAACCGATTCCTATTCTGGCTGCATTAAAAGAAGCCTATATTTAAGTTGTCAGAGAACGGATACGCACTGGACTGTATGAGCAATCAACATCAAGTTATTCTAGTCCGGTATTTTGTATCAAGAAACCGAATGGCAAGCTTAGAGTTGTTTATGATCTTAGGGAATTAAATAGGGTTACAATAAAGGATGCTGGGATACCGCCTAGTGCTGAGGAGTTTGTTGAAGCGTTTGCAGGGAGAGTGTGTTATGGTTTGGGAGATATTATGGGTGGATATGATGAGAGAGAGTTACATCAGGACTCAAGGCCTCTCACTACATTCGATATGCCACTAGGACGTTTACAGTTAACAAGATTACCTCAAGGAGCAACAAATTCGGTTGCAGTTTATCAAGCTCAGATGGCTTGGATCCTTCAAGATGAAATTCCACAATATTCTGGAATCTTTATAGATGATGGAGGAATTAAGGGACCAACAACCGACTATGATAACCAGGTGTTGGAAGAGAATCCCGGGATACGCAAATTCATTTGGGAGTTTGCAATTACATTAGGAAGAATCTTGTTTCGAATTGAAGAGGCTGGTTTAACTATTTCAGGTTCAAAATTTTCGTGTTGTGTGCCAGCCTTAGAAATATTAGGCCATGTTGTATGTAGAGAGGGTAGGATTATGTCCAAGAAGAAAGTTAACAAAATTCAGTCCTGGCCAAGACCCAAGAATACGACCAAAGTTAGAGGGTTTTTAGGCGTTTGCGTATATGTTAGAATGTTTATCAAGGACTTTTCTTCATTGGCAGCTCCATTGAGACGGTTAACGAGAAAGGATGCAGACTGGGAGTGGGATGAAGAGTGTGAGAAGGCGTTTGTGAAGTTGAAGGAGGTTGTGGGGAAGGATTTAGTCCTGCACAAGTTGGATTATGGAAAAGATGCTGGTAGAATTTATTTAGCAGTTGATTCAAGTCAGGTTGCAGCTGGGGCGGTTCTGTCTCAGATGGATAAAGCTGGTTACATCAGGCCAGTTAGGTATGAATCTGTAGTATTTACTGAGGTCGAATCAAGATATTCTCAACCAAAATTGGAATTATGTGGTGTGGCGAAAATACTGAAGAAACTTCAGCATATTTTGTGGGGGCAACATTTTGAGTTGCAAGTGGATGCAAAATCGTTAATCCAGATGATTAATTCCCCAAGTTTACCCAACGCACCCATGACGAGATGGGTAGCTTTTATTCAACATTTTTCATTCGATTTAGTTCATAAGCCTGGCAAAACTTTTACTATGCCAGATGGTTTATCAAGGAGACCACCCACTGAAGAAGATTCAGACTCAGAAGAGTTCGATGAAGATATACCTATTATCAAAGACAGCACAAAAGGAGCTGAAGACTTTCCATACCTTACCCATGAGGTTAAACTGGCAGGACTATTGTGTTTAGATTATGGTAATGATGACCTCCACCAAGAGGATAAACTGGAAAATAGTTTTTATGTTAATAAAGGTGTTGGAAAAGGTGTAGATAAATTCGGTAGAAAGGAGGTAGAAGAAGATGTGGTGTATGTAGAGGAAGATGAATTGGTAGTGTGGGATAGTAGTAAATTAAGGAATGGTGTATATGTTGGAGAATTAGAGAATTTAAATAAAAAGATGGATAAAGAGAAAGAGGTATTTTCGAATACGGTTTACGAAGGATCCAAAGGTTCAGAAGAAAAACGTAGACATAGCTCGATTAAAGATTTATTTAGGGGTCAACGATTATTGGCTCATTCATGTGCAGGTGATATTGGTTATAGAGAAGTCCCTATTGATGTTATATTAATCGATTTTCAAGATGAAGTCTGGGGTCAGACTGGTTTTTATTTTTTGTTAGTCAAATATTTGTTGACTTTAGAGAGGCCAGAAGAGTGTGAAGACGATGAATGGGTGGCTATCAAGAGGAAGTCATCTACGTTTTACCTATCTGGTCGACGACTAATGAGGAGAAGGTATCCAAATCCTCAAGTAGTTATAACTCAAGAGAAGGGGCAAGAATTAGTTTTGAAATCACTGCATGAAGATCTCGGGCATAGAGGCGTTGGAGAAATGTTTAGAAGAATTTCTGATCGATTTTGGTGGCCTGGCATGAAGATGGCTGTTAAACAGTGGGTTCAGTCATGCGAAGAATGTCAAAGACGAAGTTATTTAAGGCCAAAAGAACCTGGACGCGCGACCGGTGAATATAGGCTCTTTGGGAGAGTTAGTTTAGATGCCGTTCATATAAAAGAGGGACGGTATAAATATTTAATTGTGGCCATAGATGATCTATCTGGTTGGGTAGAGGCAGCGCCTCTTATTAATTTAACTGCCAAAAATGTGGCAGAATTTTTGTTGAATAATTGGGTATATAGGTATGGGGTGATGAAGTTGGTGACAGTAGATGGAGGTCCTGAATTTGGGACAGAGTTTAAAGAGGCCGTATTGAAAGTTGGATCAAAGGTTAGGGTAGCAACCCCATATTATCCTGAAGCTGAAGGCATGGTGGAAAGAGGGCATCAAGTTATTAAGGATGCTTTAGTTAAAATGTGTGGGACAAGTGCCAAAAAGTGGAGGCACTATTTACCTTTAGTTTTATTTGCTGATCGAATCACTGCCAAAAGGACGACCGGATTTTCACCTTATGAACTTGTTTTTGGACAGAAAGCAGTTTTACCGGTTGATTTAGAAGCTGAATCATATCTTGGAGTTGACTGGGACATGGTCAAAACTACTGAAGAATTATTGTGTGCAAGAATGATGCAGCTAGAAAAGAAAGAAGAATATTTAGAAAAGGCATATTCACGGATGATGAAGATCAGAAACCAATCAGTTAGATATTGGGATGAGCGGTTGGCACATCGATTAAGGAAACCTTTGAATCCAGGAGATATGGTCTTGGTGTATAATAGGAGTTTGGAAAGTCAGTGGGGAAAGATGTTTGCAGATAGGTGGAATGGACCGTATAAAATCAAGGAGCAAGTTTCTGGCGGTTCATATGTGCTAGAAGAGTTGGATGGAGTAGTATTGAAGAAGAGGGTAGCGGCCGATCAAGTGAAATGGTTCTATCCTAGAGGCACCAGGAGTGCCGAAGTCTAACTCCGAAATGAGGATAAACTACAATTTTAATGACTTTTATTAAATTTATACCTCCACAACGAGGATAAACTATGATATCTATGAAATTTTATGGATTCCTCTGCAACGAGTATAAACTATCTTCTTATTTTTATCAAAAATACTTTACTATCGTTACACTGAATATGGGCGACGAAACTGTGATGAAACATAACAAAATGCGAGAAAACCTTCTTTGAAATTTTGAAAACTTAAAATTCTTAAAATATGGGTGAAGATAGTGTTGGAAAATTTTTAAAATTTTTTGGAAGAAGTGTTCACAGGGGAACCTTCTTAATTTAATATTGGCAAGTGTGGGGGTAATTGATGGGCTGGCTGCTCTATACACAATTACCCCATAATGTTCGTTTCCAAAATTTTCCCTGTTTCTAGTTGAATCCTGGCTTTGTCTTTTAATTATAGGAAGTCCACTAAGACTATAAACTGGAACGAATCAAGAGACACCGCTCTCAACGCCGGATTCAAGATTCTTTTTATTTTATTTTGTTTTTGATTTTTTTTATGTCAGATTGTGATTTATTTTCTTTAATATATATTATGAATTATTGTAAAGGTGATGCTCACTGGTGGTCTCTAATCATTTTTATAAATTGGAGGGAGCCCACCCAGTGATCATCATTATAAAAATTATCTTCTAAAAACTTTCATTTATTTTCTTTTCTTTTCAATTTCTCAAAATTGTGTAACCACATCAATTTGCACTTGGATGTGGGTATGATGTTGAGGGTACGGCTCATCAAATGGCCGGGGGGCATCTTTTAAACTTTTATTTTAAAATTTTATTTTAGTACTTTTTTTATCTTTCTTTTCACCTTCATTTATCTTTCTTTAAAATTAAATTCTAACTTTTATTTCAAAACTATCTTTTCTAAAATCTTTTATTTTAAATTCAAAAAAAAAAAAAAAAATTAAATTTAAATTAAAAAAATAAAAATAATAATAATAAAAATAAAAATAAAAATAATAAATAAAAAATAAAAATAAATAAATAAAAATAATAAATAAAAAAAAATAATAAATAAATAAAAATAAAATAATAAAATAAATAAAAAATTAATTAATTAAATCAAAAATTATTATTATATTTCTTAGTTTTATTTTTCAGTCTTCCTTCTTTTTAGTTTTATTCATTTAGTTTAGACAGGAAACAGGGTCTAGGGGAACTCAATACCTATGGGATTTTACTTCAAGGCATCTGTTAGTCCTCCAAGACTTTAAACTGGCTACTGTTCAAAACATTCTTTAAGGTTTTTTTATACATATTTTGGAGCTGTTAGTCCTCCAAGACTTTAAACTGGCTAATTTTCAAGACTGTCATTAAAGATTTTATATTGGAGCTGTTAGTCCTTCAAGACTTTAAACTGAATTTCAAGGATAATCCACATTTTATCGATATTTTTGGAGACGGATTTCTTTTTATATAAATCAAATGTTAGGTCCACCAAGACCTTAAACTGGAGTGTTATCAAATGTTAGGTCCACCAAGACCTTAAACTGGAGTGTTATCAAATGTTAGGTCCACCAAGACCTTAAACTGGACTGTTATCAAGCTGTTGGGTCCACCATGACCTTAAACTGGATTTCTTATCGATTAAATGTTTGGTCCACCATGAATTTAAACTGGTAGTTCATTCATTGTTTAGTCCACTATGACTTTAAACTGGAAAATTAATATCTGCAGGATAATTCAACAATTATTGGTCCACTATGGCCTTATACTGGATTACTTGTCGATCAAATGTTTGGTCCACTATGAAATTAAACTGGATTATCAAATTTATTCAATCTTTGGTCAAGCCTAGGCCTTACTTAGGAATTTATCAAGTTATTTATGCACCTAAACGATCTTTGGTCCACCAAGACCATAAACTGGCAATCGATTATATGTTTGGTCCACCAAGACTTTAAACTGGAATGTCAATCTTGTTTGGATAACTCAATTCAATCTTTTAATTTATCACTGTCCACTAAGACTCTAAACTGGTTATTCAATTATTTCTGGAATTGGGTGCTGATAAGCTTTAGGAGGTTAAAATTTTAGGTGGTGATGATGCTAATGAAAGCATAATGGTTAATTAGGTGAAATTTGTGGCGCTTTAACATGGTCTAAAGTCAAAATTATTATTGGAAGCCTGGAAAAAGTATTTTATGGGTTTGCTGTATAGCAAAGTTTGAAAATTGTGATGAAGGAATCAGAAGTTAGGATGGTAGTTGGATTTTAGGGAATGATTTTTTTAGTGCCTCAGTGTTAGGCCATTTTTGGTGTGAAGCTTGGAGGACCTTATGGCGAGATTGGAATCATAGAATTTGGCTCAGTGGGGGGCCCTATGAGGTTGGAATCAGGAGTATTCGGCTCATAGGAAGATCCACTCTCTCAATGCTGTGACAAGAAGGAAGACTGGTATATGGGAGTCTGAAGGGATTCAAACCTTGCTCTCAGTAGTGGAATCATCACAAGATTTATATTATATTAATTTATGTTATATCAAGCCAGAGAAGAAGAAAAAATGTTTTTATTATAAAGAATTAAAAGAAGACCAGCTAAAACAAATTTATCAAATTATTTTATTAGAAAAGATAATTCTTTTTGAATTGCTCAACCACTTATGCAAAGTTATAAGAATGGGGACATTCTCAATTGAAGGGAGGATGTGGTAGCCTAAAGTTTAGTAAGACACCTAAATACGTAAATGGAGTTATTACGGTGTGCAAGATTGGCGCTATTATTTTTTTATAAAAGGGTTTTATTTAATTTATTTGAGTTCTAAATATGAAGAAATTGGTTAAAAGCAAATGCCTACGGAAAAAACAATTTATTTTACGGAAAAAACTTATTTTTACGGTCTGAAGAGTTTATAAGTATCAAGTCGAGTCACTCAAGAACCTTTGGAAATTTTCCCAGAATTTTTACTATTTTTCTTATATTTTTAAATGAATTTTAAAGTTTTATAGAAATATTTTCATTTTTAGAAAATATTTAACTTTGATAAATTTTCACAGGGTGATTAGAGCTGCGCAGACTACAAAAATTAGTTTGGAATGTAAAGGGGAAGTGGCTCTATCATGTGTAATTTTTCTAGATTTTTTATTATAGTTTTAAAGGTTCTAATTGAGTCCTCTTGGACTCCGTACGGACTCCGTACGGACTCCGTTCGGACTCCGCTTCGGCTCCGTACGGACTCCGTACGGGCTCCGGATTGACTCTGGGAGAGCTCTGGAGGGGAAAACTTAGGCACGTGACTAGGAATACTTAAGCGCCTCTCAAACTCAAAATTGAGGGGGGGACACATCATACAGCTTAATCATTAACCACCACGGTCTCATTTTTTATTACTCAACAAATTAAAATAACTTTTAATACCCTTATAACATTATTATTTTTACATAACATTTTAGAAATACAATTCAACAGTTTAAATAACACTTCATACAGGGTATCTTTAGAAAGGTCTTCATCACTGGGACTTGATTATTGCTGTCTCATAAAAATTTAAATTATTATAAAAACATAAAAGTCAATCTTTTCAGATCTTTCACTGGTACACCTTAATTGTTGTTATCAGTATTTTTTTCTCAACAGCCACTTTCTTTAAATCTCAATAAGCGTTAATTATTTTAGAGTTTCATTATTTTTATTAATCAGATCCAAGTAGACTGGTTAGCTTAGTGATTTAGAATACCCATTTTGTTATTTTTATTGGAAGGACGGGGTTTTCAGCTAAATCCACATATCTCCTCCAGATTCTGCTTACAGCAAGGCGACTGTAAGAGTTTACCTTACCATAACGGAATGGCCAAAACCAACTTCAGTAAAGGAACTCCAGTCATTTTTAGGTTTTGCAAATTTTTACCCCCACTTTATTGAAAATTACTCCCACGTCTGTCAGCCATTGCACGACCTAACAAAGAAGGAAGCCAAGTTCATCTGGACAGAGAGCCAACAAGATGCGTTCACCTACCTGAAAAGAAAATTTGTAACAGCCCCTATTCTTGCAATCCCTGACTTATTGAAGCCATTTGTTCTTGAATGTGACTGTTCAGATTTTGCACTTGGTGCAGTTCTATCCCAATATGATGATGAAAATGTCCTCCACCCAGTAGCATATTTGTCACGTACACTACTAGGGGCCGAATTGAACTATGAGATTTACGATAAGGAGTTATTGGCACTAGTAGAGGCGGTACGCACCTGGCGCCATTACTTGGAAGGAGGGCCTCACAGGCTCCAAGTCATCATCTACACAGATCATAAAAATTTGGAAACCTTCCTGACCACAAAAAAGTTGACTCGCCAACAAGCGCGCTGGGCAGAACTGCTGAGTAGCATTAATTTTGTTGTTACATTCAGACCAGGGAAGAAAAGTGGCAAACCTGATGCGCTATTGCAACGTTCTGATTTGCGCCCAGCACCCAACCAGCTTCATACGGTTGGCGCAACTCTATTGAAGGGGGACCTTGAGGAGGGGGTAATCCTAGATGAGGTGGAATTAGGGGATGAGGAGTTGATGGAATGGGTAAGGAGGGGACAGGAAAAGTACGAGGGAGTACAGGAGTTCGTGAAGGCACTCTTATCAAAAGAGGTATTGGTAAGGAAAGGACTGGAGAAGTATCACCTAGAAGGGTAAGCTTTATATTGGAATGGAAGGATAGTGGTGCCAAATGATGAAGAACTCAAAAGGCAGGTAGTCAAATCAAGACATGATTCCCCAATGGCAGGGCACCCAGGACTGCTGAAGACAGTGGAACTGGTAAATCGCAATTTTTACTGGAAGTCCATGAAGGCGTATATTCAGTGCTATGTAGCAGCATGTGACTCTTGTCAGAGGAACAAGGTTAGTCCAACAACGACACCACTGACCCCGCTAATAATTGCCAAACAGCCATGGAAAGAGCTCTCCTACAATCTTATAGTGGAGTTACCCAAGTCACAAGGAAAGAATGCTATCCTCACAGTAGTTGACCGCTGCACCAAGATGGCGCACTTTGTCCCCACCACCACCAAGGTTACATCAGAGGGTATTGCAGATTTAATGGTGGCGCATGTGTGGAAATTGCATGGATTGCCTGATAGTATAGTATCAGATAGGGGAAGTACCTTTAACTCTAAGTTGTTGAAAGCAATGTATAAACAACTGAATATTAAGCCCATCTTATCAACAGCATGGCACCCACAAACTGATGGGCAGTCTGAGATAGTAAACAAGGCAATCAAACAATACCTGCGCCACTTCATTAACTATCAGCAGGATGATTGGGTACAGCTATTACCACTTTCGGAATTCTCGTACAACAATAGGAAACATGCTGCAACAGGCATGTCACCATTCTATGCCAATTATGGGTACCACTCAACATTCTCAATTGGTACCCCATCCACATTACAAGTCCTGGAAGCTGAAGAGCGGATCCAGAAGATACTGAGTATACATCAAGAACTAGAGGCAGCGCTTAGGTTATCTCAGCAAGCAATGTGGTGTCATCATGATCATGGAAAGACCCAACACTGCACGCTACAGGTAGGTGACAAGGTTTGGCTCAGCTCACGTTTTCTTTCCACATTACGTCCCAGCGCTAAACTAGATCACAAGAAAGTGGGTCCATTCAAAGTCAAGCGCAAAGTATCTGACTTGGCTTACAAACTGGAGCTACCAATCTCAATGAGGCAAGTACACCCAGTTTTCAATATTTCATTACTTACAGAGCACAGAGAAGATATGATCCCAGGGCGCCCAGAAGAACAACCAGTGCCAATCCAGGTGGGAAATGAGGAAGAGTTTGAGGTGGAAAAGGTTGTTGCAAAGAGGGTGTATAGGGGAAAGGTTCAGTATTTAGTGCATTGGAAGGGTTATGGGGTTGGAGATAGGTCTTGGGAGCCGGTGGAGAATTTGATGAATGCTAAGGGAAAGTTGAAGGAGTTTGAGAAGGAGCGCAGGGGGCAGGAGGAGTAAAAGAGGGGGTAATTTTAGGATTTGGTTTGAGAGGTGGAGAGGAGGAGCGCTATGGGCTCTATGCATCGTAAAGAGGAGGAAGAGTGGACATTGCATAAGGGGGTTATATAGGGGCAAGCGCTGTGGAGCACTCCTCATCGGACAACTTATTTAGTAATCCAATTACTCTCTTGTCTCACTGCTTAGTTAGCATAGTCAGTCCTGTCTACCCCTCACTGTTGGTAACCCCAACATACGCTAGTGGTAGTCCGCCTTCTTAGGTCTTAACAATCCTACTGCGACTACATCTAAGGGATGTCAGAAGAAGGTTAAAACACCTAATTTGATGGCCTTGTTGCCACAAATGGTAACTACAAAAATTAGATGTAAAGATGAAAGTTTGCATTTTACAGGTATTAATACCAAGAAGTTCTCACAAAGGTTTGAACAAGCAGCGGAAGTGCATGGAGCGACCGAGTATGATATGGTGCGTCAAGTGCTCTTCTTTGTCTCTAATGAGTGCAAAGACAATTTAGAGGATTTAAAGGGGCATGAAGAGCACAATTGGTCAGTGCTAAAAGAATAAATTCTCAAGAGATGGCCAAAAGTTACCAAGGAAACTAAGTATACAATAAAGGATCTGGATGTCTTGGTAAAAAGGTCTAAAGCTAAAGGGGGTGTTTGAGACCCTACAGAATTTTAAATTTTTAGAGAGGATTTTGATTGAACGGTGGAATATTTAGTCATTAATGAAGATTTTAGTGATGCTGATGCGCCTTTACCTTAGTTTTGTGAAGCGCTAGCACTAGAAGTGGAAGACTGGGCAAAGAGGCACTTGGATAATGAAGGAAAGCTAGTCAAGAAGAGGGATGGTAATTACAAGTACCCTGGATTAGAAGAAGTAGAAATGAAGCTGATCCAAGTTAAGCGTCACACAGCTAGAGTTGCTTTGGATAACGAGGAAATGGACAAAGATGCGTCTGGTGTGCAATCGTCTCCTCAGATGTTGTCTCCTAAAGTAAAATTTTCACTGAGGAGCTGGATTCAGCTATGGCAAGGATTGACAAGCTGGAGAAGAAAATAATTGAAGCAGCAAAGGCAAAAGAATTGTTTAGGCCCAAGAGTTCTCTTCAACCATTGCCCTTTGCTACTATGGTATGTTACTATTGTAATAAAGAGAGAAACACTAGGATGAGGTGTAATGTGCTTCAAAAAGATAAAGAAGAGAGGGTAGTTTACGAGGATGGAACTATGCTAATGTTGGAAGATGTGACTAAGCTTTTCAAAGACAAGGATTGAGGGATGCAAGCCATGGTCATCAATCATATTAATAAAAAGTCTATGGAGGGCAGGTCGAGTAAGGGCAAGGAGCCTGAAGCAAAAGAGAAAGCCAAGGATACAAAGTCAGTCAATTTTGCAGTTACTTGCGCAGTATTGGATTTTAAAGTAAAATAAGGAACAGTTTCAGCGCCACTTACTGCAGCACGTTTGGAGATGTTCTCAGCAAAGCACAAGAAAATGGCCCCACCTACAATTAGTAGGCCGAGAAGAGCTGGTGCTAGGTATGCAAATCCAGAGGATATGGAGGAAGTAAGGTATACTACTAGAGAGAATACACCTGCACCTATCAAGGATGTTGAAATGGATGGTATGAAACCAGTTGGTTGTGGTGTGGATCATCAGGTAGAAGATCAAACAATGATGATGGAGGAGTCAGAGGTAGTGCAGCAAAGAGCGGTACCTGTTGAAGGAATTCCAGAGACAAGGCGCAATACTCCAAAGAATCCACCTGGAAGAGAAAAGGCTGGTGCAAAGAAGACTCAACCTAAATGGAGGATTCAGCGCCCGTTTCACTCTGATTTTCTTAAGGCAGCTGAGGATTTAGTCGCACAATGTTTGAAGACTACAGTTTATGTTCCATTGGGGGTGCTGACAGCAGTAGCGCCGGATTTAGCAAACGGGATTTTGGATAAGTGCAGGAAGCAAAGGGTTGCTAATTGCACTGAGTTTGATGTTAGAGAGAAGTCAGTTCAGCCAATTGTTGGATTTCCTAGGGCACCACGTTATGTAGGACCCTTAGGGTATTTAACAATCACTGTAAATGGTAAGCAAATTAGAGCGTTAGTGGATAAAGGTTCACAAATCAACATGTTGTCAGTAGATGATGCGGTGGAGCTAGCACTTCCTGTTAAAGATGGTGAGGGTACTGTCACAGGAATTGGTGGAGGTAGGTTACCTATTATAGGTGTAGCAGAGTAAATACGCACTAGGGTTGCAGGAGCAACAAGGGATATACATTTTTATGTTCCAATGGGTGTAGTTAAACCAGTTTTAGGCACACCATTTTTAATGGATTATTCTGAAACAATCGATTATTGTTTAAATAATACTATTGGAATAAGAATTATGGGTGATGATGGTATTCCAGTAACAGCAGTCTTAGTAGCGCCGAAGGATGGTGGCTGGGAAACTAAGTACTCTGGAGCTGCACGATTAGAGAAAGAAAGAGAGTTTTATGAGGAAGTCTCAGATGATGAGATAGGGCCACCACCAGGAAGGCGCCAAAATTTTCATTAGGGACTGGCATTTTAGGTGTTACTATCTCCCAGGATGAGAGGAACCCAGATAGTGACCAGTCAGTTCAACAAGAAGCGATATGTAAAGTGGTACTTCATAGGTGTCTTGGGAATACTACAGTAGAATGTATTATACCTAAGCCTTTTGATTTCTTCGATTATGGACTTTGTTTTACTTATATTAAAAAGAAAAGACAAAAACAGGATTTAGGTGTAACCTGTAGTTATATTAGAAAGGGGTTGATTTTAAGTAATGAAGGAAGCAGCAAGCACTGTTTAGCGTCCAAGTATAAACCAGTGGCTGTCAAGGTTAAACCAGTAAATGTACCAATTCCAGATTTGAATCCTCATTTGCAGAGGCCGGCGCTGTCTAGGAATCCTTATGATACTCCTTTAACAAAATTGCCACCTCAATTTGCGCCTACTTGTAAAATCACAATGGAGAAGCTTCAGATGGTTAATTTTGGACCAAAGGATTGGTTGTTGCAGCAAGAAAAGAAGTTATTGTTACAAGTTATGGTTATCAGAGGAAAGGCTATTGCCTTTTCTGAAGAGGAAAGAGTTTTGCTGAAACACTCTTATGGTAAACCTTATATTGTTCCAGTTATACTTCATGCGCCATGGCAAAAGAAGGCTTTTCCAATACCAGTGGCTATAAGAGAAGAATATACGGAATTAATTAGGGGAAGGTTAAGGTCTGGCTTGTATGAACAGTCTATGTCTAGTTATTCAAGTCCAGTGTTTTGTGTCGTTAAACATAATGGTAAATTAAGGGTTGTTCATGATCTTAGGGAGATGAAAAAGGTTACAGTAAAGGACACAGGAATTCCGCCAATGCCAGAGGAGTTTGTGGACTCTTTTGCTGGATGTGCTTGTTATGGATTAGGTGATATTATGGGAGGATACAATGAGCACGAATTGGACAAATCATCCAGACCCATGATGATGTTTGAAACCCCACTGGGGGGCTTCAGGTTGACAAGTTTACCGCAGGGTGCAACAAATTCTGTGGCGGTATACCAAGCACAGATGATTTGGATATTGCAGGATGAAATTCCAGATCATGTGGGAATTTTTATTGACGATGGCAGTATAAAAGGACCAGCCAGAGATTACAATGGGGAAGTGTTAGAGGGGAATCCATATATTAGAAGGTTTGTTTGGGAATATGTGATTAACCTGGAAAGAGTGCTATTCAGGATAGAAGAGGCAGGATTAACGATCTCTGGATCCAAATTTTCTTGTTGTGTTCTAGCGCTAGATATAGTAGGATATGTGGTATGCAAGGAAGGGAGGATCATTGCAGAAAAACAGAAGAATAAGGTGCTTACATGGCCAAGGCCAAGAAACACTATGGAAATTAGAAGATTTATAGGCATTTTTACATATGTAAGAATGTTTATTTGAGATTTTGCTATGTTAACTTCACCTTTAAGGTGCTTAACAAGAAAATATGTTGTATGGGATTGGACGGAGGAATGTGATGAGTCATTTGAGTTATTGAAAAGGATTGTAGGAAAAGATATTCTTTTGAAGAAATTGAAGTATGGACAAGGCGCTGGGAAAATTACTCTAGCAGTGGACTCTAGTGTGTCCGCAGTGAGCACAGTTTTGATGCAGGAGGATGAGGAAGGTAATGATAGACCTGTCCTTTATGAATCTAAGACTTTTACTAGAGTGGAGTCTAGGTACTCCTAGTCTAAGCTGGAGTTATGTGGAGTAGAAAAGATTCTTAAGAAGCTGCAATGGATGCTTTGGGGGCAGAATTTTGAGTTGCAGGTTGATGCGCTATCATTGGTGCAAATGATTAGTAGCCCAAGTTTACCAGATGTGCCCATGACAAGGTGGGTAGCGCAGATTAATTTATTTTCTTTTGATTTGGTCCACCAGCCGGGAAAACTTTCACTATGCCGGATTCATTATCTAGAAGACCACCATGTGAAGAAGACTCAGACACCAAAGAATTTGAAGAAGATAAGAGATGGGTAAACGGCATAGATTATTGTTATGAAAAATTTGGCAAGGTTGTCAGCAATGACAATAAACTAGCAGGCAAGTTTGTCCATGATGACAATAAACTAGTTGCGCGGAATGTCCATAAAGACATAAGGCTAGATGTTGGTGATGCACAGGATGTTTGCAAAGGTAGTCTGCAACTGGATTTAGGGAACGTTGAAGCTAACATAGCAACAAGGAGTGCGCTAGGCAAGGCAGTGGAAGAGTCAGATGACAAAGATGATTCAAGGGGAAGTCAAGATAGTAGCACTCATCCTGAAGAAGGGGAGTATTATGAAGATGACGCATCTACTGATGAGGGAGTAGAGTTATTAAGACTATATCTGGAGGGCAGTAGTAGACCAGATTTTTGTGATGAAAAGGTTTGGCGCAATATTGAAAAGCGTGCTAAAGGCTATTTTATAAAAGATGGGAAGTTATGGAAGGATCAAGCCTTGTTTCCCCAGTTAGTTGTTCAAACTAGGAAAAGGAAGGAAACAATACTAAGGGAGTTACATGAGAATTTAGGACATAGAGGTCAAGACGAGACGTATTGCAGAGTTAGGGAGAGATTCTGGTGGCCCAATATGAAGAATGAAGAGATTGGGTCAAATCTTGTCCTGAATGTCAGTGCAGGAGTTACAGAAAGCCAAAAGAGAAAGGTAGAGCAACGGGCAAAGATACTGTTTTTGGTAGGGTCAGTTTAGACGCAGTTCATATAAAAGAAAGACGCTTTAAATACTTGATTGTAGCCAGGGATGATCTATCAGGATGGGTCGAAGTAGCGCCATTGGTAAATCTTAAGGTGAGTAATGTAACTGAGTTCTTGAAAAAAGAATGGGTTTATAGGTACAGGGTAATGAAGATGGTGACTGTAGATGGTGGTGCTTAATTTGCTGGAGAATTCCAAGAGGTAGTTAAAGATATTGGCACAAGGCTACGAGTTGCAACACCATATTATCCTGAAGAAGAGGGGATGGTAGAAAGAGGGCATCAAGTTATAAAGGATGTGCTAGTTAAATCATGTGGGAATAATGGGGCAAAGTGGAAGAACTACTTGCCATTAGTTTTGTTTGCAGACAGGATTTCAGTTAAAAGGACAACAGGGCTTTCACCATATGAACTTATGTTTGGTCAAAGGGCGGTATTACCTATTGATCTAGAGGCTGGATCTTTTCTAGGATGCGACTGGGATCAAGTGCGCTCGACTGAAGATTTAATTCTAGCAAGGGTAGCGCAGCTTGAAAGAAAGGACAAGTTTGTGGAGAAGGAATATGATAGAATGATGCAGATCCATGACAAGTCAGTTAAATATTGGGATGAGCGTTTAGTTTATAGGTTAAGGAAGTCATTGAACCCAGGAGATTTGGTTTTGATTTATAATAGAAGTTTAGAAAGCCAATGGGGAAAGATGTTTTCTGACAGATGGAATGGTTCTTATAGGATCAGAAAGCAGATAACTGGGGGGTCTTATTTACTGGAGGAACTAGATGGTACTTAATGGAAGCGGCGTGTGGTGGCAGATCAGATCAAAAGGTTCTACCCAAGGGGTGTTCCAATAATACAAGATAACCTCCGGAATGACCACCGGGAAGAGGTTAAACTAAAAATTTATGTTAAGCTTTTTTTTTCTAAGAGAACTCACAGGAGGCTTTGATCTAACTATTTGATTCTTATTTACATTGTGTATTTTTGTATCGCAGTAAAGGCAGTAAAGTTTTATGATTTTTTTAGGGTTCACAGTCTTTTAAAGAAAGTAGAGGAAAAAAAGTTAGGCACTCTAAATTTAGAAGACAGGTGTAGTTAAATAGTGCCGTGTCTAAAATGATTATTTAAAGGCATAACATGAAAATTATATGAAGACTATGTACAGGAATAATGGAGAGAGAAGGCTCATATGGAGGGGGCTAGTGGACTATTCAGTATTGGGGTGGAAGCTATTAGGATATCCTTTCCAGTCTTCAGGCATGACGAAACGACGAGGATCGGCAGGGAATCCAAGAATAGTTGATGAACTGATTTCATTTGTTAGTTGACCTATCATTTCTATATGGTTGTAGCGGGCTTTAAGTTCAGTGTCAGAAAAAGCTGGTGCATTATAGTAGGATAGAGACATAGCGTCATATATAAGACAAAGTCTGGAAAACATTTGCATGGAATGGAAAAAAGGTAAAGGAATAGGAACCCATCCCAGAGAGATGGATTCATTGAAGCCTGAAAAAGAGTCAGCGGGTAAAGGAAGTGTAAGTATAATAAAGGGTACTTACTTGCTAATATATTTTGTGGCACACTGATGGCGAAGAAATGGTAATTGCGTCAGGAGCAGCTGTAGTGGAGCCTGAGTGCATGGAAGCATTAGAGCTCGGAGTGGAAGAAGGCTCAGTGCTAGGCTGGATAGATATTTCGCGCCTGGGAAAAGTAGGAAGCAATGGTGACTCATAAGGAATGTTGTTATTGGCAGAAGAATTGGGTCTAGCGGGACTAGTAGTTGTAATTATGCGGGTGCTACTGGTGAAACTAGGAGGAAAGTGAATATAGCCAGTAGGCTGAGGAGTATTATGGTTCAGAGAGATATTGCAAGTTTTGTGGTATCTAAAGCAGTTGTCACAGGCAGGTCTAAAGGAGGCATACCCCCGAGGTCTTGAAAATATACAATGAAAGTTGCGGTGTTTACAAAATGAGCACACTTGATCTTTGGGAACTGTGCAATATTGAGTCATGATGTTTGGATGAAGGTAATCCGGGTCATTAGATGGGCTATTTATAGGTTAATAATGGCATTATGGAAGAGACGTCAATTGCGCAATAACTGACATGAGTGCTGAATGGTTTCTAAGAAGGATGTGAAGAATCTTCATCAAAGAAAAAAAATGAGGGACCTAAGGAAAGGAGAATCTGTCACAGTCAAGAGAAAGTCATACGCTGCGAAGATCTGAAGATATCAAGGGAATGCATGCATATATGATGCAGGGGATGTATTTGCTGCTATAGGGAGTAGCTCTGATCTCAGATTTATTTTGTGTTTATTGTTTCACTTTTCATCGGCACTTAGTAGTAAGGTGCGCTGTTTGGAAAAAGGATGATATTTTTCTGGGGGAAACTCATCTTGCAGATGTTGGGTTCTCACAAGGGACTTAGGGTCAAGCAGAATTAAGGAGAAAGAAAAATTATTATTACATTTTTTTTACAAAACTGTATACAATTTTTTAAGGAATATATAACAAAGATTTTTAGTATTCTGTGTCCTCATAGATAGGGACACAGAAGGCTAAGTCATAAACAGCCTCTTTCATGTTTTGCTGCAAGGTGGTGACTAGCTGTTTTCTTTTGTCATACTCGGCGCAAGTATAGACCGGGAACACCTCAAGAAATTTTTTGACAGCGACTATCATATTGTTCATACAACGCATGGTTGCATTGTATGGTGTGCAGGCAACGTGCTCTGCAAATTCCCAGTTTTGAGCCATGGCAGGCTCTTCTTCTTCTTTGTCGTCGGCTGGCCAATCATCCGGGATGATAGCGTCAAAGACTGGTTGAAGGATAGTCTAGTCAGGAGTCGGTGAGCGCAGAGTGCACTCAGGAATTGGATCGGTATCCTAGATGGGATCTTCTTCCAAGGCAGGAAGGAAAAGGGGAGTGTTAGGCGGCAGAGGCAATGCAGCGTAAGGAGTGGCTGGCGCATTCTAAGAGAGAAAAGAGCTTATGTTAGCATTTTTTTAAAAAAAAGAGAACTTACTTTACTCTCCTCTGAAAAGAGAGAATTTGGAACAGAGGCGAGACTACTAGGTGTAGGTGCGCGGTGATTAACCTTGGCTCCCTTGTTGCTAGGTGAAGTTGAAGATGTAGGCGCAGGGAGCTTGATAGCCAACTGACTCATCATATTCATAGTTGAAGCGTTGGGATCCAGGCATGCAACAGTGGGAAGCTCATCGTAACTACATTTCTTCTTGCATTGTTTACAGTAATCGCATGACTAAGAGAGAAAAAAATAGAATATTAGTAATAAGGAGAAAGGAATGAAAAGAAAAGAAGAAAAAAGACTTACAGTAAATAAAACTTTGCCATGGCGGGCTTTTGAGAAATGACAGGGAGTTATACCATTCTCGATGCTGCGGGTGCATCTTGTCCCACCCATCAGTTTAGTAAATGGTGTCGCAGGTGGAGCAGCAGCAGGCTGGGTACGCACAAACTGCCGGATAGCGTCCATGACGTTGGCGGTATTTTTGGTATTAACGGTATTATTTCTAGTATTCATTAAAAATAAAAATTACAAAGAAAAGAGGATTGTAATAAATAAGAGAAGATGGAAGAAGATGGAGGAAGAAGAAGCTGTGAGACACAGGATATTTATAGGCTCCTGGGGACAATTGCGAGTAGAGG
Source organism: Hemileia vastatrix (assembly GCA_030280995.1). Taxonomy (NCBI): domain Eukaryota; kingdom Fungi; phylum Basidiomycota; class Pucciniomycetes; order Pucciniales; family Zaghouaniaceae; genus Hemileia; species Hemileia vastatrix. The sequence goes on from JASXTE010000015.1 coordinate 17,468,153, forward strand.
GAGGATGTGGTACGTGCCTCGCAGGTAGTTTGATTTTGGACCAATCAGCTCGCATATTCCAGGAAGAACAAAGGGGATTCATAGCGCAGTAGGAAGTGCTAAACTATAATGCGTGTTTGTGTGTTTCAAGGAAAAAGGGAAATAGAAGTGCAGAAGAGGATTCAGGGTCTGTGCGCTCGGATTTTGCAGCAGGATGTGCCGCATAATGGGGAATTGTGTGTTATTGATTTAGGACTGCAAGTGCTGAACAATATGGACTTTTATTTTCCAATAATCATGTATTACGCACTAAGGAAGGCATTATGGCTTAAGGAAAGGCTCAAGTGCAAAGTATACTGCACCACGGCTAGTGTAGTAACTTACTGAAACAGGTGATATAGGAGGTTAACTAGTTGAAAATCAAAGCGACTAGGATCAGCGTTAGAAGGAGTCAAACTTGGAAGTAGCACTGAAACAAACAAAGGTACATTCAGGGGTGCGCATGTCAAGGTGTCAAGCATGAGTGAGACAAGTTGATACTAGTGTTAGTAAGGATAGGGTATGTTTTAGGCGCTGTAGTTGTTACAAGCAGTGTACGTGGTCTACTAATATATTAGTTACTGTTTTACTAATGTAGCGCTAGAGTCAGCGCTGGAGATCCACTAGGGAACTGTGTTTAGAGAGCTGGAAAAATATAAAGAGGGTATTGCATCTAGTAATAGGGAGAGGACAATTGGAAAAATAGTTAGTTAAAATAAAAGTAGTTAATAATTTTGAAGTCAAAGATATTAGAATTTCCTGTGATCAATTGTTTGAGAGTATATAGATTCAAAGGATTAACTATTATTAGAGTTATTTTATTGCTATAATAAGGCATATTCAAAGAGAGCGCTTCAAGAAGGAGTAGCTGTGGATATTAGCACTTGTTAAGAATAGAAATATCTGGATAGTAATACTTGTTTTTTTGAATCTTTTAAAAACTCAGTTCTCAACTTATAAACTTTCTAATCACATATTGGTGTTACACATTATTGTGCTGTCTTTAAAAATAAGAGTGGAAGGTGCTCCTTTTTAGAAATTGAAAGGAAGAACCAACCTATCTCGCATTGTGTCTACTGCTTAGTACTTTAGAATTCTCTAAATTGGCCTACTAATTGTAGGTGGGGCCATTTTCTTGTGCTTTGCTGCAAACATCTCCAAATGCACTGCAGTAAGTGGTGCTGCAACCGCTACTTCTTTTACTTTAAAATCCAACACAGCGCAAGTAACTGAAAAATTGACTGACTTCGCATCCTTGCCTTTTTCCTTAGCTGGTCCAAAATCAAACTACCTGTGAGGTGCGTACCACAACATATATCATTTTTACTCTGCACTCTGTAGTGGCATTAATTTACTCACATTACAGGGGGAGGAGCCTGGTAAATAATAAAAAAAATTTTTTTTCTTAGTTGACCAAGATCGAACTATATTGTTCTTAGTCCTAGAAGTGATATAAAATTATATTAATTATATTATATTTTTTTAATTATTTCAGTTGACCTCTTGTCCTGATAATTAAAATATTATCTTATTGTTTCTGTCAGCCAGGCTAACTCAGGAGCCCAGTAATTTATATAATAAATTACTGCAATCATATAAAGGAATAACATTATGTAATTACAATAAATTATTAAAATAAAATTATAAATATTTTATGAATAAATAAAATAATTACTATACTTAATTTCATTATTAAATAAGTTTTATTACATAAAAAAATATTATATTCTATAATATCATGAGGCACTTTGTATGTATAAATTAATTATTTAAAGTTATATTATAAGTGTAAATTTAACTTACACTGTAATTACAATTTCAATGATAAAATTTATATAAACTAAATACAACTTATCACATAATACTATCCATAAATATTGGGCCCTTCCTTGACCCTTAATTGTGTCACAAAAATTACTAAATTAATTAAAATATTAATTTAATGTGATAACTTTAATTTCTCATTCTAAATAAGTTATTAAATTAATTAGTTGTTTCAATTAATTTAACAATTAAATTACTTTAAATAGTTAAAATGATTAAATTAACTTTTCTTATACTGAATTAAGATTTATTAAGAGTGTGAAAATAATTCCTTTTGTTTTAATTAAACCTTTACATCTATTTGTATTCCTTCTTTTAGATTTCTTTCTCGCAGTTCTCATTTTTCATACTCACATAGTTATTTGTTATATTAATTCTATTCTTTTTTGGAAATTTATGATGGTAAAATTAATTTCTTATTCACGGTGTGGTGATCCAAACCTGGGTAGGCCTTTGGAGTGCATATTTGGGGGTATTTGGTATGTAGGGTGTTATTGGGGTTATGGTGTTATTAGTGTTTTTTTCATCTTTAGGTGATAGTTAGTAGTGTTTATGGAGGCTTAAGCTAGGGTCACTTATTATGTCTCAGCTTAATGTCCTTTCTTTTCTCTTCATTTTTGTATCCCTTATGGGTGGTTACCTTGTTTTATAGGGTAGTTATGGTGTTATTATTGGTATTTATTGGATGTTTATTGCTTAGTGGTGCTTATGTAGGCTTATTCTAGGGTCACTTATTATGTCTCATCTTATTTTCCTTCATTTTCTTTTCATTTTGGTATGTCTTATGTGTGTTTATCTTGTTTTTTAGTGAAGTTATGGGTTTTTAGGGTTTTTAGGGTTTTTATTGGTTGTATGGGTGTTTTAGGGCCTAGAAGCAGCCCTCCCACTCCTAAGCGGAGCCGCCTTCAAGTGGCCTGCCCTCCTGGGCGCTTGGGAGGCGCTAAAATGCACTTTTATGCATTAAAAAGGCTGGGAAAGCTGGATTTTGGGTGGGGAATAGGTCAGGGTTGTCTGTGCACTGGCTGTATGATGCGTGTGTGGGAAAACTTTTAGAGGAATCATCTTATCTCTTTAACTAATCGCCTCTCTTTTCCTCACTGTCGCATTGGCTTGTTTTTTGTTGGAATATATTACTGTTCATTTCAACTCTTTGTTGTAGTCTGTCTGGGACTATTATCTTCACTTTTAAAGGGGTCAAGAGTGCTTAATTAGCGGTGTGGTAGCCTAAAGTTTAGTACGGCACCTAAATATGTAAATGGAGTTATTACGGCGTGCAAGATTGGCATTATTATTTTTTTATAAAAAGGGTTTTATTTAATTTATTTTGGAGTTTAAAATATGAAGAAATTGGTCACGAGCGAATGCCTACACAAATACAATTTATTTTACGGAGAAAACTTATTTTTTACGGTCTGAAAAATTTATAAGTATCAAGTCAAGTCACTCAAGAACCTTGGGAAATTTTCCCAGAATTTTTACTATTTTTTTATATTTTTTAAATGAATTTTAAAGTTTTATAGAAATATTTACGTTTTCAAAAATTACTTAACTTTGATGAATTTTCACGGGGTAATTAGAGCTGCGCAGACTACGAAAATTAGTTTGGAATGTAGAGGGGAAGTAGCTCTATTATGTGTAATTTTTCTAGATTTTTTATTATGGTTTTAAGGTTCTAAATTGAGTCCGGAAGTCCGGACTGACTCCGTACGGACTCCGTACGGACTCCGTACGGACTCCGTACGGGCTCCGGATTGACTCTGGAAGAGCTCTGGAGGGGAAAACTTAGGCACGTGACTAGGAATACTTAAGCGCTTCTCAAACTCGAAATTGAGAGGGGTGACACAACATACAGCTTAATCATTAACCACCACAGTCTTATTTTTTATTACTCAACAAATTAAAATAACTTGTAATACCCTTATAACATTATTATTTTTACATAACATTTTAGAAATACAATTCAACAGTTTAAATAACACTTCATACAGGGTATCTTTAGAAAGGTCTTCGTCGCTGGGACTTGATTATTGCTGTCTCATAAAAATTCAAATTATTATAAAAACATAAAAGTCAATCTTTTCAGATCTTTCACTGGTACACCTTAATTTTTGTTATCAGTATTTCTTTATCAACAGCCACGATCATTTAATCTCAATAAGCGTTAATTATTTTAGAGTTTCATTATTTTTATCAATCAGATCTAAGTAGATTGGTTAGCTTAGTGATTTAGAACACCTACTTTGTTATTTTTATTGGAAGGACGGGGTTTTCAGCTAAATCCACATATCTCCTCCGGATTCTGCTTACAGCAAGGCGACTGTAAGAGTTTACCTTACCATAGTTGGCGCCCAACATGGGGTTCGATTTCTCTAGCTTTCTTTAAAGACTTACTTGGATCAAGAACGTTCTTAGCCTGCAAGAGGCTTATTTTCTGGAACTCTAATTGGATTTTTGTTATTGGCCTGCAAGAGGCTTGTTATTTTATCAATTGTTAACGCTTTTCATTACTTATTGGGATGTCTTCTTCTGCTGTTGCTTCTGGATCTTCTAACCCTCTTACTCCCTCAGTTAGAATTGTTTCTTGGGATGGCCCAAAGTTTGATGGGGAGGAGGTTAAATGGTTCATTAGCAGGTATGAAGCTGCTGCTGCTGTTGATGGTGCTTCTCATGTGGATATGGTGAAGCAAGTTAGATTTTTTATTGCCGATAGGGAGGTGGAAAAAGAGGTTATTGCTATGCAGGCATTCAAGGACAAGGATTGGGTTAAGCTTTCTAAAGCTATGGTTGATAGATGGGGTGTTAGGTTTACTATGATGGACCTCAATAAAATTGTTGGAGACTGGCAAGCAAAAGGTGGAGTTTCTTCTATGGCTGACTTCAAAAAGCTCTGTGTTCAGTTTGATGAAGTGGTGGAATATCTCATACTGGTGGACGAGTTAGTGCATGAGAACCAAGCAAAAGATTTGTTTTGGACAGCATGCAGCAGGGATATTCATATGGACGTCTTGAAGGATCTTTCAAGAAAAGATTTGATGAAGGAACTGCCTAATGGTGAGCAGAAACTGCCGGCTCTGGAGGTTATCAAAGAGAACATTCAGGCCCATCTCAAGTTATTGGCGTTGGACAAATATCAAGAGTCTTGCACTCAATATGTTAGCAAGGTTAGCGAGGTTTTGGCCGAAAACAACGATATTATGGTCAAAGCCCAGGAGGCCAAGAAGGCTCAAATAGGATTACCTGCTGCTAAAGTTGAGGGTAATGTAGATAATAAGATGGTCGATCACCTGGCCGATTTAACTAAACAATTAAAAATATTTGTTCAAGAAACCCAGAAGGCCAACAAGGCCCCAATCGCTTCTTTGTCGACGTCGACTTCTTATCAGTCTAGAGGTTATGAACGTCGAAATTATAATGGCAATAACAACGGTAACTGCTTCCCAGGCAATGGGAGAAATGGTGGGAATGGTGGTAGTAATGGATATAGAGGTGGCTACGATGAGCCAAAGGTGTGCTCCTATTGTAATAGGAGGGGTCATAGAGCAACAGTTTGTTTTGCTCTTGATAAGGATATGGATGCTGGGCGAGTTTTATTTGATGGTAAAGTCTATAAATTTCCTGATGGTTTGTTCATCAAGCCCAGTGATGGACAGTCTCCTTCTGATTTGGTCAGAAGAAGTTTAACGGCTGAAAGAAGAGCCAGATTTGAAGAGGTGACGGATGAAGATGTTAATGCCAAGGGTGGCAAAAATGGTAACGGTAATGGTGGAAAAGCTGACAAAGGTAAGGAGAAAGAGGTCAGTAAAGCCACGTTCTCTACTTCTTTTGGTGGTTTAGAGCTGGCGACGGTTGCCCAGGTGGAGGGTAGCTGTATGGCTGGCGAATATGATGTTAATGCTGCTAGAAGAGCAGCTGCTACTAAGGCGAAAAGTAGCATTCAGAGCCAATTGAGGGCTAATCCTGGAAAGGCCAATAACAAAGTGAACCCTTACTCTAAGGACAAGATTTCTAGTGCTCAAACTGCCGCCAACAAATTGAACCCTTACTCTAAGGACAAATTATATAAAATGCAGAAGGGGATTGCTGATATGGGGCCCCCTAGTTATGGTAAGTTTGATTTAAATGGTGAGCCTATGCCAGAGGATGATTCGGATTCTGAGGAGGACGTACCGTTGGCGTCTCTACCCAGACCAAGTTTTAGCGGTCCCATCCCAATGGAGGGTGTAAGAAGGACTAGCGATGGATCAGGATTAGTGCAAGAAGCTGGTGACGGAGTTAGGGTTATAGAAAGTGAAGATGTTATTATGGGGGGTGAAGACGGCTCGGTTGGACCTCAAGAGGTACCCAGGGCCAAGGTTGTTAAATCAAAGGTCCAGTATGAGCGGCCAGTAGTTTCTGGTCAAGCTAATGCGATGGATGCAGTTTTGAATAGGGTGAATCAACTTCAGCTTCCCTTATCTTTGGGGGAGTTATTTACGATTAGTCCGGCGCTTGCTGAAAAGCAAAAGAAGCATTTGACGAGGCGTCGGGTTTCCACTGGAGAGGTGGAATATATTTGTGAAAATGCTGAAAAGTTTGGGGAAGATGTAGATACACATTTTTCCGCTCCCCTGGGTTACCTGGTGGTAACTCTAAATGGTAAAGAAGTAAAGGCCTTGGTCGATTCAGGGTCTCAAATTAATTTAATTTCATTAGAGCAAGCGACGAGTATAGGCTTGCCAATTAAAAGTGGAACTGGGGGAAACCTCAGAGGTATTGGAGGGCATGCAACAGAGCTGATGGGTACTGCTGAGCATGTCAGGTTAGGCATTGGTGGATCTGTTGGTAAGGTTCACTTTTATGTGGCCAGAGGAGCAGTCAAAACTGTTCTTGGTGGTCCTTTTTTGATGGATTTTGAGGCCAGGATAGGGTATCAAGCTGGCATGGGGATTAGTTTGGAGATCACTGGTGAAGATATGCGGAGGTTACATATGCGGTTAGCGCCTCCTGGAGATGAAGGTTGGGAAACACGGCCAGGGATTACTACTCTGTGCCAGTGTTGTGTTTGCACCAAGAAGCGGCATATAAAACGGACGGCTTCTGGTGAATTATGTTTGTTGGAAAGGGATGAATGCCCTCATTTTTTGGGGTAGCAGGGGCTGATCGCTCTAATGTTGTAATCTCTCCTCAGGATGAGATCCCGGATTGCAATAGGTCAGCTCACTTGGAGATAATTCAAGTGGATTCTCAATTATTTTCTGTTAATATTACTTTGGAGTGCAAATACGTTTTGGACTTTTCTATATGTTTATTGGATTTACCCTGTTTTTCTATTAAATTTAAAAATGGTGAAAAAGGCAAAATGGGCCAAATTAGGTTGGATAAAAATTGGAAGGGTATGTTTATGGACCTCCAGCAAGAGGGTAAACTGCAAAAATTACATCAAAACTCGATTAAAAATCTCAGTATAAGTAAAACACAAAAAAATAACTTATGTGAAAATGTTATTCGGGGCCTCCAGCAAGAGGTCAAACTGCAATTATCTCCTTCTATTTTAGACCTCCAGCAAGAGGGTAAACTGCGAAAATCTCATCAAAATCAAATAAAAAATCTCGGTATAATTAAAACACAAAAAAATAATTTTTGTGAAAATTCAATTCCGGTTCTCCAGCAAGAGGTTAAACTGCCAACTTTCTTTACGGGTGATTTACTGTTGGATAAGGGAAGAAAAGGTGTTGGAAAATCTTTTATAAATTAGACGAGGGAAAGGAGAAAAGGGTAAAATTTAAAAATGAAATAAAATATTTTTCTAATTTTTCTTATTCTGATTCTGGCGATGAAGAAGATTCATTTGATGAGAGTTTTAATGGCGATGTTTTACCTCAAGTTAATTTAGATGTGGACGCAGCCAAATATAAGAAAGTAGCAAATAAAGTTCGACCTATTAATGAGCCGCTACCTGCTGAATTAAATCCACCTTTGAGAAGACCAAGGTTATCAAGAGATCCTTATGAAAGTCCCTTGGTAAAGAATCCGCCTGAATTTTCTGAGACGTCAAGAATCACTTTTGAGAGACTGGGTGTTGTTAATTTTGGACCTGATGGTTGGTTGTCTGGAGAAGAGAAGAAGTTGTTGTTGGATGTGATGGTCAAGCGAGAGAAGGCCATTGCTTTTGTAGAAGAGGAGAGGGGTGTGTTGAAGCATTCCTATGGGGAGCCTTACAAGATTCCTGTGGTATGTCATGAACCGTGGCAGCAGAAACCGATTCCTATTCCGGCTGCATTAAAAGAAGCCTATATTGAAGTTGTCAGAGAACGGATACGCACTGGACTGTATGAGCAATCAACGTCAAGTTATTCTAGTCCTGTATTTTGTATCAAGAAACCGAATGGCAAGCTTAGAGTTGTTCATGATCTTAGGGAATTAAATAGGGTTACAATAAAGGATGCTGGGATACCACCTAGTGCTGAGGAGTTTGTTGAAGCGTTTGCAGGGAGAGTGTGCTATGGTTTGGGAGATATTATGGGTGGATATGATGAGAGAGAGTTACATCCGGACTCAAGGCCTCTCACTACATTCAATACGCCACTAGGACGTTTACAGTTAACAAGATTACCTCAAGGAGCAACAAATTCGGTTGCAGTTTATCAAGCTCAGATGGCTTGGATCCTTCAAGACGAAATTCCACAATATGCTGGAATCTTTATAGATGATGGAGGAATTAAGGGACCAACAACCGACTATGATAACCAGGTGTTGGAAGAGAATCCCGGGATACGCAAATTCATTTGGGAGTTTGCAATTACTTTAGAAAGAATCTTGTTTCGAATTGAAGAGGCTGGTTTAACTATTTCAGGTTCAAAATTTTCATGTTGTGTGCCAGCCTTAGAAATATTAGGCCATGTGGTATGTAGAGAGGGTAGGATTATGTCCAAGAAGAAAGTTAACAAAATTCAGTCCTGGCCAAGACCCAAGAATACGACCGAAGTTAGAGGGTTTTTAGGCGTTTGCGTATATGTTAGAATGTTTATCAAGGACTTTTCTTCATTGGCAGCTCCATTGAGACGGTTAACAAGAAAGGATGCAGACTGGGAGTGGGATGAAGAGTGTGAGAAGGCGTTTGTGAAGTTGAAGGAGGTTGTAGGGAAGGATTTAGTCCTGCACAAGTTAGATTATGGAAAAGATGCTGGTAGAATTTATTTAGCAGTTGATTCAAGTCAGGTTGCAGCTGGGGCGGTTCTGTCTCAGATGGATAAAGCTGGTTACATCAGGCCAGTTAGGTATGAATCTGTAGTATTTACTGAGGTCAAATCAAGATATTCTCAACCAAAATTGGAATTATGTGGTGTGGCAAAAATACTGAAGAAACTTCAGCATATTTTGTGGGGGCAACATTTTGAGTTGCAAGTGGATGCGAAATCGTTAATCCAGATGATTAATTCCCCAAGTTTACCGAACGCACCCATGACGAGATGGGTAGCTTTTATTCAACATTTTTCATTTGATTTAGTTCATAAGCCTGGCAAGACTTTTACTATGCCAGATGGTTTATCAAGGAGACCACCCACTGAAGAAGATTCAGACTCAGAAGAGTTCGATGAAGATATACCTATTATCAAAGCCAGCACTAAAGGAGCTGAAGACTTTCCATACCTCCCCCATGAGGTTAAACTGGCAGGACTATTGTGTTTAGATTATGGTGTTGATGACCTCCACCAAGAGGATAAACTGGAAAATAGTTTTTATGTTAATAAAGGTGTAGATAAATTCGGCAGAGAGGAGGTAGAAGAAGATGTGGTGTATGTAGAGGAAAATGGATTGGTAGTGTGGGATAGTAGTAAATTAAGGAATGGTGTATATGTTGGAGAATTAGAGAACTTAAATAAAAAGGTGGATAAAGAGAAAGAGGTATTTTCAAATACGGTTTTCGAAGGATCCAAAGGTTCAGAAGAAAAACGTCGACATAGCTCGATTAAAGATTTATTTAGGGGTCAACAATTATTGGCTCATTCATGTGCAGGTGATATTGGTGATAGAGAAGTCCCTATTGATGTTATATTAATCGATTTTCAAGATGAAGTCTGGGGTCAGACTGGTTTTTATTTTTTGTTAGTCAAATATTTGTTGACTTTAGAGAGGCCAGAAGATTGTGAAGACGATGAATGGGTGGCTATCAAGAGGAAGTCATCTACGTTTTACCTATCTGGTCAACGTTTAATGAGGAGGAGGTATCCAAATCCTCAAGTAGTTATAACTCAACAGAAGGGGCAAGAATTAGTTTTGAAATCACTGCATGAAGATCTCGGGCATAGAGGCGTTGGAGAAACGTTTAGAAGAATTTCAGATTGATTTTGGTGGCCTGGCATGAAGATGGCTGTTAAACAGTGGGTTCAGTCATGCGAAGAATGTCAAAGACGAAGTTATTTAAGGCCAAAAGAACCTGGACGCGCGACTGGTGAATATACGCTCTTTGGAAGAGTTAGTTTAGATGCCGTTCATATAAAAGAGGGACGGTATAAATATTTAATTGTGGCCAGAGATGATTTATCTGGTTGGGTAGAGGCAGCGCCTCTTATTAATTTAACTGCCAAAAATGTGGCAGAATTTTTTTTGAATAATTGGGTATATAGGTATGGGGTGATGAAGTTGGTGACGGTAGATGGAGGTCCTGAATTTGGGACAGAGTTTAAAGAGGCCGTATTGAAAGTTGGATCAAAGGTTAGGGTAGCAACCCCATATTATCCTGAAGCTGAAGGCATGGTTGAAAGAGGGCATCAAGTTATTAAGGATGCTTTAGTTAAAATGTGTGGGACAAGTGCCGAAAAGTGGAGGCACTATTTACCTTTAGTTTTATTTGCTGATCAAATCACTGCCAAAAGGACGACCGGATTTTCACCTTATGAACTTGTTTTTGGACAGAAAGCAGTTTTACCGGTTGATTTAGAAGCTGAATCATATCTTGGAGTTGACTGGGACACGGTCAAAAATACTGAAGAATTATTGTGTGCAAGAATGATGCAGCTAGAAAAGAAAGAAGAATATTTAGAAAAGGCATATTCGCGGATGATGAAGATCCGAAATCAATCAGTTAGATATTGGGATGAGCGGTTGGCACATCGATTAAGGAAACCTTTGAACCCAGGAGATATGGTCCTGGTGTATAATAGGAGTTTGGAAAGTCAGTGGGGAAAAATGTTTGCAGATAGGTGGAATGGACCGTATAAAATCAAGGAGCAAGTTTCCGGCGGTTCATATGTGCTAGAAGAGTTGGATGGAGTAGTATTGAAGAAGAGGGTAGCGGCCGATCAAGTGAAACGGTTCTATCCTAGAGGCACCAGGAGTGCCGAAGTCTTCCTCCACAATGAGGATAAACTATGATATCAATGAAACTTTATGGATTCCTCCGCAATGAGGATAAACTATGAAATTTCTTAAATTTTATCAACTCCGAAATGAGGATAAACTACAATTTTAATGACTTTTATTAAATTTATACCTCCGCAATGAGGATAAACTATGATGTTTATAAAAATCTTATGACGACCTCCGCAACGAGGATAAACTATCTTCTTTTTTTTTATCAAATAATTTACTATCGTTACACTGCATATGGGCAACGAAACTGTGATGAAACATAACGAAATACGAGAAAACCTTCATTGAAAATTTTCAAAATTAAAAATTCTTAAAATATGGGTGAAGATAGTGTTGGAAAAATTTTAAAATTTATTGGAAGAAGTGTTCACTGGGGAACCTTCTTAATTTAATATTGGCAAGTGTGGGGGTAATTGATGGGCTGGCTGCTCTATACACAATTACCCCATAATGTTCGTTTCCAAAATTTTCCCTGTTTCTAGTTGAATCCTGGCTTTGTCTTTTAATTTTAGGAAGTCCACTAAGACTATAAACTGGAACGAATCAAGAGACACGGCTCTCAACGTTGGATTCAAGATTCTTTTATTTTATTTTGTTTTTGATTTTTTTATGTTAGATTTTGATTTCTTTTCTTTAATATATATTATGAATTATTGTAAAGGTGATGCTCACTGGTGGTCTCTAATCATTTTTATAAATTGGAGGGAGCCCACCCAGTGATCATCATTATAAAAATTATCTTCTAAAAAACTTTCATTTATTTTCTTTTCTTTTCAATTTCTCAAAATTGTGTAACCACATCAAGTTGCACTTGGATGTGGGTATGATGTCAAGGGTACGGCTCATCAAATGGCCGGGGGGCATCTTTTAAAATTTTATTTAAAAAATTTTTTTTAGTACTTTTTTTTTATCTTTCTTTTCACATTCATTTATCTTTCTTTAAAATTAAATTTTAACTTTTATTTCAAAACTATCTTTTCTAAAATCTTTTATTTTAAATCAAAAAAAAAAAAATTAAAATTAAAAAAAATAATAAAAAATAAAATAAAAAAAATAAAAAAAAATAAATAAAATAAAATAAAAATAAAATAAATAAAAAAAAAAATAATAATAATAATAATAATAATAATAAAAAAAAAATTAAAATTAAAATTAAAATTTATTAATTAAATCAAAATCATTATTATATTTCTTAGTTTTATTTTTTTTAGTTTTCATTCTTTTTAGTTTTATTCATTTAGTTTAGACAGGAAACAGGGTCTAGGGGAACTCAATACCTATGGGATTTTACTTCAAGATATCTGTTAGTCCTCCAAGACTTTAAACTGGCTACTGTTCAAGACGTTCTTTAAGGTTTTTTATACATATTTTGGAGCTGTTAGTCCTCCAAGACTTTAAACTGGCTACTGTTCAAGACTTTCCTTAAGGGTTTTATACGAATTATGGAGCTGTTAGTCCTCCAAGACTTTAAACTGGCTAATTTTCAAGACGGTCATTAAAGATTTTATATTGGAGCTGTTAGTCTTTCAAGACTTTAAACTGAAATTAAAAGACGTTCAAGATTCTATGGATATTTTTGGAGACGGTTTTCTTTTTATATAAATCAAATGTTAGGTCCACCAAGACCTTAAACTGGACTGTTATCAAGCTGTTGGGTCCACCATGACCTTAAACTGGATTTCTTATCGATTAAATGTTTGGTCCACCATGACTTTAAACTGGTAGTTCATTCATTGTTTAGTCCACTATGACTTTAAATTGGAAAATTAATATCTGCAGGATAATTCAACATTCATTGGACCACTGTGGCATTATACTGGATTACTTGTCGATCAAATGTTTGGTCCACTATGACATTAAACTGGATTATCAAATTTATTCAATCTTTGGTCAAGCCTAGGCCTTACTTAGGAATATATCAAGATATTTATGCACTTAAACGATCTTTGGTCCACCAAGACCATAAACTGGCAATCGATTATATGTTTGGTCTACCAAGACTTTAAATTGGAATGTCAATCTTGTTTGGATAACTCAATTCAATCTTTTAATTTATCACTGTCTACTAAGACTCTAAACTGGTTATTCAATTATTTCTGGAATTGGGTGCTGATAGCTTTAGGAGGTTAAAATTTTAGGTGGTGATGATGCTAAGGAAAGCATAATGGTTAATTAGGTGAAATTTGTGGCGCTTTAACATGGTCTAAAGTTAAAATTATTATTGGAAGCCTGGCAAAAGTATTTTATGGGTTTGCTGTATAGCAAAGTTTGAAAATTGTGATGAAGGAATCAGAAGTTAGGATGGTAGTTGGATTTTAGGGAATGATTTTTTTTAGTGCCTCATAGTTAGGCCATTTTTTTTGGTGTGAAGCTTGGAGGACCTTATGGCGAGATTGGAATCATAGAATTCGGCTCAGTGGGGGGCCCTATGAGGTTGGAATCAGGAGTATTCGGCTCATACGAAGATCCACTCTCTCAATGCTGTGACAAGAAGGAAGACTGGTATATGGGAGTCTGAAGGGATTCAAACCTTGCTCTCAGTAGTGGAATCATCACAAGATTTATATTATTTTATGTTATATCAAGCCAGAGAAGAAGAAAGAACGTTTTTATTATAAAGATTTAAAAGAAGACCAGCTAAAACAAATTTATCAAATTATTTTATTAGAAAAGATAATTCTTTTGGAATTGCTCAACCACTTATGCAAAGTTATAAGAATGGGGACATTCTCGATTGGAGGGAGGATGTGGCAGCCTAAAGTTTCGTACGGCACCTAAATATGTAAATGGAGTTATTACGGCGTGCAAGATTGGCGTCATTATTTTTTTATAAAAAGGGTTTTATTTAATTTATTTTGGAGTTTAAAATATGAAGAAATTGGTCACGAGCAAATGCCTACACAAATACAATTTATTTTACGGAGAAAACTTATTTTTTACGGTCTGAAAAATTTATAAGTATCAAGTCAAGTCACTCAAGAACCTTGGGAAATTTTCCCAGAATTTTTACTATTTTTTTATATTTTTTAAATGAATTTTAAAGTTTTATAGAAATATTTACGTTTTCAAAAATTACTTAACTTTGATAAATTTTCACGGGGTAATTAGAGCTGCGCAGACTACGAAAATTAGTTTGTTATGTAAAGGGGAATTAGCTCTATCATGTGTGATTCTTCTAGATTTTTTATTATGGTTTTAAGGTTCTAAATTGAGTCCAGAAGTCCGGACGGACTCCGTACGGACTCCGTACGGGCTCCGGATTGACTCTGGAAGAGCTCTGGAGGGGAAAACTTAGGCACGTGACTAGGAATACCTAAGCGCTTCTCAAACTCGAAATTGTGAGGGGTGACACAACATACAGCTTAATCATTAACCACCACAGTCTTATTTTTTATTACTCAACAAATTAAAATAACTTGTAATACCCTTATAACATTATTATTTTTACATAACATTTTAGAAATACAATTCAACAGTTTAAATAACACTTCATACAGGGTATCTTTAGAAAGGTCTTCGTCGCTGGGACTTGATTATTGCTGTCTCATAAAAATTCAAATTATTATAAAAACATAAAAGTCAATCTTTTCAGATCTTTCACTGGTACACCTTAATTGTTGTTATCAGTATTTCTTTATCAACAGCCACGATCATTTAATCTCAATAAGCGTTAATTATTTTAGAGTTTCATTATTTGTATCAATCAGATCTAAGTAGATTGGTTAGCTTAGTGATTTAGAACACCTACTTTGTTATTTTTATTGGAAGGACGGGGTTTTCAGCTAAATCCACATATCTCCTCTGGATTCTGCTTACAGCAAGGCGACTGTAAGAGTTTACCTTACCATAGCGGGTCTAGCAAACAGATCTCCAATTTTCTGCAACAGGTAAATCTCACTTATTTTTCTAAAGGGACAGGTGATTTTCTCTCTGGTTTTTCTCCAACTCCCTTGGTCAAGGCCTATAGCAAGTACTATAGGATTGTCTACAATGGGTTTATTTTTTTTGTTTTTAGTTAAATTCTTTTAATTATTTGTTTCAAATTATTTAACTCTTTTGTAAATACTATTGGAACGCTCCAGAAGGTCCTCTTTCCTATAAAAGGGATTTGGAAACCTCTCTGGTAGCTCATTACTTATTACACACTCAACTTGAATATATCTTAAATATAATACGTTTATTTACTATTTATATTAGTATTACAATTCTAATTAAAATATTATATAAATAATTAAAGGTTGCTCTAATTCTAATAATAATTATAATTGATTTCCGCGCTTTGAACATAATTACTAGTTAAAATATATTATAATTTAAATAAACCCTTACAAGTTTTTCAAGTCTTCAAGATATCTCGTCGCCCTCCCTTCTAAAATATTTTTACTATTTGATTTCTTTATCCTCTTCTATTACTTTGTCTTCCTCCTCTCTATTTTCCTTCTCCTTCTTCTCCTTCTTCTAGACAACCGGCTGATAGTTTCAGTTGACAAATTGTCCTGGTAGTAAAATAATAAATATATAAAATTATTGAATTAATTATGTTAAATTATTTCAGTTGACATTAAGTCCTGGTAATTAAATTTTTTATTTGACTCTTAGTCCTGATTATTATCAACATAAATATTTATAATTAATAAATTATTTTATTAATTCAGTTGATTTATCCTGGTAATAAAATATAATTATCTCAATTTAATTAATAAAAATTGTGATTATTATTTCACTTGATTTTTTGTCCTGATAAACATTATATTTTCATTATTCCAGTTGATTAACAAATCCTGATAATTGATTATATACTAGAAATATTTTTGTTCTTTTTTCTCTTTTTTTTCTTTAAACAAAGTAAAATAATAACTGCTTAAAATTTAAATATTTCTTTCTCTCAGTTCAGGTTATATACAACAATGACTGATCAAAGTGCTTCTGCTGGCCGTGATGAAGAGCTAGATTTGATTGATTATGATGAGACTTCTGTAAGTTCTCCTTTGACTACAAAACTTGCTCAAATTAATCAATTGCTGGACAAATCAGGATGTGGAAATGCAAGAAATAGAAATAAAAGTGGAGACAACTGCTCTGGATCAAAAGCCTTCAATAAACCCCCCAGAAGAGCTTCCAAAAAGATTCAAGATAAAAAGGATGCCCTTGCAACAGCAGGTCAGCGACCTCTCCACTCACATCAAGGAGTTGAGGTCAGAAATCTCAAACTGAGGTCAAAAGCAGAGTTTCTAGAAGAAAAGGTAAGAAAAATAGAATCCTTTCTTCAAGAGAAGAGGAAACCTCCTCCTGCTCCAAAAGCCTTTCCACAATTGGCCCCTCAAAAACAGGAAAAGGTGGAAGTTTCAAAATGGCAATGGGAATGGCTAAAAACCCAGTGGGACTACCTGCAGGCCCAACAATAACAACAACAGCAAGAACCTCAGGTAGGTCCTTCCAGAACCCATCAGTTCAACCCAACCTCTCCTCACCCCTACCAAGGAGGAAGAAAGAGGAAGAACAATCACATTCAATTTTTGCCAAAGCCATGGTAAGCCCCTCTATTGAATCTCAAGTACCTTTTCTTGTTACTGATTCAGTTCCTTCAGGTAATTCTGGAAGAGGAGATAATACTTTGAGACCAGTAGAGACTGACTGTAGTAGGCAGATTGCTCAATATTCTAATGTTACTAATCCTTTGATATTGATTGCTACATCAATGATAAATCCTGATATGGCTATTATTGATGAAACACTTGATCCTGAATTTTATGAGAATCTGGAAAATTATTCTGTTTCCCTATTAAGAAATACTCCGGATGTAGCTAACATTAATGATGAATATTTGAGGGATATTATTGCTAAACAAAATTATATAATGAACAACATGCAATTGACTCAGAAATTTAATAGTTTGTTAGCTGAAAAGTGTTATCAATCATTGAGGAGTGAATTACAAATAGTTTCTGATGATTTATTTAATTACAAAGTAATTCATGAAAAGAAAGTTGCTTTATGGAAAAATATCAAGAATGATTTGTCTAAATTACAAGATACTGTGACCATCTGTTTCCAAGAGCTAGAGGGACATAAGTTGAACTTAAAAAGATTGAGTGATAATTATTTATCTTTAAAAATGAAGAACTAGTTATCTTTTGTAACCATAAATGAGAGTTTATCTAGTATTCCAAGCGTAAAGACTAGGTTAACAACCATTGAAGAGAAATTGAATTCATTGTTACATGATCAAAATTTTTCTGATATTTCTTTGAAAGAACATATGGTGCAGGATACTCCAATTTTACCTGTTCCTAGTTCATCCAAAGTGAAATTAGTTCCAGAAATGCTTGTAGATATTACTGAGTTTCCATCAGAAATTGATGATATACCTTGTTCATCTACAGAAGGATTAAACAATGAGATTACTGCCCAATTGGAGAAGTTACAGCTTTTTCTCACTCAGAAACTAGCTTGCAATAAGGAGACTACTTCAAATCAAAAGAATTGGCCAAAACATGACCAATATCCATAATTTGATAGTGATTCCTCCTCTGATTGGCAGCAAGTTATTTACAGGATTGATAATCTGAAAAATTCTTACAAACTCCCAGATGAGGAAATTGTGTAAAAACTAATTTCTTTATTTACCAATGTAGCCCTAATGTGGTATTAATCTGTTCTCTTAGATAAAAATGACTACTCATGGGAAGATTGGAAGAAATTAATTAAAGCACAATTTGGTGGATCCAAGTTTAGGTTAGCTCAACAAAGGCAGTATGAAGAAGCCAGATATAGCTCTTCTTCTGCTGAAAAATCTATTGAGTTCCTGATGAAACTTGTGAAAATCCTGAGGGCAATGGACCCAGATATGAAGTTTGAATTATGGAAGGACAGGATCCTCTATAGATTACCCATGTCTCTGAGAGACTTAATAGTTGCTAGGACTGAGTTCTCAAGGGAACCTTCTTCTTTTATTAATAATTGTAATGAGAACATTTTAAATAACAAGTATTATTCTAGAAGATTCATTCCTAGAACTTCATTGCAGAAAACCTCTAATTACCAACAGAAACCTCTGAAAAAGGTTGGTAAAACTTCTGCCCCTGTTGCACCTAAAAAGTATGCAACAAACATTTGCTTCAAATTCAGAAAGCCTTGGCAGAAAGGCCATGTTTGTGACAAGAAAATAAATCTTGTTGAACAGACAGAGGAACATGCTGATGACACAGTTGCACTGGATGATAATTCAAGTGATTGTGCCAACAATATTTCATATGAATCTCACCAGGAAGTTTTAATGCTGGAAGAGGATATTCATTATTTAAATAATATTGATATTGAGAATAATGATTTATCTACAGTAGAAGATGCTGAGATTGTAAGAAATCTTGAGGACAGCTCTGTTACTATTGCCCCTCTCAAGGCACCAGTCTTGATCAATGGAAATAACATTGAGGTTGTCTTAGATTCTGGAGCTGGAGGGAGTGTAGTATCTAAAAAAGCACTTGCTTCAGTGGACCAGGATTATAAATCAAAACTTATGCCTATCATTTCTGAGAATTGGAGAGGTTATGGCTCTGTTTTGTCCCCCATTGGTAATTACAAAGTCACAGTATTTTTCAAATATGACCATGGTTTTTTAAGAGATATATGTGATTTTGTTTTCATGAAAAATGATAACTTAAGAAGTTGTTTCATTGTGGTAAATTATACTTTAACTAAGTATGGCATAAAATTGGATCCTTCAAACCAATGCTTCACAATGGGGATGAATGGGAAGAGAAAATTTAAGATTTCCTCCCCCAAAAAATTATTAACACCAGGATTGAACACATGTAATTCTGTAGTTCAATATAAAGGAAGATCTACAAAAGAAATGCATGCCCTTTTTTCTGAAATTGAGAATGCTTCTTTTGGAGAAAAACTTTTTAGTGAGGAAAAAGATTCCATCATTCAATTGATAAAATCTTTTCCTATGGCCTTTGCTCATGGGTCACATGAATTAGGATTGGTAAAAGAAGAAATGAAGCTTTTAATATCTTGCCCATTAACTGAAATACCACTTTGTTTAAAGAAGAAGACTTACCCTGCTTCTCCCACAAGGAGAAAAAATATTGAATACAATATCTCTACCTTTTTAAAATGAATATTATTGAAAAGGTAGTTGAAACACCTAAATATTGTGTTATCTCACCTGTCCTAATTTCTTATGAGAAAGATAAAGCCAGTTATGTGGGGATTATAGAGCATTAAACACTTATACTGTTGATGATATCTATCCTTTACCCAGAATTAGCTCTATACATGCTACCTTACAAGGTGCTAAATATATCAGCTTCTTAGATGGTAATAAAGGATATCAGCCGGTACCTGTTGAGGAGAATTCTCAGAATTTTCTGATGATTGCCACTCATATGGGTATTTATAAGTATGTTAGGATGCCATTTGGCGCCAAAAAAGCCCCTTCAGTCTTTCAAAAATTTATGGATAACACATTCCATCAGGGAATAATTGAAGGATGGCTGATGGTTTACATTGATGATATCATCATATTCTCTAAAACATTGGAGGAACATCTTAACGACCTGTGTAAGTTATTCCATAAGATGGATGAGATAAATATGACACTTGCTTTGAAGAAATGCAAATTGGGTTGTCATTCATTAAAAGTGCTTGGTCATGTTGTCTCAGGTTTTCAGATATGTGTTGACCAAAACTAAGTGGCATACATACAACAGCTGAAGGCTCCTACCACAATTAGAGAGCTCCAGAGTTTTTTGGGAATTTGTGGACACTATTGACAGTATATTAAAAATTATCAGGACATAGAATTACCCCTTACCCAATTAACTAGGAAAGGTGTTGCTTTTGTCTAGAACAGTGAAATACAATGAGATTTTGACACTATGAAACATTTTTTGATGTCAGCACCAATTCTTGCTTTACCTGACTTTAATAAATCATTTGTTTTATACACTGATGTCAGTTTTATTGGTCTTGGTGCTGCTCTATATCAAAAACAAGTGATGAATGATAAATTATCAGAAGTAGTAATTTGTTATATTTCAAGAACCTTGAGAAATATTGAAATGAAACATGGTGCCACTCAACTGGAGTGTTTAGCAGTAGTGTGGGCTCTAGAGAAGCTAAATTATTATCTGGATGACCAGAAATTTGAGCTTGTCACTGACTGAAGTGCAGTTAAATCCCTCTAAAACTTGAAAACACCTAACAGACATATGTTCAGATGGCAGCTAGCTGTTCAAGAATACAGAGGAAGGATGACAATAATTTATAGGGCTGGTATTGTTCACTCAAATGTGAATATTTTATTAAGGTTACCCTTGCCAAATGATGACTCAAATCCTGCATATGTTCCTGAAGATAAGATAGTTCAAATTCATGGAGTATATGTGGTTGATATGGAGGAAGAGCTATTACAGCTTATTCTGGATTCATATGATAAGGACACTGACTTAAAAAAGTTATGAACCATATTAAATGATCCAAAGAACGCTTCAATACAAGCATTAATTAAAACACTCCCACCAAAGTACCAGAAAGGTTTAGAAAAAGGTAAATTTTAAATTGATGAAGGCTACCTTTATTATAGAAGAAAGTTGAGTAATTTTATTGTTATTCCTCCTTCTATGAAAGAGATCATCTTGAAAATTTGTCATGATGACATATTGGCTGGACATTTTGATCTTGAATAAATAATACTCAGAATTAAGAACACTTCTTGGTGGGTTAATATGTCTGAAGACACCAAACTATATGTTGAATTCTGTGATTCTTGCCAAAAATCAAAAAGATTGACTGGTAAAAGAGCTGAATTAATGCAATATATTGAACCTCCTGATGCACCATAGAAAATAATAAACATGGACTTTGTAACAGGATCACCAATTTCTGGGAAAGACAGTTACAACTCTTTCTGGGTTATTGTGGGCAGATTTACAAAAATGAGTAAATTCATCCCTACTCACAAAGATGTTTCCACTAAAGAATTAGCCTTCTTGTGGTGGTCTCATATGTTTAATACTGCTGGTTTTTTAAGGCCATAATCTCTGACAGAGACCCTAAATTTACTTCTAAATTTTGGATGTCTCTGATGGATGTTTGTGGTTGTGATCTGAAACTTTCTACTGCCCATCATCCCCAAACTGATGGATTAGCTGAAAGAATGATTCAGACCTTAGAGGAAAAGATAAGAAGGTATTGTGCCTTTGGCCTTGAGTACAAAGACAGTGACAGGTTCACTCATTATTGGGTCACCTTACTTCCTGGTTTGGAATTTTCTTATAATAGCACTGTTCATTCTGTTACTCAGAAAAAGCCTTTTGAGCTCTGGCTTGGATATTTTCCAAATACTCCTGCACAAATTCTCAATAATAAAATACCTAAATTGGATTTACATCCTGGTGTAAAATCTTTTCTTCAAATGCAACAACTTTGCAGGAGTCATGCTCAGAAATGTATTGAATAATCCTTTGAATATGAGAAGAAGAGATGGGACAAATTCCATAAAGAATACACTTTTAAAAAGGGTGATGAAGTACTGATTTCTACAGTCCACTTAAATTTAAAAGGTAATAACAAATTGAAAGACCCATTTGTAGGTCCATTTGTAGTCAGAAGAATGGTTGGTGATAATGCAGTTGAAGTTATTTTGTATTCTCCATATGACAGAAAACATCCTGTTTTTCCAATATCTCTTTTGAAACCTTACACATCCAATAGTGATTTATTTCCCAAAAGGAGGGTAAGACCAAAGAAGACCCCTAATGAAATCACTGAGACAGCAGAAATTGATAGGATTCTAAATTACAGAACAGTTACTACTGAAAAAGGTACAGAATACTTATTGATATTCAAGAATAAATCTTCTGAATATGATTCTTGGATACCTGGGAAAGAGATATCTAATCTTCCTAATCTGCTAAAGAAATATAAAAAGAAAAAATAATAGCATTTTTTTATTGTTTTTTTTAGAGTGAGGGAGTGTCAGCCAGGCTGCTAGACTTACCCAGTAAAATAATTAATTATTCACTGGGATGAAGCCACACTTTTTATTTCTTATATTATTATTAATTATAATATATTTACTTTAAATTTACTTGTAATAAATTAACTAGTTACAAAAAGTAAATTTAGTAAATATTTAAAATTAATATTAAATGTCCCTTATATTTTTATTTCCTAACACTGTGCTCAATAACAGGTTAAAAGAAATAAAAATTAATATTAAAATAAAATAAATAAATACAAAAAATTCAAATTAATTACTTAAAAGTGACATTTACAGATATTTTTAAATAAATCAAATTATTTTGACATATACAATAAATACATCACTCTAATACATTCTCTATAGAGCAATCTTAATATTTGAAATATTTTATTCTGGAAGTTTCTTTTTTTTCTCATACTCCTGTATATAGGATTTTAACTCCGTGCTTTCTCTCTCTTTTGCCTATATATGGGCTCCCCTTTTTGGTTGTTTTGAATCATCCTTTACTTACACATTATTTTATTTATTACGATCATCTATTGTTTTAGTATTTACAACTACATATTTTCTAATCCATTAGTTAAGTCGGCCGGTCGTCTAGGAGAAAGAGAAGAAGAAGAAGGGAAACTGAGAGGAGGAAAACTAGGTACTATAAAGGAGTAAAGAAATTAAATATTATAAGTATTGTAAAAGGGAGGGCGCCGAGGTGCTTAAGGAATTGATACTATGGTAAGGGTTTTAAATTATAATATACTTATTCAACTAGCAATTATTTTCAATGCACTGTAAACAACTATTATTATGATGAGACTTAAGGCAACCTTTAATTACTTATATATTTTTTAAATTAGATTTAGAATACTAATATAAAAGATAATAAATGTAATGAATTTAAAAAGAATTTTAGTTGAGTGTAAATAATGATGCAGCTACAGGGGATAATCCAAAGCCTTTTATAGGCAAAGGACCCTCTGAAGTGTCACAATATAGTAAGTACAAAAAAGGAATACAATGAAACTAGACATTAAAAAGAATAGAACTAGAACATGGAGACTGAGAGAACAACATGAGACAGTCAACTAAACCTGTGAGTAAGTAACTAATTTTCCCACCATATTTTCCCAAAAACACTTAATTAAAATAATTAGTAACCAAGTAAGTTTGAAACATGAGAACAGTGAGTAAAATAATCCAAAACAGACATTATAGTGACATATAGAGGGTTTACGTAAAACAAATAGAATTATTTTCACACCAAAAAATTCTTGTAATCAATTCAATACAGTTTAGAGCAATTTTAATTGATTGTTTTAACTACGTAATTTATTGGTCGGTTGTCTAGAAGAAGGAGATAAGGAGGAGGAAATAGAGAAAAAGGATTATGATAGGTAAAGAAGTAAAAATAATAAAGTAATGTAATTATTGTTTTTTAAGGGAAGGCGACAAGTTTTAAGGGGACTAGATACTATTGTAAGGGTTTTGTTCAAATTATAATATATTTATTTACTTTTTAATTATGTTCAATGCACGACAATCAAGAATAATTATTATCAGACTTAAAGCAACCTAGGAACTGTTATATACTTTTTAATTTAGAGTACTAATATAAACAAAGATATAATAATTGTGGTAAAATGGAATTTAGTTGAGTGTAAAGTAATGATGCAGCTACAAGGGATTATCCGAAGCCTTTTATAGGTAAAGGACCCTCTGAAGCGCCACAAATGAGTAATTACAAAATAGTAATAAAATGAAACAAGAATAGAAAAGAATAGAACTAAAACATAGAGATTGAGAGAAAAACATGAAACAATAAACTAAACCCATGAATAAGTAACCAATTTTCCCACCATAAGTTCCCAAAATAATTAGTTGAAATAATCAGTAACTAAGTAAGTCTGAAACATAAGAACATTGAGTAAAATAACCCAAAACAGATATTACAGTGAGATGTAAAGAGTTTACTTAAAACAAATAGAATTATTTTCACACAAAAATCCATGTAATCAATCCAATCCAGTATAAAGCAATTTTAATTAATTGTTTTAACTATGTAATTAATTCAATAACTAGTTTAAATGAAACAAATAACTAATTTAATGATATTTTTAATTTAAAGTGGGGATTTAAATACTATGTTATTAAATAAGTATTATAATTTATTTAATAATTTTTTCTGACACAGTTAAGGATCATAAAAGCGCCCAATATTATTGTTTAATAATATATGAAAGGTTTGATTTAATGTATAAATATAAATAATAAATTTAATTACATTAAAAGTCATTTTTCCACATATACTTATGATATATGTTTGTAATTAATCAATAATTAATTTAAAATTATTAAATACATAAAAATGTGTCATTATTTGAAGAATATAAAATATATTACGCTTAATTTAAATGTATAAATAATTTATATAACACTTATATTTAATAAGATACTTATATAATTTTATTATGCAAGAGAATATTAGTTTATATACATCAAATGTAATTTTTTACGCCCTCTTTCAGGTCCAATAGTTTAACATTTCATTTACTGGGCTCCTGGTATAGCCTGGCTGACATAATTAATTCAATAATTAGTTTAAATGAAACATATAATTAATTTAATGATATTTGTAATTTAAAGTGGGGATCTTAATACTATGTTATTAAATAAGTGTTATAATTTATTTAATAATTTTTCTGACACAATTAAGGGTCAAAAAAGCGCCCAATATTATTGTTTAATAACATATGAAAAGTTTTTATTTAATATATAAATTTAATTAATTAATTTAATTACATTATAAGTCAATTTTACACATATAATTATAAAATATGTTTGTAATTAATTAATTATTAATTTATAATTAATAAATACATAAAAATGCACCATTATTTATAGAATATAAAATATATTATGCTTAATTTAAATGTATAAATAATTTATATAACAATAAAATTATCATAACACTTATATTTAATAAGATACTTATATAATTTTATTATGAAATAAAATATTAATTTATATACATCAAATGCAATTTTTACGCCCTCACCACGTAATATGGGGGGCGGACTTGCTAGCAAGTCTGCAACCTTGAACCCTAATTCATATCTTTTTGAGCACACATTGAGGAAGTGATGAAACCATCATGAAGAAGTATTGAATTTACTTTGAACACACCTTGAAGCTCATGTGAACACAAATGGGGCTACAAGGGCTGGAAAGGCTGGAGAGAGGGGTGAGGAAGGGTGTATGGGGTAGCGAAAAGGTTGGGAAAGAGTTGGAAGGGAAGATTAAGGGTTCCGAGGCATTTTAAATGAAGAAAAGGGTCTGGGAGAGGTTGAGAGGGGTGAAATGGGGATCAAAAGAGGATGGCATACAATGGGGCTGGGAGGATAGCGAAAGGCATGGGAAGGGAAGACAAGCATGTGTTGATAGAATTGAAAGGGATGGAGATTGGTGCAAACAGAGTGTGAAAATAGGAGGATGAACTCTGTTCTTTGGGAGAAGAACAGAGTTCACTTCCATAAAATATTAGCTGAAACATAGTTTTCAATTCTGTAAAAACAGTTGTAAGTAATAGAAAAAGTCACTGATTTTTTTTATATGTAATCTGAAATTTTTTAATAAAATTATTGTATTTAAGAATTGCAATATTGTCAATCAATTTTTATTGATCAAATTAATTTAATAAAGTATTATTTTAATAAGCTGTTTCAAAAAATACTTTGCATTGAGTAGACTCATGGAATGATTTTTTCTGGCTTCCATTCAGTTATCCTCACACTTTCACTATGTTTTCAATATAGATCCATTGTTATTTGTGTGATACTTCAAGTGAAAGTTCAGTATTACTTCAGTCTGAGTTCCATCTGATTTCCATCTGACTTCAAGTTGCGGACTTGCTAGCAAGTCCTCCCCCTATATTGCGTGGTGCCTCCTTCAGGTCCAATAAATTAACATATCATTTACTGGGCTACTTGTATAGCCTGGCTGACACTCCCTCACTCTAAAAAAAAATTAAACAAAATGCTAAGATTTTTTCTTTTTGTACTTTTTTAACAGAGTAGGAAGATTTGAAATCTCCTTGCCAGGTATCCATGCAACATGTTCAGATGATTTGTTCTTATATCTCAATAAATATTCAGTACCTCTTTCAGAATTGATAATTCTATCATTGAGAATTTTATCAATTTCTGCAGTTTCTGTGACTTCCTGAGGGTTTTTCTTAGTTCTTCCCCTTCTTTTGGGAAATAAGTCACTGTTGGAAGTATAAGGCTTAAGCAAAGAAATTGGAAAAACAGGATGTTTCCTATCATATGGAGAATACAATACAACTTCTACTGCATTATCTCCAACCATTCTTTTAACAACAAATGGTCCTACAAAAGGATCTTTTAATTTGTTGTTACCTTGTAAATTGAAATGGACAGTAGATATCAACACTTCTCCACCGTTGTAAAATGTGTACTCTTTATGGGATTTATCCCATCTTTTCTTTTCATATTCAAATGCTTTATCAATACAGCTTTGAGCATGTTTTCGGCATAGCTGTTGCATTTTCACAAAAGATTATACACCAGGGTGTAGCTCCAACTTAGGTAATTTATTATTGAAAAGTTGAGAAGGAGTGTTTGGGACATAACCTAATCAAAGCTCAAAAGGCTTTTTCTCAGTGACAGAATGAACAGTGCTATTATATGCAAATTCAAGACCAGGAAATAGTGTGACCCAGTCATGAGTAAATCTGTCATTGCCTTTATATTCTAATCCAAAGGCACAATACCTTCTAATCATATCTTCCAGAGTTTGAATCATTCTTTCAGCTAGACCATCAGTCTGAGGATGGTGAGCTGTAGACTACTTTAACTCACAGCCACAAATATCCATCAAAGAGGTCCAAAACTCAGAAGTAAATTTTGGATCTCTATCAGAGATAATGTCTTTTAGAAAACCAATAATATTAAACATGTAAGACCACCATAAGAAAGCTAATTCTTTTGTGGATACATCTTTGTGGGTAGGAATAAACTTGCACATTTCTGTGAATCTATCTACTTTTACCCAACAAGAGTTAAAACTGTCTTTACCTGCTACAGGAAGACCAGTGACAAAATCCATGTTAATTATTTGCCAAGGAGCATCAGGTGCTTCAATATGTTGTAATAACCCTGCTCTTCTACCTGTCAATCTTTTAGATTTTTGGCAGGAATCACAAGATTCAACATATAATTTTGTATCTTCAGACATATTAGCCCACCAAGCAGTGTTTTTGATTCTAATAAATGATTTTTCAAGATCAAAATGACCAGCTAATATGTCATCATGACAAAGTTTGAGGATAATTTCTTTCATAGAAGGAGGAATTGCAATTACATTAGTAAGCTTTCTTCTATAATATATATAACCATCTTCAATAGAAAACTTTCCTTTAATCAAAGCATTTTGATACTTTTCAGGAAGAGTTTTAATTAATGCTTGAATTGAAGCATTCTTAGGATCATTTAAGATAGTAACTAATTTATTTAAATCAGAATCCTTATCATATGAATCCATTATTAATTGTAATAACTCTTCTTCCATATCAACTATAAATATACCATGGATATGAACAGTATCATCTTCAGGTACATAAGCAGGATTGGAGTCATTATTTGGCAGAGGCAATCTGGACAGCATATCAACATTGGAGTGAACATTTCCAGCCCTATGGATAATTGTCATCCTTCCTCTGTATTCTGGAACAGCAAGTTGCCACCTGAACATATGTCTATTAGGTGTTTTCAGGTTTAAGAGGGACTTCACAACACTACAGTCAGTTACCAATTCAAACTTTTGGTCATCTAGATAGTAATGAAGCTCCTCAAGAGCCCAAACAACTTCTAAGCACTCTAATTGAGTGACACTATATTTCAATTCACTATTTCTCAAGGTTCTTGAAATATAACAAATTACAAGCTCTGAGGATTCATCATTAATAATTTGTTTCTGGTGAAGGGCAGCACCCAGACCAAAAAATCTAGCATCTGTATTCAGGGAAAAAGGTTTGTTAAAATCTGGAAGAGCTAAGATAGGGGCTGTCATTAAACAACATTTTAATGCATCAAAAGCTTTTTGACAGTCAATATTCCAGATGAATGCAACATCTTTCCTAGTTAGTTTGGTAAGAGGCAAGGTTATGACCTGATAATTTTTAATATATTGTCTATAATAGACACACATACCCAAAAAACTTTGGATTTCTCTTACAGAAA
Organism: Hemileia vastatrix; assembly: GCA_030280995.1. Classification (NCBI taxonomy): domain Eukaryota; kingdom Fungi; phylum Basidiomycota; class Pucciniomycetes; order Pucciniales; family Zaghouaniaceae; genus Hemileia; species Hemileia vastatrix. Next base: position 17,496,590 of record JASXTE010000015.1, read on the forward strand.
TTGGTGCTTTCACATTTTGAATTGCAGAAACTTTGTTGTGGTCTACACAAATTTGTAGGCCTGACACAACATGGCCAAGGACTTTCAAAGATTGAAAACCAAATTTACACTTTTTCAAGGACAAATTCATATTGATTTCATCTATTTTTTGAAAAACTCTATTTAAATGAATCATATGTTCATCAACAGTTTTAGAAAAAACTATGATATCATCAATATACACCATGAGCCATCCTTCAATTATTTCCTGATGGAAAGTGTTATCCATGACTTTCTGGAAAAGTGAAGGGGAATTTTTAGGGCCAAATGGCAGTCTAACATACTTATATATTCCCATATGAGTAGCAATAAGCAAAAAATTCTGAGAATTTTTCTCAACTGGAACTTGATGATACCCTTTATTACCATCCAGACAACTAATAAATTTTGCACCTTGAAAGGTAGAATGTATTGAATTAATTCTGGGTAAAGGATAAATATCATTAACAGTATAAGTGTTTAATGCTCTGTAATCTCCACATAATCTAGCCTTATCTTTTTCATAGGAAATCAAGACTGGAGAGATGACACAATTTTTGGGGGTGACATCTACTTTCTCAATGATATTCATTTTTAATAATGTGGCAATATTATCTTCAATATCCTTTCTTTTTGTTGGAGAAGCAGGATATGGTTTTTTCTTAAGACTAGGAGGAATATCACTCAAGTTACAGGATAAGGTAATTTTCATTTCTTCCTGAACACTTCCCAAGACATGAGAACCATGAGCAAAAGCCATAGGGAAATAGGTAATTGAGGCAACAATAGAATCTATTTGTTCACTATTTAACTGATCACCAAAAGAAGCAGTATTTATTTCATTTAATAAACCATCCATTTCAATTGTTGGTCTTCCTTTACACTGGATCAGTGAGTTACAAGACTTTAACAGATGCCCAGAAGGTTTTCTAGGGGAGGAAATTTTGAATTTTCTTTTGCCATTCAATCCCAAGGTGAAGCAATTATTAGCTGGGTCCAATTTCACACCAAACATGGTGAAAATATCATTACCCATAATAAACCAATTGCTTAAATTATCATTTTTCATGACAAAAAATTCACAAATAGCTCAGACAAAACCACCATTATATTTGAAGAATACAGAGATTTTGTATTCGCCAATAGGAATTAAGGTAGAACCATACCCTCTCCATCTTTCAGAAGTTATAGGTAATAATTTACTCAAATAATCCTTATCTACTGAAGCTTAAGCTCTTTCAGACGCTACGATTCCTCCAGCACCAGAGTCAAGAACTACATCAACATTTTTACCATTAATGATAACAGGTGCTTTCAAAGGGGATATGGCTATAGAATTGTTAGTAATATCTTTAATTATTTCAGCATTTTCCACTGAAGATAAATCCAATACACATTCTTCAGATATATTGTCTAAATAACTGACATCCTGTTCCAACATTAAAACATCTTTAACAGATTTATTGTCATAGGAGATATTACTTTCACAGTCACTAGAAGAATTATTGACATCAATTTCAGCCTCATCAGTGTCTTCATTTTGTTCAACAAGATGAATTTTCTTGTCACAAACATTACCCTTTTGCCATGGTTTGTTACATTTATAACAAGTATTTGTTGCATATTTTTTAGGTGCAACTGGGGCAGAGGGTTTACCAGATTTTTCTGGGGGCTTTGTAGAGGGTTTATTTTGATCATGATAAGATTTACCAAGGTATTTCTTTGGTTCATATCTATGGTTGAGTAGTACCTCATTACAGATATTAATGAAAGAAGAATGTTCCCTCACATGCTCAGCTCTAGCCACAATTAAATCTCTAAGAGAATTTGGCAATTTATACAAGATTTTATCTCTCCAAATATCATAATCCATCTTTGGATCAACTGCTCTTAAGATTTTTGTTACTTTCATAAGAAAAACAATGGGTTTTTCAACAGAGGAGGATACATATCTGGTATTCTCATATAGTCTTTGCTGAGCCAACCTGAATTTTGAACCACCAAATTGATTCTCAATCAAGGATTTCTAATGATTCTATGTATAATGGTTGTTATCTAATAGAAAATATTCATACCACATCAAGGCTACATTGGAAAATAAAGAAATTAGCCTAGAAACAATTTCCTTATCAGGTAGTTTATAAGATCTCTTTAAATTATCAATTCTTTGGATAAAGTGTTGCCAATCAGATGAAGAATCACCATCAAAGGTAGGATATTGGTCCAACTTTGGCCAATTCTTCTGGCTACTGGGATGTTCCATCCTATGGTTTTAATTATTCAAGGTTATCAATTCTTGAAGTCTTGAAAGGTGTTCAGATAGTTCATTATTCACAGAGGTAACTGGCTCATTGTGAGCATTTAAATTATTTCTGTTTGATGTAACAGAATTCTCAGAATGAATTTCAGCTGGTAAAATTGGTACATTACAAGGGAGAGAAGAACTACTCTTTTCAGGCTGTTTATTATTATGATTTACAGCAGTTTGAGAAATATTTTTTAACTCATGATAATGAGTAGTCTGGACAGCCTGTAATTCAGAAAATAGTTTCTCAAGATCAGATAATTTATTTCTAAAATCAGGAATATAAGAGAGCTGATCATTAATCATAGAAATAGATAGAACATTTCTGTCCTCATCTATAGAGCATTTATTACTCAAATTCTGAGAATCAATTTTCAATTTTCTTAATTCACTATGCAAAAACATATTGTCATTCTTTAAAGCAGTATTTTCATCTTTTAGATCATCAATAATTTTGCGTAGGTGACTATATTTATCTGAAAGTGATCTGTGGTCAGATTTAATAGACTTTTGTTAAGCAAGGACATTATGTAATGTGTCGTTCAATTTTAAATAGGCAGTGTCTTGAACAGAAGAACTCACTTTGAAATGTAAATGCAAATTATTTAATCTATCACTCTCATGTATTAACATATCTCTCAAATGTTTATCTTTCACAACATTAAAATCAAGTTTATCTTTCAATATTTCTTCAGAAGTTTTCTCAATTAAAGTATAGACTTCAGGGGAAACAGAATTATTCTTAATTGCAAGAGAAGGGTTAATTAAAGAAGTAGAAGTCAAATGTAAAGGTTCATCAAATGATAATTTGCTAATTACATCATTGGGGCTACTGATTAAAGGAAGTTGTCTTTTCAAGGGTTTAACTGTTCTTTCACCAGGATCCACATTATTACCTGAAGAAGATTTGTTATTATACATACCAACATTTTTATCAAACAAATTACTTACCATGGCAAGGGTGGAAACTTTTCCTGTGCTTTCTTTCTTCTGCCTCCCTGATAAGGATGGGGCTGAGAAGATGGATTGTATGTTGGTGTCCTGGATGGGCCAGGGTGTTGAGCTGCTGGTTACTGAACATTCTGTTGGTAGTGGGTCATCAAGTAATCCCATTTCAACTTCTCCACTTGCAGAGTGCCTTGATTTTGGGTGAGGGAGCTGGGTGCCTGATTGGACTGATGTTGAGGCTGAGGCTGGGAGGCTGGGAAATGAGGAGGTTGACCCTGTTAGGGATTTAATAACTCCTGCATCTGTTGCTAGAGTGTGTCTACCCTTGCCTTGTACTTCATGCTTTCTGCCTTCAGTTATTTGATATGGCTGGACAGATTGTTTACCTGCTGGGTTAGAGGTATCTTTTTATTTTTATACTTTTGAGCAGATCATCCTGATTTATTAGAGGTTTTACTTCTTTCAGAGGTGTTTGGTGAGGGGGGTTTGCCACTTCTCCTTCCATTTCCACGTCCTGAAGGTTTTTTGACAGCTGAATAATTTTTGTAAGTTGATTTAGAAGAACCTACAGATTCAGTGTCAACATCCACTTCAATCTCATCCACATGTAAGTTATCCATGCTGTTAGCCAAACTACTGGACATTTAAACTGTGAAAATAGAATCAAAATTATTTAATGATTCAAATTGTTATTTCAAAATAAAATATAATTAATTGAATTTTAACAAAACAAAAATAAATTTTTTAAATTTTTATCAAAATCAATTAATCAAAAAATGTAATACAAATAAATGTAATTAAAATTGTTTATTAAGAATTAACAATAATTAAATTGAGACCAACTAACAAATGTTTAATAAGTCAACCAAAATAATTAATACCAAAAATTAATATAATGGTAATATTAGGACTAAGTACTGAGTACTATTATGGTCAACCAATAAACAAAAAAGATTTAATGAAATTAATTAAATAATTTATTAAAAATCAATTGTCTTCTAGGACTAAGAGTGTTACTCTATTATGGTCAACTAGGAAAAATAATAATAAAAAATTTGATATAAAGAAAATTTACACTCAGTGAATCAGCAATTAAGCCACAAACACTGTTATTGCAGTAAAAATATAATAATATGAGTGAGAGGTGCAAAGGTGAACTTACTATAGTGATTGTGAAATCACTTCAAATTAATATATAATTTACTTTAATATAAACCAAAACAATCAAACCCAAGTTCGAAACACAGTTGCGGAAAACCTTTACTTTTTTGTTTTGGGTGGTCTTGCGTGATGTTCATCGCAAGTATTGCAGTCCTCATTGTCATTCAGAAAGGCTTCCATTTGTCGGCCGGTCATCTAGAAGAAGGAGAGAAGGAGGAGGAAATAGAGGAAAAGGATTATGATAGGTAAAGAAGTAAAAATAATAAAGTAATGTAATTATTGTTTTTTAAGGGAAGGCAACAAGTTTTAAGGGGACTAAATACTATTGTAAGGGTTTTGTTGAATTTATAATATATTTATTTACTTTGTAATTATATTCAATGGGCGAAAATCAAGAATAATTATTATCAGACTTAAAGCAACTTAGGAACTGTTATATACTTTTTAATTTAGAGTACTAATATTAACAAAGATATAATAATTGTAGTAAAACGGAATTTAGTTGAGTGTAAAGTAATGATGCAGCTACAGGAGATTATCCAAAGCCTTTTATAGGCAAAGGACCCTCTGAAGCGCCACAAATGAGTAATTACAAAATAGTAATAAAATGAAACAAGAATAGAAAAGAATAGAACTAAAACATAGAGATTGAGAGAAAAACATGAAACAATAAACTAAACCCATGAATAAGTAACCAATTTTCCCATCATAAGTTCCCAAAACAATTATTTGAAATAATTAGTAACTAAGTAAGTCTTAAACATAAGAACAGTGAGTAAAATAACCCAAAACAGATATTACAGTGAGATGTAAAGAGTTTAATTAAAACAAATAGAATTATTTTCACACAAAAATCCATGTAATCAATCCAATCCAGTATAAAGCAATTTTAATTAATTGTTTTAACTATTTTATTAATTCAATAACTAGTTTAAATGAAACAAATAACTAATTTAATGATATTTGTAAATTAAAGTGGGGATTTAAATACTATGTTATTAAATAAGAATTATAATTTATTTAATAATTTTTTCTGACACAATTAAGGGTCAAAAAAGCGCCCAATATTATTTTTTGATAATATATGAAAGGTTAGATTTAATGTATAAATTTAAATAATTAATTTAATTACATTATAAGTCAATTTTCCACATATACTTATAATATATGTTTGTAATTAATTAATAATTAATTTATAATTATTAAATACATAAAAATGTGCCATTATTTGTAGAATATAAAATATATTATTCTTAATTTAAATTAATAAATAATTTATATAACAATAAAATTAATATAACACTTATAGTTAATAAGATACTTATATAATCTTATTATGCAATAAAATATTAATTTATATACATCAAATGCAATTTTTTACGCCCTCTTTCAGGTCCAATAAGTTAACATATCATTTACTGGGCTCCTGGTATAGCCTGGCTGACATAATTAATTCAATAATTAGTTTAAATGAAACATATAATTAATTTAATGATATTTGTAATTTAAAGTGGGGATCTTAATACTATGTTATTAAATAAGTGTTATAATTTATTTAATAATTTTTCTGACACCATTAAGGGTCAAAAAAGCGCCCAATATTATTGTTTAATAACATATGAAAAGTTTTTATTTAATATATAAATTTAATTAATTAATTTAATTACATTATAAGTCAATTTTACACATATAATTATAATATATGTTTGTAATTAATTAATTATTAATTTATAATTATTAAATACATAAAAATGCACCATTATTTGTAGAATATAAAATTTATTATGCTTAATTTAAATGTATAAATAATTTATATAACAATAAAATTATCATAACACTTATATTTAATAAGATACTTATATAATTTTATTATGCAATAAAATATTACTTCATATACATCAAATGCAATTTTTAAGCCCTCCTTCAGGTCCAATAAATTAACATATCATTTACTGGGCTCCTTCATGACAAAAAATTCACAAATAGCTCTGACAAAACCACCATTATATTTAAAGAATACAGAGATTTTGTATTTGCCAATACACCACACAATATGGGGGGCGGACTTGCTAGCAAGTCCGCAACCTTGGACCCATACTCACCACAGATTGAACACACATTGAGCTATTGATAAAGGAACCATAAAATCAGGAATGAACACCACTCAGCAGAACAGTTTTAGGTGGGTGTTCAAGTAGAGTTCAGTTTAGGTTCAGTATGAGTTCAGTCTGAGTTCCATCTCAGTTCAGGTTGAGGACATGCTAGCAAGTCCACCCCCTATATTGCGTAGTGATAGGAATCAAGGTAGAACCATACCCTCTCCATCTTTCAGAAGTTATAGGTAATAATTTACTCAAATAATCCTTATCTATTGAAGGTTAAGCTCTTTCAGACGCTACGATTCCTCCAGCACCGGAGTCAAGAACTACATCAACATTTTTACCATTAATGATAACATGTGCTTTCAAAGGGGATATGGCTATAGAATTGTTAGTAATATCTTTAATTATTTCAGCATTTTCCACTGAAGATAAATCCAATAAACATTCTTCAGATATATTATCTAAATAATTGACATCCTGTTCCAACATTAAAACATCTTTAACAGATTCATTGTCATAGGAGATATTACTTTCACAGTCACTAGAAGAATTATTGACATCAATTTCAGCCTCATCAGTGTCTTCATTTTGTTCAACAAGATGAATTTTCTTGTCACAAACATGACCCTTTTGCCATGGTTTGTTACATTTATAACAAGTATTTGTTGCATATTTTTTAGGTGCAACTGGGGCAGAGGGTTTACCAGATTTTTCTGGGGGCTTTGTAGAGGGTTTATTTTGATCATGATAAGATTTACCAAGGTATTTCTTTTGTTCATATCTATGGTTGAGTAGTACCTCATTACAGATATTAATGAAAGAAGAATGTTCCCTCACATGCTCAGCTCTTGCCACAATTAAATCTCTAAGAGAATTTGGCAATTTATACAAGATTTTATCTCTCCAAATATCATAATCCATCTTTGGATCAACTGCTCTTAAGATTTTTGTTACTTTCATAAGAAAAACAATGGGTTTTTCAACAGAGGAGGATACATATCTAGTATTCTCATATAGTCTTTGCTGAGCCAACCTGAATTTTGAACCACCAAATTGATTCTCAATCAAGGATTTACAATGATTCCATGTATAATGGTTTTTATCTAATAGAAAATATTCATACCCCATCAAGGCTACATTGGAAAATAAAGAAATTAGCTTAGAAACAGTTTCCTTATGAGGTAGTTTATAAGATCTTTTTAAATTATCAATTCTTTGGATAAAGTGTTGCCAATCAGATGAAGAATCACCATCAAAGGTAGGATATTGGTCCAACTTTGGCCAATTCTTCTGGCTACTGGGATGTTCCATCCTATGGTTTTAATTATTCAAGGTTATCAATTCTTGAAGTCTTGAAAGGTGTTCAGATATTTCATTATTCACAGAGGTAACTGGCTCATTGTGAGCATTTAAATTATTTTTGTTTGATGTAACAGATTTCTCAGAATGAATTTCAGCTGGTAAAATTGGTACATTACAAGGGAGAGAAGAACTACTCTTTTCAGGCTGTTTATTATTATGATTAACAGCAGTTTGAGCAATATTTTTTAACTCATGATAATGAGTAGTCTGGACAGCCTGTAATTCAGAAAATAGTTTCTCAAGATCAGATAATTTATTTCTAAAATCAGGAATATAAGAGAGCTGATCATTAATCATAGAAATAGATAGAACATTTCTGTCCTCATCTATAGAGCATTTATTACTCAAATTCTGAGAATCAATTTTCAATTTTCTTAATTCACTATGCAAAAACATATTGTCATTCTTTAAAGCAGTATTTTCATCTTTTAGATCATCAATAATTTTGCGTAGGTGACTATATTTATCTGAAAGTGATCTGTGGTCAGATTTAATAGAATTTTGTTAAGCAAGGACATTATGTAATGTGTCATTCAATTTTAAATAAGCAGTGTCTTGAACAGAAGAACTCACTTTGAAATGTAAATGCAAATTATTTAATCTATCACTCTCATGTATTAACATATCTCTCAAATGTTTATCTTTCACAACATTAAAATCAAGTTTATCTTTCAATATTTCTTCAGAAGTTTTCTCAATTAAAGTATAGACTTCAGGGGAAACAGAATTATTCTTAATTGCAAGAGAAGGGTTAATTAAAGAAGTAGAAGTCAAATGTAAAGGTTCATCAAATGATAATTTGCTAATTACATCATTGGGGCTACTGATTAAAGGAAGTTGTTTTTTCAAGGGCTTAACTGTTCTTTCACCAGGATCGACATTATTACCTGAAGAAGATTTGTTATTATACATACCAACATGCTTATCAACTAAATTACTTACCATGGAAAGGGAGGAAACTTCCCCTGTGCTTTCTTTCTTCTGCCTCCCTGATAAGGATGGGGCTGAGGAGATGGATTGTATGTTGGTTTCCTGGGTGGGCCAGGGTGTTGAGCTGATGGTTGCTGAACATTCTGTTGGTAATGGGTCATCAGGTAATCCCATTTCACTGCTCCACTTGCAGAGTGCCTTGATTTTGGGTGAGGGAGCTGGGTGCCTGATTGGGCTGAGGTTGAGGCTGAGGCTGGGAGGCTGGGAAATGAGGAGGTTGACCCTGTTTGGGATTTAATAACTGCTGCATCTGCTGCCAGAGTGTGTCTACCCTTGCCTTGTACTTCATGCTTTCTGACTTCAGTTCTTTGATGTTACTGGACAGATTGTTTACTTGTTGAGTTAGAGGTATCTTTTTTATTTTTATACCTTTGAGTGGATTTTCCTGATTTATTAGAGGTTTTACTTCTTTCAGAGGTTTTTGCTGAGGAGGGTTTGCCACTTCTCCTGCCATTTCCACTTCCTGAATGTTTTTTTTCAGCTGAATAATTTTTGTAAGTTAATTTAGAAAAACCTACAGATTCAGTGTCAACATCCACTTCAATCTCATCCACATGTAAGTTATCGATGCTGTTAGCCAAACTACTGGAAATTTAAACTGTGAAAAGAGAATCAAAATTATTTAATGTGTCAAATTGTTATTTCAAAATAAAATATAATTTATTGAATTTTTAACAAAATAAAAAAAGATTTAAATTTTTATCAAAAATCAATTAATTAACAAAAGATGTAATAAAAATAAATTTAATTAAAATTGTTTATTAAGAATTAACAATAATTAAAATGGGACCAACCAACAAAGGGTTTATAAGTCAACCAAAATAATTAATACCAAAAATTAATATAATGGTAATATTGGGACTAAGTACTGAGTACTATTATGGTCAACCAATATACAAAAAAGATTTAATGAAATTAATTAAAAAATTTATTAAAAATTAAATGTCTCTAGGACTAAGAGTGTTACTCTATTATGGTCAACTAGGAAAAATAATATAAAAAAATTTAATATAAAGAAAAATTACACTCAGTAAATCAGCAATTAAGCCACAAACACTGTTATTGCAGTAAATGTATAATAATATGAGTGAGAGGTGCAAAGGTGAACTTACTATAGTGACTGTAAAATCACTTCAAATTAATATATAATTTAATTTAATATAAACCTAAACGATTGAACCCAAGTTCAAAACACAGTTGCAGCAAACCTTTACTTTTTTGTTTTGGGTGGTCCATGCGTTATGTTCATCGCAAGTATTTCAGTCGTCATCATTGTTCAGAAAGGCTTCCAATTGTCGGCCGGTCGTCTAGAAGAAGGGAAACTGAGAGGAGGAAAACTAGGTACTATAAAGGAGTAAAGAAATGAAATAGTATAAGTATTGTAAAAGGGAAGGCGACAAGGTGCTTGGGGAATTGATACTATGGTAAGGGTTTTAAATTATAATATACTTATTAAACTAGCAATTATTTTTAATGCGCGGCAAACAACTATTATTATTATGAGACTTAAGGCAACCTTTAATTACTTATATATTTTTTAAATTAGATTTAGAATACTAATATAAATGATAATAAACATAATGAATTTAATAAAGAATTTTGGTTGAGTGTAAATAATGATGCAGCTACAGGGGATAATCCAAAGCCTTTTATAGGCAAAGGACCCTCGGAAGCGTCACAATATAGTAAGTACAAAAAAGGAATACAATGAAACTAGACATTAAAAAGAATAGAACTAGAACATGGAGACTGAGAGAAAAACATGAGACAGTCAACTAAACCCGTGAGTAAGTAACTAATTTTCCCACCATAATTTCCCAAAAACACTTAATTTAAATAATTAGTAACCAAGTAAGTTTGAAACATGAGAACAGTGAGTAAAATAATCCAAAACAGACATTATAGTGACATGTAAAGGGTTTAAGTAAAACAAATAGAATTATTTTCACACCGAAAATTCATGTAATCAATTCAATCCAGTTTAAAGCAATTTTAATTAATTGTTTTAACTATTTAATTAATTCAATAATTAGTTTAAATGAAACATATAATTAATTTAATGATATTTGTAATTTAAAGTGGGGATTTTAATACTATGTTATTAAATAAAAGTTATAATTTATTTAATAATCCTTCTGACACAATTAAGGGTCAAAAAAGCGCCCAATATTATTGTTTAATAATATATGAAAAGTTTTTATTTAATATTTAAATTTAATTAATTAATTTAATTACATTATAAGTCAATTTTACACATATAATTATAATATATGTTTGTAATTAATTAATTATTAATTTATAATTATTACATACATAAAAATGCGCCAGTATTTGTAGAATATAAAATATATTATGCTTAATTTAAATGTATAAATAATTTATGTAACAATAAAATTAATATAGCACTTATATTTAATAAGATACATATATAATTTTATTATGCAATAAAATATTAATTTATATACATCAAATGAAATTTTTACACCCTCTTTCAGGTCCAATAAATCAACATATCATTTACTGGGCTCCTGGTATAGCCTGGCTAACAAGTATAATAATAATTAAAAATTTTACCTTTTATATTTTAGTAATTAATATAAAGATTCTTCCATACATACCTTGACTTTGAAATCTTCAAAAAACCACCTACCACCATGTTTAAACCTCCATTAGAACATTCTAGACCAAAAGACCACCTTGACAAGGTAAGTTTTTGGAAGTACTCCAAAATCATGCTCTCTTGCTTTTGATGTTTTCTCCAAGTTTTGCAATGAATATAACATCCCTTTACTTGTTCACAAGTTGGGTTGCATATTGTAAACCTACTACAGCTTGGGCAAACACAAATCAGTAATATGTTTGTTTCTGCAGAATTAGAGCTGTCCATGATAGTAAAAAAGTGAAACAGTTGCATGGTGATTGAGTATTATGCTCAAATTATGGTAAGGATATTTAGGCTTTAGAGATAATTGAGAGTTGGAAAGGGTTTTGATCAACAATATTGTATTGAGGAACTAGTTTTTTTGGATTAAAAAAATATACTAGTGATTAATTACATTATGAAGTTTAGATTTTATTTACAAAAAAAAAAAAGTGGCATTCATGATTTTTTATCAAATATGTTTCATGCATGTTAAGAACTGAACTCATGAGTATGATGACTAAGCTACCTGCAAGAAGATAATAAACTAATGACATAAGGTGGAAGTTGAGAAAAAACTTAGAGCATCTCCACTTGTTTGGGTAAACCCGTTTGGTATGCATATTCTACAGAAAATAGCCGCTAAAATTCCACACTCATCTTTTTTCAGTCTTTTGGTAAAGGGTCAAATCAGTAATTTTTTCAGTAAATTGTGGATGTAACCACGAATTATTGAATCATTAATGGAACTCATTTTCGGCCCCACCATTTTTTCAGTAATTCATCTCACTTGGTCAACCTTGCGACACCTCACTACCTCAAATTCATTAAATCTTCAATCTTACCAAACACTTCACTACTCGCTATTTTCTTACTGAACATAACTTTTCTTATTTCTCATCATCACATCTCACCAAAATTATCACTTTTTTTATATTATAGTACTTTCTAAAATATGTCTGTACCTCGAAGCTCCAGAAAATTTGAAAATAAGAGAAAACGGTCACCGAATTGGTCTCAACATGAGGAGGAACAACTCGCTATATCTTGGATTTTTATTAGCGAGCAACCAGAATTTTCTACATACCAATCTGGGGAGAAGTTTAATAGGAAAATTGAAAGCCATTTTAATGAGTATAGCAAGACAAAATATACACCACGGGAAATCTGGGGGTGAACTGCTAGCAGTTCCCTCTTTTTGAAACTATTAGGAATTTGTCAGGAAACTTGTCAGCCAGGCTATTCCAGGAGTCCAGTAAATGATATGTTATCTTATAAGACCTGAAAGAGGGCATAAGAATTGTATTTAATGTATATAAATTAATATTTTACTGCATAATAAAATTATATAAGTTTCTTATTACATATAAGTGTTATATTAATTTTATTGTTTATATAAATTTTTTATACATATAGATTAAACATAATACATATTATATTCTACAAATAATGGTGCATTTTTATGTATTTAATAATTATAAATTTATATTTAATTAATTGAAAAACATATATTATAATTATAAGTGTAAAATTGGCTTATAATATAATTAAATTAATTATTTAAATTTATATATTAAATAACACCTTTCATATAATACTAAACAATAATTAATGACGCTTCTTTTGACCCTTTATTGTGTCAGGAAAAACCAATTAATTAATTTATACTAAATTGAGATTAATTACATGTTTTGTTGGGAAAAAGTTTTTTTTGTTTCACTTAAAATATCCTTAAATCAGACTGTACCATCTGTTTGGAATTATTTTTCTCATAGTTCCTATGTTCCAGTCTTGTTTAGTTATTCACTATTTTTACTTACTGATTTGGGAATTAATGGCGGGAAAATTGGATTCTTAATTGGGGTTTTAATTATTTGTTTCATATTTTTCTCTACATTGTTATGTTTCACTTACTCTTTGATATAATTGTTTTATTTTATTATAATTATTGTATTTACAAATATAGTGGCGCTTCAGAGGACCCATTGCCTATAAAAGGGCCTTGGATAATCCCCTGTAGCCTCATCACTTACTATACACTCAACAATTTAAAAGATAATTTTATCACGTTTATTATTATTTTTATTAGTACTACAATCTAATTAAAAATTCTCAATAACAAATTAAAGGTTGCCTTAAGTCTGATAGGAATTATAGTGTTTGCCGCGCAGAACTCTTACTTAAATAATATTAATATTAAATAAAACCTCAATTTGTTCATCTCCCAACTCACTCGTCATTGCTTCATTTTAAATAAATTATTTCTGTTATTACTTTTATTTTTCTATTTACCTTTAGTACCTTTTCCTATTTTGTTTCTCTTCTTTTTTGCCCCTTTTCTTTCCCTCTTCTAGACAACTGACCGACAACTGAGGGACTTTCCAAACGACGACGACAATCGAGCCTGGCGACAAACGACAAATGCACGGACCACCTAGCAAAAAACAAAACTTTTTCCGCGACTGTGTTTCGAAATTGGGTTTGATTTCTTAGGTTTATATTATATTAATTCTTATATTATTTTGAAGTGATTTTTCGATCACTATAGTAAGTTCACCTTTGCACCTCTCACTCATATTACTATATTTTTACTGCAATAACAGTGATTGTGGCTTAATTGCTGATTCACTGAGTGTAAGTGTTCAATTATTAAAAATTTTTTTTCCTAGTTGACCATTATAGAGTGTTGAATCCTCTTAGTCCTAGTAGAATTGACATTTTTTATTAATACAAATTGAATTATTAATTTAATTTTTTTTTATTATTAATTATTGTTAATTTTGGTTGACTTAAAAGTACTTTGTGCTTAGTCCCAAATATATTTCCATATTTAATATTGGTAATTAATTGGTTGAATTAACTTGATTGTTTATTCCCAATTTAACCTTGAAATCCATTTTTTTTTTAAATTAATTTTTTATAATTATTACTTTATATTGAAAATTTTTTTTTTTCTATAATTTAATTAATAAAATTTTTTTTATTATTTGGAGCAATTATTAACTAACTTTTATTATTTTTTTTAAAAAATAAGAAGTAAATTAAAATCTTCCCACTATTATGTCCAACAATTTGGCTGAAAAAATGGATAACATGCAAGTTGATGAAATTGAAATTGACTATGATGCTGACACTGTAAGTTCTTCTAAAGTTGGACATAAAAAATCTTATGCTAACACAAAGAATTCACATGCTGCAGGATGTGGAAATGACAGGAAATGTAAACAAACCAAACCCCCTTCCCCCAGCACCACAGAAGGAAGTAAAGCCTCTAGTACCTCAAGAAGGTCTTCCAAAAGGATTCAAAATAAAAAAGCTTCCTCTGCCACAACAAATCAGAAACCTGTCCAGTCATATAAAAGAGTTGAAGACAGAAAATATGACGTACAAAGCAAAAGTAGACACCTTGTGGGATCAGGTTCAAGAACTCAGGAACCAGATTCAGGCCCAGGCCCCTCCTCAATTGCCTCCCAATCAGCCTCAGTTTCAGGCTCAACCTTCACAGCCACCCAGCTCAAACATCCAAAATCCAAATACTATGGAAGTAGAGAAATGGAAATGGGATTATCTAATGAGTCACTACCAAAAGAATGTGCAACACCCTCCTCATCATCAGCCTGGCCCATCCAGAACACCCAATTTCCATCCACCTCCTCATCCATACCAACAAGGAAGGAGAAAGAAGGCCCAAGCACAATCCCAAATCCAGTCTCAGGGGAAGTTTCCTCCTCTTCCATGGTAAGTAATTTGGTTGATAGTCACTTGGGTATGTTTTCTAATAAATCTTCTTCTGCAGGTAATATTATTGAACATGGTGAAAGAACAGTTAAACCTGTTAAAAGACAGCTTCCTGTAACTAGTAGCCCTATTGATGTAATTGGAAAATTGTCATTTGATGAACCTTTACATTTAACTTCTACTTCTTTAATTAATCCTTCTCTTGAAATTAAAAATGATTCTGTTCCCCCTGAAATCTATACCTTAATTGAAAAAACTTCTGAGGAAATATTGAAAGATACCCTTGATTTTAATGTTGTGAAAGACAAACATGTGAGAGATGTGTTAATCCATGAAAATGATAGATTAAATAATTTACACTTGCAATTTAAAGTGAGTTCTTCTGTACAAGATACAGCTTATTTAAAAATCAAGGAAACCTTGAATATTGTTCTTAGTCAACAAAAGCAAATAAGAAGTGACCATAGAGCTATCTCAGATAGAAATATCAGTCTACATAGGACCTTGAGTGAATTGAAACCCCTTATTGAAGAAAATTATTCATTCAAAAATGAAATAAAATCTCTGCAAAATGAGTTTAAAAAGCTAAAAAATGATTTCCATACACTAAGTACCAAACACTCAGTTTCTGAGGACAGAAATGTTCTATCTCTTGCAAAAGTAAATGAACAGATGTCTGAAATTCCAAGAATAAGAAACTATGTGTCTGACCTGCAGGAAAATTTCTCAACCTTAACCATCAATAATTAATTAAATGAGATTTCTGTCAATAAGATGCTTAAAAATAAAGGGAAAAACCCTGAGCAAACTTCATCCTTTCTTCCTCATATTTCAACCATTAAACAAACTGACAATGAGTCTGTAAAATCTTTTGCTACTAGCAAAAAATCTTGTGATGGTCATGCACCAGCTGTTTCTGTAAATAATGAAATTTCTGAACACCTGGCTAAACTTCAGGAATTATTAATAATGAATAATTCAAACCAAAAAGTGGACCATCCCAGTAGTCAGAAAAATTGGCCTAAGTTAGACCAATATCCTACCTTTGATGGTGATTCTTCCTCTGATTGGAAACACTTTATCCAAAGAATTGATAATTTAAAGAGATCTTATAAACTACCTGATGAGGAAATTGTTTCTAAGCTAATTTCTTTATATTCCAATGTAGCCTTGATGTGGTATGAATCTGTTCTTTTAGATAACAATCATTATACATGGAATGATTGGAAATACTTGATTGAGAATCAGTTTGGTGGTTCAAAATTCAGGTTAGCTCAACAGAGACTGTATGAAAATACTAGATATGTATCCTCCTCTGTTGAAAAGCCCATTGTTTTTCTGATGAAAATAACTAAAATCCTTAGAGCAATTGATCCAAAGATGGATTATGATATTTGGAGAGATAAAATCTTGTATAAATTACCAAATTCTCTTAGGGATTTGATTGTGGCTAGAACTGAGCATGTAAGGGAAAATTCTTCTTTCATTAATATCTGTAATGAGGTACTGCTCAACCATAGATATGAACCAAAGAATTACCTTGGCAAATCTTATAATGATCAGAATAAACCTTCTACAAAGCTCCCAGAAAAATCTGGTAAACCCTCTGCCCTAGTTGCACCTAAAAAATATGCAACAAATACTTGTTATAAGTGTAACAAACCGTGGCAGAAGGGTCATGTTTGTGACAAGAAAATTCATCTTGTTGAACAAAATTAAGACACTGATGAAGTTGAACTTGATGTCAATAATTCTTCCAGTGACTGTGAAAGTAATATCTCCTATGACAATGAATCTGTTAAAGATGTTTTAATGTTGGAACATGATGTCCATTATTTAAATAATATATCTGAAGATTGTGTATTGAATTTATCTTCAGTAGAAAATGCTGAGATAATTAAAGATATTACTAACAATTCTATTCCTATATCCCCTTTAAAGGCACCTGTTATCATTAATGGTAAAAATGTTGATGTAGTTCATGATTCTGGTGCTGGAGGAAGTGTAGTGTCTGAAAAATCTTTAGCTTCAGTAGATAAGGAATATTTGAGTAAATTATTACCTATAACTTCTGAAAAATGGAGAGGGTATGGTTCTACCTTATTTCCTATTGGCAAAAACAAAACCTCTGTTTTCTTCAAATATAATGATGGTTTTGTCAGAGCTATTTGTGAGATTGTTGTCATGAAAAATGATAATTTGAGCAATTGTTTATTATGGGAAATGATATTTTAACCATGTTTGGTGTGAAACTGGACCCAGGCAATAATTGCTTTACCTTAGGAATGAATGGGAAAAGGAAATTCAAAATTTCCTCTCCTAGAACTTCTGGGCATTTATTGAAATCTTGTAACTCACTGATCCAGTGTAAAGGTAGAACAACAAGTGAAATGGATGATTTATTACATGAAATAAATACCGCTTCTTTTGGTGATCAGTTGACTAGTGAACAAAAGAATTCTATTGTTGCCTCTATTACCTCTTTCCCTATGGCTTTTGCTCATGGTTCTCATGTCTTGGGAATTGTTCAGGAAGAGATGAAAATTACCTTATCCTGTAATTTGAGTGATATTCCTCCTACCCTTAAGAAAAAACCATATCCTGCTTCTCCATCAAAAAGAAAAGATATTGAAGATTATATTGAAACATTATTGAAAATGAATATCATTGAGAAAGTGGATGTCACCCCCAAATATTGTGTCATCTCCCCAGTCTTGATTTCTTATGAAAAAGATAAAGCTAGATTATGTGGAGATTACAGAGCTTTAAAAACTTATACTATTGATGATATTTATCCTTTACCCAGAATTAATTCAATACATGCTACCTTGCAAGGTGCAAAATTTATTAGTTGTCTGGATGGTAATAAAGGTTATCATCAAGTTCCAGTTGAGAAAAATTCTCAAACTTTTTTGCTTATTGCTACTCATATGGGAATATATAAGTATGTTAGGATGCCATTTGGCCCTAAAAATGCTCCTTCAGTTTTCCAGAAAGTTATGGATAACACTTTCAATCAAGAAATTATTGAAGGTTGGCTCATGGTTTATATTGATGATATTATTGTTTCTTCTAAAACTTTTGATGAACATATGATTCAATTGAATAGAGTTTTCCAAAAAATGGATGAAATCAATATGACCTTATCTTTAAAAAAGTGTAAATTTGGTTTTCAATCTTTGAAAGTCCTTGGCCATGTTGTGTCAGGCTTACAAATTTGTGTAGACCATAATAAAGTTGCTGCCATTCAAAATGTGAAAGCACCAACTTCTGTAAGAGAAATCCAAAGTTTTTTGGGTATGTGTGGCTATTATAGACAATATATTAAAAATTATCAGGTCATAGCCTTGCCTCTTACAAAACTGACCAGAAAAGATGTTGCTTTTCTCTGGAATAATGACTGTCAAAAAGCTTTTGATACATTAAAAAGTTTCTTAATGACAGCCCCTATATTGGCTCTTCCAGATTTTAACAAGCCATTTGTCCTTTATACAGATGCTAGCTTTATTGGTCTGGGTGCTGCCCTTCACCAAAAGCAAATTATTAATGATAAATCCTCAGAGGTTGTAATTTGTTATATTTTGAGAACCTTAAGAAATAGTGAATTGAAATATGGTGTAAGTCAATTGGAGTGCTTAGCAGTTGTTTGGGCTCTTGAGAAACTTCATTACTATTTGGATGACCAAAAATTTGAGTTGGTAACTGACTGTAGTGCTGTGAAGTCTCTCTTAAACCTAAAGACACCTAACAGACATATGTTCAGGTGGCAGCTTTCTGTTCAAGAATACAGAGGAAGGATGACAATTATCCATAGAGCTGGAAATGTTCACTCTAATGTTGATATGCTCTCCAGATTGCCTCTGCCAAATAATGACTCAAATCCTGCTTATGTACCTGAAGATGATACTGTTCATATCCATGGTATATTTATAGTTGATATGGAAGAGGAGTTATTACAGTTAATACTGGATTCATATGATAAAGATTCTGATTTAAACAAATTGGTTACTATCTTAAATGATCCTAAGAATGCTTCAATTCAAGCATTAATTAAAACTCTTCCTGAAAAGTACCAAAATGCTTTAAATAAAGGAAAGTTCTCTATTGAAGATGGTTATATATATTATAGAAGGAAGCTTACCAATGTAATTGTAATTCCTCCTTCAATGAAAGAAACTATCCTCAAACTTTGTCATGATGACATATTAGCTGGTCATTTTGATCTTGAAAAAACATTGATTAGAATCAAAAACACTGCATGGTGGGCTAATATGTCTGAAGACACAAAATTATATGTTGAATCTTGTGATTCCTGCCAAAAATCTAAAAGGTTAACAGGTAAGAGAGCAGGGTTATTACAACATATTGAAGCACCTAGTGCTCCCTGGAAAATCATTAATATGGATTTTGTCACTGGCCTTCCTGTTGCAGGTAAAGACAGCTTTAACTCTTGTTGGGTAATAGTGGATAGATTCACAAAAATGTGCAAATTTATTCCAACCCACAAAGATGTATACACCAAAGAATCAGTTTCTTATGGTGGTCTTACATGTTTAATATTATTGGTTTTCCAAAAGCCATTATCTCTGATATGGATCCAAAATTCACTTCTGAGTTTTGGACCTCTTTGATGGATATTTGTGGCTGTGAGTTAAAATTGTCTACAGCTCACCATCCTCAGACTGATGGTCTAGCTGAAAGAATGATTCAAACTCTGGAAGATATGATTAGAAGGTATTGTGCCTTTGGATTAGAATATAAAGACAATGACAGATTTACTCATGATTGGGTCACTCTTTTGCCTGGTCTTGAATTTGCATATAATAGCACTGTTCATTCTGTCACTGAGAAAAAGCCTTTTGAGCTTTGGTTAGTTTATGTCCCAAACACTCCTGCTCAGATTCTCAATAATAAATTACCTAAGTTGGAGCTACACCCTGGTGTATAATCTTTTATGCAAATGCAGCAACTATGCAGAAAACATGCTCAGAGTTGTATTGATAAAGCATTTGAATATGAAAAGAAAAGATGGGATAAATCCCATAAAGAATACACATTTAACAAGGGTGATGAAGTGTTGATCTCTACTGTCCATTTCAATTTACAAGGTAACCACAAATTAAAAGATCCTTTTGTAGGACCATTTGTTGTTAAAAGAATGGTTGGTGATAATGCAGTAGAAGTTGTATTGTATTCTCCATATGATAGGAAAAATCCTGTCTTTCCCATTTCTTTGCTTAAGCCTTATACTTCCAACAGTGACTTATTTCCAAAAAGAAGAGGAAGACCTAAGAAGAACCCTCAGGAAGTCACAGAAACAGCAGAAATTGATAAAATTCTCAATGATAGAATTATCACTTCTGAAAGAGGTACTGAATATTTATTAAGATATAAGAACAAATCATCTGAACATGATTCATGGATACCAGGCAAGGAGATTTCAAATCTCCCTACTCTGTTGAAAAAGTACAAAAAGAAAAAATCTTAGCATTTTTTTTATTGTTTTTTTTAGAGTGAGGGAGTGTCAGCCAGGATATTCCAGGAGTCCAGTAAATGATATGTTATCTTATAAGACCTGAAAGAGGGCGTAAGAATGGTATTTAATGTATATAAATTAATATTTTACTGCATAATAAAATTATATAAGTTTCTTATTACATATAAGTGTTATATTAATTTTATTGTTTATATAAATTTTTTATACATATAAATTAAACATAATACATATTATATTCTAAAAATAATGGTGCATTTTTATGTATTTAATAATTATAAATTTATATTTAATTAATTGAAAAACATATATTATAATTATAAGTGTAAAATTGGCTTATAATATAATTAAATTAATTATTTAAATTTATATATTAAATAACACCTTTCATATAATACTAAACAATAATTAATGACGCTTCTTTTGACCCTTAATTGTGTCAGGAAAAACCAATTAATTAATTTATACTAAATTGAGATTAATTACATGTTTTGTTGTGTAAAAGTTTTTTTTGTTTCACTTAAAATATCCTTAAATCAGACTGTACCATCTGTTTGGAATTATTTTTCTCATAGTTCCTATGTTCCAGTCTTGTTTAGTTATTCACTATTTTTACTTACTGATTTGGGAATTAATGGCGGGAAAATTGGATTCTTAATTGGGGTTTTAATTATTTGTTTCATATTTTTCTCTACATTGTTATGTTTCACTTACTCTTTGATATACTTGTTTTATTCTATTATAATTATTGTATTTACAAATATAGTGGCGCTTCAGAGGACCCATTGCCTATAAAAGGGCCTTGGATAATCCCCTGTAGCCTCATCACTTACTATACACTCAACAATTTAAAAGATAATTTTATCACATTTATTATTATTTTTATTAGTACTACAATCTAATTAAAAATTCTCAATAACAAATTAAAGGTTGCCTTAAGTCTGATAGGAATTATAGTGTTTGCCGTGCAGAACTCTTACTTAAATAATATTAATATTAAATAAAACCTCAATTTGTTCATCTCCCAACTCACTCGTCGTTGCTTCATTTTAAATAAATTATTTCTGTTATTACTTTTATTTTTCTATTTACCTTTAGTACCTTTTCCTATTTTGTTTCTCTTCTTTTTTGCCCCTTTTCTTTCCCTCTTCTAGACAACTGACCGACAAAACTGTTGGGAAACCATCCTGAAACTGTCAGAAAGATGTTTTTAAATCTGATGAAAAAACATTGAAAAAATAAACTGTCACAGATTGAATCCAGAACAATCCCTCTTGAGCAGAGCTTAAGAACCACATTGAACATCAGTTAATCTCAGGTTTGGCAAAAGGTTGAACAACATCACTTAGCATACCTTAATATTCAAATATTAAACTTGAATATATGTTGCGTGTTTGATATAGATGCATATGCATTTGAATTTGCATGGTGGATACTTATTGCATGCTAAAAATTGATGTGAATTGCCTATCCAAAGTGTATGCATAATGACTATGAAGAATAAATATGCATAAAAAATATGCATAAAAATATGCATAGTGATTATGCATAAAAAATATGCATATTGAATATGCATAAAAATATGCATATTGAATATGCATATTGAATATGCATTAAAAATATGCATATTGAATATGCAAAAAAAAGGTGCATATACGTATATGAATAAAATATATTAATATGCATATAAATCTTTATAATGAATATGCATAAATATGCATAATCATTGAAAAATGCAAAAAAATGATGCTTAACGAGTATATTTTATGCATAAATAGAAATATGCAATATGAATTCATATTGCATACAGATAACACTGGCAAACCATTTTGACCAAAACTCATACTAAATTTTCATTCTGGACTAAAGGTGTGAGGGAAGGAAGAAAAACAGTCCGACGTTAGAAAAATGCTACATGCACTCATTTTGTAGCAGAGCAAATGAGAAGTGCTGAATTATTGTTGGCGCCCATAATTTAGTATGATATCATAATTTTATTTAATTGTTTTCAATATTGAAAAGACTTTAGGTTGGTTGGTATGGATCTAGCTGTGCCAGGGTCTAATCTAATTATTTTAACAATTTCTTAATAATTAACGGGCTTTAATACAAAAACAGGTTGTATTTTTTGTGGGATATTGGATATGATAAGGTCTTTTTAAAAAGAACTTATATTGTTTAAAAATATTCCTGAATCAGATGTGGGATAATCACTACAAAAAATTGTAGTACTGTGGGCAATAAAATATATGCACAAGCAGTAAAGAAAGGACCAAGTGAACCCTTTTTGTGCAGTGGGAATCATTAGAGTGGAGTTGTGGATGAAAAATATAATTCATTATTACCATTTTATTTAATCAAAAAATTTATAATATTAAAAAGAACTATTGATTAATTGGTATTTGACCTTTGTGCCTCACTCATATTTATCATTTGATTGATTTTTGTCACGATGATGTTATTAATATTATAAGTATAGCAAAAACTCGTGTGCCAAATGCATACCGGGTGATGTTACACCTTTTATAATATTATTAAATAAAGGTAAAAAAATATGAAAATGATTTGTTTTACAAAAAATAAATTGATATCCAAAAGCAATATGAGGGATAAAAAGGTAAAATTAAAGGGATCAAATATGAAATAAAAAATTAAAGTGAAATTCCTCCCATCAAGAGCAAGTAAACATGATGGGGTGAATGCCCACCAGTGGCACTAAACTTGAACTATAATTTCTTTTTTGTAAAAATAAAAAAAAATCCACTGGAGCTTTACCAAAACTTCAGGATGACAATTTTGCCATATCAAACAACTTCTAGTGCAATTATTGAAGAAAAATTCATCTTCATTGCAATAGAGAGAATTGATCACATCAGACTGCATGTGACCAAAAGTGTCCAGCACAAGTTCGGCTGAGCTTGTGCTGGACACTTTTATGATGGAGGTTAGCTAGGGTGGAATTTTTCTTCAGTTCATCTGGTATTTCTTATAAACATGTCCACTGGTATTTGATCTTTGTGCCTCACTCATATTTATCATTTGATTGATTTTTTGTCACCATTATGTTTTAATATTATAAGTATAGCAAAAACTCGTGTGCCAAATGCATACCAGGTGATGTTACACCTTTTATAATATTATTAAATAAAGGTAAAAAAATATGAAAATGATTTGTTTTACAAAAAATAAATTGATATCCAAAAGCAATATGAGGGATAAAAAGGTAAAATTAAAGGAATCAAATATGAAATAAAAAATTAAAATAAATATGCTGCCATCAAGAGCAAGTAGACATGTTGGGGCAAATGTCCACCAGTGAGGCTAAACTTGGACTATAATTGCTTTTTTGAAAAACAAAAAAGTGCCAATCTGAGGTTTAAAAAAACTTCAGCATGACCATTTAGCCATATCAAACAACTTCTAGTTCAATGATTGAGAGAGAATTGATCACACCAGACTGCATGTGACAAAAAGTGTCAGCCTGTATATCTCCAGGACTGAGTAAAAAGTAATTATAAGTTATGTTAAACACATGAACTATACATGGGAATAATAAATAAGAGTACACAAATAGTATACATAAGTAAAATTATGATAATACACAAAAAATGCCATTATAACACCTTATATACACGCATATATCCACCTTTTATAGGTCTTATGTACTTAATATTAAGTTGGAATATGTTAGGGTAATCTTAAGAACCTTAAGTATAAGGCTACATAATTTTTAAGTACACTTAAAGCTGTTATATTCATTGTTTTATGCAAAAAACAAGAAATGTGCTTTATTTCACTTAAAAGTTGACTATATGCGCTATAAAATTGAGAATATCAAAATTGCGCTTTGACAGATCAATTGGGCTCATTTAGAACTATTGATTTGGCTATTTAAATGCATAAAAATAACACTTTTCAAATTTGGTGTTTTTTATGCCAGAAATGGCTTCTGTGTACTGGCCACATACTGCCTGCTTTTTTCCCATGTGAATAGCTTCATTTTTAGCAAAGTTAGCTTTTTCACACTATAATTACCCCACATTCTACGCCCACTGTGGGGAAACACACTAAAATAGGCGACAGGCGCTTATTTAGTGTCCTAGCTTAATTAATAATGCATTGACCTTGTTTATATGCACTAATTTCATTAATAACCTCATTCTTGGCATCTTATTTCATCACCACGCTTAAATTCGCCTAATTTTAGTCAAGGATTTACCCGTGCAAGAGCCTGCCAAGAACTGCATGTAGTTACCCCACATCTCACGCTCTTTTTTAAGTTTTTGGGTGGTTTCTCAGTCAATTTTGGTTATTTTTGAATGGGAATTTCACGTAGTATAATGTCAGGATTAGCCCCATTATTTCTACAGTCAATCCCCCTTATTATTAAGCTATTATTAACCTTAAAAAGTCTCCTTTAGTCTTTAATATTATTGTTTTATACGCATATACTCTTTTTTTGTCTTTTTCTTTAATTTTGATGGATTTCCCTTATTATTACAGGATTTTGGCGGTTGTTACTCTTCTAATTATGTCATGGGTTACTGGGAATGTTGAGGGGCATGTCTATTAGTTGTTTTAGAGGCGTCATTAACTGTGTATTGGGTGGTATATCAAGGGAATCATTGGGGAACTCAGTGTGTATAAAAGGAGGAGGTTTTTGGGTTGTATTTCTTCATTCTTTATCATTACAATTTAACCAATATAACCAAATCAATTACAATACATATCAATTAGTACTTTTATAAGACTTTTGAATAGTATCTGAATTTATATAATCTATTTTTCTACCAACTATAAAGATTGTAAGCCATATATAAGAATAGTGAGAATTATATTACTGAGACCTTTATATTTGATTATATTTTACAACTTAGTGGATTAGAATTGCAGTTTTCATATAGGACCATTAAAATCTTCTAGACAACTGACTATTCAAGCTAGTTCACGTCCTTGTACTTGACCCTAGCCTGACAATTGGGGACCTTTCCTCAAGAATTCTGTTATAATCCAGTAAGTGAAAATTTCAAAGAAGGTACACGTAAATAATATCCCTATAGAAATATTTGGATAATTACAACAGGTTGGGGTCACTTATATAGTGATTTCAGAAAAAGAAGCCCTGTTATATTATAAAATTGTGATATTGAATCAACAATTTTACCACTAATTTAACTTATAATTGTTATTAGTGGGTCTGTCAATAGACCAATTAAATTTGAGATCTTTGCAGATAAAATTTTTACCACTAATTTAACATATGATTGTTCTTAGTGGGAGTCTGTCAATAGACCAATTAAATTTGTGATCTTTGCAGATAATAAACCAATTAAACTGATTAATTGTTTTCTTTTAACAGGACTCTTAATCTTTTCTTTTATTGGTTTGTAAAATTCATTAAATATTTAGAAAGAATCATACTGACAGTTGTTTTCTTTTGAATATAAAAACACGGCTACATATTGTAGACCAGTTAAATCAAGTGACCACATAAAAGCATATTTGACTTTTGGCACTTAAATATTCACTTCATACCAATAAGTAAGCAATAAAATTGTCTTCAGTGGTATTGATAAATACTGATAAAACTCCTTTTTGAAGTTTTCATATCTAAACTTTCAATTCTTTAAATTCCACGTAAAAATGTGTGACAACAATGACATTGTAAGTAATAAGGTAAAACCTTATAACTTAAGACCTAGAGCTGAAAGACCTGTTACAGGACATTCAAATGGAGGGCCAGGACTCTCCCATAATCAACAACACTCCGCCATTGTCTCTGGAGGAAAGGGAAAAGCTTTTAAAGCAGGTTTCAATAAAGAAAACAAAAAATACTTTACAAGAACAAGTTCACTCCCTATCCACCCTACTGAACACCTTGACAATAAGAGTCAACAATATAGTGGACCAGATCAACAATCTGGAAAAGAGAGCAGCTCAAGGTTTCATAGAAGTCAAACCAAGCTCTAGTGGACATAAAGACTCAACCACCAACAGTGGCACCCAACAATTCCATAGCAACACCTCCAGCCCAAGAGGAGGACCAAAAAATTACAGTAAGCAAATGGAAATGGGATTGGTACGCCCAAAACTACAACAATCCTCAACAGCAGGGCTCCAGCAGTCACCCTTACAGGGGAAAGGCAAGGAGAGGCAGGGGAAGTGGGATAAGACCTTGGTAAGTCATCCAACTTCTTATGATCAATTATATCAACCTGAAAATAAATTACTTATAGGTAATGAGATTGATAAGGAAATATTGGATATTATTGATAAGGATTTAAAGGATTATTCATTTGAACAGAATATGTTAAACTTGTCTTTACATGAGGACAATGTAAATAGTTTTATTGATCACCAGGAAAATACTATTAATATAAAAATGGAATCAAATGAATTAAATCTTGACCCTGATAATGAGTCTTCTGAATTGGACACGGAAAAAATAGAATATTTTTTAAAAGAGAATCCAATGGAATCAAAAATAATAAGTAAATTATTATTGAGAATTGAAAAATTGGAAGAGTTCTCAAAAGAGTCAAACATTAATACAGAAAATGTATTATTACAACTAACACAATCATTGAGTACCACAGCCAATAAATTAAAAATTATTGAAAATTCAAATAATGAATTAATCAATGAGAATAAAAGATTAAAATCTGAGATTAGAAATTTAGAAAGTAAATTAGAACACTCTCAGAATATTATGGCTACCATAGAGGGACGTGTAAAATTGTCTTTTTCAAATGTAAATGATACCTTAAATCATGTACCTGTGATAAAAGATAGGTTACAAAGAGTAGAAATTGAAGTAGCTAACATTTTGAAAAATACTGAAACAATAAAAGATAATACCTCTTATGTAGAAAGAGTACCAGTTTTTATGAAACACTCTGATGATAAACCAATGATTGAACATGAACATAGTGTTATGGGCTCTGAGAATATAAAATCAGTAAAAGATGAAATAAATGATCATCTTTCTAAAGTAAGTGAATTACTCAATATTCCTCAGGTTAGGGAAGCAAAAACTAGCCAAAAGAACTGGCCTAAGTTAGATCAGTACCCTTCTTTTGACGGGGATTCAAAATCTGATTGGCAACAATTCATACAAAGAATTGATAACTTAAAATTTTCATACAAATTACCTGATGAAGAAATTACTTCAAAGTTAATATCTTTATTTACAGATGTGGCCTTATTATGGTTTGAATCTGTATTGAGTGAGGGAATTAATTACTCCTGGAATGAATGGAAGGCACTAATTGAAAGGCAATTTGGTGGCCCAAAATTTAGAATCACTCAACAAAGACTGTATGAAAGGGCCAGATATAATCCAAATGCTGGAGATAAACCCATGGTATTCTTAATGAATTTAATAAAAATCATGAAAGCTATGGATCCAAAAATGGATTATGAAGAGTGGAAAGAAAAAATAATATACAAGTTGCCTATATCAGTTAGAGACATTATTGTAGCTAGAACTGAAACTGTCAGAGACACCTCTGGATTCATTAATATATGCAATGAGATATTATTAAACCACAAGTATGAAACCAAGTATAGTAATTACAGACAAAGTGTTGACGTGGTAAAACCTACTACAAGTAAGTTACCAGTGGAAAAGAAAAAACCTTCAGCTCCCCTTGTCCCTAAGAGACAAGAAAATAACACTTGTTACAAATGTAATGAACCTTGGGTTAAAGGTCACACGTGTAAGAAAAGAATAAATGTTATTGAAACCTCACAGAATTCTGAACCTAGTAATCATGAAGATGAGAATGTGGAATCCAGTGAGGATTGCAAAAGTAACATATCTTACAGTGATGATGAAAATGAGATATTTGTATTAGAACAGGATATAATGTTCCTGAATGATGCTATACCTCATACAGACACATCTTTAACTTCCATAGAGGAAGCTGAAATAATTAAAGATGTATCTCATGACACTTACAAAATAACACCTATCAGAGCACCTATTATCATATGTGGAAAAGAAATGAATGCCATTCTTGACACTGGGGCTGCAGGTAGTGTAGTTTCACTTAATGCATTAATGAAACTTGATAGTAAGTACCAGGAAAAACTGGAACCTGTTCAGACAAAGAACTGGAGGGGTTTTGGTTCAGTCTTAAATCCAATTGGCAAATACAAAACTGCTGTATTCTTTAAATATAATAATGGATATGTTAGAGCAGTTTGTGAATTTGTAGTAATGGATAATAATAATTGTAGTGATTGGTTTATTATTGGCAATGATTTATTGACAAAATTTGGCATTAAACTAGATCCTGCAAACAGTTGTTTCACCATAGGGGTGAATGGTAAAAGAAAATTCAAAATATGTTCTGAAAATTCAGTATATGCAATTTCTCCTAGAGAAGAGCAACTACAAGGTGGAAGAACCACCAATGAAGTGGGTGAATTGGAAAATGAAATCCAAAAGGCCTCTTTCAGTCCTCAACTCTCAAACGTTGAACAAGAAGACATTTTGAGATTGATTAAATCATATCCTATGGCATTTGCTCATGGATCAAATGAACTAGGATTGGTCAAAAACCATGAGATGAAAATCTCTCTAAGCTGTGATTTGGATAATATTCCTGGCAGCCTAAAAAAGAAACCTTACCCAGCATCTCCTGCAAAAAGGAAAGATATTGAAGACAATATAAAATTGTTGTTGGAAATGGGTATTGTTGAAAAAGTGGACACAACACCTAAGTATTGTGTCATTTCACAAGTATTAATCTCTTATGAAAAAGATAAGGCAAGATTATGCGGTGATTATAGAGCTCTGAATACATATACAGTAGATGATATTTACCCTCTACCAAGGATAGCTTCTATCCATGCTACCTTACAAGGAGCAAAATATATTTCATGTCTGGATGGGAACAAGGGTTACCACCAGATTCCTGTGGAGAGAAATTCTCAAAATTACTTGTTAATAACCACACATATGGGTATATATAAGTATGTGAGAATGCCATTTGGCCCAAAGAATGCCCCTTCAGTCTTCCAAAAATTGATGGATAGTGTTTTTCATCAGGAAATGGTTGAAGGATGGCTATTGGTCTATATTGATGACATCATAGTGTTTTCAAAAACATATGATGAACATTTAAATCACCTGAAAAGAGTCTTTCAAAAAATGGATGAAATTAATATGACTATTTCATTAAAGAAATGTAAGTTTGGATTTCAATCCTTGAAAGTACTTGGACATGTTGTATCTGGATTACAAATTTGTGTTGACCAAAATAAAGTGGCAGCAATTAAAAACATTGGGATACCTAAAAATTTAAAAGAGGTTCAAAGTTTTTTGGGTATGTGTGGATATTATAGACAATATATTAAAAATTACCAATCCATTGCAGCCCCTTTAACAACATTAATCAGGAAGAATGAAGCTTTCATTTGGAATAATGAAAGACAACACGCCTTTAATAAATTAAAGGAATGTTTAATGTCAGCTCCAATATTGGGACTGCCAGATTTCACTCTACCTTTTATCTTGTACACTGATGCAAGTTTCATAGGTTTGGGTGCTGCTTTACAGCAAAAACAGATAATAAATGGAAAATTATCTGAAGTAGTTATCTGTTATATATCCAGAACCTTAAGAAAAACAGAATTAAGGTATGGTGCCACACAGCTAGAATGTTTAGCCGTGGTGTGGGCTTTGGAGAAACTTCATTACTATCTGGAAGACCAGAAGTTTGAACTTATAACAGATTGCAGTGCAGTAAAATCATTACTAAACATGAAAACACCTAATAGGCACATGTTTAGATGGAAACTAGCTGTACAAGAGTACAGAGGAAGAATGACAATCACTCACAGAGCAGGAACATTGCATTCAAATGTGGATTTATTATCCAGAAGTCCTTTGCCAAATGATGCTGACAACCCAGCTTATGTGCCTGAAAATGAGGTTATACATATATTTGGGATTGATATAGTGGATTTAGAAGAAGAGTTTATGCAAACTATATTGGAAAATTATTCATCTGATAAAGATTTGTCTAAACTTTCTACCATTCTTAATGATCCAACAAATGCCTCCATGAGTGCATTAATTAAAACCTTGCCTCCAAAGTATAAAAATGCGTTGGAAAAAGGTAAACTATCAATTGAAGATGGATATATATATTACAGGAAAAAGTTAAGCAATGTAATAGTAATACCACCTTCTATGAAAGAGTTAATGTTGAGTACTTGTCATGATGACATCTTAGCTGGTCATTTTGACTTTAACAAAACATTAACCAGAGTTAAAAATACAGCCTGGTGGATAAACATGAAAGAGGATGTACAAAAATACATTGAAACATGTGACTCTTGTCAGAAATCTAAAAGATTAACTGGGAAGAGAGCTGGGTTGTTACAACAAATAGAGCAGCCAAAAGCTCCATGGGAAATTATAAACATGGATTTTGTAACTGGCTTGCCACTAGCAGGAAAAGAAAGTTTCAATTCTTGCTGGGTAATAGTGGATAGATTAACAAAAATGTGTAAGTTTATCCCTACCCATAAAGAGGTATCTGCAAAAGACTTGGCATTACTATGGTGGACTCAGATGATGAATACTGCTGGGTTCCCCAAAGCCATAATCTCTGACAGAGACCCTAAATTTACTTCAGAGTTCTGGACATCTTTGATGGAAGTATCAGGTTGTCAATTAAAATTGTCTACAGCACACCATCCACAAACTGATGGGCTGGCTGAGAGGATGATACAAACTCTAGAAGACATGATCAGAAGATATTGTGCCTTTGGATTAGAATACAAAGACAATGAGAAATTCACACATGACTGGGTAACATTAATTCCTGGCCTTGAATTTGCTTATAACAGCACAACTCATTCTGTAACAGAGAAGAAACCATTTGAACTCTGGCTGGGATATGTACCAAATACCCCAGTAAGTCATTTAAATAAACTACCAAGGTTGGATATACACCCTGGCACTAAATCCTTTATTCATATGCAACAAATGTGTAGAAAGCATGCAGAAGAATGCATCCAAAAAGCATTTGAATATGAAAAGAAAAGGTGGGACAAATCTCATAAAGAATTTGAATTTAAAAAGGGAGATGAAGTCCTCATATCAACACTACATTTTAACTTACAAGGTAATGTTAAATTAAAGGATCCCTTTGTAGGACCTTTTGTAGTAAATAAAATGGTTGGGAATAATGCAGTGGAAGTCATATTATATGCTCCATATGATAGGAAACATCCAGTTTTCCCTATCTCATTATTGAAACCTTACCATGCAAATGATCCTGACTTATTTCCAAAAAGAAGGGGAAGGCCTAAAAAGCAACCTGAAGAAATTGTGGAAAAAGCAGAGATTGAAAAAATACTCAAGAAAAGAATCCTTACTAAAGAAAAAGGAACTGAGTATTTACTAAGATTTAAAGGGAAATCAAATGAATTTGATAAATGGATACCTGAAAAAGAAATTTCTAATTTATCCACCCTTCTTAAAAAATTTAAACAGAAATAAATTTCTGTTCAACCAGCTGAGGGGTTAATAAACCAGTACTCATAATATTTTATTATGTTTTATTTCTTTAAAGTTGAATCTTTAATGCTACAGAATTATTCTGAATACCTGAAAAAATTACAAATTAATAAAATAAAATGTATAACTTATCATTTTTTTTATTATTTTTTTTGGGTGGGCAAGTGTCAGCCTGTATATCTCCAGGACTGAGTAAAAAGTAATTATAAGTTATGTTAAACACATGAACTATACATGGGAATAATAAATAAGAGTACACAAATAGTATACATAAGTAAAATTATGATAATACACAAAAAATGCCATTATAACACCTTATATACACGCATATATCCACCTTTTATAGGTCTTATGTACTTAATATTAAGTTGGAATATGTTAGGGTAATCTTAAGAACCTTAAGTATAAGGCTACATAATTTTTAAGTACACTTAAAGCTGTTATATTCATTGTTTTATGCAAAAAACAAGAAATGTGCTTTATTTCACTTAAAAGTTGACTATATGCGCTATAAAATTGAGAATATCAAAATTGCACTTTGACAGATCAATTGGGCTCATTTAGAACTATTGATTTGGCTATTTAAATGCATAAAAATAACACTTTTCAAATTTGGTGTTTTTTATGCCAGAAATGGCTTCTGTGTACTGGCCACATACTGCCTGCTTTTTTCCCATGTGAATAGCTTCATTTTTAGCAAAGTTAGCTTTTTCACACTATAATTACCCCACATTCTACGCCCACTGTGGGGAAACACACTAAAATAGGCGACAGGCGCTTATTTAGTGTCCTAGCTTAATTAATAATGCATTGACCTTGTTTATATGCACTAATTTCATTAATAACCTCATTCTTGGCATCTTATTTCATAACCACACTTAAATTCGCCTAATTTTAGTCAAGGATTTACCCGTGCAAGCGCCTGCCAAGAACTGCATGTAGTTACCCCACATCTCACGCTCTTTTTTAAGTTTTTGGGTGGTTTCTCAGTCAATTTTGGTTATTTTTGAATGGGAATTTCACATAGTATAATGTCAGGATTAGCCCCATTATTTCTACAGTCAATCCCCCTTATTATTAAGCTATTATTAACCTTAAAAAGTCTCCTTTAGTCTTTAATATTATTGTTTTATACGCATATACTCTCTTTTTGTCTTTTTCTTTAATTTTGATGGATTTCCCTTATTATTACAGGATTTTGGCGGTTGTTACTCTTCTAATTATGTCATGGGTTACTGGGAATGTTGAGGGGCATGTCTATTAGTTGTTTTAGAGGCGTCATTAACTGTGTATTGGGTGGTATATCAAGGGAATCATTGGGGAACTCAGTGTGTATAAAAGGAGGAGGTTTTTGGGTTGTATTTCTTCATTCTTTATCATTACAATTTAACCAATATAACCA
Organism: Hemileia vastatrix; assembly: GCA_030280995.1. Taxonomy (NCBI): domain Eukaryota; kingdom Fungi; phylum Basidiomycota; class Pucciniomycetes; order Pucciniales; family Zaghouaniaceae; genus Hemileia; species Hemileia vastatrix. The sequence continues at coordinate 17,530,287 of JASXTE010000015.1, forward strand.
AATCAATTACAATACATATCAATTAGTACTTTTATAAGACTTTTGAATAGTATCTGAATTTATATAATCTATTTTTCTACCAACTATAAAGATTGTAAGCCATATATAAGAATAGTGAGAATTATATTACTGAGACCTTTATATTTGATTATATTTTACAACTTAGTGGATTAGAACTGCAGTTTTCATATAGGACCATTAAAATCTTCTAGACAACTGACTATTCAAGCTAGTTCACGTCCTTGTACTTGACCCTAGCCTGACAAAAAGTGTCCAGCACAAGTTCGGCCGAACTTGTGCTGGACACATTTATGATGGAGAGTAGCTAGGGTAGAATTTTTCTTCAGTTAATCTGGTATTTCGTATAAACATGTCCATTGGTACTTGATCTTTGTACCTCACTCATATATATCATTTGATTAATTTATTGTCACCATTATATTATTAATATTATAAGTATAGCAAAAACTCGTGTGCCAAATGCATACCAGGTGATGTTACACCTTTTATAATATTATTAAATAAAGGTAAAAAAATATGAAAATAATTTGTTTTACAAAAAATAAATTGATATACAAAAGCAATATGAGGGATAAAAAGGTAAAATTAATCTCAAAGAGATCAATTATGAAAAACAAAATACTAGTAAAATTCTTGCTCTCAAGAGCCAGTAGAAGTGTTGAAAAAAATGGGAGCCATCAGGGCTAAATTGTAATAAGTGACCTTTTTTTTAAAGATAAAAAATTATACACCTGAGGTTGGGAAGAACAACAGGTGGATGATTCAGCTAAACAAAACTGCTTGTAGTGAAGTTTAATAAAAAAATATTTTTTGTTGCCATATAGAGAATCGATCCCATCTGACTGCACATGACTAAAAGTGTCCAGCACAAGTTCGGCCAAACTTGTGCTGGACACTTTTATGATGGAGAGTAGCTTGGGTGGAAATTTTCTTCAGTTCGTTCATCTTGTATTTCTCATAAACATGTCTACTGGTATTTGATCAGTCTGTATCTTTCATATTTATCATCCGATTAATATTTTATCACCATTATATTATTAATGTTATTAGTATAGCAAAAACTTGTGTGCCAAATGCATACCATGTGAAGTTATACCTTCAATAATTTTTTAAAATAGATGTAAATAAATATGGAAAGGAATAGTTTTACAAAAATTAAATTGAAATTTAAAAGTAAAAAGAGGAATAAAAGAGTAAAATAAAAGTCAAAGAGTTAAAATATGAAAAAAATACTGGTAAAATTCCTGCTATCAAGAGCCAGTAGAGGTGTTGAAGCAAATGGGAGCCATCAGGGCTTAATTGTAATAAGTGAACTTTTCTTTAAAGATAAAAAATTATACACCTGATATTGGGCAGAACAGCAGGTGGATGATTCAGCTAAACCAAACTACTTCTAGTGAAATTTGATAAAAAAAATTTTTTGTTGCCATACAGAGAATTGATTCCATCTGACTGCACATGACCAAAAGTGTCCAGCACAAGTTCGGCCGAACTTGTGCTGGACACTTCTATGATGGAGAGCGGCTGGGGTAGAATTTTTCTTCAGTTCACCTAGTATTTCTTACAAACATGTCTACTGGTATTTTATATTTGTTCCTCACTCATTAATATCATTTGATTAATTTTTGGTCGCCATTATATTATTAATTTTATAAGTATAGAAAAAACTCATGTGCCAAATGCATACCAGGTGATGTAATGCCATTTATAATATTATTAAATAAATGTATAAAAATATGAAAATAATTTATTATAAAAATTATTATTTGATATCCAAAAGCAATATTAGGAATAAAAAATTAAGTTAAAGGGATCAAATATGAAAAAAGAAATCCAAGTAATATTCCTACTATCAAAGGCCAGTAGAGGTGTTTAAGCAAATGAGAGCCATCAGGGATAAATTGTACTAAATTGACTTTTTTTCAAAGATAAAAAATTGTGCACCTGTGGTTTGGATGAAATCTAGGTAGAAAATTTGGCTATGTAAAACCACTTCTAGTGAAGTTTTTTATCCAAAAATTTTTTTTCATTGCCATAGCGAGAATTGATCTCATATGACTGCAACTGACCAAAAGTGTCCAGCACAAGTTCGGCCGAACTTGTGCTGGACACTTTTTTGATGGTGAGTATCTAGGGTGCAGCTCTTCTTCAGTGCAACTGGTATTTTTTTAAAACATATCCACTGGTATTTGATCTTTCTGTTTTATTAATATATTATCATTTGATCAATTTTTTGTTACCAGTATATTATTATTTTTATTAGTATAGCAAAAAAACATGTACCAAATGCTTACAGGGTGATGTTAAACCTTTAATAATTCTATTAAATACAGGTAAAAAATTATGAAAATGACTTGTTTTACATAAAATTAATTGATATCTAAAAGAAAAAAAAGGGATAAAAAGAAATAGGTTGAATAATAGGGATTTTATATGAAATTCAAAATTCAAGCTAAATGCCTACTTTCAAGGCTCAGAAGAGGTGTTGGATAAAATGGGCATCATCAGGAATAAAATTTTACTTAATTTGATTTTTTGAAAAACTAAATGAAGTTTTCAACTGATTTTTTTCCAATATTTAGTTGGACACTTTATCTATATCAAATTACTTCTAGTACCATGATTGACCAAATTAAATCCTCATTTCCATATGCAGAATTGATCCCATATGGCTGGACCAGGCCAAAGGTGTCAACCACAAGTTTGAGAATTCTTCTGGTGGACACTTTTATGATGGACAGTAGTAGGGTGCAAGTCTTCTTTAGTTAATCTAGTATTCCTCATAAACATTTCCAACTTATTTTTGGCCAAAAATCAGGTGGAACGTTTTTCCATATAAAATTACTTCTAATGCCATGATTGACTAAAAATTGATTCTCATTGCCATATAGAGAGTTGATCCCATATGACTGGATCTGGCAAAAGTGTCACCACAATTTTTGATAAACTTAAGTTTGAAAATTTTATGATGGAAAGTAATTGCAAGTCTTCTTCATTTCATCAAGTAATCCTCATAAAAATTTCCACCTGTATTTTGGTCAAACTTTAGGTGGACACTTTGGCAATATTAAATTAATTCTAGTTCCATTTTGATAAAAAACTGATACTTATTGCCATATATAGATATTAAACCCATCAGACTGTGCCTTTCCAAAAGTGTCTACCTGAATTATGGCTAAACCTCAGTTGGACACTTTTGTGATGCAGAGTAGCTAGGGCAAAAGTATTCTTCAGTTAATTTGGTATTCATAATAAATTTATCCTCCTGAAGTTTATCCTAACTTGAGGTGGACAATTTCGGAAAGCACCAGTTAGTCACTATCCATCAAAAAAGTGTTCACCAAAATTTTGGCTAAACTTGTGGTGGACCCCTTTGATCAGCCACAGTCAGATGAGATCAACTCTTTAGATGGGAATGAGGATGATGTTTTGGTCAATCATGGAAATAGAAGTAGTGTGATGTGGCCAAATTACCCCCCTGAAGGTCAGACAAACCACAGAAGGACACTTTTTAGCAGGTAGTAACTGAGAAAAATCCATTTATCAGAAGGAAAATCTTTTATTGGATAGATTACAAGGTTTCATACTTGTGTATTATGGTCAGTATTAATTTTGAAAGAGTCTGCCCAAGCAATTTCATTGCCCATTATGACTCATTTTGTTTTAAATGTTTCAAACTGCGTGATAAAGTATTAAGGTGTCACATAGTATAATTAAGTTCTATTACGTGCCCTCCTATGATACCTAAATTTATAATTTAATATCTTACATAATAATTTTTTTATATAAATTCATCAATATTTTTTTTATTATCAAATTTAATAGAGCAAGTATCCTGAATTATTATATATGCATAAGCTTAGGTTAGATCAATTTGTGCTCAATTTGTTCTCATCAGAGGACCAAAATCAAGTTCTGGAGGATCAACTTGTGCATAATTTGGAATCAGTTGATATTCTGTCTATAATCAATCTGAGAATAAATGTAAATCTAACTCTAATTTACTTATGTTTATAAAGTATTCATAAACCTGGCATAATTAAGGGACACTCTAAATTTCAAGAGAGGGGGTTGCTAGAAATTCACCCCTAGATTTCCCGTGGTGATAGAGATCATGAAACGATTAGAATCTGGTAAGTTTTATTTAATTTGTAGACTTACATTTTTATTAAAATTTGTTTATTATTTTTCAATAATCAACCTTAGATGGCAAGGCCTTAACACGTCCACCTTGAAGTTCAGCGCTATCTATAACTTAATTGAAAGAAACCCACCTAGTGGAAGCTCACCCAGTGACTGGATGAGGCTTTTACTATCTATTTATCAAGAACAAACTAAATCATCTTTTAAAAGCTTGACTGCGTGGGACAAACTTAGGCATGTTCCTAAATGGAGACTTGATACAAGTAAGGATCTTCAATCTAGTAACACATACTCAAGTGATATCAATAGATTAGAAGAGGCAAGCAGCAACATCAAAGTGAAAACATGTAGTGGCACCCCACAATCAGCCTTTTCTCCACGTCCTCTGGGTCTAAAATCTTAAAAAAGACTTTGTATTAGTGAAGCAAGTAATCTCGAGGAACAAACTAACCTGGCTTTGCAAATGGGTAAAATGGCAGAAAATTGGTTATCAGAAATGAAGTTAACGGAAAAACAAAATGAGCTTACCGAACAGAGAATTCTACTTACAAAAGAGAAAATTTCAATTCAAAAAGAGCACCTCCAACTGGAAAAAGAGAAAAATCTAAGTGATATGAGAGGTAATGATATGAAACAACTTCTACTACTTAAAGAAAATAATTGTTGTACTGATGAAAACTTGGACCTTTTACAAAAAATTAAGGAGGACATGAAAAGGAGGTGGATTGAAAAGAGTAACTCTTGATTTAGTTTGTTAATTATTGTTTTATTTGTGAATTTTAAAATATATATAATGATTTAAAGAAAAATAAAAGTGAGTCAAAACAAATATGAAAGAGCAGTAATAATAAAAAGAAGTGTGAGTCAAAAATAATACTAAATATATTTATTACTTGTATGAAGAGGAGTAAAATTACTTACCAGTAATTAGTCGGAAGAGCCATTTTCTGCAAGGGCTTTTGGGTTACCGTGTGGAGTATGTGAGGAAAAAATGCAGTCAAAAGAGCCAAAGAAAAAAAAGGGCAAGAGGAGAGAGGGGGGAAATAAATTACCAGTAAATTAATTGGATGAGCCATTTGGTGCATGCCTACAAGAAAGAAAAAAAGAAAAACAAAAACAAAAACAAAAACAAAATAGGCAAGAGGAGATAAATTAATTACTATTTATTTTTTTTTCCTCTTACTTTTTTCTTTCTTACAGGCAAGCACCAAATGGCTCTTCTGATTAATTACTGGTAAGATTTTTCCCTCCTCTCTCCTCTTGACCTTTTTTTTCTTTTTTTTTCTTTTGTGCAGGAAAGCAGCAAATGGGTCTTCTGACTACACTTTGAGCTTTCTAGGAGGCCCAGAAATAATATATATACTGGTCTGTTCCATCCCTTTCAACTCAATTTTCTTCTTTTTAATTATTATTTACATAATGTCTTACAAGTATTACATATATTTAGTTTTATTTTCAACTCACACTTCGTTTTATTTTTATATATTATTATAAAATAATAATCTTGTAATTTCCCTCATCAACAAGAACAATATATTGATTTGGCTTTGAAGTTGCTTTCAATCCACTAAGTTCTTGTAAATAAAACAACCAGAGAATTTTGGAATAAAAAAGAGACTTTGTAAAAGATAAAATACAAGTTTCAGAAATAACTGCTAATCATTAATGATGCATAAAAAAAGTTTGGAGGTGCACCAAATATCTTTTGCGACTCCCTCCCAGGTGTGGTAAAAATCTTGGGTAAAGGCTGTTCAGACATATAGGATTCCCTGGGCAAGATATTCTTGTTCAAGGAAGCCAAGAAATATATAAAGTCTGCATCAAAGCTATCACCAACCACAAATAAGGCTGGCACTTGCTAACAAGCTTTATATATTTAATATAAATTTATCTCAAGTTTTTATAATTTTTTAGTACTGCACCATTACATTCTCATGTTATTCTATTGGGTGCACATGTGATAGGTTAGTTGCGCTGCTCAATAGTTAAGGCTTGGGAAACTTATCCCAAGACTATTTTATATAATAAAAGGTATAGATACATTTGTATTACTACTTATCTCATTCTGAAATATATGTCGCTTACGGGCAGCCTGATACTATTGCTAGGTTAGTTGCACTGCTCAATAGTTATAAACATTTAGTAATCATAAATTATTCCCTTTGTATATATTCAAATCTTCCTCTATTTTTCCAAATATGTTTCTTCAGATTCTCTTGCAATTCAAAATGTGTGTTGGAATTGTGAAGCTCCTGGCTGTTCTAAATAAAATCCACTAAGCTGTTTGTCAAAAGCTGACATTGAATGGATTGTTCATTTAGGTAAGGATCTGATTCTGATTTTGCTTCCACTATCATGTTGTGTAAGATAATACAACAGGTCATTGTCTCCTTCACTTCTTCGATATGCCATAGACAACATGGCTGGGTTAGAATGCCCCACCTACTTTGCAACACCCCAAAAGCATGTTCTATGTCCTTTCTAGCACTTTCTTGTAATTTAGAGTAATATCAGCTTTCCTCATCTTGCGGATGAGAAATTGTTTTGACCAGTGTTGACCATGGTGGGTAAATACCATCAGCAAGGTTGTAACCATTTTTATAAATTCTATTATTTATTTTATATGTTACACCATCTTGACTACCAGCCAAAAGTTCATCAAACAAGTTGCTGCAATGAAGAACACGGATCTTGTTTAAAGCTCCAGGTGATCCAAAGAAAGTGTGCCAAATTCGTAAGTTTTTGCTTGCTACAGCCTCCAATATCATTGTTAAAGTTTTTTCCTTCCCCTGGAACTGACCAGCCCAAGCTGTGGGGCAATTTTTCCACTCCCAGTGCATCCCATCAATACTGCCAAGACATCCCGGAAACCCCCTGTCTTTGTACTCCCTCAAAATCTTGGTTTTCTCCACAGCGTTTGGTTCTCGTAAATACTCACTTCTGTATAAAGATATGATGTCTTTAACAAAAGTTTTCAATGCCTTTAGTGAAGTGGTTTCAGCTATGCGAACATACTTGTCAGTTGAGTTGGCCAAAATCCCATAGGCAAGCTGGCAAAGTACACTAGTTAGCTTTTGGTGAGGTGTCAATCCAAGTTTCCCGCAGCAATCCTGTAGTAATGTAGTTAGTAAAAAATTGAGAAAAAGTGTGATGGATATTATTAAAAAAATACTATACTTACAGATTTTAAAACCCAATATTTATTGTGCTTCTGTAGATCCTCAACAATTTTTGTAAATAGATCTTTGCTTATTCTAAATTGGCACTCAAAAATAATATTGTTGTAAACAGGGTTTTGCCCAAAGTAGTCTTTCATTAAGTGTGCATTACCAGTGTAACGATCTTGTTGTATCATTTTTTTCTTTGGTCTTGGTGTAGTTGAATTAGATGATTGATTGTTGCAATAGGTAGTTAACAAATATGTAAGAAGGAGATCTTTTTCTTCCATGTCTAATAAATCATCAAGGAAATTTAAAGGCATGGGAAATGCAACAGTTGGGTGAAGAAAAATGAGTATGGTAGAAGGAGGGATAGAAGAAATTAGTGCCGTGGAAGCAGTGATGTTATTGAATAAACCAAGAAACACGAGTGATGAATATTTCATGTAACTCGCAAATAGTGAATTTTTCGAAAAATGAGTGTGGAATGATATCATAAATTTGTGCAACTCAGAAGTAATATGCATGTAAGCGGGAGTTACACAACCGAACGAGTGTGGATGCTCTTACCTTGGTTACCATGAGTAAAAGCAGCTGACGTAGCGGGCCTGATTTGAGAATACCTATTTGCTGCGTCGGCACGGGGTAGCGGCTGATGAGTCACCTGTTTGCACGAGGTGTCATTAACCTAGGTTTTATGAATCAAGGTTTTTTGGAATACATTGCATAGCTGTAATTTATTGATGGAAAATCCCATGATAAATAATGAACACACTTAGAACCCATATTTAAAAGAAAGATATCTGTCTGGGGCAGCCACATACAAAACTGCATTTCTATGATGTTGATCGGGATGCAAAATGTTAAACTCAATTATAAGCATTAATACAATGCCACTTAGTATTAGTAGTACAAATTTGAAGTCATGATGCTTAAAAACAGTTTTTTTGCCATTTTCGCTGCACAGAAAGAGGATAGAATAAAGAGCATCAGAGGTAGACAACAATTAACCAAAAGTTTGGCTAGTCCTAGTACTCCTTTTAACTTTAGAAATACGCCAATCATTTTCAGTCTGAAACGAAAAACATGTATTAGCGTCAATTGATTCATCATAATACAGACATGTATTTATCATACCTTGGCAAAGCGATCAAACAATGGTTGAATCTTTTCATTGCGTTTTCTTCGTGACATCGTCTTTGCATCCGCGACCTTGAAAAACGTGGGCGCTACTTCAGTCAGCCACTTTGGTTCAATGGCTGTAACATCCCGACAATACTCTTTTGTTGTCAAAACTAATTCATGGTATATAATCCTAAATGTGCAATCAAATATCAATTTTCGGTTTCTAAGTAGAGAAAAAATCATGAATTAATTACCATTCAGGGGCACGATTGAACAAAGAACTACTAGGATGAATGAAAACTGGAGTTCCTTCTACCAAAGTTTTGTAGCCCTCTTGAGGGTCTTTTTTGGCAGCATGCCTAAAGTACCCTGAGCATATGGCTCGCCTTACCCTGTCGTAATTGGTACCACACGAAACAATATCATGTTTATATCGATCCATAATGCCAAGGAGCTGTTTACGAACATCTTGAGCTCGCCTCATTGCACGGGCCTGAATATCTGTAAAAAGAGTCAGTAAAAAAATTGAGGTTCCTTGGCAAAAGCAAAATTACAATTTTCGTGACACCATGGATTGCTGTATTTCGAGGCATGCCAACCTTGATATACAGCTAAAAGTGTTAAATGATCGCCCTCAGGTTGATGAAATTTGGCTTTTTTCGCATCAGCTTGAGCTTGTTTTTCTTTGGGCCGGTAGAATACATTAGTCGCACCACTTATCATGGCAACAATCGTTAAAACTTCATCTGAACAACGGAGTTCAACTGAAGCAATCAACATCTTAGATAATTCAGGATCCATCGGAACTGTTATGGTGCGATATCATGCTTTAGTACAAGATCAACTAAAAACGAAACTAAAGATTACCAACAATCTGCCATTTTTCTCCCCAATCGAGTTAGCAACCCTTCATCATCTAGAGCGGACAATGCATATAAGTTTTCTAAAGCAGTAATCATTGTTTGTTGGGGAGGAGGGTCCATAAAATCAAAGTTCAAAAGATCGTTGATTCCCATAGCTTTGAGCATCAAAATAGTGTGAGCCAAGTTTTGCCTTTGAATATCCGGTATCGATGTAGGAAGCATTTCGTTTTTGTATGCTGCTTCTGTATATAGTCGATAGCACTTACCAGGGCCTGTTCTACCAGCGCGCCCTGATCGCTGTCTCGCTTGCGCTTGTGAAATGGGTGTTACCACCAAAGAATCCATTCCTAACCTGGGATCATAAGCCTTTTGTTTTACAAATCCAGGATCAACCACATAATAAATCCCATCGATTGTAATAGATGTTTCAGCGATGTTTGTTGCTAAAACCACTTTTCTAGCACCAGGGGGAGCAGGATCAAAAATTTTACTCTGCATTTCTGAAGGAAGGGCTGAGTAAACAGGCAAAATGATTAGCTCAGGTACTTTGGGCCCTAGAGCCCTCATTCGCTCATAGAGGATCTCAGCTGAGGTATCAATTTCCTCTTGACCAGTGAGGAAAAGTAAAATATCTCCGGGCGGCTCAGATATGTGAATTTGCATGATAGTAATTAAAGCTGCATCAAGATAATCACTTTCCGGTTCTTTTGTATACAAAACTTCAACCGGGAATGTACGACCAGGGATGGTAAAGATTGGGCATTCATAAAAATACTTGGAAAATTTTTCGGCATCGAGTGTAGCAGAGGTAACGATTAATTTTAGGTCTTTACGGCGCTTAATTGATTCTGCATAAATCAATCAGTTTCTTACATCCTGCTTCTGGGATTAAATTAAACTAGTAAAACACTTACTTTTGAGTAATCCAAACAACACATCAGTAGCAATGGTTCGCTCGTGTGCCTCATCCAACATGATAACCGAATAAGCCTTCAAATCCGGATCCACCAAAGCCTCTCTTTGAAGCATACCATCAGTCATGTACTTGATTTTAGTTTCAGGACCAGTGCAATCTTCAAAACGAATAGTATATCCTACTTCTTGACCTAAGCGACAACCTACTTCTTCCGCAACCCTTTTGGCCACCGACATGGCAGCAACTCTACGAGGCTGAGTGCAGCCAATTTTTCCCTTCTGTGCTAAACCCTCTTCCGCAAGATATTGGGTCATTTGGGTTGTTTTACCTGACCCGGTATCTCCTACAACAACAAGAACCTGATTCTCTTTTACAGCGTTGACAAGTGCTTCACGGAGTTTATAAATAGGCAAGCTGGCTCTTTGTTCAGTAATACTAAGCGAAGTGATTTTTCCATATGTTGTAGCTTGATTGAAAGTGGCTTGCTTCCAGCCAGGTTCTTCTGTCTTCTTTCCCATTGTGTTATCACGAGCATCTTGCGCAAATAAACGTTCATGAGGCTTGGCGGCAGGGTCTAGCCAGGCGGTACTGGTATCTTGAGCTTCAGCGTCGGCGCGCTCGTTGGCCTCTTGTTGGCGAAGCTCGCGTCGCTCTTTAGCTAGCCCAGCACCTGCGAGGGCAGCCCGATTCAAAGTACCATCGGGAGCCTTAACAATTTTGACAGGACTCAAGTCTAGAACCCGACGATGAGCACCTTTCAAAAACGGGGCCTCCTCTTCTCTCATTTCTATATCTAATTCTTCTTCGGCAGCAGCAGCCATAGCTAGACCGCGAGTGCTTCCAGGGGTAGTAAGTTCATCATCAAGATTGGGGTAATCGGCAGCACTGGCGGCTCCTGATGCAATAAGCTGCTTAATTTCCCATCTTTCGGGCGAAGTAAGACGACGAGCAGTGCTCCGATGATCATCTGCGAACGATTCTGAGTGTCCTATACTGTTAGCCCCAGTTGCATGTCTAGCAGCATAATTTGCCGCTTCTTCTGCCATTTCAGCTTCGGTTTTAATTCTCAAATGTGGCGACAAGTCAGCTCCAGTTACTTGATCCACATCCTTGATTGACAGTGATATCCGAGAGCCAACAACTGACATGACCTTCACCTTAACTGGTTGATTTCGGGAGATTAGGTCGGAGGGATGATTTACTTTCGCAGATGAAATGAAAGAAACGGGTACCATTCCTTCTACCCTTCCCTCAACTCCTTTTAAAGAAACAAAGCACCCAAACTCCCTTATATTAGAAACGACACCATCATATATCTTAAATAAGACCGGCTGTTTATCGAGACGAAAGTGATCACGGCCTGAATGGCGTTTAGATTGGTGGTGAGAATCATCTCTAGAGCGAAAATTATCACGTCCCCGATTGGAGTATTCCTCATTCGAGCCCCTTGAAAAAGAAGGAGAACGAGACCTACGCTCATCGATGGGACTTAAATCTTGACGGTAACGTGATCGCTTGTGGGGAGGACCACGTGAATAGTCCCTAGTTGTTTCCACTTCAGGTAGATTTCGCTTAGTTCTAACACTTTCTAACTGGCTCATTAGATCGCCGACGTCTTCATCTTCAGGTTTTACTTTTGGAGATAGGGGATCAGGTTCGAAACTTGGTTTCCAAGGCTGATCGGGAATAGCCAAGCTGGGGAAAAGGGCCATGTCTCGCCTTTTTCTGGCTAACCTTTCCTGCTGCTCAATATCCTCAAGATTGTCTTTTTCGTTTTGGTCTATGTTTTCACTTTCGTTCGTGTTTGCGTTGACCAAAAGTGACTTTTTCCTATATTTTGGATGAAGAATGAGAACCAAGCGATCCATATTAGTGATGAAGCTTTCCGGAAACTCAGCACCAACTTCAACAAGCTTCGCCTTAAAGTCATCCAAAGATTCAGATTCTTCATGGAGAGATATCAAGTATTCGGCCAGAGTTGGATCTTGGATAGAAACATGATTGTAAATCTCTTGCGTAATACTCTTCACCAGAGACAGGCGTTCAAGTTGTTCCAATTCTGCCATCTATGGCGCCGAAGTTTGGAGGACGATGGCCAAAATTTATACCCAAAATGAATAGTTGCCGTAGTTGGATGCAATATAAATGCAAGATGCATATGCACACACTGGCGACCTAGGGCTTGGTGTTTTTGGAATGGTAGTTTTTATCTTACCAGTGATGCCAATTGATCCAATAGGGGGTCTCAAACATCATAAAGAAGCAACTAGGAAATCTCTTTTTTTTTTCAATCAACTTAATAACTAATAAACTTTCAATTATGATGTTTTTTATTCTCAAGAATCCTTCTATTGATGACTTAACATGGAGGGGATTCTTCTCTGGTATGACTAGAAATGAATTTAATATATTTCCACATTTTCCATGTTTGAGACCCCCTAATTTTTAAAAAAGAGCAAAATCTTTCTTTCAATAGTTTTTCCTGCATTGTTTACTTATAGTTATCAAATTTTTCCATTAATATAGTTTTGCTCCTAAATGATAATTTTTTTGCACATACCGTGGGAAGAATGTAATTTCTGTCACTTTATGGCTTCATCACACTCAACCATAGCACTCTCTTGAGTTCTGGCTCAATGAAGGACACAGATTGATAATCTTTAACTAACATTACAAAATATGATCCAAATCTCTCGTATGCCTACATATATATATTCCCAGTTCAATATCGTATTAGGAAAAAATTTGTCATCTTTTTATTGTAGGTTGCAAGAAATTTTCTGAAAGTGAAAAATGAAAAAAAATGTTGGCATCTGCTAGCAGGTGCCAGGTTTTTTTTCTGGTGATTGGATGTGGGGATTATATGCCAAATTTTGGATATCATCATTTGGTAATATGAAATTTTCTAGCCAAACATACATCCATGCAGTCAGTTTTTTGAGATTCTTGTGCATCCACCCAATAAAGACCCCCAGCAAAAATATTTATCATTTTTTTTTTCAATTTTTAATTGCTTTTTCACATAGCTGGTCTACCATCTAGGCTATCATTTGATAAAATTTTTAAACAGAAGGGCCCTCTGGTTTTCAAGCTCAAGAAAAATCAGTTTACAAATTGTTAAATTGCAAAAAATTAATTTTTTTTTGGTAATTCATAATTCATATCAGGGGTGTAAACAATCCCATAGTACTAGCTAAGGAAGTTGGAGAAAACCTTGAGAGAAAAGCCCCTGTCTTTTAGGAAGCCAGATAAATTAATTTGCTCAAGCAAATTGGAGAACTTTTACAAATGCTCCTCCTAACACACTTCTTGAATGCCTAACAAGTCAAAACAATAGCCACTAACAGACAACTGAAAACCAACAACATCTTAAATTCAGAGGAAATCCACACCTGAGAAAACACACATCTGATAATGCCTTGATTGCACTAAAACAGAAATGATGATAGATGCATGTTGCAAGGCTAAACCAGAAACAATAGTTACAAGAGCTGAGATCACCAAAGAAATTACCTTTCACCTAAAAATTTGACCAATGCGGAAAAAAAATGAGATTAATACACAAGGAGTAAAGGTACCAACAGATGAGATGGTGGCTAAAGTTAACCCTGTATGCTTCTCTATATTCCCAAACATCTGTACATACAATTATATAATCTGTACACATTGAAACAGATATTATGTATACAAAAAATGCATAAACAACCCTGAAAATCACTTCCCCAGCTTGCTATATAACCAAGTTGGGCAGCCTACCAGCCTCAGAAGACTACCCAGAATGCATGTAATCCTCTACTAACACTCCCACTCATGTTTGTTACTATCAGCCAGGCTGTACAAGGATTCCAGTAAATGTTATGTTAATTAATTGGACCTGAAAGAGGGCATAAAATTATGAATATTAGGGGGTATCAATGTTAAGGGATCTGCAATTAAATTAATTGCAGATAATAATCATTATACCCCAATTATATTCTCCAATTATTTTTGCTAATAATTTGGTTATTAAACATTTTATGTGTCAATTTTCACCTCTATCTGACATTTTTCTACTCAATTTTTCATAACCACATCTTGCACTACTTTCTGTATATGCCTTGTACATTTCTGCACAGTCCCATCCTGACCCATCTCATCTGTACATTTCTGCTCTTTTTCATCTTCAAATTTCTTAACATGCCTTGTTGTCACATATCTTCTCAAAGGCAGCCTTCTCCCAGTTATTCTCCAAATCTTTTCCCTTTCTCAGCTGAGAAGTCAAAGACTTTTCAACTAAAAAAAGATGATCATCTCATTCTTATCAACTGGCTGTAAACTAAATCTAATTATGATTCTTGTTTTGGTACTGATAATGCAACTAAATTAGGATGTCCCACTGCATCAAAAGTCAATGGATATCTTCTAATGGCAAAAAAATTACAAAATAAGACAAAGGGAAGAATTGAACTTTTTCCTAAACAGAGTTCTGAATTCTTCAAGCAATATCATGCCAAGCTCAAGAAGGCTAAGACTCTTACATCTTCTACTGGTTTTGGTATTACTGAACTCAATATCAGTTATGGAATCAAATCTATAGATGATAAACTTGATTCTTTATCTCCTTAATATAAAGAGATTGATTCCATATTTGGAGAGAAAGCCAATTTTAATCCTGCAAACATGTTGTATGGAGAAGATACCATCTCCAAACATGATGTTGTAAAAAGAATCTTACAGTTGCCTTGCTGTAAGCAGGATCCAAGGGAGTTTTATAAACAAAAGAAAACCCTGTCCCATTAAGTAAAATATAGGTACAAAATTAACTAAGCTAATAAGTCTACTTGATAAAGAAAGACTAGTTGACAATTTGATAGTAATGGTTTTGAGATGTGGAATCAGTGTTCTTTAAAGTTAAGTGAAGAAACACGAAAATGAGGTTGTACTAGAAAAGATATTTGAATTATTGTTTATTTATATTTTTATAAATTTTTTTTTATTTTTTTGAAAAAGTGTTAAAATCCAGTCCCTGAAGTTGAGACCTTTAAAATAATACCCTACAACACAGCAATAATTCAGCAAATGATTCCGCCCCCACATTGTGCTGACAATGCAGATGGGTATTCCGAAATGCAGTCTGCCACATTGGCTGGTTGCTTCACATAGTGTAAAAAATCCTTTAGTACTAGCTATAGGCCTTGACCAAGGGAGTTGGAGTAAAACCAGAAAGAATAACCCCTGTCCCTTTAGAAAAACAAGTGAGATTTACCTGTTGCAGCAAATTGGAGATCTGTTTTCTAGACCCTCTAATTAAACACTCTTGACCTCTTTAAAAGTGAAGATAATAGTCCCAGACAGACTACCAGAAAGAATTGAAATGAACAGTAATATATTCCAACAAAACACAAGCCAATGAGACAGTGAGGAACAGAGAGGTGATGAGTAAAGAGATAAGATGATTCCCTAAAAATCTCCCCACACACGCATCATGCAGCCAGTGCACAGACCACCCTGACCAATTCCCCACCCAAAATCCAGCTTTCCCAGCCCTTTTCATGCATAAAAGTGCATTTTTGCGCTTCCCCAGCACCCAGGTGGGAGGCCGCTTCTAGGCCCTAAAACACCCATACAACACATAAAAACCCATAACTTCACTAATAAACAAGATAAACACACATAAGACATACTAAAATGAAAAGAAAATGAAGGTAAATAAGCTGAGACATAATAAGTGACCCTAGCTTAAGCCTAAATAAGCACCACTAAGCAATAAACATCTGATAAATACCAATAACAACACCATAACTACCCTATAAAACAAGGTAACCACCCATAAGGGATACCAAAATGAAGAGAAAAGAAAGGAAATTAAGCTGAGACATAATAAGTGACCTTAGCTTAAGCCTCCATAAAAACTACTAACTATTACCTAAAGATGAAAAAATCCACTAATAACACCATAACCCCAATAACACCATACATACCAAATACCCCCAAATATGCACTCCAAAGGCCTACCAAGGTTTGGATCACCACATCTTCCCTCCAATCAAGGATGTCCCCATTCTTACTTCACCAACAACCATGTTTGAAGCAGAGTATGGTTTCTTTTTAAGACTAGCAGGAATATTATCCATATCACAGATTAAACTAATTTTGATCTCATGATTTTTTACAATGCCAAGTTCATTGGTCCCTTGTGCAAAAGCAATTGGAAATGCTTTAATTAAGTCCAAAATATTTTTTTTCTCAGTTTCACTTATCTGAGTGCCAAATGATGCTTTTGAAATTTCTGTTTCCAAAAGTTCCATCTCATTGGATTCTCTTCCTTTGCAAGGAATATCTGTGACTGACTCAATGTTTAAGACTGTGTTAAAAGAATTTATTTTAAATTTTCTTTTACCATTCATGCCAATTGTAAAATTGTTATTAGCAAGGTCTAATTTCATACCAAACTTAGTCAGAATGTCAATTCCAATGATAAAACAGCTACTAAAATTAGTATTATCCATTAATACAAAGTCAAAAGTTACTCTAACATAACCATGTTGATGTTTAAAGAAAATAGCAGCTTTGTATCTACCAATGGGGTGTAGTAATGATCCAAAACATATCACAGTTTTTACTATGAAGGGTTTCAAGCTTTGACTTATAATCACTATCAAATTTCTGTAATGTATTTGTAGAAACAACAGAACCAGAAGCTCCTGTGTCCAATACTATATTTACATTTTCTCCAGAAATGATAGCTGGAACAGTGATAGTTGTCATTTTTAAGCTATCAGCTTGTATATCCTTAATGATTTCAGCATCCTCAAAATTCATTAAATATTCATTTGAGTCCATACTTAATATTGGATTTTCAAAGATGGACAAATCATCTTCAAACATACAGGCTTCATTTTCATCACTATATGAGATATTACTGTCATAATCACTTGAATATTTACATTTTTCTGATTCATAAGCAGATTCTTGGTGATTTTCAACAATATTTATATTTTTCTTAAATTTTTGACCTTTAACCCAAGGCTTATTACACTTATAACAAGTATTAGTCTCCTAATTTTTAGGTACTACAGGTGCAGTAGGGTTTTTCTGCTTATCCTGCAATGTTTTTGAATTCTCATTTTTCACAGGTTAATTATTTTGTTTATAAGTGGTGTACCTTACTTCATACTTATAGTTCAATAATATTTCATCACAAATATTAATAAATTCAGAGTATTCATTAAACATTATTGTTCTAGCTACAACAATGTCTCTGACAGATATAGGTAATTTATATATTATTTTATCTTTCCATAAGTTAAAATACATATTTGGCTCAATGGATTTCAATATTTTATTTAAATTCATTAAAAATACCATTGATTTGTCACCATTCAACGGATTATACCTAGTTTTCTCATATAATCTCTGCTGAGTTAGTCTGAACTTAGAACCTCCAAATTGTTTTTCAATCAGGTGTTTCCATTCAGCCCAAGAGTAATCTTTACCCTCACTTAACACAGCTTCAAACCATAATAAAGCAACATCCTTAAACAAAGATATCAGTTACGATGTTATTTCTTCATCTGGTAGTTTATATGAGAATTTTAAATTGTCAATTCTCTGAATAAAATGCTGCCAATCAGAGCTGGCTTCCCCATCATAAGTTGGGTACTGATCAATCTTTGGCCATTTCTTCTGATTGGATTTAATCTTACTAATCTTAGGTAAATTTAATAACTAATTCACTCTGGATAAATGGTCTTGTATTTCCTCTTGCACGGATTTGTGACTTACATTTGTCTTCTCAGAATTGACACTTCAACCAGATGGTTTTACTTGTGGTGGAATTTGAAATGATTGAGATTCATTTTTGCAAATGAAAGGATTATTATTGTACTGTGTATACTTATGGTTATCCTGATTCATTAGTAGTGTCAGCCAGGCTATTCCAGGAGTCCAGTAAATGATATATAACTTATAAAACCTGAAAGAGTGGGTAAGAATTGTATTTAATGAATATAACTTAATATTTTATTGCATAATGAAATT
Organism: Hemileia vastatrix; assembly: GCA_030280995.1. NCBI lineage: Eukaryota > Fungi > Basidiomycota > Pucciniomycetes > Pucciniales > Zaghouaniaceae > Hemileia > Hemileia vastatrix. The sequence continues at coordinate 17,548,532 of JASXTE010000015.1, forward strand.
ATATAAGTATTTTATTATATACAAGTGTTACATTAAATTTATTGGTTATATAAATTTTTATATACAGTTAAATTGAACATAATATAATATATTCTACAAATAATGGCGCATTTTTATGTATTTAATAATTATAAATTTATATTTAATTAATTGAAAAACATATATTATAATTATAAGTGTAAAATTGACTTATAATATATTTAAATTAATTACTTAAATTTTTATATTAAATAATACCTCTCATATAATACTAAACAATAATTAATGACGCTTCTTTTGACCCTTAATTGTGTTAGAAAAAACAAATAAATTAATTTATACTAAATTGAGATTAATTACATGTTTTGTTGTGTCAAAGTATTTTTTGTTTCACTTAAAATATCCTTTAATCAGACTGTACCATCTGTTTGGAATTATTTTTCTCATAGTTCCTATGTTCCAATCTTGTTTAGTTATTCACTATTTTCACTTACTGATTTGGGAATTAATGGCGGGAAAATTGGATTCTTAATTGGGGTTTTAATTAATTGTTTCATGTTTTTCTCTATATTGTTATGTTTCATTTACTCTTTGATATATTTGTTTTATTCTATTCTAATCATTGTATTTACAAATATAGTAGAGCTTCAGAGGACCCATTGCCTATAAAAGGGCCTTGGATAATTCCCTGTAGCCTCATCACTTATTAAACACTCAACAAATTAAAATAACTATTTTATTACAATTATAATTTTTTATTAGTAATACAATTCTAATTAAAAGTCTATATAACAAATCAAAGGTTGCTTTAAGTCTGATAGTAATTAAAAGTGTTTGCCGTGCAGAACCCTTACATTGAATAATATTATTATTAACAAATTCTAAGTTTTTGTCATCTCTCAAAGTTGCTCGCCGTTGTTTTTCCCTCTTAAATAAATTAAATATATTATTACAAATTATTTCTTTTATTTTCCCTTGTCATCCTCCTTCTCTCCTTCTTTTCCTCCTATTTTTCTTACCTCTTCTAGAGGACTGACCGACAACTGGGGACCTTTCCAAACGACGACGATGATCGAGCCTGGCGACGAACGACAAAACGCACGGACCACCTAGCAAAAACAAAACTTTTGCCGCAACTGTGTTTCGAACTTGGGTTCGACATCTTAGGTTTATATTATATTAATTTTTATATTATTTTGAAGTGATTTTTCGATCACTATAGTAAGTTCACCTTTGCGCCTCTCACTCATATTACTATATTTTTATTGCAATAACAGTGATTGTGGCTTAATTGCTGATTCACTGAGTGTAAGTGTTCAATTTTTAAAATTTTTTTTTTCCTAGTTGACCATTATAGAGTTTTAAATCCTCTTAGTCCTAGAAGAATTGACATTTTTTTATTAATACAAATTGAATTATTAATTTAATTTTTTTTATTATTAATTATTGTTGATTTTGGTTGACTTAAAAGTACATTGTGCTTAGTCCCAAATATATTCCCATATTTAATATTGGTAATTAATTGGTTGAATTAACTTGATTCTTATTCCCAATTTAACCTTGCAATCCATTTTTTTTTTAAAAGTAATTTTTTTAATTATTACTTTATATTGAAAATTATTTTTTCTATAATTTAATTAATTAAATTTTTTTATTATTTGGAGCAATTATTGACTAACTTTTATTATTTTTTTTATAAAATAAAAAGTAAATTATAAATCTTCCCACTAGTATGTCCAACAATTTGGCTGAAAAAATGGATAACATGCAAGTGGATGAAATAGAAATTGACTATGATGCTGACACTGTAAGTTCTTCTAAAGTTGGTCATAAAAAATCTTATGCTAACACAAAGAATTCACATACTGCAGGATGTGGAAATGACAGGAAATGCAAACAAACCAAACCCCCTTCCCCCAGTACCACAGAAGGAAGTAAAGCCTCTAGTGCCTCAAGAAGGTCTTCCAAAAGGCTTCAAAATAAAAAAGCTTCCTCTGCCACAACAAATCAGCAACCTATCCAGTCATATAAAAGAGTTGAAGACAGAAAATATGACGTAAAAAGCAAAGGTAGACACATTGTGGGATCAGGTCCAAGAACTCAGGAACCAGATTCAGGCCCAGGCCCCTCCTCAGTTGCCTCCCAATCAGCCTCAGTTTCAGGCTCAACCTTCACAGCCACCCAGCTCAACCATCCAAAATCCAAATACTATGGAAGTAGAGCAATGGAAATGGGATTATCTAATGAGTCACTACCAACAGAATGTGCAACACCCTCCTCATCATCAGCCTGGCCCATCCAGAACACCCAATTTCCATCCACCTCCTCATCCCTACCAACAAGGCAGGAGAAAGAAGGCCCAAGCACAATCCCAAACCCAGTCCCAGGGGAAGTTTCCTCCTCTGCCATGGTAAGTAATTTGGTTGATAGTCACTTGGGTATGTTTTCTAATAAATCTTCTTCTGCAGGTAATATTATTGAACATGGTGAAAGAACAGTTAAACCTGTTAAAAGACAGCTTCCTGTAACTAGTAGCCCTATTGATGTAATTAGAAAATTGTCATTTGATGAACCTTTACATTTAACTTCTACATCTTTAATTAATCCTTCTCTTGCAATTAAAAATGATTCTGTTCCCCCTGAAATCTATACCTTAATTGAAAAAACTTCTGAGGAAATATTGAAAGATACCCTTGATTTTAATATTGTGAAAGACAAACATGTGAGAGATGTGTTAATACATGAAAATGATAGATTAAATAATTTACACTTGCAATGTAAAGTGAGTTCTTCTGTACAAGATACAGCTTATTTAAAAATCAAAGAAACCTTGAATATTGTTCTTAGTCAACAAAAACAAATAAGAAGTGACCATAGAGCTATCTCAGATAGAAATATCAGTCTACATAAGACCTTGAGTGAATTGAAACCCCTTATTGAGGAAAATTATTCATTCAAGAATGAAATAAAATCTCTGCAAAATGAGTTTAAGAAGCTAAAAAATGATTTCCATGCACTAAGTACCAAACACTCAGTTTCTGAGGACAGAAATGTTCTATCTCTTGCAAAAGTAAATGACCAGATGTCTGAAATTCCAAGAATAAGAAACTATGTGTCTGACCTACAGGAAAAGTTCTCAACCTTAACCACCAATAATGAATTAAATGAGATTTCTGTAAATAAGCTGCATAAAAATAAAGGGAAAAGACCTGAGCAAAGTTCATCCTTTCTTCCTCATATTTCAACCATTAAACAAACTGACAATGAGTCTGTAAAATCTTTTGCTACTAGCAAAAAATCTTGTGATGGTCATGCACCAGCTGTTTCTGTAAATAATGAAACTTCTGAACACCTGGCTAAACTTCAGGAATTATTAATAATGAATAATTCAAACCAAAAAGTGGACCATCCCAGTAGTCATAAAAATTGGCCTAAGTTAGACCAATATCCTACCTTTGATGGTGATTCTTCCTCTGATTGGCAACACTTTATCCAGAGAATTGATAATTTAAAAAGATCTTATAAACTACCTGATGAGGAAATTGTTTCTAAGCTAATTTCTTTATTTTCCAATGTAGCCTTGATGTGGTATGAATCTGTCCTCTTTGATAACAATCATTATACATGGAATGATTGGAAATCCTTGATTGAGAATCAGTTTGATGGTTCAAAATTCAGGTTAGCTCAGCAGAGACTGTATGAGAATACTAGATATGTATCCTCCTCTGTTGAAAAGCCCATTGTTTTTCTGATGAAAATAACTAAAATCCTTAGAGCAATTGATCCAAAGATGGATTATGATATTTGAAGAGATAAAATCTTGTATAAATTACCAAATTCTCTTAGGAATTTGATGGTTGCTAGAACTGAGCATGTAAGGGAAAATTCTTCTTTCATTAATATCTGTAATGAAGTACTACTCAACCATAGATATGAACCAAAGAATTACCTTAGTAAATCTTATAATGATCAGAATAAAACTTCTATAAAGCTCCCAGAAAAATCTGGTAAACCCTCTGCCCCAGTTGCACCTAAAAAATATGCAACAAATACTTGTTATAAATGTAACAAACCATGGCAAAAGGGTCATGTTTGTGACAAGAAAATTCATCTTGTTGAACAAAATGAAGACACTGATGAGGCTGAAATTGATGTCAATAATTCTTCTAGTGACTGTGAAAGTAATATCTCCTATGACAATGAATCTGTTAAAGATGTTTTAATGTTGGAACATGATGTCCATTATTTAAATAATATATCTGAAGATTGTGTATTGAATTTATCTTCAGTAGAAAATGCTGAAATAATTAAAGATATTACTAACAATTCTATTCCTATATCCCCTTTAAAGGCACCTGTTATCATTAATGGTAAAACTGTTGATGTAGTTCTTGATTCTGGTGCTGGAGGAAGTGTAGTATCTGAAAAAGCTTTGGCTTCAGTGGATAAGGAATATTTGAGTAAATTATTGCCTATAACTTCTGAAAAATGGAGAGGGTATGGTTCTACCTTATTTCCTATTGGCAAATACAAAACCTCTGTATTCTTCAAATATAATGGTGGTTTTGTCAGAGCTATTTGTGAGTTTGTTGTCATGAAAAATGATAATTTGAGCAATTGGTTTATTATGGGAAATGATATTTTAACCATGTTTGGTGTGAAACTGGACCCAGCAAATAATTGCTTTACCTTAGGAATGAATGGGAAAAGAAAATTCAAAATTTCTTCTCCTAGACCTTCTGGGCATTTGTTGAAATCTTGTAACTCACTGACCCAATGTAAAGGTAGAACAACAACTGAAATGGATAATTTATTACATGAAATAAATACCGCTTCTTTTGGTGATCAGTTGACTAGTGAACAAAAGGATTCTATTGTTGCCTCTATTACCTCTTTCCCTATGGCTTTTGCTCATGGTTCTCATGTCTTGGGAATTGTTCAGGAAGAGATGAAAATTACCTTATCCTGTAATTTGAGTGATATTCCTCCTTCCCTTAAGAAAAAACCATATCCTGCTTCTCCATCAAAAAGAAAAGATATTGAAGATAATATTGAAACATTATTGAAAATGAATATCATTGAGAAAGTGGATGTCACCCCCAAATATTGTGTCATCTCCCCAGTCTTGATTTCATATGAAAAAGATAAAGCTAGATTATGTGGAGATTACAGAGCTTTAAATACTTATACTGTTGATGATATTTATCCTTTACCCAGAATTAATTCAATACATGCTACCTTGCAAGGTGCAAAATTTATTAGTTGTCTGGATGGTAATAAAGGTTATCATCAAGTTCCAGTTGAGAAAAATTCTCAAAATTTTTTGCTTATTGCTACTCATATGGGAATATATAAGTATGTTAGGATGCCATTTGGCCCTAAAAATGCTCCTTCAGTTTTCCAAAAAGTCATGAATAACACTTTCCATCAAGAAATTATTGAAGGTTGGCTCATGGTTTATATTGATGATATTATTGTTTTTTCTAAAACTTTTGATGAACATATGATTCACTTGAATAGAGTTTTCCAAAAAATGGATGAAATCAATATGACCTTATCTTTAAAAAAGTGTAAATTTGGTTTTCAATCTTTGAAAGTCCTTGGCCATGTTGTGTCAGGCTTACAAATTTGTGTAGACCATAATAAAGTTGCTGCCATTCAAAATGTGAAAGCACCAACTTCTGTAAGAGAAATCCAAAGTTTTTTGGGTATGTGTGGCTATTATAGACAATATATTAAAAATTATCAGGTCATAGCCTTGCCTCTTACAAAACTGACCAGAAAAGATGTTGATTTTCTCTGGAATAATGACTGTCAGAAAGCTTTTGATACATTAAAAAGTTGCTTAATGACAGCCCCTATATTGGCTCTTCCAGATTTTAACAAGCCATTTGTCCTTTATACAGATGCTAGCTTTATTGGTCTGGGTGCTGCCCTTCACCAAAAGCAAATTATTAATGATAAATCCTCAGAGGTTGTAATTTTTTATATTTCAAGAACCTTAAGAAATAGTGAATTGAAATATGGTGACACTCAATTTGAGTGCTTAGCAGTTGTTTGGGCTCTTGAGAAACTTCATTACTACTTGGATGACCAAAAGTTTGAGTTGGTAACTGACTGTAGTGCTGTGAAATCTCTCTTAAACCTCAAGACACCTAACAGACATATGTTCAGGTGGCAACTTGCTGTTCAAGAATACAGAGGAAGGATGACTATTATCCATAGAGCTGGAAATGTTCACTCTAATGTTGATATGCTCTCCAGATTGCCTCTGCCAAATAATGACTCCAATCCTGCTTATGTACCTGAAGATGATACTGTTCATATACATGGTATATTTATAGTTGATATGGAAGAAGAGTTATTACAGTTAATACTGGATTCATATGATAAAGATTCTGATTTAAATAAATTAGTTACTATTTTGAATGATCCTAAGAATGCTTCAATTCAAGCATTAATAAAAACTCTTCCTGCAAAGTACCAAAATGCTTTAAATAAAGGAAAGTTTTCTATTGAAGATGGTTATATATATTATAGAAGGAAGCTTACCAATGTAATTGTTATTCCTCCTTCAATGAAAGAAACTATCCTCAAACTTTGTCATGATGACATATTAGCTGGTCATTTTGATCTTGAAAAAACATTGATTAGAATCAAAAACACTGCATGGTGGGCTAATATGTCTGAAGACACAAAATTATATGTTGAATCTTGTGATTCCTGCCAAAAATCTAAAAGGTTAACAGGTAAGAGAGAAGGGTTATTACAACATATTGAAGCACCTAGTGCTCCCTGGCAAATCATTAATATGGATTTTGTCACTGGTCTTCCTGTTGCAGGTAAAGACAGCTTTAACTCTTGTTGGGTAATAGTGGATAGATTCACAAAAATGTGCAAATTTATTCCAACCCACAAAGATGTAACCACAAAGAATTAGCTTTCTTATGGTGGTCTTACATGTTTAATATTATTGGTTTTCCAAAAGCCATTATCTCTGATAGGGATCCAAAATCACTTCTGAGTTTTGGACCTCTTTGATGGATATTTGTGGCTGTGAGTTAAAATTGTCTACAGCTCACCATCCTCAAACTGATGGTCTAGCTGAAAGAATGATTCAAACTCTGGAAGATATGATTAGAAGGTATTGTGCCTTTGGTTTAGAATATAAAGACAATGACAGATTTACTCATGATTGGGTCACTCTTTTTCCTGGTCTTGAATTTGCATATAATAGCACTGTTCATTCTGTCACTGAGAAAAAGCCTTTTGAGCTTTGGTTAGGTTATGTCCCAAACACTCCTGCTCAGATTCTCAATAATAAATTACCTAAGTTGGAACTACACCCTGGTGTAAAATCTTTTATGCAAATGCAACAGCTATGCAGAAAACATGCTCAGAGTTGTATTGATAAAGCATTTGAATATGAAAAGAAAAGATGGGATAAATCCCATAAAGAATACACATTTAACAAGGGTGATGAAGTGTTGATCTCTACTGTCCATTTCAATTTACAAGGTAACCACAAATTAAAAGATCCTTTTGTAGGACCATTTGTTGTTAAAAGAATGGTTGGTGATAATGCAGTAGAAGTTGTATTGTATTCTCCATATGATAGGAAACATCCTGTCTTTCCCATTTCTTTGCTTAAACCTTATACTTCCAACAGTGACTTATTTCCAAAAAGAAGAGGAAGACCTAAGAAGAACCCTCAGGAAGTCACAGAAACAGCAGAAATTGATAAAATTCTCAATGATAGAATTATCACTTCTGAAAGAGGTACTGAATATTTATTGAGATATAAGAACAAATCATCTGAACATGATGCATGGATACCTGGCAACAAAATTTCAAATCTGCCTGCTCTGTTGAAAAAATACAAAAAGAAAAAATCTTAGCATTTTTTTTATTGTTTTTTTTAGAGTGAGGGAGTGTCAGCCAGGCTATTCCAGGAGTCCAGTAAATGATATATAACTTATAAAACCTGAAAGAGTGGGTAAGAATTGTATTTAATGAATATAACTTAATATTTTATTGCATAATGAAATTATATAAGTATTTTATTATATACAAGTGTTACATTAAATTTATTGGTTATATAAATTTTTATATACAGTTAAATTGAACATAATATAATATATTCTACAAATAATGGCCCATTTTTATGTATTTAATAATTATAAATTTATATTTAATTAATTGAAAAACATATATTATAATTATAAGTGTAAAATTGACTTATAATATATTTAAATTAATTACTTAAATTTTTATATTAAATAATACCTCTCATATAATACTAAACAATAATTAATGACGCTTCTTTTGACCCTTAATTGTGTTAGAAAAAACAAATAAATTAATTTATACTAAATTGAGATTAATTACATGTTTTGTTGTGTCAAAGTATTTTTTGTTTCACTTAAAATATCCTTTAATCAGACTGTACCATCTGTTTGGAATTATTTTTCTCATAGTTCCTATGTTCCAATCTTGTTTAGTTATTCACTATTTTCACTTACTGATTTGGGAATTAATGGCGGGAAAATTGGATTCTTAATTGGGGTTTTAATTAATTGTTTCATGTTTTTCTCTATATTGTTATGTTTCATTTACTCTTTGATATATTTGTTTTATTCTATTCTAATAATTGTATTTACAAATATAGTAGCGCTTCAGAGGACCCATTGCCTATAAAAAGGGCCTTGGATAATCCCCTGTAGCCTCATCACTTATTAAACACTCAACAAATTAAAATAACTATTTTATTACATTTATAATTTTTATTAGTAATACAATTCTAATTAAAAGTCTATATAACAAATCAAAGGTTGCTTTAAGTCTGATAGTAATTAAAAGTGTTTGCCGTGCAGAACCCTTACATTGAATAATATTATTATTAACAAATTCTAAGTTTTTGTCATCTCTCAAAGTTGCTCGCCGTTGTTTTTCCCTCTTAAATAAATTAAATATATTATTACAAATTATTTCTTTTATTTTCCCTTGTCATCCTCCTTCTCTCCTCCTTTTCCTCCTATTTTTCTTACCTCTTCTAGACAACTGACCGACAAGTAGATTGGTAGTTTCAATCTCAACCTTAGTTAATATTTGTAACAGATCAGAAACACTCTGATTTATTTGTGCAAAAGATAACTTTGTTCTTGATTAATATTGTAATAAATGTGCTTCATACAATTTTTCTAACTCACAGAATTTGTTTGAAAGGTAGCTATATTTATTACTTAAAGAATCATATTTCAGAGTTAGAGCCAAGTGTTAATTCTCTAATTCTTTATTTCTTGTTGCCAATTGAGAAATATTCAATTTAAAGGATGAAATTGTTTCACTTGTGAGCTTAATTGTCTGTTCCTCACACTCAGTCATTCTATTCCATAATGCTGAAACAATTCTATGGACATTTAGGTTATTATTAAAATACTCCATGTCTTCCTTCTCACATTCTTCACAATTTTGTGAAGTTCTCATCTCACTAATAAGTGGTAGCATCTGAGGTTTAACTGTATTATTATTGTAAATAGTACTATTGTTATTAACAAAAGATAAATCAGGTGTATCTACATCAAAACCTAATTGTCTTAAGTCGTCCTCAATTTTCTGGACAGATTTCACATCAATAATATTACCTACATTGTAATCATTAGTATTTTGTTCAATCTGAGAGGGTAATCTACTTACCAAGGGACAGGAGCAAGCCCTAACTTTTGGTTCTTTTTCTTTCTTCTGTAAAAGTGAGCTGAGGTTGTCTGGTGAGGTGGTGGATCCTTGTTGCAATTGTGGCTTGACCACTGCTGATGGAACCAATCCCACTTCCATTTCTCTACCAGGATCTTGTCCTGTGACTGACTTGATCCTCCTTCGGTAGGGGGTTTCTGATTTGGCTGTACTCCCTTTAAATCTGCCAAATTTTGGTTCATTTGCTGAAATCCCACCTTGCAGTTGTTTTGCAGCTGTTCTACTTCCTTTTGTATGGAAGATCTTGACTCCTCTAGTTTCAGAACCTGTTTGGCTAGATGGGACAGTTGATCCTGAAGAGGAGGTGAAGTATTTTTTATAGTTATCTTTTTTAATAAGGTGTCCTTTTCCTCTATGCTCATTTCTTCTGGCTGTGGGTAGGATTGGCCCACCATAGTGATGTCCTGGAACAGTGTTTTTGGCTTTAGACCTGGTATTAAAAGCAGGTTTATCACTTACCTTGTCCTGTGGAGCACTCATTATGACTTTAAATAACTATTCTTTATGTCTACAAAAGAGAAAACCTGTAAGTTAATTAGAAGAAAAAAATTATTAGAAATGTAATTACTAATAAAAGCACTTGATCTTACCCTGAATTTTTATCTTTATTTATTTAAATAAAATATAAGAATAATTTGAAAAAATCTGTTAAAAAATAAATAATAAGCTTAACAAGACCTATATGAGGTTTAATAATTAGCTTACAAAGCTTCAACCAAATAAAAATTTAATTGGGTGCTATATTTGTGTCCAAATACCAAGTGAAATTGGGTTTATATTGGGTACAGTTACTACTGTGGAAACCTAATTTTTATTATAAAAAATAAGTACAATTATTATAAGGGTTCTTTTCTACAATCACTGAGTTATGATGAACCACAAATTTTCTTCAGACCCAAATATTTAGTTTTTATGAGATATAATAGAGTAATAATTATGTCCAAAGGCTTATACTAAATAATAAGTAATGATGAAGGAAAGACCCCCAATTGTCAGTGTGTGTTAGTATATAAGTAAGATTTAATAGTAAATTTTAATGGTACTACTACTTATTTTTAAGTTTTTTAGTGTTTAAACCTCAGGGGAAGACTAATAAAATAGTTATTCTCAGTATAAACTCACAATACTTGGATTTTTATGCATGCTAGTGGTGGAAAATAGATAAATAAAATATAGTTATAGCTTATATAAAGATAATACAAATTTATAAATGATTTTAAATATATTTATATATAATAATAATTGTGTTATAGTTTTTATTTGATGTGTAGTAATTTAGTGATGATCAATAACCCATCAAATCCTCCCTTACTTATACCAAAATCTACTGGAGTGCACAGACCTTCAATCCAGATGATGTCACTGCTACCCCCAGCAATTACAGCACTGTGAGGGCCCATCACCTCCCCATGGCATCCACTTCAAGAATTTTTAACACCCAGACCTCCATTAAGGACCCTCCATCACAATTAATGATACCACAGACCCATACCATAAATAGAATAAACAGATAAAAGCAGATACCATAAAGAAAAAGGAAAAATAACTCATCCAAAGAGTATATAATAAAAACCAAAGCATATAAAGGAACCAAATTAACTTTCCAAGCCCCCAATAACATCCCAAAGCATGCATATTAACCCAGTAATCATATCCCAACCCATAAATTCTGTCAGCCAGGCTATTCCAGGAGCCCAGTAAATGATATGTTAACTTATAGGACCTGAAAGAGGGCGTAAGAATTGTATTTAATGTATATAAATTAATATTTTATTGCATAATAAAATTATATAAGTATCTTATTACACATAAGTGTTATATTAATTTTATTGTTTATATAAATTTTTATACATTTAAATTAAACATAATATATTTTATATTCTACAAATAATGGCGCATTTTTATGTATTTAATAATTATAAATTTATATTTAATTAATTAAAAACATATATTATAATTATAAGTGTAAAATTGACTTTTAATATAATTAAATTAATTATTTACATTTATATATTAAATAACATCTTCCATATAGTATTAAACAATAATTAATGGCGCTTCTTTTGACCCTTAATTGTGTTAGGAAAAAAAATTAATTAATTAATTTATACTAAATTGAAATTAATTACATATTTTGTTACGTCAAAATATTTTTTGTTTCACTTAAAAATCCTTAAATCAGACTGTACCATCAGTTTTTAATTATCTTTCTCATAGTTCCTATGTCCCAGGCCTGTTTAGTTATTCAATATTCTTACTTACTGATTTGGGAATTAATTGTGGGAAAATTTGATTATTAATTGGGGTTTTTAATTAAATGTTTCATATTTTTCTCTACATTGTTATGTTTCACTTATTCTTTTATATCCTTGTTTTATCCTATTATAATTCTTGTATTTACAAATATAGTGGTTCTTCAGAGGACCCATTGCCTATAAAAGGGCCTTGGATAATCCCCTGTAGCCTCATCACTTACTATACTCTCCACACTTGAACATATTTTATTATAACCGGTTTATTATTATTTTTATTAGTATTACAATTCTAATTTAAATTTTATATAACAAATTAAAGGTTGCATTAGGTCTGATAGTAATTACAGTGCTTGCCGCGCAGAACCCTTACTTAAAATAATATTATTATTAATAAAACCTCATTTTGTGTCATCTCTCAAGTTACTTGTCGTTGCCTTCATTTAAATAAATTAAATAATCTTTTATATTTTATTTCTTTTATTTTCTCAAAACCCTTTCTCCTTGTCCTCCTCCATTTCTCCCCCTTTCCTTACCTTCTTCTAGACGACTGACTCACAAATTCTGTGAAAATCCATCAAAGGAATCAGATTAAGTTGTCCAAACTGGATATATGCGCCTGAAAAAGGAGTATATGCTTTTGTAGGCATTGTGAGTACACTGAATACATCCATGTGACCTAAATAAATAATAAAAAAAAAGTTTTTAGGCTATTAAGAGGTTAAAACCCACTTATAGACCTAAATATACATAATATAACTACTTATTTCACTGAATATGAGGTTTATGTATACATATAAGCTTATGTATGTCTATAATTACTTAATAACACTAAATATAAGTATATTATGACTATATTAACACCTTAAAAGGTATCATTAGGCTATGGATAAGCTATTTAAACTACTGTAAGTCATATAATAGTGTAATAATTATATATATATGTATTATTACCATATATATAAGTATTATAGCCTTAATTTTAACTTATAAGATTAATTTAATTAAATTTATCTTATTTCAAACGTAAGAATTACTCATTCCTGGGGATACCTAGGCTGACACAGTTCCAGGGAGCCAAATTCCATGGACATTGATGCAGTCAACATATGTGGCGCTAATGGGAAGAAAAGTTTATCTAATGAGGAATACCTGAGATGTATGAGTAGAGGGCTGTGCCTCTGATGTTGAAATGGTGTCATCTAGCAAGGTAGTTTAAGGGGAAGATCAGGGCTAGTAAGTTGGATGATAGCAGAGGTAGGGTTCAGGTAAAAGACAGCACTCAGGAGTGAAGGTTGTGCCCTCCTTGAGAAGAATAGAGGGAAAGAAAAAGGAGGATTTGGTAAAAGAATTATCAGAATGCAAGACACTTGAAGTAAATGATAATCATATTATACTAAACTTGCCTTTAATGACCCTTGATGCCACAGCAAATGTAAAAGCCCTACTGGACTTTGGGACCACAGACTGTTTTATTTCTAACAAGTTTCTACAGAGAAAAAAATGAAAAGTGAAAAATTGGACCACCCTAGGTATCTAATTATGTTTGATGGATCCCCAGGTGGGGGAGTAGAAGTAAGAGAAAAGGTTTTTTTCAGGTTTTGGTGTGACAGAAAGGGGATGCTTGTGCTAAAATATTTGGCACCTTGGCCCTTTCAGGGGCCAGGGTCCCATCCTGGAAAGACTTCTGATGTTATGTTATAATCAGTTTACTTGCCACCAGAACTGATGCTTTCTCTTGATTCTAAGCAGCAGGCTGGGGATATGTTGCTAACATAGAGCACCAGAGAGGTCCAAAAATGAGAAAAGGTGCCTAAAAGAGGAGAAGGCACAAAAGAGAAAGAATAAGGCAAAATATGGGAAGGTGGATGGCGCAAAGAAAGAATTTGTCCCCTGGCCTCTGCAGAGGTCAGGGGCCCCTCCTGGTGTGGCAGTCTAACGTTTAGTATGGCACTTAAATTTTTTAAAAGCATATTTTTGGACAATTATTTTTGAGATTGGAAAGGCCATTCTAATTTTAAAATGGTTATATTAAATAAATAAGTATTAAAAGTGGTTAAAAAGGGTTAATTTTACAGGCAAGATTTAACAAATAATTTTTGGACAGGAAATGCAAGAATAGGCTTAAAATTGAGTGCAAATTAAATTCAGAAGTCTCAAGAATTTTTGGGAATCTTTACTATTTTTCTACTATTTTTCATAATTTTATAAAGTATTTTTGATTAATTTTCAATTTTCATAATTTTCATGATTTGATAATTTTTTATTTGGTGAATAGGGCTGCGCAATATAAGAAAATTAGAATGGAATATAAAGGAGAAGTAGTTCTATCATCTGTGATTTTTCTTGATTTTTTATTGATATTTTAAAGGTTCTAATTGAGTCTGTAAGTCTGTACAAGTTCCATACAAACTCCAGAGATTTATGGATGAGCTCCAGAATGCTCCAGCTAGGGAAAGTTGGGCACATGACATACCTTGAATATAAAGGCTGTAGACTCAAAATTAGACAACATCTAACAGCTTCTGTAAGCCTGTATATCCCCAGTACTGAGTAAAAAAGTACATATAAGTTATGTTAAACACATGAAGTATACATGGGAACAATAAATTAGAGTACACAAACAGTATACATAAGTAAAATTATGATAATAAACAAAAAATGCCATTATAACACCTTATATACACACATATATCCACCTTTTATAAGTCTTATGTACTTAATATTAAGTTGGAATATGTTAGGTTAATCTTAAGAACCTTAATTATAAGGCTACATAACTTTTAAGTACACTTAAAGCTGTTATTTTCATTGTTTTATGCAAAAAACAAGAAATGCGCTTTATATCACTTAAAAGTTGATTATATGCACCTAAAATTAAAGAATATCAAAATTGTGCTTTTACAGTTCAATTTTTCTCATTGAGGACTATTGATTTGGCTACTTAAATTCATAAAAATAAGAATTTTCAAATTTAGTGTTTTTTATGCCAGAAATGGCTTCTCTGTACTGACCACATACTGCCTGAATTTTTCCTGTGTGAATAGCTTCATTTTTAGCAAAGTTAGCTTTTTCACACTATAATTACCCAACATTCTATGCCCACTGTGGGGAAACACGCTAAAATAGGCAAGAGGCGCTTATTTAGTATCCTAGCTTAATTAATAATGCATGGACCCTCTTTATATGCACTAATTTCATTAATAACCTCACTCTTGGCGCATTATTTCACTACCATGCTTAAATTTGACTAAATTTAGTCAAGGATTTACCCGTTCAAGCGCCTGCCAAGGACTGCATGTAGTTACCCCACATCTCATGCCCTTTTTTTTGGGTTTCTAGGTGGTTTCTCAGTCAATTTTGGTCATTTTTGAATGGGAATTTCACGTAGTATAATGTCAGGATTAGCACCATCATTTCTACTGTGAATCCCCTTTATTATTAAGCTCTTATTAACCTTAATCTTCCCTCTTTAGTATTTTACATTGATGTATAATACGCATATACTCTCTTTTTTACTTATTCTTTAATTTTGATGGATTTTCCCTATTATTACAGGATTTTGGCAGGTGATATTCTTCTATTTATGTTATGGGTCACTTGGGATGTTGATTGACATGTATATTAGTTGGATGGAGGCGTCATTAACTGTGTATTGGACTGGTAAATCAAGGGATTCATTGAGGAACTTATTGTGTATAAAAGGAGGAGGTTTTGGGTCTTGTTTTCTACATTCTTTATCATTACAATTCAAATCATATAACCAAACCAATTACAATACATATCAATTAGCACTTTTAAAGTCTTTTGAATAGTATCTGAATAATTAAAATCTATTTTTCTACCAACTATAAGATTGTAAGCCATATATATAATTAGTGAGATTTATATTGCTGAGACCTTTATTTTGGATTATATTTTACTACTTATTGGATTTGTACTACAGTATTCATATAGGACCAACTTAAATCTTCTAGACATAGACCATTCAAGCTAGTTCACTTCCTTGTACTTGACCTCAGCCTGACAGCTTTTATCTTAACAATAATCATATAACAACCAACCACAATAACAGATATTATAACAATCATTTATTATTTCATAACAATTTATAAAATTGTAATACCCTTATAAATATAACACTTTAAAATAACAATTCATTAAATAAACTCATAATCATTAATATTAACTTATAGGGTACCATTTTAAAGGTCTCATAACCAGGGACTAGATATTAACAACTAAATCTTATAAAATAAAAGCTTCATAAAAACATTTTATTCAATCCTTAATTTAACTTTCTAAATACAGCTTCACTGTTGTGATTTTTAACCTCCTTATAAAGAACACACATTCTACATCTCAACACCATTAATAACAATTAGTTTATTGGTCATTTCTTATCAATTAAAGTTTATAACTTAGTTAATTGTGAACTCTTTATTTACTTAAAGGGAAAGGGTTTCCATTGGTTTATCCAACTCACTTGGATTTTGCTTACAGCAATGCAACTGTAAGAGTCTTTCTATGTTGGTGGCACCTAACAAGGGGTTCAAATTTTCTGGGTTTTAATTGATCTTACTTGATATCTGGACCATCTTAGTCTGAAAGAGGCTTATTTAGCAAACACTTATCTTATTTTAACAGTTTAATCTTATACTTTTGGGATGTCTTCCACTGCTGGATCTGGTGTTTCTTTTCCTGTTGGCACTTCAGTCAAGATTTTTTCTTGGTATGGGCCCAAGTTTAATGGGGAAGAAGTTAAATGGTTCTTAAATCAATATGAAGCTGCTGCTGCTGTTGATGGGGCTTCACATCTGGACATGGTGAAGAAGGTTAGGTTCTTTATTTTTGATAGAGGTGGAATTGTAGGTTATTGAGATGGAAGGTTATAAAAGGTGGGATTGGTTAAAATTTTCAAAAGATAAAGTTGATAGATGGGGACTCAGGTACACTATGGTGGACCTCAATAAGATTGTCACTGAATGGAAAGCTAAAGGTGGTGTTTCTAATATGGTGAACTTCAAGAAGTTATATAGGCAGTTTACTGGACATTACTCCCTTTGAAGAAAAAAATAATAGTCTGGTAAATAATGCATAACCCAATACTAATACTTTACCCTCATTCAAACACTATTCTTGGGTTCCCAACTCTGATCCTAAATGAGTCATCAATATTGACATCAATCCCAACAATATAATCTCTGCTGAAGGAAGTTCAATCTGCTCCATACAACTTAATCTCACTGTATCACTAGACAACACTCCAAAAATGTACAGCAAAGCCATCAAAAGTTCTGCTTCCTCAAACTGAAAAAACGCAATAAAAGATGGATAAAACAGCATACTATCTCACAATGTGTGGTCAGAAGTACCCATTTCCAACAAACAACAACTTGGAAATACCTGGAATTTTAAAAGAGAAACTGACTCAGAAGGAAACCTCACTAGATTCAAAGCATGTCTATGCATTCAAGGGTATGCCCAAATTGAGGGCATTGACTACAACAACACTTTTTCTCCCACAGGCCAAATCTTCTCACTTCTTTTCCTCCTGAGTCTAAGTGCTACCCAAGACTGGGAAATTTGCCAAATGGATGTAAAAACTGCATTCTTATATGGAATTCCTGAAGAGGAAATATACATCAAATATCCAGATGGCTATCCCTTTAAACCAATATCAAATTACTGCTTAAGACTGAAAAAGCCCTATATGGATTAAAACAAAGTCCTTGCTTCTGGTATAATAAAATTAAAGATTTATTCCTGAGTATAAACTTCAAACCATCTGGAGCTGACCCATCTTTATTTTACAAAAATTGTAAATCTGAACCCTTTTTTGTATACAAACATGTAGATGAAATCATCATTTGTGGTCCCGCAGTTCATTACTTTAAAAATAAAATTAAAACCATTTTTACTATGGACAAGCAAGGTGAAGCCAAATGGGTTCTGGGTATGAAAATCACCCAAAACCGCTCACTGAAGGAAATACATTTTTCTCAACCCCTCTGCATTAAAAATATTTTAAATGAATATAAAATGCCTGACAGTAGATACGTGTAAACTCCACTAGTCCCTAATTTAAAATTTGATACTACAGCCACTACCACTCCACCTCATAATAGCAATTTTAATTATAGACGTTCAATAGGTTTATTGAATTACTTATCTACTAGTACTAGACCTGACTTCTCTTTTGCTGTTAGTTCTTTATCTAAATTTCTAAATCACCACTCACAAGAGCACATTATCTGCTTTTATCACATTTTACAATATCTAAAACAAACTCAAGCTCACGGCCTCAAACTAGGGGGTCCCAATATACCTTCTCAACTAATAGGATATTCTGATGCTGACTATGGAAATTCTCCACAATATAAATTAACATTGGGATGTGCTGTTTACTTTGATGGAATTGTTGGATGTAGATCTTCCAAAAAATCAGTTACAGCTTTGTCCACCTCCAAAGTGGAATACTGAGCCATTTGAGACATGGGGAAATTTATTATGTGGTCTCAACAACTCTCCACCAGCCTAAATTTCAATATCAAAACACACATCTTAAGAAATGACAATCAAGGTGCCTTGGCTCTAATAAAAAATCTACTATATCAACATTGTACCTGTCATATAGAAATAAAGGTACACTAGATTCAAGAGAAAATTGAAAAAAAACAAATCACAAGTAGAATATATACCTAAAAAAGACATGGTCACTGATATATTTACAAAATCATTAAGTAAAATAAAACATGAATAGTTTTCCAACTTAATTAACATTTCTAACTTGAAAATATCAAGCATGGGGGACTTTTAAATTAATTGTAAACTAATATGTTCCGTAGTTACTTCATTATGGGGAAATCCCTATTCCTGACTGATTCAGTTGTATTTTTATTCAGTTCTGTGTTTACTATACTTGTTAATTATTTCTTTTTCTCCGCTTGGACCAGAGCTCTTACTATATAAGTAGATGGTATTGCTATATTGTTTTACTCATCAAATCTACCATTTACTTAGTGCTTCTTATCCTTTATTTAAGTACTTCTTCATTCTTCCTATTTTCTGCATTTTCTCCATCTCCTTTGTGTCTTCTCTGCTCTCTCCACTCTCTTTTATCTAACTAAATTCATACTCACTATTATTCAGATATTTTTTGTATGTATGCTTCTTTCTGAAAAGTAATCAAATCTACCATTTACTTAGTCCTTCTTATCTTTATTTCAATACTTCTTCATTCTTCCTATTTTCTCCATTTTCTCCATCTCCTTTGTGTCTTCTCTGCTCTCTCCACTCTCTGTTATCTAACTGAAGTCATACTCAATATTATTCAGGTATTTATTTACTTCTTCATTCTTCCTATTTTCTCCATTCTCTTCATCTCCTTTGTGTATTCTCCGCTCTCTCTGCTCTCTTTTATCTAACTAAAGTTGTACTCACTATTATTCAGGTCTAATCTTTTAAGTCTGTTCTCCATTCACTAAGTCCTTCATCAAGTCTTTCCTAGAAAGCACCTTCAACACATCTATTCTGATGTCCCTTCTTAATGATTACCAAAATAAATCCTTAGCCTGCTTTTCATGGCCTATTTCCTCCAACTTCCTCCACCAGAATCAACTATTTCACCACTTCATAAAACTTCCTACATAACTTTATTAAGTCCACCATAGTTGAAACTCCACCCTTTGCTTGCCAATCACTAAAAGTCTTGTTAAGGTCTACCATAGTATACCTGACTCCCCATCTATCAACCATCTCCTTTGAAAATTTCAACAAGTCCCATATTTTATAACCATCCATAGCAATGACCTCCATTCCCACTTCTCTATCCACAATAAAGAGCCTAATTTTCTTTACCATGTACAAATGTAAAGCCTCATAAACAGCAGCAGAAGCTTTGTAGCAATTTAGAAACCATTTAAATTTTTCCCCATTAATTTTGTGCCTATCCAAAGAAACAATCCTGAACAAAGCATTGACAGGAAGAGAAACACCACATCCAGAAGCAGAATACATCCCAAAAGTATAAGATAACCATTTAAAATAGTATAAGTGCTTGTTTAATAAGCCTCTTTTAGGCTAGAAATTCCAAGTATCAAGTAAGTTTGTTTAAAAGCCAGAAAATTCAAACCCCAGATTGGGGGCCACCAATGTAAAAAGACTCTTACAGTTGCCTTGCTGTAATCAGAATCAAAGGGAGTTGGATAAAACAAAGAAAACCCTGTCTCATTAAGTAAAATAAGAGCTCACAATTAACTAAGCTATAACCTCTACTTGATATGAAATGACTAATAATCTATTTAATATTTATGGTGCTGAGATGCAGAATCAGTGTTCTTCATAATGAGGGTAAGAAACACAGCAGTGAAGCTAAATTTAGTAAAGTTCTTTAAATGATTGAATAATATATTTTTATGCAGATTTTATTTTTTATGATTTAGTTGTTACATTTAGATCCCTGGTGATGAGACCTTTAAAATGGCACCCTACAAGTTATTATATATGATGATGAGTGAAATTAATAAATTTTTATGTAAAAGTGGTATATTTATAAGGGTATTAAAATTTTTTAAGTTGTTATGTAAAATAATAATGATTGTTATTATTATGTGTTTTTGTGGTTTATGAATAAGTTTTTCTCTGTTAGATGTTTCTCCTATCTAATTTTGAGTCTAAAGGCTTTATATGAATAGTATTTCAAATTCCCTATTTTTCCTAGCCAGAGCATCCCAAAGCTTGTCCAGAGATTGCCAGAGTTTTTCTGAGCTTTTCCAGAGCATTCGATAGCTTTTACAGACTTCTGGACTCAATTAGGACCTTAAGATACTAATAAAAATCTAGAAAAATTAAATATAGTAGAGCTGCTTCTCCTAAATAATCTTATTTAAATTTTTTTAGTTTGAACAGCCCTATTCACCTAGTAAAAAACTATCAAAGTTAAGTAAATTATAAAAAACAAAAATAACTGAAAATACTTTATAAAGTTATTAAAGATAGTAGAAGAATAGTAAAAATTCCACAAAAATTTTCAAAGGCTCTTGAGACTCCTGAGTTTATTTTCCATGCACTTTTAGACCCATACTTGCATTTCCTGACCATTAATCATTCATTTAATCTTGACTTGTAAAATTATCCCTTTTAAACCCTTTTTTATACTCATTTTCTCAAATATAACCATTTTAAATTTGGATTAACTTTTCAAGCCTCAATAATCATCTCCCAAAATACACTTTTTATAAACTTTAGCACCTTACTAAACTTTAGAATTCAACAATGCAAAGGTGTAATAAACCAATTATTGTCAAAAATAATTGGGTGATTAGACATTTTACATTTCAATGTTTACCACTTATCTGAAATTTTTCTACACAATTTTTCATAACCACATCTTGTATAGAGTGAATAGAGGCATAAGGATGGCATCTGCAATTATATGTCATGTGACTTTCTGACAAATAAATCATGGATGTGATGACTTTGGGATCAGGAATTAGGAATGAAAATTTGGGTAATAAGAGGTGACATAATGCATTATTGTGAAATCCTTATCCACTAGCTGCAGGGCTAGTGGATAAGAATCTTATACAATTAATAATTTCTGATACTGGAAAAAAAAATTCCTGTTCCCGTATTGCACATCCCTTAACTTTCATACCCCCTATTGGGTATATTTCTCTTTGGGTGTAGTGAAATGAAATCTGCTAGGCATGTATGGTAATGTTTGAAGCCTCCAATTAGAGGTATCTTGCTAAGTGTTTAGTTTTTGAACAAAATATTTTCTTATCCACCAATAATAATATCAGATCTGAGTAAAACTAATAGCAGATCCCCAAGTATTATTAACTTTCACTATGCACCAAGATATCCCTCATGGAGATATCCAGCAATAATTAGGGATATTTTAGGGAGGGAAATAAGGTAAGAAAATAAAATGTAAGAAAGTTAAGTGTAAGAAAAATCATTTGCCACCATGAGAATTGTTTTTTACAAACAAAAAAAAATTGTAAAAAAAATGAAAAATAAAGTTGGAATATAATTTAAAAATCAAAAAAAAAAAATTTTTTTTTTGAGAGAGAGAAGAAAAAAAAATTTAAAAAAGAAAAATTTTCCATAGTTGCAAGGTATGCTTCTTACACTTATGTTTCTCACATTTTTTTCTTACACGTATTTTTCTTTTCTTATGTCCCTCCCTACAATATCCTCAACTTGGGCTGGATGTCCCTATTGGGGATATTTTACTTGCTGCATAGTGTTTAATACCTGTTGGCAGGTCATCTAGAAGAAGACAGAAAAATACAAAAGAGATAGAAGGAAAAAAGGAACTTAGAAGAAAAGAAGAAAAACAGCAAGTAACTACAATATTTAATAAGGAAAATAAGGAAATTAACAAAAAAAACTTTTGGAAGTGAGGATTTTCTTTCAACTAGTAAGTAAGTTTTTATTTATCTGAAATAACAAAACAAAATAAAAAAATTGAACTGCTCTAAAAGCAACCTTCTATATAGTTTTATTCCTAAATTTTAGTATACTATTCACAGAAATAAAATTGTAAAAAAAGAACTTATATTTTTAACAAAAGTATGTTAATTTTAAATTTTAAAGTAATGTAAGTAATGTGGACTAAAAAGTGAGAAACAAAAGCCTTTAAATAGGAAAATGAAGCCCTCAAAACAGAATAAAAATGTTGGCACCTGATAGCAGGTGCAAATCCCTATCTTTGATTGGATTCAGTCTTAACTCAGCTGTAATTCTTCTGAGAAGACTCTGCACTGAACACTGAACCTACCAGCTTGCGCGGTATCAAATCTGAGTTATGCTTGAAACACAAATGGATTGAGGAGTTGGAACCTGCTAGCAGGTGCTTTCTGTTTTTTTGTGGTGTCTGAGATGTTACTAATTGTATGAAAGAAGGGAAAAAATTTAAATGAAGTGTTACAAAGAAATAAGGGCTACTATGTAGATATTTACAGAAACAGAATAAAAGAACCAAATGTATCCATAACTTTAAACCCTGTAAAAATGTAACAGTTTAACTAGGTAACTGATTTGATAAACAACAGAAAAAATGTATCTATAGTGATTACAAAACACATTTCATTTTTATTGTATTGTAAAAACTCAATTTTTAGTGAAACAAGAAAACTATACTAATTTTGATGTACAATTTTATATACTTAGTTAATATAGTGCAAAAAATATTGAGTAAGTAAATTAACCATTTTTACTAGTATAATGATCATTGAAATTTAAACAAATAAGTATTTTAATAAAAATACTTTTTTATTAAAATAATCAAATTAAATGTTTTACTTGTTTTAATTTATATATCAATTTTTTATGGATTGTTTTATTTCTTGACCCCATTGTGAGTATAGAGAGTGCATAATAACTTTGTAAAGATCTTTTATTTTTATGATTTAATCTATATAATTAATTAATTAATTAACTACATTATCAGATGATCTTATTACTTATAATATTTTATCATTAATTAATTATTAATTTATAATAATTAAGTGCATAAAATATACTAACCATTTTATAGAATTTATTTTTATATTGTATTTTATTTTATATACAGTATATATAACAATAAAATCAATATAGAAATTTATTTAAAAAATATTTTCATATAATTTTATTTTAATATAATATTTAATTTGTATATATTTAAATCCAATTTTTTTCTTATTATAATTTAAAATAAGATTTTACTTGACTCTCATTATATCCTTGTTAGGCTGAGATCAAATAAAGAGATGTGAGCTAGCTTGAATGGTCAGTTTTCTATAAGATTTTAAATAGTCCTATATGAATACTGTAGTACAAGTCCAATAATTATTAAAATATAACTTAATATAAGGGTCTCAGTAATTTAAATATCACTAATTATATATAGCTTACAATCTTTTAGTTGGTAGAAAAATGGATTTAATAATTCAGATACTATCACCGCGCAATACGGGGGACAGACTTGTTAGCAAGTCCGCAACCTTGGACTCAAATTCACCACAGATTGAACAAACATTGAGCTATTGACAAAGGAACCATACAATCAGGGATAAACACCACTCAACAGAACAGTTTTAGGTGGGTCTTCAAGTAGAGCTCAGTATGAGTATAGTATGAGTTTAGTTCAGGTTGGCGACTTGCTAGCAAGTCCACCCCCTATATTGCGTAGTGTATTCAAAGACTTTATAAGTGCTATTTATATGTATTGTAATTGTGTTGGTTATATATTTGATTGTAATGATAAAGAATGTAGAAAACAAGACCAAAAACCCCCTCCTTTTATACACAAAAACTTCCCCAATTAGCCCCTTGATTTACCAGCTCTATACATGGTTAATGACACTTCATTCCAACTAATAGACATGTCCAACAAAATAAAGAGTGACTAGTAATATAATTAGATTGATATTACCTGCGGAAATCCTTCTGTAATAGGGATATTCCATCAAAAACAAAGAATAAGCAAAAAAGAGAGCATATGCATGTAATACATTAAAATAAAAGACTAAAAAGGGAAAATCAAGACTAATTATTACTCAATATTAAGGAGGATTGACAGTAGAAATGATGGGGCTAATCATGACATTAACTACATGAAATCCCCTTTCAAAATAACCAAAATTGACTGAGAAACCACTTAAAAACCCAAAAAAGGGCATGAGATGTGGGGTAGCTACATGCAGTCCTTGGCAGGCACTTGCATGGGTAAATCCTTGACTAATTTAGGAAAATTTAAGAGTGGTAGTGAATTAAAGCACCAAGCTTGAGGTTATTAATGAAATTAGTGCATATAATAAGGGTCAATGCATTTATAATTAAAATAGGACACTAAATAAGCACCTGTTGCCTATTTTAGCGTGTTTCCCCACAGTGGGAATAGAATGTGGGATAATTATAGTGTGAAAAAGCTAAATTTTCTAAAAATGAAGCTATTCACACGGCAAAAATGCAGCCAGTATGTGGCCAGTACACAGAAGCCATTTCTGGCATAAAAAACACCAAATTTTAAAAGTGTTATTTTTATGCATTTGAGTAACCAAATAAATAGTTCCAATTAAGAAAAATTGATCTGTCAAAGCACATTTTTAATATTATTAAATTTATAGCGCGTATACTCAACTATTAAGTGATTTAAAGCGCATTTATTGATTTTTACATAAATAATGAAAACAAAAGCAGTCTAGTTAAAAATTATGTAGCCTTATAATTAAGGCTCTTTAGATTACCCTAACATATTTCAACTTAATATTAAGTACATAAGACTTATAAAAGGTGGATATATGCATGCATATAAGGTGTTATAGTGGCATATATTGTATTTTATCATAAATCAATTTGTGTACCATAATTTATGGCTCCCATGTATAGTCCATGTGTTTAACATAACTAATAAGGACTTTTTACTCAGTTCTGAGGATATCCAAGCTGAAAATCTCCCACCCAAAAAAAACATTAAATAAAATGATAAGTTATACACTTTTTTTTATTTGATGTTATTTTAAGGTATTCAGAAAATTCTGCAGCATTAAAGATTAATTATTTAAAGAAATAAAACATAATAAAATATTATGAGTACTGGTTTTTTAACCCCTCAGTTTGTTGAACAGTAATTTATTTCTGTTTAAATTTTTTGAGAAGGGAGGATAAATTTGAAATTTCTTTTTCAGGTATCCATTTATCAAATTCATTTGATTTTCCCTTAAATCTTAATAAATACTCAGCTCCTTTCTCTTTATTAAGGATTCTTTTCTTGAGTATTTTTTCAATCTCTGATTTTTCCCCAATTTCTTCAGGTTGCTTTTTAGGCCTTCCTCTTCTTTTTGGAAATAAGTCAGGATCATTTGCATGGTAAGGTTTTAATAATTAGATAGGGAAAACTGGATGTTTCCTATCATATGGGGCATATAATATGACTCTCACAGAATTATTACCAGCCATTTCTTTGACTACAAAATGTCTTACAAAGGGATCCTTTAATTTAACATTACCTTGTAAGTTAAAATGTAGTTTAGAAATTAGAACTTCATTTCCTTTTTGAATTCAAATTCTTTATGAGATTTATCCCACCTTTTCTTTTCATATTCAAATGCTCTTTGGATGCATTCTTTTGCATGATTTCTACACATTTTTTGCATATGAATTAATGATTTAGTACCTGGGTGTATATCTAACCTTGGTAATTTATTCAAATAATTTACTGGGGTATTTGGTGCATATCCCAGCCAGATTTCAAATGGTTTTTTCTCTGTTACTGAATAAGTTGTGCTATTATAAGCAAATTCAAGACCAGAAATTAATTTTACCCAGTCATGTGTGAATTTCTCATTGTATTTGTATTCTAATCCAAAGGCAAAATATCTTCTTATCATGTCTTCCAGGGTCTGTATCATTCTTTCAGCCAGCCCATCAGTTTGAGGATGGTGTGCTGTAGACAATTTCAATTTACAACCTGATACTTCCATCAAAGATGTCCAGAACTCTGAAGTAAATTTAGGGTATCTGTCAGAGATTATGGCTTTGGGGAACCCATCAGTATTCATCATTTGAGTCTACCATAGTAATTCCAAGTCTTTTGCAGATACCTCTTTATGGGTAGGGATAAATTTACACATTTTTGTTAATCTATCTACAATTACCCAGCAAGAATTGAAACTTTCTTTTCCTGCTAATGGCAAGCTAGTGACAAAATCCATGTTTATATGTTCCTATGGAGCTTTTGGCTGCTCTATTTGTTGTAACAACCCAGCTCTCTTCCCATTCAATCTTTTAGATTTCTGACCAGAGTCACATGTTTCAATGTATTTTTGTACATCTTCTTTCATGTTTAACAACCAGGCTGTATTTTTAACTCTAGTTAATGTTTTTTTAAAATTAAAATTACCAGCTAATATGTCATCATGACAAGTACTTAACATTAACTCTTTCATAGAAGGTGGTATAACTATTACATTACTTAGCTTTTTCCTGTAATATATGTACCCATCTTCAATTGATAATTTACCTTTTTCCAATGCAGTTTTATACTTTGGAGGTAAGGTTTTAATTAATGCACTCATAGAGGCATTTGTTGGATCATTTAAAATGGTAGATAAATTAGACAAATCTTTATAAGATGAACAATTTTCTAATATAGTTTGCATAAATTATTCCTCTAAATCCACTATATAAATCCCAAATATATTTATTACCTCATTTTAAGGTATATAAGCTGGGCTTTCAGTATCATTTGAAAAAGGGCTTCTGGATAATAAATCCACATTAGAATGAAATGTTCCTGCTCTATGCATGATTGTCATTCTTCCTCTGTACTCTTGTACAGCAATTTGCCATCTAAACATGTGCCTATTAGGTGTTTTCATGTTTAGTAATGATTTTACTGCACTAAAATCTCTTATTACTTCAAACCTCTAGTCTTCCAGATAGTAATGAAGTTTCTCCAGGGCCCACACAATGACTAAAAATTCCTGTTGGGTGGAAACATACCTTAATTCTATTTTTCTTAGGGTTCTGTATATATAACAGAGAACTACTTCAGATAATTTACCATTTATTATCTATTTTTTTATAAATCAGCACCTAACCCTGTGAAGCTTGCATCAGTATACAAGATATAATGGTGGTTAAAATCTGGCAGTCCCAATATCGGAGCTGACATTTAACATTCCTTCAATTTATCAAAGGCATGTTGTTTTTCATTATTCCAAATGAATGCCTCATTTTTTCTGATTAATGTTGTTAAAGGGGCTGCAATGGATTGTTAGTTTTTTTATATACTGCCTATAATATCCACACAGACCTAAAAACATTGAAAATCTTTCACATTCTTAGGTATACTAATGTTTTTTATTGCTTCCACTTTATTCTGTTCAACACAAATTTGCAATCCAGATACAAAATGTCCAAGAGCTTTCAAGGATTGAAACTGTCAGCCAGGCTATTTCAGGAGTCCAGTAAATGATATGTAACTTATAAAACCTGAAAGAGTGGGTAAGAATTGTATTTAATGAATATAACTTAATATTTTATTGCATAATAAAATTATATAAGTATTTTATTATATACAAGTGTTACATTAAATTTATTGGTTATATAAATTTTTATATACAGTTAAATTGAACATAATATAATATATTCTACAAATAGTGGCGCATTTTTATGTATTTAATAACTATAAATTTATATTTAATTAATTGAAAAACATATATTATAATTATAAGTGTAAAATTGACTTATAATATATTTAAATTAATTACTTAAATTTTTATATTAAATAATACCTCTCATATAATACTAAACAATAATTAATGACGCTTCTTTTGACCCTTAATTGTGTTAGAAAAAACAAATAAATTAATTTATACTAAATTGAGATTAATTACATGTTTTGTTGCGTCAAAGTATTTTTTGTTTCACTTAAAATATCCTTTAATCAGACTGTACCATCTGTTTGGAATTATTTTTCTCATAGTTCCTATGTTCCAATCTTGTTTAGTTATTCACTATTTTCACTTACTGATTTGGGAATTAATGGCGGGGAAATTGGATTCTTAATTGGGGTTTTAATTATTTGTTTCATGTTTTTCTCTACATTGTTATGTTTCATTTACTCTTTGATATATTTGTTTTATTCTATTCTAATCATTGTATTTACAAATATAGTAGCGCTTCAGAGGACCCATTGCCTATAAAAGGGCCTTGGATAATCCCCTGTAGACTCATCACTTATTATACACTCAACAAATTAAATACTATTTTATTACGTTTATATTTTTTTATTAGTAATACAATTCTAATTAAAAGTCTATATAACAAATTAAAGGTTGCTTTAAGTCTGATAGTAATTAAAGTGTTTGCCGCGCAGAACCCTTACATTAAATAGTATTATTATTAATAAATTCTAAGTTTTTGTCATCTCTCCAAGTTGCTCGCCGTTGTTTCCCTCTTAAATAAATTAAATATATTATTGCCATTTATTTCTTTTATATTCCCTTGTCCTTCTCCTTCTCTCCTCCTTTTCTCCTATTTTTCTTACCTTCTTCTAGATGACTGACCGAAAACTGGGGGCCTTTCCAAATGACGACAATGATTGAGCCTGGCGACGAATGACAAAACGCACGGACCACCTAGCAAAAACAAAACTTTTGCCGCGACTGTGTTTCGAACTTGGGTTTGATATCTTAGGTTTATATTATATTAATTTTTATATTATTTTGAAGTGATTTTTCAATCACTATAGTAAGTTCACCTTTGCACCTCTCACTCATATTACTATATTTTTACTGCAATAACAGTGATTGTGGCTTAATTGCTGATTCACTGAGTATAAGTGTTCAATTATTAAAATTTTTTTTTCCTAGTTGACCATTATATAGTGTTAAATCCTCTTAGTCCTAGAAGAATTGACATTTTTATTAATACAAATTGAATTATTAAATTAATTTTTTTATTATTATTAATTATTGTTAATTTTGGTTGACTTAAAAGTACTTTGTGCTTAGTCCCAAATATATTGCCATATTTAATATTGGTAATTAATTGATTGAATTAACTTGATTGTTATTCACAATTTAACCTTGCAATCCATTATTTTTTTAAAAAATTAATTTTTTATAATAATTACTTTATATTGAAAATTTTTTTTTTCTATAATTTAATTAATAAAAATTTTTTTTTATTATTTGGAGCAATTATTGACTAACCTTTATTATTTTTTTTTAATAAATAATAAGTAAATTAAAATCTTCCCACTAGTATGTCCAACAATTTGGCAGAAAAAATGGATAACATGCAAGTGGATGAAATAGAAATTGACTATGATGCTGACACTGTAAGTTCTTCTAAAGTTGGTCATAAAAAATCTTATGCTAACACAAAGAATTCACATACTGCAGGATGTGGAAATGACAGGAAATGCAAACAAACCAAACCCCCTTCCCCCAGTACCACAGAAGGAAGTAAAGCCTCTAGTGCCTCAAGAAGGTCTTCCAAAAGGCTTCAAAATAAAAAAGCTTCCTCTGCCACAACAAATCAGCAACCTATCCAGTCATATAAAAGAGTTGAAGACAGAAAATATGACGTACAAAGCAAAGGTAGACACATTGTGGGATCAGGTCCAAGAACTCAGGAACCAGATTCAGGCCCAGGCCCCTCCTCAGTTGCCTCCCAATCAGCCTCAGTTTCAGGCTCAACCTTCACAGCCACCCAGCTCAACCATCCAAAATCCAAATACTATGGAAGTAGAGCAATGGAAATGGGATTATCTAATGAGTCACTACCAACAGAATGTGCAACACCCTCCTCATAATCAGCCTGGCCCATCCAGAACACCCAATTTCCATCCACCTCCTCATCCCTACCAACAAGGCAGGAGAAAGAAGGCCCAAGCACAATCCCAAACCCAGTCCCAGGGGAAGTTTCCTCCTCTGCCATGGTAAGTAATTTGGTTGATAGTCACTTGGGTATGTTTTCTAATAAATCTTCTTCTGCAGGTAATATTATTGAACATGGTGAAAGAACAGTTAAACCTGTTAAAAGACAGCTTCCTGTAACTAGTAGCCCTATTGATGTAATTAGCAAATTGTCATTTGATGAACCTTTACATTTAACTTCTACATCTTTAATTAATCCTTTTCTTGCAACTAAAAATGATTCTGTTCCCCCTGAAATCTATACCTTAATTGAAAAAACTTCTGAGGAAATATTGAAAGATACCCTTGATTTTAATATTGTGAAAGACAAACATGTGAGAGATGTGTTAATCCATGAAAATGATAGATTAAATAATTTACACTTGCAATGTAAAGCGAGTTCTTCTGTACAAGATACAGCTTGTTTAAAAATCAAAGAAACCTCGAATATTGTTCTTAGTCAACAAAAACAAATAAGAAGTGACCATAGATCTATCTCAGATAGAAATATCAGTCTACATAGGACCTTGAGTGAATTTAAACCCCTTATTGAGGAAAATTATTCATTCAAGAATGAAATAAAATCTCTGCAAAATGAGTTTAAGAAGCTAAAAAATGATTTCCATGCACTAAGTACCAAACACTCAGTTTCTGAGGACAGAAATGTTCTATCTCTTGCAAAAGTAAATGACCAGATGTCTGAAATTCCAAGAATAAGAAACTATGTGTCTGACCTACAGGAAAAGTTCTCAACCTTAACCATCAATAATGAATTAAATGAGATTTCTGTAAATAAGCTGCATAAAAATAAAGGGAAAAAACCTGAGCAAGGTTCATCCTTTCTTCCTCATATTTCAACCATTAAACAAACTGACAATGAGTCTGTAAAATCTTTTGCTACTAGCAAAAAATCTTGTGATGGTCATGCACCAGCTGTTTCTGTAAATAATGAAATTTCTGAACACCTGGCTAAACTTCAGGAATTATTAATAATGAATAATTCAAACCAAAAAGTTGACCATCCCAGTAGTCAGAAAAATTGGCCTAAGTTAGACCAATATCCTACCTTTGATGGTTATTCTTCCTCTGATTGGCAACACTTTATCCAAAGAATTGATAATTTAAAGAGATCTTATAAACTACCTGATGAGGAAATTGTTTCTAAGCTAATTTCTTTATTTTCCAATGTAGCCTTGATGTGGTATGAATCTCTCCTTTTAGATAACAATCATTATACATGGAATGATTGGAAATCCTTGATTGAAAATCAGTTTGGTGGTTCAAAATTCAGGTAAGCTCAGCAGAGACTGTATGAGAATACTAGATATGTATCCTCCTCTGTTGAAAAGCCCATTGTTTTTCTGATGAAAATAACTAAAATCCTTAGAGCAATTGATCCAAAGATGGATTATGATATTTGGAGAGATAAAATCTTGTATAAATTACCAAATTCTCTTAGGGATTTGATTGTTGCTAGAACTGAGCATGTAAGGGAAAATTCTTCTTTCATTAATATCTGTAATGAAGTACTACTCAACCATAGATATGAACCAAAGAATTACCTTAGTAAATCTTATAATGATCAGAATAAACCTTCTATAAAGCTCCCAGAAAAATCTGGTAAACCCTCTGCCCCAGTTGCACCTAAAAAATATGCAACAAATACTTGTTATAAATGTAACAAACCGTGGCAGAAGGGTCATGTTTGTGACAAGAAAATTCATCTTGTTGAACAAAATTAAGACACTGATGAAGTTGAACTTGATGTCAATAATTCTTCCAGTGACTGTGAAAGTAATATCTCCTATGACAATGAATCTGTTAAAGATGTTTTAATGTTGGAACATGATGTCCATTATTTAAATAATATATCTGAAGATTGTGTATTGAATTTATCTTCAGTAGAAAATGCTGAGATAATTAAAGATATTACTAACAATTCTATTTCTATATCACCTTTAAAGGCACCTGTTATCATTAATGGTAAAAATGTTGATGTAGTTCTTGATTCTGGTGGTGGAGGAAGTGTAGTATCTGAAAAAGCTTTGGCTTCAGTGGATAAGGAATATTTGAGTAAATTATTACCTATAACTTCTGAAAAATGGAGAGTGTATGGTTCTACCTTATTTCCTATTGGCAAATACAAAACCTCTGTATTCTTCAAATATAATGGTGGTTTTGTCAGAGCTATTTGTGAGTTTGTTGTCATGAAAAATGATAATTTGAGCAATTGGTTTATTATGGAAAATGATATTTTAACCATGTTTGGTGTGAAACTGGACCCAGAAAATAATTGCTTTACCTTAGGAATGAATGGGAAAAGAAAATTCAAAATTTCTTCTCCTAGAACTTCTGGGCATTTGTTGAAATCTTGTAACTCACTGATCCAATGTAAAGGTAGAACAACAACTGAAATGAATGATTTATTACATGAAATAAATACCGCTTCTTTTGGTGATCAGTTGACTAGTGAACAAAAGGATTCTATTTTTGCCTCTATTACCTCTTTCCCTATGGCTTTTGCTCATGGTTCTCATGTCTTGGGAATTGTTCAGGAAGAGATGAAAATTACCTTATCCTGTAATTTGAGTGATATTCCTCCTTCCCTTAAGAAAAAACCATATCCTGCTTCTCCATCAAAAAGAAAAGATATTGAAGATAATATTGAAACATTATTGAAAATGAATATCATTGAGAAAGTGGATGTCACCCCCAAATATTGTGTCATCTCCCCAGTCTTGATTTCATATGAAAAAGATAAAGCTAGATTATGTGGAGATTACAGAGCTTTAAATACTTATACTGTTGATGATATTTATCCTTTACCCAGAATTAATTCAATACATGCTACCTTGCAAGGTGCAAAATTTATTAGTTGTCTGGATGGTAATAAAGGTTATCATCAAGTTCCAGTTGAGAAAAATTCTCAAACTTTTTTGCTTATTGCTACTCATATGGGAATATATAAGTATGTTAGGATGCCATTTGGCCCTAAAAATGCTCCTTCAGTTTTCCAGAAAGTCATGGATAACACTTTCCATCAAGAAATTATTGAAGGTTGGCTCATGGTTTATATTGATGATATTATTGTTTTTTCTAAAACTTTTGATGAACATATGATTCACTTGAATAGAGTTTTCCAAAAAATGGATGAAATCAATATGAACTTATCTTTAAAAAAGTGTAAATTTGGTTTTCAATCTTTGAAAGTCCTTGGCCATGTTGTGTCAGGCTTACAAATTTGTGTCGACCATAATAAAGTTGCTGCCATTCAAAATGTGAAAGCACCAACTTCTGTAAGAGAAATCCAAAGTTTTTTGGGTATGTGTGGCTATTATAGACAATATATTAAAAATTATCAGGTCATAGCCTTGCCTCTTACAAAACTGACCAGAAAAGATGTTGCTTTTCTCTGGAATAATGACTGTCAGAAAGCTTTTGATACATTAAAAAGTTGCTTAATGACAGCCCCTATATTGGCTCTTCCAGATTTTAACAAGCCATTTGTCCTTTATACAGATGCTAGCTTTATTGGTCTGGGTGCTGCCCTTCACCAAAAGCAAATTATTAATGATAAATCCTCAGAGGTTGTAATTTGTTATATTTCAAGAACCTTAAGAAATAGTGAATTGAAATATGGTGCCAGTCAATTGGAGTGCTTAGCAGTTGTTTGGGCTCTTGAGAAACTTCATTACTATTTGGATGACCAAAAATTTGAGTTGGTAACTGACTGTAGTGCTGTGAAGTCTCTCTTAAACCTCAAGACACCTAACAGACATATGTTCAGGTGGCAACTTGCTGTTCAAGAATACAGAGGAAGGATGAAAATTATCCATAGAGCTGGAAATGTTCACTCTAATGTTGATATGCTCTCCAGATTGCCTCTGCCAAATAATGACTCCAATCCTGCTTATGTACCTGAAGATGATACTGTTCATATCCATGGTATATTTATAGTTGATATGGAAGAGGAGTTATTACAGTTAATACTGGATTCATATGATAAAGATTCTGATTTAAATAAATTGGTTACTATTTTAAATGATCCTAAGAATGCTTCAATTCAAGCATTAATAAAAACTCTTCCTGCAAATTACCAAAATGCTTTAAATAAAGGAAAGTTCTCTATTGAAGATGGTTATGTATATTATAGAAGGAAGCTTACCAATGTAATTGTTATTCCTCCTTCAATGAAAGAAACTATCCTCAAACTTTGTCATGATGACATATTAGCTGGTCATTTTGATCTTGAAAAAACATTGATTAGAATCAAAAACACTGCATGGTGGGCTAATATGTCTGAAGACACAAAATTATATGTTGAATCTTGTGATTCCTGCCAAAAATCTAAAAGGTTAACAGGTAAGAGAGCAGGGTTATTACAACATATTGAAGCTCCGAGTGCTCCCTGGCAAATCATTAATATGGATTTTGTCACTGGTCTTCCTGTTGCAGGTAAAGACAGCTTTAACTCTTGTTGGGTAATAGTTGATAGATTCACAAAAATGTGCAAATTTATTCCAACCCACAAAGATGTATCCACCAAAGAATTAGCTTTCTTATGGTGGTCTTACATGTTTAATATTATTGGTTTTCCAAAAGCCATTATCTCTGATAGGGATCCAAAATTCACATCTGAGTTTTGGACCTCTTTGATGGATATTTGTGGCTGTGAGTTAAAATTGTCTACAGCTCACCATCCTCAGACTGATGGTCTAGCTGAAAGAATGATTCAAACTCTGGAAGATATGATTAGAAGGTATTGTGCCTTTGGTTTAGAATATAAAGACAATGACAGATTTACTCATGATTGGGTCACTCTTTTGCCTTGTCTTAAATTTGCATATAATAGCACTGTTCATTCTGTCACTGAGAAAAAGCCTTTTGAGCTTTGGTTAGGTTATGTCCCAAACACTCCTGCTCAGATTCTCAATAATAAATTACCTAAGTTGGAACTACACCCTGGTGTAAAATCTTTTATGCAAATGCAACAGCTATGCAGAAAACATGCTCAGAGTTGTATTGATAAAGCATTTGAATATGAAAAGAAAAGATGGGATAAATCCCATAAAGAATACACATTTAACAAGGGTGATGAAGTGTTGATCTCTACTGTCCATTTCAATTTACAAGGTAACCACAAATTAAAAGATCCTTTTGTAGGACCATTTGTTGTTAAAAGAATGGTTGGTGATAATGCAGTAGAAGTTGTATTGTATTCTCCATATGATAGGAAACATCCTGTCTTTCCCATTTCTTTGCTTAAGCCTTATACTTCCAACAGTGACTTATTTCCAAAAAGAAGAGGAAGACCTAAAAAGAACCCTCAGGAAGTCACAGAAACAGCAGAAATTGATAAAATTCTCAATGATAGAATTATCACTTCTGAAAGAGGTACTGAATATTTATTGAGATATAAGAACAAATCATCTGAACATGATGCATGGATACCTGGCAAGGAAATTTCAAATCTGCCTACTCTGTTGAAAAAATACAAGAAGAAAAAATCTTAGCATTTTTTTTATTGTTTTTTTTAGAGTGAGGGAGTGTCAGCCAGGCTATTCCAGGAGTCCAGTAAATGATATGTAACTTATAAAACCTGAAAGAGTGGGTAAGAATTGTATTTAATGAATATAACTTAATATTTTATTGCATAATAAAATTATATAAGTATTTTATTATATACAAG
Source organism: Hemileia vastatrix (assembly GCA_030280995.1). Taxonomy (NCBI): domain Eukaryota; kingdom Fungi; phylum Basidiomycota; class Pucciniomycetes; order Pucciniales; family Zaghouaniaceae; genus Hemileia; species Hemileia vastatrix. The sequence continues at coordinate 17,584,627 of JASXTE010000015.1, forward strand.
TATTACATTAAATTTATTGGTTATATAAATGTTTATATACAGTTAAATTGAACATAATATAATATATTCTACAAATAATGGCGCATTTATATGTATTTAATAATTATAAATTTATATTTAATTAATTGAAAAAACATATATTATAATTATAAGTGTAAAATTGACTTATAATATATTTAAATTAATTATTTAAATTTATATATTAAATAACACCTTTCATATAATACTAAACAATAATTAATGACGTTTCTTTTGACCCTTAATTGTGTCAGGAAAAACCAATTAATTAATTTATACTAAATTTAGATTAATTACATGTTTTGTTGCGTCAAAGTATTTTTTTGTTTCACTTAAAAATATCCTTAAATCAGACTGTACCATCTGTTGGGAATTATTTTTCTCATAGTTCCTATGTTCCAATCTTGTTTAGTTATTCACTATTTTTACTTACTGATTTGGGAATTAATGGCGGGGAAATTGGATTCTTAATTGGAGTTTTAATTATTTGTTTCATGTTTTTCTCTACATTGTTATGTTTCATTTACTCTTTGATATATTTGTTTTATTCTATTCTAATCATTGTATTTACAAATATAGTAGCGCTTCAGAGGACCCATTGCCTATAAAAGGGCCTTGGATAATCCCCTGTAGACTCATCACTTATTATACACTCAACAAATTAAATACTATTTTATTACGTTTATATTTTTTTTATTAGTAATACAATTCTAATTAAAAGTCTATATAACAAATTAAAGGTTGCTTTAAGTCTGATAGTAATTAAAGTGTTTGCCGCGCAGAACCCTTACATTAAATAGTATTATTATTAATAAATTCTAAGTTTTTGTCATCTCTCCAAGTTGCTCGCCGTTGTTTCCCTCTTAAATAAATTAAATATATTATTGCCATTTATTTCTTATATATTCCCTTGTCCTTCTCCTTCTCTCCTCCTTTTCTCCTATTTTTCTTACCTTCTTCTAGACGACTGACCGACAGAAACCCAAACTTACATTTCTTTAATGCAATTGTCATATTAATGTCATCCATCTTTTGAAATACTCTTTTCAGATGAGTTAAATGTTCATCATATGTTTTTGAGAACACTATGATGTAATCAATATAAACTAAAAGCAATCCTTCAATCATTTCCTGATGAAAAACACTATCCATCAATTTTTGGAAGACTGAAGGCACATTCTTTAGGCTAAAAGGCATTCTCACATATTTATATATCCCCATGTGTGTGGTTATGAGTAAAAAATTTTGAGAATTCTTCTCCAACTGGATCTGGTGGTCACCTTTGTTTCCAACCAGACAGGAAATATATTTTTCACCTTGTAAGGTATCATGGATAGAAGCTATACTTGGTAGAGGATATATATCATCTACAGTGAATGTATTCAGAGCTCTTTAATCAAAACATAATCTTGCCTTATCTTTTTCATAAGAGATAAAAAGTGGTGAAATAATACAATAATTAGGTGTTATGTCCACTTTTTCAACAATACCCATTTCTAACAACATTTTAATGTTGTCTACAATGTCTTTCCTTTTTGCAGCAGAAGCTGGGTAAGGTTTCTTTTTTAAGCTGCCAGGAATATTATCCAAATCACAACTTAAAGAGCTATTTACTCACAGTCTTTTACCAATCCTAGTTCATTTGAACCATGAGCAAATGCCATAGGATAAGATTTTATCAATCTCAAAATATTTTTCTCTTCAACTTTTGAGAGTTGAGGACTGAAAGAGGCTTTTGGGATTTCATTTTCTAATTCTACCACTTCAGAGGTGGTTCTTCCACCTTGAAGTTTTTCTTCTTTAGTAGAAATGGAATAAACTGAATTCTCAGAGCAAATTTTGAATTTTCTTTTCCCATTTACGCCTATAGTGAAGCAACTATTTTCAGGATCTATTTTGATGCCAAATTTGGTCAATAAGTCATTGCCAATAATAAACCAATCACTACAATTATTATTATCCATTACCACAAATTCACACACTGCTCTTACATATACATTATTATATTTAAAGAATAAATCAGTTTTGTACTTGCCAATTGGATTTAATACTGAACCAAAACACCTCCAGTTTTTTGTCTGTACAGGTTCTAGTTTTTCTTTATACTTACTATCAAGTTTCATTAATGTGTTAATAGCAACTACACTACCTACAGCCCCAGTGTCAAGAATAGCATTCATTTATTTTCCACATATAATAACAGGTGCTCTAATAGGTGTTATTTTGTAAGTATCATGAGATACATCTTTAATAATTTCAGCTTCTTCAATGGAAGTTAAAGATGTATCTGTATGAGGTATTGAATCATTCAGGAACATAATATCCTGTTCTAATACATATATCTCATTTTTATTATCACTGTAAGAAATGTTACTTCTACAATCCTCACAAGATTCTTCCTTTTCATCTTCATGATTACTTGGTTCAGAATCTTGTGAGTTTTCAATAACATTTATTTTTTTCTTACAAGTATGACCTTTAGCCCAAGGCTCATTACATTTTTAACAAGTGTTATTTTCTTGTCTTTTAGGGACAAGGGGAGCTGAAGGTTTTCTCTTCTCCACTGGTAACTTATTTGTAGTATGTCTCACTACCTCAATCCTTTGCTTGTAATTATTATACCTGGTTTCATACTTGTGGTTCAATAATATTTCATTGCATATATTAATAAACCCAGAAGTATCTCTGATGGTTTCAGTTCTAGCTACAATAATGTCTCTGACTGATATAGGCAATTTATATATTATTATTTCACTACCTCAATCCTTTGCTTGTAATTATTATACCTGGTTTCATACTTGTGGTTCAATAATATTTCATTGCATATATTAATAAACCCAGAAGTATCTCTGATGGTTTCAGTTCTAGCTACAATAATGTCTCTGACTGATATAGGCAATTTATATATTATTATTTCTTTCCACTCATCATAATCCATTTTTGGGTCCATGGCTTTCATAATTTTTATTAAATTCATTTAAAATACCATGGGTTTATCTCCAGCATTTGGATTATATCTGGTTTTCTCATACAATCTTTGTTGAGTGATTCTAAATTTTGGGCCACCAAATTGCCTTTCAATTAGTGCCTTCCAATCATTCCAAGAGTAGTTAATTCCCTCACTCAATACATATTCAAACCATAATAAGGCCACATCTGTAAATAAAGATATTAATTTTGATGTAATTTCTTCAAGTTATCAATTCTCTGAATGAATTGTTGCCAATCAGACTTTGAATCCGTGCCAAAAGAAGGGTACTGATCTAACTTAGTCCAGTTTATTTGGTTAGTTTTTGCTTCCCTAACCTGAGGAATATTAAGTAATTCACTTACTTTAGAAAGATGATCACTTATTTAATCCTTTACTGATTTTATATTCTCAGAGCCCATGACACTATTTTCATTTTCAATCATTGGTTTATTATCTGAGTGTTTCATAAAGACTGGTACTCTTTCCACATAGGGGGTATTCTCTTTTACTTTATCAGTATTTTTCAAAATGTTGGCTATTTCAATTTCTACTCTTTTTAACCTATCTTTTATTACAGGTACATGTGTTAAGGTATCATTCACATTTTAAAAAGACAATTTTACACATCCCTCTATGGTAGCCATAATATTCTGAGAATTTTCTAATTTATTTTGTAAATTCTTAATCTCAGAATTAAATCTTTTATTTTTATTGGTTAATTCATTATTTGAATTTTCAATAATTTTTAACCTATTGACTGTGGTACTCAATGATTGTGTGAGGTTTAATAATAAAATTTCTGTATTATTGTTTGACTCTCTATAAATTCTTCGAATTTTTCAATTCTTAATAATAATTTGCTAATAATTTTTGATTCCATTGGATTTTTTTTAAAAAAATATTCAATTTTTTCTGTGTCCAATTCAGAAGACTCATCATCAGGCTCAAGATTTACTTCATTTGGTTCCATTATAATGTGACTAGTATTATCCTGGTGATCAATAAAGTGGTCAGTATTGTCTAGTATACAAGTATGATATAATAGTGTTTATTTATGGTCCTACTACTTATTGATAAATGATTTAGTGATTAAACCTCAGGGGAAGACTAATAAAATAGTTACACTCAAATAAAACTCACAATACTTGGATTTAAACGCGTGCTAGTGGTGGAAAATAGATGAATAAAATATAGTTATAGCTTATATAAAGATAATTATCAATTTATAATGGCTTTTACAATATATTTCTGAATGCTAATAATTGTATAGTAGTGTTTGTTTTGAATTGTAGTAAGTGAATGATGATAAATAACCGTCAAAATCCCTCATTACTTATACCCTGTCACACGCCACGTGACACTCAAGGCAAATATAGCTCATTAAGTCAATAATAAAAGGCTCAAATCCATACTCAAAGCGCAGAAAGCAATTCTCCATAGCAACTGCAACTTTCCTTTGTGTACTCACCATTCAACCGCGCTAGCCTAAACTTTAAATCTAAATTATTCAATCTCTCAATATTGTGTCTTAGTCTTTTTCTCAATAGGCAACGCACAGTGCAATAGTTAATATAATAGTACATTAAAAGGTTTATGAAATGTCTGTGGGTTATTAAGGGGTAGTGAGCATGGACGGAATGGTTAGTGGAGGATTAAGGGGTTAACAGATGTTAGTGAGGAGGGTCCAGGTGTAACGGATGTATTTTAATGGTCTGTGGTGTGCGGAATAGTGGATGGGTATGAGGTCAATGCAAGGAGGAGTAAAGGATATAAAAGGGGTTGGGTTTTTGGTTCGATATTCTTGAGAATTAAATTATAAAACATATTTAGAGTTAATAGTGGTAAAATCTTTTAAGTTAAATCATTATTACTGTATCTTTCTTTATTTTCTCAATAATCATTTCTAAATCCTCGAAGGAGGCGGCATTGACAATCTTATCCATTTCGCCGCTTAAGTCTTCAATAAATCTCATTCGTCGAACTGGGCAAGGCTTCTTCGACCATACCTGATCGAGGGTTTCTTCATTCTCCTCCCTCGAGGTAATTACCGGTAATCTATCTTTGACAGACACCTCCACTTCCACAGAAGTGGGTTCCACATTGGTTGCTTCTGCATTTGAATCTTCCGCCGTAGGGACTTCTGTGATGATGTCTGAATTCTATAAACAAGATCATCAGTCACTAGATTACTAAAATATCAGGGAATGGACTTACTTCAAAAAAAGGGTCTGCTTCTAAAAATAATTTTGGAGTAACCTCCACTGCCACTTTCTTCTCCTCTTTTTCATCCTCGATGACCACCCGTTGCTTCTTCGGGGTCTGTCTTGAGATGGAGACTTCCTCTTCCTCTTCAACTAACTCATCGATTTCATCTTCGACCACTTGCTTCTTGCTCGTAGCCCGAGTCACCCATGTTGCTAAATCAGCTTCAGCTTCTTCCTCATTTTCTCCCACCGATTGATCATCCCCAAATGTCTTCAACTACTTCCTTTGTCTTGGGAATCACCCAATATTTTGTCTTAGTAAACCGACTCTCAATGTCGGCGTTCTTTGACAAGGCGTCACACGACACCCTTCTCCATCGGCAAAATTGGCACTTCTGGCTAGGACCTCGTGTGGCCGTGCTTTCTACGCAAAAGTATTCCATCAACTCGCAGGCCGTGCAAGTCTTGGAATATTTTCGTGTAATGATGCCCCCATCCCCTTTAGGGTGTGGAGGCGTGGGAGTTGGAGTAGGGAAATCAGTCATAATAAATTAAAGAATAATTAAAATAAGGAGGGAAGAGAAATCAGTGTGGGAAGTATGTTTTACGCTCAACGGAGCTCGCGTTCTTATACCCGGGCATCTGTCACGCACCACGTGACACTCGAAGCAAAAGTAGCTCATTAAGTCAATAATAAGAGGCTCAAATCCATACTCAAAGCGCAGAAAGCAATTCTCCATAGCAACTGAAACTTTCCTTTGTGTACTTGCTATTCAACTGCGCTAGCCTAAACTTTAAATCTAAATTAGTCAATCTCTCAATATTGTGTCTTAGTCTTTTTCTCAATAGGCAACGCACAGTGCAATAGTTAATATAATAGTACATTAAAAGGTTTATGAAATGTCTGTGGGTTATTAAGGGGTAGTGAGCATGGACGGAATGGTTAGTGGAGGATTAAGGGGTTAACAGATGTTAGTGAGGAGGGTCCAGGTGTAAAAGATGTATTTTAATGGTCTGTAGTGTGCAGAATAGTGGATGGGTATGAGGTCAATGCAAGGAGGAGTAAAGGATATAAAAGGGGTTGGGTTTTTGGTTCGATATTCTTGAGAATTAAATTATAAAACATATTTAGAGTTAATAGTGGTAAAATCTTTTAAGTTAAATCATTATTATTGTATCTTTATTTATTTTCTCAATAATCATTTCTAAATCCTAAATCTTTGATTGTTGAGTTTCCAACCCTTTGTGAGATGTTAAGAATTTTAATATTACTTTTCAATTATATTAGAATCCTTCTCGAACATAACTTGAAGCAGTAGTTCTTCCTTTGAGTCATCTTCGAATCACTTCCTTGAATCATTCCTCTGCTTCAAAGAAGTCTCTAAACTCCTCATCTCACATACAGGAACATCCTTGACCTTGTGCGTAGGTTGTCCGGTGACATACCCAAATCCACTGGAGTGCACAGACCTTCAATCCAGATGATATTACTGCTATCCCCGGCAATTACAGCACTGTGAGGGCCCATCACCTCCCCATAGTGTCCACTTCAAGCAGATTCAACACCCAGACCTCCAGTAAGGACCCTCCATCACAATTAATGATAACACAGATCTATACCACAAATAAAAAATCCAGATAAAAGCGGATACCATAAAGAAACAGGTAAAATAAGAAATCAAAAAGAGATTTAATGAAACCCAAAGCATATAAAGGAAACGAATAAAATGTCCAAGCTCCCAATAACATCCCCAAGCATCCACATTAACCCAGAAATGACCTTCCAACCCATAAATCCGTGAATAACCATCTAAGGAAGTAAATTAAGTTGTCCAAACTGAGTGTATGCGCCTGATATAGATGTATATGCTTCTTTAGGCGTTGTGAGTCCACTGATTTCGTCCATATGACCTAAAATAAGCAGAAAAACAAAGGTTATAGGCTATTAAGGGGCTAAAACCCACTTATATACCTAAATATACATAATATACTGCATATTTCACTGAATATGAGATTTATGTATACATATAAGCTTATGTATGCCGATAATTACTTCATATCACTTAAGATAAGTATATTATGACTCCATTAACACCTTAATAAGTATTATTAGGCTAGGGATAAGCTATTTAAACTACTATAATTTATATAATAGAATAATAATTATATATATATATAATATAATAATATATATTATTATTTTAACCTTATTTTTAAGATATAAGCTTAATTTACTTAAGGTTATCTTATTTTAAGCATAAGGAATACTCAGTCCTAGGGATATCTAGGCCGACACTCCCTCACCCAAAAAAAACAATAAAAAAATGTTAAGACATTTTAATTAAAAGTAAGGAGTGAAATAGAAAAATAAAAAATATTTTTTATAATACATATATTGAATAAACAGTATTATTTTGATTTAAATTTTTTCAAGAGATTTTTAAGATCAGAGATTTCATTTTCTGGAATTCACTGGTCATATTCACTTGATTTATTTTTAAATCTTAATAGATACTCAACTCCCTTTTCTTTAGTAAGGTGTCTCTTTTTAAGTATCTTTTCAATTTCTGCCTTCTCAACTATTTCTTCAGGTTGCTGTTTATGCCTTCCTGATCTTCTTGGAAATAGAGCAGTATCATTAGAATGATATGGTTTTATAAGAGAAATAGGAATTACTGGATGTTTTCTATCATATGGTGCATATAGAATAACCTCAACAGCATTATTACCAACCATCTTTTTAACTACAAATGGACCAATAAATGGATCCTTCAATTTAACATTACCATTTAAATTTAAATGTAGTGTTGAAATAAGGACTTCATCACCCTCTTTGAACATTTGATCTTTATGGTTTTTATCCCATCTTTTCTTTTCATACTCAAACGCCTTATTTATACATTCTTGAGAATGTTTTCTTCATAATTCTTGCATCTGAAGAAAATATTTAGTACCTGGATGGATATCCAATCTAGGTAGCTTATTAAGAGTTTTAGCAGGGGTATTAGGTACATAACTCAACCATAACTCAAATGGATTTTTTCCAGTGACAGAATGTACTGTACTATGGTATGCAAATTCTAACCTGGGATAAGGATTACCCAATCATGCGTGAATTTGTCATTGTCTTTAAAATTAATACCAAAAGCACAATATCTTCTTATCATATCTTCTAAAGTTTGTATCATTCTTTCTGCTAGCCCATCAGTTTGTGGATGGTGTGCTGTAGAAAGTTTTAATTGAAACCCTGAAACATCCATAAGTGATGTCCAGAACTCAGAAGTAAATTTAGGATCTCTGTCAGAAACTATTGCTTTGGCAAAACCTGCTATATTTAACATTTGTATCCACCATAAAAAAGCTAAGTCCTTTGCAGAAACCTCTTTGTGGGTAGGAATAAATTTACACATCTTTGTAAATCTATCTACAATTACCCAGCAGGAGTTATAACTCTTATGCCCTGCTATTTGCAAACCTGTTACAAAGTCCATGTTAATTATTTCCCATGGAGCTTTTGGTTTCTCAATTTGTTGTAATAAACCAGCTCTTTTGCCTGTTAATCTTTTAGATTTTTGACAAGAGTCACATGTCTCAACATATTTCTGAACATCATCAGACATGTTAATCCACCAAGCTGTGTTTTTTACTCTGGTTAATGTTTTATGGTAGTCAAAATGACCTGCCAATATATCATCATGACATATACTTAACATTAACTCCTTCATTGAAGGGGGAATCACAATTACATTACTTAATTTTTTCCTGTAATATAGAAAACCATCCTCAATGGAAAATTTTCCTTTTTCTAATGCCTCTTTATAATTATTTGGTAATTTTTTTATTAAAACATACATTGAAGCATTAGATGGATCATTTAATATTGTAGTGAGTTTACTCAAGTCAGGATCTGAATCATAATTATCAAGAATTGATTGCATAAATTCATCCTCAAGATCTACAATATAAATGCCATAAATGTTAATAATCTCTTACTCAGGAACATAAGCAGGATTATCATCATTATTAGGCAGAGGTACTCTAGATAACAGATCTACATTAGAGTGCAAGGTTCCCGCTCTATGTGTAATAGTCATCTGTCCTCTGTATTCTTGTACAGCTAATTGCCATCTAAACATGTGTCTATTAGGAGTTTTCATATTTAAGAGTGACTTAACTGCACTACAGTCAGTTATTAACTCAAATTTTTGGTCTTCAAGGTAATAATGTAGCTTCTCAAGAGCCCATACTACTGCCAAACATTCAAGTTGAGTAGCACCATATTTCAATTCACTACTTCTTAGAGTAGCACTGTGAGGGCCCATCACCTCCCAGTGGCGTCCAATTCAAGAAGATTCAACACCCAGACCTCCAGTAAGGACCCTCCATCACCATTAATGATAACACAGATCTATACCACAAATAGAAAATCCAGATAAAAGCAGATACCATAAAGAAACAGGTAAAATAAGCAATCAAAAAGAGATTTAATGAAACCCAAAGCATATAAAGGAAACAAATAAAATGTTCAAGCCCCCAATAACATCCCCAAGCATCCACATTAACCCAGAAATGACCTTCCAACCCATAAATCAGTGAATATATTAACCATCCAAGGAAGTAAATTAAGTTGTCCAAACTGAGTGTATGCGCCTGATATAGATGTATATGCTTCTGTAGGCATTGTGAGTCCACTGATTTCGTCCATATGACCTAAAATAAGCAGAAAAACAAAGGTTATAGGCTATTAAGGGGCTAAAACCCACTTATATACCTAAATATACATAATATACTGCATATTTCACTTAATATGAGATTTATGTATACATATAAGCTTATGTATGTCAATAATTACTTCATATCACTTAAGATAAGTATATTATGACTCCATTAACACCTTAATAAGTATTATTAGGCTAGGGATAAGCTATTTAAACTACTATAATTTATATAATAGAATAATAATTATATATATATATAATATAATAATATACATTATTATTTTAACCTTATTTTTAAGATATAAGCTTAATTTACTTAAGGTTATCTTATTTTAAGCATAAGAAATACTCAGTCCTTGGGATATCTAGGCTGAAAAAAGCTATGTAGATTGTCATCATGTAAAGACAAGTTTAACATGTTATTTTCAAATGAATAATTTTTAAATCCTTATCAATTATATCCAGTAACTCTCTATCAATCTCATTACCTATAAGTAATTCATTGTTAGTATTATATAGTTGATACTGAGAAGATGGATGACTTATCAAGGTCTTATTCCATTTCTCCTGCCTCTCCTTGCCTTCCCCCTGTAAGGGTGACTGCTGGGGCCATGCTGTTGAGGGTTGTTGTAGTTTTGGGCATACCACTCCCACTTCCATTTGCTTACAGTAATCTTTTGTTCCTCTTCTTGGGCTGGAGGTGTGGCTGTGGAATTGTTGGGTGCATCTGTTGTTGGTTGAACTTTTATTTCCACTAGAGCTTGGTTGACTTCTATGAGACCCTGAGCAGCTCTTTTCTCCAAATTGTTTATCTGGTCTACTATGTTGCTGACTCTTATTATTAGGGTGTTTAGAAGAGTGGATAGGGAGTGAATTTTATCTTGTAAAGTATTTTTTTGTTTTCTTTATTGATACTTGTTTTAAAAGCCTTTCTCTTTCCTCCAGAGACATCTGTAGGGTGTTTCTGTTTGTGGGAGAATTCCGAACCTCTATTTTAATGTCTTGTAACAGGTCTTTCAGCTCTACATCTTAAGTTATAAGGTTTTTCCTTATTTCAATATCATTGTTCTTTTCACACATTTTTACATGGAATTTAAATCAAAAAATTGAAGTTTGAGATATTGAAACTTCAAAAGGAGTTTTATTAGTATTAATCAATACTACTGAAGACAATTTTATTGCTTACTTGTAGGTATTAAGTGAATTTATTAGTTCCAAAAGTCAAATATGCTTTTATTTGGTCACTTGATTTAACTGGTCTACAATATGTAGCCATTGTAGACAATCCTATAGTACTATCTATAGGCCTTGACCAAGGGAGTTGGAGTAAAACCAGAAAGAATAACCCCTGTCCCTTTAGAAAAAAAAGTGAGATTTACCTGTTGCAGCAAATTGGAGATCTGTTTGCTAGACCCTCTAATTAAACACTCTTGACTTCTTTAAAAGTGAAGATAATAGTCCCAGACAGACTACCAGAAAGAGTTGAAATGAACAGTAATATATTCCAACAAAACACAAGCCAATGAGAGAGTGAGGAACAGAGAAGCAATGAGTGAAGAGATAAGATGATTCCCTAAAAATCTTCCCACACACGCATCATACAGCCAGTGCACAGACCACCCTGACCAATTCCCCACCCAAAATCCAGCTTTCCCAGCCTTTTTCATGCATAAAAGTGCATTTTAGTGCCTCCCCAGCTCCCAGGCGGGCAGGACGCTTGGGGGAGGGGGGGCCACTTCAAGGCCCTAAAACACCCATACAACCAGTAAAAACCCTAAAAACCCATAACTTCACTAATAAACAAGATAAACACACATAAGACATACCAAAATGAAAAGAAAATAAAGGAAAATAAGCTGAGACATAATAAGTGACCCTAGCTTAAGCCTAAATAAGCACCACTAATCAATAAACATCCGATAAATACCAATAACAACACCATAACTACCCTATAAAACAAGGTAACCACCCATAAGGGATACCAAAATGAAGAGAAAAGAAAGGGCATAAAGCTGAGAAATAATAAGTGACCCTAGCTTAAGCCTCCATAAACACTACTAAATATCACCTAAAGATGATAAAATCCACTAATAACACCCTACATACCAAATACCCCCAAATATGCACTCCAAAGGCCTACCCAGGTTTGGATCACCACACCGGGTTTTTATATTTATAAAAGAAAATTTGTCAGTAATATTCTTTCTAAATATTAAATGAGTGTTACAAACCAATAAAAAGGGATTAAGATTCCTGTTAAAAGAAAAGAATTAATCAGTTTTTATTATCTGGTTTATTATCTGCAAAGATCACAAAATTTATTGGTCTATTGACAGACTCTTACTAATAACAATTTTTATGTTTAATTAGTGGTAAAATTGTTGATTCAATATCACAATTTTATTATATAACAGGGCTTCTTTTTCTGAAATCACTATATAAGTGACCAAAACCTGTTGTAATTATCCAAATATTTCTATATGGATTTTATTTTACTTGCAGCCTCTTTTTGAATTTTTACTTAATGGAAGATAACCAATTGAATTTATGAGGAAAGGTCCCCAATTTTCAGGCTGAGATAAAGTACAGAGAGTTGAACTAGCTTGAATTTTCAGTTGTCTAGAAGATTTTAAATAGTCCTATATGAATACTGTAGTACAAATCCAATAAGTATTAAAATATAACTCAATATAAGGGTCTTAGTAATTTAAATCTCACTAATTATATATTGCTTACAATCTTTTAGTTGGTAGAAAAATAGATTTAATAATTCAGATACTATTCAAAGACTTTATAAGTGCTATTGATATTTATTTTAATTATGTTGGTTATATATTTTATTGTAATGATCAAGAATGTAGATAACGAGACCAAAAACTCCCTCCTTTTATACACAATAACTTCCCCAATGAACCCCTTGATTTACCAGCTATATACACTGTTAATGACGCCTCATTCCAACTAATAGACATGTCCAACAACATAAAGAGTTACCAGTAACATAATTATATTGATATTACCTGCCGAAATCCTTCAGTAATAGGGATAATCCATCAAAAATAAAGAATAAGCAAAAAAGAGAGTATATGCATGTAATACATTAAAATAAAACACTAAAAAGGGAGAATTAATACTAATTATTACTGAATATTAAGAGGTATTGACAGTAGAAATGATGGGGCTAATCATGACATTAACTACATGAAATCCCCATTCAAAAATAACCAAAATTGACTGAGAAACCACTTAAAAACCCAAAAAAGGGCATGAGATGTGTGGTAACTACATGCAGTCCTTGGAAGGCACTTGCATGGGTAAATACTTGACTAATTTAGTTAAATTGAAGAGTGTTAGTGAATTAAATTGCCAAGCTTGAGGTTATTAATGAAATTAGTGCGTAAAATAAGGGCCAATGCATTTATAATTAAACTAGGACACTAAATAAGCTCCTGTTGCCTATTTTAGCATGTTTCCCCACAGTGGGCGTAAAATGTGGGGTAATTAAAGTGTGAAAAGGCTAAATTTGCTAAAAATGAAGCTATTTACAAAGGAAAAATGCAGCCAGTTTGTGACCAGTACACAGAAGCCCTTTCTGGCATAAAAAACACCAAATTTTAAAAGTGTTATTTTTATGCATTTGAGCAGCCAAATAAAAAGTTCTAATTAAGAAAAATTGATCTGTAAAAGCACATTTTTAATATTATTTAATTTATAGTGCATATACTCAACGTTTAAGTGATTTAAAGCACATTTATTGATTTTTACAAAAAATAATGAAAACAACAGCTTTAAGTCTACTTAAAAATTATGTAGCCTTATAATTAAGGCTCTTAAGAATAACCTAAAATATTCCAACTTAATATTAAGTACATAATACTTATAAAAGGTGGATATATGCATGTATATAAGGTGTTATAGTGGCATATTTTGTGTTTTATCATAAATTTACTTATGTATACAATTTGTGTACTCTAATTTATTGCTTCCATGTATAGTCCATGTGTTTAAAATAACTTATAAGTACTTTTTACTAAGTTGTGGGGATATCCATGTTGACAATCCTTGCTGACACTCCCTCACTCTAAAAAAATATAAAAAATGCTAAGATTTTTTCAATTTATACTTTTTCAAAAGAGTAGAGATGTTAGAAATTTTTACCAGGTATCCAAGTATCATTCTCAGATGATTTATATTTATATCTCAATACATATATATTACCTTTTTCAGAAGTGATAATTCTATCATTGAGAATTTTATTGATTTCTGCAGTTTTTTTGACTTCCTGAGGATTTTTCTTAGGTATACCTTTTCTTTTAGAAAATAGGTCACTGTTAGAAGTATAAGGTTTAAGTAGGAAGATAGAGAAAACTGAATGTTTTCTATCATATGGAGAATAAAATACTGCTTCTACTGCATTATCACCAACCATTATTTTAACAACAAATGGTCCCACAAAAGGATCTTTTAGTTTGTTATTACCCTGTAAATTGAAGTGGACTGTAGATATCAGTACTTCATCACCCTTTTTAAATGTGTATTCCTTATGATATTTATCCAACCTTTTCTTTCATATTCAAATGTCTTATCATTACAACTTTGAGCATGGTTTCTGCATAGTTGTTGCATTTGCATAAAAGATTTTACACCAGGATGGAGTTCCAACTTTGGTAATGTATTATTGATAATTTAAGCAGGAGTGTTTAGGACATAAACTAGCAAGAGTTAAAAAGGCTCTCTTCAGTGACAGAGTGGACAGTGCTATTATAGGAAAATTTAAGGCCTTGTAATAAAGTGATGCACTCATGTGTAAATCAGTCATTATCTTTATATTCTACTCCAAAGGTACAATACCTTCTAATCATATCTTCTAGAGTTTGAATCTTTCTTTCAGCTAAGCCATGAGTTTGAGGATGGTGAGCAGTAGATAATTCTAACTCACAGCCACTTATATCCATATAAGACATCCAAAATTTAGTTGTAAATTTTGGGTCTCTGTCAGAGATAATGGCTTTTGGGAAGCTAATAACTTTAAACATGTATGGCCACCATAAGAAATCTAAATCATTGGTGGAAACATCTTTAAGGGTTGGAATAAATTTGCACATTTTGTTGTATCTATACACTATTACACAACAAGAATTATAACTTTCATTTCCTGCTACATGAAGATCAGTGACAAAATCCATATTAATGATTTACCATAGAGCATCAGGTGCTTCAATATTTTTCATTAAAGCTATCCTTTTTCCTGTTAATGTTTTATATTTTTGGCAAGAATCACAAGATTCAACATAAAATTTTGTGTCCTCAGACATATTAGCCCACCATGCAGTATTTTTAACTCTGACTATGGTTTTTTATAGATCAAAATGAACTTCCAATATATCATCATGACAAATTATTAAGATGGTTTCTTTTATGGAAGAAGGAATTACAATGACATTAGTAAGTTTTCTCCTGTAATAAATAAAACAATTATCAATTGAAAACTTTCCTTTATTCAAAGCATTCTGGTAATATGGGGAGAGAGTTTTTATTAATTCTTAAATTGAAGCATTCTTTGGATCATTTAAGATTTTGACTGACTTTTTTAAATCAGAATTATTTTCATATGAATCCAGAATAAATTTCAATAGCTCCTCTTCCATATCCATTATATATAAACCATGTATATGAATTGTGTAATCTTCAGGTAAATAATCTGGGTTGGATTAATCATTTGGCAGAGGTAACCTAGACAGGATATCTACATTGGAATGGAAATTTCCAGCCCTGTGAATAATTGTTACTCTACCCCTGTATTCTTGAACAGCTAGTTGTCACCTAAACATATGTCTGTATGGTTTTTTTAGGTTTAATAGGGATTTAGCTGCACTACAATCAGTAACAAGCTCAAATTTGTGTTCATCCAAGTAATAATGAAGTTTTTCCAAAGCCCATACAACTGCTAAACACTCTAATTGAGTGGCACCATATTTCAATTCACTATTTCTTAAGGTCCTTGAAATATAACAAATAACTACCTCTAAGTTTTAATCATTAATAACTTGTTTTTGGTGGAGAGCAGCTCCTAGTCCAACAAAACTTGCATCTGTGTAGAGTACAAAATGTTTACTGAAATCTGGGAGAGCAATAATTGGAGCAGAAATTAAACATTTTTTCAATGTATTAAATTCTCTTTGTGATTAATCATTCCAGATAAAAGAAAATTTTTTTTGGTTAATTTAGTAAGAGGTAAGGCTATGACTTGATAATTTTATATATTTTGTCTATAATAGCCACTCATTTCCAAAAAAAAATTGTATTTCTCTCAAAGATGTTGGTGCTTTCAAATTTTGAATTGCAGCAACATTGTTTTTATCTAAAAATATTTGTAAACCTGACACAACATTACCCTGGACTTTCAAGGATTGAAAACCAAATTTACACTTTTTCAAGGACAAGGTCTTTTTGATATTATCCATCTTCTGAAAAACTCTATTCAAGTTATTCAGGGGCTTATCAAAGATTTTATAAAAAACTATGACATCATAAATATAGACCATTAACCATCCTTCAATTATTTCATGATGAAAAGTATTACCCATTACTTTTTTAAAAAATGAAGGGGCATTGTTAGGGCAAAATGGCATTCTATAATACTTATATATTCCCATGTGTGTAGCAATTAGTAAGAAATTCTGAAAGATCTTTCAAACAGGAATTGGATGATAACCTTTATTACCATCTAGACAACTAATAAATTTTGAACCTTAAAAGGTAGCATGTTTTGAGTTCATTCTGAATGAAGCATAAATATCATCCACTGTATAATTATTCAATGCTCTAAAATTCCCACATAATCTAGCTTTTTCTTTTTCATAGAAGATTAAGACAGGGGAGATGAAACAGTGTTTTGCAGTAACATCAACCTTCTCAATAATTTTCATTTTCAAGAGAGTAGTGATATTATCCTCATTATCTTTTCTCTTTGTAGGGGAGGCAGGATATGGTTTTTTCTTAAGGCTGATAGGGATTTCATTCAAGTTAGAGTATAAAGAAATTTTTATTTCTTCCTTAACAACTCCAAATTCATGAGATCCATGGACAAAAGCCATAGGAAAAGATGTAATTAAGGCAATTATAGAATCTTTCAATCACCAGTTAAGTGATCACTAAATGAAGCAGTTTTTATTTCAGTTAATAAACTATCCATTTCTTCTGTTAATCTACCGTTACATTGAATCAATGAATTACAAGATTTAAAAAGGTGTGCAGAAGGCTTTTTAGAGGAAGAAATTTTAAATTTTCTTTTTACATTCTTGCCCAATGTGAAACAAATTTTTTAGGATCTAATTTGATACCAAACATGGTTAAAATGACATTTCCCATAATAAACCAATTTCTTAAGTTTTCATTTTTCATCACAACAAGTTCATAAACAGCTCTGACAAAAACACCATTATACTTAAAGAATACAGTGGTTTTGTATTTTCAAATGGGACATAAAACAGAACCATAACCTCTCCATTTTTCAGATGTCATCGGTAATAATTTACTATGATAATTTTCATCTACAGAAGCTAGTGCTTTCTCAGACACTACACTTCCTCCAGCACCAGTGTCAGAACAACCTCAAAATTTTTACCATTTATGATAAAAGATGCTCTCAAGGGAGATATTAATATAGAATCATCAGTAATATCTTTTATAATCTCAGCATTTTATACTGAAGATAAATCCAAGCTACAAACTTTTGATAAATTATCTAAATATTGGAGATTTAGTTCCAGCATTAGGACATCATTTAAAGAATCACTGTCATAAGTGATATTGCTATCACATTCACTAGAGGGATCATTAATGTCAACTGCAGGATTATTTTTTTCCTCAGTTTTTTCAACAAGGTGAATTTTCTTGTCACAAACATGTCCTTTCTGCCATGATTTGTTACATTTAAAACAATTATTTGTTGCATATTTTGTTGGTGCAACTGGGGAAGAGGGTCTTCCAGGTTTTTATGGGAGTTTTGATAACTGTCTCTGCTGATCATTTTAAGATTTTAATGTATAATTATTTGGTTCATATCTATTGTTGATTTATACTTCATTACAGATATTAATAAAAGAAGAATGTTCTCTTACATGCTCAGTTATAGATACAATCAGATCTCTGAGAGAATTTGGTAAGTTATAGAGAATTGTGTCTCTCCAAATATCATAATCCATTTTTGAATTTATAGCTCTAAGAATTTTGATTATTTTCATAAGGAAAACAATAGGTTTTTCAGAAGAGGAAGGCATATATTTAGCATACCCATATAATCTCTGTTGTTCCAACTTGAATTTTGAACCAGCAAATTTATTCTCAATTAATATCTTCCACTCATTCCATTTATAGTGATTTTTGTCCAATAAAAGAGATTCATACCACATCAGGGCTAAATTGGAAAATAAAAAAATTAATTTAGAATCAATTTCTTCATCTGCAAATTTATAAGAACTCTTTAAGTTATAAATTCTTTGAATAAAATGTTGCCAGTCAGATGAAGAATTGCCATCAAAGGTAGGGTATTGATCAAGTTTAGGCCAATTTTTATTGCTACTAGACTTGTCAACTTTGAGATTGGAAAAATTCATAGTAATCAAATCTTGAATCCTAGAAAGGTGTTCACAAATCTCATTATTTAAAGAAACAGCTGGTTCATCATGAATATTATATTTTCTGGTTGGTCACAAAGATTTCATAGACTCACTTTCAGATTGATTTATGGCCACATTAAAAGAGGCAACTCTTTGTTCAGGCTGTTTAACTTTATTTCTAGTAGTAGTATTTTTTACCACATTATAATGTTCATCAGTAATAACTGGTAATGTAGAAAAGTTTTCCTCAAGATTTGATAAATTTTTTCTTAACATAAGAATATAAGAAATTTGATTATTAACTTTTTCCAGAGAGAGAAAATTTCTGTCTTCCTCCACTGAGAATTTATTAATCAAGGCTTGGAAATCAATTTTCAATTTTTTTAATTCACTTTTTAAGGTCTTATTATCATTTTTCAATGATGTGTTTTTCATCTATGAGGGGATTAAATTCACTAATAAATTTATGCAGATGATGATTTTTATCTAAAAGCAATTTTTGAACATTTTTTATAATTTTTTGTTGAGCCAGTAAATGATTCAAAGTTTCTTTTAATTTAAAATAAGCTGTATCTTTTACAAAAGAACTCACTTTACAATGTAAATGCAAATTATTTAATCTGTCATTTTCATGCTTTAATAAATCTTTCAAAACTTTATCTTTTATTACTCTAAAATCAGGAGAATATTTTAAAATCTCTTCAGAAGTTTGTTCAAGTAAGACATAAAATTCAGGTGCAACAGAATAATTTTTAATTGCAAGAGAAGGATTTACTAAAGAAGTTGAAGTTAAATGTAAATTCTCATCAAATGACAATTTACTGATTACATCATTAGGACTACCCATAACAGGAATTTGTTTTTAAGAGGTTTTACAGTTCTCTCACTACTCTAAACAGTGTTACCTGTAGAGGAAGATGTAGTATTATACATACTAACATGCTTATCCAAAAGTTTACTTACCATGGAAGAGGAGGAAACTTCCCATGGGCCTGAGCCCTCTTTTTTCTGCTTCCCTGGTAAGGATGTACAGGTTGAGGATGGTCATTGTGTGTCCTGGATGGGCCAGGTTGATGATCTACAGGAGTTTTCACATTCCTATTGTAATTATTCATGAGATAATCCCATTTCCACTGTTCTACCTCCATAGTCTTTGAGGTTTGTTGAGGATGATGTGGATTTGGTTGTATAGTTTGATGATGACTTTGGCTGATCTTTAACAGCTCTTGCACCTGAGCACAAAGTGTATCCACTCTGGCTTTGTACTTCATATTTTCTACTTTCATTTCTTTTATATGACCTGATAGGTAGTTCACCTGCTGTTGAAGAGGGATCTTTTTTATTTTTATATTTTTAAGGGATTTTCCAGATTTATTAGAGGTTTGAATTTTATTTGAATTGTTGGAGGAGGAATTTTCATCACTTCTCCTGAAATTTCTATGTCCTGAAGAACTTGATGGCTTTTTGTCAGCTGATGAATCTTTATAAGTTAATTTTGAAGAACCCACAGATTCAACATCAACATCTACCTCTATTTCATCAACATGTAGATTATCTATGCTATCAGTTAAATTGCTAGACATAAAATCTGTATACACTACATAATATAGGTGGTGGACTTGCTAGAAAGTCCCCAACCTGAACTTAGATGGAACTCAGATGGAACTCAGACTGAACTAAGACTGAACTCATACTGAACCCATACTGAACCCTACTTGAGCACCCACCTAAAACTGTTCTGATGAGTGATGTTTATCCCTGATTGTATGGTTCCTTTGTCAATAGCTCAATTTTCGTTAAATCTGTGGTGAGATTGGGTCCAAGGTTGCTGACATGCTAGCAAGTATGCCCCCATGTTGTGTGGTGATACTAACAAGAAAAGAAATTGAAGTTAATGGACAATGATTTTTAAATTCAAATTTGTGAGATAAAATACAATTTATCAATTTAACATTTTAAATCAAAATATGAGAAACAAAATTATATTTATTATGATTATTATTTATACAATTAAACAATAATCAAACCAAATTTTTATTTCAATGAATTTAAATTGATTATATTTATTAAAATAATAACCAACAAAAATTTAAATTGCAACTAAACACTAAGTGTTATTATTGTTAACCAATATTATCAAGTATTAATGATAATTAAATTAATAATTAATCAAAAAATACTGATCTTCTAGCAATAAGAGTGCTACTCTATAATTTTCAACTAGGAAAAAATTAAATAAAAAATAGTTACTTACATGCAGTGACTCAGCAAAATAGCCAATGACACTATTATTGCAGTAAAAGCTCAAAGTCAAAATTTGTTAGTAGCATAGGTTAACTTACTATAGTGATTTTAAAATCACACTGAAATATATACTATTTAAGTATATATAAACAGTTTGTCTAAAACCCCAGTTCAAATCACTGCCATAGAAAAAAATTTTGTTTTGTGCAAGGGTGGTCTGTGCATCAAGTCAATTGTCTAGAAAAGTTGAAAAAATTGTTATTAGGAAAGGCTCCCAATGATCAGCAGGTTGTCTAGAAGAAGAAGGAAAAATACAACAGAAAGAGAAGGGAAAAGGGAACCAAGAAGAAAAGAAGAACAACAGCAAGTAACTACAAGATTTAATAAGGAAAATAAGGAAATTAACAAGAACAACTTTTGGACATGAGGATTTTGCTTCAACTAGTAAGTAAGTTTTTATTTCTCTACAATAAAACAACAAAAAAAAATACTTGAGCTTCTCTTAAAGTAACCTTGCATATAGTTTTATTCCTAAATTTTAGTGTACTATTCAAAGTAATAAAATTGTAAGAAAAGAACTTATTTTTTCAACAAAAGTATGTTAATTGTAAATTGTAAAGTAATGTAAGTAATGAGGACTACAAAGTGATAAACCAGGCCTTTAAAAAGGAAAATGAGGCCATCTGAGCCATTACTGAATGTATAAAAGAAGGGAAATAATTAAAATGAAGTGTTACAAAGAAATAAGGGTTGCTATGTAACTATTTACAAAAACAGAATAAAAGAACCCAATGTATCCATCCCTTTAAACCCTGTATCAATGTAATAGTTTAACAAGGATACTTATTTGATAAAAAAAAGAAAAAATGTAACTATAGTAATTACAAAACACATTTTAGACAATCCTATAGTGCTAGCTATTGGCCTTGACCAAGGGAGTTGGAGAAACCCCAGAGAGAAAATCCCCTGTCCCTTTAGAAAAATAGAGCAAAATTTACCTGTTGAAGCAAATTAAGTCTTGTTTGCTAGAGCCCCTTTTCAACACACTTGACTGCCTGATCAGTCAAGAAAGTAGTCCCCAGACAGACTACCAGACCAAAGAACTGAAATGTAGACCAATGTCCACACCAGAGAAAGCAATATACTTGATGCAGGTTGCAAAGCTACACCAGAGACAGCAATGATACTTGATATAGCTTGCAAGACTATACCAGAGAAAACAGTGACAAGAGTTGAGGTCAAGTGAGAACTAACCTTTTCACAACCCAGCCAAAAATTCCCACAAACACACCAAAAAGTGAAGCACAGAGATTCCAGATATACCAGATGGTTGATGATAAACTAGAATGTCCTTAAACTTGCTTAACTATCTCACACACAGACCACCCTGGCTTTTTCCCAGCCAAATTCAACTCTCTCACCTCTCTACATGCATAAAAATGCCTCTAGAGGCTTCCACACGTGCAGGCAGGTGGGCCGGCCAATGGCAGGACACTTTTAGGCCTTTAAATGCTGAAAAACACCCTCTAAACAACAAAAACAGCAGTCACTACACATAGAAACAAGCTAATCACACATAACACATACCAAAATGACAAAAAAAGAAAGGGCATTAAGCTGAGACATAATAAGTGACCCTAGCTCAAGCCTACAAAAACACAAATTTACATCTAAAAGCTAACAAAACACCAATAAAAACACCATAATACCAACTATACCCTACATACCCAATACCTCCAAATATGCACTCCAAAGGCCTACCCAGCTTTGGAACACCACAATGTTACATTTTTATTGTATTGTAAAAACTCAATTTTTAGTGAAACAAGAAAATTATATTAATTTTGACATACAATTTTATATACTTAGTTAATATAGTTTAAAACAATATTGAGTAAGTAAATTAACCATTTGTACTAGTATAATAATCATTGAAATTTAATCAAGTAAGTATTTTATTAAAAGTACTTTTTTATTAAAATAATCAAATTAAATGTTTTACTTGTTTTAATTTATTTATTTATACATTTTTTTATTTATTGACCCCATTGTGAGTATAAAGAGTGCTCAATAACTTTGTAAAGAACTTTTATTTTTATGATTTAATCTATATAATTAATTAATTAATTACATTATAAGTTGATGTTATCACTTATAATATTTTGTAATTAATTAATTATTAATTTAAAATCATTAAGTGCATAAAATATATTAACCTTTTTATAGAATATATTTTTATATTGTATTTAAATGTATATATATACAGTATATATAATAATAAAATCAATATAACAATTTATTTAAAACAATATTGTTATATAATTTTATTTTAATATAATATTTAATTTGTACATTTTTAAATCCAATTTTTCTCTTATTGTAATTTAACATAAGATTTTACTTGACTGTCAGTATAGCCTGGCTGAAAATACCCCTGTGTTATAAGAAGTCCTGACCATAAATCATACTTCAAGACAAGAAATGTACTTTCACTTAACCACCTCATAGGTCTTCTACCTTACCTTACTTACCAAAAAAATAAAAAAAATAAAAAAAAAATAAAAAGAGGAAGAAGAAGAAAGAGAAAAACAAACACAAAAAATTACATAAAAGATGAAATTATCTTCATAAAAATTTATCTTATCTATCCTTCCTATCTTCTTTCTCCTCTCTCTCTGTCATGCACACTTATGAAAAACAAAGCAAAACAAAAGCCCCATTTTTTTCTATTCTTTCAGTGCAAGCTTCACTTTGATTATTATTTACTAATCTTCTTCTTATATATTAAAAACACACGAAAAAAAAAAATTGAATACATTTTTAAATTGCAGCCCCTCACTTTGATTTAATATATGATATATATATGATTGTACCACTATTTTTCACTTGTTAAATTCCATGGATTAAATCCATCAGGACCATTATTGGATCGATGACTATTCCTCTCACGGCCCGAGCCATAATTATTTGACCGATTACCATAGTTATTAGACCCTCGATCACCTTCATATCCACTACTTCGGTGTCCAAAACCACCTGAATCCCTACCAAATTTGGCCCTCGAACCAGCACCACCACTGCTGCTGCTGCTGTTATTTCCATAATTTGATCCTGACCCTGACCAAGAAGAATTGGTTCCGAATCCATCACTACCGCTACTACTTGTCCCTCTATTTTGCCAGCCATAATTTTTCCGATTATCAAACGACTGATTTCGGTTGTTGCCATAACTTTGAGAATCAGATGCTTCACGCCTGTCATACCTAGACTGTCCATAGCTGTTTGATCGGTCTTGTCCTCCTCCCCCGTTAACCCTACCCCGACGTTCCCATCTATTTGCTGGCCTGTTTGAATCTCTCCAATATGAACCTCGTCCAGATGGACGATTATTGCTATAAAAGCCCAACTTCGTGAGAAATGCTTGGCTCACATATGGTGCTTCACTCAGACCAAAAGCGCCTGTAGCCCAGTCTTTTAAACCTTCCAAAATGGTATCTTTGGATGTTCTCAGTTCGACTGATTTACTGACATAGTAGCCCATCATCGAAGCAAATGTTTCTTGCACTGCCTCTTCCCCTAATGAAGGTAAAAGGGAGACATTTAATTCATCAGCCATTGAAGTGACTCGAGGCGTCAAAGGTAAAGGCATTTCAACGACGCCACTCTTAGAAGGACGCCGTGAGCGACTTCTGTCATTACGTTCCGGTGGGGCAATTTGAAGGCTGGGTTTATCACCAGAATCATCGATTTGCTTCATAAGCTCGGTTAATTCAACTGTAAAAGGGCCGATTGGGAGAGGTTTGAGTGGCAAGTCGCCTAGCTGCGCCTTAATATAACCGATTTCCCATGGTAAAAGGACCAAATCGGCTCGGCCAGATTTGCCAGCTCGACCAGTCCGCCCTACTCGATGAATGTAAATGTCCCTTGTGGTAGGAATACCCACTTGAATGACCCGAGTAACACCAGGATAATCAACACCTGTTCAAATGTAAAGGAAAGGTTAACAAAGCACACGTCTCTGATTGAATTATACAATATAAGAAGCAAGAGAAGAAGAAGGTCAGTTATGAGAAGAGATCGACAGACCTCGAGCAGAAACATCTGAAGTGACCAGTATCTGATGAGCGCCTCCACGACCTGCTCTGAAAGCAGCCGCAATATTTTCACGTTCTCGTTGTGTCCTACCACCATGCATCTCGTAGACTCTGGTGTTTCCAGCCCATGGGAGATATCTAGCCAATCCTGTAAGAAGTCTGCCAAAGAGCTGAGTCATTTTGGTTGTAGGCATAAAAATAATAGTTTTGCCCGGCGTGGGGGCCGAGATATTTGACAATTGGTCGTGAGCAATTAAATTAAAAATATGAGAAATTTGATTGCATGCTTGGGGGAGTATCGTATAATATTGCGACACATGTTCATGAACATTACTTTCTCCGGGAGGAACGCAATCGATAAATTTGACATCTCTTTTCATGGTCATTTTTGCAATCGACTGAACTTCTCTTGACACAGTAGCAGAGAATAAAAAGGTTTGTCGATTGGTTTTGGGAGGTAACATGGCAATAATTTGATCGATTTCATCCTTAAAGCCCATCTCCAACAGTGTATCGGCTTCGTCTAAGATAAGGGTTTTGGACTGAGACGCCGCTCGAGCTACTGATGGAACCGAGTTCAAAACATCAAGCATCCGGCCTGGCGTGGCCACGATGACATCTCGTCGACTCCGCTCCCACTCTCGAAGTTGTACAGATTTACTAGCCCCACCAACAAAAACCCTGACACCAAAGTCCTTGATGTGAGAGGTTAACTTGACAGCCTCATTGGCGATTTGCATAGCCAGTTCCCGAGTAGGGGAGAGGATGATGGTTCCGCAAGATTCATAAGTGTAATGGCGAATATGGTGTGAAAGTTGTTGGGAAGTATGATCAGGGTTAGTGTTTTTAAATCTAGCTTCTTCCTGCTCGAGGTCTTTCAATCTAGATTGTATGGCAGGGATGAGGAAACCAAGGGTTTTTCCAGTTCCAGTTTTAGCTTTGACGAGCAAGTCGGTCCCAGGTGCAATGGCTCCAGGAGAAGGAGGGTCAGCAATGCGATCGGACAGCACGGGCTCAGCTAAAGCAGGCAACAGAGAGAGGACGGCTTCTTGGACAGGAGACATGTGGGAGTACTTGAACGGATATTCGGTGATAGCTTTGTAGAGTGGTTTGGCCAACACGGATTTGAGGTCAGAGTAAGGCTTAGAGGGGGGAGGATTTGGGACATCCTGTTCAGGAGAGGAGTCAGAATGTTGCTGGGGAAGAGATTGAGTGCTGAAGGAGAGACGAGGAGGGGGAAAAAAGAGAGAAGAGAGAAGAGGACGGGGAGATGGACGAGGAGGAGAGACAAGAGGGAGAAGAGAGATGGACGGTTTAAGGGAGACGCGGGTGAAGAGGGCACGAGAATAAATTCTGAGCATTTGAAGGGATTTTTTTGGTGCGGGCGAGCGAGAAGGAGAAGGGTTGAGTGTCCTGGCTGAGTTGTGGGTCACGCCTAAGTCTTCTCTTATGCTGCCTAGCAGACACTTAGCCATCCGGTCTGCGCTGGCTGCAGTTTGCATGTTCCGGCGACTGTTCATTTTGGTGCCACTCACAGACTGAGCACACAACAACAATCAACCATGACTCCATTCTCATTCTTTTACTATGTAGATGGTCATGTAGATCATAAGACCGAGTGAAACATGCTAAAAGCATTGAGGTGGTTTATGAATTGCTATGCTTTTGGTCTGTGCCGTCCATCAAATTGTGTGAGGTCATTCTTCCTTCTGCAAACTTTCATACATGGTCCAAAGTGAAAAAAAAACAAAAGATCTTTTCTGTCAGTATCAAATTTGCTAAAAAGGAAGAGAAGTAATAGAGAGAAAACTCTCATATTGTAGAGTGAAAGGCAAAAGGTTTCTGAAGTGTGAGTCTTGAGGGCACTGGGATAATGATGGTCATAAGAGAGAAAGATGAAAAAGACAGAAAACACAATTATGCATCAAAAATAGCCAGAACACTTGACTGGCCACTCTGAGAAAAAGATGGCAGCTATGAATGAACTGTTGATTTTTACAAACCAAGATATTTAAATGACTCCCTCATAATGAATTTAACCACTAAGGAATTAATATACTTGACTATTGAAGTAAAAATACCCCACACTCAAAAATGAGGATATTAGTAAGGCAACTCTCAATTGGGTTGCAATTTAGGGCACATAGTTCAATGTTGATTGCTATATGCTCTTATAAGGCAAAAATGGTGACCCTGGCCTCCTCCAACAAGTTATACAAGCAGTAATCCAATTATTCTAAGGTGTATAGCAATAAACCTCACTTTACCTCGCCAGGTCATCTAGAAGAATAAGGAAAACATAGCCAAAAAAAGAAGAAGAAGAAGAAACAAGGAACAACCAAAAGAAATGAACAGCTAACTACAAGAATTTATAAGGAAAATAAAGGTTTAAAAACAACTATTAGATGTGAGTATTTAATTTCAACAAGTAAGTTTTATTCTCTCTGCAATAACAAAATAAATTCAAGCACTTGAACCACACTTAAAGAAGCATTGTATATAGATTTATTCCTAAATTTTAGTATGCTAACCACAGTAATAAAATTGAAAGAAAGAAACTTTAATTTGCAACAAAAATGTAAATTGTAAATTGTAAGGTAATGCAAGTAATGCGGACTACAAGGTGAGAAACCAAAGCCTTCATATAGGCAAATGAGGCCCTCTGAGGCATCAATAATTGTATATACAGAGTAAAAGTGTCGGCCAGCTGTCTAGAAGGAGGGAAATAAGAGGGAAAGATGAAGAGGAGGAAAAGAAGAATATAAAGAAAAGGGTTTACAAAGGGTAAAAGAAATGAATTAATAAAAGGATCGAGTTATTTAAAAAAGAGGCAATTACTATTTCTTGAGATTGACACAACAGTGAGGGTTTATTTAATTATAATATATTTATTTTAATAAGTATTTATCTTCAATGTGCGGCAAACAATTACTATTATTAATAGACTTGCTGCAACCTTAGATTATTTATTTACTTTTTAAATTAGATTCATAATACTAATAAAAATAAAATAAACATATTGTATTTTAAAATGTATTTAAGTTGAGTGTCAGCCTAAATATCCTTAGGACTGAGTATTTCTTATGCTTAAAATAAGATAACCTTAACTAGATTAAGCTTATATCTTAAAAATAAGGTTAAAATAATAATATATATTATTTTATTATATATATATATAATTATTATTCTATTATATAATTTATAATAGTTTAAATAGCTTATCCATGGCCTAATAATACTTATTAAGGTGTTAATGGAGTCATAATATACTTATCTTAAGTGATATGAAGTAATTATTGACATACATAAGCTTATATGTATACATAAATCTCATATTCAGTGAAATATGCAGTATATTATGTATATTTAGGTATATAAGTGGGTTTTAGCCCCTTAATAGCCTATAACCTTTGTTTTTCTGCTTATTTTAGGTCATATGGACGAAATCAGTGGACTCACAACGCCTACAGAAGCATAGACACCTATATCAGGCGCATACACCCAGTTTGGACAACTAAAATTACTTCCTTGGATGGTTATTCACGGATTTATGGGTTGGAAAGATGTTTTTGGGTTAATGTGGATGCTTGGGGATGTTATTGGGGGCTTGGACATTTTATTTGTTTCCTTTATATGCTTTTAGTTTCATTAAATCTCTTTTTGATCATTTATTTTACCTGTTTCTTTATGGTATCCGCTTTTATCTGGGTTTTCTATTTATGGTATGACTCTGTGTTATTATTAATAGTGATGGAGGGTCCTTACTGGAGGTCTGGGTGTTGAAACTGCTTGAAGTGGACGCCATGGGGAGGTGATGGGCCCTCACAGTGCTGTAATTGCCGGGGATAGCAGTGACATCATCTGGATTGAAGGTCTGTGCACTCCAGTGGATTTGGGTATAAGTAAGGAGGGATTTTGACGGTTTATTATCATCATTCAATTACTACACTTCAAACAAACACTATAATACAATTATTAGCAATCAGAAATATATTATAAAGCCCTTATAAATTGATATTATCTTTATAATAAGCTATAACTATATTTTATTCTTCTATTTTCCACCACTAGCATACATTTAAATCCAAGTATTGTGAGTTTTATTTGAGTATAACTATTCTATTAGTCTTCCCCTGAGGTTTAATCACTAAATCATTTATAAATAAGTAGTAGGACCATAAAATAACACTATTATATCATACTTACATACTAGACTATACTGACAATTGGGGGTCTTTCCTTATATTTTACTTATTATTTAGTATAAGCCTTGGGACGTGATTTTTACCTTAGTACAACTCAAAATTAACCAAATATTTGGGTCTGCTGCATATTAGTGGGTCATCATAACTCATTGATTGCGGAAAAGAACCCTTATAATAATTGTACTAATTTTTTATCATAAAAATTAGATATTTACAGTAGTAACTGTACCCAATATAAACCCAATTTCACTTGGTATTTGGACACCAATATAGCACCCAATAAAATTGGTATTTGGCTAAAGCTTGGTAAGCTAATTATTCACCCTTATAGAGGTCTAGTTAAACTTATTATTATATTTTTAACAGATTTTTTCGAATTTCTCTTATATTTTATTTAAATAAATAAAGATATAAATTCAGGGTAAGCTCCATTGCTTTTTTATTAGTAATATAATTGCTAATATTATTTGTCTACTAATTCCACAGAGTTTTTTCCTTTTGCAGATGTAAAATATTGTTATTCTGAACAATATGAGTGCTCCCCAGGATAGTGCAAGTGAACAGCCTGCTTATAATACCAGGTCTAAAGCTAATAAAAACTTTCCAGGACATCACCATGGAGGGACAACAGTACCCCCAGCCAGAAAGCATGAGTATAGAGGAAAAGGACGCCCTCTTAAAAAAGATAACTATCAAAAAGACGTCTCCTCCTCTTCAGGATCAACTGTCCCACCTGGCCAAACAGGTTCTGAAGCTAGAGGAATCAAAATCTCTCATGTTCAAAGAGGTAGAGCAGTTGCAAAACAATTGCAAGGTAGGATTTCAGCAGATGAATCAGGCAATGGCAGAATTAAAGGGAGGCCAGCCCAGTCAATCAAATCAGCAACCCCCTACCCAAGGAGGGTCCACTCACTCCCAGGTGAAAATCCTGGTAGACAAATGGAAATGGGACTGGTTTCACCAACAGTGGACAAGCCACAGTTGCAACAGGGATCTGCCCCCTCATCTGACTTCCTCAGCTCACCCTTACAAGGGAAAAAAGCGCCAAAAATCAGGACTGGCAACCATCCCTTGGTAAGTAACTTACCCTCTCAGATTAGACATAATGCTGATAATTACAATATAGGTAATTCTATTGATGTTAAATCTGTACAACAAATAGAGGAGGATTTAAGAAATTTAGGTTTTAGAGTAGATACACCTGACTTGTCTTTTGTCCATAATAACAGTACTATATACAATGATAATACAGTTAATCCTCAGTTGCAACCACCTACTAGTGAGATGAGAAGTTCACAGGAGAGTGAGAGAATTGAAAAGGAGGACATGGAATATTTTAACAATAATCCAACGGTCCATAGAATTGTTTCATCATTGTGGAATAGAATGACTGATTGTGAGGAACAGACAGTTAAGCTCACTAGTGATACAATTTCATCCTTGACATTGAACATTTCTCAATTAGCAACACGTAATAAAGAATTAGAGAAAGAACATTTGTCTCTAACTCTTAAATATGATTCATTGAGTAATAAATATAATGACCTTTCAAACAAATTTTGTGAGTTAGAAAAATTATATGAAACACACTTATTAAAAACTGAATCAAGAACAAAGTTATCTTTTGCCCAGACAAATCAATGTGTCTCTGAGTTGCTACAAAGATTAACTAAAGTTGAGATTGAAACTGCCAATCTACTAATGAACCAGGATAATCATAAGTATAATAAATATAATAATAATCCTTTCATTGGCAAAAGTGAATCTCATTCCTTCCCTGTACCACCACAATTAAAACCATCTGGTGGTAGTGTCAAATCTGAAAATGTAAGTCACAAATCCATGCAGGAAGAAATACAAGACCATTTATCAAAAGTGAATGAGTTGTTGAATTTACCTAAGATTAGTGAGATAAAATCCAATCAGAAGAACTGGCCTAAAATAGATCAGTACCCAACTTATGATGGGGAAGCCAGCTCTGATTGGCAACATTTTATTCAAAGAATTGACAACTTGAAATTCTCATATAAGTTACCAGATGAAGAGATAACATCAAAATTAATTTCTTTATTTAAGGATGTTGCTTTATTATGGTTTGAAGCTGTCTTAAGTGAGGGTAGAGACTACTCTTGGGCTGAATGGAAACAACTTATTGAAAAACAGTTTGGAGGTTCTAAATTCAGGCTTACTCAGCAGAGACTGTATGAGAAGACTAGGTATAATCCGTTGAATGGTGACAAACCTATGGTATTTTTAATGAATTTAAACAAAATATTAAAAGCCATTGAGCCTCATATGGATTTTAACTTATGGAAAGATAAGATAATATACAAATTACCTATATCTGTCAGAGACATTGTTGTAGCTAGAACATTAAATGTTACTGAATATTCTGACTTTAATAATATTTGCAATGAAATATTATTAAACCATAAGTATGAATCAAGGTATTCCACTTATAAGCAAAATGCTGAACCTGTAAAAACTCAGAATTCAAAAACACTTCAGGAGAAGCAGAAAAAACCTACTGCACCTGTAGTACCTAAAAAGTATGAAACAAATACTTGTTATAAGTGTAACAAACCTTGGGTCAAAGGTCACAAATGTGAGAAAAACATAAATATTGTTGAAAATCAACGTGAATCTGAAACTGAAACTGAAAAAAGTAAAGAATCAAGTGATTATGACAGCAATATCTCATATGGTGATGAAAATGAAGTCTGTATGTTGGAAGATGATTTGTCCATCTTTGAAAATCCAATATTAAATATGGACTCAAATGAATCTTTAATGAATTTTGAGGATGCTGAAATCATTAAGGATATACAAGCTGATAACTTTAGAATGACACCTATCACGGTTCCAGCTATCATTTCTGGTGAAAATGTTAATATAGTATTGGACACAGGAGCTGCTGGTTCAGTTGTTTCCACTAATACATTACAGAAAATTGATAGTGAATATAAGTTTAAGCTTGAACCACTTCAGAATAAAAATTGGAGAGGTTTTGGATCAGTACTACACCCCATTGGTAAATACAAAGCTGCTGTTTTCTTTAAACACCAACATGGTTATGTAAGGGTAACTTGTGACTTTGTAGTAATGGATAATACTAACTGTAGTAACTGTTTTATCATTGGAAATGATGTTCTGACTAAATTTGGTGTAAAATTAGACCGTGCTAATAACAATTTTACAATTGGCATGAATGGTAAAAGGAAATTTAAAATAAATTCTTTTAACACAGTCTTACACATTGAGTCAGTAACAAATTCCCCGTCTAAAGGAAGAGAATCCAATGAGTTGGAACTTCTGGAAACAGAAATTTCAAAAGCATCATTTGGCACTCAGATAAGTAAAACTGAGAAAGATAATATTTTGGAATTAATTAAAGCTTTTTCCAATGGCTTTTGCACATGGTACAAATGAACTTGGCCTTGTAAAAGATCATGAAATGAAAATTAGTTTAACCTGTGATATGGATAATATTCCTGCTAGTCTTAAAAAGAAACCATACCCTGCTTCACCAATGAAGAGGAAAGACATAGAGGATAATATTAAGATGTTATTAAAAATGAACATTCTTGAGAAGGTTGAAACTACACCAAAATATTGTGTAATATCACCAGTGCTGATTTCTTATGAACAAGATAAAGCAAGACTGTGCGGTGATTATAGAGCATTAAATACATTTAAAATAGATGATATTTATCCCTTGCCAAGGATTGCCTCTATACATGCTACCCTTAAAGGTGCTAAATATATAAGTTGTTTAGATGGAAATAAAGGGTACCATCAAATTCCTGTTGAAAAGAATTCACAGAACTTTTTGTTGATAACAACACACATGGGAATTTATAAATATGTCAGAATGCCATTTGGACCAAAAAATGCTCCATCAGTATTTCAAAAGTTAATGGATATAACATTCCATAATGAAATGATTGAGGGATGGTTAATGGTATACATTGATGACATCATAGTGTTCTCTAAAACTTTTGATGAACACTTAATCCATTTAAGGAAAGTATTTCAGAAAACGGATGAAATAAAAATGACCCTTGCATTGAAAAAATGTAAATTTGGGTTTGAATCTTTAAAAGTGCTTGGTCATATTGTATCTGGCTTACAAATATGTGTAGACCAAAATAAAGTGGCTGCAATAAAGAATATTGGCATTCTTCAAAATGTGAAGGATGTACAATCTTTTCTTGGAATGTGTGGTTATTATAGACAATATATAAAAAACTACCAATCAATTGCTGCACCACTGACCACACTGATAAAGAAATCAGAAGCTTTCATTTGGAATAATGAAAGACAACAAGCTTTTCATAAGTTGAAAGAATGTTTAGTGACAGCTCCTATCTTGGGATTACCAGATTTCCAATTACCTTTTGTATTATATACAGATGCAAGTCTTATTGGACTGGGTGCTGCTTTGCATCAGAAACAACTTATTGAAGGTAAAATGTCAGAAGTAGTAATCTGCTATATTTCACGTACTCTGAGAAGTGGTGAATTGAAATATGGTGCTACTCAACTTGAATGTTTGGCAGTAGTATGGGCTCTTGAAAAGCTACATTATTACCTTGAAGACCAAAAATTTGAGTTAATAACTGACTGTAGTGCAGTTAAGTCACTCTTAAACATGAAAAATCCTAATAGACACATGTTTAGATGGCAATTAGCTGTACAAGAATACAGAGGACGGATGACTATTACACATAGAGCAGGAACCTTGCACTCTAATGTAGATCTGTTATCTAGAGTACCTCTGCCTAATAATGATGATAATCCTGCTTATGTTCCTGAATCAGAGATTATTAACATTTATGGCATTTATATTGTAGATCTTGAGGATGAATTTATGCAATCAATTCTTGATAATTATAATTCAGATCCTGACTTAAGTAAATTAACTACAATATTAAATGATCCATCTAATGCTTCAATGAATGTTTTAATAAAAACATTACCAAATAAGTATAAAGAGGCATTAGAGAAAGGAAAATTTTCCATTGAGGATGGTTTTATATATTACAGGAAAAAATTAAGTAATGTAATTGTAATTCCCCCTTCAATGAAGAAGTTAATGTTAAGTATATGTCATGATGATATATTAGCAGGTCATTTTGACTACCATAAAACATTAACCAGAGTAAAAAACACAGCTTGGTGGATTAACATGTCTGAGGATGTTCAGAAATATGTTGAAACATGTGATTCTTGTCAAAAATCTAAAAGATTAACAGGAAAAAGAGCTGGTTTATTACAACAAATTGAGCAACCAAAAGCTCCATGGGAAATCATTAACATGGACTTTGTAACAGGTTTGCCAATAGCAGGGCATAAGAGTTATAACTCCTGCTGGGTAATTGTAGATAGATTTACAAAGATGTGTAAATTTATTCCTACCCACAAAGAGGTTTCTGCAAAGGACTTAGCTTTTTTATGGTGGACACAAATGTTAAATACAGCAGGTTTCCCCAAAGCAATAGTTTCTGACAGAGATCCTAAATTTACTTCTGAGTTCTGGACGTCACTTATGGATGTTTCAGGGTGTCAATTAAAACTTTCTACAGCACACCATCCACAAACTGATGGGCTAGCAGAAAGAATGATACAAACCTTAGAAGATATGATAAGAAGATACTGTGCTTTTGGTCTTAATTTTAAAGACAATGACAAATTCACGCATGATTGGGTAACCCTTATCCCAGGTTTAGAATTTGCATATAATAGTACAGTACATTCTGTCACTGGCAAAAAACCATTTGAGTTATGGTTGGGTTATGTACCTAATACCCCTGCTAAAACTCTTAATAAGTTACCTAGATTGGATATTCATCCAGGTACTAAATCTTTTCTTCAGATGCAAGAATTATGCAGAAAACATGCTCAAGAATGTATAAATAAGGCTTTTGAGTATGAAAAGAAAAGATGGGATAAAGCCCATAAAGAACAAATGTTCAAAGAGGGTGATGAAGTCCTTATTTCAACGCTACATTTCAATTTAAATGGTAATGTTAAATTGAAGAATCCATTCATTGGACCATTTGTAGTTAAAAAGATGGTTGGTAATAATGCTGTTGAGGTTATTCTATATGCACCTTATGATAGAAAACATCCAGTATTTCCTATTTCTGTTATAAAACCATACCATTCTAATGATACTGCTCTCTTTCCAAGAAGATCAGGAAGGCATAAACAGCAACCTGAAGAAATAGTGGAAAAAGCAGAAATTGAAAAGATACTTAAAAAGAGACACCTTACTAAAGAAAAGGGAGTTGAGTATCTATTAAGATTTAAAAATAAATCAAGTGAATATGACCAGTGGATTCCAGAAAATGAAATCTCTGATCTTAAAAATCTCTTGAAAAAATTTAAATCTAAATAATACTGTTCATTCAGTATATGTATTATAAAAATTATTTTTTTATTTTATTATTTCATTCCTTAAGATTAATTAAAATGTCTTAACATTTTTTTTATTGTTTTTTTTTTGGGTGAGGGAGAGTCAGCCTAAATATCCTTAGGACTGAGTATTTCTTATGCTTAAAATAAGATAACCTTAACTAGATTAAGCTTATATCTTAAAAATAAGGTTAAAATAATAATATATATTATTTTATTATATATATATATAATTATTATTCTATTATATAATTTATAATAGTTTAAATAGCTTATCCATGGCCTAATAATACTTATTAAGGTGTTAATGGAGTCATAATATACTTATCTTAAGTGATATGAAGTAATTATTGACATACATAAGCTTATATGTATACATAAATCTCATATTCAGTGAAATATGCAGTATATTATGTATATTTAGGTATATAAGTGGGTTTTAGCCCCTTAATAGCCTATAACCTTTGTTTTTCTGCTTATTTTAGGTCATATGGACGAAATCAGTGGACTCACAACGCCTACAGAAGCATAGACACCTATATCAGGCGCATACACCCAGTTTGGACAACTAAAATTACTTCCTTGGATGGTTATTCATGGATTTATGGGTTGGAAAGATGTTTTTGGGTTAATGTGGATGCTTGGGGATGTTATTGGGGGCTTGGACATTTTATTTGTTTCCTTTATATGCTTTTAGTTTCATTAAATCTCTTTTTGATCATTTATTTTACCTGTTTCTTTATGGTATCCGCTTTTATCTGGGTTTTCTATTTATGGTATGACTCTGTGTTATTATTAATAGTGATGGAGGGTCCTTACTGGAGGTCTGGGTGTTGAAACTGCTTGAAGTGGATGCCATGGGGAGGTGATGGGCCCTCACAGTGCTGTAATTGCCGGGGATAGCAGTGACATCATCTGGATTGAAGGTCTGTGCACTCCAGTGGATTTGGGTATAAGTAAGGAGGGATTTTGACGGTTTATTATCATCATTCAATTACTACACTTCAAACAAACACTATAATACAATTATTAGCAATCAGAAATATATTATAAAGCCCTTATAAATTGATATTATCTTTATAATAAGCTATAACTATATTTTATTCTTCTATTTTCCACCACTAGCACGCATTTAAATCCAAGTATTGTGAGTTTTATTTGAGTATAACTATTCTATTAGTCTTCCCCTGAGGTTTAATCACTAAATCATTTATAAATAAGTAGTAGGACCATAAAATAACACTATTATATCATACTTACATACTAGACTATACTGACATTGAGTGTATAATAAGTGATGGGGCTACAGGGGGTTACTCAAGGCCTTTATATACACAAGGGGCCCTCTGAAGCGCCATAATAAAGTATATACAAAGAATAATAAAAACATAATAACAAATAACTAATTTTGAGTAAATGTAAGGGGAAATATGACACAATTAACTAAGACACATGATTTAGAGCCCAGATATCCACCAATTTAAACCCGAACAGTCACCATAAAATTAGTGAGTAATTAAATAAGTTTGAGACACATAAAAATAATTAATTTAATTTAAAACATGTCTTATAATCTTTTAAGTAATAACCAATTTAAATGAATCATGAAAAATAAACTTATTTTAACACTTAAAAATAATATAATTAATTAATTTAGTATAAAACATGAGTAATTAATTATTTTAATTACTTTTATTAGTGTAATAATTATTTTAAATTAAAACAAATACTTATTATAACAAAATTATTAAATTTTAGAATAAAACATTAATAATTTTTTTAATAAAGTGTTTTAACTTGTTTAATACTTTGATGACACAATTAGGAATTAAAAAAGCACCCAATATTATTGTTTAATAACATATGTAAGGTTTTATTTAATATATAAATTTAATTACATTATAAGTTAATTTTATACTTATAATTTTAATATATGTTTATAATTAATTAATTATTAATTTATATTTATTAAATACATAAAAAAGCGCCATAATTTATAGAATATAACATTTATTATGCTTAATTTAAATGTATATATAATTTATATAATAATAAAATTAATATGATACTTATTTTACTTATATTTAATAAAGCACTGATATAATTTCATTATGCAATATAATATTAATTTATATACATAATAAGCATATTTTTACACCCTCTTTTGGTTCCAGTAAATTGACATAACATTTACTGGGCTCCTGGTATAGCCTGGCTGACAATCCCTCACTCTAAAAAAACAATAAAAAAAATGCTAAGATTTTTTCTTTTTATAGTTTTTTAACAGAGCAGGAAGATTTAAACTTTCATTTCCAGGTATCCATGCATCATGTTCTGATGATTTGTTCTTATATCTCAATAAATATTCAGTACCTCTTTCAGAAGTGATAATTCTATCATTGAGAATTTTATCAATTTCTGCAGTTTCTGGGAATTCCTGAGGGTTTTTCTTAGGTCTTCCCCTTCTTTT
Organism: Hemileia vastatrix; assembly: GCA_030280995.1. Lineage (NCBI taxonomy): Eukaryota > Fungi > Basidiomycota > Pucciniomycetes > Pucciniales > Zaghouaniaceae > Hemileia > Hemileia vastatrix. The sequence goes on from JASXTE010000015.1 coordinate 17,622,589, forward strand.
GGGAAATAAGTCACAGTTGGAAGTATAAAGTTTAAGCAAAGAAATGGGAAAAACAGGATGTTTCCTATCATATGGAGAATACAATACAACTTCTACTGCATTATCTCCAACCATTCTTTTAACAACAAATGGTCCCACAAAAGGATATTTTAATTTGTTGTTTCCTTGTAGATTGAAATGGACAGTAGATAGAAACACTTCATCACCGTTGTTAAATGTGTATTCTTTATGGGATTTATCCCATCTCTTCTTTTCATATTCAAATGCTTTATCAATACAGCTTTGAGCATGTTTTCTGCATAGCTGTTGCATTTGCATAAAAGATTTTACACCAGGATGTAGTTCAAACTTAGTTAATTTATTATTGAGAATTGGAGCAGGAGTGTTTGGGACATAACCTAACTAAAGCTTAAAAGGCTTTTTCTCAGTGACAGAATGAACAGTGCTATTATATGCAAATTCAAGACCAGGCAATAGAGTGACCCAGTCATGAGTAAATCTGTCATTGTCTTTATATTCTAAACCAAAGGCACAATACCTTCTAATCATATCTTCTATAGTTTGAATCATTCTTTCAGCTAGACCATCAGTCTGAGGATGGTGAGCTGTAGACAATTTTAACTCACAGCCACAAATATCCATCAAAGAGGTCCAAAACTCAGAAGTGAATTTTGGATCCCTATCAGAGATAATGGCTTTTGGAAAACCAATAATATTAAACATGTAAGACCACCATAAGAAATCTAATTCTTTGGTGGATACATCTTTGTGAGTTGGAATAAATTTGCACATTTTGGTGAATCTATCCACTATTACCCAACAAGAGTTATAACTGTCTTTACCTGCTACAGCAAGACCAGTGACAAAATCCATCTTAAATATTTGCCAAGGAGAATCAGGTGCTTCAATATGTGGTAACAATCCTGCTCTTTTACCTGTCAATCTTTTAGATTTTTGACAAGAATCACAAGATTCAACATATAATTTTGTCAGCCTAGGTATCTCCAGGACTGAGTAATTCTTATATTTAAAATAGGATAACCTTAAATACATTAAGCTTATATCTTAAAAATAAAGGTTAAAATACTTATATATATGTTTATAATACATATATATATAATTATTACACAATTATATAACTTCTAGTTGTTTAAATAGAATATCCATAGTCTAATAATACTAATTAAGGTGTTAATGGAGTCGTAATATACTCATCTTAAGTGATATTAAGTAATTATTGACATACATAAGCTTATATGTATACATAAATCTCATATTCAGTGAAATATGCAGTATATTATGTATATTTAGGTCTATAAGTGGGTTTTAGTCTCTTAATAGCCTATAACCTTTGTTTTTCTGCTTATTTTAGGTCATATGGACGTATTCAGTGGACTCACAACGCCTAAAGAAGCATAGACATCTATTTCAGGCGCATACACTCAGTTTGGACAACTCAATCTGCTTCCTTGGATGGATTTTCACAGATTTATGGGTTGGGATACTATTACTGGGTTAATATGGATGCTTGGGAATGTTATTGGGAGCTTGTACATTCCATTTTTCTCCTTTATATGTTTTGGGTCTCATTATATCCTCTTTGGATGAGTTATTTTACCTGTTTCTTTATGGTATCCGCTTTTATCTGGATTCTCTATTTATGGTATGGGTCTGTGTTATCATTAATTGTGATGGAGGGTCCTTACTTGCGGTCTGGGTGTTGAATCTTCTTGAATTGGACACCATGGGGAGGTGATGGGCCTTCACAGTGCTGTAATTTCTGGGGATAGAAGTGACATCATCTGGATTAAAGGTCTGTGCACTCCAGTGGATTCTGGTATAAGTAATGAGGGATTTTGACGGTTATTTATCATCATTCACTTACTACAATTCAAAAAAAACACTACTATACAATTATTAAAATTCATAAATATATTGTAAAAGCCATTATAAATTGATAATTATCTTTATATAAGCTATAACTATATTCTATTTATCTATTTTCCAACACTAGCATGCATTTAATCCAAGTATTGTGAGTTTTATTTGAGTATAACTACTTTATTATTCTTCCCTTGAGGTTTAATCACTAAATCATTTATCAATAAGTAGTAGGACCATTAATAAATACTATTAAATCATACTTATATACTAGATACACTGACAATTGGGGGTCTTTCCTTAGTTTTTTACTTATTATTTAGTATAAGTCTTGGGACGTGATTTTTACTTTAGTATAGCTCAAAACAAACCTAATATTTGGGTATGCTGCACATTAGTGGGTCACCATAACTCAGTGATTGCGGAAAAGAACCCTTATAATAATTTTACTAATTTTTTATAATAAAAATTAGGTATTTACAGTAGTAATTGTACCCAATATAAACCCGATTTCACTTGGTATTTGGTCACCAATATAACACCCAATTAAATTGGTATTTGGTTAAATCTTGGTAAGCTACTGATTCACCCTTATAAAGGTCTATTTAAGCTTATTATTTTACTTTTAATAGATTTTTTTGAATTTTTCTTACATTTTATTTAAATAAATAAAGATTTAAATTCAGGGTAAGCTCCAGTGCTTTTTTATTAGTAATAAAATTGCTAATACCTTTAATCTACTAATTCCAATAGGTTTTCCTTTCTGTAGAAGTGATATATTGTTATTATTATCAATATGAGTGCTCACCAGGACAATGTAAGTGAAAAGCCTGCTTATAATACCAGGTCTAAAGCTAACAAAAACTATCCAGGACATAACCATGGAGGGTCAACAATACCCCCAGGCAGAAAACATGAGCATAGAGAAAAAGGAGGCCCTTTTAAAAAAGATAACTATAAAAAAGATGTCTCCTCCTCTTCAGGATCAACTATCTCATCTTGCAAAACAGGTGCTGAAGTTGGAGGAATCAAAGTCTCTCATGCTCAAGGAGGTAGAGCAATTGCAGAACATTTGCAAGGAAGGATTCCAGAAAATGAATAAATCACTGGCAGAGCTAAAGGGAGGCCAGCCAATTCAGCAACCCCCTACCCCAGGAGGGTCACATCACTCCAAGGAGAAAATCCAGGTAGACAAATGGAAGTGGGATTGGTTCCATCAACAATGGTCCAGTCACAGCTGAAGCAGGGATCCTCCTCCTCATCAGACTTCCTCAGTTCACCCCTACAAGGGAAAACAAAAGCGCCAAAATCAGGGCTGACACAAATCCCGTTGTAAGTAGATTACCCTCACAGATTGAACAAAATACTGATAATTACAATGTAGGTAATATTATTGATGTCAAATCTGTGCAGAAAATAGAGGAGGACTTAAGAAAATTAGGTTTTGATGTAGATACACCTGACTTGTCTTTTGTCAATAACAATAGTACTATTTATAATAATAATACAGTTAATCCTCAGTTGCCCTTACTAACTAGTGAAATGAGAAGTTCACAAAATAGTGAGAGAATTGAGAAGGAAGACCTGGAGTATTTTAACAATAATCCAACTGTCCATAGAATTGTTTCAGCATTGTGGAATAGAATGACTGATTGTGAGGAACAGACAGTTAAGCTCACAAGTGATACAATTTCATCCTTAAAATTGAACATTTCTCAACTGGAAACACATAATAAAGAATTAGAGAATGAACATTTGTCTCTAACTCTTAATTATGATTCATTGAGTAATAAATATAGTGAACTTTCAAACAAATTCTGTAAGTTGGAAAAATTGTATAAAGCAAATTTATTGAAAACTGAATCAAGAACTAAGTTATCTTTTGCCCAGACAAATCAAAGTGTCTCTGAGCTGCTACAAAGATCAACTAAAGTTTAGATTAAAACTGGCAATCTACTAATGAACCAGGATAATCATAAGTATACTAAGTATAAGAATAATCCTTTCATTGGCAAAAGTGAATCTCATTCCTTCCCTATACCACCACAACTAAAGCCATCTGGTGGTAGTGTCAAATCTGAAAATGTAAGTCACAAATCTGTAAAGGAGGAAATACAAGACCATTTATCAAGATTAAATGAGTTATTGAATTTACCTAAGATTAGTGAAATAAAATCCAATCAGAAGAACTGGCCTATGATAGATCAGTACCCAACTTATGATGGGGAAGCCAGCTCTGATTGGCAACATTTTATTCAAAGAATTGACAATTTGAAATTCTCATATAAGCTACCAGATGAATAAATAACATTGAAATTGATCTCTTTATTTAAGGATATTGCTTTATTATGGTTTTAAGCTGTTTTGAATGAGGGTAAAGATTACTCTTGGTCTGAATGGAAACAACTAATTGAAAAACAATTTGGAGGTTCTAAATTCAGACTCACTCAGCAGAGATTATATGAGAAAACTAGGTACAATCTGTTAAATGGTGACAAACCTATGGTATTTTTAATGAATTTAAATAAAATTTTAAAAGCTGTTTAGCCTAGCATGGATTTTAACTTAATAAAAGATAAGATAATATATAAATTACCTATATCTGTCAGAGACATTGTTGTAGCTAGAACAAATAATGTTAATGAATATTCTGACTTTATTAATATTTGTAATGAAATATTGTTAAAACATAAGTATGAAGCAAGGTATTCCACTTATAAACAAAATATTGAACCTGTTAAAAATCGGAATTTAAAAACACTTCAGGAGGAGCAGAAAAAACCTACTGCACCTGTAGTACCAGAAAAGTATGAAACAAATACTTGTTATAAGTGTAACAAACCTTGGGTTAAAGGTCAAAAATGTGAGAAGAATATAAATATTGTTGAAAATCAACGTGAATCTGAAACTGAAACTGAAAAAAGTAAAGAATCAAGTGATTATGACAGCAATATCTCATATAGTGAGGAAAATGAAGTCTGAATGTTGGAAGATGATTTGTCCATCTCTGAAAATCAAATATTAAATATGGACTCAAATGAATCTTAAATGAATTTTTAGGATGCTGAAATAATTAAAGATATACAAACTGATAGCTTAAGAATGACACCAATCACGGTTCCAGCTATCATTTCTGGTGAAAATGTTAATACAGTATTGGACACAGGAGCTGCTGGTTCTGTTGTTTCTACTAATACATTACAAAAAATTGATAGTGAATATAAGTCTAAGCTTGAACCCCTTCAAAGTGAAAATTGGAGAGGTTTTGGATCAGTACTACACCCCATTGGTAGATACAAAGCTGCTGTTCTCTTTAAACATCAACATGGTTATTTAAGAGTAACATGTGACTTTTTAGTAATGGATAATACTAACTGTAGTAACTGTTTTATCATTGGAAATGATATTTTGACTAAATTTGGTGTGAAATTATACCCTGCCAATAGTAGTTTTACAATTGGCATGAATGGTAAAAGGAAATTTAAAATAAATTCTTTTAACACAGTCTTACACATTGAGTCAGTAACAAATATTCCATGCAAAGGAAGAGAATCCAATGAGATGGAACTTCTGGAAACAGAAATTTCTAAAACATCATTTGGCACTCAGATAAGTGAAGCTGAGAAAAATAATATTCTGGACTTAATTAAAGCATTTCCAATGGCTTTTTCACATGGTACAATTGAACTTGGCCTTGTAAAATATCATGAGATGAAAATTAGTTTAACCTGTGATATGGATAATATTCCTGCTATTCTTAAAAAGAAACCATACCCTGCTTCATCAATGAAGAGGAAAGACATAGAAGATAATATTAAGATGTTATTAAAAATGAAAATTCTTGAAAAGGTTGAAACTACACCAAAATATTGTGTAATATCACCAGTGCTAATTTCTTACGAAAAAGATAAAGCAAGACTGTGTGGTGATTATAGAGCATTAAATATATTTACAGTAGATGATATTTATCCCTTCCCAAGGATTTCTTCTATACATGCTACCCTTAAAGTTGCTAAGTATATAAGTTGCTTAGTTGGAAATAAAGGGTATCATCAAATTCCTGTTGAAAAGAATTCACAGAACTTTTTGTTGATAACCTCACACATTGGAATTTATAAATATGTCAGGATGCCATTTGGACAAAAAAATGCTCCATCAGTATTTCAGAAGTTGATGGATATAACATTCCATAATGAAATGATTGAGGGATAATTAATGGTATACATTGATGACATCATAGTGTTCTCTAAGAAATATGATGAGTACTTAATCCATTTAAAGAAGGTATTTCAGAAAATGGATGAAATAAAAATGAAACTTGCATTGAAAAAATGTAAATTTGGGTTTAAGTCTTTAAAAGTGCTTGGTCATATTGTATCTGGCTTACAAATATGTGTAGACCAAAATAAGGTGGCTGCAATCAAGAATATTGGCATTCCTCAAAATGTAAAGGATGTACAATCTTTTCTTGGTATGTGTGGTTATTATAGACAATATATAAAAAACTACCAATTAATTTCTGCACTACTGGCCACACTGATAAAGAAATCAGAAGCTTTCATTTGGAATAATGAAAGACAACAGGCTTTTGATAAGTTGAAAGAATTTTTGATGAAAGCTCCTATCTTGGGATTACCAGATTTTCAATTGCCTTTTGTATTGTATACAGATGCAAGTTTTATTGGTCTGGGTTCTGCTTTGAATCAAAAACAACTTATTGAGGGAAAAATTTCAGAAGTAGTTATTTTCTATATTTCACGTACTCTAAGAAGTAGTGAATTAAAATATGGTGCTACTCAACTTGAATGTTTTGCAGTAGTATGGGTTCTTGAGAAGCTACATTATTACCTTAAAGACCAAAAATTTGAGTTAATAACTGACTGTAGTGCAGTTAAGTCACTCTTAAACATGAAAACACCTAATAGACACATGTTTAGATGGAAATTAGCTGTACAAGAATACAGAGGACGTATGACTATTACACATAGAGCAGGAACCTTACCCTCTAATGTAGATCTGTTATCTAGAGTACCTCTGCCTAATAATGATGATAATCCTGCTTATGTTCCTGAATCAGAGATTATTAACATTTATGGCATTTATATTGTAGATCTTGAGGATGAATTTATACAATCAATTCTTGACATGTATACTTCTGACCCTGACTTGAGTAAACTCACTACAAGATTAAATGATCCATATAATGCTTCAATGAATGTTTTAATAAAAACATTACCAAATAAGTAAAAAGAGGCATTAGAAAAAAGAAAATTTTCCATTCGGGATGTTTTTATATATTACAGGAAAAAATTAAGTAATGTAATTGTAATTTCCCCTTCAATGAAGGAGTTAATGTTAAGTATATGTCATGATGATATCTTAGCAGGTCATTTTGACTACCATAAAACATTAAACAGAGTAAAAAATACAGCTTGGCGGATTAAGATGTCTGAGGATGTTCAAAAATATGTTGAGAGGTTGTAGACAATCCTATAGTACTAGCTATAGGCCTTGACCAAAGGAGTTAAAGAAAAACCAGAGAGAGAATCCCCGGTCCCTTTAGAAAAACAAGTGAGATTTACCTGTTGCAGCAAATTGGAGATCTGTTTGCTAGACCCTCTAATTAAACACTCTTGACCTCTTTAAAAGTGAAGATAATAGTCCCAGACAGACTACCAGAAAGAGTTGAAATGAACAGTAATATATTCCAACAAAACACAAGCCAATGAGACAGTGAGGAACAGAGAGGGGATGAGGTAAGAGATAAGATGATTCCCTAAAAATCTTCCCACACACGCATCATACAGCCAGTGCACAGACCACCCTGACCAATTCCCCAGCCAAAATCCAGCATTCCCAGCCTTTTTCATGCATAAAAGTGCATTTTAGCGCCTCCCCAGTGCCCAGGCGGCCAGGCCGCTTGGAGGCGGCTCTGCTTAGGGGCAGGCAGGCCTCTTCTAGGCCCTAAAACACCCATACAACCCATAAAAACCCATAACTTCACTAATAAACAAAATAAACACACATAAGACATACCAAAATGAAAATAAATGAAGGACAATAAGCTGAGACATAATAAGTGACCCTAGCTTAAGCCTACATAAGCACCACTAAGCAATAAACATCCGATAAATACCAATAACAACACCATAACTACCCTATAAAACAAGGTAACCACCCATAAGGGATACCAAAATGAAGAGAAAAGAAAGGACATTAAGCTGAGACATAATAAGTGACCCTAGCTTAAGCCTCCATAAACACTACTAACTACCACCTAAAGATGAAAAAATCCACTAATAACACCATAACCCCAATAACACCCTACATACCAAATACATCCAAATATGAACTCCAAAGGCCTACCCAGGTTTGGATCACCACATCCTCCCTCCAATCAAGAATGTCCTCATTCTTCCTTTGCCAACAACCATGTTAAAACACCTCTTCAGAATCTTTACAAACAGCTCATTTCTCTCTTCCACCAGATCTTATTCCATCCTAAGTGAACTTCTGAACCAGCAATCCAAGCTTCTTCTTTAAAACTTCTCTTGCACCATGCCTTTAAATTAAATCTATCTCTTTGAAAAGAATCTCTTTCTTCTGTTCCTGAATTTCAACTCTGGCTGTACCAGCCTCCAACAATGAAAAGTGATATCCAGTTGACAAGTCTTCCCGACTATAACCTTCTACCAGCATAAAAATTTCCTCATTTTATAGTCTTGGGGGACTCACAACCCTCAGTTTAAAGTCTTGGGTGACTAAAAGAACTCAGTTTAAAGTCTTGGGGGACTAACAGACCTCAGTTTATTGTCTTGGGGGACTCCAAAAATCCTCAGTTTATAGTCTTGGGGGACTGAAAAAACCTGAATCACAGAACCCAGAACCAGAGATCAACCAGAAAAAGATTTAGAGAAGTAACTAACTTTCTGGGGTAACTGTATATAGAGCTGCCAGACCATCAGTCACCCCCAAACTTGCCTTTACAAAATTCAGAAGTTCCCCCTTGGATCCTTCTGCCTTTAAACTTCCACCTCACACTGCCTCCCATTCCTCAGTTTATAGTCTTGGGGGACTTCATTATCAACAATCCTCAGTTTAAAGTCTTGGGGGACTAACACAGTGTTCAGTTTAAAGTCTTGACGGACTACTTCTTGACAAAATCTTGACACCAGCCAGTTTAAAGTCTTGGAGGACTACTAGATCCACAGTAGTAAAATTAAATTCTTGAATAAATCTTTAAAAACCAGCCAGTTTTAAGTCTTGGAGGACTAACAGAATTTTCAGTTTAAAGTCTTGATGGACATCAAAAAATCTTGAGCCCGTAATTAAAAGATCAGTTTAAAGTCTTGAAGGACTTTCCAAAAAAAAATCTTGAAGATATATCCCATAAATCCCCAAACCAAAAACCATCAAAGCCAAAACATTTAACCTCCTTTAACAAATAAAAAAAATTAAATGGTATCCCCCAGCCAATTGATGATCTGATCCCCTGATACCTTACCCACATCCAAGTGCACCTTGATGTGGTTACACCTAAAAAAATTTAATTTTTTTAATTTTATTTTGACTCCTCCTCTTCTACCAAAAACATTGCCAGAGCCCTATCTTGAGCCTTTGAACAAACATAGCCTCCATAAAAAAATTAAAAGAAAAAAAAGAGAAAAAAAGAAAAAAATCTTGAATCCACCACTTTCACAGCCAACACCCTAGAACCACATAGCAAAGCCAGCTCCAGGTCAACAGAAGAGATCACTGGGTGGGCTCCCTCCAATAAGTAAAAATTATGGGATACCACCAGTGATCCACCACCAATCCAAAAGCACCAAAAGACATCCAAGGCAATCCAGTGTAAAGTCATAGAGGACTAAAACCTGAATCACAAAAAAACAACACTAGAATTTAACTAGAAAAAAACCAAAGGCTTGAAACAGACATTCTGGGGTAACTGTTCTACAGAGCAGCCAGCTCATCAGTTACCCCCACACTTGCCAAAATAAAATCTAGAAGCCCCCCTAGGTACCTTCTAAAAAAAACAAAACATCCAAAAAAATTAAAAAAAACCAATAAACATGAGGGGTCCAGCACTTGAAGACCAAAAGAATTTCCAGTTTAAAGTCATAGTGGACTAAAAACCTGTTAAAGAAGAAAAAACCAATACTAGAATTCAACAAAATCAAGAGAAGGGGTTGGAAACAGACAATCTGGGGTAACTGTTGATAGAGCAGCCAGCCCATCAGTCACCCCCACACTTTCCAAAATAAAATCTAGAAGCCCCACCCCTGGGTACCTTCTAACAAAAAGGATTTTCCAACACAAATCTTCTCCCATAAAAAACCATTAAATTTCGTGAAATCCAAAAAAACTTCCAGTTTAGAAATAAAATTTTGCAGTTTAACCTCATGCCGGAGGTGAAATAAAACCAATAATCTTCATTTTTATCTTCATTTTATTTTAAATAAAATATCCATCTTCACTTAAATTTTTCTTTTCTTCCATCTTCATTATACTAAGATTTTTTTTTTCATTACGGGCGGGCCGCCCAACGTCGGAGGTGCCGCCTGAAGCGGCCCGGCCTCCCTTTTTTATATAGAGACTTGAACCAGAGAGGCTGAAAAGAATTGGACAAAACAACAAAAAAAAATCCTGACCAAATACATAGAGGCCAAATTAAGCAAAACCAAAACAAATTAAGTAGTTTATCCTCATTTCAGAGGAATCAGATTCTTGAAATACCAAGGTTTAAACCAATAAGTTTGCCCCTAGGGCCTGAACCCCCTTAGCTCCTCTTCCAATTCTGATATCCCAAAATCAGACCTCCAAACAAATCTTCCATCCTCCTACATACACTGAGTCTTCCATATTTCACATTACCAGAATCAATAAATTCTCCACCCTGTGAAACATCTGGAACCTCCACCACATCTTTAAAATCAACCTCCATACCAGTGACATCCAAAACATCACAATTTTCCCCTTTCCTACAGGAATCTTGCTTAGAATCTGCAAAATCCTCCAGAATAACATCCATAACATCAAAATAAAAATCCTCCTCCAAGCAGAGAGCTTCAGATTTTGAGGGAACCACCTGAAAATAATCTTCTTCTATGAGAAAAAGATCCAAGACAGAATCCATCTGTCCATCCAAAAATTCAACTGATACATCCTCCTCCAATAAGCCATTATCTGAACTTGAGAGGGAAAAATAATCATCCCACAGCAACCATTCATCCACCACAGATTCCTTCTCAATATCCCAAAATCCTTCTTCATGACCAGACAAGTCCTCCTTCCCACATAATTCACCCAAACTTGAGGAAATACACTGATCCTCCAGTGTGTACATTTCCAAAACATCCAGTGAAGCACATTCCTGAGATCCCATGGCATCCTTTGAAAAAGAAAAATCAGTTTCACAAACATCATCAGAGTCCCCATCTTCCAAAATTGATGGCTCCAACTCCTCCCTAGAAATTGAATTTTCCACCACAGTCTCCTGAACCTCTCCATCCAACAGGATTTCCTCTCCAGATTCCACATCCCTATCCATCATAACATCCAAATATCCCAAAATAACCTCCTTCAGAATAGCCATACCAGGAATCCTATTTTCCCCATTTGGAAGAGTCTTCATCAAGTCAGCCTTGAAAAGAATCTCCATAACCTCCACCTTTTCATCCCTACCCATGGCACTCCAAAATACATACTTGGCCCCATCTTCATGTGGTAATATATCATTATATACCAGATAATCCAGAGGCTCCCCCAACTCCTCCATAAATTCCCCATACTGAGAAAGAGAAGTTACACCACCTTTTAATTCCCACTTCTTAGAAATCCCATGAAGATCCACCATTGAGAATGTAGTAGGCCACCTTTTAAACATTTCAATCTTCAACTTCCCCCAGTCCTGACTCCTATATCCTGCCATACCAGAAACTTCCTTCTCCACCTCCCTATTACCAATGAAAAAGATTACTTTCCTGACCATGTCCAACATTGAGGCCCCATCAATCTCAGCATCAACCTCAAACTTAGCCAAAAACCCCTTTGCATCCTCTCCCAAAAACCTTGAACCATCCCAAGACTGAATCCTAACCATCCTAGGAATTCCAAGTTACAGCCTCTAATCTCCACCAAAGATAGCCAAAGTCCCCCCCAAGAGCCTTAGAGACCTAGGAAAGACCAAATCCAACAGAAAAGAAAACCCCTGGACCAACCACAAAGAGATATAGCACCAAATTTAAAATCCACCAAAGGAGATCCACCAAAGAGAGAAGCCTAGATCTACAGAGATTCCAAAAAGCCAACAGATTTGACCTTACGTTGGGCGCCAGAAATGTAGACAATCCTATAGTACTAGCTATAGGCCTTGACCAAAGGAGTTGGAGAAAAACCAGAGGGAGAATACCCTGTCCCTTTAGAAAAACAAGTGAGATTTACCTGTTGCAGCAAATTGGAGATCTGTTTGCTAGACCCTCTAATTAAACACTCTTGACCTCTTTAAAAGTGAAGATAATAGTCCCAGACAGACTACCAGAAAGAGTTGAAATGAACAGTAATATATTCCAAAAAAACACAAGACAATGAGACAGTGAGGAACAGAGAGGCAATGAGTAAAGAGATAAGATGATTCCCTAAAAATCTTCCCACACACGCATCATACAGCCAGTGCACAGACCACCCTGACCAATTCCCCAGCCTTTTTCATGCATAAAAGTGCATTTTAGCGCCTCCCCAGTTCCCAGGCGGCCAGGCCGCTTGGAGGCGGCTCTGCTTAGGGGCAGGCAGTCCGCTTGGGGGCGGGCTGGCCTCTTCTAGGCCCTAAAACACCCATACAACCCATAAAAACCCTAAAAACCCTAAAAACCCATAACTTCACTAATAAACAAAATAAGCACACATAAGACATACCAAAATGAAAATAAATGAAGGAAAATAAGCTGAGACATAATAAGTGACCCTAGCTTAAGCCTACATAAGCACCACTAAGCAATAAACATCCGATAAATACCAATAACAACACCATAACTACCCTATAAAACAAGGTAACCACCCATAAGGGATACCAAAATGAAGAGAAAAGAAAGGACATTAAGCTGAGACATAATAAGTGACCCTAGCTTAAGCCTCCATAAACACTACTAACTACCACCTAAAGATGAAAAAATCCACTAATAACACCATAACCCCAATAACACCCTACATACCAAATACCTCCAAATATGCACTCCAAAGGCCTACCCAGGTTTGGATCACCACAATGTGTGATTCTTGTCAAAAATCTAAAAGATTAACAGGAAAAAGCGCTGGTTTATTAGGAAAAATTGAGCAACCAAAAGCTCCATGGGAAATAATTAACATGGACTTTGTAACAGGTTTGCCAATAGCAAGACATAAGAGTTATAACTCCTGCTGGGTAATTGTAGATAGATTTACAAAGATGTGTAAATTTGTTCCTACCCACAAAGAGGTTTCTGCAAAGGACTTAGCTTTTTTATGGAGGACACAAATTTTAAATATAGCAGGTTTCCCCAAAGCAATAGTTTCTGACAGAGATCCTAAATTTACTTCGGAGTTCTGGACATCACTTATGGATGTTTCAGGGTGTCAATTAAAGCTTTCTACAGCACACCATTCACAAACTGATGGGCTAGCAGAAAGAATGATACAAACTTTAGAAGATATGATAAGAAGATATTGTGCTTATGGTATTAACTGTAAAGAAAATGACAAATTCACACATGATTGGGTAACCCTTATCCCAGGTTTAGAATTTGCATACAATAGTACAGTACATTCTGTCACTGGCAAAAAGCCATTTGAGTTATGGTTGGGTTATGTACCTAATAGCCCTTCTCAAACTCTTAATAAATTACCTAAATTGGATATCCATCCAGGTACTAAATCTTTTCTTCAGATGCAAGAATTATGCAGAAAACATGCTCAAGAATGTATAAATAAGGTGTTTGAGTATGAGAAGAAAAGATTGGATAAAGCCCATAAAGAACAAATGTTCAAAGAGGGTGATGAATTCCTTATTTCTACACTACATTTAAATTTAAATGGTAATGTTAAATTGAAGGATCCATTCATTGGACCATTTGTAGTTAAAAAGATGGTCGGCAACAATGCTTTTGAGGTTATTCAATATGCAATATATGATAGAATACATCCAGTATTTCCTATTTCTCTTATAAAACCATACCATTCTAATGATACTGCTCTATTTCCAAGAAGATCAGGAAGACATAAACAGCAACCTGAAGAAATAGATGAAAAGGCAGAAATTGAAAAGATACTTAAAAAGAGGCACCTTACTAAAGAAAAGGGAGTTGAGTATCTATTAAGATTTAAAAATAAATCAAGTGAATATGACCAGTGGATTCAAGAAAATGAAATCTGTGATATTAAAAATCTCTTGAAAAAATTTAAATCAAAATAATAGGGGGTATCAATGTTCAGGTATCTGCAATTAGGGATCAGGAATTTTTTTTCCAGGATCAGACATTATTAATTGCGGAAGATTCTTATCCACTAGCCCCGGGGCTAGTGGATAAGGAATCCATGATAATGCATTATCCTGCCTCTTATACCCCAATTTCCATTTCTAATTCCTGATCCCAAACTCATCACATCCATGAGGCATACCCAGAGAGTAGTCCAAGATGTGGTTATGGCAGAAAGTTGTGAAACATGTGGTCATGACAGAAAGTTGTCCAAGATGTGGTTATGAAAAATTGAGTAGAAAAATCTTGGATAAGAAGTGAACATTAACACGTAAAGTGTCTAATAACCCAATTATTAGCAAAAATAATTGTGGAAGATGATTGGGGTATAAGGATTATTATCCGCAATTAATTTAATTGCAGATCGGTCAACATTGATACCCCCTAATACTGTTATACAGTATATGTATTATAGAAAATTTAAAAATTTTTCTATTCACTCCTTATGTCAGCCAGGCTATACCAGGAGCCCATTAAATTGTATGTTAATCTATTGGAGCTTAATGAGGGCAAAAAATTATGCATTTTATGTATATAAATTAATATTATATTGCATAATAAAATTATATAACAATTGTATTATAATATAAGTAAAATAAGGGTTATATTAAATTTAAATAAATTATAGATACAATTAAAACTCATAAAACACTTTATATTCTAACAAATGTTGTCACATTTTTCATGTATTTAATACTTATAAACTATTAATTAATTTATTAAATATATTATAGTTAAAAAATCTAAATATTAACTTATAATATAATTAAATAAATATATAAAATTAAATTATTAAATAAAACTTTTATATCATATGAATTATGAATATTGAGCGCTTTTTTAACTCATTATTATGTCATTAAGGTATTAAATTAGTTAAAAATATTTTATTTAATTAATTCCTAATGTTTTATTCTAAAATTTAGTAATAATATTAAATTAATAAATTGTTTTAACTTAATTTAATTCTTACACTAATAAAATGGGTTATATTAATTAATATCTTATGTTTCAGACTTAATTAATTAATTAAACTAATAATTATATTAAAATAGTTTAATTTTTATGTTTCACTTAAAATTGGCTATTATCAAACATGTTATAAATTGAATTAGTTAATACTTCAAGTGTTTCAATCTTATTTAATTACTCACTTATTTTAAAGATTTGTTTGGGGTTAAATTGGTGGATTTTTTTGGCTCTTACTTATTTTTTAATTAATTGTTTTATATTTTCCCCCTTACAGATTTGGTACACTTAATTTTAATTATTAATTATTAATTATTTTATTTTTTATAGAATCTAATTTTTTGTGGCGCTTCAGAGGGCCCCTTGCCTATATAAGGGCCTTGGAGAGCCCCCTGTAGCTTGATCACTTACTTAACACTCAACTCAATTTCACTTTATTACGTTTATTATATTTTTTTAGCATTAGTAATCCAATTTAAAAATTAAATAAATAATTCAAGGTTGCCTTAAGTCTATCAATAATAACAAGTGTCTGCTGCACATTGAAAATAACTACTTATTAAATACTTATATTAGAATTTATTAAACCTCACTGTTGTATAAATTCCCTAAAGTCTACTCGTTGCCTCTCCTTTAAAATAATTATACCATTATATTATTATATTCAATCTTCCTTTTTTTATTACCTTTTCTCCTCCTCTCCATTTCTTCTAGACAACTGGCCAATAATTGGGTGCCCTTCCAAACAACGACAACAAATACGATACTTGCGACTAACAACGTAGCACACGGACCACACAAACCAAAAAGTAAACTTTTTGCCCCAACCGTGTTTCGAACTTGGGTTCAATCATTTAGGTTTATATTAAATTAAATCATATTTTATTTTGAAGTGATTTTCCTATCACTATAGTAAGTTAAACTTTGCACCTCTCACTCATATTATTATATTTTTACTGCAATAACAGTGTTTGTGGCTTAATTGCTGATTCACTGAGTGTAAGTTTTCATTATTTTTTAATTTTTTTTCCTAGTTGACCATAATAGAGTAAAATTCTTAGTCCTAGAAGGCAATTAATTTTGAATAAATTATTAAATTAATTTTATTATTATTTTTTGTTTATTGGTTGACCATAATAGTACTCAGTACTTAGTCCCAATATTGCCAATATATTATTTTTTGTATTAATTATTTTGATTGACTTATAAAAATTTGTTGGTTGGTCCCATTTTAATTATTGTTATTTCTTAGTAAAAAATAATTTTAATCACATTTATTTGTATAACATTTTTGGTTAATTAATTGATTTTTGATAAAAATTTAATTTTTTTTTGTTTTAAATTCAATAATTTATATTTTATTTTGAAAATAACAATATGAATCATTAAAATAATTTTGATTTATTTTTTCACAGTTTAAATGCCCAGTAGTTTGGCTAACAGCATGGATCACTTACATGTGGATGAGATTGAAGTGGATGTTGACCCTGAATCTGTAGGTTCTTCTAAATTAACTTACAAAAATTATTCATCTGAAAAAAAACCTTCAGGAAGTGGAAATGGCAGGAGAAGTGGCAAACCCCCCTCACCAAACACCTCTGAAAGAAGTAAAACCTCTAATAAATCAGGAAAATCCACTCAAAGGTATAAAAATAAAAAAGATACCACTGACTCAACAAGTAAACAACCTGTCCAGTCACATAAAAGAGCTGAAAGCAGAAAGTATGAAGTACAAGGCAAGAGTAGACACACTCTGGCAGCAAATGTAGGAGTTATTAAATCCCAAACAGGCTCAACCTCCTCATTTCCCAGCCTCCCAGCCTCACCCTCAACCTCAGCCCAATCAGGTACCCAGCTCCTTCACTCAAAATCAAAGCACTCTGCAGGTGGAGCAGTGGAAATGGGATTACTTGATGAACCATTACCAACAGAATGTTCAGCAACCAACAGCTCAACACCCTGGCCCATCCAGGACACCAACCTACCATCCATCTCCTCAGCCCCATCCTTATCAGGGAGGCAGAAGAAAGAAGGCACAGGGGAAGTTTCCTCCTTTTTCATGGTAAGTAATTTGTTTGATAAACATTTTGGTATGTATAATAACAAATCTTCTTCTGGTAATATTGTGGACCCTGGTGAAGGAACAGTTAAACCCTTAAAAAGACAACTGCCTTTAATGAGTATCCCAAATGATGTAATTAGAAAATTATCATTTGGTGAACCTTTACCTTTGACTTCTACTTCTTTAATTAATCCTTCTCTTGCAATTAAGAATTATTCTGTTTCCCCTGAAGTCTATACTCTAATTGAGAAAACTTCTGAAGAAATATTAAAAGATACCCTTGATTTTAATGTTGTAAAAGACAAACATTTAAGAGATGTGTTAATACATGAGAGTGATAGATTAAATAATTTTCACTTGCATTGTAAAGTAAGTTCTTCTGCACAAGATAAAGCTTATTTTAAAATCAAAGAAACCTTGAATATTGATCTTAGCCAACAAAAACAAATAAGGAGTGACCATAGATCTATCTCAGATAAGAATATCAATCTGTATAAAACCTTGAGTGAATTGAAACCCCTTATTGAGGAAAATTATTCATTAAAAGGTGATATTAAATCTCTACAAAATGAGTTGAAAAAGCTAAAAAATGATTTCCATGCACTAAGTTCCAAACACACAGTTTCTGAGGACAGAAATGTTTTATTCCTTGCAAAAGTAAATGACCAGATGTCTGAAATTCCAAGGATAAGAAACTATGTGTCTGACCTGCAGGAAAAATTTTCAACCTTCTTGAATATGAAAAGGAGAGATGGGATAAATCCCATAAAGAATACACATTTTACAAGGGTGATGAAGTGTTGATTTCTACTGTCCATTTCAATCTACAAGGTAGCAACAAATTAAAAGATCCTTTTAAGGGACCATTTGTTGTTAAAAGAATGGTTGGGGATAATGCAGTAGAAGTTGTATTGTATTCTCCATATGATAGGAAACATCCTTTCTTATTACTTTGCTTAAGCCTTATACTTCCAACAGTGACTTATTTCCCAAAATAAGGGGAAGACCTAAGAAAAACCCTCAGGAAGTCACAGAAACTGCAGAAATTGATAAAATTCTCAATGATAGAATTATCACTTCTGAAAGAGGTACTAATATTTATTGAGATACAAGAGCAAGTCATCTGAACATGATGCATAGATACCTGGAAAAGAGATTTCAAATCTTCCTACTCTGATGAAGAAGTACAAAAAGAAAAAATCTTAGCACTTTTTTTTATTGTTTTTTTAGAGTGAGGGAGTGTCAGCCAGGCTATACCAGGAGCCCAGAAGATTGTATGTTAATCTTTTGGAGCTTAATGAGGGCAAAAAATTATGCATTTTATGTATATAAATTAATATTATATTGCATAATAAAATTATATAACAGTTGTATTATAATATAACTAAAATAAGGGTTATATTAAATTTAAATAAATCATAGATAAAATTAAAACTCATAAAACACTTTATATTCTATAAAATGTTGGCGCATTTTTCATGTATTTAATACTTATAAATTATTAATTAATTTATTAAACATATCATAGTTAAAAAATTAAAATATTAACTTATAATATAATTAAATAAATAAATAAAATTAAAGTATTAAATAAAACTTTAATATCATATGAATTATAAATATTGAGCACTTTTTTGACTCATTATTATGTCATTAAGGTATAAAATTAGTTAAATTTATTTTATTTAATTAATTACTGTTGTTTTATTCTAAAATTTAGTAATAATAATAAATTAATAAATTGTTTTAACTTTATTTAATTCTTACACTAATAAAATGGTTTATATTAATTAATATATTATGTTTCAGACTTAATTGATTAATTACACTAATTATTATATTAAAATAGTTTAATTTTTATGTTTCACTTAAAATTGGCTATTATCAAACATGTTATAAATTGAATTAGTTAATACTTTAAGTGTTTCAATCTTATTTAATTACTCACTTATTTTAAAGATTTGTTTGGGGTTAAATTGGTGTATTTTTTTGGCTCTTACTTATTTTTTAAATAATTGTTTTTTATTTTTCCCCTTACAGCTTTGGTACACTTAATTTTAATTATTAATTATTTCTTATTTTATTTTTTATAGTAAATAATTTTTTGTGGCGCTTCAGAGGGCCCCTTGCCTATATAAGGGCCTTGGGGAACCCCCTGTAGCTCCATCACTAACTTAACACTCAACTAAATTTCACTTTATTACAGTTATTATATTTTTTTGGCATTATTAATCTAATTTAAAAAGTAAATAAATAATTCAAGGTTTCCTTAAGTCTATCAATAATAACAAGTGTCTGCCACCCATTGAAAATAACTACTTATTAAATACTTATATTAGAATTTATTAAACCTCACTGTTGTATAAATTCCCTAAAGTCTACTCGTTGCCTCTCCTTTAAAATAATTATACCATTTTATTTTTATATTAAATTCCCATTTTTTTATTATCGTTTTTCCTCCTCTCCATTTCCTCTACTTTTTCCCCTTCTTCTAGACAATTGGCCAATACCTTACTTTTAACCAAAATGTCTTGACATTTTTTTTATTGTTTTTTTTGGGTGAGGGAGTGTAAGCCTAGGTATCTCCAGGACTGAGTAATTCTTATGTTTAAAATAAGATAAACTTAAATACATTAAGCTTATATCTTAAAAATAAAGGTTAAAATACTTATATATATGTTTATAATACATATATATATAATTATTACACTATTATATAACTTATAGTAGTCTAAATAGATTATCCATAGCCTAATAATACTTATTAAGGTGTTAATGGAGTCATAATATACTTATCTTAAGTGATATTGAGTAATTATTAACATACATAAGTTTATATGTATACACAAATCTCATATTTAGTGAAATATGCAGTATATTATGTATATTTAAGTCTATAAGTGGGTTTTAGCCTCTTAATAGCCTATAAACTTTGTTTTTCTGCTTACTTTAGGTCATATGGACATATTCAGTGGACTCACAATGCCTATAGAAGCATAGACATCTATTTCAGGCGCATACACTCAGTTTGGACAACTTAATCTGCTTCCTTGGATGGATTTTCACAGATTTATGGGTTGGGATATGATTAATGGGTTAATATGGACTCTTGGGGATGTTATTGGGAGCTTGGAAATTTCATTTGTTTCCTTTATATGTTTTGGGTTTCATTATATCCTCTTTGGATGAGTTATTTTACCTGTTTCTTTATGGTATCCACTTTTATCTGGATTTTCTATTTATGGTATGGGTCTGTATTATCATTAATTGTGATGGAGGGTCCTTAATGAAGGTCTGGGTGTTGAATCTGCTTGAAGTTGACGCCATGGGGAGGTGATGGGACTTCACAGTGCTTTAATTTACGGGGATAGCAGTGACATCATCTGGATTGAAGGTCTGTGCACTCCAGTGGATTTTGGTATAAGTAAGGGAGGATTTTGGCGGCTATTAGATATCACTTACTTACTAAAATTCAAATAAACATTTAAACACAATTATTATCATTAAGAAATATATTATAAAGCCTTTATAAATTGATATTATTTTTATATAAGCTATAACTATATTCTATTTATCTATTTTCCAACACTAGCACACATTTAATCTAAGTATTGTGAGTTTTATTTGAGTATAACTTCTTTATTAGCCTTCCCCTGAGGTTTAATCACTAAATAATTTATCAATAAGTAGTATGACCATTGATAAATACTATTAAATCATACTTATATACTAGATACACTGACAAATTTAGTGTCTTCAGACATATTAGCCCACCAAGCAGTGTTTTTAATTCTGATAATGGTTTTCTCAAGATCAAAATTTCCTGCTAATATGTCATCATAACATAGTTTTAAGATGGTTTCTTTCATGGAAGGAGGAATAAAAATGACATTGGTCAGTCTTCTCCTGTAGTAAATATAACCATCTTCAACGGAAAACTTTCCTTTACTCAAAGCACTCTGGTACTTTGGAGGAAGAGTTTTTATCAATGCTTGAATAGAAGAATTATTTGGATCATTTAAGATTTTAACCAATTTATTTAAATAAGAATCTTGATCATATGAATCCAGAATTAATTGTGAAAGTTCCTCTTCCATATCAACAATGTATATACCATGTATATGTACTGTATTATCCTCAGGTATATAGGCTGGATTGGATACATCATTTGGAAGAGGTAATACAAACAAAATATCAAAATTTGAATGCACATTTCCAGCCATGTGAATAATAGTCATTCTACCTCTGTATTCTTGAACAGCTAGTTTCCATCTAAACATATGTCTATTTGGTGGTTTTAAGTTTAAGAGGGATTTCACAGCACTGCAATCAGTAACTAATTCAAACTTTTGACCATCTAAATAATAATGAAGCTCTTCTAGAGCCCAGAAAACTGCTAAGCAATCTAATTGAGTGGAAACATATTTCAATTCACTTTTTTTAAGGTTCTTGAAATATAACAAATTACTACTTCTGAAACTTCTTCATTAATAATTTGTTTTTGATGAAGAGCAGCTCCAAGTCCAATAAAACTTGCATCTGTATAAAGAAAAAAAGGCTTATTAAAATCTGGAAGGGCAAGGATTGGAGGTGACATTAAACATCTTTTTAATGTATCAAAAGCTTTTTTACTGTCCTCACTCCATATATAAGCCACATCTTTTCTTGTTAGTTTGGTAAGTGGTAATGCTATGACTTGATATTTTTTCCAATTCTCTGAACAAAGTGTTGCCAGTCAGATGAAGAGTCACCATCAAAATTGGGATATTGATCCAGTTTGGGCCAATTTTTCTGGCTACTGGGATGGTCCATCTTTTGGTTTGAATTATTTAACATTAATAAATCTTGAAGTTTATCCAGGAGTTCAGAAATTTAATTAATTACAGAAACAGATGGTTCATGACCATTAAAAGATTTTTTGCTAGTAGCAAAAGATTTTACAGACTCATTGTCAGTTTGTTTAATGGCTGACATATGGGGAAGAAACGAGTTGCTCTGTTCAGGTTCTTTACTTTATTCTTATGCGGCTTGTGGGCAGCACTTTCATCTACACCATAATGATTGATGGTTAAGGCTGAAAATGTTTCCTGTAGTTCAGACACATAGTTTTTTATCCTTGGAATTTCAGACATCTGGTCATTCATTTTTGCAAGGGATAAAACATTTCTGTCCTCAAAAACTGGGTGTTTGGTACTCAGTGCATGGAAATCATTTTTTAGCTTTTTCAACTCATTATGTAGAGACTTAATTTCACTTTTCAATGAATAATTTTCCTTAAAAAGGGGTTTTAATTCACTCAAGGTTCTATGAAGATTGATTTTCTTATCTGAGATAGCTCTATGGTAACTTCTTATTTGTTTCTGTTGGCTAAGAACAATATTCAAAGTTTCTTTGATTTTAAAATAAGATGTATCTTGTACAAAAGAACTCACTTTACAATTCACGTGCAAATTATTCAATCTATCACTCTCATGCACTAATACATCTCTCAAATGTTTGTCTTTCACAGCATTAAAATTAATTTTATCTTTCAATATCTCCTCAGAAGTTTTCTCAAGAAAGGTATAGACTTCAGGGGAAACAGAATTATTCTTAATTTCAAGCAAAGGATTAATTAAAGAAGTAGAAGTCAAAGGTAAAGGTTCATCAAATGATAATTTGCTAATGACATCATTGGGGCTACTCATTAAAGGAAGTTGTCTTTTTATGGGTTTAACTGTTCTTCCACCATGATCCATAATATTACCTGTGGAAGAAGATTCGTTATTATACATACCAACATGTTTATCAAACAAATTACTTACCATGGTAAGGGATGAAATTTCCCCTGTGCCTTCTTTCTTCTGCCTCCCTAATAAGGATGAAGCTGAGGAGATGGATGGTAGGTTGGTGTCCTGGATGGGAAAGGGTGTTGAGCTGTTGGTTTTGGAACATTCTGTTGGTAATGGTTCATCAAGTAATCCCATTTCCACTGCTCCACTTGCAGAGTGCTTTGATTTTGAGTGAAGGAGCTGGGTTCCTGATGGGGCTGAGGCTGAGACTGAGAGGCTGGGAAAGGAGGAGGTTGAACCTGTTTGTGATTTAATAACTCCTGCATCTGTTGCCAGAGTGTGTCTACTCTTGCCTTGTATTTCATACTTTCTGCCTTCAGTTCTTTTATGTGACTGGAAAGGTTGTTTATTTGTTGAGTCAGAGGTATAGTTTTTATTCTTATATCCTTTAGTGGATTTTCCAGATTTATCTGTGGTTTTACTTCTTTCAGAGGTGTTTGGTGAGGGGGGGTTTCCACTTCTCCTGCCATTTCCACGTCCTGTAGGTCTTTTGTCAGCCTGTATATCTCCAGGACTGAGTAAAAAGTGATTATAAGTTATGTTAAACACATGAACTATACATGGGACTAATAAATAAGAGTACACAAATAGTATACATAAGTAAAATTATGATAATACACAAAAAATGCCATTATAACACCTTATATACACGCATATATCCACCTTTTATAGGTCTTATGTACTTACTATTAAGTTGGAATGTGTTAGGGTAATCTTAAGAACCTTAAGTATAAGGCTGCATAACTTTTAAGTACACTTAAAGCTGTTATATTCATTGTTTTATGCGAAAAACAAGAAATGCGCTTTATTTCACTTAAAAGTTGACTATATGCACTATAAAATTGAGAATATCAAAATTGCGCTTTGACAGATCAATTGGGCTCATTTAGAACTATTGATTTGGCTATTTAAATGCATAAAAATAACACTTTTCAAATTTGGTGTTTTTTATGCCAGAAATGGCTTCTGTGTACTGGCCACATACTGCCTGCTTTTTTCCCGTGTGAATAGCTTAATTTTTAGCAAAGTTAGCTTTTTCACACTATAATTACCCCACATTCTACGCCCACTGTGGGGAAACACACTAAAATAGGCGACAGGCGCATATTTAGTGTCCTAGCTTAATTAATAATGCATTGACCCTGTTTATATGCACTAATTTCATTAATAACCTCACTCTTGGCACTTTATTTCATCACCACGCTTAAATTCGCCTAATTTTAGTCAAGGATTTACCCGTGCAAGAGCCTGCCAAGAACTGCATGTAGTTACCCCACATCTCACGCTCTTTTTTAAGTTTTTGGGTGGTTTCTCAGCCAATTTTGGTTATTTTTGAATGGGAATTTCATGTAGTATAATGTCAGGATTAGCCTCATTATTTCTACAGTCAATCCCCCTTATTATTAAGCTATTATTAACCTTAAAAAGTCTCCTTTAGTCCTTAATATTATTGTTTTATACGCATATACTCTCTTTTTGTCTTTTTCTTTAATTTTGATGGATTTCCCTTATTATTTCAGGATTTTGGCGGTTATTACTCTTCTAATTATGTCATGGGTCACTGGGAATGTTGATGGGAATGTCTATTAGTTGTTTAGAGGCGTTATTAACTGTGTATTGGGTGGTACATCAAGGGAATAATTGGGGAACTCAGTGTGTATAAAAGGAGGAGGTTTTTGGGTTGTATTTCTTCATTCTTTATCATTACAATTTAACCAATATAACCAAACCAATTACAATACATATCAATTAGTACTTTTATAAGACTTTTGAATAGTATCTGAATTTATATAATCTATTTTTCTACCAACTATAAAGATTGTAAGCCATATATAAGAATAGTGAGAATTATATTACTGAGACCTTTATATTTGATTATATTTTACAACTTAGTGGATTAGAACTACAGTATTCATATAGGACCATTAAAATCTTCTAGACAACTGACTATTCAAGCTAGTTCACGTCCTTGTACTTGACCTTAGCCTGACAATCGGGGACCTTTCCTCAAGAATTCTGTTATAATCCTGTAAGTGAAATTTTCAAAAGAAGGTGCACGTAAATAATATCCCTATAGAAATATTTGGATAATTACAACAGGTTGGGGTCACTTATATAGTGATTTCAGAAAAAGAAGCCCTGTTATATTATAAAATTGTGATATTGAATCAACAATTTTACCACTAATTTAACTTATAATTGTTATTAGTGGGTCTGTCAATAGACCAATTAAATTTGAGATCTTTGCAGATAAAATTTTTATCACTAATTTAACATATAATTGTTCTTAGTGGGAGTCTGTCAATAGACCAATTAAATTTGTGATCTTTGCAGATAATAAACCAATTAAACTGATTAATTGTTTTCTTTTAACAGGACTCTTAATCTTTTCTTTTATTGGTTTGTTAAATTCATTAAATATTGAGAAAGAATCATACTGACAGTCGTTTTCTTTTGAATATAAAAACACGGCTACATATTGTAGACCAGTTAAATCAAGTGACCACATAAAAGCATATTTGACTTTTGGCACTTAAATATTCACTTCATACCAATAAGTAAGCAATAAATTTGTCTTCAGTGGTATTGATAAATACTGATAAAACTCCTTTTTGAAGTTTTCATATCTAAACTTTCAATTCTTTAAATTCCACGTAAAAATGTGTGACAACAATGACATTGTAAGTAATAAGGTAAAACCTTATAACTCAAGACCTAGAGCTGAAATACCTGTTACAGGACATTCAAATGGAGGGCCAGGACTCTCCCATAATCAACAACACTCCGTCAATGTCTCTGGAGGAAAGGGAAAAGCTTTTAAAGCAGGTTTCAATAAAGAAAACAAAAAATACTTTACAAGAACAAGTTCACTCCCTATCCACCCTACTGAACACCTTGACAATAAGAGTCAACAATATAGTGGACCAGATCAACAATCTGGAAAAGAGAGCAGCTCAAGGTTTCATAGAAGTCAACCAAGCTCTAGTGGACATAAAGACTCAACCACCAACAGTGGCACCCAACAATTCCATAGCAACACCTCCAGCCCAAGAGGAGGACCAAAAAATTACTGTAAGCAAATGGAAATGGGATTGGTACGCCCAAAACTACAACAATCCTCAACAGCAGGGCTCCAGCAGTCACCCTTACAGGGGAAAGGCAAGGAGAGGCAGGGGAAGTGGGATAAGACCTTGGTAAGTCATCCAACTTCTTATGATCAATTATATCAACCTGAAAATAAATTACTTATAGGTAATGAGATTGATAAGGAAATATTGGATATTATTGATAAGGATTTAAAGGATTATTCATTTGAACAGAATATGTTAAACTTGTCTTTACATGAGGACAATGTAAATAGTTTTATTGATCACCAGGAAAATACTATTAATATAAAAATGGAATCAAATGAATTAAATCTTGACCCTGATAATGAGTCTTCTGAATTGGACACGGAAAAAATAGAATATTTTTTAAAAGAGAATCCAATGGAATCAAAAATAATAAGTAAATTATTATTGAGAATTGAAAAATTGGAAGAGTTCTCAAAAGAATCAAACATTAATACAGAAAATGTATTATTACAACTAACACAGTCATTGAGTACCACAGCCAATAAATTAAAAATTATTGAAAATTCAAATAATGAATTGATCAATGAGAATAAAAGATTAAACTCTGAGATTAGAAATTTAGAAAGTAAATTAGAACACTCTCAGAATATTATGGCTACCATAGAGGGACGTGTAAAATTGTCTTTTTCAAATGTAAATGATACTTTAACTCATGTACCTGTAATAAAGGATAGGTTACAAAGAGTAGAAATTGAAGTAGCTAACATTTTGAAAAATACTGAAACAATAAAGGATAATACCTCTTATGTAGAAAGAGTACCAGTTTTTATGAAACACTCTGATGATAAACCAATGATGGAACATGAACATAGTGTCATGGGCTCTGAGAAGATAAAATCAGTAAAAGATGAAATTAATGATCATCTTTCTAAAGTGAGTGAATTACTCAATATTCCTCAGGTTAGGGAAGCAAAAACTAGCCAAAAGAACTGGCCTAAGTTAGATCAGTACCCTTCTTTTGACGGGGATTCAAAATCTGATTGGCAACAATTCATACAAAGAATTGATAACTTAAAATTTTCATATAAATTACCTGATGAAGAAATTACTTCAAAGTTAATATCTTTATTTACAGATGTGGCCTTATTATGGTTTGAATCTGTATTGAGTGAGGGAATTAATTACTCCTGGAATGAATGGAAGGCACTAATTGAAAGGCAATTTGGTGGCCCAAAATTTAGAATCACTCAACAAAGACTGTATGAAAGGGCCAGATATAATCCAAATGCTGGAGATAAACCCATGGTCTTCTTAATGAATTTAATAAAAATCATGAAAGCTATGGATCCAAAAATGGATTATGAAGAGTGGAAAGAAAAAATAATATACAAGTTGCCTATATCAGTTAGAGACATTATTGTAGCTAGAACTGAAACTGTCAGAGACACCTCTGATTTCATTAATATATGCAATGAGATATCATTAAACCACAAGTATGAGACCAAGTATAGTAATTACAGACAAAGTGTTGACGTGGTAAAACCTACTACAAGTAAGTTACCAGTGGAAAAGAAAAAACCTTCAGCTCCCCTTGTCCCTAAGAGACAAGAAAATAACACTTGTTACAAATGTAATGAACCTTGGGTTAAAGGTCACACGTGTAAGAAAAGAATAAATGTTATTGAAACCTCACAGAATTCTGAACCTAGTAATCATGAAGATGAGAATGTGGAATCCAGTGAGGATTGCAAGAGTAACATATCTTACAGTGATGATGAAAATGAGATATTTGTATTAGAACAGGATATAATGTTCCTGAATGATGCTATACCTCATACAGACACATCTTTACCTTCCATAGAGGAAGCTGAAATAATTAAAGATGTATCTCATGATACTTACAAAATAACACCTATCAGAGCACCTATTATCATATGTGGAAAAGAAATGAATGCCATTCTTGACACTGGGGCTGCAGGTAGTGTAGTTTCACTTAATGCATTAATGAAACTTGATAGTAAGTACCAGGAAAAACTAGAACCTGTTCAGACAAAGAACTGGAGGGGTTTTGGTTCAGTATTAAATCCAATTGGCAAATACAAAACTGCTGTATTCTTTAAATATAATAATGGATATGTTAGAGCAGTTTGTGAATTTGTAGTAATGGATAATAATAATTGTAGTGATTGGTTTATTATTGGCAATGATTTATTGACAAAATTTGGCATTAAACTAGATCCTGCAAACAGTTGTTTCACCATAGGGGTGAATGGTAAAAGGAAATTCAAAATATGTTCTGAAAATTCAGTATATGCCATTTCTCCTACAGAAGAACAACTGCAAGGTGGAAGAACCACCAATGAAGTGGGTGAATTGGAAAATGAAATCCAAAAGGCCTCTTTCAGTCCTCAACTCTCAAAAATTGAACAAGAAGATATTTTGAGATTGATTAAATCATATCCTATGGCATTTGCTCATGGCTCAAATGAACTAGGATTGGTCAAAGACCATGTGATGAAAATCTCTTTAAGCTGTGATCTGGATAATATTCCTGGCAGTTTAAAAAAGAAACCTTACCCAGCATCTCCTGCAAAAAGGAAAGATATTGAAAACAATATAAAATTGTTGTTGGAAATGGGTATTGTTGAAAAAGTGGACACAACACCTAAGTATTGTGTCATTTCACCAGTATTAATCTCTTATGAAAAAGATAAGGCAAGATTATGCGGTGATTATAGAGCTCTGAATACATATACAGTAGATGATATTTACCCTCTACCAAGGATAGCTTCTATCCATGCTACCTTACAAGGAGCAAAATATATTTCCTGTCTGGATGGGAACAAGGGTTACCACCAGATTCCTGTGGAAAGAAATTCTCAAAATTACTTATTAATAACCACACATATGGGTATATATAAGTATGTGAGAATGCCATTTGGCCCAAAGAATGCCCCTTCAGTCTTCCAAAAATTGATGGATAGTGTTTTTCATCAGGAAATGGTTGAAGGATGGTTATTGGTCTATATTGATGACATCATAGTGTTTTCAAAGACATATGATGAACATTTAAATCACCTGAAAAGAGTCTTTCAAAAAATGGATGAAATTAATATGACTATTGCATTAAAGAAATGTAAGTTTGGATTTCAATCCTTGAAAGTACTTGGACATGTTGTATCTGGATTACAAATTTGTGTTGACCAGAATAAAGTGGCAGTAATTAAAAACATTGGGATACCTAAAAATGTAAAAGAGGTTCAAAGTTTTTTGGGTATGTGTGGATATTATAGACAATATATTAAAAATTACCAATCCATTGCAGCCCCTTTAACAACATTAATCAGGAAGAATGAAGCTTTCATTTGGAATAATGAAAGACAACACGCCTCTAATAAATTAAAGGAATGTTTAATGTCAGCTCCAATATTAGGACTGCCAGATTTCACCCTAACTTTTATCTTGTACACTGATGCAAGTTTCATAGGTTTGGGTGCTGCTTTACAGCAGAAACAGATAATAAATGGAAAATTATCTGAAGTAGTTATCTGTTATATATCCAGAACCTTAAGAAAAACAGAATTAAGGTATGGTGCCACACAGCTAGAATGTTTAGCCGTGGTGTGGGCTTTGGAGAAACTTCATTACTATCTGGAAGACCAGAAGTTTGAACTTATAACAGATTGAAGTGCAGTAAAATCATTACTAAACATGAAAACACCTAATAGGCACATGTTTAGATGGCAACTAGCTGTACAAGAGTACAGAGGAAGAATGACAATCACTCACAGAGCAGGAACATTTCATTCAAATGTGGATTTATTATCCAGAAGTCCTTTGCCAAATGATGCTGACAACCCAGCTTATGTACCTGAAAATGAGGTTATACATATATTTGGGATTTATATAGTGGATTTAGAAGAAGAGTTTATGCAAACTATATTGGAAAATTATTCATCTGATAAAGATTTGTCTAAACTATCTACCATTCTTAATGATCCAACAAATGCCTCCATGAGTGCATTAATTAAAACCTTGCCTCCAAAGTATAAAAATGCGTTGGAAAAAGGTAAACTATCAATTGAAGATGGATATATATATTACAGGAAAAAGTTAAGCAATGTAATAGTAATACCACCTTCTATGAAAAAGTTAATGTTGAGTACTTGTCATGATGACATCTTAGCTGGTCATTTTGACTTTAACAAAACATTAACCAGAGTTAAAAATACAGCCTGGTGGATAAACATGAAAGAGGATGTACAAAAATACATTGAAACATGTGACTCTTGTCAGAAATCTAAAAGATTAACTGGGAAGAGAGCTGGGTTGTTACAACAAATAGAGCAGCCAAAAGCTCCATGGGAAATTATAAACATGGATTTTGTAACTGGCTTGCCATTAGCAGGAAAAGAAAGTTTCAATTCTTGCTGGGTAATAGTGGATAGATTAACAAAAATGTGTAAGTTTATCCCTACCCATAAAGAGGTATCTGCTAAAGACTTGGCGTTACTATGGTGGACTCAGATGATGAATACTGCTGGGTTCCCCAAAGCCATAATCTCTGACAGAGATCCTAAATTTACTTCAGAGTTCTGGACATCTTTGATGGAAGTATCAGGTTGTCAATTAAAATTGTCTACAGCACACCATCCACAAACTGATGGGCTGGCTGAGAGGATGATACAAACTCTAGAAGACATGATCAGAAGATATTGTGCCTTTGGATTAGAATACAAAGACAATGAGAAATTCACACATGACTGGGTAACATTAATTCCTGGCCTTGAATTTGCTTATAACAGCACAACTCATTCTGTAACAGAGAAGAAACCATTTGAACTCTGGCTGGGATATGTACCAAATACCCCAGTAAATCTTTTAAATAAACTACCAAGGTTGGATATACACCCTGGCACTAAATCCTTTATTCATATGCAACAAATGTGTAGAAAGCATGCAGAAGAATGCATCCAAAAAGCATTTGAATATGAAAAGAAAAGGTGGGACAAATCTCATAAAGAATTTGAATTTAAAAAGGGAGATGAAGTCCTCATATCAACACTACATTTTAACTTACAAGGTAATGTTAAATTAAAGGATCCCTTTGTAGGACCTTTTGTAGTAAATAAAATGGTTGGGAATAATGCAGTGGAAGTCATATTATATGCTCCATATGATAGGAAACATCCAGTTTTCCCTATCTCATTATTGAAACCTTACCATGCAAATGATCCTGACTTATTTCCAAAAAGAAGGGGAAGGCCTAAAAAGCAACCTGAAGAAATTGTGGAAAAAGCAGAGATTGAAAAAATACTCAAGAAAAGAATCCTTACTAAAGAAAAAGGAACTGAGTATTTACTAAGATTTAAAGGGAAATCAAATGAATTTGATAAATGGATACCTGAAAAAGAAATTTCTAATTTATCCACCCTTCTTAAGAAATTTAAACAGAAATAAATTTCTGTTCAACCAGCTGAGGGGTTAAAAAACCAGTACTCATAATATTTTATTATGTTTTATTTCTTTAAAGTTGAATCTTTAATGCTACAGATTTATTCTGAATGCCTGAAAATTACAAATTAAATAAAATAAAATGTATAACTTATCATTTTTTTTATTGTTTTTTTTGGGTGGGCAAGTGTCAGCCTGTATATCTCCAGGACTGAGTAAAAAGTGATTATAAGTTATGTTAAACACATGAACTATACATGGGACTAATAAATAAGAGTACACAAATAGTATACATAAGTAAAATTATGATAATACACAAAAAATGCCATTATAACACCTTATATACACGCATATATCCACCTTTTATAGGTCTTATGTACTTAATATTAAGTTGGAATGTGTTAGGGTAATCTTAAGAACCTTAAGTATAAGGCTGCATAACTTTTAAGTACACTTAAAGCTGTTATATTCATTGTTTTATGCGAAAAACAAGAAATGCGCTTTATTTCACTTAAAAGTTGACTATATGCGCTATAAAATTGAGAATATCAAAATTGCGCTTTGACAGATCAATTGGGCTCATTTAGAACTATTGATTTGGCTATTTAAATGCATAAAAATAACACTTTTCAAATTTGGTGTTTTTTATGCCAGAAATGGCTTCTGTGTACTGGCCACATACTGCCTGCTTTTTTCCCGTGTGAATAGCTTAATTTTTAGCAAAGTTAGCTTTTTCACACTATAATTACCCCACATTCTACGCCCACTGTGGGGAAACACACTAAAATAGGCGACAGGCGCATATTTAGTGTCCTAGCTTAATTAATAATGCATTGACCCTGTTTATATGCACTAATTTCATTAATAACCTCACTCTTGGCACTTTATTTCATCACTACGCTTAAATTCTCCTAATTTTAGTCAAGGATTTAGCCGTGCAAGAGCCTGCCAAGAACTGCATGTAGTTACCCCACATCTCACGCTCTTTTTTAAGTTTTTGGGTGGTTTCTCAGTCAATTTTGGTTATTTTTGAATGGGAATTTCACGTAGTATAATGTCAGGATTAGCCTCATTATTTCTACAGTCAATCCCCCTTATTATTAAGCTATTATTAACCTTAAAAAGTCTCCTTTAGTCCTTAATATTATTGTTTTATACGCATATACTCTCTTTTTGTCTTTTTCTTTAATTTTGATGGATTTCCCTTATTATTTCAGGATTTTGGCGGTTATTACTCTTCTAATTATGTCATGGGTCACTGGGAATGTTGATGGGAATGTCTATTAGTTGTTTAGAGGCGTTATTAACTGTGTATTGGGTGGTACATCAAGGGAATAATTGGGGAACTCAGTGTGTATAAAAGGAGGAGGTTTTTGGGTTGTATTTCTTCATTCTTTGTCATTACAATTTAACCAATATAACCAAACCAATTACAATACATATCAATTAGTACTTTTATAAGACTTTTGAATAGTATCTGAATTTATATAATCTATTTTTCTACCAACTATAAAGATTGTAAGCCATATATAAGAATAGTGAGAATTATATTACTGAGACCTTTATATTTGATTATATTTTACAACTTAGTGGATTAGAACTACAGTATTCATATAGGACCATTAAAATCTTCTAGACAACTGACTATTAAAGCTAGTTCACGTCCTTGTACTTGACCTTAGCCTGACATCTTTTGTCAGCTGAATAATTTTTGTAAGTTAATTTAGAAGAACCTACAGATTCAGTGTCAACATCCACTTCAATTTCATCCACATGTAAGTTATCCATGTTGTTAGCCAAACTACTGGACATAAAAACTGTGAAAAAGAATCAAAATGATTTAAATGATTCAAATTAGTGTTTTCAAAATTAAATATAATCCAATGATTTTTTAACAAAAACAAAAAATTTAAATTTTTATTCAAAAATCAATGAATTAATAAAAAATGTAATACAAAAATATGTAATTACAATTGTTTATTAAGAAATACCAATAATTATTATAGGACCAACCAAAACAGGTTTAATAAGTCAACTAAAAATAATTAATACAAAAAATTATATTGAAAATATTGGGACTAAGCACTGAGTACTATTATGGTCAATCAATAAATCAAAAAAATTTTTAATAAAAATTAATTTAATCATTTATTAAGAATTTAATGATCTTCTAGGACTAAGAGTATAGCTCTATTATGGTCAACTAGGAATAAAAAATTAATAAAAAATTTAAACACTTTCACTCAGTGATTCAGAAATTAAGCCACAATCACTGTTATTGCAATAAAAATTTAATAATATAAGTGAGAGATGCAAAGGTTAACTTACTATAGTGATCAAGAAATCACTTCAAAATTATATATTATTTAATATATTATAAACCCAAAAGTTTGAACCCAAGTTCAAAAAACGGCTGTGGCAAAAATTTTCTTTTTTTGTTTTAGGTGGTCTGTGCACAATGTCCTTTGTTGCAAATAGGTGTATTGTTGTTGCTGTTTGGAAAGGCACTCAATTGTTGGCTAGTCATCTAGAAGAAGGGTAATAAGAGGGAAAGATGAAGAGGAGGAAAAAAAGGATATAATGAAAAGGGTTTACAAAGGGTAAAAGAAATGAATTAATAAAAGGATTGAGTTATTTAAAAAAGAGGCAATTACTATTTCTTGAGATTGACACAACAGTGAGGGTTTATTTAATTATAATATATTTATTTTAATAAGTATTTATCATCAATGTGCGGCAAACAATTACTATTATTAATAGACTTACTGCAACCTTAGATTATTTATTTACTTTTTAAATTAGATTCATAGTACTAATAAAAATAAAATAAACGTATTGTATTTAAAAATGTATTTAAGTTGAGTGTATAATAAGTGATGGGGCTACAGGGGGTTACTCAAGGCCTTTATATAGGCAAGGGGCCCTCTGGAGCGCCATAATAAAGTATATACAAAGAATAATAAAAACATAATAACAAATAACTAATGTTGAGTAAATGTAAGGGGAAATATGACACAATTAAATAAGACACATGAGTTAGAGCCCAGATATCCACCAATTTAAACCCAAACAGTTACTGTTGTGGCATTCCACATCTGGGTATACCACTTAGGTTTATTTTTAAGATTAGTAGCGATTTTCTGGATTATAAGGCTGGATATTTGGAATTGTGGAAGGTGATTATTATCATTGAATAGCCCAGATTTTTGTCTATCTTTTATGTCTTCATGGTTTTTATCATATTTTACTGTTTTCTTAGTGTTTTACTTGATTTATGGGTATGGTGTGCTGATGGAATGGCCACTGAACTCAAGTGCTCCGGTGCGCTCCGGTTTGCTCCGGTGATTTTCCGGTGGAAAAGCAAAGTGTACTGGAAAATTTCTGTCATTGTGGCAAAGTTTGGTCATGGTGGCAAAATTATCTCACTGTGGCAAATTTAGCTCACTCTGGCAAAATTAGCTCATTATGGCAAAAAGAACTCATTGTGGCAAAATTTGCTCACAATGGGAAAGTCTGGTCACTGTAACAAAGTTTGGACACTGTATTAAAGTTTGGTGACTGTTGAAAAATTTGGCTATTGTGGCAAAATTTGGTTAGAATTTATTATGCTTATTAGATCAATAGTTTATTGTACATCCTATGCATGTAGGGTATTGTTGGAAAGGTCTGGAGTAGGAGAATCAGATAGAAAGGGGGGAATATTAGTCTTCTAGAGGTTTTTGTCTCTTTATTTTTGATTAGAGGGGTCTTTTTGAATAATTAACAATCACATTCATATTTTTCATTACTCAAAAAAATTAAATAAAATTATAATACCCTTATAACATTTATATTTTTTATAAAAATTTTGAAATACAACACAACAATTATATTTTCATCACATTTAGAGTATCATTGGAAAGGTCTCCATCTCAGGGACTTGTTTTTATTGTTAAATCATTTAAAATAAAATCTTTATAAAAACATATAAGTCTATCTTTTCAGATCTTTCACTGGTACACCTTAATTTTTGTCATCAGCATTTCTTTTTCAACAGCTACTATTTCTAAATCTCAATTAGCATTTATAAATCAGAGGTTCATATATTTCCATCAATTCAAGTAGACTAGAGAGCTTAGTTATTTGAACAACCCTTATTTTACTTAGAAGGACAGGGTTTTCTTCGGTTTATCCAACTCCTTTGGATTCTGCTTACAGCAAGGCGACTGTAAGAGTCTACCTACATATTTGGCGCCCAATTTGGGGTTCAAAATAGCTATCTTTTTCTAAGACTTATTTAGATCTAGGACTTTCTTAGCCTGCAAGAGGCTTATTCTTTGGAGCTCTTATCAATTTTATTTTATTAGCCTGCAAGAGGCTTGCTTATTTTTGACTGTTTAAATGCTTTCTTACTTTATTTGGATGTCTTCTGCTGCTGCTTCTGGAACTTCTCTTCCTCTCACTCTTTCAGTTAGGATTGATTCTTGGGATGGCCCAAAGTTTAATGGGGAGAAAGTTAAATGGTTTATTGGCAGGTATGAAGCTGCTGCTGCTGTTGATGGTGCTTCTCGTGTGGATATGGTGAAGCAGGTTAGATTTTTTATTGCTGATAGGGAGGTGGAAAAAGAAGTCATTGCTATTCAGGATTTCAAGGATAAGGATTGGGTAAAGCTTTCAAAGGCTATGGTTGATAGATGGGGTGTTAGGTTTACTATGCTGGAACTTAATAAAATTGTTGGTGATTGGCAGGCAAAGAGTGGTGTTTCTTCCATGGCTGAATTTAAGAAGCTATGTGTATGTGTTCAATTTGATGAAGTGGTCAAATATCTTATTTTGGTGGACAAATCAGTGCATGAAAATCAAGCTAAGGATCTGTTCTGGTCAGCTTGAAGCAGAGATATTTGAATAGACGTCTTGAAGGATCTTTCAAGAAAGAATTTAATTAAGGAACTACCCAATGGCAAGCAAAAATTTCCGGCTTTAGAGATTATTAAGGAGAATATTCAGGCCCATTTTAATTTAATGGCATTGGATAAATATCAGGAGTCTTGCACTCAGTATGTCAGAAAGGTTAGTGAAGTTTTGGCTGAAAATAATGATATTATGGTCAAAGCTCAAAAAGCCAAGAAGGCTCAAATGGGACAACTGGTGGCAAAAGTTGAGGGCAATGTGGACAAAAAGATGGTCAATAATTTGGCCAATTTAAAAAAGAAATTAAAGATTTTTGTCCAAGAGACTAAGAAGGCCAATAAGACCCCAATTGCTTCTTTGTCGACATCTACTTCTTACCAATCAAGGGGATATGAACGTCGAAATTTTTATGGCAATGGCAATGGTAACCGCTTCTCTGGAAATGGAAGGAATGGGAATGGTAATGGTGGAAATGGATCAGAGGTGGCTATGATGAGCCAAAGGTGTGCTCCTATTGTAATAGGAGGGGCACAGAGCTGGAGTATCTTTTACTCTTGATAAAGACTTGGATGCTGGGAGAGTGTTATTTGATAATAAAGTTTATAAATTTCCTGATGGATTGTTCATCAAGCCCAGAAATGGACAAGAACCTTCTGATTTGGTTAGAAGGAATATGGCGGCTGAAAGAAGAGCCCGGTTTGAAGAATCAAAGGATGATGATGATAATGCCAAAGGTGGAAAAAATGGTGATGGTAAAAGCTGTGGTAAAGCTGATAAAGGTAAAGAGAAAGAGGTCAGTAAGGCCACATTTTCAACTTCTTTTGGTGGTTTGGAGCTGGAAACGGTTGCTAGAGTGGAGGGTGACTGTATGACTGGCAAATATGATGTTGATGCTGCTAGAAGATCAGCTGCTACTAAAGCTAAAAGTAGCATTCAGAGACAACTAAAGGCTAAACCTGGCAAGGCAATTAACAAGTCAAGACCTTACTCTAAGGAAAAAATTTATAGAATGCAGAAGGGGATGGCTGATATGGGGCCTCCTAGTTATGGCAAGTTTGATTTAAATGGTGAGCCTATGCCAGAAGATGATTCGGATTCTGAGAAGGACGTACCTTTGGCGTCACTACCCAGACCAAGTTTTAGTGGTCCCATCCCAATGGAGAGAGTAAGAAGGACTAGAGATGGATCAGGATTAGAGAAAGAAGCTGGTGATGGAGCTAGGGTTATCAGTAGTGAAGATGTTATTATGGGGGGTGAAGATGGCAATGAGGGTCCTCAAGAGGTGCCCAGGGCCAATTTTGTTAATTAAAAAGTCTAGTACAAGCGGGCAGTAGTATCCAGTCAAGAGAATGTGATGGAAAATGTTTTAAATAGGGTGAATAAACTTCAGATTCCCTTATCTTTGGGGGAGACTCTCACTATTAGTCTGGAACTTGCAGAGAAGCAGAAGAAGCATCTGACAAGGCAACAGGCTTCTGCTGGAGAGGTGAAATATATTTGTGAAAATGTCAAGAAGTTTGGGGAGGATGTTGAAACACATTTTTATGCTCTACTGGGCTACCTGGTGGTAACTCTTAATGGTAAAGAAGTAAAGGCCTTGTTTAATTCAGGGTCTCAAATTAATTTGATTTCTTTAGAGCAAGCAACGATTATAGGCTTGCCAATTAAAACTGGTACTGGGGAAAACCTCAGAAGTATTGGAGGGCATGCAACAGAGCTGATGGGTACAGCTGAGCATTTCAAATTAGGTATTGGTGGATCTATTGATATGTTTCACTTTTATGTGGCCAGAGTGGCAGTTAAAACTGTTCTTGGTGGTCCTTTTTTGATGGATTTTGTGGCCCGGATTGGCTATCAGTCTGGCATGGGTATCAGTTTGGAGATTACTGGAGAGGATATGAGGAGGCTACATATGTGGTTGGCATCTCCTGGAGATGAAGGTTGGTAGACACAGCCAGGGATCACTACTCTGTGTCAGTGTTGTACTTGCATCAAGAAGCAGCATATTAAACAGAATGCTTCTGGTGAACTATGTTTAGAGGGGAATTTTGGAGACCCTCATTTTTTGGGGTAGCTGGGGCTGATCACTCTAATGTTGCTATCTCTCTCCAGGATGAGATCCTGGATTGAAATAGGTCATCTCACTTGGAGATAATTCAAGTGGATTCTCAATTATTTTCTGTTAATAATACATTAAATTGTTATTATGTCTTCAAATTTTCAGTTTGTCTCACTTCTCTGTCAAATTTATTGATCACGTTCAAGAATGTATCAAGAGGGAAGATGTGAAATATTATGTTGAATAAAAATTGGAATGGTTTATTTTCTGACCTCCAGAAAGAGAGTAAACCACAATTATTTCATCAAAATTCTATAAAAAATCTTAGTATAATTAAAACACAAAAAAATATTTTTTTTGATAATTCGATTTGGGTCCTCCGGCAAGAGGATAAACTGCCAAATTTTTTTACTGGTGATTTTATGATGGATAAGGGAATTAAAGGTGTTGGAAAAATTGTTGATAAAATAGACAAGGGAAAAGAGAAAAGGGTTAAATTTAAAAATGAAATAAAATATTTTTCTACTTATATTGATTCTGATTCTGACAATTAAGTGAATTCCTTTGATGAAATTTTCAATGGTGATACAAAAATAAATATTTTGCCTCAAGTTTATGTAGATGTGGAGGCAGCAAAATATAAGAAGGTAGCAAATAAAATCCGACCAATTAATGAAATGCTACCCGCTGAATTAAATCCACCTTTGAGAAGACCAAAGCTATCAAGAGATCCTTATGAATTTCCCTTGGTGAA
The DNA here is from genome assembly GCA_030280995.1 of Hemileia vastatrix. Lineage (NCBI taxonomy): Eukaryota > Fungi > Basidiomycota > Pucciniomycetes > Pucciniales > Zaghouaniaceae > Hemileia > Hemileia vastatrix. The sequence continues at coordinate 17,662,072 of JASXTE010000015.1, forward strand.
GAATCCGCCCAAATTTTCTGAAACATCAAGAATCACTTTTGATAGATTAGGTGTTGTTAATTTTGAGCCTGATGGTTGGTTGTATGGAGAAGAGAAGAAGTTGTTGTTGGATGTGATGGTCAAGTGAGAGAAAGTCATTGCTTTTGTAGAAGAGGAGAGGGGTGTGTTGAAGCATTCCTATGGGGAGCCTTACAAGATTCCTGTGGTATGTCATGAGCCATGGAAGCAAAAACCGATCCCGATTCCGGCTGCATTAAAAGAAGCTTATATCAAAGTTGTCAGAGAACGGATTTCCACTGGACTGTATGAGCAATCATCATCAAGTTATTCTAGTCCGGTATTTTGTATCAAGAAACCAAATGGCAAACTTAGAGTAGTTCATGACCTCAGGAAATTAAATAGGGTTACAATAAAGGATGCTGGTATACCAACTAGTGCTGAGGAGTTTGTGGAAGTGTTTTCTGGGAGACTGTGTTATGGTTTATGAGATATTATGGGGGGATATGATGAGATAGAGTTGCATCCAGACTCAAGGCCTCTCACTAATTTTGATACATTTCTAGGACAATTACAATTGACAAGATTACCTCCAGGGGCAACAAATCCAGTTACCATTTATCCAGCTCAGATGGCTTGGATTCTTCAAGATGAAATTCCTCAATATGCTGGAATCTTTATTGACAATTGAGGAATTAAAGGACCTTCAACAGATTACAATAATGAAGTGTTGGAGGAGAACCCAGGGATACAAAAATTCATCTGGGAGTATGCAATCACTTTAGAGAGGATCTTTTTTAGAATTGAAGAAGCTGGTTTAACTATTTTGGGTTCAAAATTTTTATGTTGTGTGCAAGCTTAAGAGATTTTAGGTCATGTGGTATGTAGAGAGGGTAGGATTATGTCCAATAAGAAAGTGAATAAAATTCAGTCCTGGCCAAGACCCAAGAATACGACCAAAGTTAGGGGGTTTTTAGGCATATGTGTTTATGTTTGAATGTTTATCAAGGACTTTTCTTCATTGGCAGCTCTGTTGAGAAGGTTGACGAGAAAGAATGCAGACTGGGAGTGGGATGAAGAGTGTGAAAGGGTGTTTGAGAGATTGAAGAAGGTTGTGGGGAAGGATTTAGTCCTGCACAAGTTAGATTATGGAAAAGATTCTGGTAGGCTTTATTTAGCAGTTGACTCAAGTCAGGTTGCTGCTGGGGCAGTTTTGTCTCAGATGGATAAAGCTGGTTACATTAGGCCAGTTAGGTATGAATCTGTGGTATTCACCGAAGTCAAATCAAGATATTCTCAGCCAAAATTGGAACTGTGTGGAGTGGCAAAAATTTTAAAGAAACTTCAAAATGTTTTGTGGGGCCAAAATTTCAAATTGAAAGTGGATGCAAAATCTTTAATTTAAATGATTAATTCCCCAAGTTTACCAAATGCACCAATGACTAGATGGGTAGCATTCATTCAAAATTTTTCTTTTGACTTAGTTCATAAGCCTGGAAAAACTTTTACTATGCCAGATGGTTTGTCTAGAATACCACCCACTGAAGATGATTCAGACTCAGAAGAGTTCAATGAAGATATACCTATGATTAAAGCCAGCACTAAAGGAGCTGAAGACTTTTCATACCTCCCCCAATAGGTTAAACTGGCAGGGCTATTGTGTGTAGATAATTATGGTGAGGACCTCCACCAAGAGGATAAACTGGAAAATTATTTTTATGAGGATAAAATTGATGAAATTGGTGTAGAAAAATTTGGTAAAAAAGATGTAGAAGAAGATTTTGTGTATATAGATGAAGATGGAGTGGTAGTTTGGGATAGTAGTAGGTTAAGGAAGGGTGTATATGTTTGAGAATTATAAAATTTGGTTAAAAAGGGTGAAGAAGAGAAAGAGGTATTTTTGAATTTGGTTTCTAAGAGGTTGAAAGGTTCAGATGAAGAAAATAGACTTAGCTCAATTAAGAAACAAATTTGTGGCCAATGTTTATTGGCTCATTCATGTGCAGGTGATATTAGTGATAGAGAAGTGCCCATTGATATTATATTAATCGATTCTCAAGATGAAGTCTGGGGTCAGACTGGTTTTTATTTGGTTTTGTTCAAATATTTATTGACTTTAGAAAGGCCAGAAGATTTTGAAGATGATGTATGGGTGGCTATAAAAAGGAATTCATCTATGTTTTACTTGTCTGGTAAAAGATTAATGAAAAGGAGGTATCCAAGTCCTCAAGTAGTTTTGACTCAAAAGAAAGGGCAAGAATAAGTTTTAAAGTCACTGCTTGAAGATCTTGGGCATAGAGGCATTGGAGAAATATTCAGAAGAATTGCTGATAAATTTTGGTGGCCAGGCATGAAGATGGCTGTTAAAAAGTGGGTTCAGTCATGCAAAGAATGTCAAAGAATAAGTTATTTAAGGCCAAAAGAACCTGGATACGCAACCGGCAAAAATACTCTCTTTGGAAGGGTTAGCTTGGATGCCGTTCATATTAAGGAGGGATGGTATAAATATTTAATTCTAGCCAGAAATGATTTATCTGGTTTGGGAGAGGCAGCACCTCTTATTAATTTGACTGCAAAAAATGTGGCAGAATTTATTTTGAAAAATTGGGTGTATCAATATGAAGTTATGAAATTGGTAACGGTAGATGGAGGTCCTGAGTTTGGGACAGAGTTTAGAGAAGCTATATCAAAAGTTGGGTCAAAGGTTAGGGTAGAAACCCCTTAGTATCTTGAAGCTGAAGGTATGGTTGAAAGAGGGCATCAAGTAATGAAGGATGATTTAGTCAAAATGTGTGGGTCAAGTGCTGAAAAGTGGAGGCATTATTTCCGTTTAGTTTTATTTGCTGATTGAATAACTTCAAAAGGACAACCAGATTTTCCCCCTATGAACTTTTTTTTGGACAGAAAGCAGTTTTACCAGTTGATTTGGAAGCTGAATCATATCTTGGAGTTGACTGGGACACGGTCAAGACTACTGAAGAGTTATTATGTGCAAGAATGATGCAGCTAGAAAAGAAAGAAGAGTACTTAGAAAAGGCATATTTGCGGATTATGAAGATCTGAAATCAGTCAGTAAGATATTGGAATGAGAGGTTGGCACATCGACTTAGAAAACCTTTGAAAACTGGAGATACAGTTTTGGTGTATAATAGGAGTTTGGAGAGCCAATGGGGCAAGATGTTTTCAGATAGGTGGAATGGACCATATAAAGTCAAGGAACAAGTATCTGGCAGTTCATATGTTTTAGAAGAGTTGGATGGAGTGGTACTAAAAAATAGGGTAGACGCTGTGGCATTCCAAATCAGGGTAGGCTACTTAGGAGAAAATTTTATTGGACCTTGGTTGGAAGAAAATCATGGTGGTAGCAGGTGTTAATTTGGTTGAAGGGAGTTAACTGGATTTTTTTTGGGTGGATTTATGGTGATTTTTGGAGGATTTATGGTGATTTTTGGATGATTTATGGTGATTTTTGGAGGATTTATGGTGATTTTTTGGAGGATTTATGGTGTTTTGGAATGGATATTAGTTGGTATTCCTATTGTTATATGCTGTTTTCATGGATTGGGTATTGTTTTTACTGGATTTTCTAGGGCTCTCTTGGTATTTTTGGTGGATTTAGTGTGCTCATGGAGTAGCGATTTTTTTCCGGTGCAAAAGCAAAGTCACTGTGGAAAAGTTAGTCATTGTGGAAAACTTTGGTCATTGGTGCAAAAATTCTGGGCACTGTGGCAAAGTTTGGTCACTTCAGAAAAGTCTGGGCACTGTAGAAAAGTCTGATCACCAGTGCAAAGTTTGGTCACTGCAGAAAAGTCTGGGCACTGTGGCAAATCTTGGTCACTGTAGAAAAGTCTGATCACCAGTGCAAAGTTTGGTCACTGTGCAAAGTTTGGTCACTATGCCAAAAGTTTGGCTATTGTGGCAAAATTTCGTTAGAAAGTTATTATGCTTACTAGATCAATAGTTTATTGTAGATCATATGCATGTAGGGTATTTTTGGAAAGGTCTGGAGCAAGAGAATCATAGGGGGAGGGAGAATCTTAGTCTTCTACATGTTTTTTTGTCTTTTAGTTTCGATAATAAGGGTCTTTTTTGATAATTAACAATATTTAACATATAACAATTATAATAAAAAATATCAACATATAGGGTACCATTGGATAGCTCTCATCCTTGGTGACTCAAATTTATTTCTTTTCTTATAAAATTTATAAAATAAAAATATAATAAAGAACACTCTTTAATTTTGGTGGGAAACTGGGTAAATCTGGGGCAGACCTTTAATAAGGCAACTTTGAACAGATCATCCCAAGGGTAGTTTCTGGGGTACTTTACTGTACTTTTCAGTCTCTAGGGCTAGTGTTGGGGCTTTTTCTAAGTATTTTCTGTGACTTGTATCAGTGTAATCTGGTATTAGGAATTTTTTTGGGGGGTTTAATCATTTATTTCAGTTATTTTTTTTCTATATTATAGGTTTCTAACACTTTCAAAGTCTTTCTCTCAGATTTTCAACTTATCCAGCTCTTCAAGCAGATCTTCAAGCTTAGTTAATTGAATCTTACATTTACTTAGAGGGACAGGGATTTCTTTTTTGTTTTTCCAACTCCCTTGGATTCTGCCTGCAGCAAGGTGACTGTAGGAGTCTACTCTACATTTTTGTCGCCCAACATGGGGTTTGAATTCTCTAGCTTCTGAAGAAACTTAATTGTTGGACTTCTGGATTTTGGTTTTCTGGTTGTTGGATTTTGATTGGTTGGTTATTTGGTGATTATGGTAACTGGCTGAACCAGTACAGGATCTGTGGTAGTAGGGATCTAGGTATAGGGCTGAACCCTTTCTAGATCTGTTGTTTTTATTTTTGTTTGTTGTTTTATCATAGTAAAGGGCTGAATCCTTGTAGGATATTGTCGGTTGTCTGGTAAGGGGCTGAACCCTTGCAGATTTTATTGGTTTCTGGTGCTATTTGGGATGTCTTCTCCATCTGGTGCTGGTGTTATTGCTGCTGCTTCTGATGGTGTCAGGCCTTCAGTAAGGATTCAAACTTGGGATGGGCCCAAGTTTGTTGGTGATGATGTAAAGTGGTTTTTGGGAAGATATGAGGCTGCTTCTGGAATTGATGGGGCTTCTCATTTAGATATGGTGAAGCAGGTAATCTTTTTCATTGGTGATAGGAAAGTTGAGAAGGAGATTACTGGTATGGAGGGTTAAAAGACTAGGGATTGGAAAAGGCTTAGTAGGGAAATGGTGGACATATGGGGAGTCAGATATTCAATGGTGGATTTAAATAAGGTTGTTGGAGAATGGCAAGTGCAGGGTGGAATAACTTCTTTGGTGAGTTATAGGGAATTTGTTGGTAGTTTTGAAACTGTGGTGGAATATCTGGTGGAGGTAGAGGAATTGGCTTATGAAAATGCAGTCAAAGATTTATTTTGGTCCGCTTTTGGGAGGGATGTTAGGATGGATGTGTTAAAGGAGTTGTCTAGGAAGGGTTTGATGAAAACCTTACCTAATGGGGAGCAGAAGTTGCCTGCTCTTAAGGTGGTTAAAGAATCAGTGGAGTCTCACCTCAAGCTTTTGGCTGTGGACAGTTATCAAGAAACCTGTACACAGTATGTCAGAAAAATTAATGAAGTTTTGGCTGATAATAATGATATTATGAAGAAGGCTCAGGAGGCAAGAAAAGCTCAGTTGGGGAAACCGGTTCCGAAGGTGGATGAGAATGTGGATAAGGAGATGGTGAATCAATTGGCTGACTTAACGAAGCAATTGAAAATTTTTGTTCAAGAAACTCAGAAGGCCAGCAGGGTTTCAGCTTCTTCTTCATCATCTTATTCAAGTAGAGGTTATGATAGGAGTAATGGTGGTACTGTTGATGTTTGGATTTGTTCCTACTGTAACCAGAAGGGAAATAAGTCTATTGATTGTTGGACTTTGAATAGAGATCAGGCTGCTGGTAGAGTAAAATTTGATGGAAAGGTATTTAGGTTTCTGATGGATCTTTTATCAAGCCCAGTGAAGGTCAGTCTCCTTCAGATTTGGTGAGGAGGAATAGTATGGTTGAAAAGAGAGCTAGGTTTGAGGAATTGCCTACTGAGGCTTCTTCTGCTACTGGAAATAATTCTGGAGATAAGGGGAAGGAAAAAGAGGTTAGTAAGGCTAATTTTTCTACTTCATATGGTAATTTGGAGTTAGTAAAGGTTGTTAAGGCGGATGGTGAGTGTATGGCTGGTGTATATGATGTGGAGGCTGCTAGGAGGGCGGCTGCTTCTAAAGCTAGAAGCAGTATTTCTAATCAGTTAAGGTCAAGAGGTGGAAAGGAGGATTCTAAGAAGGCTGAAGATCCCGAGAAGATTTATACTCCTGAAGAGATTTGTCAGATGCAGAAGGGGATAGCTGATATGGGTCCCCCTAGTTTTGGTGCTTTTGATCTTAATGGTGATCCTATGCCTTTGGATGATGGTTCAGATACAGAGGAGGATGTGCCTTTGGCTTCTTTTCCTAGGCCAATGGAGGGAGTTAGAACTACTGTTGATGGTTCTGGTTTGGTCTCTGTGGATAGAAAGGTTCATGGGGATAATTCTGATGTGGAGATGCATGATGTTGTTGGTAATGTGGGACCTCAGGAGTCTTCTAGGGCAAAGGTTTTTAGGAGTAAGGCTCATTATGAGAGGCCAGTGGTTTCTGGTCAAGAGAATGCTATGGATGTTGTTTTGGGAAGGGTGAATCAGCTTCAGATTCCATTATCTTTGGGTGAATTGTTCACTATTAGTCCAGCCCTTGCTGAAAAGCAGAAGAAGCATTTGACTAGGAGAAGAGTGGCTACTGGTGAGGTGGAGTATATGTGTGAAAATGTGGAGAAGTTTGATAATGAGGTGGAGACTCATTTTTCTGCTCCTTTGGGATATTTTGTAGTTTCTTTAAATGGCAAAGATGTGACGGCATTGGTTGATTCAGGCTCACAAATAAATTTAATTTCATTGGATCAAGCAACTAGACTGGATTTGCCAATTAAAGCTGGTGTTGGAGGAAATCTCAGAGGGATAGGTGGGCATGCTACTGAGTTGATCTGTCAGCCTAAATATCCTTAGGACTTAGTATTTCTTATGCTTAAAATAAGATAAACTTAAGTAAATTAAGCTTATATCTTAAAAATAAGGTTAAAATAATAATATATATTGTTTTATTATATATATATATAATTATTATTCTATTATATAACTTATAGTAATTTAAATAGCTTATCCATGGCCTAATAATACTTATTAAGGTGTTAATGGAGTCATAATATACTTATCTTAAGTGATATGAAGTAATTATTGACATACATAAGCTTATATGTATACATAAATATCATATTCAGTGAAATATGCAGTATATTATGTATATTTAGGTATATAAGTGGGTTTTAGCCCCTTAATAGCCTATAACCTTTGTTTTTCTGCTTATTTTAGGTCATATGGACGAAATCAGTGGACTCACAACGCCTACAGAAGCATAGACACCTATATCAGGCGCATACACCCAGTTTGGACAACTTAATTTACTTCCTTGGATGGTTATTCACGGATTTATGGGTTGGAAGGGCATTTATGGGTTAATGTGGATGCTTGGGGATGTTAATGGGGGCTTGGACATTTTATTTGTTTCCTTTATATGCTTTTGGTTTCATTGAATCTCTTTTTGATTGTTTATTTTACCTGTTTCTTTATGGTATCCGCTTTTATCTGGATTTTCAATTTATGGTATGGATCTGTGTTATTATTAATAGTGATGGAGGGTCCTTACTGGAGGTCTAGGTGTTGAGACTGCTTGAAGTGGACGCTATGGGGAGGTGATGGGCCCTCACAGTGCTGTAATTGCTGGGGATAGCAGTGACATCATCTGGATTGAAGGTCTGTGCACTCCAGTGGATTTGGGTATAAGTAAGGAGGGATTTTGACGGTTATTTATCATCATTCAATTACTACAATTCAAACAACCACTAAAATACAATTATAAACATTTATAAATATACTATAAAGCCATTATAAATTGATATTATCTTTATATAAGCTATAACTATATTTTATTTATCTATTTTCCACCACTAGCATGCATTTAAATCCAAGTATTGTGAGTTTTATTTGAGTATAACTATTTTATTAGTCTTCCCCTGAGGTTTAATCACTAAATAATTTATCAATAAGTAGTAGTACCATAAATAAACACTATTATATCATACTTATATACTAGACTATACTGACAATTGGGGGTCTTTCCTTATATTTTACTTATTATTTAGTATAAGCCTTGGGACGTGATTTTTACTTTAGTACAGCTCAAAATAACCAAATATTTGGGTCTGCTGCATAATAGTGGGTCATCATAACTCAGTTATTGCGGAAAAGTACCCTTAAAATAATTTTACTAATTTTTTATCATAAAAATTAGATATTTACAGTAGTAACTGTACCCAATATAAACCCAATTTCACTTGGTATTTTGACACCAATATAAAACCCAATTAAATTGGTATTTGTTTAAAGCTTGGTAAGCTACTTCTGCCCTTATAGAGGTCTAGTTAAACTTATTATTATATTTTTAACAGATTTTTTCGATTTTTTCTTATAATTTATTTAAATAAATAAAGATATAAATTCAGGGTAAGCTCCATTGCTTTTTTATTAGTAATATAATTGCTAATATCTTTTTTCCACTAATTCCACAGAGTTTTTTCCTTTTTTAGACATCAAATATTGTCATTTTTAACAATATGAGTGCTCCCCAGTACAGTGTAAGTGAAAAGCCTGCTTATAACACCAGGTCTAAAGCTAACAAAAACTTTCCAGGACATCACCATGGAGGGTCAACATTACCCCCAGGCAGAAAGCATGAGTATAGAAGAAAAGAACGCCCTCTTAAAAAAGATAACTATAAAAAAGACATCTCCTCCTCTTCAGGATCAACTGTCCCACCTGGCCAAACAGGTTCTGAAGCTGGAAGAAACCAAATCACTCATGTTCAAAGAGGTAGAGCAATTGCAAAACAATCGCAAGGTAGGGTTTCAGCAGATGAATCAGGCATTGGCAGAGTTAAAGAAAGGCCAGCCAGTCAGTCAAATCAGCAACCCCCTATCCAAGGCGGGTCAACTCACTCCCAGGAGAAAATTCTGGTAGAAAAATGGAAATGGGACTGGTTTCATCAACAGTGGACAAGCCACAGTTGCAACAGGGATCCACCACCTCATCTGACTTCCTCAGCTCACCCTTACAAAGAAAAAAGTGCCAAAAATCAGGACTGGCAACCATCCCATGGTAAGTAGATTACCCTCTCAGATTGAACATAAACATGATTGGTACAGCGGAGCATGTAAAGTTAGGTGTAGGTGGAGCTGTTGGAAAAGTTCATTTTTATGTGGCTAGAGGAGCTGTGAAGACAGTTTTAGGAAGGTCTTTTTGGATGGATTTTGAGGCCAAGATTGGTTATCAGTCTGGTGTTGGGATTAGTTTGGAGATTACTGGGGAGGATATGAGGCGGTTACATATGAGGTTGGCACCCCCAGGTGATGAAGGTTGGGAAAATAGGCTTGGTGTTTCTGCATCTTGTCAGTGTTGCACTTGCACTAGGAAGAGAAAAGAATTGAAGTCTTCTTCTGGTGTATTTGGGGATAGTGGTGATCATTTTGTTAGTGACCCTTCTTTTTTAGGGTAGATAGGGCTGATCAGTCTAGTTCTGTAATCTCTCCTCAAGAAGAAATCCCAGATTGCAGTAGGTCAGCTCAAGTGGAGATATATCAAGTGGAATCTCAACTTTTTGTAGATAATATTACTTTATTATTTCAATTTTTGTCAAATTATTTGTCTGGTTTCAGATTTTCTTCAAGTTTTTCTCTCAAGTTTATTTCAAGTTCTGAAGATGTTTTAGGGAAAATTTTGTTGGAGCAGAAAAGTTTTGGAGTGGTTGAAAATGGGTCTAAAAGTAAGTCCTCCCAATTGTGCATCACTAGGGTCTCTTCTACACCTTTCAAAAACATTACCATGGCTACACATGTGAGAATTGGGGACACCCCTGGTTGTTTTTCTAGGAATAGCAAGAAACAATTGGACAAAAATCAAGAAAAAAATCTCAAGATAACTGAAAATCAGCAAAAAAAAATATTTATGTAAAGATGTTGTCAGTAGGAAGGAGCCTACTTGGTTTACTGGTGGCCTCCAGCATCAATATAAACTGCACAATAATTCTCAACTAATGTCTCATTCTGATTTCTCTCAAGAAAAATTGAAAATGCAAAAAAATTGTCTGAATAACAAAAAGCAAGATAAGGTGTTTGTTGATTTGGGTTCTGTGATGTGTGGTGATAATTTGGTTGGTGGTTTTGTTGGCAACACTGGTGTGTCTGTGTCCAGTTTCAGAAGAGAGTTACTCCAGCATGAGGATAAAAGGCATGACTTTCTAGCTTCTGGTGGGGCGGTCACTGCAGTGCAGGACCTATCTGAAGGTAACATGGACAGTCTCTGTGATGAGAATCCTGAACCTAATGATGATGTTTATTGCCCTAGGAGTATTTTTGATTTTGTTGGTGATTTGGGTACTGGTGAAGTGGATGAGCAGAATTTGGTACAGAAAAGTTTTGGAGTGGTGGAAAATGGTTCTAAAAGTAAGTCCTCCCAATTGTGCACCGCTAGGGTTTCTTCTACACCTTTCAAAAACATTACCATGGCCACACTAGTGAGCATTGTGGACATCCCTGGTTGTTTTTCTAGGAATAGCAAGAAACAATTGGACAAAAATCAAGAAAAAAATCTTAAGATAAATGAAAATCAACAAAAAAATTATTTATGTAAAGATATTGTCAATAGGGCTGAGCCTACTTGGCATGCTGGTAACCTCCTGCATGAGGATAGACTGCCAACTTTTCATACTTTTGATTTGTCAGTATAGTCTAGTATATAAGTATGATATAATAGTGTTTATTTATGGTCCTACTACTTATTTATAAATGATTTAGTGATTAAACCTCAGGGGAAGACTAATAAAATAGTTATACTCAAGTCAAACTCACAATACTTGGATTTAAGTGCGTGCTAGTGGTGGAAAATAGATGAATAAAATATAGTTATAGCTTTATATAAAGATAAAATCAATTTATAGTGGCTTTATAATATATTTCTAAAGGTTAATAATTGTATAGTAGTATTTGTTGGAGTTTTAGTAATTGAATTATGATAAATAACCGTCAAAATCCCTCCTTACTTATACCCAAATCCACTGGAGTGCACAGACCTTCAATCCAGATGATGTCACTGCTATCCCCGGCAATTACAGCACTGTGAGGGCCCATCACCTCCCCATGGTGTCCACTTCAAGAATATTCAACACCCAGACCTCCAGTAAGGACCCTCCATCACTATTAATAATAACACTGATCCATACCATAAATAGAAAATCCAGATAAAAGCGGATACCATAAAGAAACAGGTAAAATAAATAATCAAAAAGAGATTTAATGAAACTAAAAGCATATAAAGGAAAGAAATAAAATGTCCAAGCCCCCAATAACATCCCCAAGCATCCACATTAACCCAGAAACATCCTTCCAACCCATAAATCCGTGAATAACCATCCAAGGAAGTAATTTTAGTTGTCCAAACTGGGTGTATGCGCCAGATATATGTGTCTATGCATCTGTAGGCGTTGGGAGTCCACTGATTTCGTCCATATGACCTAAAATAAGTAGAAAAACAAAGGTTATAGGCTATTAAGGGGCTAAAACCCACTTATATACCTAAATATACATAATATACTGCATATTTCACTGAATATGAGATTTATGTATACATATAAGCTTATGTATGTCAATAATTACTTCATATCACTTAAGAAAAGTATACTATGACTCCATTAACACCTTAATAAATATTATTAGGCCATGGATAAGCTATTTAAACTATTATAAGTTATATAATAGAATAATAATTATATATATATATAATAAAATAATATATATTATTATTTTAACCTTATTTTTAAGATTTAAGCTTAATCTACTTAAGGTTATCTTATTTTGAGCATAAGAAATACTCAGTCCTAAGGATATTTAGGCTGACATGATTATTCTTTTCTTATTTCTAAAAATAAAAATCATATTAAAAATTGTCTGCATAATGAAAAACTAGATAACAATATTTTTGAAAATTCCAATAATTCTGTTTCTAAAAACTTTAATAATTCTTTTTAAAAAAATAAAAATAAAAATAAAACTGATAAAATTTCTTTATCTGATTCTAATAATTCTTTTTGTAAAAATTATGTTACTCTTAATTCTGATGAAGATGAAGATTCTGTTGATGAAAGGAGCTCAATTCCTCAAGTACATGTGGAAGTGGAAGCGGCAAAATATAAGAAGGTTGCTGTGAAAGTTAAACCAATCAATGAAGTGCTGCCAACTGGATTGAATCCGCCATTGAAGAGACCACTTTTGTCAAGAGATCCATATGAAACTCCTTTAAGAAAGAATCTGCCTGAATTTTCTGAAACTTCAAGAATTACTTTTGATAGGATTGGTGTTGTAAAATTTGGGCCAGAGGGTTGGTTATCTGGTGAGGAGATGAGTTTGTTGTTGGATGTGATGGTGTTTAGGGAGAAGGCTATTGCATTTGTGGAAGAAGAGAGGGGTGTTTTAAAGAATTCTTATGGTGAAACTTACAAGATTCCAGTTGTTTGTCATGAAACTTGGAAACTCAAGCCAATTCTGATTCCTGCTGCTCTTAAAGATGATTATATTGAAGTTGTTTGGGAAAGGATTAGGACTGGACTTTATGAACAATTGTCATAAAGTTATTCAAGTCCAGTTTTCTGCATCAAGAAGCCTAATGGAAAGCTTAGAGTTGTTCATGATCTTAGGGAATTGAATAGGGTGACTATAAAAGATGCTGGTATTCCTCCAAGTGCAGAGGAATTTGTTGATGCTTTTTCTGGAAGGGTATGTTATGGTTTGGGTGATATTATGGGGGGCTATTATGAAAGAGAATTACATCCAGATTCAAGACCTCTGACAACTTTTGATACTCCTCTTGGACAATTACAGCTGACTAGATTACCTCAAGGTGCTACTAATTCTGTTGCTCTTTATCAAGCACAAATGGCTTGGATTCTTCAAGATGAAATTACACAGTATGCTGGTATACTTATTGATGATGGTGGAATTAAAGTTCCTTCAACTGATTATGATAATTAAGTGTTGGAGGAGAATCCAGGTATTAGGATGTTTATTTGGGAGTATGCAGTAACTTTGGAAAGGATGTTGTTTAGGATTGAAGAAGCTGGTTTAACTATTTCTGGTTCTGAATTTTCTTCTTGTGTTCCAGCTTTAGAGATTATTGGTCATGTGGTGTGTAGGGAAGCCCAAATTATGTCAAAGAAGAAAGTCAACAAAATTCAATCTTGGCTGAGACCTAGAAACACTACTAAAGTTAGAGGATTTTTGGGAGTATGTGTTTATGTTAGGATGTTTATTAGGGATTTCTCATTATTGGCTGCTCCATTGAGAAGGTTAAATAGGAAGGATGCTGATTGGGATTGGGATGAAGCTTTTGAAGAAGCTTTTGTTAAGTTGAAGAAGGTGGTTGGTGAAGATATTTTCTTCATAAGTTGGAATATGGTGAAGGAGCTGGTAGGATTTATTTAGCTGTTGATTCTAGTCAGCTGGCTGCTGGTGCAGTGCTTTCTCAGATGGATAAGGGTGGTTATATTAGACCAGTTAGGTATGAATCTGTAGTTTTTCCTGAGGTGGAATCAAGATATTCACAACCAAAGTTGGAACTCTGTGGTGTGGCAAAAATTTTAAAGAAACTTCAAAATATCTTATGGGGTCAACATTTTGAACTTCAAGTGGATGCTAAATCTTTAATTCAGATGATTAATTCACCTAGTTTACCTAATGCTCCAATGACTAGGTGGGTAGCTTTTATTCAACATTTTTCATTTGATTTAGTGCACAGGCCTGGAAAATCTTTCACTATGCCTGATGGATTGTCAAGAAGACCACTTACAGTAGATGATTCCAATTCAGAAGAGTTTGATGAAGATATACCTATAATTAAGGCCAGTACCAAGGGTGCTGAGGACTTTCCATACCTCCCCCATGAGGTTAAACTGGATGGTTCAATTTTTGTTGAATTTGATGAAGTTGATGATCTAGTTGATCATGAGGTTTTTGTAGATGAGGATGGTGTGGTTGTTTGGGATAATTGGAAGTTGGTTAATGGTGTTTATGTTTGAGATCTGAAGGAGGATAGTGGTAGCATGGAAAAATGTTTGAATGAGGTGGATTATGTGAATTTCAGGAAACAGCCAAATGCTCAGAGAATGATTGCTCATTCACAAGTGGGAGATATTGGGGACAGGGAGGTTCCTTTGGATGTTATATTATTGGATTTTTCTGATGAGATTTGGGGCATGACTGGGGTTTTTTTTTAATGGTGAAATATTTGTTGTCTCTGGGAAAACCAGAAGAATGTGATGAAGCTGAATGGGTGGCTATCAAAGAGAAGTCACCTGGTTTTTATTTGTCTGGTAGAAGGTTGATGAAAAAAAGACATCTGAATCCTTAAGTTGTTGTATCTCAAAGAAAAGGTCAAGAATTGGTGATGAAATCTCTTCATGAATATTTAGGGAATAGGGGCTTTGGAGAAACTTATAAGCGGATTGCTGATAGATTTTGGTGGCCTGGAATAAAGATGGCTGTTGGATCTTGGGTTCAGTCATGTGAAGAATGTCAGAGAAGAAGTTATTTAAGGCTAAAAGAACCTGGAAATGCTACTGGTGAAAATACTATCTTTGGATGGGTTAGTTTGGATGCTCTTCACATCAAGGAAGGTAAATATAAGTACTTGATTGTGGCAAGGGATGATTTGTCTGGTTGGGTTGAGGCTGTTCCTATTATTAGTTTATCTGCTAAAAATGTAGCAGAATTTTTGATGAAGGAATGGGTGTATAGGTATGGTGTTATGAAGTTGGTAACTGTTGATGGCGGCTCCGAGTTTGGTGCAGACTTCAAGGAAGCTGTTTCAAAAATTGGCTCAATGGTTAGGGTGGCAAACCCATATTATCCTGAAGCAGAAGGAATGGTTGAAAGGGGGCATCAAGTTATTAAGGATGCTTTGGTTAAAATGTGTGGAAAAAGTGCTGAAAATTGGAGGCATTATTTACCCCTTGTTTTATTTGCTGACAGGATTACCACCAAGAGGACAACTGGTTATTCTCCTTATGAATTAGTTTTTGGTCAGAAAGCTGTTTTAACGGTTGATCTTGAAGCTGAATCTTATCTTGGTGTTTATTGGGATGTAGTCAAAACTACTGAAGATTTCCTCTGTGCTAGAATGCAACAGTTAGAAAAGAAGGAGAAATATTTGGAGAAGGCATACCATAGGATGATCAAGATCAGGGATCAGTCTGTCAGGTATTGGGATCAAAGGTTGGCTCATAGACTCAGGAAGCCTTTGAGGCCTGGTGATATGGTGTTGGTGTATAATAGGAGTTTGGAAAGTCAGTGGGGGAAAATGTTTTCTGATAGATGGAATGGACCATATAGGATTAGAGCACAGGTTTCTGGTGGTTCATATGTTTTGGAAGAACTGGATAGTTTTGTCTTAAAGAAGAGGGTAGTTGCTGATCAAGTGAAGAAGTTTTACCCTAGGGCCACAAAGAGTGCTGAAGTTTGACTCCGAAATGAGGATAAACTACAACATCAATCTTTTAGGAAATCTCACAGTCTTTCAAAAAATCAATCATTACTTCAATTTTAAAATTTTATTATGTGGTGAGAATATGAGGGGGAAACAAATTTTGTTAGGAGTGTTCACAGGGGAACCTTCTAGATTTTATATTGGCAGGTTTGGGGGTAATTGATGAGTTGGCAGCTCTATTCACAATTACCTCATAATGTTCATTTCCAACCCTTCTCTGTTTCTAGTTGAATCCTGGCTTTGTTTTTTGTTATATAGGTAGTCCTCTATGACTATAAACTGGAACCTTACGTCAACACAGCACAATCTTTTGGATGTCTGGATTCAAGAATTTTGTTTTGTTTCATTTTTTTTGTTGTATTGGGGTGGATGATCACTTGTGGTCTCCAATCATTTTTACAAATTGGAGAGAGCCCACCCAGTGATCATTAGTTTGTTTCCTTGATTTTCATTAAATTATCATTTTTCAAATCTTCAAATTTTCAAAATTTAATTTTTTTTTAAAAAAATATATATTTTCAAAAAAAAAAATATTATTTTCAAAAATAATTTGTTTTCAAAAATTTAATTTTATGTTATATTTTTAATTTTTCTTTCCTGTGTATCCACAATCAAGGTGCACTTGGATGTGGGTATGATGTCATGGGTTCGGCTCATCCAAATGGCTGGGGGACATCTTTTATTTTTTTATTTATCTTTAATTTTATTTATCTTTTTCTTTTATTATATATTTATTTTATTTATTCTGCTAGTCCATCAAGACTTAAAACTGAAATTCTTTTCAAGATCATTTATTATTGGTCCTAAACTTCAAGACCGTGGAAAACTGACTATGTCAATAAAACTAGGAATTATAATGGCCAAGATTTGAGGAGGATTTCTTTTAGTTAGAAGTGTTCATTGGGGAACCTTCTAGATTTTATATTGGAAAGTTTGGTGTTAATTGATGAGTTGGCAACTCTATACACAATTACCCCACAAAGTTTGTTTATATGCTTTATTGTTTATAGATTGATCTCTAGCATTGGTTTTGTGATACAGGTGGAAGTCCTCTAAGACTATAAACTGGTGATTTTTGCACTTGATGACTCAAGAAAATTCAAGTGGAGGTTGTTTTTGGAAAATGGAGGACCTCATGGCGATTTCCTGATCATTGCAGTTCTGGCTCAGTGGAGATGAAAGCCCACTCTCTTAATTTTTTTTTTGTTGGAGATGAATGGTAGAGGAGTTTGGAGGACCTCATGGCGGTGTCTAGATCATTGCATTTCTAGCTCAGTAGGGTTTAAAGCCTACTCTTTCATACTCAGTGGATTGAAGCATCAAAAATCAAGTGGATTCAACTTTAGAAGAAAAATTTTTATTGAAATGATGGTGGAAAAGTTTTTTATGTGATTCATAATGGAATGGGGAAATTCCATATTGGAGGGAGGATGTGGCATTCCAAATCTGGGTAGGCCACTTAGGAGAAAATTTGATTGGACCTTGGTTGGAAGAAAATCATGGTGATAGCAGGTGCTAATTTGGTTGAAGGGAGTTAACTGGATTTTTTTTTGGTGGATTTATGGTGATTTTTGGAGGATTTATGGTGATTTTTGTAGGATTTATGGTGATTTTTGGAGGATTTATGGTGATTTTTGGAGGATTTATGGTGATTTTTGGAGGATTTATGGTGATTTTTGGAGGATTTATGGTGATTTTTGGAGGATTTATGGTGATTTTTGGAGGATTTATGGTGATTTTTGGAGGATTTATGGTGATTTTTTGGAGGATTTATGGTGTTTTGGAATGGATATATGTTGGTATTCCTATTGTTATTTGATGGTTTCATGGATTGGGTATTGGTTTTACTGGATTTTCTAGGGCTCTCTTGGTATTTTTGGTGTATGCAGTGTGCTCATGGAGTAGCCATTTTTTTCCGGTGCGCTCCGGTGATTTTCTGGTGCAAAAGCGAAGTCACTGTGGCAAAGTTGGTCATTGTGGAAAAGTTTGGTCATTGGTGCAAAAAGTCTGGGCACTGTGGAAAAGTTTGGTCACTGCAGAAAAGTCTGGGAACTGTGGAAAAGTTTGGTCACTGTAGAAAAGTCTGATCACCAGTGCAAAGTTTGGTCACTGTGCCAAAAGTTTGCCTATTGTGGCAAAATTTTGTTAGAAAGTTATTATGCTTACTAGATCAATAGTTTATTGTACATCATATGCATGTAGGGTATTGTTGGAAAGGTCTGGAGCAGGAGAATCATATGGGGAGGGAGAATCTTAGTCTTCTACATGTTTTTTGGTCTTTTAGTTTTGATAATAAGGGTCTTTTTTGATAATTAACAATATTTAACATATAACAATTATAATAAAAAATATCAACATATAGGGTACCATTGGATAGCTCTCATCCTTGGTGACTAAAATTTATTTCTTTTCTTATAAAATTTATAAAATAAAAATATAATAAAGAACACTCTTTAATTTTGGTGGGAAACTGGGTAAATCTGGGGCAGACCTTTAATAAGGCACCTTTGAACTGATCATCCCAAGGGTAGTTTCTGGAGTACTTTATTGTACTTTTCAGTCTCTGGGGCAAGTGTTGCGGCTTTTTCTAAGTATTTTCTGTGACTTGTATCAGTGTAATCTGGTATTACGAATTTTTTTTTGGGGTGTAATCATTTATTGCACTTATTTTTTTCTATATTATAGGTTTCTAACACTTTCAAAGTCTTTCTCTCAGATTTTCAACTTATCCAACTCTTCAAGCAGATCTTCAAGCTTAGTTAATTGAATCTTACATTTACTTAGAGGGACAGGGATTTCTTTTTGTTTTTCCAACTTCCTTGGATTCTGCCTGCAGCAAGGTGACTGTAGAAGTCTACTCTACACTGCCAATTAAGTTAAGAGGTTCTATCCTAAAGGAACTACAAGGACAGAAGTATACTCCACAATGAGGATGAACTAAACAAAAAAAAATCATTCATTATCAAGTTTACTCCCCAATGAGGATAAAAAAATAAAAAAATCATTCATTATCAAGTTTACTCTGCAATGAGGATAAAATAAACAAAAAAATCATTCATTATCAAGTATACTCCGCAATGAGCATAAAATAAACAAAAAAATCATTCATTATCAAGTTTACTCCGCAATGAGGATTATCTAAACAAAAAAAATCATTCAATATAAAGTTTACTCCAGAATGAGGATAAACTACTTTCTTATTAAAAATATTACTGTCGTTTTACTATGGTATGGAAGACAAAACTGTTAACAATATTTTACAACATTTATGAAGACGTTTGTTTGAAAATTCTTAAAACTCTCAAAAGCGACAAAAATAATGAGGAAGATATATGTTGGGTAGATAAATTTTTTATTTGTAGGAGCTTTCACAGGGGAACTGTCAAGGGGTACTTTTGGTCTAGAAGATTTGGTTCAAGGTTTTACAATGGTTTTAAAGGTTTTAATGGTCTCTCAACAAAAGGTACATATTTCTAAATCAATATGATTGTTTTTACTCAAATAAAAGAGGTAGTTTTGAAATATTTAATATAGATTATAGATCAGAATTACGCTTTTGTAAATACTAAGCTTATAAAATATAGAAATAAGTATTGTATTGTAATTGTGGTAATAAGTAATTGATAAAGGAATGTTCTGAAAATCACAAAGTAAGAGGCCTTTTATAGGCAAAACATGAGGAAATAAAATATACGGAATTCACACCATATACTGTAAGAATGTGAGAAAAAGAATGACTAAAAGGAGTACATATATGACATAAGAAATAAATAAACTGGTACGTCAACAAGGGCATCAAATTTATTAGAAATAAAGTTTGAGTTCCTTGGACTGTCACAATTAATTACACAATAATTAATTAATTATATTACTTTCACGGGATTCCAGATCTCTCACTAAGTTAATATAATTGTTTTAAAGTTTTTTTTATTATAATTTTATTATTAAATTTTATTCCCATTGACTTATACTATTGAGCACGGTGTTAGGGAGTAAAATTGTAGGGGAAATTTTATTTACACTAATTAATTATACTACTTATTGTAATTAACTAGTTAATTGTAAGTAATACTTAAGTAGATAATTAATTATTAGTAAGAAGAAGGGGTGTGGTTTCAACTCAGTAAAATAATCAATTATTTTACCGGTTAAGTCTAGTAGCCTGGCTGACACTCCCTCACTCTAAAAAAACAATAAAAAAAATGCTATGATTTTTTCTTTTTATACTTTTTTAGTAGAGTAGGAAGATTAGATATCTCCTTCCCAGGTATCCAGGAATCATATTCAGATCATTTATTCTTGAATCTCAATAAGTATTCTGTACCTTTTTCAGCAGTGACTATTCTGTCATTTAGAATTTTTTCAATTTCTGCTGTTTCAGTGATTTCATTTGGGGTTTTATTTGGTCTTCCCCTCCTTTTTGGAAATAAATCACTATTGGATGTTTAAGGGTTCAGAAGAGATATTTGAAAAATAGGATGTTTTCTGTCATATGGAGAATACAAAATAACCTCAACTGCATTATCTCCAATCATTCTTCTGACGACAAATGGACCAACAAATGGATCTTCAATTTGTTATTACTTTGTAAGTTGAAGTGGACTGTAGAAATCAATACTTCATCACCCTTTTTAAAAGTGTATTCTTTTTGGGATTCGTCCCGTCTCTTCTTCTCATATTCAAATGATTTTTCAATACATTGTTGAGCATGATTTCTGCATAGTTTTTGCATTTGAAGAAAAGACTTTACACCAGGATGTATATCCAATTTAGGTATTTTGTTATTGAGAATTTGGGCAGGAGTATTTGGAAAATATCCAAGCCAGAGCTCAAAAGGCTTTCTTTGAGTAACAGAATGAACAGTACTATTATAAGCAAATTCTAACCCAGGAAGTAAGGTAACCCAGTCATGAGTGAATCTGTCATTATCTTTATACTCAAGGCCAAAGGCACAATACCTTCTAATCATGTCCTCTAAAGTCTGAATCATTCTTTCAGCTAATCCATCAGTCTGTGGATGATTGGAAGTAGAAAGTTTCAGATCAAAACCACAAAAATCCATCAGAGACATCCAAAATTCAGAAGTAAATTTAGGGTCTCTGTCAGAGATTATGGCTTTAGGAAAACCAGCAGTATTAAACATATGAAACCACCATAAGAAAGCTAATTCTTTAGTGGAAACATCTTTGTGAGGTAGGGATAAATTTACACATTTTTGTGAATCTGTCCACAATAACCCAACAAGAGTTATAACTGTCTTTACCAGAAATAGGTAATCCTGTTAGAAAATCCATGTTTATTATCTGCCATGGTGCATCAGGAGGTTCAATACGTTGCATTAATCCTTCTGTTTTACCAGTATATCTTTTTGATTTTTGGCAAGAATCACAAGACTCAACATATAGTTTTGTGTCTTCAGACATATTAGCCCACCAAGCAGTGTTCTTAATTCTGATCATTGTTTTTTCAAGATCAAAATGTCCAGCTAATATGTCATCATGACAAATTTTCAAGATGATTTCTTTCATAGAAGGAGGAATAACCATAACATTACTCAACTTTCTCCTATAATATAGATATCCTTCATCAATTGAAAATTTAAACTTTTTCCAAAGCCTTCTGGTACTTTGGTGGAAGGGTTTTAATTAATGCTTGTATTGAAGAATTCTTTGGATCATTTAATATGGTGCATAACTTTTTCAACTCAGTGTCCTTATCATATGAATCCAGAATAAGCTGTAATAGCTCTTCCTCTATATCAACCACATATATCCCATGTATATGAATAATTTCATCTTCAGGATCATAAGCAGGATTAGAGTCATTATTTGGTAAAGGTAACCTTGATAACATATCCACATTTTAGTGAACAATACCAGCCCTATGAATAATTGTCATTCTCCCTCTGTACTCTTGAACAGCCAGCTGCCATCTGAACATATGTTTGTTAGGTGTTTTCAAGTTTAAAAGGGATTTAACTGCACTGCAGTCAGTGACAAGTTAAAATTTCTGGTCATCTAGGTAATAATGAAGCATTTCTAGAGCCCACACTACAGCTAAACATTCTAATTGAGTAGCACCATATTTTAATTCACTATTTCTCAAGGTTCTTGAAATATAACAAATTACTACTTCTGATACTTTATCATTTATCACTTGTTTTTGATGGAGGGCAGCACCAAGACCAATGAAACTGGCATCAGTGTACAAAACAAATGTTTGATTAAAGTCAGGTAAAGAAAGAATTGGTGCTGACATCAAACAGTGTTTCATAGTGTCAAAGGCTTTTTGTGTTTCACTATTCCAGACAAAAGCAACATCCTTTCTAGTTAATTGGGTAAGGGGTAAGGCTATGACTTGGTAATTTTTAATATACTGTCTATAGTATCCACACATTCCCAAAAAACTTTGGAGCTCTCTAACTGTAGTAGGAGCCTTCACCTGTTGTATGGCTGCCACTTTTTTTTGGTCAACACATACCTGTAAGCCTGAAACAACATGACCAAGAATTTTTAAAGAATGGAAACCAAATTTACATTTCTTCAAAGCAAGTGTCATATTTATTTCATCCATTTTCTGGAATACTTTACACAGGTGGTTAAGATGGTCCTCAAATGTCTTTGAGAATATAGTGATATCATCAATATAAACCATCAGCCATCCTTCAATTATCTCTTGATGGAATGTGTTATACATGAATTTTTGGAAAACTGAAGGGGCATTTTTAGGGCCAAATGGCATACTAATATACTTATAAATACCCATATGAGTAGCAATCATCAGTATGTTCTGAGAATTTTTCTCAACATGTACCTGGTGATATCCTTTGTTACCATCCAAACAGCTGATATATTTAGCACCCTGTAAAGTAGCATGTATAGAGCTAATTCTAGGTAAATGGTAGATATAATCAACAGTATAAGTATTTAGTGCTCTATAATCACCACATAACCTGGATTATCTTTCTCATAAGAAATTAGGACAGGTGAGATAACACAATATTTAGGTGTTTCAACTACCTTTTCAACAATATTCATTTTTAAAAGGGTAGAGATATTGTCTTCAATATCTTTTCTCTTTGTGGGAGAAGCAGGATAAGCCTTCTTTTTTAAACTAGGTGGTATATCAGTTAATGGGCAAGACAATGAAAGTTTCCTTTCCTCTTTAACTAATCACAGTTCATGTGACCCATGAGCAAAGGCCATAGGAAAAGACTTTATCAAGTTAATGATGGAATCTTTATCCTCACCAGAAAGTTGTTCTCCAAAAGAGGCATTGTCAATTTCAGACAAAAGGGCATGCATCTCTTTTGTAGATCTTCCTTTACATTGAACCACAGAAATACATGTGTTAAATTCTGGTTTCAATAATTTTGTAGGGGAGGAAATCTTAAATTTTCTCTTCCCATTCATCCCCATTGTGAAACATTGGTTTGAAGGATCCAATTTTATTCCATACTTGGTTAAAATATCATTCCCTACAATAAAACAATCGCTCAAGTTATCATTTTTCATGACAACAAAATCACAAATAGCTCTTACAAAACCATGGTTATATTTAAAAAACACTGTGGCTTTGTATTTACCAATGGGGGACAAAACAGAGCCATAACCTCTCCAATTTTCAGAAATGATAGGCATCAGTTTTGATTTATAGTCTTGATCCCTTGAAGCAAGTGCTCTTTCAGAAACTACACTTCCTCCAGCTCCAGAATCCAGAACAACTTCAATGCTGGTTCCATTAATCAAGACTGGTGCCTTGAGAGTGGCAATAACAAGTGAGTTATCCTCAATGTTCTTTATGATCTCAGCATCTTCTTCTGTAGATAAAGCATTATTATCAATATCAATAGTATTTAAATAATGAATATCCTCTTCCAGCATCAAGATTTCTTGTTGAGATTCATATGAAATATTTCTGGCACAATCACTTGACATATCATCCAGTGCTACTGTCTCATCAGCATGCTCCTCTGTTTTTTTCTACAAGATTTATCTTCTTGTCAAAAACATGGCCTTTCTGCCAAGGCTTGTTGCACTTGAAGCAAGTGTTTGTTGCATACTTTTTTGGTGCAACAGGGGCAGAAGGTTTACCAACCTTTTCCAGAGGTTTCTGTTGGTAAGTGGAGGGTTTCTCCAAAGGGGTCTTAGGAATGAATCTTCTGGCATCATACTTGTTTTTTAGAAGGATCTCATTGCAAGTATTAATGAAAGAAGAGGGTTCTCTAGAGAACTCAGTCCTAGCCACTATCAAGTCTCTCAGAGACATTGGTAATTTATAAAGGATCATGTCCTTCCATAACTCAAACTCCATATTTTGGTCCATTATCCTTAAGATTTTTACAAGTTTCATTAAAAACTCAATAGTTTGATCAGTAGAAGAGCTATATCTAGTTTCCACATACTGCCTTTGTTGAGCCATTCTTAACTTGGAGCCACCAAATTGTGCTTTAATCAATTTCTTCCATTTCTCCCATGAGTAGTCATTCCCATCCAGGAGAACAGATTCATACCACATTAGGGCAACATTAGTAAACAAAGAAATTAACTTGGACACAATTTCCTCATCTGGGAGTTTGTAAGAATTTTTTAAGTTATCAATTCTGAAAATAAATTGTTGCCAATCAGAGGGAGAATCACCATCAAATGTTGGGTACTGGTCAAGTTTTGTCCAATTCTTTTGATTTGAAGGAGTCTCCTTAGTACAAGCTTGTTTCTGAGTAAGGAGCAGCTGTAACTTCTCTAGTTGGGCAGTAATCTCATTGTTCAATCCCACTGTTAAAGGTCCTGGTGCATCATTAATTTTTAATGGAAACTCAGGGGTATCAACATGTATTTCTGAAACTAATTTACTTTTAGATGAACTAGCCACAGGTAACTCTGGAGCATCCTGTACTGTCTGTTCCTTCAAACAAATCTCAGAATACTTTTGATCAATAAAAAATGAGTTCAATTTCTCCTCAATGGTTGTTAGTCTAGTTTTCAATCTTGGAAGACTAGATAAATTCTCATTGATTGTTGCAAAAGATAACTGATTCTTATTTTGAAAAGATGAAAAATGGTCATTCAATCTTTTCAGATTCATCTTATCTATCTCCACCTCCTGACAACAGGCAGATACAGTATCTTTTAGTTTAGACAAATCATTTTTTATATTTTGCCCTAAAGCAAGTTTCTTTTCATGGGTTGCTTTGTAATGAGACAATTCATCAGAGACTCTCTGTGATTCACTTCTTAATGCTTGATAACCCTGATCAGTTAACAAACTATTATATCTCTGAGTCAATTGCATGTTGTTCATTATATGGTTTTGTTTGGAAATAATATCTCTCAAGTACTCATAATTAATCTTTGCTACATCTGGAGTGTTTATTAATAAGGAAACTGAGTAACTTTCCAGACTCTCATTGAACTCAGGGTCAAGAGTTTCATCAATTACAGCCATATCAGGGTTAATCATTGAGGTAGCAATTAAAAGTAATGGATTAGATACATGAGTTATTTGTCTACTGCTCCCAGCCTCTACTGGTCTCAAGGTTTCTTCTTCCCTCTCCGATTTACCTGAAAGAACAGAATCAGCCACAAGAAAAGGCACTTTAGAACCAATAGAGGGGCGTACCAGGGTTTGCTGGGTATGACCATATTGGGTTTTCTTCTTCTTTTGCCTCCTTGATAGGGGTGAGGTGTGGGGTTGACCTGGTTGGGTCTTGACAGACCTTCCTGAGGTAACTAATGCTGATTTTGAGACAGGTAGTCCCACTGCCACTTGGACACTTCCACCTTCTCTTGGGACTGGGGAGCCAATTGTTGTTGATTC
Source organism: Hemileia vastatrix (assembly GCA_030280995.1). Lineage (NCBI taxonomy): Eukaryota > Fungi > Basidiomycota > Pucciniomycetes > Pucciniales > Zaghouaniaceae > Hemileia > Hemileia vastatrix. Next base: position 17,687,607 of record JASXTE010000015.1, read on the forward strand.
CTGGGAGGAAGAGGTTTCTTCTTCTCTTGAAGAAAGGTCTCAGTCAGTCGTCTAGAAGAAGGTAAGGAAAAGAGGAGAAAAGGAGGAGGACAAGGGAAAAAAAAATAAAAGAAATAAAGTGTAATAGATTATTTAATTTATTTAAAAGAAAAACAACAGCAAGTAACTTGAGAGATGACAAAAATTTAGGCTTTATTAATAATACTATTATTTAAGGTAAGGGTTCTGCGCGGCAAACACTTTTAATTACTATCAGACTTAAAGCAACCTTTAAATTGTTATATAGAATTTTAATTAGAATTTTATTACTAATAAAAAAATATAAATGTAATGTAAAAGTATATTAAATTTGTTGAGTGTATAGTAAGTGATGAGGCTACAGGGGATTATCCAAGGCCCTTTTATAGGCAATGGGTCCTCTGAAGCCCCACTATATTTGTAAATACAAGAATTATAATAGGATAAAACAAGTATATCAAAGAGTAAGTGAAACATAACAATGTAGAGAAAAATATGAAACAAATAATTAAAAACCCCAATTAAGAATCCAATTTTCCCACCATTAATTCCCAAATCAGTAAGTAAAAATAGTGAATAACTAAACAAGCCTGTGACATAGGGACTATGAGAAAAACAATTCAAAACAGATTGTACAGTCTGATTTAAGGATTTTTAAGTGAAACAGAGAATATTTTTACGCAACAAAATATGTAATTAATCTCAATTTAGTATAAATTAATTAATTGTTTTTCCTGACACAATTAAGGGTCAAAAGAAGTGTCATTAATTATTTTTTAATATTATATGAAAGGTGTTATTTAATATATAAATTTAAATAATTAATTTAATTATATTATAAGTCAATTTTACACTTATAATTATAATATATGTTTTTAATTAATTAAATATAAATTTATAATTTATTAAATACATAAAAATGTGCCATTATTTGTAGAATATAAAATATATCATGTTTAATTTAAATGTATAAAATTTTATATAAACAATAAAATTAATATAACACTTATATGTAATAAGATACTTATATAATTTTATTATGCAATAAAATATTAATTTATATACATTAAATACAATTCTTACCCCCTATTTCAGGTCTTATAAGTTAACATATCATTTACTGGACTCCTGGAATAGCCTGGATGACACTCCCTCACTCTAAAAAAACAATAAAAAAAATGCTAAGATTTTTTCTTTTTGTACTTTTTCAACAGAGTAGGCAGATTTGAAATCTCCTTGCCAGGTATCCATGCATCATGTTCAGATGATTAGTTCTTATATCTCAATAAATATTCAGGACCTCTTTCAGAAGTGATAATTCTATCATTGAGAATTTTATCAATTTCTGCTGTTTCTGTGACTTCCTGAGGGTTTTTCTTAGGTCTTCCCCTTCTTTTGGGAAATAAGTCACTGTTGGAAGTATAAGGCTTAAGCAAAGAAATGAAAAAAACAGGATGTTTCCTATCATATGGAGAATACAATACAACTTCTACTGCATTATCACCAACCATTCTTTTAACAACAAATGGTCCTACAAAAGGATCTTTTAATTTGTGGTTACCTTGTAAATTGAAATGGACAGTAGAGATCAACACTTCATCACCCTTGTTAAATGTGTATTCTTTATGGGATTTATCCCATCTTTTCTTTTCATATTTAAATGCTTTATCAATACAGCTCTGAGAATGTTTTCTGCATAGCTGTTGCATTTGCATGAAAGATTTTACACCAGGGTGTAGTTCCAACTTAGGTAATTTATTATTGAGAATCTGAGCACGAGTATGTGGGACATAACCTAACCAAAGCTCAAAAGGCTTTTTCTCAGTGACAGAATGAACAGTGCTATTATATGCAAATTCAAGACCAGGCAATAGAGTGACCCAATCATGAGTAAATCTGTCATTGTCTTTATATTCTAAACCAAAGGCACAATACCTTCTAATCATATCTTCTATAGTTTGAATCATTCTTTCAGCTAGACCATCAGTCTGAGGATGGTGAGCTGTAGACAATTTTAACTCACAGCCACAAATATCCATCAAAGAGGTCCAAAACTCAGAAGTGAATTTTGGATCCCTATCAGAGATAATGGCTTTTGGAAAACCAATAATATTAAACATGTAAGACCACCATAAGAAATCTAATTCTTTGGTGGATACATCTTTGTGAGTTGGAATAAATTTGCACATTTTTGTTAATCTATCTACTATTACCCAACAAGAGTTAAAGCTGTCTTTACCTGCAACAGGAAGACCAGTGAAAAAATCCATATTAATGATTTTCCAGGGAGCATTAGGTGATTCAATATTTTGTAATAACCCTGCTCTCTTACCTGTTAACCTTTTAGATTTTTGGCAGGAATCACAAGATTCAACATATAATTTTGTGTCTTCAGACATATTAGCCCACCATGCAGTGTTTTTGATTCTAATCAATGTTTTTTCAAGATCAAAATGACCAGCTAATATGTCATCATGACAAAGTTTGAGGATAGTTTCTTTCATAGAAGGAGGAATTACAATTACATTAGTAAGCTTTCTTCTATAATATATGTAACCATCTTCAATAGAAAACTTTCCTTTATTCAAAGCATTTTGATACTTTGCAGGAAGAGTTTTTATTAATGCTTGAATTGAAGCATTCTTAGGATCATTTAAGATAGTAACCAATTTATTTAAATTAGAATCCTTATCATATGAATCCAGTATTAATTGTAATAACTCATCTTCCATATCAACTATAAATATACCATGGATATGAACAGTATCATCTTCAGGTACATAAGAAGGATTTGAGTCATTATTTGGCAGAGGCAATCTGGAGAGCATATCAACATTGGAGTGAACATTTCCAGCCCTATGGATAATTGTCATCCGTCCTCTGTATTCCTGAACAGCAAGTTGCCACCTGAACATATGTCTGTTAGGTGTCTTCAGGTTTAAGAGGGACTTCACAGCACTGCAGTCAGTTAACAATTCAAATTTTTGGTCATACAAATAGTAATGAAGCTTCTCAAGAGCCCAAACAACTGCTAAGCACTCCAATTGAGTGGCACCATATTTCAATTCACTATTTCTTAAGGCTCTTGAAATATAACAAATTACAACTTCTGAGGATTTATCATTAATAATTTGCTTCTGGTGAGGGGCAGCACCCAGGCCAATAAAGCTAGCATCTGTATATAGGACAAATGGCTTGTTGAAATCTGGAAGAGCCAATATAGGGGCTGTCATTAAGCAACTTTTTAATGTATCAAAAGCTTTTTGACAGTCATTATTCCAGAGAAAAGCAACATCTTTTCTGGTCAGTTTTGTAAGAGGCAAGGCTATGACCTGATAATTTTTAATATATTGTCTATAATAGCCAAACATCCACAAAAAACTTTGGATTTCTCTTACAGAAGTTGGTGCATTCACATTTTGAATGGCAGCAACTTTGTGATGGTCTACACAAATTTTTAAGCCTGACACAACATGGCCAAGGACTTTCAAAGATTGAAAACCAAATTTACACTTTTTTAAAGATAAGGTCATATTGATTTCATCCATTTTTTGGAAAACTCTATTCAAGTGAATCATATGTTCATCAAAAGTTTAAGAAAAAACAATAATATCATCAATATAAACCATGAGCCAACCTTCAATAATTTCTTGATGGAAAGTGTTATCCATGACTTTCTGGAAAACTGAAGGAGCATTCTTAGGGCCAAATGGCATTCTTACATACTTATATATTCCCATATGAGTAGCAATCAGCAAAAAGTTTTGAGAATTTTTCTCAACTGGAACTTGATGATATCCTTTATTACCATCCAGACAACTAATAAATTTTGCACCTTGCAAGGTAGCATGTATTGAATTAATTCTAGGTAAAGGATAAATATCATCAACAGTATAAGTATTTAAAGCTCTGTAATCTCCACATAATCTAGCTTTATCTTTTTCATAAGAAATCAAGACTGGGGAGATGACACAATATTTGGGGGTGACATCCACTTTCTCAATGATATTCATTTTTAATAATGTTTCAATATTATCTTCAATATCCTTTCTTTTTGTTGGAGAAGCAGGATATGGTTTTTTCTTAAGACTAGGAGGAATATCACTCAAGTTACAGGATAAGGTAATTTTCATCTCTTCCTGAACAATTCCCAAGACATGAGAACCATGAGCAAAAGCCATAGGGAAAGAGGTAATAGAGGCAATAATAGAATCCTTTTGTTCACTAGTCAACTGATCACCAAAAGAAGCAGTATTTATTTCATTTAATAAATCATCCATTTCAGTTGTTGTTCTACCTTTACACTGGATCAGTGAGTTACAAGATTTCGACAAATGCCCAGAAGTTCTAGGAGAGGAAATTTTGAATTTCCTTTTCCCATTCATTCCTAAGGTAAAGCAATTATTTGCTGGGTCCAGTTTCACACCAAACATGGTTAAAATATCATTTCCCATAATAAACCAATTGCTTAAATTATCATTTTTAATGACAACAAACTCACAAATAGCTCTGACAAAACCACCATTATATTTGAAGAATACAGAGGTTTTGTATTTGCCAATAGGAAATAAGGTAGAACCATACACTCTCCATTTTTCAGAAGTTATAGGTAATAATTTACTCAAATTTTCCTTATCCACTGAAGCCAAAGCTTTTTCAGACACTACACTTCCTCCAGCACCAGAATCAAGAACTACATCAACATTTTTACCATTAATGATAACAGGTGCCTTTAAAGGGGATATAGGTATAGAATTGTTAGTAATATCTTTAATTATCTCAGCATTTTCTACTGAAGATAAATCCAATACACATTCTTCAGATATATTATTTAAATAATGGACATCTTGTTCCAACATTAAAACATATTTAACAGAATCATTTTCATAGGAGATATTACTTTGACATTCACTGGAAGAATTATTGACATCAAGTTCAACTTCATCAGTGTCTTCATTTTGTTCAACAAGATGGATTTTCTTGTCACAAACATGACCCTTCTGCCACGGTTTGTTACATTGAAAACAAGTATTTGTTGCATATTTTTTAGGTGCAACTGGGGCAGAGGGTTTACCAGATTTTTCTGGGAGCTTTGTAGAAGGTTTATTCTGATCATTATAAGATTTACCAAGGTAATTCTTTGGTTCATATCTATGGTTGAGTAGTACCTCATTACAGATATTAATGAAAGAAGAACTTTCCCTTACATGCTCAGTTCTAGCCACAATCAAATCCCTAAGAGAATTTGGTAATTTATACAAGATTTTATCTCTCCAAATATCATAATTCATCTTTGGATCAATTGCTCTAATGATTTTTGTTATTTTCATCAGAAAAACAATGGGCTTTTCAACAGAGGAGGATACATATCTAGTATTCTCATACAGTCTCTGTTGAGCTAACCTGAAATTTGAACCACCAAACTGATTTTCAATCAAGGATTTTCAATCATTCCATGTATAATGATTGTTATCTAAAAGAACAGATTCATACCACATCAAGGCTACATTGGAAAATAAAGAAATTAGCTTAGAAACAATTTCCTCATCAGGTAGTTTATAAGATCTCTTTAAATTATCAATTCTTTGGATAAAGTGTTGCCAATCAGAGGAAGAATAACCATCAAAGGTAGGATATTGGTCTAACTTAGGCCAATTTTTCTGACTACTGGGATGGTCAACTTTTTGGTTTGAATTATTCATCATTAATAATTCCTGATGTTTAGCCAGGTGTTCAGAAATTTCATTATTTACAGAAACAGCTGGTGCATGACCATCACAAGATTTTTTGCTAGTAGCAAAAGATCTTACAGACTCATTGTCAGTTTGTTTAATGGTTGAAATATGAGGAAGAAAGGATGAACTTTGCTCAGGTTTTTTTCCTTTATTTTTATGCAGCTTATTGACAGCATTCTCATTTTATTCATTATTGATAGTTAAGGCTGAGAATTTTTCCTTCAGGTCAGACACATACTTTCTTATTTTTGGAATTTCAGACATCTGGTCATTTACTTTTGCAAGAGATAGAACATTTCTGTCCTCAGAAACTGTGTGTTTGGCACTTAGTGCATGGAAATCATTTCTTAGCTTTTTAAACTCATTTTGCAGAGATTTTATTTCATTTTTTAATGAATAATTTTCTTCAATAAGGGGTTTCAATTCACTCAAGGTCTTATGTAGACTGATATTTCTATCTGAGATAGCTCTATGGTCACTTCTTATTTGTTTTTGTTGACTAAGAAAAATACTCAAGGTTTCTTTGATTTTTAAATAAGCTGTATCTTGTACAGAAGAACTCACTTTACATTGCAAGTGTAAATTATTTAATCTATCATTTTCATGGATTAACACATCTCTCAAAGGTTTGTCTTTCACAACATTAAAATCAAGGGTATCTTTCAATATTTCCTCAGAAGTTCTTTCAATTAAGGTATAGATTTCAGGGGGAACAGAATCATTTTTAATTGCAAGAGAAGGATTAATTAAAGAAGTAGAAGTTAAATGTAAAGGTTCATCAAATGAAAATTTTCTAATTACATCAATAGGGCTACTAGTTACAGGAAGCTGTCTTTTAACAGGTTTAACTGTTCTTTCACCATGTTCAATAATATTACCTGCAGAAGAAGATTTATTAGAAAACATACCCAAGTGACTATCAACCAAATTACTTACCATGACAGAGGAGGAAACTTCCCCTGAGACTGGGTTTGGGATTGTACTTGGACCTTCTTTCTCCTGCCTTGTTGGTAGGGATGAGGAGGTGGATGGAAATTGGGTGTTCTGGATGGGCCAGGCTGATGATGAGGAGGGTGTTGCACATTCTGTTGGTAGTGACTCATTAGATAATCCCATTTCCATTGCTCTACTTCCATAGTATTTGGATTTTGGATGGTTGAGCTGGGTGGCTGTGAAGGTTGAGCCTGAAACTGAGGCTGATTGGGAGGCAACTTAGGAGGGGCCTGGGCCTGATTCTGGTTCCTGAGTTCTTGAACCTGATCCCACAAGGTGTCTACTTTTGGTTTATACCTCATATTTTCTGTCTTCAGCTCTTTTATATGACTGGACAGGTTGCTGATTTGTTGTGTTAGAGGAAGATTTTTTATTTTGAATCCTTTTGGAAGACCTTCTTTAGGTACTAGAGGCTTTACTTCCTTCTGTTGTGCTGGAGGAAGGGGGTTTGGTATGTTTACATCTCCTGTCATTTCCACATCCTGAATTATGTGAATTTTTCGTGTTAGCATAAGATTTTTTATGTCCAACTTTAGAAGAACTCACAGTATCAGCATCATAGTCAATTTCAATTTCATCCACTTGCATGTTATCCATTTTTTCAGCCAAATTTCTGGACATAATAGTGGGAAGATTAATTAACTTTTTTTAAAAAAATTAATAAAAGTTATTTAACAATTGCTCCAAAAATAAATTTTTTTAATTAATTAAATTATATAAAAAAATTTTTTAATATAAAGTAATAACTAAAAATTAATTAATAAAATGGATTGCAAGGTTAAATTGGGAATAAACAATTAAGTTAATTCATTCAATTAATTTAATTACCAATAAAAAATATGGCAATATATTTGGCACTAAGCACAAAGTACTTTTAAGTCAACCAAAATTAACAATAATTAATAATAAAAAAATTAATTTAATAATTAAATTTGTATTAATAATAATTTTAATTCTTCTAGGACTAAGAGGATTTGTCAGTCAGTCGTCTAGAAGAAGGTAAGAAAAAGAGGAGAAAAGGAGGAGAGAAGGAGGAGGAAAAGGGGAAAAATAAAAAATTAATTACAATAAAATATTTAATTTATTTAAGAGGAAAACAACGGGGAGCAACTTTGAGAGATGACAAAAACTTAGAATTTATTAATAATAATACTATTTAATGTAAGGGTTCTGCGCGGCAAACACTTTTAATTACTATCAGACTTAAAGCAACCTTTAAATTGTTATATAGAATTTTAATTAGAATTGTATTACTAATAAAAAAATATAAACGTAGTAAAATAGTATTTAATTTGTGGAGTGTATAATAAGTGATGATGCTACAGGGGATTATCCAAGGCCCTTTTATAGGCAATGGGTCCTCTGAAGCGCCACTATGTTTGTAAATACAATAGTTAGAATAGAATAAAACAAATATATCAAAGAGTAAATGAAACATAACAATGTAGAGAAAAACATGAAACAAATAATTAAAACCCCAATTAAGAATCCAATTTTTCCGCCATTAATTCCCAAATCAGTAAGTAAAAATAGTGAATAACTAAACAAGATTGGAACATAGGAACTATGAGAAAAATAATTCCAAACAGATGGTACAGTCTGATTTAAGGATATTTTAAGTGAAACAAAAAAATACTTTGATGCAACAAAACATGTAATTAATCTCAATTTAGTATAAATTACTTAATTGGTTTTTCCTGAAATAATTAAGGGTCAAAAGAAGCGTCATTAATTATTGTTTAGTATTATATGAAAGGTGTTATTTAATATATAAATTTAAATAATTAATTTAAATATATTATAAGTCAATTTTACGCTTATAATTATAATATATGTTTTTTCAATTAATTAAATATAAATTTATAATTATTAAGTAACATAAAAATGCGCCATTATTTGTAGAATATATTATATTATGTTTAATTTAAATGTATATAAAAATTTATATAACCAATAAAATTAATATAACACTTGTATATAATAAAATACTTATATAATTTTATTATGCAATAAAATAATAATTTATATTCATTAAATACCATTCTTACCCACTCTTTCAGGTTTTATAAGTTACATATCATTTACTGGACTCCTGGAATAGCCTGGCTGACAGGATATAACACTCTATAATGGTCAACTAGGAAAAAAATTTTTTTTAATAATTGAACACTTACACTCAGTGAATCAGCAATTAAGCCACAATCACTGTTATTGCAGTAAAAATATAGTAATATGAGTGAGAGGTGCAAAGGTGAACTTACTATAGTGATCGAAAAATCACTTCAAAATAATATATGAATTAATATAATATAAACCTAATATATCAAACCCAAGTTCAAAACACGGTTGCGGCAAAAGTTTCTTTTTTGCTAGGTGGTCTGTGCCTTTGTCGTTTGTTGCCAGGCTCGATCATCGTCGTCGTTTAGGAAAGGTCCTCAGTTGTCGGTCAGTCGTCTAGAAGAAGGTAAGTGTCAGCCAGGCTATTCCAGGAGTCCAGTAAATGATATATAAATTATAAAACCTTAAAGAGTGGGTAAGACTTGTATTTAATGAATATAACTTAATATTTTATTGCATAATGAAATTATATAAGAATTTTATTATATACAAATGTTACATTAAATTTATTGGTTATATATATTTTTATATACAATTAAATTGAGCATAATATAATATATTCTACAAATAATGGCGCATTTTTATGTATTTAATAATTATAAATTTATATTTAATTAATTAAAAAACATATATTATAATTACAAGTGTAAATTTGATTTATAATATATTTAAATTAATTACTTAAATTTATATATTAACTAATACCTCTCATATGATACTAAACAATTATTAAGGACGCTTCTTTTGACCCTTAATTGTGTTAGAAAAAACAAATAAATTAATTTGGACTAAATTGAGATTAATTGCTTGTTTTGTTGCGTCAAATTATTTTTTGTTTCACTTAAAATGTCCTCTAATCAGAATGTACCATCTGTTGGGAATTATATTTCTCATAGTTCCTATGTTTCCAATCTTGTTTAGTTATTCACTATTGTCACTTACTGATTTGGGGATTAATGGCGGGGAAATTGGATTCTTAATTGGGTTTTTAATTATTTGTTTCATGTTTTTCTCTATATTGTTATGTTTCATTTACTCTTTTGATATGTTTGTTTTATTCCTTTCTAATCATTGTATTTACTGATATAGTAGCGCTTCAGAGGACCCATTGCCTATAAAAGGGCCTTGGATAATCCCCTGTAGCCTTATCACTTATTATACACTCAACAAATTAAAAACTATTTTACTACGTTTATATTTTTTTTATTAGTAATACAATTCTAATTAAAAGTCTATATAACAAATTAAAGGTTGCCTTAAGTCTGATAGTAACTATATTGGTTGCCGCGCAGAACTCTTACTTAAATAATAATAATATTTATAAAACCAATTTGTTGTCTCTTCTCAGCTCACTCATCGTTGCCTTCTCTCAATAAATTAAATAATTTTATTAAATTTTATTTCTTTTATTACCCATACTCCTTTCCTCCTTCTCCTCCTCTCATTTCTTCCCTCTTTTCTTATCTCTTCTAGACGACTGACCGACAACTGAGGGCCTTTCCAAACGACGACGACGATCGAAGCCTGGCGACAAACGACAAAACGCACGGACCACCTAGCAAAACGAAACTTTTGCCGCGACTGTGTTTCGAACTTGGGTTCGACATTTTAGGTTTATATAATATTAATTTTTATATTATTTTGAAGTGATTTTTCGATCACTATAGTAAGTTCACCTTTGCGCCTCTCACTCATATTACTATATTTTTATTGCAATAACAGTGATTATGGCTTAATTGCTGATTCACTGAGTGTAAGTGTTCAATTTTTTAAAAAATTTTTTTTTCCTAGTTGACCATTATAGAGTGTTAAATCCTCTTAGTCCTAGAAGAATTAACATTATTATTAATACAATTGAATTATTAATTTAATTTTTTTTTATTATTAATTATTGTTAATTTTGGTTGACTTAAAAGTACATTGTGCTTAGTCCCAATATATTGCCATATTTAATATTAATAATTAATTGGTTGACTTAACTTACTTGTTATTCCCAATTTAAAACTTGCAATCCATTTTTTTTTTAAAAAAAAAAAATTAATTTTTTTAATTATTACTTTATATTGGAAGTTATTTTTTCTATAATTTAATTAATTAAAAAAATTTTTTTTTTATATTATTTGGAGCAATTATTGACTAACTTTGATTATTTTTTTTATAAAGTACAAAGTAAAATATAAATCTTCCCACTAGAATGTCCAACAATTTGGCAGAGAAACTGGATAACATGCAAGTGGATGAGATAGAAATTGACTATGATGCTGACACTGTAAGTTCTTCTAAAGTTGGTCATAAAAAATCTTATGCTAACACAAAGAATTCACATACTGCAGGATGTGGAAATGACAGGAAATGCAAACAAACCAAACCCCCTTCCCCCAGTACCACAGAAGGAAGTAAAGCCTCTAGTGCCTCAAGAAGGTCTTCCAAAAGGCTTCAAAATAAAAAAGCTTCCTCTGCCACAACAAATCAGCAAACTATCCAGTCATATAAAAGAGTTGAAGACAGAAAATATGACGTACAAAGCAAAGGTAGACACATTGTGGGATCAGCTCCAAGAACTCAGGAACCAGATTCAGGCCCAGGCCCCTCCTCAATTGCCTCCCAATCAGCTTCAATTTCAGGCTCAACCTTCACAGCCACCCAGCTCAACCATCCAAAATCCAAATACTATGGAAGTAGAGCAATGGAAATGGGATTATCTAATGAGTCACTACCAACAGAATGTGCAACACCCTCCTCATCATCAGCCTGGCCCATCCAGAACACCCAATTTCCATCCACCTCCTCATCCCTACCAACAAAGCAGGAGAAAAAAGGCCCAAGCACAATCCCAAACCCAGTCCCAGGGGAAGTTTCCTCCTCTGCCATGGTAAGTAATTTGGTTGATAGTCACTTGGGTATGTTTTCTAATAAATCTTCTTCTGCAGGTAATATTATTGAACATGGTGAAAGAACAGTTAAACCTGTTAAAAGACAGCTTCCTGTAACTAGTAGCCCTATTGATGTAATTAGCAAATTGTCATTTGATGAACCTTTACATTTAACATCTACATCTTTAATTAATCCTTCTCTTGCAATTAAAAATGATTCTGTTCCCCCTGAAATCTATACCTTAATTGAAAAAACTTCTGAGGAAATATTGAAAGATACCCTTGATTTTAATATTGTAAAAGACAAACATGTGAGAGATGTGTTAATCCATGAAAATGATAGATTGAATAATTTACACTTGCAATGTAAAGTGAGTTCTTCTGTACAAGATACAGCTTATTTAAAAATCAAAGAAACCTTGAATATTGTTCTTAGTCAACAAAAACAAATAAGAAGTGACCATAGAGCTATCTCAGATAGAAATATCAGTCTACATAAGACCTTGAGTGAACTGAAACCCCTTATTGAGGAAAATTATTCATTCAAAAATGAAATAAAATCTCTGCAAAATGAGTTTAAGAAGCTAAAAAATGATTTCCATGCACTAAGTACCAAGCACTCAGTTTCTGAGGACAGAAATGTTCTATCTCTTGCAAAAGTAAATGACCAGATGTCTGAAATTCCAAGAATAAGAAACTATGTGTCTGACCTACAGGAAAAGTTCTCAACCTTAAACACCAATAATGAATTAAATGAGATTTCTGTAAATAAGCTGCATAAAAATAAAGGGAAAAGACCTGAGCAAAGTTCATCCTTTCTTCCTCATATTTCAACCATTAAACAAACTGACAATGAGTCTGTAAAATCTTTTGCTACTAGCAAAAAATCTTGTGATGGTCATGCACCAGCTGTTTCTGTAAATAATGAAATTTCTGAACACCTGGCTAAACTTCAGGAATTATTAATAATGAATAATTCAAACCAAAAAGTGGACCATCCCAGTAGTAAGAAAAATTGGCCTAAGTTAGACCAATATCCTACCTTTGATGGTGATTCTTCCTCTGATTGGCAACACTTTATCCAGAGAATTGATAATTTAAAGAGATCTTATAAACTACCTGATGAGGAGATTGTTTCTAAGCTAATTTCTTTATTTTCCAATGTAGCCTTGATGTGGTATGAATCTGTCCTCTTAGATAACAATCATTATACATGGAATGATTGAAAATCCTTGATTGAGAATCAGTTTGGTGGTTCAAAATTCAGGTTAGCTCAGCAAAGACTGTATGAGAATACTAGATATGTATCCTCCTCTGTTGAAAAGCCCATTGTTTTTCTGATGAAATTAACTAAAATCCTTAGAGCAATTGATCCAAAGATGGATTATGATATTTGGAGAGATAAAATCTTGTATAAATTACCAAATTCTCTTAGGGATTTGATTGTTGCTAGAACTGAGCATGTAAGGGAAAATTCTTCTTTCATTAATATCTGTAATGAAGTACTACTCAACCATAGATATGAACCAAAGAATTACCTTAGTAAATCTTATAATGATCAGAATAAACCTTCTATAAAGCTCCCAGAAAAATCTGGTAAACCCTCTGCCCCAGTTGCACCTAAAAAATATGCAACAAATACTTGTTATAAATGTAACAAACCGTGGCAGAAGGGTCATGTTTGTGACAAGAAAATTCATCTTGTTGAACAAAATGAAGACACTGATGAAATTGAACTTGATGTCAATAATTCTTCCAGTGACTGTGAAAGTAATATCTCCTATGACAATGAATCTGTTAAAGATGTTTTAATGTTGGAACATGATGTCCATTATTTAAATAATGTATCAGAAGATTGTGTATTGAATTTATCTTCAGTAGAAAATGCTGAGATAATTAAAGATATTACTAACAATTCTGTTCCTATATCCCCTTTAAAAGCACCTGTTATCATTAATGGTAAAAATGTTGATGTAGTTCTTGATTCTGGTGCTGGAGGAAGTGTAGTATCTGAAAAAGCTTTGGCTTCAGTGGATAAGGAATATTTGAGTAAATTATTGCCTATAACTTCTGAAAAATGGAGAGGGTATGGTTCTACCTTATTTCCTATTGGCAAATACAAAACCTCTGTATTCTTCAAATATAATGGTGGTTTTGTCAGAGCTATTTGTGAGTTTGTTGTCATGAAAAATGATAATTTGAGCAATTGGTTTATTATGGGAAATGATATTTTAACCATGTTTGGTGTGAAACTGGACCCAGCAAATAATTGCTTTACCTTAGGAATGAATGGGAAAAGAAAATTCAAAATTTCTTCTCCTAAACCTTCTGGGCATTTGTTGAAATCTTGTAACTCACTGACCCAATGTGAAGGTAGAACAACAACTGAAATGGATGATTTATTACATGAAATAAATACCGCTTCTTTTGGTGATCATTTGACTAATGAGCAAAAGGATTTTATTGTTGCCTCTATTACCTCTTTCCCTATGGCTTTTGCTCATGGTTCTCATGTCTTGGGAATTGTTCAGGAAGAGATGAAAATTACCTTATCCTGTAATTTGAGTGATATTCCTCCTTCCCTTAAGAAAAAACCATATCCTGCTTCTCCATCAAAAAGAAAAGATATTGAAGATAATATTGAAACATTATTGAAAATGAATATCATTGAAAAAGTGAATGTCACTCCTAAATATTGTGTTATCTCCCCAGTCTTGATTTCATATGAAAAAGATAAAGCTAGATTATGTGGAGATTACAGAGCTTTAAATACTTATACTGTTGATGATATTTATCCTTTACCCAGAATTAATTCAATACATGCTACCTTGCAAGGTGCAAAATTTATTAGTTGTCTGGATGGTAATAAAGGCTATCATCAAGTTCCAGTTGAGAAAAATTCTCAAAATTTTTTGCTTATTGCTACTCATATGGGAATATATAAGTATGTTAGGATGCCATTTGGCCCTAAAAATGCTCCTTCAGTTTTCCAGAAGGTCATGGATAACACTTTCCATCAAGAAATTATTGAAGGTTGGCTCATGGTTTATATTGATGATATTATTGTTTTTTCTAAAACTTTTGATGAACATATGATTCATTTGAATAGAGTTTTCTAAAAAATGGATGAAATCAATATGACCTTATCTTTAAAAAAGTGTAAATTTGGTTTTCAATCTTTGAAAGTCCTTGGCCATGTTGTGTCAGGCTTACAAATTTGTGTAGACCATAATAAAGTTGCTGCCATTCAAAATGTTAAAGCACCAACTTCTGTAAGAGAAATCCAAAGTTTTTTGGGTATGTGTGGCTATTATAGACAATATATTAAAAATTATCAGGTCATAGCCTTGCCTCTTACAAAACTAACCAGAAAAGATGTTGCTTTTCTCTGGAATGATGACTGTCAGAAAGCTTTTAATACATTGAAAAATTGCTTAATGACAGCCCCTATATTGGCTCTCCCAGATTTTAACAAGCCATTTGTACTTTATACAGATGCTAGCTTTATTGGTCTGGGTGCTGCCCTTCACCAAAAGCAAATTATTAATGATAAATCCTCAGAGGTTGTAATTTGTTATATTTCAAGAACCTTAAGAAATAGTGAATTGAAATATGGTGCCACTCAATTGGAGTGCTTAGCAGTTGTTTGGGCTCTTGAGAAACTTCATTACTACTTGGATGACCAAAAATTTGAGTTGGTAACTGACTGTAGTGCTGTGAAATCTCTCTTAAACCTCAAAACACCTAACAGACATATGTTCAGGTGGCAACTTGCTGTTCAGGAATACAGAGGAAGGATGACTATTATCCACAGAGCTGGAAATGTTCACTCTAATGTTGATATGCTCTCCAGATTGCCTCTGCCAAATAATGACTCCACTCCTGCTTATGTACCTGAGGATGACACTGTTCATATACATGGTATATTTATAGTTGATATGGAAGAAGAGTTATTACAGTTAATACTGGATTCATATGATAAAGATTCTGACTTAAATAAATTAGTTACTATTTTGAATGATCCTAAGAATGCTTCAATTCAAGCATTAATAAAAACTCTTCCTGCAAAATACCAAAATGCTTTAAATAAAGGAAAGTTTTCTATTGAAGATGGTTATATTTATTATAGAAGGAAGCTTACCAATGTAATTGTTATTCCTCCTTCAATGAAAGAAACTATCCTCAAACTTTGTCATGATGACATATTAGCTGGTCATTTTGATCTTGAAAAAACATTGATTAGAATCAAAAACACTGCATGGTGGGCTAATATGTCTGAAGACACAAAATTATATGTTGAATCTTGTGATTCCTGCCAAAAATCTAAAAGGTTAACAGGTAAGAGAGCAGGGTTATTACAACATATTGAAGCACCTAGTGCTCCCTGGCAAATCATTAATATGGATTTTGTCACTGGTCTTCCTGTTGCAGGTAAAGACAGCTTTAACTCTTGTTGGGTAATAGTTGCTAGATTCACAAAAATGTGCAAATTTATTCCAACCCACAAAGATGTATCCACCAAAGAATTAGCTTTCTTATGGTGGTCTTACATGTTTAATATTATTGGTTTTCCAAAATCCATTATCTCTGATAGGGATCCAAAATTCACTTCTGAGTTTTGGACCTCTTTGATGGATATTTGTGGCTGTGAGTTAAAATTGTCTACAGCTCACCATCCTCAGACTGATGGTCTAGCTGAAAGAATGATTCAAATTCTGGAAGATATGATTAGAAGGTATTGTGCCTTTGGTTTAGAATATAAAGACAATGACAGATTTACTCATGATTGGGTCACTCTTTTGCCTGGTCTTGAATTTGCATATAATAGCACTGTTCATTCTGTCACTGAGAAAAAGCCTTTTGAGCTTTGGTTAGGTTATGTCCCAAACACTCCTGCTCAGATTCTCAATAATAAATTACCTAAGTTGGAACTACACCCTGGTGTAAAATCTTTTATGCAAATGCAACAGCTATGCAGAAAACATGCTCAGAGTTGTATTGATAAAGCATTTGAATATGAAAAGAAAAGATGGGATAAATCCCATAAAGAATACACATTTAACAAGGGTGATGAAGTGTTGATCTCTACTGTCCATTTCAATTTACAAGGTAACCACAAATTAAAAGATCCTTTTGTAGGACCATTTGTTGTTAAAAGAATGGTTGGTGATAATGCAGTAGAAGTTGTATTGTATTCTCCATATGATAGGAAACATCCTGTCTTTCCCATTTCTTTGCTTAAACCTTATACTTCCAACAGTGACTTATTTCCAAAAAGAAGAGGAAGACCTAAGAAGAACCCTCAGGAAGTCACAGAAACAGCAGAAATTGATAAAATTCTCAATGATAGAATTATCACTTCTGAAAGAGGTACTGAATATTTATTGAGATATAAGAACAAATCATCTGAACATGATGCATGGATACCTGGCAAAGAAATTTCAAATCTGCCTGCTCTGTTGAAAAAATACAAAAAGAAAAAATCTTAGCATTTTTTTTTATTGTTTTTTTTTAGAGTGAGGGAGTGTCAGCCAGGCTATTCCAGGAGTCCAGTAAATGATATATAAATTATAAAACCTTAAAGAGTGGGTAAGACTTGTATTTAATGAATATAACTTAATATTTTATTGCATAATGAAATTATATAAGAATTTTATTATATACAAATGTTACATTAAATTTATTGGTTATATATATTTTTATATACAATTAAATTGAGCATAATATAATATATTCTACAAATAATGGCGCATTTTTATGTATTTAATAATTATAAATTTATATTTAATTAATTAAAAAACATATATTATAATTACAAGTGTAAATTTGATTTATAATATATTTAAATTAATTACTTAAATTTATATATTAACTAATACCTCTCATATGATACTAAACAATTATTAAGGACGCTTCTTTTGACCCTTAATTGTGTTAGAAAAAACAAATAAATTAATTTGGACTAAATTGAGATTAATTGCTTGTTTTGTTGCGTCAAATTATTTTTTGTTTCACTTAAAATGTCCTCTAATCAGAATGTACCATCTGTTGGGAATTATATTTCTCATAGTTCCTATGTTTCCAATCTTGTTTAGTTATTCACTATTGTCACTTACTGATTTGGGGATTAATGGCGGGGAAATTGGATTCTTAATTGGGTTTTTAATTATTTGTTTCATGTTTTTCTCTATATTGTTATGTTTCATTTACTCTTTTGATATGTTTGTTTTATTCCTTTCTAATCATTGTATTTACTGATATAGTAGCGCTTCAGAGGACCCATTGCCTATAAAAGGGCCTTGGATAATCCTCTGTAGCCTTATCACTTATTATACACTCAACAAATTAAAAACTATTTTACTACGTTTATATTTTTTTTATTAGTAATACAATTCTAATTAAAAGTCTATATAACAAATTAAAGGTTGCCTTAAGTCTGATAGTAACTATATTGGTTGCCGCGCAGAACTCTTACTTAAATAATAATAATATTTATAAAACCAATTTGTTGTCTCTTCTCAGCTCACTCATCGTTGCCTTCTCTCAATAAATTAAATAATTTTATTAAATTTTATCTCTTTTATTACCCATACTCCTTTCCTCCTTCTCCTCCTCTCATTTCTTCCCTCTTTTCTTATCTCTTCTAGACGACTGACCGACAGTAAGGAAAAGAGGAGAAAAGGAGGAGCACAAGGGAAAAAAAATAAAAGAAATAAAGTGTAATAGATTATTTAATTTATTTAAAAGAAAAACAATGGTGTGTAACTTGAGAGATGACAAAAATTTAGGCTTTATTAATAATAATATTATTTAAGGTAAGGGTTCTGCGCGGCAAACACTTTTAATTAATATCAGACTTAAAGCAACCTTTAAATTGTTATATAGAATTTTAATTAGAATTTTATTACTAATAAAAAAAATATAAACGTAATGTAAACGTATATTAAATTTGTTGAGTGTATAGTAAGTGATGAGGCTACAGGGGATTATCCAAGACCCTTTTATAGGCAATGGGTCCTCTGAAGCCCCACTATATTTGTAAATACAAGAATTATAATAGGAAAAAACAAATATATCAAAGAGTAAGTGAAACATAACAATGTAGAGAAAAATATGAAACAAATAATTAAAAACCCCAATTAAGAATCCAATTTTCCCACCAATGATTCCCAAATCAGTAAC
The DNA here is from genome assembly GCA_030280995.1 of Hemileia vastatrix. Lineage (NCBI taxonomy): Eukaryota > Fungi > Basidiomycota > Pucciniomycetes > Pucciniales > Zaghouaniaceae > Hemileia > Hemileia vastatrix. Next base: position 17,706,526 of record JASXTE010000015.1, read on the forward strand.
TAAAAATAGTGAATAACTAAACAAGCCTGTGACATAGGGACTATGAGAAAAATAATTCAAAACAGATTGTACAGTCTGATTTAAGGATTTTTAAGTGAAACAGAGAATATTTTTACGCAAAAAAATATGTAATTAATCTCAATTTAGTATAAATTAATTAATTGTTTTTCATGACACAATTAAGGGTCAAAAGAAGTGTCATTAATTATTTTTTAATATTATATGAAAGGTGTTATTTAATATATAAATTTAAATAATTAATTTAATTATATTATAAGTCAATTTTACACTTATAATTATAATATATGTTTTTAATTAATTAAATATAAATTTATAATTTATTAAATACATAAAAATGTGCCATTATTTGTAGAATATAAAATATATCATGTTTAATTTAAATGTATAAAATTTTATATAAACAATAAAATTAATATAACACTTATATGTAATAAGATACTTATATAATTTTATTATGCAATAAAATATTAATTTATATACATTAAATACAATTCTTACGCCCTCTTTCAGGTCTTATAAGTTAACATATCATTTACTGGACTCCTGGAATATTCTGGCTGAAAAAAGGTATCTATTTTTCTCACCTTTTCTTCCAGAGCATCTACCCTTGCCTTTAGTCTCAAGTTCTCTGTCCTTAGCTCCTTTATGTGAGTTGACAGATTCTTTACCTGTTGAGGCAATGGCATCTTTTTTATCCTGAAGCCTTTTGGAAGTTCATCTGGTGGGTTTATCATAGGCTTCTGATCCTGAGTTGTGTCTACTAGGATTTCCACTTCTTCCATCTCTACATCCTGTTTGGGGCAAGGATTTATTAATATGAGAAATTCTTCTTGTTAAAGGAGAACTTACAGAAGTAGTCTCATCATAATCAATCAAGTCTAGTTCCTCTTCACTTGCAGCAGAACCACTTTGGTCAGTCATTTTAAGATTTAACTGAAATGAAGAAATGAGACAATAAGATGAATTAGTCTCTATTTTTAATTTTTATTTAACAGAAATAAAATAAAAATAATAAAAAAAATCTTTTTAGGATAAAAATCAACTAAATAAAATTAATTTATTAATTCAAAAAAAAATTTAAAACCAGGATTATAATAAAATCAACTGAAAAAATAAATTAAAATTTTTTATTAATTATTTTCAGGATTTAAATCAACTAATTTATTACCAGGACTTAATTTCAACTGTCGTAATTAAATATAAATTTTTATTAATTAAAAAATTTTTTATTAAACTGATCACTTAACTACCAGGACTTAATGTCAACTGAAGTAATTAAATATGTATTTTTATTAATTAAAAAAAATTTATTGAATTGATCACTTAACTACCAGGACTTAATGTCAACTGAAGTAATTAAATATGAATTTAAAAAAAAAATTTATTGTCAGGACAATTTGTCAACTGGAACAAATAAAATTTAAATTAATCAGGACAAAATGTCAACTGAAAATTGAAATAATTAATATTAAAATATAATTATTTATTACTTCTGGGACTAAGAACACTATTTCTCTATTATTGTCAACCAGGAAAAATAAAAAAAAATATAATAATAAAATTAAATTCAAATTACCAGACACCTCCCCCTGTAAAATGAGAAAATTAATGCCACTTACAGAGTGCTCAGTAAAAGGAAATACGTTGTAGACAATACTATAGTACTAGCTATAGGCCTTGACCAAGGGAGTTGGAGAAAAACCAGAGAGAAAATCCCCTGTCCCTTTAGAAAAATAGAGTGAGATTTACTTGCTAAAGTAAGTTGGTTCCTGTTTTGCTAAAGCTCCTTTTTCAACACACTTGACTGCTTGGTGAGCCAAGAAAGTAGTCCCCAGATAGACTACCAGACCAAAGAACTGAAATGTAGACCAATGTCCACACCAGAGACAGCAAAGATACTTGATGTAGGCTGCAAATCCACACAAGAGACAGCAATTATACTTGCTATAGCTTGCAAGACTATAACAGGGAAAACAGTTGCCAAGGTTAAGTTAAATGAAGAACTCACTTGCAACAAACACAGCCAATTGTGGCCAGAAAACAGTGAAAACTGAGTGAGGAACAATGATATCACCTCCGGATGGTTGTATGATGATTAAGGTTGCCCCAAACTGTCTTATTCACTATTTACACACAGACCACTAAGAGCCCATGCGCACCCACCAATCTGGCACCTGTACCCACCAAATTGAATATAAAACCCTCCTGAAGCGCTCCCTAACATCCTAAAACAGAGGGGGGCGGGCCGCCTGATGTTGGAGGTGCCGCCTGAAGCGGCCCAGCCTCCCTGAAGCCAGAAAACCAATAAAAACAACTAATCTACTTAGAAAAATTAGCTACAACTACTAAAACCTTTAAAACATGCAATTTCACTATAACAACATTGTGAAATGAAATATAGAGAAAAATTAGCTCTATCCAATGGTACTAAGAACTTAACCATAAGACTTAACGTTAGCGTGTAAAACACGAAAAACAAAATTAAACAGCTATCTTTTATAAATGAAAAATGAGGAAATGACCCCTTAAAACTTAGAATATGAAAAATGTCTACAAGCCATAAAATATAGAGAAAAACTGGGGCTATCTAATTATAGTACCCACATACCTGCAGACCCAATATCCACGGAATAAAACCAGAAAAATACCCAATTCCTTAACAGATGTCAATTAAGACATGCACAAACAGCGCCAAATCATGCAACAAAGGCCCCTGCCAATGTTGGAAGACCTCATCCTCCCTCCAATTGAGAATGTCCACATTATTTCTTCATCAAACCACCATGTTCAACCTTCTTCCCAAATCTGCCTCTGAAATGGGTCCTTGTCAATACTGCATTGACAATAATTTAATCTGCACCATGACACCACCTGTCCATCCATACATAACTTCCTGCGATGTCTGCCAATCTAGAAAGAAGACCTGCTACAGACCTGGTCCACTATCTTCTGCAACAGACTCACCTCCCCCTCAACCTGGTCCATCTTCTTCCAGCACCAAAAGATCTAGGCCATCCATCCTGATACCCAGATTAATCAAAAAGCATCACCCTTCCCAGAAGAGTGCCGCAACCCATAAAACAACTAGTTCCACCATCCCTGGTCCATCTGATGGTAAAGAACCTTCATTTCTTCCTTCAACTTTAAAACTGATGACTTCTCAGTTCCTCCGTCTTCTGATAGTGATGATAACAATGTAGGATCCATTGCACCACCAACGCTGTAGACAATCCTATAGTACTAGCTATAGGCCTTGACCAAGGGAGTTGGAGAAAAGCCAGAGAGAAAATCCCCTGTCCCTTTAGAAAAACAAGTGAGATTTACCTGTTTCAGCAAATTGGAGATCTGTTTGCTAGACCCTCTAATTAAACACTCTTGACCTCTTTAAAAGTGAAGATAATAGTCCCAGACAGACTGCCAGAAAGAGTTGAAATGAACAGTAATATATTCCAACAAAAAACCAGCCAATGAGACAGTGAGGAACAGAGAGGCGATGAGTAAAGAGATAAGATTATCCCCACTAAAAATCTTCCCACACACGCACCATACAGCCAGCGCACAGACCACCCTGACCAATTCCCCAGCCAAAATCCAGCTTTCCCAGCCTTTTTCATGCATAAAAGTGCATTTTAGCGCCTCCCCAGTGCCCAGGCGGCAATGCTGCTTGGAAGCGGCTCCGCTTAGGGGCAGGAAGGCCGCTTGGGGGGGGGGGCTGGCCGCTTCTAGGCCCTAAAACACCCATACAACCCATAAAAACCCTAAAAACCCATTACTTCATTAATAAACAAAATAAACACACATAAGACATACCAAAATGAAAAGAAAATGAATACCAAAATGAAGAGAAAATAAAGGACATTAAGCTGAGACATAATAAGTGACCCTAGCTTAAGCCTCCATAAACACTACTAACTACCACCTAAAGATGAAAAAATCCACTAATAACACCATAACCCCAATAACACCCTACATACCAAATACCCCCAAAAATGCACTCCAAAGGCCTACCCAGGTTTGGATCACCACATCCTCCCTCCAATCAAGAATGTCCCCATTCTTCCTTTGCCAACAGCCATGTTTGAACACCTCTCAAAAATCCTTACAAACAGCCCATTTCTCTCTTCCACCAGATCCTATTCCATCCTAAGTGAACTTCTGAACCAGCAATCCAAGCTTCTTCTTTAAAACTTCTCTTGCACCATGCCTTTAAATTAAATCTATCTCTGTGAAAAGAATCTCTTTCTTCTTTTCCTGAATTCCAAATCTGGCTGTACCAGCCTCCAACAATGAAAAGTGATATCCAGTTAACAAGTCTTCCCGACTATAACCTTCTACCAGCATAAAAATTTCCTCATTTTATAGTCTTGGGGGACTCACAACCCTCAGTTTAAAGTCTTGGGGGACTAAAAGCCCTCAGTTTAAAGTCTTGGGGGACTAACAGCCCTCAGTTTATTGTCTTGGGGGACTCCAAAAATCCTCAGTTTATAGTCTTTGGGGACTGAAAAAACCTGAATCACAGAACCCAGAACCAGAGATCAACCAGAAAAAGATTTAGAGAAGTAACCAGATTTCTGGGGTAACTGAATATAGAGCTGCCAGCCCATCAGTCACCCCCAAACTTGCCTTTACAAAATTCAGAAGTTCCCCCTGGGATCCTTCTGCCTTTACAATTCCACATCACACTTCCTCCTATTCCTCAGTTTATAGTCTTGGGGCACTACACCATCAACCATCCTCAGTTTAAAGTCTTGGGGGACTAACACAGTGTTCAGTTTAAAGTCTTGACGGACTACTTCTTGACAAAATCTTGAAACCAGCCAGTTTAAAGTCTTGGAGGACTACTAGATCCACAGTAGTAAAATTAAATTCTTGAATAAATCTTTAACAACCAGCCAGTTTTAAGTCTTGGAGGACTAACAGAATTTTCAGTTTAAAGTCTTGATGGACATCAAAAAATCTTGAGCCCGTAATTAAAAGATCAGTTTAAAGTCTTAAAGGACTTTCCAGAAAAAAAATCTTGAAGATATATCCCATAATTAAAAAAATTCAGCTTGAAGTCTTGAAGGACCTTCCAGAAAAAAAATCTTGAAGATAGATCCCATAAATCCCCAAACCAAAAACCATCAAAGCCAAAACATTTAACCTCCTTTAACAAATAAAAAAATAAAATGGTATCCCCCAGACAATTGATGAGCTGATCCCCTGATACCTTACCCTCATCCAAGTGCACCTTGATGTGGTCACACCTAAAAATATTTTTTATTTATTTTGACTCCTCCTCTTCTACCAAAAACATTGCCAGAGCCCTATCTTGAGACTTTGAACAAACATAGCCTCCATAAAAAAAATTAAAAGAAAAAAAAGAGAAAAAAAGAAAATAATCTTGAATCCACCACTTTCACATCCAACACCCTAGAACCACATAGCAAAGCCAGCTCCAAGTCAACAGAAGAGATCACTGGGTGGGCTCCCTCCAATAAGTAAAAATGATGGGAGACCACCAGTGATCCACAACCAATCCAAAAGCACCAAAAGACATCCAAGGCAATCCAGTTTAAAGTCATAGAGGACTAAAAACCTGAATCACAAAAAAACAACACTAGAATTCAACTAGAAAAAAAACCAAAGGCTTGAAACAGACATTCTGGGGTAACTGTTCTACAGAGCAGCCAGCTCATAAGTTACCCCCAAACTTGCCAAAATAAAATCTAGAAGCCCCACCCCTGGGTACCTTCTAACAAAAACACAACATCCAACAAAATTAAACAAAACCAATAAGCATGAGGGGACCAGCACTTAATACCAAAAGAATTTCCAGTTTAAATTCATGGTGGACTAAAAACCTGTTAAAGAAAAAAAACCAATACTAGAATTCAACAAAATTAAGAGAAGGGGTTGGAAACAGACAATCTGGGGTAACTGTTGATAGAGCAGCCAGCCCATCAGTCACCCCCACACTTTCCAAAATAAAATCTAGAAGCCCCACCCCTGGGTACCTTCTAACAAAAAGAATTTTCCAACACAAATCTTCTCCCGTAAAAAACCATTAAAATTCTTTAAAGCCAAAAAAATCCAATTTAGAAATAAAATTTTGCAGTTTAACCTCATTCTGGAGGTGAAATAAAACCAATAATCTTCATTTTTATCTTCATTTTCTTTTAAATAAAATACCCATCTTCACTTGAATTTTTCTTTTCTTCCATCTTCATTATACTAAGATTTTTTTTTTCATTACAGACGGGCCGCACGACGTCGGAGGTGCCACCTGAAGCAGCCCAGCCTCCCTTTTTTATATAGAGACTTGAACCAGAGAGACTGAAAATAATTGGACAAAACAACAAAAAAAAATCCTGACCCAATACATAGAGGCCAAATTAAGCAAAACCAAAACAAATTAAGTAGTTTATCCTCATTTCGGAGGAATCAGACTCTTGAAATCCCAAGGTTTAAACCAATAAGTTTGCCCCTAGGGCTTGAACCCCCTAAGCTCCTCTTCCAATTCTGATATCCCAAAATCAGACCTCCAAACAAATCTTCCATCCTCCTCCATACACTGAGTCTACCATAGTTCAAATTACCAGAATCAATAAATTCTCCATCCTGTGAAACATTTGGAACCTCCATCACATCTTTAAAATCAACCTCCCTACCAGTGACATCCAAAACATCACAATTTTCCCTTTTCCCTACAGGAATCTTGCTTAGAATCTGCAAAATCCTCCAGAATAACATTCATAACATCAAAATAAAAATCCTCCTCCAAGCAGAGAGCTTCAGATTTTGAGGGAACCACCTGAAAATAATCTTCCTCTATGAGAAAAAGATCCAAGACAGAATCCATCTTTCCATCCAGAAATTCAACTGCTACATCCTCCTCCAATAAGCCATTATCTGAACTTGAGAAAGTAAAATAATCATCGCATAGAAACCATTCATCCACCGCAGATTCCTTCTCAATATCCCAAAATCCTTCTTCATGATCAGACAAGTCCTCCTTCCCACATAATTCACCCAAACTTGAGGAAATACACTGATCCTCCAGTGTGTACATTTCCAAAAAATCCAGTGAAGCACATTCCTGAGATCCTATGGAATCCTTTAAATAGGAAAAATCAGTTTCAAAAACATCATCAGAGTCCTCATCTTCCAAAATTGATGGCTTCAACTCCTCCCTAGAAACTGAATTTTCCACCACAGTCTCCTGAACCTCTCCATCCAACAGAGTTTCCTCTCCAGATTCCACATCCCTATCCATCATACCATCCAAATATCCCAAAATAACCTCCTTCAGAATAGACATACCAGGAATCCTATTTTCCCCATTTGGAAGAGTCTTAATCAAGTCAGCCTTGAAAAGAATCTCCAAAACCTCCACATTTACATTCCTACCCATGGCACTCCAACATACATACTTGGCCCCATCTTCATGTGGTAATATATCATTATATACCAGATAATCTAGAGCCTCCCTAAACTCCTCCATAAATTCCCCATACTGAGAAAGAGAAGTTACACCACCTTTCAATTCCCACTTCCTAGAAATCCCATTAAGATCCAACATTGAGAAAGTAGTAGGCCACCTTTTAACCATTTGAATCTTCAACTTTCCTCAGTCCTGGCTCCTATATCCTTCCATGCCAGAAACTTCCTTCTCCACCTCTCTATTACCAATGAAAAAGATTACTTGCCTAACCATTTCCAACAGTGAGGCCCCATAAATCTCAGCAGCAACCTCAAACCTAGCCAAAAACCCCTTTACATCCTCTCCCAAAAACCTTGAACCATCCCAAGACTGAATCCTAACCATCCTAGAAATTCCAAGTTACAGCCTCCAATCTCCACCAAAGATAGCCAAATTCCCCCCAGTAGCCTTACAGACCTAGGAGGGACCATTACCAACAGAAAAGAAGACCCCTAAACCAACCACAAAAAGATATAGCACCAAATTCAAAATCCACCAAAGGAGATCCACCAAATAGAGAAGCCTAGATCAACAGAGATTCCAAAAAGCCAACAGATTTGACCCCACGTAGGGTGCCAGAAAAGTAGACAATCCTATAGTACTAGCTATAGGCCTTGACCAAGGAAGTTGGAGAAAATCCAGAGAGAAAATCCCCTTTCCCTTTAGAAAAACAAGTGAGATTTACCTGTTGCAGCAAATTGGAGATCTGTTTGCTAGACCCTCTAATTAAACACTCTTGACCTCTTTAAAAGTGAAGATAATAGTCCCAGACAGACTGCCAGAAAGAGTTGAAATGAACAGTAATATATTCCAACAAAAAACCAGCCAATGAGACAGTGAGGAAAAGAGAGGCGATGAGTAAAGAGATAAGATGATCCCCACTAAAAATCTTCCCACACACGCACCATACAGCCATCGCACAGACCACCCTGACCAATTCCCCAGCCAAAATCCAGCTTTCCCAGCCTTTTTCATGCATAAAAGTGCATTTTAGCGCCTCCCCAGTGCCCAGGCGGCCATGCTTCTTGGAAGCGGCTCCGCTTAGGGGCAGGAAGGCCGCTTGGGGGGGGGGGGGCTGGCCGCTTCTAGGCCCTAAAACACCCATACAACCCATAAAAACCCTAAAAACCATAAAAACCCATTACTTCATTAATAAACAAAATAAAAACACATAAGACATACCAAAATGAAAAGAAAATGGAGGACAATAAGCTGAGACATAATAAGTGACCCTAGCTTAAGCCTACATAAGCACCACTAAGCAATAAACATCCGATAAATACCAATAACAACACCATAACTACCCTATAAAACAAGGTAACCACCCATAAGGGATACCAAAATGAAGAGAAAAGAAAGGACATTAAGCTGAGACATAATAAGTTAACCTAGCTTAAGCCTCCATAAACACTACTAAATACCACCTAAAGATGAAAAAATCCACTAATAACACCATAACCCCAATAACACCCTACATACCAAATACCCCCAAAAATGCACTCCAAAGGCCTACCCAGGTTTGGATCACCACAACGCCAAACCACTTGCCCGCTATCAAGGCCAAGTTCCAACAACACACATCTCAATAGAAACAACTTCTTCTTCACTACTTCCAATCCACTCCTGCTAGAGATCCACAGGACATTGAGAACAGAAGACACCTCATTCACCAGTTCAAGGCTAATTCTGAACACTTCATTTCATCTCTTGATTCCCTCTGTAATTCCACTAGTACTTGAGTTTGATTCAGAAAGAAAAATTGACCACACCCTCTATAGGATGTAACCACAAAACAACCTTCAGTTTTAAGTCTTGGGGACCATCCTCATTTTATAGTCTTGGGGGACTCAAAAACCCTCAGTTTAAAGTCTTGGGGGACTCAAAAACCTAAATCATAAACCCAGAACCAGAGATAAACCACATTAAGACACAGAGAAAAAACTAACATTCTGGGGTAATTGTAAATAGAGCTTCCAGCCCATCAATTACCCCCAAACTTGCTTTGCAAAATTTGGAGGCTCCCCCTGTGGATACCCTCCACCAATCTTTCAAAACCGATTTCAAAAACAAAAACTTTTCCCTCAGTTTATAGTCTTGGGGGACTTACAACCCTCAGTTTAAAGTCTTGGGGGACTAACACAGTGTTCAGTTTAAAGTCTTGACGGACTAGTCTTGATAAAATCTTGAAACCAGCCAGTTTAAAGTCTTGGAGGACTAAAAGAAACCATATTTCAGTTTAAAGTCTTGATGGACTGACGGAATTTTGCATAAAATAGACGCAGCCAATTTCATACAGAACACCTCTACAGCCAACCTGCTGAGCTTCCACCTTCACTTCATCAGCTACCCATCACTGACAAAAATCTCCTCCTATCCCTTTCCATCATCTTTTCTCACCACAGATCATGGCTGGATCTCCTGATGTTAACCCTTCTACTCTCCCTTGCTTCACTGCTCCCAAGGACTATGCCTGCAAACAGTGCATCCATATGTGCAGACCTTGCACATTCACTCTTCCAACTCCTGAAGCCAAATTCTACAACAGGGCTTGTGATTCTTGCTATTCCAAAAAGAAAAGATGTGACGGAGATGCCAACTACCCTATTCCTCCTCCTTCACCTTCTCATAAATACATCTCTAGATCCCCTACCAGATCCCCAGATCTTGGTCCTTCCTCTTCCTCTTTATCTTCAGCACCTTCCAGAAGATCCAGAAGCTCAGCTTCCAGAACTCTTCCCAAAAGACCAGCCTTAGCTTCCCAAGAAACTGCTTTTATCTCTGCCAAATTAGCTCCAAAATCTTCAAGATCAGCTCCCAGGCGGCATGGCCGACGTCGGGCGGCCCGCCCGCCTCACTGGACAGTGAAAATCCGGCTCAAAATCTCCAAAAACAACTGGAAAACAGCCAAATTCAATCAATAAACGAAAACAACTCTACACAATCACCTCCCACTTTTCCCAGAGCAATGCAGCCAACCCTTCTAAGGTCCAAAAACTTCAAATTTTCCCAAACTTCTAGGAGACCTGCCAGAGAACCCCAAGAAGAGACTAGAACACCCAACACTGCACCCAAGCAACAACTTGGTCCCCAGCTAAGACAAAGAAACTACACCTCTCCTCTGTCAGCCAACTATTCTTCTGACAGTTCCATCTCTTCAAAAGCTCCATCCAGAAGAGATCAATCTGCTTCCAAATCACCCTCTCCTGCTCCATCTTTTAACAACCCTGGTACTCCATCACCAGCACCTCCTCCAGCTGAATCCAACAGAAATAACAACCACAAAAACAACAATACCACTGCTCCAACTAGGCCCCAGGAACATCAGCCTCCTAGTTCACCTTCTCAAAATCTATCAGAGGAAGACCAAGAGAATCCATATCTTTCCCTGGTTGATCCACCCACTATGACCATTACAAAATCTTCAGAGATCTGAATTCCAGCTGCTTAAAAATTTGATGAGCTTCCAATCTGTAAGTACCAAATTAATTTATTCCATTTCTTCAACAAAAATAATTACTGATCCAATTCTTCTTGTCTAGTTGGCACCCCTCCTCCTGAATCTATTATTGGAGTTGACCAACCTCTTGAAACTTCTTTGACCCTGGATTATGGAGACATGAAAAAACACCTAAGCACCATGTGTTCCAACATGCTAAAAGCCTTTGCCCTCCATGGACCTTTATATGACTTTTAAAAATCCCTGAGAAAGCGCCTGTTGGACCACCACTGGAAAATGTCTAGGATCATTAAGCACACCCTCCAGCACTGCATTCCTGCCTCTTCTTCTTCCTCCTCTGAACTTCCCTCTAATACAATTCCTGACCATTACAATCCCTATAATCTCTCCAGCAGGATTCACTTCAAAGAACACAGTGCTTCCCACAATCCTAACAAAAAACAAAAACAACATCACAATCCGGACCAGCCTCCAAAAGCTTCATCATCTAGACAATGAGCTCCTGCAAAAAGATTAGAAACATAATAATAATATAAAACAATTAATAAAAATAATTTCAGAATTTTTTTTTTTTTAAGGTACTAATATACTAAAATTAAAAATTGATAAATAAAATGAAATAAAATAAAATATAAAAAATAATACAAATGGTATCCCCCAGCCAACTGATAAGCTGATCCCCTGATACCTTACCCACATCCAAGTGCACCTTGATGTGGATACACAATTAAATATTTTAAATGATTAACAAAAAACAAAAAAAACAAAAAAAAATTAGAAATTACAGAAGATAATAAAAATAATGAAACACAGAAATAAATGAAATAAATAAAAAAAGAAAATAGCATTTCCCGGCCAATTGATGAGCCTTTCCCCACCAATGCTTGCCCACATCCAGGTGACCCTGATGCAGTAACACCCTAAATTTTTGATTTTATAATTTTAAACAACCCCCATAAAAAAATTAAAAGAAAAAAAGAGAAAAAAAGAAAATAATCTAAAACTGCTATCTAGCAAAAACATAACTGCAAAATAAAAGACAGTCCAGCTCCATAGATGGTCAAATAAGGGAAAGTCCGGTCCATAGAAATGATCACTGGGTGGGCTCCCTCCAATAAGTAAAAATGATGGGAGACCACAAGTGATCCACCACCAATCTGAAAGAACCAAAGATAAAGAAGCCAGTCCCAAACCAGTTTAAAGTCATAGTGGACTTGAAACCTGAATAATAAACAACAGAACTAGAATTAAACTAGGAAAAACAAAAGACTTGAGACAGACATTCTGGGGTAACTGTTCTACAGAGCAGCCAGCTCATCAGCTACCCCCACACTTGCCAAAATAAAATCTAGAAGCCCCCCCTGGGTACCTTCTAACAAAAACACAACATCCAACACAAAAAAACAAAAACCGATCAGAGTGAAGAGACCAGCACATGAAAACCAGAGGAAATTCCAGTTTAAAGTCATAGAGGACTAAAACCTGTGAAAAGAAACCAATACTAGGGTTCAACCAAATTAAGAGAAAGGGTTGGAAACAGACAATCTGGGGTAACTGTTTTTAAAGCAGCCAGCCCATCAGTTACCTCTACAATTGCCAAGATCAAATCTAGAAGCCCCACCCATGGGTAACTTCTAACAAAAAGTTTCCAACACAAAATTTGCTCTGCAACACCAAAAAATTCCAAAACAAAAAGAATGTTCCATAGTTTATCCTAATGGCAGAGTCAATCTTCTTCATGCCTAGTGCCTCTGGGATAAAACCTCTTCACTTGGTCTGAAGCCACCCTCTTTTTCAAGACTGCACCATCCAACTCTTCCAAAACATAAGAACATCCAGATGCCTGAGATCTGACTCTGTAAGGTCCATTCCATCTGTCAGCAAACATTTTCCCCCACTGACTCTCCAAACTTCTATTATACACCAAAACCAAACAACCAGGTTTCAAGGGATTCCTGAGTCTATGAGCCAACTTCTTGTCCCAGTACCTGACTGATTGATTCCTAATCTTCATCATTCTAGAGTATACCTTCTCTTGACATTCCTCTCTACATTCCAACTGTTGCATCCTGGCACAGAGCAAATCTTCTGTTGAGTGCACGTCATCCCAATCAATTCCAAGATAAGAGACAGCTTCCAAGTCCACTGGTAGAATGGCTTTCTGACCAAACATTAACTCATAAGGAGAATAGCCAGTTGTCCTCTTCACAGTGACCCTATCAGCAAATAACACCAAGGGTAAATAATGTCTCCACTTTTCAGCACTATCTCCGCACATCTTCACCAAAGCATTCTTGATAACTTGATGGCCTCTTTCAACCATGCCTTCAGCTTCAGGATAATAAGGTGTAGCCACTCTAACTTTAGAACCAACACTAGCAACAGCTTCCTTAAATTTGGCACCAAACTCTGGCCTGCCATCAACAGTCACCAACTTCATTAACCCATACCTAAAAATCCACTCCTTCTTCAAAAACTCTGCCACATTCTTGGAAGTCAAATTAACCAGAGGAACTGCCTCAACTCAACCAGACAAATCATCCCTAGCAACAATCAAGTATTTATACCTTCCCTCTTTAATATTAACAGCATCCAGACTGACCCTTCCAAAAACAGTTGATTCACCAGTAGCACGGCCCACCTCTTTAGGTTTCAAATGACTTCTTCTTTGACATTCTTCACAAGATTGAACCCAACCCTGCACAGCCAACTTCATACCTGGCCACCAAAATCTGTCTGCTACTCTTCTATAAGTCTCCCCAAAGCCTCTATGACCAAGGTCTTCATGCAAAGACTTCAAAACCAATTCTTGACCCTTCTTCTGAGTCACCACCACTTGAGGATTAGGATGTCTCCTTCACCACAGAAAAAATGGGGGGGGTATTGCTAGCAATACCCCTTGCTTGAACTCCGTTGAGCCAAAATCTATGCTTGAATTATGCACACATCATCACCATGTAGGAAATTGTTTGGCCTTACATTTAGTCAGAGATTTGTCACAAATTGTGCTCAAGATGAACCTACATTGATCACCGTTTGATTTTTTAAAATCCTAATTTGATCATCAGTTGAACTCCCTTTGATCTCACTTTGATCTAACATAAGCTTTTGCATATCCAATATGTCAACTATTCACTTTCAAAAAGATTCGTAATGAATTTCACATCGAATATTAGAAACGAAACCAGTAATTTTGAGTAAATGGCTCATCAAAATGATTAATCTACAACTAAATACCATCAAAATTCAATCTGATTACTGAAAACTTTTGGTAAAATGACTAATAGATATTTAAATTGGAAAATAATATTCCATTTCTCCATTTCAAATTCAAAATATAAATCCTTGTTTGAAATGTGAATTTTGTAGATTCCTTGCCTTCCTATATTATGAGTAATATTTGAGGTATTTTACACCTTTGTAAATATGGTGTTGTGCTGCTAGAAATTATCTCTGTTTCAATTCAACTTTATTGAAGCTTGATTCCAGAATGATACATATTTTATAACTATTTTGAGAAAAAAGTCACTAGTAATGAATTTAGCCTTTTATCTGTCCTTTATTAAACCTCACTTAATCCTACTTAAATCCAAATTGACCCACAAAAACCTTATTTGGGATATTTTTTAGCCCAGGATGATTCAAGATTGGAGAAAAATATTATTTTAAATATCCAATATGCCTATTGATTAAATTTCTTCAAGCTTACTTTAAATTCACATTAACATTAACTTTCACAGGAAATATTAAACACAAATCTTGAAAATATAGTATTTAAAATCATAATAAATATAATATAATATGCTTACAACAAAATTTTCTTTCTGGATTAATTGAAACAAAAAATTGTTCATTTGTGAAAATAGAAAAAATACTATCCATCCTGAATTTAGAATTCATTTTTAAAAATTTAATGCCCCCTCACTTTCAAGTTTATCATGTATTTCGAAAATTATATTTTTAATAATTTTGTGAATAGTACACCTGAGATATAAACTTGGGGATATCAAAAACTAAAACATCAGCAAATTGAAATGTTTTTTATTGTTATGAATGGAAATAATGATTGAAAAAAACCATTAGAGCAAGTTTGATTTTGAATAATAGGCATACTTTCTCATGTAAATTTCAATAAAAACTATTTTTATTCTTACATAAGTTGTGGTGGATACATTTGAGCTCAAAAAGAATTAAAATTGACAAAATAAGACTTCTATAATTCATATTCAAAAATGAAATCACCCTTCATTATCTACCTGTAAACTATTTTAAATTGAATAATTTCAAAGTCAGTATATACTGATGTTATTTTTTCTTCAAAAAAATTATTATATAGATTAATAGTCATAAACAGTTGAAATAGATGTTAAATTTAAATAAGCAATCTTTAATTCATAAAATGATAAAACTATCTTTTATGTAAAAAGTTATGAAGGAAAAAAATATTATTAAATTTTTGATGCACTATCAATAAAATTGAAGATAGAGCATATCAAAAGTTTAAACTTAATTTCAATTTTGATATCATCATTTTATTTTATTTTACTTGAGTAGAAAACAGATTTTAAATCTCAATATAATTTTAAATCCCATTAGTTTGTAGATTTCAACATTTGAAACTATGAAATAAATATTTATGAAAGAATTTTACAATATTTGCCCTTCTAAAAACTCATAAATCCAACTTCAAATCTTCTAACCTTCACAAGTAACCACAATGCATTCTGAAAATACTCTATATTTAAATAATTAAAGGTAAATAAAATTATGTTTTTATTCTTCATTTCAATTTTTGATAAATAATATATATATATACATATATATATAATTTCTTAAAAAGTCTAAGAGGGAACTTAATAGTGGTTTTGGCATTAGATATATAGATTCAACTTTCGAAAAATTTGTTTGGAATAAATTACAAAGACGAAAAGGATATATTTTGATGAAAGAATACTGATTTAGGTTCTCTTAAAATTTTATTAACCATTTTTATGGAATATTAATCCATGGTTATCATTCTTTATGATATTATCATAGAATTTTTTCCTTTTTTAATATAATGATTTTCTATTGTGTGGTATGTAGGCTAAGATAAGTTTAAAAGATTTATTGAAGATATATATACCAGAAACAGTATAATCTTTAGATTTATAACTATAACTTACTTTTCTGATGTTTTACATCATTGATAAGTAGCTCATGCATTACACAAGTAAATAATTATAGTCTCTGGAAATAATTCCTTGTGAATTTTAAATTTTTTGTTATTCTTAAAATCATTACTCAAATAAACTAAAAATTTCTTCAAATATTGATTGAAAGAAGGAGTTACAAAATCTTATTTTGTAGTTATAAAAGTTTGAGTTATTTTTCATATTATCAAGTATAATGAACATTTGTAAATTTTAACTTGAAAACTAGTGATCATAGCAAAGTAATACTGGAAGAATCAGATAAAAAGGGTGGAATAAAGTCATAGCACAACAGGAAATGATACAAAATTGTTGATTTTTATCTCATAAAATTCAACATATTTTTAACATATTTTACCACCTTTAGATAATGTTTAGTGGATTTTAACAGTATTATAACAAGCAAACTTAACAATGTTTTGATTTTTTTAACAAAAATAAATATTGTTAGATCATTTTTTTAAAAAATATGACTTATTTTTATGCTTTATCTACAATAGTTGGTAGTTTTTTTTGCAGAAATTACTTGTTTTGATATTCTATTTTTGAATTTTTTAAGAGACTTCATTGCATTAAAGTTTTGTAATAATTTTTCATTAAAGCATCATATTTTAAATCTAGAGAATTGGTTTTGAAATAATATATATTTTCATGTTAATTGACTCATTATTTTTGGATTGATAAATTATGTTAAAATTGGGATTGCTTATTTCTAGTGAGTGTACATCATAGTTTGTTTTCAAATCAAAGATTAATAAATGGTGAAATTTGGTAAAATTCTAAATATCTTTTAAACCTTTTTGATTTAAATAATTTTTAATGTTATGTAATCATTCTATAAGTAGAACACAGTTAAAATCTGATAATGGTACATTGCTTTCAATTTCTAATACTAAAATTCTATTTTACTTGAAACAATGTAAACTAAAGCTTGGTATCACATAAGAAACTCACAATTTTCAAAAATCATATTTCCAACTTTTTAAACATGATACACATTAAAATATATTTTTAGAATAATTTCCTAATTAGTTTCAAATACTAGAAAATAATGACCTCAATTTATTTTAATACTTAAACCATTCTGATGAGTGAATTTCACAATCCTCTAAGTAACATATGGTTACCATTTATACACATATGCATGATTTCTCCTTTTGTTTAATTTTAGCTGAATCTAAAAAGTAAAATCACATGTTGAATATCATCTATAGATAAACTTCTTATATTAGAAGCTAATATTTCATATGAGAAATTTGTTATTGAGTTTGGGAAACATTAATAAGTGTTGGGTATTATAATTGAGCCATTTATTCAAGTAAATAAAAAAGGATGACCTTCTAAATATTTCATATATATATATATATATATATATATATATATATATATATATATATATATATATATATAATAAAAATTAATTATATAGTAGCATTTAACCATGTTTTTATACTAATGTCATAAAAAAAGGGATTGAACTAAAACTTTCAGTAAAGAAAATAAAAATAAGATAAGTTAAAATTCTTGTTTATATTCTCATATTTTTGAAATGGCTTACTTAAGGGAGAAAATTATTTGGTTTTAGAGTACAAGAATTTCTAGATAAAAATCTTCACAATATAGTTTGACCCTCTCAAAAAGAAAATTCCTCAAATTTTACTATCACATTTTATATATTTGTTAAGTAATAGAAAATGGAGTTGTGTCTTTGACAATGAAGCTTTAGAAAATGAAATAAATGATTTAAATTTATAATATAATTTTTGAAACAATAACTCATGTATTCAAAAAAAATTATATATCTTACAATCAAGATAACAGTATTAATTAAGCAACTCTAACAACTTTGGAAAGAAAACAAGAAAAAAATAATTAGTAAAATGCATAAGTTATTTTTAGAATTTAAGGAAACTTAATAGCTCTACCTGTAAACTAGCCTTAAAGCAGGTTTGGATTTAACATGTGAAAATTCATACATAGTACCCTTCCATCATTAGAGCAGAATAAAATTTATGTAGTTTTATTTTTTTAATTTATAATAGTATTTTTATTTTTGGCTTTTTCATTAGTATAATTATATATTTTTTAACTTTTTTGTTTTTCATAACATAAGTTCAAAGCTGCACATCACTACTTCAAGATGAAACTCCATATAATGTAATCAAGGAATGATATATTATAATGAATTTTACTAGAGACTTTTCAAAAATGGTGATTAAGAATACTTATTATAATTTTTTAAATTTTTATTATTATTCTATCTCTTGAAAGGAGATGGCCATATCTCAATTTAATTAGTTTTTCCTCAGAAAAATTTATTCTTGATCTAAATAAAATTGCATCACTATTAACTAGATGTTATTATACAATTTTAACAATTTTTTTATCTGAACATAGTTGAAAGTATGTATAAATTAAAGTGTTTCCACATAGTCTTACTATTATCCCACCATTATTTTCACATTTAGATTTCATTATAACTGTAAAATAAGTTTTTCAATAATTTTAATAATACCTTAATATTTAATAATTTAGTTACATAGTAGATTTTTTATCCTTTTTTTTATATGAGGCTTATTATATAAACACCACTTTTAGATTTTATCCATTTTGATGTCTGATAATTTAAATTTTCATTTAACTACCCAAATTATATCAAAAAAAATTCAAAAGTATATTTTTTTAATGTACTCTTTTTGATAAAATTATCATTTCTTATAGGTTATTCTTCAACTATTTATTGTAATTAATTACCCACTCATTTATGGTCTGTTATTGTTGTTCATTACATACAGACAAAATAAGGATACTCTCATATTATATTGGAGTTTTAAATTAAAAAGTAAATACTAGTGGCTGGTATTAAATATGAAGTTATTATAACTAAGTTGAACATTAATTAATTATTAAATGGCATTTTATATTACAAATTTTATTGAATGTATATAAAAATAACACTCAAGAAATATATATAAGATATATATATAACCATTGTATATCAAAAATGAAGTACTTATCAACATAGTCTTTTTAAATGATTTTCAAATTTACTTAAAGAGACATTAATATTACCAATTCAAATTTTATATCAAATACAACAATATTATTATTTCATTTTTAATTATTTTACAAAAAATTTGAGTTTCAAAGTAATTTAATTCAGTATTTAATGAATGTTTTTGAAAAATATTTTTAAAAATAGAAATAACCCCTCACAAAAAAAAATATAATTTTTTTTACTTACAATTTGCAACATATTTTTACCCTTGAAATATTTGTATTCTTCTAACAAAAATATTTTTTAAATAAATTTAAAATTTTTTTCATTATTCAATTACAAAATGTCAAATTTATAATTTATTTTACCTTACTAAAAAATTTAGTTGAAAGTTTAATTTTGTATTTCCAAAAAATAAACTTAAATGTCAAAAATTAAAAAAACAAAATTATAAATATAATTATGAGAAAGAGGTAGATTAAATTTATAATATTCATATAAAAAAAATTCATATATTTTATGGTGTTTGAATTTTAAATTTAATGTATTAAAAAATAATTATTAAATAACCAAGCCAAATGAAATTGGCTTGGATTTTTGGTATCACTAGCACTTATTTTTTTTCTTATACTCACATTTTAATTTTTAATTTTTTTTTTTTCTACATTTCTATTTTTTTTTTATGATTTTTAATGTTTTTAAGACCGAAGTTGCTTTCAAACAACTTCGGTCTAACGTTTCTCTCACTTTCCCACCAGATTGCACCTGGTAGGGAAAGTCGCTTCCATTTTAGAGACCAAAGTCCCTTGCAGGGACTTTGGTTTCTCTGTGTGCATTGCACAGCCAGAAAAAAACTGGCTGTGCAATGCACTGCATGCAGCACATGCAACACGCATCGCTGCTGCAAGTAATGCGCATTGCATGTGCTGCGCATATCTCATGCAGCTGACTTGATATCAGCTGCATGAGATATGGTAGCAATTGTGCAACGCGCGTTGCACACTGCTTTGGCCACCTCCCAGCCTAGTAAATTAGCTGGGAGGGTGGCAAACATTACAGCAAGCAATTGAAGTAGCTTTTAGCGACTTCGATTGCTTGGAAGATACACTTCCAGCCAGGGGAAACCTGGCTGGAAGTACTAAATTGCAATGTAAGGGACCCAAGCCAATTTCAAAGGCTTGGGTCATAAATTAAGGTTTCTAAAAAGCAGCCAGTATAAATCTGGCTGCAATAAAAAGTAAATTTTTTAAATAAAATACATAAAAAAATAAAAATTTGTTCAAATAAAATATACAACACTCTTCAGCCAGTAAGAAACAGCCTTCCATTGTTACACATAGAAACAAAATCAAATGTTTCTTTCATCAACATTGGCCATGTTTCAATATTTTGAACCAAGTAAGATCAGGAAAAAGGTCACGGAAAAAAAATTGCATAATTAAAAGTCTCCCAATTTAATATGGTGCGGAGGTTCATATTTTAGAAATAGGTGGTGCACATTATAGTTCCCTTTGAAAAAATTCAAAAATGAATTAATTTTGGCGCAATGTAAATTTAAATGTGATGAGTGTATGTTTTTTAGCTACGTGAAACATGGTAGCTAGAATTATGTGGCATCAATTTTTTTTAGATGTGAAATTCAGTGTTCCACAAATGTGCATCTGTACAACATTCAGCCAAGTAAATTCTAGCTGGAATTAGTATATGCATAGGAAAAAATTATCATGCTGTGTACAGTGCCTTGGCAACATCATTCTTGGAATTTAGATGAAGTTTATCATATGACTTGGAGAGCTGCATTTTTTTGAAAATGTGATCAGTGAAAATTCATGATATATACATCTGTTTGCCACCCAATTTATTTTTCCTTTCTCTTTCTCACTTACCTTTTTCAAAAATTATCAATCATATTTTTGCTTTATCATTTTGAATTATTGGTACTATTTTCTTGACCTTATCTGATTACCAGTAAGCAAATTTTTCTTGCTATTGCATTTCATATCATTTTGGTTTGTTACACTTTTTTACACTTTTGACAATTTAATCTAATGATTCTAATTCTGAATTTATTTTTATGGTATCTTTTACTGTACCCTTTCGATTCATTATAAAATAATTCTTTTTCAGTTAACTTAAAGTTTTTTTATTTGTTTGTCAATTTACTTTTCTTTATTCCTTATCAAAAATGTTCAATTTATTTATCTAACCATTTATTTTTTAAAACAGTGATTATAAAATAAACTTTATAATTAATTTTGATCAATCAGCTACAAATGGAAGAAGATTTTATAGACATGTAAGTTCATGTTTTGCTTATCATTTTTCTATATTTCTTTAATACTTTCTCAACCATTATATTATTAATATGAAAAGTAAAACATCATCTCGTACTTGCTGAAAGCATACAGGATAATGTTTTGCTTTTCATAATAATAATTAGATTTTTTGTACTTTACCTTTAATTTATTGATTTTTAAGTTGTTTCAAAGTCTCGTACTTGCTGAAAGCATACAGGACAATGCTACAATTTAAAAATTAATAATTTATTGAAGTATAACTTTCTAAGTCAATATATTGATCAGAGCAAGATTTTTCATTTTATATATGTGGATATCATAATTCCGTAAATTTTTTAATATTACTAGTGTATTGGAGTTATACTTTCATTATATTATTAATATTAAGTGTAGAGCCAAATCTCGTACTTGCTGAATGCATACAGGATAAAGCTATACTCTTTATATGTATAATTTAATAAAGTATACCTTTGAAACGCTTTCTTAATATTTGAAATAAAGACAAAGTATATAAATTTACTAATATGTAGATATGCTAACTTTTGTATTTCTAATATTGAAGATATGATAAAGTTAAAGGTATCATTGACTGATAATTGAAATTATGTTACTATTTTCTAATTTTTGATTTTTTTCTATTTTAAATCAAAATTGAATTCTCTTAGGATTGAACCATCAATGAGTAACGATTTGAAAAAAAAAACGGCCAGGGAAGAACTCTAACAATAGGTGGGCGAAAGACATTGCTACTGGAATGAAACTTGTAAACACTCTTGGAATGGATACAAACGGGAAGAAGCCACATTTCTATGCACGATCGTATGCAAATAATATGACAGATTGCAATAATTATTACAATTTTTTTCCTGGATGTAGTATTTATAAACCAAAAGGTGTCTTAATACCTAATGTTCTTGTGCAGACTTTTGAAATTCATGAGCTCAAAGAACTAGATATGTTAGAAGCTACAGTGCGATGCATTAAGGATCTTTCTTACTGCAAACATGAAATTAAAAATAATGGTTATCATCAAAGAGCTGGTGGTTTTGGAAAAATGTTTGGTGGTGGCTTTATTTTAGATAGAAAGAAATCTTTACATATTCGTAAGTATCACTTTTTTTAATTTAAATACTGAATTTTTGAATGCTTTTCCTTGCAGATGAATACACTGATGATATTGTAAAAACGGATGAATATAAAAAACGAATGAAGAGGATTGCAATGTACTTTGAATATTTTTTTAATAAAATATCATATGTAAAGTACAATGAGGCAACTAATCTTTGCGCAAAACTTGGTATTCCTGGATTTTCAAAAGTTTCTAGTGAAGAAGAGGGTGTACCGTTTGCTAGTAATTTAACTTGGACATCTGGAGGGAATGGTAATGGGTTCTCTAATGAGGTTCATCTCGATAAGGATGCAAGTGAGTATACTTTAGGAATATTTTTTCCTAAAGATACAGAAAAAAACACCATTCATATGAAGTATGATAAGACCCAACCATGACAAATAGGTGGAGAACTTATGTTTCCCGAAATTCGAAGTAAAATCAACTTTGAAGCAGCTAATGGAATAAAAGTGACATTATGGCCTTCCAATCAACTAAGGCATTTCACCTCAAGATGTCATGAAATTCCTGGCTTCACTAGGATAGGTTGTTCTATTCAAATCAGCACTAGACTTTTTCATGCTATAGAAAAGCTTAATGTTTTTGATATTGATATTTCAGAATACTTAGAAATTAAAAAAGAAAAATTTAGGTTAGAATATTTGATTAGTGCTTTGAGAGTTTTTTTGAAAAGAGATGACTTAATAGAGGAAGAAATAGAATCAGCAAAGTATTATTTATCTAATGTTAAGACAAATCTAAAAAATCTAGATATATAAATATTAAAAATTTATATTATATATACACAACTTAATGCAAATTTAAACATGATAAATACTGGGAGTAGCTGTAACATTTTCAGTTTTGATAATTATAGTATTATCTATTTTTTTTATTTGTGAAATAAAATAATTTTTTTTCATAATATTATAAGAAAATTTGATTTACTTTTGAGGAAATATATAAGTTGTGAAATCTTTAAATGTCATTTTTATTAAATTGGTAGCAAAGGTTCTAAAATAAAAAAAACTATAATAAAGAATTTGAAATATATTAGCCATAAAAATGTGCTTTTAATGCTACCAAATTAACTGTATAGTATTTTAGGTCAAACAGGCTTATTAATAAAAAAGTTAATAATAAAGAGTTGATGAAAGAATTTTGAATCAATAATAGATTAAATTGTATTTTTTTAAGAATGTACTCATTTAATTATTTAAATTGTTCTACTTCTGATTAAACATGTTACAATCAACGAAAATATTTGTAATAATTAATAGATTATATAATATTAAAGGTAAAGTAACAAAACTAGAGCAGTTATCATATTTTTATATAAACAATAAAATATTTAAGAATTTAATACAAGTATTTGAAATCATATAAGTAGATTTTAAAATCTTTGTTATTGCTGGACTTACAATAATTTTTTTTAATAATTAATTTAGAAAATCATGTCAAAGGTTACTTAATAAATTTCAAAGATGGTCACATTTTTGACGTATTTGAAGGAAAATAACTTGAATTATACAAGATATATCATATAGACAGAACTTTATCTATTTACATGTTGGAATATTAATTTATTGAAAGGCTATGTTTAGCAAAAAAAGGTGATACTGGCTGAATGGAGCTCCAGTGATTAAGAAAATCTGCAGAAATAGCCCTAGAAATTCCTGGAGGACTTGGGGTATCAAATTTTAAAGGAAATGGATAACACTTGCCTATAAAAGGTTTTATTAATGTTAAAATATAGTTATTTAAATTTTTCCAAATTATTTCTTCCATCAAATGATTTTTTTTTCATGTAAATTAAGAAACTTAACTTCTGATATTACCTCCAAGCAATCAGCTGCTGAAGCCAATCTATGATCTTGAGAGCTCAGAAATAAACCACGGACACCATCGATTATATAGAATGTGAAAGATTGATATTAGTGGTGGGAGTATTCAGAATTTATTTTGTTTAGTGCAGCCTTTTGTGTCTCTCTCATTATAGTCAGTTCAGTATTTTCGTTTTTCTCACTTGATTGTTGAGCTTCACTAGTCTTGCCACTTGATATTGTTGCAGCACAATATTTTGATTTAAGAATGATAATTGAAATAATTATATCAATGATAATATTGCTTATTTGAAGAAGAGTTGACATTGATATATCACGGGTTTGAAGTGCAGTGGGACCAACCTCTAAGCCATCAGAAATCGGACTCTTCAGATTTGAAAGGTGAGCTAGAAGCTGAAGACCACGTTCAATTGGACAATCTGAGTTAATGTTTAGATGTGATGGAAGCTGGCTGAATTCATGTGCGGTCAGATAAAGTGAAGATGATATAAGAGATACCCATGAAGAACGGCAGTGGTCACTTGGGATCATTAATCTCATGAGCATTCGGATAAGATTGGATTCAGGGTGATCCGTTTTCTTTGTTGAGGAAAGAATTTCAGTATTTAAACCATCAGGATCACATAAATCTTCCATTTTTTTGAAATCAATATTATCGAGTACCCATAGCTGTGAGCTATCAATCTCTAAAAAAATATTTGCTACAAAAGGAAAAAAAAATAAGTAAAAGAACAAAAGTCAAGACTAAAAATTATGGTAAATTACATAACTCAGTAAGTTTTGAAAGCCAATCTTCTCCACAAGATTTTTCCCAATGAAAAGTAAACATTGGAATATTTGACATGGGTTCTTGGGAAGAAGTAGAAGAGCATAATTCGAGAAGAGTAACAATTTCCAACCACGACCTGAGGACCTTTGCCATGCTGATTCTACCTTTATAAAAATTATGAATTTTACAGAATTCCTCCTGCAAATCAGATTATTTTAGAACTGAGGGTGAATAAGTTAGAGGTTTTTTCCATATCTTGATTGGAGTTGATTTCATTGGTAGAGAAGCTTTCAAAGAGGTCAAAGTAGGTAATTTAGGAGGTGATGGGTATTGCTTCTTAGAAATGAAGGAATTTGGTGATGAGCTGTTTGAATCATCATCTTTATCAAACATATCAACATGTCTTGAAGAAGATTTTAAACTTTGCTTTTTTTGATGAACAAGCATAGCTTCATATTCTGACAGTTGATCATCGCTATTTTCATTGCTCTTTTCATCATCTTCATCAGGGAGAGGGCGTTCACTACGCAATATAGGGGGTGGACTTGCTAGCAAGTCCTCAACCTGAACTGAGATGGAACTCAGATGGAACTCAGACTGAACTCATACTGAACCCAAACTGAACTCTACTTGAACACCCACCTAAAACTGTTCTGCTGAGTGGTGTTCATTCCTGATTGTATGGTTCCTTTATCAATAGCTCAATGTGTGTTCAATCTGTTGTGAGTTTGGGTCCAAGGTTGCGGACTCACTAGCAAGTCCGCCCCCATATTGTGTGGTGGTTTATGGATGGGACAATCTACAGCAGGTGAGTTTCTGGTACAAAATATCAAAAGAAAGATAAAAAGTACAATATGTTATCAATAAAAGAGATATATGATAGAATTTTAAAGATAAAAGAATAACAATAAAAAAAAGGAAACAAGAATATACTCATTGTCAAAACCTTTGCTTTTTTTTGAGATTTATTATTTGATACATCAGAAAATTCATTAGCAGAAGCCGGTTTAATACGTCGAACAAAAGAGGAGCCTTGGGATAATCTCTTTTTCTTGGAGCGGATAACAGGTGTTTCAAGATTTTCCTTAGAAGTTGAAGCATGAGTTGAAGCTGATGGTTCATCTGTCTCATCATCATCCCTAATGACAATGACTTCATCAGGAGGAATCATACCCTCCTCATAAGCTACAAATATATATGAAGAAAAAAAAATATTAATAATCTTATCTACTAATTTAAAAGGAGACAAAAAAGGTGATGAACATACATTTTTCAAGGCTTTTCACATATTGGAGTAAGTCATTACAAGGGTTAGATAAATATGAAGGAGAAGGATTATTGTTAAGGATCTTGACAAGCTCTTCTGTTTTATCTCTAGCCAATTCAAGTAAATTGCGATACTGAACTCTTGTTATTTCCTGCCTCTCATTGCTAAGTACAGGAGGGTTAGGTGCCATGCCATGTGGCAGACATGGTGCAAGCTCAAAAGCTTCAAAGCGAGTATCAATCAGAGAGTGGGATGAAACACATTTGGGTGCTGGAAAATCAAATTTTTGAAAAAAAAAGATATAGAACATAAGTGAAATATATAAATTAAGAGAGAGGAACATGATATACATACAAAGTGGAGGTGTAGGATTTTGTATACTAGACATATTGATTAATGAATATTAAAAAAAAGTATTTGATATCAAAAAATTATTATGTAATATGATGAATAATTATAAGAAACTCTATTCTAGAAAATTGAAGTTGATAATTTAATAGGATAAAAAATTGAATAAGATTAAAATTAAAGTGAGGATGAAAGAAACAGAAAACATAAAGAGGGGGATTTTATATTATTTGAGCTTTTTTTACCATGTATTATTCATAGTGGGGTAAACTGAGTAACATGCTAAATCACAATCTGTTTATATTGAAGCAAAATTTGATGTAGCTAACAGAAAATACTAGTAATTCTTTGGGGACCTTTAGTGTGAAAAACAAATAATAACAAATGTATATCCCATATGCAAATTGCCACGGGTAAATACAAAATTTTTTAAATTAGAATTTACTCCTAAAAAATGGAGATACACTTAATTAGTATATTATATGAAAAAAAAGGATAATCCTTTATGAATATTTGTTAAATTTACCTTCAGATGACAATGGGAGATTCACATATATACTGATATGCCTCATCAAACTAGAAATGAATTATAAATATAAAATTGGTAACATTAGAATTTAAGATAAGAATTTTTTTTTTAAGTGACAGGAGGAGTGTCAGGCTAGGGTGTGGGCACCGTGACCAAACCTTTGATAAACTTGGATACAACTAAGGGAAAAAAAAAACTGAATAGTTTTATTTTGCAATATATCTTAGTCTGCACAAGATATTGCATTGTTGTCCCTAACTATACCAAAATTGTTACTTTTCAAAAGTTATAGGACTACTAAGTTGATAAAATATTATTATGAATCACCCAATGAAATACCTTAAGCAACATTCAAAATTATTAAAATATTAATATTCAATTTGAGATTTGGATTAGCTAATTTTTCACAACTTACCACAGTTTTGATTAATATAAAAAAACTTGAAAAAAAATGTTGAGATAAACTAGAAATGGGTGCAAGAAAATGATGAAACATATGACTTGAAACTTAACTCATACACTATTGATAAACTTCATGGATCCTGATTAATTTCTATCTAAATTAATTTTGAGACTAGCATATTGAATTTTAGCTATGACCAAGTACTGTAAGTGCCATGGTTTGTATTCAATATATTGGTGTTGAAATTAATTTTGATAGGAATTGTCGGTCAGTCGTCTAGAAGAAGGTAAGAAAAATAGGAGAAAAGGAGGAGAGAAGGAGGAGGACAAGGGAAAATAAAGAAATAAACCAAAGAATATATATTTAATTTATTTGAGAGGGAAACAATGGTGAGCAACTTTGAGAGGTGACAAAAACTTAGATTTTATTAACAATAATATTATTAAATGTAAGGGTTCTGCGCGGCAAACAATTTTAATTACTATCAGACTTAAAGCAACCTTTGATTTGTTGTATAGAATTTTAAATTAGATTTGTATTACTAATAAAAAAAATATAAACGTAATAAATTGGTTATTTAATTTGTTGAGTGTGTAATAAGTGATGAGGCTACAGGGGATTATCCAAGGCCCTTTTATAGGCAATGGGTCCTCTGAAGCGCTACTATCTTTGTAAATACAATGATTAGAATGGAATAAAACAAATATATCGAAAGAGTAAATGAAACATAACAATATAGAGAAAAACATGAAACAAATAATTAAAACCCCAATTAAGAATCCAATTTCCCCGCCATTAATTCCCAAATCAGTAAGTGACAATAGTGAATAACTAAACAAGACTGGAAAAATAGGAACTATGAGAAAAATAATTCCAAACAGATGGTACATTCTGATTAAAGGACATTTTAAGTGAAACAAAAAATAATTTGACGCAACAAAACAAGCAATTAATATCAATTTAGTCCAAATTAATTTATTTGTTTTTTCTAACACAATTAAGGGCCAAAAGAAGCGTCATTAATTATTGTTTAGTATTATATGAGAGGTATTATTTAATATATAAATTTAAGTAATCAATTTAAATATATTATAAATCAATTTTTCACTTGTAATTATAATATATGTTTTTCAATTAATTAAATATAAATTTATAATTATTAAATACATAAAAATGCGCCATTATTTGTAGAATATATTATATTATGCTCTATTTAATTGTATATAAAAATATATATAACCAATAAATTTAATGTAACATTTGTATATAATAAAATTCTTATATAATTTCATTATGCAATAAAATATTAAGTTATATTCATTAAATACAAGTCTTACCCACTCTTTAAGGTTTTATAATTTATATATCATTTACTGGACTCCTGGAATAGCCTGGCTGACACTCCCTCACTCTAAAAAAAACAATAAAAAAAAATGCTAAGATTTTTTCTTTTTGTATTTTTTCAACAGAGCAGGCAGATTTGAAATTTCCTTGCCAGGTATCCATGCATCATGTTCAGATGATTTGTTCTTATATCTCAATAAATATTCAGTACCTCTTTCAGAAGTGATAATTCTATCATTGAGAATTTTATCAATTTCTGCTGTTTCTGTGACTTCCTTAGGGTTCTTCTTAGGTCTTCCTCTTCTTTTTGGAAATAAGTCACTGTTGGAAGTATAAGGTTTAAGCAAAGAAATGGGAAAGACAGGATGTTTCCTATCATATGGAGAATACAATACAACTTCTACTGCATTATCATCAACCATTCTTTTAACAACAAATGGTCCTACAAAAGGATCTTTTAATTTGTGGTTACCTTGTAAATTGAAATGGACAGTAGAGATCAACATTTCATCACCCTTGTTAAATGTGTATTCTCTATGGGATTTATCCCATCTTTTCTATTCATATTCAAATGCTTTATCAATACAACTCTGAGCATGTTTTCTGCATAGCTGTTGCATTTGCATAAAAGATTTTACACCAGGGTGTAGTTCCAACTTAGGTAATTTATTATTGAGAATCTGAGCAGGAGTGTTTGGGACATAACCTAACCATAGCTCAAAAGGCTTTTTCTCAGTGACAGAATGAACAGTGCTATTATATGCAAATTCAAGACCAGGCAAAAGAGTGGCCCAATCATGAGTAAATCTGTCATTGTCTTTATATTCTAAACCAAAGGCACAATACCTTCTAATCATATCTTCCAGAGTTTGAATCATTCTTTCAGCTAGACCATCAGTCTGAGGATGGTGAGCTGTAGACAATTTTAACTCACAGCCACAAATATCCATCAAAGAGGTCCAAAACTCAGAAGTGAATTTTGGATCCCTATCAGAGATAATGGCTTTTGGAAAACCAATAATATTAAACATGTAAGACCACCATAAGAAAGCTAATTCTTTGGTGGATACAACTTTGTGGGTTGGAATAAATTTGCACATTTTTATGAATCTATCAACTATTACCCAACAAGAGTTAAAGCTGTCTTTACCTGAAACAGGAAGACCAGTGACAAAATCCATATTAATGATTTGCCAGGGAGCACTAGGTGCTTCAATATGTTGTAGTAACCCTGCTCTCTTACCTGTTAACTTTTAGATTTTTGGCAGGAATCACAAGATTCAACATATAATTTTGTGTCTTCAGACATATTAGCCCACCATGCAGTGTTTTTGATTCTAATCAATGTTTTTTCAAGATCAAAATGTCCAGCTAATATGTCATCATGACAAAGTTTGAGGATAGTTTCTTTCACTGAAGGAGGAATAACAATTACATTGGTAAGCTTCCTTCTATAATATATATAACCATCTTCAATAGAAAACTTTCCTTTACTTAAAGCATTTTGGTACTATGCAGGAAGAGTTTTTATTAATGCTTGAATTGAAGCATTCTTAGGATCATTCAAAATAGTAACTAATTTATTTAAGTCAGAATCTTTATCATATGAATCCAGTATTAACTGTAATAACTCTTCTTCCATATCAACTATAAATATACCATGTATATGAACAGTATCATCTTCAGGTACATAAACAGGATTGGAGTCATTATTTGGCAGAGGCAATCTGGAGAGCATATCAACATTAGAGTGAACATTTCCAGCTCTATGGATAATAGTCATCCTTCCTCTGTATTCCTGAACAGCAAGTTGCCACCTGAAAATATGTCTGTTAGGTGTTTTGAGGTTTAAGAGAGATTTCACAGCACTACAGTCAGTTACCAACTCAAATTTTTGGTCATCCAAGTAGTAATGAAGTTTCTCAAGAGCCCAAACAACTGCTAAGCACTCCAATTGAGTGGCACCATATTTCAATTCACTATTTCTTAAGGTTCTTGAAATATAACAAATTACAACCTCTGAGGATTTATCATTAATTATTTGCTTTTGGTGAAGGGCAGCTCCCAGACCAATAAAGCTAGCATCTGTATAAAGTACAAATGGCTTGTTAAAATCTGGAAGAGCCAATATAGGGGCTGTCATTAAGCAACTTTTCAATGTATTAAAAGCTTTCTGACAGTCATTATTCCAGAGAAAAGCAACATCTTTTCTGGTTAGTTTTGTAAGAGGCAAGGCTATGACCTGATAATTTTTAATATATTGTCTATAATAGCCACACATACCCAAAAAACTTTGGATTTCTCTTACAGAAGTCGGTGTTTTCACATTTTGAATGGCAGCAACTTTATTATGGTCTACACAAATTTGTAAGCCTGACACAACATGGCCAAGGACTTTCAAAGATTGAAAACCAAATTTACACTTTTTTAAAGATAAGGTCATATTGATTTCATCCATTTTTTAGAAAACTCTATTCAAATGAATCATATGTTCATCAAAAGTTTTAGAAAAAACAATAATATCATCAATATAAACCATGAGCCAACCTTCAATAATTTCTTGATGGAAAGTGTTATCCATGACCTTCTGGAAAACTGAAGGAGCATTTTTAGGGCCAAATGGCATCCTAACATACTTATATATTCCCATATGAGTAGCAATAAGCAAAAAATTTTGAGAATTTTTCTCAACTGGAACTTGATGATAACCTTTATTACCATCCAGACAACTAATAAATTTTGCACCTTGCAAGGTAGCATGTATAGAATTAATTCTGGGTAAAGGATAAATATCATCAACAGTATAAGTATTTAAAGCTCTGTAATCTCCACATAATCTAGCTTTATCTTTTTCATAAGAAATTAAGACTGGGGAGATGACACAATATTTGGGGGTGACATCCACTTTCTCAATGATATTCATTTTCAATAATGTTTCAATATTATCTTCAATATCTTTTCTTTTTGATGGAGAAGCAGGATATGGTTTTTTCTTAAGGGTAGGAGGAATATCACTCAAATTACAGGATAAGGTAATCTTCATTTCTTCTTGAACAATTCCCAAGACATGAGAACCATGAGCAAAAGCCATAGGGAAAGAGGTAATAGAGGCAACAATAGAATCCTTTTGTTCACCAGTCAACTGATCACCAAAAGAAGCGGTATTTATTTCATGTAATAAATCATCCATTTCAGTTGTTGTTCTACCTTTACATTGGGTCAGTGAGTTACAAGATTTCAACAAATGCCCAGAAGGTCTAGGAGAAGAAATTTTGAATTTTCTTTTCCCATTCATTCCTAAAGTAAAGCAATTATTTGCTGGATCCAGTTTCACACCAAACATGGTTAAAATATCATTTCCCATAATAAACCAATTGCTCAAATTATCATTTTTAATGACAACAAACTCACAAATAGCTCTGACAAAACCACCATTATATTTGAAAAATACAGAGGTTTTGTATTTGCCAATAGGAAATAAGGTAGAACCATACCATCTCCATTTTTCAGAAGTTATAGGCAATAATTTACTCAAATATTCCTTATCCACTGAAGCCAAAGCTTTTTCAGATACTACACTTCCTCCAGCACCAGAATCAAGAACTACATCAACATTTTTACCATTAATGATAACAGGTGCCTTTAAAGGGGATATAGGAATAGAATTGTTAGTAATATCTTTAATTATCTCAGCATTTTCTACTGAAGATAAATTCAATACACAATCTTCAGATATATTATTTAAATAATGGACATCATGTTCCAACATTAAAACATCTTTAACAGATTCATTGTCATAGGAGATATTACTTTCACAGTCACTGGAAGAATTATTGACATCAAGTTCAACTTCATCAGTGTCTTCATTTTTTTCAACAAGATGAATTTTCTTGTCACAAACATGACGCTTCTGCCACGGTTTGTTACATTTATAACAAGTATTTGTTGCATATTTTTTAGGTGCAACTGGGGCAGAGGGTTTACCAGATTTTTCTGGGAGCTTTATAGAAGGTTTATTCTGATCATAATAAGATTTACTAAGGTAATTCTTTGGTTCATATCTATGGTTGAGTAGTACTTCATTACAGATATTAATGAAAGAAGAATTATCCCTTACATGCTCAGTTCTAGAAACAATCAAATCCCTAAGAGAATTTGGTAATTTATACAAGATTTTATCTCTCCAAATATCATAATCCATCTTTGGATCAATTGCTCTAAGGATTTTAGTTATTTTCATCAGAAAAACAATGGGCTTTTCAACAGAGGAGGATACATATCTAGTATTCTCATACAGTCTCTGCTGAGCTAACCTGAATTTTGAACCACCAAACTGATTCTCAATCAAGGATTTCCAATCATTCCATGTATAATGATTGTTATCTAAGAGGACAGATTCATACCACATCAAGGCTACGTTGGAAAATAAAGAAATTAGATTAGAAACAATTTCCTCATCAGGTAGTTTATAAGATCTCTTTAAATTATCAATTCTCTGGATAAAGTGTTGCCAATCAGAGGAAGAATCACCATCAAAGGTAGGATATTGGTCTAACTTAGGCCAATTTTTCTGACTACTGGGATGGTCCACTTTTTGGTTTGAATTATTCATTAGTAATAATTCCTGAAGTTTAGCCAGGTGTTCAGAAATTTCATTATTTACAGAAACAGCTGGTGCATGACCATCACAAGATTTTTTGCTAGTAGCAAAAGATTTTACAGACTCATTGTCAGTTTGTTTAATGGTTGAAATATGAGGAAGAAAGGATGAACTTTGTTCAGGTTTTTTCCCTTTATTTTTATGCAGCTTATTTGCAGAAATCTCATTTAATTCATTATTGATGGTTAAGGTTGAGAACTTTTCCTGTAGGTCAGACACATAGTTTCTTATTCTTGGAATTTCAGACATCTGGTCATTTACTTTTGCAAGAGATATAACATTTCTGTCCTCAGAAACTGAGTGTTTGGTACTTAGTGCATGGAAATCATTTTTTAGCTTCTTAAACTCATTTTGCAGAGATTTTATTTCATTCTTGAATGAATAATTTTCCTCAATAAGGGGTTTCAATTCACTCAAGGTCTTATGTAGACTGATATTTATATCTGAGATAGCTCTATGGTCACTTCTTATTTGTTTTTGTTGACTAAGAACAATATTCAAGGTTTCTTTGATTTTTAAATAAGCTGTATCTTGTACAGAAGAACTCACTTTACATTGCAAGTGTAAATTATTTAATCTATCATTTTCATGGATTAACACATCTCTCACATGTTTGTCTTTCACAATATTAAAATCAAGGGTATCTTTCAATATTTCCTCAGAAGTTTTTTCAATTAAGGTATAGATTTCAGGGGGAACAGAATCATTTTTAATTTCAAGAGAAGGATTAGTTAAAGATGTAGAAGTTAAATGTAAAGGTTCATCAAATGACAATTTGCTAATTACATCAATAGGGCTACTAGTTACAGGAAGCTGTCAGCCAGGCTATTCCAGGAGTCCAGTAAATGATATATAAATTATAAAACCTTAAAGAGTGGGTAAAACTTGTATTTAATGAATATAACTTAATATTTTATTACATAATGAAATTATATAAGAATTTTATTATATACAAATGTTACATTAAACTTATTGGTTATATATATTTTTATATACAATTAAGTTGAGCATAATATAATATTTTCTACAAATAATGGCGCATTTTTATATATTTAATAATTATAAATTTATATTTGATTAATTTAAAAACATATATTATAATTACAAGTGTAAATTTGATTTATAATATATTTAAATTAATTACTTAAATTTATATATTAACTAATACCTCTCATATGACACTAAACAATTATTAAGGACGCTTCTTTTGACCCTTAATTGTGTTAGAAAAAAACAAATAAATTAATTTGAACTAAATTGAGATTAATTGATTGTTTTGTTGCGTCAAATTATTTTTTGTTTCACTTAAAATGTTCTCTAATCAGGATGGACCATCTGTTGGGAATTATATTTCTCATAGTTCCTATGTTTCCACTCTTGTTTAGTTATTTACTATTGTCACTTACTGATTTGGGGATTAATGGCGGGGAAATTGGATTCTTAATTGGGCTTTTAATTAATTGTTTCATGTTTTTCTCTATATTGTTATGTTTCATTTACTCTTTTTGATATATTTGTTTTATTTCTTTCTAATCATTGTATTTACTGATATAGTAGCGCTTCAGAGGACCCATTGCCTATAAAAAGGGCCTTGGATAATCCCCTGTAGCCTTATCACTTATTATACACTCAACAATTTAAATACAATTTTTATATTACGTTTATATTCTTTTTTATTAGTAATAAAAATCTAATTAAAATTTTATATAACAAATTAAAGGTTGCTTTAAGTCTGATAGTAATTATTTTGGTTGCCGCGCAGAACTCTTACTTAAAATAATATTAATATTAATAAAACCAAGTTGTTGTCACCTCCCAGCTCACTTATCGTTGTTTTTCTCTCAATAAATTAAATAATTTTATTAAATTTTATTTTTTTTATTACCCATACCTTTTTCCTCCTTCTCCTCCTCTCATTCCTTCTTCCATTTTCTCCTTCTTCTAGACGACCGGCCGACAACTGAGGGCCTTTCCAAACGACGACGACGATCGAAGCCTGGCGACGAACGACAAAACGCACGGACCACCTAGCAAAACGAAACTTTTGCCGCGACTGTGTTTCGAACTTGGGTTCGACATATTAGGTTTATATAATATTAATTTTTATATTATTTTGAAGTGATTTTTCGATCACTATAGTAAGTTCACCTTTGCGCCTCTCACTCATAATACTATATTTTTATTGCAATAACAGTGATTGTGGCTTAATTGCTGATTCACTGAGTGTAAGTGTTCAATTTTTAAAATTTTTTTTTTTTTCCTAGTTGACCATTATAGAGTGTTAAATCCTCTTAGTCCTAGAAGAATTAACATTATTATTAATACAAATTGAATTATTAATTTAATTTTTTTAATTATTAATTATTGTTAATTTTTGGTTGACTTAAAAGTACATTGTGCTTAGTCCCAATATATTGCCATATTTAATATTGGTAATTAATTGGTTGAATTAACTAACTTGTTATTCCCAATTTAAACTTGCAATCCATTTTTTTTAAAAAAATTAATTTTTAATTATTACTTTATATTGAAAGTTAATTTTTCTATAATTTAATTAATTAAAAAATTTTTTTATATTATTTGGAGCAAATTATTGACTAACTTTGATTATTTTTTATAAAGTACAAAGTAAAATATTAATCTTCCCACTAGTATGTCCAACAATTTGACAGAAAAAATGGATAACATGCAAGTGGATGAGATAGAAATTGACTATGATGCTGACACTGTAAGTTCTTCTAAAGTTGGTCATAAAAAATCTTATGCTAACACAAAGAATTCTCATACTGCAGGATGTGGAAATGACAGGAAATGCAAACAAACCAAACCCCCTTCCCCCAGTACCACAGAAGGAAGTAAAGCCTCTAGTGCCTCAAGAAGGTCTTCCAAAAGGCTTCAAAATAAAAAAGCTTCCTCTGCCACAACAAATCAGCAACCTCTCCAGTCATATAAAAGAGTTGAAGACAGAAAATATGACGTACAAAGCAAAGGTAGACACATTGTGGGATCAGGTCCAAGAACTCAGGAACCAGATTCAGGCCCAGGCCCCTCCTCAATTGCCTCCCAATCAGCTTCAATTTCAGGCTCAACCTTCACAGCCACCCAGCTCAACCATCCAAAATCCAAATACTATGGAAGTAGAGCAATGGAAATGGGATTATCTAATGAGTCACTACCAACAGAATGTGCAACACCCTCCTCATCATCAGCCTGGCCCATCCAGAACACCCAATTTCCATCCACCTCCTCATCCCTACCAACAAAGCAGGAGAAAGAAGGCCCAAGCACAATCCCAAACCCAGTTTCAGGGGAAGTTTCCTCCTCTGCCATGGTAAGTAATTTGGTTGATAGTCACTTGGGTATGTTTTCTAATAAATCTTCTTCTGCAGGTAATATTATTGAACATGGTGAAAGAACAGTTAAACCTGTTAAAAGACAGCTTCCTGTAACTAGTAGCCCTATTGATGTAATTAGCAAATTGTCATTTGATGA
Organism: Hemileia vastatrix; assembly: GCA_030280995.1. Classification (NCBI taxonomy): domain Eukaryota; kingdom Fungi; phylum Basidiomycota; class Pucciniomycetes; order Pucciniales; family Zaghouaniaceae; genus Hemileia; species Hemileia vastatrix. The sequence goes on from JASXTE010000015.1 coordinate 17,743,717, forward strand.
ACCTTTAAATTTAACTTCTACATCTTTAATTAATCCTTCTCTTGCAATTAAAAATGATTCTGTTCCCCCTGAAATCTATAACTTAATTGAAAAAACTTCTGAGGAAATTTTGAAAGATACCCTTGATTTTAATATTGTGAAAGACAAACATGTGAGAGATGTGTTAATCCATGAAAATGATAGATTAAATAATTTACACTTGCAATGTAGAGTGAGTTCTTCTGTACAAGATACAGCTTATTTAAAAATCAAAGAAACCTTGAATATTGTTCTTAGTCAACAAAAACAAATAAGAAGTGACCATAGAGCTATCTCAGATAGAAATATCAGTCTGCATAAAACATTTAGTGAATTGAAACCCCTTATTGAGGAAAATTATTCATTCAAAAATGAAATAAAATCTCTACAAAATGAGTTGAAGAAACAAAAAAATGACTTCCATGCACTAAGTACCAAACACTCAGTTTCTGAGGACAGAAATGTTCTATCTCTTGCAAAAGTGAATGACCAGATGTCTGAAATTCCAAGAATAAGAAACTATGTGTCTGACCTACAGGAAAAGTTCTCAACCTTAACCATCAATAATGAATTAAATGAAATTTCTGCCAGTAAGCTGCATAAAAATAAAGGGAAAAAACCTGAACAAAGTTCATCCTTTCTTCCTCATATTTCAACCATGAAACAAACTGACAATGAGTCTGTAAAATCTTTTGCCACTAGCAAAAAATCTTGTGATGGTCATGCACCAGCTGTTTCTGTAAATAATGAAATTTCTGAACACCTGGCTAAACTTCAGGAATTATTACTAATGAATAATTCAAATCAAAAAGTGGACCATCCCAGTAGTCAGAAAAATTGGCCTAAGTTAGACCAATATCCTACCTTTGATGGTGATTCTTCCTCTGATTGGCAACACTTTATCCAAAGAATTGATAATTTAAAGAGATCTTATAAACTACCTGATGAGGAAATTGTTTCTAAGCTAATTTCTTTATTTTCCAATGTAGCCTTGATGTGGTATGAATCTGTCCTCTTAGATAACAATCATTATACATGGAATGATTGGAAATCCTTGATTGAGAATCAGTTTGGTGGTTCAAAATTCAGGTTAGCTCAGCAAAGACTGTATGAGAATACTAGATATGTATCCTCCTCTGTTGAAAAGCCCATTGTTTTTCTGATGAAAATAACTAAAATCCTTAGAGCAATTGATCCAAAGATGGATTATGATATTTGGAGAGATAAAATCTTGTATAAATTACCAAATTCTCTTAGGGATTTGATTGTTGCTAGAACTGAGCATGTAAGGGAAAATTCTTCTTTCATTAATATCTGTAATGAAGTACTACTCAACCAAAGATATGAACCAAAGAATTACCTTAGTAAATCTTATAATGATCAGAATAAACCTTCTATAAAGCTCCCAGAAAAATCTGGTAAACCCTCTGCCCCAGTTGCACCTAGAAAATATGCAACAAGTACTTGTTATAAATGTAACAAACCGTGGCAAAAGGGTCATGTTTGTGACAAGAAAATTCATCTTGTTGAACAAAATGAATACACTGATGAAGTTGAACTTGATGTCAATAATTCTTCCAGTGACTGTGAAAGTAATATCTCCTATGAAAATGAATCTGTTAAAGATGTTTTAATGTTGGAACATGATGTCCATTATTTAAATAATATATCTGAAGATTGTGTATTGAATTTATCTTCAGTAGAAAATGCTGAGATAATTAAAGATATTACTAACAATTCTATTCCTATATCCCCTTTAAAGGCACCTGTTATCATTAATGGTAAAAATGTTGATGTAGTTCTTGATTCTGGTGCTGGAGGAAGTGTAGTATCTGAAAAAGCTTTAGCTTCAGTGGATAAGGAATATTTGAGTAAATTACTGCCTATAACTTCTGAAAAATGGAGAGGGTATGGTTCTACCTTATTCCCTATTGGCAAATACAAAACCTCTGTATTCTTCAAATATAATGGTGGTTTTGTCAGAGCTATTTGTGAGTTTGTTGTCATGAAAAATGATAATTTGAGCAATTGGTTTATTATGGGAAATGATATTTTAACCATGTTTGGTGTGAAACTGGACCCAGCAAATAATTGCTTTACCTTAGGAATGAATGGGAAAAGAAAATTCAAAATTTCTTCTCCTAAAACTTCTGGGCATTTGTTAAAATCTTGTAACTCACTGACCCAATGTAAAGGTAGAACAACAACTGAAATGGATGATTTATTACATGAAATAAATACCGCTTCTTTTGGTGATCATTTGACTAATGAACAAAAGGATTCTGTTGTTGCCTCTATTACCTCTTTCCCTATGGCTTTTGCTCATGGTTCTCATGTCTTGGGAATTGTTCAGGAAGAGATGAAAATTACCTTATCCTGTAATTTGAGTGATATTCCTCCTTCCCTTAAGAAAAAACCATATCCTGCTTCTCCATCAAAAAGAAAAGATATTGAAGATAATATTGAAACATTATTGAAAATGAATATCATTGAGAAAGTGGATGTCACCCCCAAATATTGTGTCATCTCCCCAGTCTTAATTTCTTATGAAAAAGATAAGGCTAGATTATGTGGAGATTACAGAGCTTTAAATACTTATACTGTTGATGATATTCATCCTTTACCCAGAATTAATTCAATACATGCTACCTTGCAAGGTGCAAAATTTATTAGTTGTCTGGATGGTAATAAAGGTTATCATCAAGTTCCAGTTGAGAAAAATTCTCAAAATTTTTTGCTTATTGCTACTCATATGGGAATATATAAGTATGTTAGGATGCCATTTGGCCCTAAAAATGCTCCTTCAGTTTTCCAAAAAGTCATGGATAACACTTTCCATCAAGAAATTATTGAAGGTTGGCTCATGGTTTATATTGATGATATTATTGTTTTTTCTAAAACTTTTGATGAACATATGATTCATTTAAATAGAGTTTTCCAAAAAATGGATGAAATCAATATGACCTTATCTTTAAAAAAGTGTAAATTTGGTTTTCAATCTTTGAAAGTCCTTGGCCATGTTGTGTCAGGCTTACAAATTTGTGTAGACCATAATAAAGTTGCTGCCATTCAAAATGTGAAAGCACCAACTTCTGTAAGAGAAATACAAAGTTTTTTAGGTATGTGTGGCTATTATAGACAATATATTAAAAATTATCAGGTCATAGCCTTGCCTCTTACAAAACTAACCAGAAAAGATGTTGCTTTTCTCTGGAATGATGACTGTCAAAAAGCTTTTAATACATTGAAAAATTGCTTAATGTCAGCCCCTATATTGGCTCTCCCAGATTTTAACAAGCCATTTGTACTTTATACAGATGCTAGCTTTATTGGTCTGGGTGCTGCCCTTCACCAAAAGCAAATTATTAATGATAAATCCTCAGAGGTTGTAATTTGTTATATTTCAATAACCTTAAGAAATAGTGAATTGAAATATGGTGCCACTCAATTAGAGTGCTTAGCAGTTGTTTGGGCTCTTGAGAAACTTCATTACTACTTGGATGACCAAAAATTTGAGTTGGTAACTGACTGTAGTGCTGTGAAATCTCTCTTAAACCTCAAAACACCTAACAGACATATGTTCAGGTGGAAACTTGCTGTTCAGGAATACAGAGGAAGGATGACTATTATCCACAGAGCTGGAAATGTTCACTCTAATGTTGATATGCTCTCCAGATTGCCTCTGCCAAATAATGACTCCAATCCTGCTTATGTACCTGAGGATGACACTGTTCATATACATGGTATATTTATAGTTGACATGGAAGAAGAGTTATTACAGTTAATACTGGATTCATATGATAAAGATTCTGACTTAAATAAATTAGTTACTATTTTGAATGATCCTAAGAATGCTTCAATTCAAGCATTAATAAAAACTCTTCCTGCAAAATACCAAAATGCTTTAAATAAAGGAAAGTTTTCTATTGAAGATGGTTATATTTATTATAGAAGGAAGCTTACCAATGTAATTGTTATTCCTCCTTCAATGAAAGAAACTATCCTCAAACTTTGTCATGATGACATATTAGCTGGTCATTTTGATCTTGAAAAAACATTGATTAGAATCAAAAACACTGCATGGTGGGCTAATATGTCTGAAGACACAAAATTATATGTTGAATCTTGTGATTCCTGCCAAAAATCTAAAAAGTTAACAGGCAAGAGAGCAGGGTTATTACAACATATTGAAGCACCTAGTGCTCCCTGGCAAATCATTAATATGGATTTTGTCACTGGTCTTCCTGTTGCAGGTAAAGACAGCTTTAACTCTTGTTGGGTAATAGTTGATAGATTCACAAAAATGTGCAAATTTATTCCAACCCACAAAGATGTATCCACCAAAGAATTAGCTTTCTTATGGTGGTCTTACATGTTTAATATTATTGGTTTTCCAAAAGCCATTATCTCTGATAGGGATCCAAAATTCACTTCTGAGTTTTGGACCTCTTTGATGGATATTTGTGGCTGTGAGTTAAAATTATCTACAGCTCACCATCCTCAGACTGATGGTCTAGCTGAAAGAATGATTCAAACTCTGGAAGATATGATTAGAAGGTATTGTGCCTTTGGTTTAGAATATAAAGATAATGACAGATTTACTCATGATTGGGTCACTCTTTTGCCTGGTCTTGAATTTGCATATAATAGCACTGTTCATTCTGTCACTGAGAAAAAGCCTTTTGAGCTTTGGTTAGGTTATGTCCCAAACACTCCTGCTCAGATTCTCAATAATAAATTACCTAAGTTGGAACTACATCCTGGTGTAAAATCTTTTATGCAAATGCAACAGCTATGCAGAAAACATGCTCAGAGTTGTATTGATAAAGCATTTGAATATGAAAAGAAAAGATGGGATAAATCCCATAAAGAATACACATTTAACAAGGGTGATGAAGTGTTGATCTCTACTGTCCATTTCAATTTACAAGGTAACCACAAATTAAAAGATCCTTTTGTAGGACCATTTGTTGTTAAAAGAATGGTTGGTGATAATTCAGTAGAAGTTGTATTGTATTCTCCATATGATAGGAAACATCCTGTCTTTCCCATTTCTTTGCTTAAACCTTATACTTCCAACAGTGACTTATTTCCAAAAAGAAGAGGAAGACCTAAGAAGAACCCTCAGGAAGTCACAGAAACAGCAGAAATTGATAAAATTCTCAATGATAGAATTATCACTTCTGAAAGAGGTACTGAATATTTATTGAGATATAAGAACAAATCATCTGAACATGATGCATGGATACCTGGCAAAGAAATTTCAAATCTGCCTGCTCTGTTGAAAAAATACAAAAAGAAAAAATCTTAGCATTTTTTTATTGTTTTTTTTAGAGTGAGGGAGTGTCAGCCAGGCTATTCCAGGAGTCCAGTAAATGATATATAAATTATAAAACCTTAAAGAGTGGGTAAAACTTGTATTTAATGAATATAACTTAATATTTTATTACATAATGAAATTATATAAGAATTTTATTATATACAAATGTTACATTAAACTTATTGGTTATATATATTTTTATATACAATTAAATTGAGCATAATATAATATATTCTACAAATAATGGCGCATTTTTATATATTTAATAATTATAAATTTATATTTGATTAATTAAAAAACATATATTATAATTACAAGTGTAAATTTGATTTATAATATATTTAAATTAATTACTTAAATTTATATATTAACTAATACCTCTCATATGACACTAAACAATTATTAAGGACGCTTCTTTTGACCCTTAATTGTGTTAGAAAAAAACAAATAAATTAATTTGAACTAAATTGAGATTAATTGATTGTTTTGTTGCATCAAATTATTTTTTGTTTCACTTAAAATGTTCTCTAATCAGGATGGACCATCTGTTGGGAATTATATTTCTCATAGTTCCTATGTTTCCACTCTTGTTTAGTTATTTACTATTGTCACTTACTGATTTGGGGATTAATGGCGGGGAAATTGGATTCTTAATTGGGCTTTTAATTAATTGTTTCATGTTTTTCTCTATATTGTTATGTTTCATTTACTCTTTTTGATATATTTGTTTTATTTCTTTCTAATCATTGTATTTACTGATATAGTAGCGCTTCAGAGGACCCATTGCCTATAAAAAGGGCCTTGGATAATCCCCTGTAGCCTTATCACTTATTATACACTCAACAATTTAAATACAATTTTTATATTACGTTTATATTCTTTTTTATTAGTAATAAAAATCTAATTAAAATTTTATATAACAAATTAAAGGTTGCTTTAAGTCTGATAGTAATTATTTTGGTTGCCGCGCAGAACTCTTACTTAAAATAATATTAATATTAATAAAACCAAGTTGTTGTCACCTCCCAGCTCACTTATCGTTGTTTTTCTCTCAATAAATTAAATAATTTTATTAAATTTTATTTTTTTTATTACCCATACCTTTTTCCTCCTTCTCCTCCTCTCATTCCTTCTTCCATTTTCTAGGAATTTTATGCATAGTCCATGTCCATATTAATTTCGATCGAAATTAATGTTGAATAATACATAATGAATACATGCTATGCCACTTACACTTTCCAGGCATAGCTACCATTAAATATGCCAGTATCAAAAATTAATTTCGATCGAAATTAATGAGCATGATAATCATGAATTTCTGGAGTCAACTGCTTATTTTTATGCATGGTGCCTTGCCAACATTAATTTCGATCGAAATTACTTTTGATACTGGCATATTGCATGTATATATGCCTGGAAAGTGTAAGTGGCATAGTGTGTATTCATTATGTATTGGTCAACATTAATTTCAATAGAATTTAATATTGACATTTTCATATTGAACCCAAACCAGCAAACGACCCAAAAAATTCTTCATAAAACTGCTCATTAATTTCGATCGAAATTAGTGAGCACCATATACATATTGAATGGTAGTTATATCTGGTGTGTGTAAGTTGTAAAGCTTGTGTTCAATGTTTATTGGTCAACATTAATTTTGATCAAAATTAATGAGCATTTTGATCATGAACTTTTTCAGTCAGTTAGTTGTTTCAATGCATAATGGCATTCCAACATTAATTTTGATCAAAATTAATGTTGAAATGATATAATGCTTTTTTGCATGACATGTAAAGGACGGAAAGTATTTTTAAGTATTGAAATTTACTATACATGTTGAGGGTAAATATAAAATTTACATATCCATATTAATTTCTATAAAAATTAATGTTGACCAATAGATAATAAATAGTAAATATGCCTGGCTAGTGTAAGTGGCATAGCTTTTTTTCAATCTGCACTTGGCAACATTAATTTCGATCGAAATTAAGGTTCATGATTATCATCAATTTATTCAGTCAGTTGCTTACTGTTATGCATGGTAACATGTCAACATTAATTTTAATAAAAATTGAATTTGACATGCCACCAAGCATTTTTATGTAAGATTAAAAGTAGGGCACTCTATTCTTAAGTAAACACATTACAATGCATATTGAGCATGTAAATATCATTTACACATTAATATTAATTTCAATCAAAATTAATGTTGACCAATGAACATTGAACACAAGCTTTACAACTTACACACACCAGATATAACTACCATTCAATATGTATATGGTGCTCACTAATTTCGATCGAAATTAATGAGCAGTTTTATGAAGAATTTTTTGGGTCGTTTGCTGGTTTGGGTTCAATATGAAAATGTCAATATTAAATTCTATTGAAATTAATGTTGACCAATACGTAATGAATACACACTATGCCACTTACACTTTCCAGGAATAGACACCATGCAATATGCCAGTATCAAAAGTAATTTCGATTGAAATTAATGTTGGCAAGGCACCATGCATAAAAATAAGCAGTTGACTCCAGAAATTCATGATTATCATGCTCATTAATTTCGATCGAAATTAATTTTTGATACTGGCATATTTAATGGTAGCAATGCCTGGCAAGTATAAGTGGCATAGCGTGTATTCACTATGTATTGGTCAACATTAAATTCAATTGAAATTAATATGGATACATAAATGTGACATAAAGAGGTATGGACCATCAATTTGTTGAAAATACATTTTTATATCTCATACATTATTTGTTTTTCTTAAATAAAATTTTACTCTCTCTCAATATCACTTTATAACATTTACCAAGCTGCTTTGAAAAAAAAACAGAATACACAAAATTCAATATAAGATAGCTATATTACACAGAAGATCACCGTTATACCTAAGTTATGATGATGTTGATGCTCTATTAATTGATTCCTGAATCTTTACCAGATCAATATCAGCTCCAACCCCAAGTGACTCACGTTCATTCACAGATAATCCTTGCAAAAATGTTGCTGAATAGCAATTCTTGGGGAGGTATTTGGGAACATTGAATATACCATTTTGTGCAACTGTCCTTTCTGATGACCGTGAATATGTTTTTAATGCTGATTTTTTTTGAGCTGGTGTATGGGCTAAGTCCTTTGTCATCTTATCCATTTTTTTAAACAAATCATTGAGTTCAGGATTTCGCCATCCAGGAATAGCTCGGATAGGTGCAGTTGGGGCTGGTGCTGGGCCTTCCTCGATATCAGAGATGCACCTAGTATCATGAAAAAGCACAACAAAACCTGGCACATCACTGCAGAGATCTCTTGCTAACTTGTAGCGTGCACTAGCAATATGAATTCCAACTAAATCAGCTTCATAATAACAAAAAGCAAAGTAAAATAAAAAACTTACCTTGGTCCGATAATGTTTTACTTGTGCCCTTGCCCTCTTTTCAATCTTTTCTCTTGCTACCCTTTCCTCTTCTTGCCCAAACAACCTTATCATCTCCTTCCCCTTATTAACTACCCATTTCTCAATAACACATTGAGTGAACTGAAGCTTTGACTGATCGATTGTATTCAAGGTGGTGAGCCATCTGGTACAGTGGTCGCATACTATGCTTCCCATGACTTGATTCCAAGTTGATTCTGAAAAATCACGGCAAGTCCAATCAAACGTGAATTTCCGAAAACCTTTTTCTTGCAATTCACGCTCTAAGCTTCTTTTGACAGAAAGTGGGATCGGTGCTCCTCCTTTTAGTCCTCGAGGCTCAGGTGCTGGAAAAAATTCGGGTAGTCGAATTTTGGATCGCAAGAAGGCTATAGAATTGGTTATCAGAAATTGTCGATCAGCTGCAGAATTGGCACGGTTAGAAGATTGGACTTGGGTTAGGACAGTTTGAATGGTTTTTAGTTTGAATTGGCTCCAATCTTTCCAATTTTCAATCTCCAAAGGTGTTGGGCTCGCAGGATATTTTGATATTTGTGTTGGTCCCCCAAGACAATACTTCAGAAAGTGGTAAATATTTCTATTTAGACTGTCCGAGCTCCTGGGAACATCATTCCTTCTAACTAAGCCTCTTACAGCCCTTAACCCCCGTTCTCGCTCATGAGACTCTGCTGAATTGAGTCTGTGGTAATCACTGATACCCATAATGATTGAGGGATTCACTAACAATTCAAATAAGTTAATTAAATTGGTTATTTTTCAATAAAAGAATACACTACAAATTTTAATTACCTGCTCCACTTGTGCTTGCTCCTTGGTTAGGCTGAGCAGATGATGATTGGTCTCCGAAAAATTCCCTCAATACTTCACTAGCCCAATCTCTTCCTAGCTGATCAGCTTGCTGATCAGCACTTTCAGAAGCAGAAGGATGATTGGGATTAAAATTTCTCGGTTCTGAATGAGACTCTTGGCCTGGATTGGGATTAGGTGGTGGGTTAGGATTAGGTGGTACAGATTGAGATGCATCTGGAGGTGGATCAGCAGAGGGTGGTGGAGGAGTATTTCCAGTATTAGTATGTTGAGGCGGAAAACAATCAGAATCGGTTGGGTCAACAGACATCCCTTCAAAATTATCATCCATAATGAACTGTAATAAAATAAAATAAAATAAAAATAATCAGTTGTTAAAATTTATACCTATCAAAGCTAAAGTAAAAAAAGATACTATGTATATAGTCTTGTAAACGTGTATGTTCTCTTGTCGAAAAATAAAGTGAATAATATATAGCTATCAGCTAAAGTTGGAAGGTCAAACTATTTATAGTAGATGAATGAGCAAGAAGATCATTCATTAAGTAAAAATTTTATCATATTTCTCATTATCATGATTTTATTTCTTTCATTCTTACATTTAAGATAAAAATGACTCATTGAAAGCATGGGTTCTCTCGCAATAAAAGCAACCAAAGTAATTGTTCACTGGTTTATGATAAGGTAAGTTGGATGCATTGCATTTTTTAATCGAGCATTGAATTATTTCTTTCACCATTTACAAATATCACCAATCCTACAAATTTCCCGAATCCCAAATTAACACAAAGATGTTAGTCAACAGAAAATAAATTTGATTAATTTTTTCACTCACTACTGTCTGCAGTCCAATGGCAGTGACAACCTCGTCTTTGATTCCAAACATTCCTTTTTTGTGCTCGACAGTAGCTGCATGTCCAATTATTGCATCTTTCTTAATCACAATTTGAGTTGCTTTGGCTACTCTTACTAACCGACAATGCACTTGTGGGAAAAGCTCATAGGGATCCTTTGATGTTTCTTCTGGACGGAGCTCTTTGAAAGGACTTACTATTAAATATATTTGATCAATCTCTTCCTTTGATCTGAAAAGATCATCAATTTGCCCAAACTGGCTATCTTTTCCATAGTAGAATTCAATTGTTGAATTAGCAATGTGTCGATGGTAACTAGTAAACCTCTTTCCATGTATCAATATGCTTGCTACATTTTCAACTACCCGATCCCCACTTTTCTCCGATGGTGTCAAAGCCTGTCTTGAAGTTTCTTTTCCCATTCGTGCCCTTACCCATTTAGTAAATAATGCCATACTTAGATGGATCCATTTGTTTTGTTTATCGAGATCAATATGGATTTTTTTAGTCTCACATTGATCATTATCTTCAGCTTCACCAAGATCTAATACCCTAGACTTCCGATACCAATGTTTGAGCATTGTTAGCGGTATCTCTCCTGTGGTAAATATTAATAAATTAGCACAGCTGAGTTTTTAAATCATTTCTTACAAACATTACATACGTGGATGGTGATTGTTTGGAATTTCAGATAATATATGATTCACCCGCTCTCCAGACCAAGTAGCTGTACCTGATGGTGGACCAAGACGCTTTATCATTTCAGGATAATGTTGAGTGATATGCAGATTTGGCTTTGCATTAATATTCTTCCAACCCTCTTCAAGGCACTCACGATACTCTAACAGAAATTGATCTAGATCTTTAAGCTCATTAGTCTGTATATTTTTTAATGTCAAAAAATTGGTGATCGAGCATAATGTTACAAGTGACTTGAGAAGATAATATTCTCTTGGTTTATCAGCTGAGGAAGCTGAAGATTCAGATTCTTTAAATTTTTCAAACCAAAGGGGTATAAGTGACAAAGGGAAGTAGAGAGTATACAGCATGTGCCATTCTGCTGCCTTGAGGGATCCTGCCTTTTTAGATCCTACTGATTTTGGAACTCGTGTTAGCCAGGAAGGTCTTCTTACTTGATCAATCATCTTCCATACAACCTGTAGCTCTGCTGCTGTGATTCGTGGATTACTACTACCTTCATTTTCTTTCTCCTTACCTTTCCTTTTATTTTCTTCATCTCTAGCTGTCTCATTTGATGAGTGAGATCCTTCACTCTGTGATATGCTAATGCTTCTTTGCCTTAAGTTATACAATGAATTCCTACTGTCACTGCTTTGAGACTGTACTGAGGCCACATCGCTATATGGAGGAATAAATTTGGAGCTGGATGACCTACTCTGGCTTCTTGATCGATTTGTTCCCAATCCTTCATTATCTAGTCCATGATGACTTGATGACTGTCTTGAACTCGTACGTCTTTGCCGCTTGTGCTGTCTCGTGTGTCCTGTATCATCATCATCATTATTCGTGGTGCTTAAGCTACTTCTACGTTTTTTCGAATGTTTGTGCAGTGAAGTATCAGAAAAGAAATCATCATCTTCTTCTCTTACATGCCAATTTTTATCCTTTTCCAGCTTTCTTTCTAGATCTTTTGCTGCATTTTGGATTTGAAAATAGCTTAGACTGTGATCTTTTAGGTTGCCAAGCATATGTGAATGCATAACATCAATTGAGCAATATTCAGTTGGACGCCAATATTCAAGGTTATTCAGCTCACTCCATCGTACCCCATGATTTTGAACAATTGATACACGCTCCCAATGTGACTTAGAATTTTTCCACTTTGTTGCCCAGCACATATGATCCTCATGATTCCGTAATGAAAAATTTCCCACATTCTTTTCACTAATTTCATCTTTAGAGATATTACAGAAAGAACAGAACATTTTTGCAGAGTGACTCGAAAAGCCAGCCAATTTTCGTATTGCAGGAATGTCACCTATCAAAGAGAACAATGCAACTCTTAATTTCCGGCCTCGTGGATAAAGATGTGTCTTTTCAATCAATATACCATCCCATAGAGTTTGTAGATCATTAACCAGTGGTTTTAGAAGGTGATTAAGCTGTTCACTTGTGGGTTCTGTTGGTCCGGGTATAATAGAATACAAAAAAAGATTTTCCATTTTGTATCTATCTTCTTGAGGTAGGTTCATACACACCATCATAATATTGCCTACAGACTTCTGATGACCTCCAATCCTATTGCCACCAGGCCTAAACCAGTCGACATATAAAGTAAACATTAAGTTGCCTGAAGTTATCGTATATTCATCATCATTGCTATCCAGAGCTGGAGTGGTTATGGGAAAGTTTTTCCAAATTGAACCATCACAAACATCCTTCATCAAATCACACTCTACACGTTCTGCCACAGGGGTTTTCTTCTCAATCACAGTTTGATCTTTTCCTTAAGCCAGTCGATAAAAGAATGGTGATGAAATGTTTTAAGAGATAAGTATTTTACATGTTCTTGATGTTCCTCCATCAAATACAGCCTTTCATCACATTTAACTGCAATTTGTCCTGCTCCAAACATTTTTAGATAGCGCTTTGATGATGAAAGAAACGGTTGATTGCAACATAGTATAGATGGTTGAGATTCAGAGTTATACTCATAAAGAGCAAAGCATTTAGGACAGCATGTTTTAGTGAAAAATGATTGATTGAGCTTTAATCGACTAAAAACTGTATCTATCGAGCGTGGGACCAGGCGGACAATGCTATCAGAATCCAGTATTCCACTATCACCTAGAAGTTTGAGCTTCTTAATTTCTTCATCCAAAAATTGAGTACAACCTTCTTTGCTCAAATGATGAATCACAGAAAGCTTTGCTGCCTGCCACATAATTATTTGGCTATACCGTTCCCCGAGATTTGAGTTTCTAGAGACTGTTGAAGATACTTCTGCCCCCAATAGCAACTGCCCCTATGTAATAAATCATTGAAACATCATAAAGACTTTAATTCTCACATTGAACTATAGATATACAGCTTACTGTTTCTGTGGAGCGGGAAATTCCAATGTTAAGTGGATTGTTGGAAGAAATAACTATCTGGGCCTTCCTATTTCTTTCCTCTTGATGTTTTGCATAAGAATTAGAGCTTTTGAAAGCCATACCAACTTCAAAGGACCAAGAAGAAGTTTGATACTTTCTATTGACACGTCCAAGATCTTGACATTGACATACATGAAAAAATGGAGGCATTGTAATTGTGATAATTGTAGGAATAAGTTAGCTATTCGAAGTTACCGATTGAAGGTATTCCTTTTTTTGAAAGGCACTAGCTAATATAAGCTACATTTTTTTATCAAAAGAATATGATGGAATATGTGTTGAAATTATTTAAGTTTATATTTTTAATTTTTAATCGGATACATTATATATTAATTTAAAGTTATGCAGTCTACTTTATTTGTATTCTGTATACTCTCTGCATTTGTACAACAATGCATGCATGTTTATCAGAATATTTTCTATCATAGAAAAAATTCTGTTTTACGCACAAGCATCTTAATTATTTTTCTATCAAATGCCTTCTGAGTTATATCTAACTACCCTATAATTATTTGATTTTGATAAAAATTCTTAGTTATGGACTATAAGAAAAGTAATCCATATTTTTAACATAACTATTTAAAAAATTACCCCAAAAATCAAAGTTAAACCCAAAAATAAGTTTAATATTTTGTAAAAAACAATCACAAACATTCTTCTTTTAATTTGAAAATTGGTCTGTACTAGGTAGAATTTTCTATAAAGAAAAAATCAAAAATACTCAAATAATAGATGCTACAAAAGTGTAAACCTTAAAGAATTACATAAAAGCTGAAACCTTGTATAACTTTTCATACATAAATGTGATGAAGTGACACTCTAGTCTATTTATTCAGGTTGAAAAAAATTACTCAATAGAATATGTATTACTATCATATTGGACCAAAAATAATTTTTTGGTAATCAAAAAATGAACATAGCCTCACATTTAACAAATTATTTTTGTGGAAGAATTTTTTGAAAAGAAAAAAAAATCTGTTTCTTAAATGAGTCTGCTTTTATCACATAATCATTCTCTTTATTTTATACCATTCCTTTTGAGTTCAAGTTGCATATAAAAATATAATTTATGCATATTATAATTCCATAAAGTTGAAATATTTCTTATTCTTAATTTTTGTGATATTTCTCCTTAAATCAACTTTGATCATAAAGTTTTGGAGCTCAAAAATTTATCTTTCCTCTTTGTTTAATTTAATTGAACACTTTCTTAATCTAATTATTTATGAACCCTAGTAGCTCTTACTTTCCTCATGGAAACCTGCCCACAAACACAAGAACACTTAATAGAATTTTTAATGAGACTTTGCCTCCATTCAATTCTCACTTTTGTAGATCTATACACAATTTTTGTTGTTCACTTTTGGATATGTCAACAGAATCAAATGGATGGAAACAAAACCCTACTGAAGAGCAATTAGACAGATTTTCGTCATTCGACATGAATTCTTGCAACATTGCCTTTGAACTACCTCATCCAGAATCAAATTCAGCAGTTTCGGAAAAGTTTCCACCAATTTTCCATGAATCTTTTATTGAGCACCTTCGCATGTGTGGTTTCCCAGGATCAACTTTCGCTTGGAACCTAGATTGGTTTGACAAATGGAACCAGGTCTTGGCAAATATTCTCATTAAACACTGGGACAATGCCTTAAAAACCAATAATTTGATTGCATATCCAATTGACTCACTTCAAATTAGCTTCTCAAATCAAATAGGAGTTCTTCACCATTGGTTTTTAGGTCATGCTGATAGATTAAGACTTGGGAAGGATTCTCATAGCTCTCAAGAAATAATCAAAGTGAGAAAGCATAAATATAGAATAAAAAAAAGTATGAAAATCCCTTTTTTTTCAAAAATTTTTATTTATGACCTTTATTTCAAATAACAAAGATTCTTAGAATTCAGTTAACCAAACTAAACTTCTTAAACAACTTCCACATTGTGAAACTTATCACAACCTTTTCACAAACATCAAGTGTTGTTCAGACACCAAAATTGATAATGATGGATCGTTAAGATGTATCTTAATGCAATGGAGGTCTGAAGATTTTTCTAAAGTTGCACAATATCTTGACCAACAACACTTTGATATTCAAGATAATTC
This sequence comes from Hemileia vastatrix, assembly GCA_030280995.1. Classification (NCBI taxonomy): domain Eukaryota; kingdom Fungi; phylum Basidiomycota; class Pucciniomycetes; order Pucciniales; family Zaghouaniaceae; genus Hemileia; species Hemileia vastatrix. The sequence continues at coordinate 17,759,382 of JASXTE010000015.1, forward strand.
AACCTACTCTGGAAGTGTGCTAAAGGACTTGGCCTTGTACAAAAGAATCAGTTTGGTTTCAACATTATCCCCTAACCTTAATCCTTCTCATGTCCCCCGGGGTTTGCCAAATGACTGTTATTCTCCCTTATATCTTGCATCTCTAAATCCTCAACAACTCAGACTTTTAAATCCTCAAAATCCCATAAAGTTACCTGTTCTCCTTGAAATTCTTTCTTCCTCTAATGTGAGTGATTGACAAACTCCCTTAATAATAGGTTTGCACACTCATACTCCTCATTTCCACTGTTTGGGACACTTAGCCTTGAAAACAAAAACATAATTTTAATGATTACTATTATCATTAAAATTTATAGAAATGAAATTTGGCTTACATTGTTAGCTCCATTTTTTTCCTTTGAATCTTATACATGCTGAATTCTATACTTCCTTGTACAAAATAATTCAAAACATTTACTTCATTTTGCTGCCCCATTCTATACAGCCGATCAACAGCCTGTTGCTCAACTGCTGGATTCCAATTTGGCTCCTATTTCAACATTGAACATATAAAAAAATTAATATTTTTGTTCTTAATATGAAATAAAAGACATTGAGCTCACCATTATATATACATTTTGAGCACACCTGAGATCTATACCCACTCCTGCAGCCTGAATCGTTCCAACCAAAACTTGGCAATTTTTATTAAAATGGAATTCATGCATATTTTTGTCTCGCTTTGTCCTGCTGAGTTCACCCGTAAGCTGGGTATACCTAATATTGTGGTCATCTAAAGCCATTTTTATTCTATTTTGAAATATTAGAAAATTGTTTTTAATAAGCCAACACAATTTTGTAAAACAATTCATTATAGAATCACTTACATCAGCAAAAAGTCTGCAAAGTTGGAGAATATAACAGATTTTGGAAAATTTATACCCCTTTCACCAGACAAAAAGTTTTTTAAGTGGCCTATAAGATGACAAATCTTTGCGGAATGCTGCCAGGTGAAATCAAAAGTTGGAGTTTCATCCAGATTTTTGTAGATTGGATGGTTGCAGAATTTTCTTAAAATCATCAGCTCTCTTAGAAACTCAGATGAGTCCCAAGGGAACTCAGTGCTTCTGGAGGGCCCATATCGCTCAGTGAATCCTTCTTGAAGCACATCAAGTTTAGACCTCCATGGATCTGCTAATTGAACCGATATCCCCCTTTGAATCTTTTTTGGAAGAGACAAAATTGCATCCTTTGTTCTACGTAGGCTTATGACTTTCATTAAGTGATTGATTGATTTAATAGAATTAACCTTTCCTTTTTGAAAACCTGGAAAAAGGAAATTCTTCCATAACCAGTCTTCTTGCCACTTTTCGATTCTAAGAAAAAATATGAGACTTTGAAGGTCAGTGGGCCTGTTCTGAAGTGGAGTTCCAGTCAAGCGTAGTCGGTGTTGGGATTCCAAGTCAAATATTGTTTGAGCCCTCTGCGAGTAAGGATTTTTAATGTAAATAAAAGAATATATATAAAAATTGATTATAAAAATTAAGTTTTAAGTTTTAGATATAGAAATGGGCACTAACTGAGCTTCATCTAAAACAACTCTATACCAAAAGAGCATTTGAGTCACTGGTATCTTTTTTTGGCTTTGATTTTTTGACATCGTTGGGCTAGCTATTTCATAGGTCGTTAAAACAATAGCAGTGTCCTGTAGCTCATTGACATTAGTATTTTGACAATCCTTCCCATAAAGAACCTTGAAAGGAAGCGCATTATCTTCAAAGTGCACACTTATTTCATTGATCCAATTAGATAGTGTTGCCAGGGGGCATATAATCAGTGTGGCTGAGCTCCGATTAATACCTTCTTGATTTTCTGATACCTGGAATTGTCTTGCTTCACCTTGAGTTGCACTTATAAGAGAAAGAGTTGAAAGTGTCTTTCCCAAACCCATATCATCAGCAAGTATTGACCCGTTTCCTTCAGGCGTTAATTGATTGTTAGGAAACTGATCTTTATAGTCATCGAATCCAGTTCTAAGCCAATGGTTGTCCTGGTGCCTCCACATGATATCCAACTTTTCCTTTAACATTCGTTCATTTTCAATCATAAAATTTATTGCTTGAAGTTGATGTGTTTTGAGAACTGTTTTGATTCCTCGGATAAGTTGATCAGCTTTCCAATCTTGAGTACTCTGAGATATTTGGAAAGAGCCTTCAAAAATTACATGCGGGATATTAAAAAAGATAGTGGAGTCGTAGTTCAGGATTGGACATAAATCGATTTGTGCAGAAGAAAATGCTTCTTTAGCAAGACTTATTAGTGTACTTGAAGAAAAGAGGCATCCCCAAAGTTGATACTGATTACCAAAAACTGGAACCAAGTAAGCATTAAAATAGAAAGGCTTCATAGGATTCAAGGCACTTCTTTGGTTTAAATGGGGAGATCCAGAGCCAATGTCACCCAATAGTGGTCCAATGTGCTGACTCTGCACTTGAGAAAGATTACCGACAAGGGTTGGTTTTCTTTCTTCAAATAGTCCAAAAATATGAACATTCGAATGGCCTCGCTGTAAAATCGTGGGGGTCGGTGAGTTTTGAAATCTTGAAATTACATTCATATAAATTTGATCAATTTTTATTGAGAACTTTCCAACACATCTGAGACTTTACATATTAAGTAAGAATAGTATCTGAAGATAGTGGTTGTTAAAAGATGAATTGAAGCAAAAAATGAAGAATCAGTTTTGAATAAAACGACAAAATAACTTTTTAACATATGCTATGCTAAGCTCATAATTCTTTCACATGTATTATTATTATCTTTTTAATAAATATTGGAAGTAAATCAATGATAACTGAAATGAATAATATGGCTTAAAACCAAATCTTGAGCCTATAGAGTAAATTTTGGTTTGTGGAGGAAGAAAAATTTTCTCAATAAAAATGTGCTTTATTGTTACATTATAATCACAAAATAGAATAATTTCACTCTTATTACACTTATTTATGTTTCTGTCTAATAGTAAAATGCTTTATATGTCAGTTCAAAATCCAAATTGAAACTACTACCTAGAACGATGTCTTGATACTAACATACTTTTTGTAAGTCTTTGGACAGACACTTATGGTGATCTCAATAATATTAAAATTGATTTGAATTGTATGTTTTATCAAATATCTATGTAGTCTAGTGTAATAATTGAGATACTACAGTTTAACCTTCTGTTACCAACTTGGCAAGAAAATATATGTAGATATTCTTAGAACGAATATCAAATTTTGCTTTCCACAAGATGGGAAAGTGAATATTATGATATGTTAAGTGATATGTTCAAGCTTTGCTCAATCTGTGCTCAGCTCAAAATCAAATTAATCACCAAGCTCCAAGAAACCTGTGATTGAGTTTGGTTGAACCTAGGTCTAACTGATTACCAAATCTTTGTCCAATTAATTTAAATCTGGTTTCACAATGAACTCCCAACAGCCTTCCAACAGCTTTCCAACCACTTCCCAACATTTTTAAATGAGGGGTATTGCTAGCAATACCCCCCTAAATTTTCTGTGGTGCTTCTCATCAACCGCCTTCCTGACACATAAAATCCAGGACTATTCTTCTTGATTTCCAACCAAGTATCATCATCACAACTATCTGGCCTCTCCGAGGTCAACAGATATTCCACCAAAATAAAATAAAACCCAGATTGACCCCAGGTCTCATCTTCAAAATCCAACAAAACAAAATCCAAGGGTACAATTCTGTCACCAAAATAACCAGTGTGAACATGAGCCAATTGAGTAGCACAACCAGGACACCAATCTTCAAGTTTTTGCACATCCTTCTCTTTCCACTGAACCTTGGGAGAATCCAGTTCACTAACAAAAACACCCTTTTCCAAATTTGAGCTGTCCCAAACAACAACTCCATCTTCATCAAAAAAAACATCCTGATCACCAGAATCAAGATCAGATCCAGCCAGTTTAGCCTCTTGTGGGAGGTCAGAAGAATATTCAGCACCCTTTGTGCTGGCCCTAACCACTCAAACATCTTCATTGAACTCTTCAGCCTCAGAATCTTCATCTGTAGGTGGCCTCCTTGATAATCCAACAGGCATAGTAAAAGTTTTACCTGGTTTGTGTACCAGGTCAAAAAAAAATGTTGAATAAATTCCACCCACCTAGTCATTGGAGCATTTGGAAGACTAGGTGTATTGATCATCTGAAGCAAATATTTTACATCCACCTGCAGCTCAAAATTCTGCCCCCACAAAACCATCTGCAGCTTCTTTAAAATTTTAGCTACACCACAAAATTCCAACTTAGGTTGAGAATACCTAGATTCCACCTCATTAAACACCACACACCACAGAAAATTTGGGGGGGTATTGCTAGCAATACCCCTCATTTAAAAATGTTGGGAAGTGGTTGGAAAGCTGTTGGAAGGCTGTTGGGAGTTCATTGTGAAACCAGATTTAAATTAATTGGACAAAGATTTGGTAATCAGTTAGACCTAGGTTCAACCAAACTCAATCACAGGTTTCTTGGAGCTTGGTGATTAATTTGATTTTGAACTGAGCACAGATTGAGCAAAGCTTGAACATATCACTTAACATATCATAATATTCACTTTCCCATCTTGTGGAAAGCAAAATTTGATATTCGTTCTAAGAATATCTACATATATTTTCTTGCCAAGTTGGTAACAGAAGGTTAAACTGTAGTATCTCAATTATTACACTAGACTACATAGATATTTGATAAAACATACAATTCAAATCAATTTTAATATTATTGAGATCACCATAAGTGTCTGTCCAAAGACTTACAAAAAGTATGTTAGTATCAAGACATCGTTCTAGGTAGTAGCTTCAATTTGGATTTTGAACTGACATATAAAGCATTTTACTATTAGACAGAAACATAAATAAGTGTAATAAGAGTGAAATTATTCTATTTTGTGATTATAATGTAACAATAAAGCACATTTTTATTGAGAAAATTTTTCTTCCTCCACAAACCAAAATTTACTCTATAGGCTCAAGATTTGGTTTTAAGCCATATTATTCATTTCAGTTATCATTGATTTACTTCCAATATTTATTAAAAAGATAATAATAATACATGTGAAAGAATTATGAGCTTAGCATAGCATATGTTAAAAAGTTATTTTGTCGTTTTATTCAAAACTGATTCTTCATTTTTTGCTTCAATTCATCTTTTAACAACCACTATCTTCAGATACTATTCTTACTTAATATGTAAAGTCTCAGATGTGTTGGACAGTTCTCAATAAAAATTGATCAAATTTATATGAATGTAATTTCAAGATTTCAAAACTCACCGACCCCCACGATTTTACAGCGAGGCCATTCGAATGTTCATATTTTTGGACTATTTGAAGAAAGAAAACCAACCCTTGTCGGTAATCTTTCTCAAGTGCAGAGTCAGCACATTGGACCACTATTGGGTGACATTGGCTCTGGATCTCACCATTTAAACCAAAGAAGTGCCTTGAATCCTATGAAGCCTTTCTATTTTAATGCTTACTTGGTTCCAGTTTTTGGTAATCAGTATCAACTTTGGGGATGCCTCTTTTCTTCAAGTACACTAATAAGTCTTGCTAAAGAAGCATTTTCTTCTGCACAAATCGATTTATGTCCAATCCTGAACTACGACTCCACTATCTTTTTTAATATCCCGCATGTAATTTTTGAAGGCTCTTTCCAAATATCTCAGAGTACTCAAGATTGGAAAGCTGATCAACTTATCCAAGGAATCAAAACAGTTCTCAAAACACATCAACTTCAAGCAATAAATTTTATGATTGAAAATGAACGAATGTTAAAGGAAAAGTTGGATATCATGTGGAGGCACCAGGACAACCATTGGCTTAGAACTGGATTCGATGACTATAAAGATCAGTTTCCTAACAATCAATTAACGCCTGAAGGAAACGGGTCAATACTTGCTGATGATATGGGTTTGGGAAAGACACTTTCAACTCTTTCTCTTATAAGTGCAACTCAAGGTGAAGCAAGACAATTCCAGGTATCAGAAAATCAAGAAGGTATTAATCGGAGCTCAGCCACACTGATTATATGCCCCCTGGCAACACTATCGAATTGGATCAATGAAATAAGTGTGCACTTTGAAGATAATGCGCTTCCTTTCAAGGTTCTTTATGGGAAGGATTGTCAAAATACTAATGTCAATGAGCTACAGGACACTGCTATTGTTTTAACGACCTATGAAATAGCTAGCCCAACGATGTCAAAAAATCAAAGCCAAAAAAAGATACCAGTGACTCAAATGCTCTTTTGGTATAGAGTTGTTTTAGATGAAGCTCAGTTAGTGCCCATTTCTATATCTAAAACTTAAAACTTAATTTTTATAATCAATTTTTATATATATTCTTTTATTTACATTAAAAATCCTTACTCGCAGAGGGCTCAAACAATATTTGACTTGGAATCCCAACACCGACTATGCTTGACTGGAACTCCACTTCAGAACAGGCCCACTGACCTTCAAAGTCTCATATTTTTTCTTAGAATCGAAAAGTGGCAAGAAGACTGGTTATGGAAGAATTTCCTTTTTCCAGGTTTTCAAAAAGGAAAGGCTAATTCTATTAAATCAATCAATCACTTAATGAAAGTCATAAGCCTACGTAGAACAAAGGATGCAATTTTGTCTCTTCCAAAAAAGATTCAAAGGGGGATATCGGTTCAATTAGCAGAAACATGGAGGTCTAAACTTGATGTGCTTCAAGAAGGATTCACTGAGCGATATGGGCCCTCCAGAAGCACTGAGTTCCCTTGGGACTCATCTGAGTTTCTAAGAGAGCTGATGATTTTAAGAAAATTCTGCAACCATCCAATCTACAAAAATCTGGATGAAACTCCAACTTTTGATTTCACCTGGCAGCATTCCGCAAAGATTTGTCATCTTATAGGCCACTTAAAAAACTTTTTGTCTGGTGAAAGGGGTATAAATTTTCCAAAATCTGTTATATTCTCTAACTTTGCAGACTTTTTGCTGATGTAAGTGATTCTATAATGAATTGTTTTACAAAATTGTGTTGGCTTATTAAAAACAATTTTCTAATATTTCAAAATAGAATAAAAATGGCTTTAGATGACCACAATATTAGGTATACCCAGCTTACGGGTGAACTCAGCAGGACAAAGCGAGACAAAAATATGCATGAATTCCATTTTAATAAAAATTGCCAAGTTTTGGTTGGAACGATTCAGGCTGCAGGAGTGGGTATAGATCTCAGGTGTGCTCAAAATGTATATATAATGGTGAGCTCAATGTCTTTTATTTCATATTAAGAACAAAAATATTAATTTTTTTATATGTTCAATGTTGAAATAGGAGCCAAATTGGAATCCAGCAGTTGAGCAACAGGCTGTTGATCGGCTGTATAGAATGGGGCAGCAAAATGAAGTAAATGTTTTGAATTATTTTGTACAAGGAAGTATAGAATTCAGCATGTATAAGATTCAAAGGAAAAAAATGGAGCTAACAATGTAAGCCAAATTTCATTTCTATAAATTTTAATGATAATAGTAATCATTAAAATTATGTTTTTGTTTTCAAGGCTAAGTGTCCCAAACAGTGGAAATGAGGAGTATGAGTGTGCAAACCTATTATTAAGGGAGTTTGTCAATCACTCACATTAGAGGAAGAAAGAATTTCAAGGAGAGCAGGTAACTTTATGGGATTTTGAGGATTTAAAAGTCTGAGTTGTTGAGGATTTAGAGATGCAAGATATAAGGGAGAATAACAGTCATTTGGCAAACCCCGGGGGACATGAGAAGGATTAAGGTTAGGGGATAATGTTGAAACCAAACTGATTCTTTTGTACAAGGCCAAGTCCTTTAGCACACTTCCAGAGTAGGTTGAATTATCTCGAATATCAAAGTGTTGTTGGTCAAGATATTGTGCAACTTTAGAAAAATCTTCAGACCTCCATTGCATTAAGATACATCTTAACGATCCATCATTATCAATTTTGGTGTCTGAACAACACTTGATGTTTGTGAAAAGGTTGTGATAAGTTTCACAATGTGGAAGTTGTTTAAGAAGTTTAGTTTGGTTAACTGAATTCTAAGAATCTTTGTTATTTGAAATAAAGGTCATAAATAAAAATTTTTGAAAAAAAAGGGATTTTCATACTTTTTTTTATTCTATATTTATGCTTTCTCACTTTGATTATTTCTTGAGAGCTATGAGAATCCTTCCCAAGTCTTAATCTATCAGCATGACCTAAAAACCAATGGTGAAGAACTCCTATTTGATTTGAGAAGCTAATTTGAAGTGAGTCAATTGGATATGCAATCAAATTATTGGTTTTTAAGGCATTGTCCCAGTGTTTAATGAGAATATTTGCCAAGACCTGGTTCCATTTGTCAAACCAATCTAGGTTCCAAGCGAAAGTTGATCCTGGGAAACCACACATGCGAAGGTGCTCAATAAAAGATTCATGGAAAATTGGTGGAAACTTTTCCGAAACTGCTGAATTTGATTCTGGATGAGGTAGTTCAAAGGCAATGTTGCAAGAATTCATGTCGAATGACAAAAATCTGTCTAATTGCTCTTCAGTAGGGTTTTGTTTCCATCCATTTGATTCTGGTGACATATCCAAAAGTGAACAACAAAAATTGTGTATAGATCTAAAAAAGTGAGAATTGAATGGAGGCAAAGTCTCATTAAAAATTCTATTAAGTGTTCTTGTGTTTGTGGGCAGGTTTCCATGAGGAAAGTAAGAGCTACTAGGGTTCATAAATAATTAGATTAAGAAAGTGTTCAATTAAATTAAACAAAGAGGAAGGATAAATTTTTGAGCTCCAAAACTTTATGATCAAAGTTGATTTAAGGAGAAATATCACAAAAATTAAGAATAAGAAATATTTCAACTTTATGGAATTATAATATGCATAAATTATATTTTTATATGCAACTTGAACTCAAAAGGAATGGTATAAAATAAAGAGAATGATTATGTGATAAAAGCAGACTCATTTAAGAAACAGATTTTTTTTTCTTTTCAAAAAATTCTTCCACAAAAATAATTTGTTAAATGTGAGGCTATGTTCATTTTTTGATTACCAAAAAATTATTTTTGGTCCAATATGATAGTAATACATATTCTATTGAGTAATTTTTTTCAACCTGAATAAATAGACTAGAGTGTCACTTCATCACATTTATGTATGAAAAGTTATACAAGGTTTCAGCTTTTATGTAATTCTTTAAGGTTTACACTTTTGTAGCATCTATTATTTGAGTATTTTTGATTTTTTCTTTATAGAAAATTCTACCTAGTACAGACCAATTTTCAAATTGAAAGAAATATGTTTGTGATTGTTTTTTACAAAATATTAAACTTATTTTTGGGTTTAACTTTGATTTTTGGGGTAATTTTTTAAATAATTATGTTAAAAATATGGATTACTTTTCTTATAGTCCATAAATAAGAATTTTTATCAAAATCAAATAATTATAGGGTAGTTAGATATAACTCAGAAGGCATTTGATAGAAAAATAATTAAGATGCTTGTGCGTAAAACAGAATTTTTTCTATGATAGAAAATATTCTGATAAACATGCATGCATTGTTGTACAAATGCAGAGAGTATACAGAATACAAATAAAGTAGACTGCATAACTTTAAATTAATATATAATTTATCCGATTAAAAATTAAAAATATAAACTTAAATAATTTCAACACATATTCCATCATATTCTTTTGATAAAAAAATGTAGCTTATATTAGCTAGTGCCTTTCAAAAAAAGGAATACCTTCAATCGGTAACTTCGAATAGCTAACTTATTCCTACAATTATCACAATTACAATGCCTCCATTTTTTCATGTATGTCAATGTCAAGATCTTGGACGTGTCAATAGAAAGTATCAAACTTCTTCTTGGTCCTTTGAAGTTGGTATGGCTTTCAAAAGCTCTAATTCTTATGCAAAACATCAAGAGGAAAGAAATAGGAAGGCCCAGATAGTTATTTCTTCCAACAATCCACTTAACATTGGAATTTCCCGCTCCACAGAAACAGTAAGCTGTATATCTATAGTTCAATGTGAGAATTAAAGTCTTTATGATGTTTCAATGATTTATTACATAGGGGCAGTTGCTATTGGGGGCAGAAGTATCTTCAACAGTCTCTAGAAACTCAAATCTTGGGGAACGGTATAGCCAAATAATTATGTGGCAGGCAGCAAAGCTTTCTCTGATTCATCATTTGAGCAAAGAAGGTTGTACTCAATTTTTGGATGAAGAAATTAAGAAGCTCAAACTTCTAGGTGATAGTGGAATACTGGATTCTGATAGCGTTGTCCGCCTGGTCCCACGCTTGATAGATACAGTTTTTAGTCGATTAAAGCTCAATCAATCATTTTTCACTAAAACATGCTGTCATAAATGCTTTGCTCTTTATGAATATAACTCTGAATCTCAACTATCTATACTATGTTGCAATCAACCGTTTCTTTCATCATCAAAGCGCTATTTAAAAATGTTTGGAGCAGGAAAAATTGCAGTTAAATGTGATGAAAGGCTGTATTTGATGGAGGAACATCAAGAACATGTAAAATACTTATCTCTTAAAACATTTCATCACCATTCTTTTATCAAATGGCTTAAGGAAAAGATCAAACTGTTCAAATTTGAGCTTCTGATTGAGAAGAAAACCCCTGTGGCAGAACGTGTAGAGTGTGATTTGATGAAGGATGTTTGTGATGGTTCAATTTGGAAAAAATTTCCCATAACCACTCCAGCTCTGGATAGCAATGATGATGAATATACGATAACTTCAGGCAACTTAATGTTTACTTTATATGTCGACTGGTTTAGGCCTGGTGGCAATAGGATTGGAGGTCATCAGAAGTCTGTAGGCAATATTATGATGGTGTGTATGAACCTACCTCAAGAAGATAGATACAAAATGGAAAATCTTTTTTTGTATGCTATTATACCCGGACCAACAGAACCCACAAGTGAACAGCTTAATCACCTTCTAAAACCACTGGTTAATGATCTACAAACTCTATGGGATGGTATATTGATTGAAAAGACACATCTTTATCCACGAGGCCGGAAATTAAGAGTTGCATTGTTCTCTTTGATAGGTGACATTCCTGCAATACAAAAATTGGCTGGCTTTTCGAGTCACTCTGAAAAAATGTTCTGCTCTTTCTGTAATATCTCTAAAGATGAAATTAGTGAAAAGAATGTGGGAAATTTTTCATTATGGAATCATGAGGATCATATGTGCTGGGCAACAAAGTGGAAAAATTCTAAGTCACATTGGGAGCGTGTATCAATTGTTCAAAATCATGGGGTACGATGGAGTGAGCTGAATAACCTTGAATATTGGCGTCCAACTGAATATTGCTCAATTGATGTTATGCATTCACATATGCTTGGCAACCTAAAAGATCACAGTCTAAGCTATTTTTAAATCCAAAATGCAGCAAAAGATCTAGAAAGAAAGCTGGAAAAGGATAAAAATTGGCATGTAAGAGAAGAAGAAGATGATTTCTTTTCTTATACTTAACTGCACAAACATTCGAAAAAACGTAGAAGTAGCTTAAGCACCACGAATAATGATGATGATGATACAGGACACACGAGACAGCACAAGCGGCAAAGATGTACGAGTTCAAGACACTCATCAAGTCATCATGGACTAGATAATGAAGGATTGGGAACAAATCGATCAAGAAGCCAGAGTAGGTCATCCAGCTCCAAATTTATTCCTCCATATAGCGATGTGGCCTCAATACAGTCTCACAGCAGTGACAGTAGGAATTCATTGTATAACTTAAGGCAAAGAAGCATTAGCATATCACAGAGTGAAGGATCTCACTCATCAAATGAGACAGCTAGAGATGAAGAGAATAAAAGGAAAGGTAAGGAGAAAGAAAATGAAGGTAGTAGTAATCCACGAATCACAGCAGCAGAGCTACAGGTTGTATGGAAGATGATTGATCAAGTAAGAAGACCTTCCTGGCTAACACGAGTTCCAAAATCAGTAGGATCTAAAAAGGCAGGATCCCTCAAGGCAGCAGAATGGCACATGCTGTATACTCTCTACTTCCCTTTGTCACTTATACCCCTTTGGTTTGAAAAATTTAAAGAATCTGAATCTTCAGCTTCCTCAGCTGATAAACCAAGAGAATATTATCTTCTCAAGTCACTTGTAACATTATGCTCGATCACCAATTTTTTGACATTAAAAAATATACAGACTAATGAGCTTAAAGATCTAGATCAATTTCTGTTAGAGTATCGTGAGTGCCTTGAAGAGGGTTGGAAGAATATTAATGCAAAGCCAAATCTGCATATCACTCAACATTATCCTGAAATGATAAAGCATCTTGGTCCACCATCAGGTACAGCTACTTGGTCTGGAGAGTGGGTGAATCATATATTATCTGAAATTCCAAACAATCACCATCCACGTATGTAATGTTTGTAAGCAATGATTTAAAAACTCAGCTGTGCTAATTTATTAATATTTACCACAGGAGAGATACCGCTAACAATGCTCAAACATTGGTATCGGAAGTCTAGGGTATTAGATCTTGGTGAAGCTGAAGATAATGATCAATGTGAGACTAAAAAAATCCATATTGATCTCGATAAACAAAACAAATGGATCCATCTAAGTATGGCATTATTTACTAAATGGGTAAGGGCATGAATGGGAAAAGAAACTTCAAGACGGGCTTTGACACCATCAGAGAAAAGTGGGGATTGGGTAGTTGAAAATGTAGCAAGCATATTGATACATGGAAAGAGGTTTGCTAGTTACCATCGACACATTGCTAATTCAACAATTGAATTCTACTATGGAAAAGATAGCCAGTTTGGTCAAATTGATGATCTTTTCAGATCAAAGGAAGAGATTGATCAAATATATTTAATAGTAAGTCCTTTCAAAGAGCTCCGTCCAGAAGAAACATCAAAGGATCCCTATGAGCTTTTCCCACAAGTGCATTGTCGGTTAGTAAGAGTAGCCAAAGCAACTCAAATTGTGATTAAGAAAGATGCAATAATTGGACATGCAGCTACTGTCGAGCACAAAAAAGGAATGTTTGGAATCAAAGACGAGGTTGTCACTGCCATTGGACTGCAGACAGTAGTGAGTGAAAAAATTAATCAAATTTATTTTCTGTTGACTAACATGTTTGTGTTAATTTGTGATTGGGGAAATTTGTAGGATTGGTGATATTTGTAAATGGTGAAAGAAATAATTCAATGCTCGATTAAAAAATGCAATGCATCCAACTTACCTTATCATAAATCAGTGAACAATTACTTTGGTTGCTTTTATTGCGAGAGAACCCATGCTTTCAATGAGTCATTTTTATCTTAAATGTAAGAATGAAAGAAATAAAATCATGATAATGAGAAATATGATAAAATTTTTACTTAATGAATGATCTTCTTGCTCATTCATCTACTATAAATAGTTTGAACTTCCAACTTTAGCTGATAGCTATATATTAATCACTTTATTTTTCGACAAGAGAACATACACGTTTACAAGACTATATACATAGTATCTTTTTTTACTTTAGCTTTGATAGGTATAAATTTTAACAACTGATTATTTTTATTTTATTTTATTTTATTACAGTTCATTATGGATGATAATTTTGAAGGGATGTCTGTTGACCCAACCGATTCTGATTGTTTTCTGCCTCAACATACTAATACTGGAAATACTCCTCCACCACCCTCTGCTGATCCACCTCCAGATGCATCTCAATCTGTACCACCTAATCCCAATCCAGGCCAAGAGTCTCATTCAGAACCGAGAAATTTTAATCCCAATCATCCTTCTGCTTCTGAAAGTGCTGATCAGCAAGCTGATCAGCTAGGAAGAGATTGGGCTAGTGAAGTATTGAGGGAATTTTTCGGAGACCAATCATCATCTGCTCAGCCTAACCAAGGAGCAAGCACAAGTGGAGCAGGTAAGTCAAATTTGTAGTGTATTCTTTTATTGAAAAATAACCAATTAAATTAACTTATTTGAATTGTTAGTGAATCCCTCAATCATTATGGGTATCAGTGATTACCACAGACTCAATTCAGCAGAGTCTCATGAGCGAGAACGGGGGTTAAGGGCTTTAAGAGGCTTAGTTAGAAGGAATGATGTTCCCAGGAGCTCAGACAGTCTAAATAGAAATATTTACCACTTTCTGAAGTATTGTCTTGGGGGACCAACACAAATATCAAAATATCCTGCAAGCCCAACACCTTTGGAGATTGAAAATTGGAAAGATTGGAGCCAATTCAAACTGTCCTAACCCAAGTCCAATCTTCTAACCGTGCCAATTCTGCAGCTGATCGACAATTTCTGATAACCAATTCTATAGCCTTCTTGCGATCCAAAATTTGACTACCCGAATTTTTTCCAGCACCTGAGCCTCGAGGACTAAAAGGAGGAGCACCAATCCCACTTTCTGTCAAAAGAAACTTAGAGCGTGAATTGCAAGAAAAAGGTTCTCGGAAATTCGCGTTTTATTGGACTTGCCGTGATTTTTTAGAATCAACTTGGAATCAAGTCATGGGAAGCATAGTATGCGACCACTGTACCAGATGGCTCACCACCTTGAATACAATCGATCAGTCAAAGCTTCAGTTCACTCAATGTGTTATTGAGAAATGGGTAGTTAATAAGGGGAAGGAGATGATAAGGTTGTTTGGGCAAGAAGAGGAAAGGGTAGCAAGAGAAAAGATTGAAAAGAGGGCAAGGGCACAAGTAAAACATTATCGGACCAAGGTAAGTTTTTTATTTTACTTTGCTTTTTGTTATTATGAAGCTGATTTAGTTGGAATTCATATTGCTAGTGCACGCTACAAGTTAGCAAGAGATCTCTGCAGTGATGTGCCAGGTTTTGTTGTGCTTTTTCATGATACTAGGTGCATCTCTGATATCGAGGAAGGCCCAGCACCAGCCCCAACTGCACCTATCCAAGCTATTCCTGGATGGCGAAATCCTGAACTCAATGATTTGTTTAAAAAAATGGATAAGATGACAAAGGACTTAGCCCATACACCAGCTCAAAAAAAATCAGCATTAAAAACATATTCACGGTCATCAGAAAGGACAGTTGCACAAAATGGTATATTCAATGTTCCCAAATACCTCCCCAAGAATTGCTATTCAGCAACATTTTTGCAAGGATTATCTGTGAATGAACGTGAGTCACTTGGGGTTGGAGCTGATATTGATCTGGTAAAGAATCGGGAATCAATTAATAGAGCATCAACATCATCATAACTTAGGTATAACGGTGATCTTCTGTGTAATATAGCTATCTTATATTGAATTTTGTGTATTCTGTTTTTTTTTCAAAGCAGCTTGGTAAATGTTATAAAGTGATATTGAGAGAGAGTAACATTTTATTTAAGAAAAACAAATAATGTATGAGATATAAAAATGTATTTTCAACAAATTGATGGTCCATACCTCTTTATGTCACATTTATGTATCCATATTAATTTCAATTGAATTTAATGTTGACCAATACATAGTGAATACATGCTATGCCACTTATACTTGCCAGGCATTGCTACCATTAAATATGCCAGTATCAAAAATTAATTTCAATCGAAATTAATGAGCATGATAATCATGAATTTCTGGAGTCAACTGCTTATTTTTATGCATGGTGCCTTGCCAACATTAATTTCAATCGAAATTACTTTTGATACTGGCATATTGCATGGTGTCTATTCCTGGAAAGTGTAAGTGGCATAGTGTGTATTCATTACGTATTGGTCAACATTAATTTCAATAGAATTTAATATTGACATTTTCATATTGAACCCAAACCAGCAAACGACCCAAAAAATTCTTCATAAAACTGCTCATTAATTTCGATCGAAATTAGTGAGCACCATATACATATTGAATGGTAGTTATATCTGGTGTGTGTAAGTTGTAAAGCTTGTGTTCAATGTTCATTGGTCAACATTAATTTTGATTGAAATTAATATTAATGTGTAAATGATATTTACATGCTAAATATGCATTGTAATGTGTTTACTTAAGAATAGAGTGCCCTACTTTTAATCTTACATAAAAATGCTTGGTGGCATGTCAAATTCAATTTTTATTAAAATTAATGTTGACATGTTACCATGCATAACAGTAAGCAACTGACTGAATAAATTGATGATAATCATGAACCTTAATTTCAATCGAAATTAATGTTGCCAAGTGCAGATTGAAAAAAAGCTATGCCACTTACACTAGCCAGGCATATCTACTATTTATTATGTATTGGTCAACATTAATTTTTATAGAAATTAATATGGATATGTAAATTTTATATTTACCCTCAACATGTATAGTAAATTTCAATACTTAAAAATACTTGCCGTCCTTTACATGTCATGCAAAAAAGCATTATATCATTTCAACATTAATTTTGATCAAAATTAATGTTGGCATGCCATTATGCATTGAAACAACTAACTGACTGAAAAAGTTCATGATCAAAATGCTCATTAATTTTGATCAAAATTAATGTTGACCAATACATATTGAATATAAGTAATCTCTGCTTACTCAGACCAGATATAACTACCATTCAATATGTATATGGTCAGCCTTAATTTCGATCAAAATTAATGGGAAGTTTTATGAAGAATCTTCTGGGTTGTTTTCTGGCTTGGGTTCAATATGCAAATGTCAACATTAAATTCGATTGAAATTAATGTTGACCAATACATAATGAATACACACTATGCCACTTACACTTTCCAGGCATATATACATGCAATATGCCAGTATCAAAAGTAATTTCGATCAAAATTAATGTTGGCAAGGCACCATGAATAAAAATAAGCAGTTGACTCCAGAAATTCATGATTATCATGCTCATTAATTTCGATCAAAATTAATTTTTGATACTGGCATATTTAATGGTAGCTATGCCTGGCAAGTGTAAGTGGCATAGCATGTATTCATTATGTATTAGTCAACATTAATTTCGATCGAAATTAATATGGACATGGACTATGCATAAAATTCCTATAAGTATAGGTAAGCTAAGCAGTTAGATAAACTGGTTTGATCAAGTACACCATATAAAAATTGATGTTTTAATGCCTTGGTTAATTTCGATCAAAATTAATTTTAAGCCATGCATGTTGAATTTTATCTATGTCTGTGTAGTCCATGTGAAATGGCTTGTATTCAATATGCAGGGGTATATATTAATTTCGATCAAAATTATGAGGTTCATTGCCTCATAAATTTTATGGTTTCTGTCAGTGTTTCATGCATGGTGCCATATGATACTTGTTGATTCCTATCAAAATTAATTCCAACACCAATATATTGAATACAAACCATGGCACTTACAGTACTTGGTCATAGCTAAAATTCAATATGCTAGTCTCAAAATTAATTTAGATAGAAATTAATCAGGATCCATGAAGTTTATCAATAGTGTATGAGTTAAGTTTCAAGTCATATGTTTCATCATTTTCTTGCACCCATTTCTAGGTTATCTCAACATTTTTTTTCAAGTTTTTTTATATTAATCAAAACTGTGGTAAGTTGTGAAAAATTAGCTAATCCAAATCTCAAATTGAATATTAATATTTTAATAATTTTGAATGTTGCTTAAGGTATTTCATTGGGTGATTCATAATAATATTTTATCAACTTAGTAGTCCTATAACTTTTGAAAAGTAACAATTTTGGTATAGTTAGGGACAACAATGCAATATCTTGTGCAGACTAAGATATATTGCAAAATAAAACTATTCAATTTTTTTTTCCCTTAGTTGTATCCAAGTTTATCAAAGGTTTGGTCACGGTGCCCACACCCTAGCCTGACACTCCTCCTGTCACTTAAAAAAAAATTCTTATCTTAAATTCTAATGTTACCAATTTTATATTTATAATTCATTTCTTGTTTGATGAGGCATATCAGTATATATGTGAATCTCACATTGTCATCTGAAAGTAAATTTATTAAATATTCATAAAGGATTATCCTTTTTTTTCATATAATATACTAATTAAGTGTATCTCCATTGTTTAGGAGTAAATTCTAATTTAAAAAATTTTGTATTTACCCGTGGCAATTTGCATATGGGATATACATTTGTTATTATTTGTTTTTCACACTAAAAGTCCCCAAAGAATTACTAGTATTTTCTGTTAGCTACATCAAATTTTGCTTCAATATAAACAGATTGTGATTTAGCATGTTACTCAGTTTACCCCACTATGAATAATACATGTTAAAAAAAGCTCAAATAATATAAAATCCCCCTCTTTATGTTTTCTGTTTCTTTCATCCTCACTTTAATTTTAATCTTATTCAATTTTTTATCCTATTAAATTATCAACTTCAATTTTCTAGAATAGAGTTTCTTATAATTATTCATCATATTACATCATAATTTTTTGATATTGAATACTTTTTTTTAATATTCATTAATCAATATGTCTAGTATACAAAATCCTACACCTCCACTTTGTATGTATATCATGTTCCTCTCTCTTAATTTATATATTTCACTTATGTTCTATATCTTTTTTTTTCAAAAATTTGATTTTCCAGCACCCAAATGTGTTTCATCCCACTCTCTGATTGATACTCGCTTTGAAGCTTTTGAGCTTGCACCATGTCTGCCACATGGCATGGCACCTAACCCTCCTGTACTTAGCAATGAGAGGCAGGAAATAACAAGAGTTCAGTATCGCAATTTACTTGAATTGGCTAGAGATAAAACAGAAGAGCTTGTCAAGATCCTTAACAATAATCCTTCTCCTTCATATTTATCTAACCCTTGTAATGACTTACTCCAATATGTGGAAAGCCTTGAAAAATGTATGTTCATCACCTTTTTTGTCTCCTTTTAAATTAGTAGATAAGATTATTAATATTTTTTTTTCTTCATATATATTTGTAGCTTATGAGGAGGGTATGATTCCTCCTGATGAAGTCATTGTCATTAGGGATGATGATGAGACAGATGAACCATCAGCTTCAACTCATGCTTCAACTTCTAAGGAAAATCTTGAAACACCTGTTATCCGCTCCAAGAAAAAGAGATTATCCCAAGGCTCCTCTTTTGTTTGACGTATTAAACCGGCTTCTGCTAATTAATTTTCTGATGTATCAAATAATAAATCTCAAAAAAAAGCAAAGGTTTTGATAATGAGTATATTCTTGTTTCCTTTTTTTTTATTGTTATTCTTTTATCTTTAAAATTCTATCATATATCTCTTTTATTGCTTACATATTGTACTTTTTATCTTTCTTTTGATATTTTGTACCAGAAACTCACCTGCTGTAGATTGTTCCATCCATAAACGCCCTTTCCCTGATGAAGATGATGAAAAGAGCAATGAAAATAGCGAGGATCAACTGTCAGAATATGAAGCTATGCTTGTTCATCAAAAAAAGTAAAGTTTAAAATCTTCTTCAAGACATGTTGATATGTTTGATAAAGATGATGATTCAAACAGCTCATCACCAAATTCCTTCATTTCTAAGAAGCAATACCCATCACCTCCTAAATTACCTACTTTGACCTCTTTGAAAGCTTCTCTACCAATGAAATCAACTCCAATCAAGATATGGAAAAAACCTCTAACTTATTCACCCTCAGTTCTAAAATAATCTGATTTGCAGGAGGAATTCTGTAAAATTCATAGTTTTTATAAAGGTAGAATCAGCACGGCAAAGGTCCTCAGGTCGTGGTTGGAAATTGTTACTCTCCTCAAATTACGCTCTTCTACTTCTTCCCAAGAACCCATGTCAAATATTCCAATGTTTACTTTTCATTGGGAAAAATCTTGTGGAGAAGATTGGCTTTCAAAACTTACTGAGTTATGTAAGTTACCATAATTTTTAGTCTTGACTTTTGTTCTTTTACTTATTTTTTTTTCCTTTTGTAGCAAATATTTTTTTAGAGATTGAAAGCTCACAGCTATGGGTACTCGATAATATTGATTTCAAAAAAATGGAAGATTTATGTGATCCTGATGGTTTAAATACTGAAATTCTTTCCTCAACAAAGAAAACGGATCACCCTGAATCCAATCTTATCCGAATACTCATGAGATTAATGATCCCAAGTGACCACTGCCGTTCTTCATGGGTATCTCTTATATCATCTTCACTTTATCTGACCGCACATGAATTCAGCCAGCTTCCATCACATCTAAACATTAACTCAGATTGTCCAATTGAACGTGGTCTTCAGCTTGTAGCTCACCTTTCAAATCTGAAGAGTCCAATTTCTGATGGCTTAGAGGTTTGTCCCACTGCACTTCAAACCCGTGATATATCAATGTCAACTCTTCTTCAAATAAGCAATATTATCATTGATATAATTATGTCAATTATAATTCTTAAATCAAAATATTGTGCTGCAACAATATCAAGTGGCAAGACTAGTGAAGCTCAACAATCAAGTGAGAAAAACGAAAATACTGAACTGACTATAATGAGAGAGACACAAAAGGCTGCACTAAACAAAATAAATTCTGAATACTCCCACCACTAATATCAATCTTTCACATTCTATATAATCGATGGTGTCCGTGGTTTATTTCTGAGCTCTCAAGATCATAGATTGGCTTCAGCAGCTGATTTCTTGGAGGTAATATCAGAAGTTAAGTTTCTTAATTTACATGAAAAAAAATCATTTGATGGAAGAAATAATTTGGAAAAATTTAAATAACTATATTTTAACATTAATAAAACCTTTTATAAGCAAGTGTGATCCATTTCCTTTAAAATTTGATACCCCAAGTCCTCCGGGAATTGCTAGGGCTATTTCTGCAGATTTTCTTAATCACTGGAGCTCCATTCAGCCAGTATCACCTTTTTTTGCTAAACATAGCCTTTCAATAAATTAATATTCCAACATGTAAATAGATAAAGTTCTGTCTATATGATATATCTTGTATAATTCAAGTTATTTTCCTTCAAATACGTAAAAAATGTGACCATCTTTGAAATTTATTAAGTAACCTTTGACATGATTTTCTAAATTAATTATTAAAAAAAATAATTGTAAATCCAGCAATAACAAAGATTTTAAAATCTACTTATATGATTTCAAATACTTGTATTAAATTCTTAAATATTTTATTGTTTATATAAAAATATGATAACTGCTCTAGTTTTGTTACTTTACCTTTAATATTATATAATCTATTAATTATTACAAATATTTTCGTTGATTGTAACATTTTTAATCAGAAGTAGAACAATTTAAATAATTAAATGAGTACATTCTTAAAAAAATACAATTTAATCTATTATTGATTCAAAATTCTTTCATCAACTCTTTATTATTAAATTTTTTATTAATAAGCCTGTTTGACCTAAAATACTATACAGTTAATTTGGTAGCATTAAAAGCACATTTTTATGGCTAATATATTTCAAATTCTTTATTATAGTTTTTTTTATTTTAGAACCTTTGCTACCAATTTAATAAAAATGACATTTAAAGATTTCACAACTTATATATTTCCTCAAAAGTAAATCAAATTTTCTTATAATATTATGAAAAAAAATTATTTTATTTCACAAATAAAAAAATAGATAATACTATAATTATCAAAACTGAAAATGTTACAGCTACTCCCAGTATTTATCATGTTTAAATTTGCATTAAGTTGTGTATATATAATATAAATTTTTAATATTTATATATCTAGATTTTTTAGATTTGTCTTAACATTAGATAAATAATACTTTGCTGATTCTATTTCTTCCTCTATTAAGTCATCTCTTTTCAAAAAAACTCTCAAAGCACTAATCAAATATTCTAACCTAAATTTTTCTTTTTTAATTTCTAAGTATTCTGAAATATCAATATCAAAAACATTAAGTTTTTCTATAGCATGAAAAAGTCTAGTGCTGATTTGAATAGAAGAACTTATCCTAGTGAAGCCAGGAATTTCATGACATCTTGAGGTAAAATGCCTTAGTTGATTGGCAGGCCATAATGTCACTGTTATTCCATTAGTTGCTTCAAACTTGATTTTACTTCGAATTTCGGGAAACATAAGTTCTCCACCTATTTGTCATGGTTGGGTCTTATCATACTTCATATGAATGGTGTTTTTTTCTGTATCTTTAGGAAAAAATATTCCTAAAGTATACTCACTTGCATCCTTATCGAGATGAACCTCATTAGAGAACCCATTACCATTTCCTCCAGATGTCCAAGTTAAATTACTAGCAAACGGTACACCCTCTTCTTCACTAGAAACTTTTGAAAATCCAGGAATACCAAGTTTTGCGCAAAGATTAGTTGCCTCATTGTACTTTACATATGATATTTTTTTAAAAAAATATTCAAAGTACATTGCAATCCTCTTCATTCGTTTTTTATATTCATCCGTTTTTACAATATCATCAGTGTATTCATCTGCAAGGAAAAGCATTCAAAAATTCAGTATTTAAATTAAAAAAAGTGATACTTACGAATATGTAAAGATTTCTTTCTATCTAAAATAAAGCCACCACCAAACATTTTTCCAAAACCACCAGCTCTTTGATGATAACCATTATTTTTAATTTCATGTTTGCAGTAAGAAAGATCCTTAATGCATCGCACTGTAGCTTCTAACATATCTAGTTCTTTGAGCTCATGAATTTCAAAAGTCTGCACAAGAACATTAGGTATTAAGACACCTTTTGGTTTATAAATACTACATCCAGGAAAAAAATTGTAATAATTATTGCAATCTGTCATATTATTTGCATACGATCGTGCATAGAAATGTGGCTTCTTCCCGTTTGTATCCATTCCAAGAGCGTTTACAAGTTTCATTCCAGTAGCAATGTCTTTCGCTCACCTATTGTTAGAGTTCTTCCCTGGCCGTTTTTTTTTTCAAATCGTTACTCATTGATGGTTCAATCCTAAGAGAATTCAATTTTGATTTAAAATAGAAAAAAATCAAAAATTAGAAAATAGTAACATAATTTCAATTATCGGTCAATGATACCTTTAACTTTATCATATCTTCAATATTAGAAATACAAAAGTTAGCATATCTACATATTAGTAAATTTATATACTTTGTCTTTATTTCAAATATTAAGAAAGCGTTTCAAAGGTATACTTTATTAAATTATACATATAAAGAGTATAGCTTTATCCTGTATGCATTCAGCAAGTACGAGATTTGGCTCTACACTTAATATTAATAATATAATGAAAGTATAACTCCAATACACTAGTAATATTAAAAAATTTAGGGAATTATGATATCCACATATATAAAATGAAAAATCTTGCTCTGATCAATATATTGACTTAGAAAGTTATACTTCAATAAATTATTAATTTTTAAATTGTAGCATTGTCCTGTATGCTTTCAGCAAGTACGAGACTTTGAAACAACTTAAAAATCAATAAATTAAAGGTAAAGTACAAACAATCTAATTATTATTATGAAAAGCAAAACATTATCCTGTATGCTTTCAGCAAGTACGAGATGATGTTTTACTTTTCATATTAATAATATAATGGTTGAGAAAGTATTAAAGAAATATAGAAAAATGATAAGCAAAACATGAACTTACATTTCTATAAAATCTTCTTCCATTTGTAGCTGATTGATCAAAATTAATTATAAAGTTTATTTTATAATCACTGTTTTAAAAAATAAATGGTTAGATAAATAAATTGAACATTTTTGATAAGGAATAAAGAAAAGTGAATTGACAAACAAATAAAAAAACGTTATGGTAAGATAAACTCTTACAGTCGCCTTGCTGTAAGCAGAATCCGGAGGAGATATGTGGATTTAGCTGAAAACCCCGTCCTTCAAATAAAAATAACAAAATGGGAATTCTAAATCACTAAGCTAACCAATCTACTTAGATCTGATTGATAAAAATAATGAAACTCTAGAATATATAACGCTTATTGAGATTAAATGATTGTGGCTGTTGAGAAAAGAAATACTGATAACAACAATTAAAGTGTACCAGTGAAAGATCTGAAAAGATTGACTTTTATGTTTTTATAATAATTTAAATTTTTATGAGACAGCAATAATCAAGTCCCAGTGAGGAAGACCTTTCTAAAGATACCCTGTATGAAGTGTGATTTAAATTGTTGAGTAGTATTTCTAAAATGTTATATATAAAATATAAAGTTATAAGGGTATTACAAATTATTTAATTTGTTGAGTAATAAAAAATGAGACATGGTGGTTAATGATTAAGCTGTATGTTGTGTCCCCCCTCTCAATTTCGAGTTTGAGAAGCGCTTAAGTATTCCTAGTCACGTGCCTAAGTTTTCCCCTCCAGAGCTCTTCCAGAGTCAATCCAGAGCCCGTACGGAGTCCGTCCGGACTTCCGGACTCAATTAGAACCTTAAAACTATAATAAAAATCTAGAAAAATTACACATAATAGAGCTACTTCTTCTTTACATACCAAACTAATTTTCGTAGTCTGCGCAGCTCTAATTACCCCGTGAAAATTAATCAAAGTTAAGTAATTTTTGAAAATGTAAATATTTCTATAAAACTTTAAAATTCATTTAAAAATATAAGAAAAATAGTAAAAATTCTGGGAAAATTTCCCAAGGTTCTTGAGTGACTTGACTTGATACTTATAAATTTTTCAGACCGTAAAAATAAGTTTTCTACGTAAAATAAATTGTATTTGTGTAGGCATTCGCTCGTGACCAATTTCTTCATATTTTAAACTCCAATAAATTAAATAAAACCCTTTTATAAAAAATAATAACGCCAATATTGCACGCCTTAATAACTCCATTTACGTACTTAGGTGCCATACTAAACTTTAGGCTACCACATCCTCCCTCCAATCGAGAATGTCCCCATTCCTAAAACTTTGCATAAGTGGTTGAACACAATATTCATCTTTAACTTTCAACCACCATCTTCTTTAATAAACTATAAAATTCATCTTCATCAATATGTCTTCCAAAGAACTTGTCGCTCCATGTGAACTCTGCGCTCGATACCAGGTACCTTGTTTAATGTCCAACCCTAATCTTCCTGGCAGGACAGCTTGCGACTTATGCCGTGTGAAAAAAGTCAAATGTAACCGGCCATTAGATCCTTCTAAAACAAACGTATATTTAGGACCAGCAGCTCTCCCTGATCCCTCAACTTCTAAAAAGTGATCAAAAATTCCTGTCTTCTTAAAACGAATAAGATCAAAAGCAGCTTCAAAAGTTCAATCTTCATCAGCGGATCCCGGCCTTATTTTGCCTTCACAAGATCCTAATCCTATAACGCCAGTGCCCCCAACCAACTTTGCTGAGACTATGTTTCCTGGCTCTAAATGTAAGACCCTATTATCTTACTAAAAAAAACTTTTAATCAAAATTGACTAAACCTATGACTTAATAACATATTTGAACTTCTAGCTGTCGAAATAACCAACACTGATGATGTTGGTAGAGTGAAGACGGACTATATCAATCATTATCCAAATTTTCATTGCTATCTTTTTCTTGACTTTACTAATGAGTTGAAACGAAAAATGCTGGCCTATTTTCAAGAAACTCCAGCTAATAACCATGAAGACCTCATGAAAAGAAGAATTTTAATGCAAAGCTTTGATAATGATGTTGAACAATTTCAAAGAAATTATCTTTTCTAACAGTATAACTTGATAAAATTTTGTTTTTGCTTGGTCTTCTTAAACTTTCAACATAAATGATGTTTTCTTTCTTCTCTGGCTTGATATAACATAAAATAAAATAATATAAATCTTGTGATGATTCCACTACTGAGAGCAAGGTTTGAATCCCTTCAGACTCCCATATACCAGTCTTCCTTCTTGTCACAGCATTGAGAGAGTGGATCTTCCTATGAGCCGAATACTCCTGATTCCAACCTCATAGGGCCCCCCACTGAGCCGAATTCTATGATTCCAATCTCGCCATAAGGTCCTCCAAGCTTCACACCAAAAATGGCCTAACACTGAGGCACTAAAAAAAATCATTCCCTAAAATCCAACTACCATCCTAACTTCTGATTCCTTCATCACAATTTTCAAACTTTGCTATACAGCAAACCCATAAAATACTTTTGCCAGGCTTCCAATAATAATATTAACTTTAGACCATGTTAAAGCGCCACAAATTTCACCTAATTAACCATTATGCTTTCCTTAGCATCATCACCACCTAAAATTTTTACCTCCTAAAGCTTATCAGCACCCAATTCCAGAAATAATTGAATAACCAGTTTAGAGTCTTAGTGGACAGTGATAAATTATAAGATTGAATTGAGTTATCCAAACAAGATTGACATTCCAATTTAAAGTCTTGGTAGACCAAACATATAATCGATTGCCAGTTTATGGTCTTGGTGGACCAAAGATCGTTTAGGTGCATAAATAACTTGATAAATTCCTAAGTAAGGCCTAGGCTTGACCAAAGATTGAATAAATTTGATAATCCAGTTTAATGTCATAGTGGACCAAACATTTGATTGACAAGTAATCCAGTATAAGGCCATAGTGGTCCAATGAATGTTGAATTATCCTGCAGATATTAATTTTCCAGTTTAAAGTCATAGTGGACTAAACAATGAATGAACTACCAGTTAAAGTCATTGTGGACCAAACATTTAATCGATAAAAAATCCAGTTTAAGGTCATGGTGGACCCAACAGCTTGATAACAGCCCAGTTTAAGGTCTTGGTGGACCTAACAAATCCAATAAAAAAAATTTTAACAATAGTCTTGAAAATTAGCCAGTTTGAAGTCTTGGAGGACTAACAGCTCCAAAATTCGTATAAAACCTTAAGGAAAGTCTTGAACAGTAGCCAGTTTAAAGTCTTGGAGGACTAACAGATCCAAAATACTTGTAAAAAACCTTAAAGAATGTCTTGAACAGTAGCCAGTTTAAAGTCTTGGAGGACTAACAGATCCAAAATATGTATAAAAAACCTTAAAGAACGTTATGAACAGTAGCCAGTTTAAAGTCTTGGAGGACTAACAGATATCTTGAAGTAAAATCCCATTGGTATTGAGTTCTCCTGGACCCTGTTTCCTGTCTAAACTATATGAATAAACTAAAAAGAATGAAAACTAAAAAAATAAAACTAAGAAATATAATAATAATTTTGATTTAATTAATTAATTTTTTTATTTTATTATTTTATTTTTATTTTATTTTTTATTTTTTTTAAAATTATTTTATTTTATTTTAATTTATCTATTTTATTTTTTTATTTTTTATTTTTATTTTTATTTTTATTTTATTTTTTTACTTTATTTTATTTTTATTTTTTATTTTTTATTTATTATTTATTTTTATTTTTTATTTATTTATTTTATTTATTTATTTTTTTTACCATTTAAAATAAAAGATTTTTTTTTTAAAAAAAAGATAGTTTTGAAATAAAAGTTAAAATTTAATTTTTAAAGAAAGATAAACGAACGTGAAAAGAAGGATAAAAAAGTAATAATAAAAAAATAATAATAATAAAAATTTCAAATTAAAGTTTTAAAAGATGCCCCCCGGCCATTTGATGACCCGTACCCTCGACATCATACCCACATCCAAGTGCAACTTGATGTGGTTACACAATTTTGAGAAATTGAAAAGAAAAGAAAATAAATGAAAGTTTTTAGAAGATAATTTTTATAATGATGATCACTGGGTGGGCTCCCTCCAATTTATAAAAATGATTAGAGACCACCAGTGAGCATCACCTTTACAATAATTCATAATATATATTAAAGAAAAGAAATCACAATCTAACATAAAAAAAATCAAAAACAAAATAAAATAAAAAGAATCTTGAATCCGGCGTTGAGAGCGGTGTCTCTTGATTCATTCCAGTTTATAGTCTTAGTGGACTTCCTATAATTAAAAGACAAAGCCAGGATTCAACTAGAAACAGGGAAAATTTTGGAAACAAACATTATGGGGTAATTGTGTATAGAGCAGCCAGCCCATCAATTACCCCCACACTTGCCAATATTAAATTAAGAAGGTTCCCCTGTGAACACTTCTTCCAATAAATTTTTAAAATTTTCCAACACTATCTTCACCCATATTTTTAGAAATTTTAAGTTTTTTGAAAATTTCAAAGAAGGTTTTCTTGCATTTCGTTATGTTTCATCACAGTTTCATTGCCCATATGCAGTGTAACGATAGTAAATTATTTGATAAAAAAAAAGAAGATAGTTTATCCTTGTTGCGGAGGTCGATAAGATTTTTATAAACATCGTAGTTTATCCTCATTGCGGAGGAAGACTTCGGCACTCCTGGTGCCTTTAGGATAGAACCGTTTCACTTGATCGGCTGCTACCCTCTTCTTTAATACTAGTACATCCAACTCTTCTAGCACATATGAACCGCCGGAAACTTGCTCCCTGATTTTATACGGTCCATTCAACCTATCTGCAAACATCTTTCCCCACTGACTTTCCAAACTCCTATTATACACCAAGACCATATCACCTGGGTTCAAAGGTTTCCTTAATCGATGTTCCAACCGCTCATCCCAATATCTAACTGATTGGTTTCTGATCTTCATCATCCGTGAATATGCCTTTTCTAAATATTCTTCTTTCTTTTCTAGCTGCATCATTCTTGCACACAATAATTCTTCAGTAGTTTTGACCATGTCCCAGTCAACTCCAAGATATGATTCAGCTTCTAAATCAACCGGTAAAACTGCTTTCTGTCCAAAGACAAGTTCATAAGGTGAAAATCCGGTTTTCCTTTTGGCAGTGATTTGATCAGCAAATAAGACTAAAGGTAAGTAGTGCCTCCACTTTTCGGCACTTGTCCCACACATTTTAACTAAAGCATCCTTGATAACTTGATGCCCTCTTTCAACCATGCCTTCAGCTTCAGGATAATATGGGGTTGCTACCCTAACCTTTGATCCAAATTTCAATACTGCCTCTTTAAACTCTGTCCCAAATTCAGGACCTCCATCTACCGTCACCAACTTCATCACCCCATACCTATATACCCAATTATTCAACGAAAATTCTGCCACATTTTTGGCAGTTAAATTAATAAGAGGAGCTGCCTCTACCCAACCAGATAAATCATCTCTGGCCACAATTAAATATTTATACCGTCCCTCTTTTATATGAACGGCATCTAAACTAACTCTCCCAAAGAGCGTATATTCACTGGTCGCACATCCAGGTTCTTTTGGCCTTAAATAGCTTCGTCTTTGACATTCTTCGCATGACTGAACCCACTGTTTAACAGCCATCTTCATGCCAGGCCACCAAAATTGATCAGAAATTCTTCTAAACATTTCTCCAATGCCTCTATGCCCGAGATCTTCATGCAGTGATTTCAAAACTAATTCTTGCCCCTTCTGTTGAGATATAACTCCTTGAGGATTTGGATACCTCCTCCTCCTCATTAAACGTCGACCAGATAGGTAAAACGTAGTTGACTTCCTCTTGATAGCCACCCATTCATCGTCTTCACAATCTTCTGGCCTCTCTAAAGTCAACAAATATTTGACTAACAAAAAATAAAAACCAGTCTGACCCCAGACTTCATCTTGAAAATTGATTAATATAACATCAATAGGGACTTCTCTATCACCAATATCACCTGCACATGAATGAGCCAATAATCGTTGACCCCTAAATAAATCTTTAATCGAGCTATGTCGATGTTTTTCTTCTGAACCTTTGGATCCTTCATAAACCGTATTTGAAAATACCTCTTTCTCTTTATCCACCTTTTTATTTAAATTCTCTAATTATCCAACATATACACCATTCCTTAATTTACTACTATCCCACACTACCAATCCATCTTCCTCTACATACACCACATCTTCTTCTACCTCCTCTCTGCCGAATTTATCTACACCTTTTCCAACACCTTTATTAACATAAAAACTATTTTCCAGTTTATCCTCTTGGTGGAGGTTATCATCTTCATAATCTAAACACAATAATCCTGCCAGTTTAACCTCATGGGGGAGGTATGGAAAGTCTTCAGCTCCTTTAGTGCTGGCTTTGATAATAGGTATATCTTCATCGAACTCTTCTGAGTCTGAATCTTCTTCAGTGGGTGGTCTCCTTGATAAACCATCTGGCATAGTAAAAGTCTTGCCAGGCTTATGAACTAAATCGAATGAAAAATGTTGAATAAAAGCTACCCATCTCGTCATGGGTGCGTTCGGTAAACTTGGGGAATTAATCATCTGGATTAACGATTTTGCATCCACTTGCAACTCAAAATGTTGCCGCCACAAAATATACTGAAGTTTCTTCAGTATTTTTGCCACACCACATAATTCCAATTTTGGTTGAGAATATCTTGATTCGACCTCAGTAAATACTACAGATTCATACCTAACTGGCCTGATGTAACCAGCTTTATCCATCTGAGACAAAACCGCCCCAGCTGCAACCTGACTTGAATCAACTGCTAAATAAATTCTGCCAGCATTTTTTCTATAATCCAACTTGTGCAGGACTAAATCTTTCCCTACAACCTCCTTCAACTTCACAAACACCTTCTCACACTCTTCATCCCACTCCCAGTCTGCATCCTTTCTCGTTAACCCTCTCAATGGAGCTGCCAATGAAGAAAAGTCCTTAATAAACATTCTAACATATACACAAACACC